>JAREIS010000046.1:6079911-7295894 GCA_030060385.1 Muscicapa striata striata
AATATCTTTTTTATATTGTGGTTACCAAAACTGCCCCCAGCACTGGAGGTGAGGCTGCCCCAGTGCAGAGCACAGCAGGACAATCCTCTCCCTTGCCTGGCTGGCAGTGCTGTGCCTGATGCCCCCCAGGACAGTGTTGGCTCTCCTGGCTGCCAGGGCACTGCTGGCTCATGGTCACCTTGCCACTGACCAGGACCCCCAGGTCCCTTTCCATGGCACTGCTCTCCAGCCTCTCATTCCCCAGTCTATACAAACAGCCAGGGCTGCCCCATCCCAGGTGCAGAATCCAGCACTTGCCCTGTTGCTGACTGCCCAGTCCTAATTTGTTGAGGTCTCTCTGCAGGGCATCTCTGCCCTCGAGGGAGTCTGCAGCTCCTCCCACTTCAGTGTCTTCAGCAAACTTATTTAGCACTCCCTTGAGTCCTGGTCATCCAGGTCATTAATTTGACTCTTAATGAAGATGTTGAAGAGCACAGGGCCAAGGATGGAGCTCCATGGAACCCCATTAGTGTCAGGTCACCAGTCTGATGTGACCCCATTCATTACAACTCTTTTTGCCTGACCTGTGAGCCAGTTGCTTACCTATCACATAATTCAGTTATTCAGCTGTGGTCTGGACAATACAGAAGGTTTCTTTGAGAGACAGTATCAGAGCTTAGATGAAGTCCAAAAAGGTTACATTTAGTGACTTCCCTTGATGGATCAGTCTATTGCAGTGGCCCTGAAGACTCAGTAAATGTAGAGAGGTAAATCAATGCAATCCATGATTGCTTGATAGCTCATGTATAGCAGGGTAGAACAAGGAACAGTCTACCAAGAGGAGAGTCTGCCTCCCTCTCTTTCACTTTTTTCCCCTCCTCCCAGATTTGTTATGTAGTATACAAAGCCCACGAGCACCATCCTGTGGCTGCAGCTAGTTGGAATATTGTGATTCAAACGAAAAAGGTCCTGAGGATCCCACAGATGTATAAATAGATTCTATAACTCTTTGTACCCTTCAAATGTCTTTATACTCGAGTTTTTGTCTGTTTGCATTAGAATTGAAATTAATATTTTAAGATCACGCAAAGTATGTGCTTTCAAGTGTAACTTGATTGATTTTATTATTATAATTTTCTTTTCCTCATTTACAATTCTATTTTAACATAATTTGACCACTTTTAGAGCTGATGCTTATTACCATTGAGTTTACTCAGCTTTCTCTGGAAGGCACAATAGATCTCTTTGTATTATTCCAAGGAAGAACTATTGTTCACAAGTTCAAGATACAAATTAAAAGATAAAGTTCCTTGAAAGAGTTTGTATAATGTGCACATTTGGAAATAGAGTAAGAGCACAAATAATGTACAAATGATTTACCAATGTTTCCTTCTTGTCTTCCATTAGAAGCAAGCAAGCAAACAAAAAAATCTTTGAATATTAAGAATTAATTTACTGATCGTGAATGTGCTCCATAAATTTATCTTCCACTATTTTGAATTTACCAGGCCTCAGTGATCTCAAAAAGAACAACTATTTACAGCCACCACATTTTAAAAGTATTTGCATCAGCAAGATATGGACCATCTTTTGCTTGGCTAGTGTAGATTCCACAAAATTTCTATAAATAGGATTACATGGCAATGATGTTGGAAATACAGCTGGAAACAATTCCATTAATCCTTCACAAGAACAGAATTAGTGTAGGCTCACGACCTCAGAGCGAGTTGGCTGAATATCTAATGGTGTGATTAAATCAAGCAATGGAACACCAGCAACAGTACTTGTGGAAACTGAAGAGAAACCAGAAAATGGATGGTTTTGGGCATTGTGGGGCAGAATTGCACTGTAATTATCAGTCCTTATCTTTTTTTTTTTTTTTTTTTCCGTATTCCTGTTTTTTAGGATATACTTAGACTATTTCTCTGACTTTTTTCATATGCTAATGAATGCAGTGTATACCATTTTCCACAAGATTTTAGAAACAAGAATATCAATTTGGGGGGGTTTTTTCAAACAGGAAATGATCAAAACTAATCATGTCTTGTATTCTTTTATTACAATTATTATTTTATTCTTTTATTAAAATGATGTTTTTAAAGCTAACTAGCATTTTAACTCCTAAACTAAAATTTGGTTTCCTTTCCTTACAAAGAGATATACAATTTTAAATGCCCTTTCACCTCCAGCACCCAAAAGTTCCAATCACTTTCAGAGATCTTGACTATGGCACATCTATTTGAATGATTCAAACTAAGCCTAACAACAATTTGTAAATTTTTCTTTTTTTGCTATTCAAGGAACTTCATAACACAGAGACGGAGATAATACTTGAAGTGAAGTATAACTGACTTTTGCTTTACATTTTGTTAAATATGATGGAACATACAACACTCTCTGAAACGTGGTTTGCCAAGATCAGTCTGTCAGCACTTGCAGTAATTAGGTGATCTATGAAGTAAGTCATGCACTGAGAGAGTAGAGAAGGACTTAGGACTGTATTCTGCCCAAAATAAAACAGAGAAAAAGTATTTTAATTGTGATGCACCTTCTCTAACAAATTAGCCATGCATGCTTACTTTTTAATTTTTCTCTTCATTGGTTAAGACATATATTTTGCAATATGAATATACAGTGAAATGACTTTTGAAAAGGGTTGCTATCTTTTGTGAAGTATTTTTTTCTGGTGGCTTTCTTTGGGCTATAACTATTTCTCTGATATCAAGCCCACAAATGTGGCTTTTTACGTCTCTGTTTTTAGGCAAGAACTGTCAAAGTAGTCCAGCTTTGCTTCATTATTCGTTGACATGTCTGATGAGTCATTTTCATTTCCTTGATACTTTTTTTCCTTGATAGTTTCAGTGCTGTCAGCACTTTAGTGAGCTGCTAGGTCTATTAATCTGAAGCTTATTACACATAATGAGGTAAGTGAAAGGGATGCAGAAGAAACCAGATTGATGCTGTGGCCATCGAAGTGTAAAAGTTCGTGTTTAGAGTTGGTCCCACTCCTCCAAACATGCAGGAAAGAGAGCAAAACTGTGCAAAAGGACCATAGGGAAATGAAAAAAAAAACAAAAAAACAAATACTATTCAATCATGTATTTTTGTGTTTTCAGTATGAAGAAGGTTATGGCAAAAATGGCAAGGTTAGTGTTTTGTAAAGTTGGCTTTTCTTTCTACAGTCAGATTAGAACTCTAGATTTTGGAGGTGAGGTTATCTACCATGTGTTTACACTTCCACATCTCAGCTAGTTTCTGAGACTTTCTCTGGCCAGGTCTGAGGAATAAATACAGCTGTATGAGCCTGGCAACATCATCAGGAGCTACTTTCATCCTTCTGAGCCTTTGACAAGAGCAGCTTGTCCAGATCCATTTAGAGAGGGAGCTCAGCCACTTATTAAAGTCAGTGGACAGAAGGGAGATTGAGTTCAGCTTGCTGAGATACTGAAGGGGCAAATTCCTGTACCCACAGCTTCCTCATAGCTGCAGTGAAAGGGCAGAGCACCAGAGAAGTGATGTTATCCTCCCTGACATGCTCACAGGCCAGGAGCCCATCTACCTCACTGGACAGGGAGGGCTCATGTGTGCTCTTTCTCCCTCAGACTGTGACAAGGAGGGGTTTCCTCATCTGTTGCTGGCAATGTTCTGGACTCAGCAGCATTATACAGTACCACAGATTCTTTGGAAGGCATCTCTGGAGAACATCAACTCCACTCTGTTAAAGGAGGATTCCTGGAGTGGATTCTCAGGGCTACGTCAAGTTAGTTATGAGTATCTCCAAGAATGGAGACTCCACATCCTTCCTGGGTGACC
Organism: Muscicapa striata striata; assembly: GCA_030060385.1. Taxonomy (NCBI): domain Eukaryota; kingdom Metazoa; phylum Chordata; class Aves; order Passeriformes; family Muscicapidae; genus Muscicapa; species Muscicapa striata. Next base: position 6,083,704 of record JAREIS010000046.1, read on the forward strand.
TACTCCAGTGTTTGACCACCTTCACAATGAGGGGAAGAAACTGACCACAACACAAATGTCTTCTTGTGTTCAGATGGAATCAGCTTAGTGCCTGCCACTCTAGGGCCTGATCTGCAAAGTCAGTCAGCCCCCAGTGCGTACTAGTGTCTGAGGTTATTCCTCCTGAAGGGCAGGGGCTTGCACATCCTTTTGCTGAACCTCAAAATGTTCCTATTTTGTGTTTCTCCAGCCTGGTGGTGGTGCTATAAATGGTAGCAGAACCATCTTACGGTTCAGTCACTCCTCCCAGGTTTTTGCTATCTGCAAACTTGTTCAAGGAGCACTTTCCACCATTGACCAGTACAGTAATGAAGACTCGAAGCAGTATTGGCTCTGGTATCAATGCCTGAGGTACATCTCTGGTGACTGAGTTCCAGCTGGACTTCATGTTCCTAATCAGAACCACTTGAGCCCAGAAATCCAGCCAATTTTCAATTTATATCACTGTCCATTTATCTAGTCCATGCCTCAGCAATGTGTCTGTGAGGAAGTTAAAGCATTACTAAAGTTAAGATAAATACATTGCAGTGCTAATGTGTGCACTGTTCCCATTTGGTCCCAGGCTACATGCTGGGACTTCATCAACCCTCCTGAGAGAGCAGGTCTGGTGGGTAGTCCTGGGATGCTGCCAGCATGGAGGAAGGGTGCCCTGAGTAAAGAGGAACAACCAGACTTTGGGAAGTTGGATCCACCAGCAGCTGGAAATGGGTAGGTACAAATACATTAGCCTGGCAAAAGGTTTCACTGAATTAAGCTGCAGTGTGGATAATTTGCACCCCACTAATGGTAAAACTTAACACAGTGAGGGAAGGATTCCCCCATATTTTACTGAATAAGCATAAGAGTTACAGATTCTGGATGGCTGTGCATGAAATAACTTTCTTTGGAATGAAATCCTGGCTGAAATGAATATTTAAACAGTAAGAGCTGGAAGCAATGCTGTGGTGGTCTCTGTAATAAATACCATAAGTAATGAATGCAAGGGATATATGGAACAAGAAAGAATTCCTTTCCAAATAACATATATCTTAAGCTATTTCCCAAAAGAAGCAGAGCTTTTTGTCTTTCTCCTACTGAGCTTCTGCACTGAGTTCCTACACTGAACACCCTTGAACAGTGTAATTATGTGCCTCTGGTCTGCCTCACTCTACTCAAGTATTTTTCTAGTACACATTTGACATGAGGAACAAGATTTATTAAATGTTGTCTACATGATGATCTGATTTTGCATCTTGTAGATTACTGAAAAACTGAACTTTCAATTTTTCTAATTTGCAATTTTAAGAAAAGCATCTGTTCAGTAGACTCTAAAAAAAAATTATAGTTGTCTCCTAGAATAATACCACATAGCATTTTTTGTGCCACTGAATAAACATACAAACCAAACTCGCCTTTAAGATAGTACTTAATATTTCTCAATTTTTTTTTCACTGAACTGTTTAATTTCTTCAGTTTTCAACAGCCTGGTTCTCTTTGCTTATTTTGTTTTAAGGGGTTTGAAGTGGATGATGAGATTCAGACGTTGGTACTTTGTTCCCCTACTCATTTTTAAGCATTACAGTTGGAATTTTCAGGATTAGACTTAATTTTCCAATATTTATTTAAGCATATGTTGAACATACAAAGTTATGTTTCCATGAATTGACCTGAGCAGAAATGTTATGAAAGAGAAATGGTCCTGAGATTTGTCTGTGCCAAAGAAAAAGCAAAAAAAAAATTATTATTTTTGTAAAAAAATGTAGCCCGTATTTTAGAGTAATTTTATACGAGAAAAACCAAGAGAAGTATTAATATTTTTATTTGCTGCAAACAGCTCAATAAAATCACCCCTACTAAAGTACTCACTGAAGAAATTCAGTATGCTTTCCATGTTTATATTTCAGAAGTACTTAACTTTATTTATGTTTTATTTTATTTGAATTTATTTTTCCAATAAATACTGATACTAAAAATCAGTATACTGGAAATATCACTTTATGAGGTATGAGAAGAATTTACAGCAGTTTGAAATATTTTTCCTGCTTTAGCTGTGAAGCAATAACAGAGGGGGGCAGTCTTGGATAAACATATCTTCTGTGTATTCACAAACCTCTATCTTTTGTGCTTCTGCAGATTGAAATTCAAGTACTGTGTCTGTTAAAACACAACTTTTTGATCTACATTATAAAAGTCAAGAAATTATCAGCTGTACAGACCTGGATTACTCCCCTTTTGTGCAGAAAGGTTCCACTCAGCCAACCAAAGCCAACCCATTGAAGCTCCTCCGTGGAGAAAAGCTGCTGCCGTGGGATGGACTGCAGTGCTGCTCAGGGTGATTGCTGAGGTCAGACAGTGGTACCTGCACTGCAAGAGTTCCTGTGCCTGTGGTCTTTGAGCTCCCCCTGAGACTGAGATGGTCATTTGGTTTGCCAAGAATTGCTGCCATAAAGAAGAGGCTGTTTTGTTTCTGCTCTGCATGTGTTGCAGAATTAGCTCTGTGCTGTGTATGCACCCAGGAAGTGCATACACTTCCCACTGAACATGATTATGTGCCTAAAATAAAAAGTAAAAAGTAACAGGAAATTACATAGGAGGAAAGCAAGTGTGTACTCTAGCCTTAAACAAAGAGCCAGTAGAAACTGTGCTCCAAAGTGATCTGATTATTTAAGAATTATAGGGTATTGAGACAAAAATGAGAAAGCAGAAAAAAGGAGAGGCAATAGTCTACAACCACAAAAAGCAGATAACATCTCAAAAGCTTTTGGGTTAGCCTTTTTTTTTTCCTCCACTCACTCTCAACGTTTAACAACTGTATTTTATGCTGTTGTAAAAACTTTTTGCAGTATCTGGTTCTTCCTCTGAACATCACCTCAATCCATGTTCTCCAAACAGGTAAAAATATTTGACAACATTTCATCCATGACTCTACATAATTTTCTAGTATTTTTTTGTTAAACTGTAGTGACTGACTTGTCATCTCAGGCTTCTTGACCAAGTACCATACTCCCCATGTCATCACTTTTTTGCTGTTTCCTTTTCATTATAACTTTTTGGGCCCTATTGTAATCTTTAATTTATTGGTGGCATCGTTCATAAATTATAGTTTAAATATTCTTGTAATATTGGCACTAATCACAGTAATGTTTTTTGTCTTACAGTGCACAGAAAAAAGTTTATCTGTGGCCTGTTTAACATAGTATTTGAGGTCAGACAGGTTACAAAAAATAATAAAAATAATGTCTAGTTTCTTATACAGTGTTTCTGACAGCATAATCTTCAGAGATAATGCTGGCTTAGTAGATATTCTTCACTGTCTTACGCAACCAAAATCTCTGTCCTGAGGTTTGCAGTCTTAGAAGAACAGTCAAAACACCTACTTTAAGCCACTGGGCATTTCACAATGTTGTGTTTTGTAATAATAAAAATAGTAGTTAATCATAAATCTATTATTATTATTGTCCAGCACATGGAAAGGAGTCACTGCTATTTGACCCATCAGCCAATTTGTCCCTTCAAATAGCAAGGTTTAACCTGAAAATTAGTTCTTAAAATCTGAAAACTCTGAATGCTTTTGCACTGGGGAGCAAGTTTCTAATAACAGACTCTATGTTCACATTGCTTTTGCATATGCTGACTTGCTGGAGCTAATATTAGCCTCTGTAAGAGACTGAGTACACAGACAATTAGCAGTTCAACTACATCAAGATGCACCACAATCCTATTTCATCCTGATCAATTATTTTTTCCTAAACCCAGCTGAAGGAATAACTTGCCTCTCTATGTCCCATGTAGCAGAGGTCACTCTCCAAGGGGGAATCAGACTGTTATTTGACTAATATTTATTAATCTTTGGAGAACTTCCCCTCTTGTCTTCCCTATGCTCTGTCATTGTTCAGGCTGCCAGCCTGGAAAGTCTGGGAAGCTGAACAGGAGGATGTGGGTTTGGACAATAAAATAATTGTAAAATAATACAGTAGAATAATTCTGCACTGGACCTAAAATATGCAAACTGTAAGAGTCTACAATAGGGATTTGAATCTGTGAACTGATAAAAGCAGCTTGGTTGGGATTTGACTGTATTCCATTACAATGAAGAGCAAAAGTCACTGGAAAGGGAAGAGGGAGGATAGGAACAGCTTATTTCAAAGTGAGCTATAAGCACCTTTGAAACTCTATAATCTTCAGGCTCAGCTCACACCCAGAAGCTCTCCTTGAGCAGTTCTCCACCAGATGATGCAGAACCATCCAGATATCTGTCCATTAGCTGCTTCTGTACTGTATCAAAGAAAGGAACAGGCAGTAATGAGGCATTTTGTTACTGACATCAACTGTGACTGCATAAAAATTTCCTAAAATCATGTTTTTGCCCTTCTCTACAGTCTGAACTTCACTTTCTTTGCATTGTATCTGCTGATTTTTTAAAAACTTGGGTATTTATTGCTTGCACACTAATGAAAAAAGAAATAGCTGGAAAGAAGTGAAGAACAGCTTTGTTTCTCCAGTGTAGTACAGTCTTACTGCCTTATCTTTTTGTTAAAAAATCCACCCATGGCCATTTGCCAAGTCCAAAAACTACAATCATATGACAGGTTCAGATTGCTATGTATATTCTGTATTTTTGCCATAAAACTTATAGAAGGTAAAGTTTCCCTAACACAGGAGCACAGTAAGAATGTAGTGCTGTGGCTTGTTTCTGGGTTCATAGGATTAGCTGAGACCTTAGTATGCCACACTGAAATTATGGTGTCATTCAGGGCCTGAATGACACCCAGTGCTTTAGTGATACTGAATCACTACCCTGAATATCAGTGCAACAGGTTAATTATTTACTGGCACAAGGAGCATCCAGTCTCCTTTTTGATAGCCTTTTTTTTTTTTTTAGATGTTGGTTTAGAGATTCATCATAGTCAAATCTGTGCTTCTCATGTTGAGTAGCATTTATTTTTAAACCAAGGCTGCATTTGGTCAAGTCCAGAGCAAATTTTAAAAATAACTTCCTAAATATGAGCTGTCTTATCTTTCTTCTGTCAAAATCAGCCCATCAGTAAGGAGTCAGACTGTGGTTTTTCTGCTAATCTCATAGTCAGGCAGCATTTTTGTACACTTAACTGAATTATTTCTCCTTTTCTAGTAGGTAAATAAAACAGAAGGTCACCATAAATATTTATAATCACTATTGTCATTTGCCTAACGGCATTCTTGAAGAATTTTAAACACTATTTCTTAAACTAGCATTAATTTTCTTCACTTGCTTAGTGAGTGTGTAAGATTTATAGGGCTTTCAGTGTGTGATTAGTGTCAGTAACAAAATCAGAATTATTAATGGAGGTAAAATTAAACATCTGAACTCTTCATAATTCTCCATCTTTTCGCAAGAATGAAACCCACATTTTACAGCTCTCATAGTTCAAAAGATATCAACCTGTCAAATTTACTTACAAATCCTCACTTATGTTATTGTACTGAAAGCACTGGGCAAACCATAGCAATACTCTTATTTGGCTATGAAGTTATTCCTTTGAAAATCTTGTGGGCTTCCCAAAGCTTGCGTGGAGCAACAGGCAGGAACGTGCAGGACAAATCCTGCCCAGCACACGCTGCTGAGTGCTGGGTGCTCAGCCCAGCCTCTCGCAGACCGTGGATGTTTTTGTGGCTGTGAGATGTTACATAGTGATACGTGTCATTGTGAAAATACCATGGAATCAATATAAACAAGAATACTGAATCCAAAGTAAAGCATGGACATGAAACATAAGAAAATCTAAAAATGTCATTATATTTGTTGTAAATTGTTGATCTCTTTTGTTTTTATGTATTTTTTATTATTTTGTCACTATAATCATGAATTGTATCCACTTTTACGTATAAGGTAAATATTTTTGGACGTGAGCAGGCTTGTTTGGACATGAGCAGGCTTGTCCCTGCTGTTACCTGTTTGCTAAGAGTGTAACATGAAAACATGTTCAAGCCTTGTCCAGACCTGGTGGGGGCTTGTAGCCACTGCTGCCTGAGTGCTAGCCAACATGTTTGGGCTTGCTTGGACCTGTACCCCAGCCCAGTGGGCATGTCACACCCACCAAGAAACTGCCTGTAAAAGGGGCAGTGACCAAAGGTGAGACAGATGTGTTAGTGGAACACAGACTCCCCACGTCCCCAGCACTGCTTACCTGTTCCTTATCAACAAACTAATAAATTGCCTTATTGATAACCTACCTGATTTTGATGAGTAATTTGTAACATGGCCTTGCCCAGATGAACATGGGCAGCTCTGGGTGCGTGAGGGGTGCTCGGCCTGCACAGCCTCCCTCATGCTGCACTGAGGCCGTGAGCGGGGCCTGGGCCGGGGCCCGGGTCTGGGCCTGGGCCCGGGTCTGGGTCTAGGCCAGCCCTCAGCTGGCTCAGCCAGCAGGGCCTGGCACTGGGGCTGGCTGCAGACACAGCTTCTCAGAGCCAGGAGAGCCCAGCAGGAAGAGCTGGGAGAGGAGCTGGAAGACGACTGTGGAGCTGAGGAGGTCGTAGCTTGGCCGCATATGACGGGTACCTGGCATGCTGGTGACAAGAGTCTGCCAAAACTAAAATACCAAGTTGCAAATAACACATTTATGGCTGCAGAAGATTCAAAATGCATAAAGGGGAAATATTTTTTCACAGCCATGGAGCCTGTGGGGTGGAGTCAATGTGGGGCACTGCTTTGCATTAGGGGGTGTGGGCCTTGCTTGCTCACTGAACGGCCATCCTGCAGGCTGCACACTGGGCAAGGGTTTAAGAGACTGAGTTTCAGCTCTGCTCCTCTGCAGGCTTCCTTGATGGGCTTAGATATCCAGGACATGGATTTTATGTTGTGTACATTGGATCTAGGAGCTCATGTGGTAATACCTGGAGAGTGGTGGATGTGGGAGTGGGGGATTCTGAGGATGTCCTGTAAAATCATGAAGAGCATAAACATGATGAAGAGGTATAAGCCAGCTAGTATTACAACATGTTAGGTAACTAGTGGTGAAATCTTCAGTCCCGATAGCCTTCTAAACACCTGTGTTTAGAGTTAACAGGGTTTTTTAATTGTTTTTTTTTTAATGTCAGCACCTAAGCCCTCTATAAATTTCACTTTAATTTCCTCACTTGTGTCTGGACAGTGCCCCCTTCAGCTCACAGGAGTGAGCAGAAACTCCCCTTGTAGCAAAGGCTGAGATGTCAAACACTGAGATGTGATTGACTGATGTGCAAGGGACGTAGCAGAGAGAGCCATCACTGATATAAATACCTCAAGGCTCCCAAGAGCTACAATACCTGTCATATTGTAAGCAGTGCAATAAAACCCAGATTTATGTGGAAACACTCAGCTGCTGCTGCATCTGTTTTCATTTGCTGGGTCTGCAGTAGCTGCCACTCCTTCTTATGATCTCATTTCTCTAACGGGAGCAGTTGCTTCCTTGCTGTGACTCCTCAGATGGAATTAGTATTTTCCAGGACAACTTAAAAAAAGTTAACACCCAAAAAGCAGGAGAACCTGTTGAAACACACAGGAAGTAATTATACATGATCATTTATATACACAGATTACAGCTGACAAATGGCTCTGGTCCCCTTAACTGGCAATACACAATTCAGAAGCAAAGCAATCTTTGGGTGAGAGGCCACTTTGTATCTTGGATAAAAGCACAAGGAAAAGAAAAGGACACACATTTCTTGAGACATTTAATAACAGCACATCATCACAGTCAGTTCTGCATGATACAAGTGTGCAGCAGCTTCTCAGAATTGGCTGGATAGCCAGGGTGTTCTTTTCCATCAACAGTGCTAATTGAATATACAGCTGGGAAACTCCAAAAAAATTACCAGCAGTGAGGCAATCGAATTAGCAGATGTTAAGTGGTGATTATCCGGGATGTTATTCAGTTGTTCACACATAGGTGTCTAACACTTTTTGAAGTGTCCTACAATATTTAAGATGTCCACTGGGGCTTAATCTCTAGATGTGATTTTGAGGGTCACAAACTTCCCTGATGCTGCTCTCTGCTACAGAAAAAATGTCTCTAATACCCTAAAAGCATCTTTGATGGCACTTGACATTTATGTGCATGCAACAGAACCAAGCCCCTCGTTTCTGAGCTCCGATTCCAATTAGGTAAGTAGAAGTAGATACCATCACCCTGCTGTGATGTTTTTTCAGACTATCTGCAGTGCTGGGAAAAGAGCACTGCATTAACCTGTGAGCCAAAGGTCATCTTTGCAATCACAAGCCCATTGTTTGGAGTTAATCATGATAACTACTGGAAAAAGGTATCATCAAAGAGCCTTTAAAATGTGGACAATTTGATCCTAATCATGAAGTTTTTATTCCTGTACTACATGACTTCCTGGAGCTCTGCACATTAAGACAGCATTGTCTATTTTTTTGAGAAAGAAGCAGTAATCAGCATGAGTTAAGGTAAATGTTTTTTGTGCCTTCATCTTCCAAATTAAAATTTCTGAACCAGAAGAGATTTTTTCTTTCTCTAAATATATGAGATAAGGTCCAAGGGAATTTATATTTAAATGGAATGCTGAATACTATAAGGAATGTGAATCAATAACACCCAGAAAATAATTTCTTAGGAGAATAGCAATAATACAATCATGTACAGTAGGAAATGAAACAAAAATGTAACACACAATAACACACATTTTACCACAAAAATCAAACATTAAGATTAACATCAAACTCAGCACTCTTTTGTAAATGCATCTTTTAAGCATTTAATAGACAATTTGCCTGATGGAGTGTAATAGAAAATGAAATACTGAATATTTTAATATTCAGCAGGATCTTGTTTATTCTGGCAAAACAAATGAAACACACACACTTCCCAGCTGCAGTAACAAACAAAGGGTTCGTAACATTATCTTCAGAAAACAGTTGAGCTGAAAATGCTTATAAAACAAAGCAGACATTGGGAAAATGCAACATTAAGATCTTAAATATTTTCATGTTTCTTCCTTTCCAAGTTAAGCCATAAAAGTTAGCACATTCCATCTAAAATTTTTTAATGAGTTTTAAGAAAATCTTGTCATGGTTCTAGAAATATATTGCAGGCAAAGCAAGGCTGTTAGGGCATTTTGAGAAATTAAATGCGTTCCTGATCCTGCACACTACTAAGCACTTCTGAGTGTAATCAGTTAATATTTCCCAAGCTTTGCTCAACATTATACTTAATTAAACTTTTCCTAATAAATAGTTTAGCACCATTGCTGGACTCCATTGACAAAATAGTTTTTCAGTCAAGCCCGCATGTGTACGTTTTGTTAGTTGATACATGCAGTGTTTGCATTCTACTTTATAAATAGAAGATATGAAAAAAAGTTTAAATTACTTCATAATGTAAATGAAACTTATTTTGTTAATGGATATGTTTTGTTTGGGTAGTTTGTTATATTTAAAAGGGAGATATTTCCCAAACAAACATATCTTTACTATATTCTTATGTACTGCATTTTAGGATTGTATATTCATAAATGTAAAAGTATAAATTACAACTTTGTTCTTATTGGAAAGGCAGGCTTAAGAACACAAATTGCAAATTCAGCCATAAAAGTATAAAACTTTTTCTCTCTGTGATGCTATTAAGAAACTTAATAGGACATTGTGGGTCTGTCTCATCCCTGGAAGTGCTCAAGGCTGGGTTGGATGGGGCTCTGAGCAACCTGGTCTAGTGGAAGGTGTCCCTGCCCATGCAGGGGAATGGAACTAGATTATCTTTAAGGTCCCTTCCTACCCAAATCATTCTATCATTCTATGACAGAATCATTCCATACTACACCCCTTCACTGCACCTCTCCGATGGATTCTCTTCTGCAGTCTACACTCATTTTGCTTATACTTTAAAATCATCAATGAGAATTTTAAAACAAGCTAACTTGTCTTCGTTTTTCTTCTCTTTTTTAATAATTATTTGAACATACAATGTGTTTTCCAGGTATGATTTATTAATAGGCATCATATTGTGGGTTTTGCTTGGGTTTTCATGAAATTTTCATGAAATTTTCCCAGAGGATGTTTGCCTTGAGAAGGGCAGGTAAGAACAAGTATTCCCTGAGTCAGGCTTGAGTACAAACTGAAAAGTATTTCTGTTCATCACACATCCCACTGCAAACATACGGGGGGAAAATGCAGCACTTCTTTATCAGACACACAGAGAAATTAATTGTTTTTCTGTTTAATAAGTGAAACTCTAAAACCTGAAGTGGAAAACAAAATATATTTTCTAAAATCTGCAGTCATTTGCAGCTTGCAGTGAAGATAGGAGTTGACGTGGTTCCAAGCCCAGCTATGGCTGGAAGCTGTGCTCCAGCCGGTTCGGGAGGGAGGGAAGTCCTGGGCAGCTCACCCAGAGGCATAAAGGAAACACCACTTTGTGGAGGTCTCACCTTTTGTCTCCATAACTTGAGAAAGTCCATGTGGCCCATCTGTCTAATGAACCATACACAGCTCTTCTAAGAGTAGATGTGGTGCCATTTTATATCTAAAATTAATTTTATTCCATCATTTATGGTAGCTTTTTCTTACTTTGGCCTCAAAGCTTTGTTTATATATGAGCTGACATTTGATTGTAAAGCAACAGCCAATTCACCTGTTTTCCTGAAATATTAGGCTTGCTAAATAAGCACTGCTAATTTATGAAAAGCTAGTGATGGTGATCACAGTAAAGAGGTACTCAAAAACATGCTAGTAAAAATACAAAAAAAGCAGGAGCACAAAGATCTTCCGGAAATTATTTTTGAGCTGGAAGAATTATGTAGGACCAATGTCAGCTATGCAACAAAATAAGTAGAATAGGAAAGAAAATTAAATATATCCATAAATCACTGGTCTAGTAGGTGTGGGCTATCCTTTTGACCATTATTCCCCAGCCTGGCCTGGCTGGGTGCATGCAGCAGCAGCAGGAGCAGGAGCAGTGGGAGCATTTCCCTGGAGAGGAGGAATTCAGCTGCTCAGGCATCATGGAAATTATATTTGAAGCGATCAGGATACCACTAGCTGTTTATGTACCGTAGTCTAGGGAGCAGTTTGTAGACATCTCTATGTAGAAGCACCTTAGGAACAGAAGCAAGAGGCTTGTACATAAAAAGAGAGTTTTCCTCTGTAAATTACCTGCAAATTCTGGAAAAAAAAAAATTATGATTACTATTTGACAAGGCCATACAAAAGCCAAGAGGAGACTGTTGTACTCTAAGTTCAAGGAGAGTTATGGTGTCACAGGATGGGAAACCTATGGGTATATATGGCAGTATCTTTGTAAAAGAGACAGTACAATAGTTTATGCTACCTAAATTTCAGTGTCTGCTTCAAACCCCTGCTGTTAAACCTAAGTGATGTATTTTAAGTGTGTGCTTATAAAACTTGTTTCAACAGTACTCAAAATTCACAGCTCCCATGGCCAATATGAGAGGGGATCCCTAACTGCAAAACAACAGCCATTTTCCTAGAGGGCATTCAGTTTGACAGATATAGCTACTCCCTTCTGAATATTTCAGAATTTTCCTGAGGAATTGCAAGTACAAAGATTAGGCAGCTATATATGAAACACTGTCTTTATAGTATAAATTAATTGTATAATTGATTCCTGTGACATCCTTTGACTTTCCTAAACTGTCTCTTGGATTAATGGCTCCTTTTAAAAATTAAACTATAAATATTTATTTATGTACAAGTTTGTAGAGAAATCTAATGGTTTAAAATCACTCAGCCTCTCTGCAGCATTAATGATATTTTTATCTGCACTGTGAGTATACAAAGGAAATTACTGAATTGGCAGGTACTATTTCTGTTTATGTAAGTAACACATATATGTGAAAAATATAAGCCTCATCACTCACCAGATAAAGACATTTAAAAGGGTGATCTATGAAAACCGTTAATGACAATTCTATTGTAAAAGGTTATAAGTTCTCTCACTTCATTTGAAGAGTGGTGTGGTCTAACTGGACTTATGTATGTGACATGCACATGCTTTTTCATTTACACAAGTGGTCTAGTTCCAATTACACACTGGGAAGAAAATACTCGTAATTGCAACAATTGATTTCTCAGTCTGTCTTTCATTAGACGAACACTTTTTAGACAAAAACATATTATCTCAGTTTCTCCTGTCTCTAAAATTAGAATAATACCTAAAAAAATAACATTAAAATTACTATTTAATTCCCAAAATTGTCTGAAATTATTAAAGCATTACTCTATAATTTGATAAGAAAAAGGAAACCTCCATGCATAATATCTGTCAGCACAGAAGAAGAAAGGAGTCAGTTGCTGCTTATTCCTAATCCTCAGACTATTCCCATTTGTTTATGTCTATATCAGTACATCAAGTCAGTACAGAGACTGTCTCTGGTTGAAGGCCAAGAGGCACCAAATTCAGATCTCATGTTATTCTTTGAACTACACTGGAAAAAATTCTCAGAGATCAAGACCATGCTAAGGGAACAAGCTGACCATTAAAACAGTAATTCTGGGACAACATGTGACACATCCCTAGCACTCTAGTCATTAGTGAGGGTATGAGCAGAAAATGAAGAAAAAATTTTAAAAAACACTTTGAAAAACAGTCCTACTGAATGACCTTCTCATTCCAAACCTCTTCCTGAGTGTAATCTCATAGAAGAAGGTACAGCAGGCCACACCCACTTGTATTTCAGAAGCTGTTATGACACAATGTCTTTTTAATTCTGAAAGTTTTATTTTCAGCTTCTACACAGACCAAAAATGCCAACAATTAAGTTCTGATACACCTCAAGTGGATTATTGCATCATTGTAGGAATGAAATGCCTTCCATGGGACTAGTTGTGGAACCAGTTGTGTTCAATACCATACATATGGTATTTGATCTTGAAAAAGATAACGAAAATAATGAATCTTGTAGGAAATATAAAGGAAAAAATATGATAAATATTGCACTGATTTAATGCTCCAATTAGCTTAACTGCTACTTGAATTTAATTAAATATTACATTGCTTGAAGATGTCCATAAATTATTTGCAAATGTACATCTACAGAGGAATGGCACTAATTTGAGTGATTAAGGCTTAAAGATTTATTAGAGGATCTTGCAAGATCGACAGTAATCAAAAATGAGATCACAGAAGAGAGTAAGTCTTACCAAATGCCTGTCTTTTTAATGAAGCTATTACTGCCAATGCCAGGGTATTTTTTTTTTTTTTTAATTTCTGGTTTCTTGCTTCATTCTACACTGTGATATTCATGCATCTCTTGAAATGCCTCACTTCCGTGAATAATCTTACATTTCCCCTGGCACTTTGCAGGAAGCAAGGTGCTCTGTTATATTTGAAATTCTGTGCCCTCTGAAGCGCGTGAGAGTTTGACACTGACTCCTGTGGGATGTCTCGGAGCATATGCAGCACTGTGTGCAGACAAACTGCTGTTTAATTGAAAGTACACATTTCATAGCTTAATTGTTTACTTTCCATCCTTTTTTCCAAAATACAAAATTTCATTGCAGACACAATTTGAATATCTTTGTCACGTTGAAGAGGGAAAGAATTAATTAAATCCCGGATTGTCAGTCAAGTTGAGAACACAATATGGAAATCTCTGTTAAACAGAAGGCAAGTATCTGTGCTCAAATTGTGATAGAGACTAATGTATCTTGTGAATCAAGATGCCATTTCCAATCTGTAACATAATGAAATGCACAGATTTCTCCCTGCCCCCATTGCCACTCTTTTTGCTCCAGTCTGAAGTGCACTCTGTAATGCATTATTAAGCCAAATTCTGACCCAGTTTCTTAATTATCTGTAAGCTACAGAGAACTTCTAGCAGAATATTAACTAAGGCAAGAGATGTAATACAGACGAACCCATGATGGCATTAGAGAGAATCATTAGCATTTTGCTAAGAAAATCCTTCAATTGTAATATTTAACTTAGTCTAACATGCAGCATTTATATTACAAAGGGGCTAAGGTATCAAAATAACCCAGGGGGAAAAAAGAAAAAGAAAAGAAAAAAAGAGAAAATTTAAAGAAAATATAAATTAAATAGAAATATTTGGAAAAGTATTCCTGTATTCACAAACTCAAAATACTTATAGAATACTGAAACATTTCTGGAATAAAAAGATTGTTTCCAATTGATCTGAGTGGATACCACGGACAGTTATTACAATCTAATATAACATTATGTGCCCAGCTATTTATTTTAGAGGACCTTTAAAATGTAACCCACTATGGCTTTTACATGTGGACCAAAATTCTGGGGAGTACAAACAGGATTAAGAGCTGTCATAGCAGATGACAGTTTGAACAAATCCTCCAAACACTCTTGTGCCTGGTTAGTTTTGAGTAAGCAGCTGCAGTTTTATATCTCCCTGCACTGCTGCATTTTAGTGGAATATGAGAAGTTTTCTTGGTGAAAATACAACCACAGATACAACCAGAACAAAGAACATAAGGACTTCTTCCTACAAAGCTGCAGGAATATATGAGTTTGAAGACTTGCTGTATTTCTGAAGTAAAAGTGTTTCAATGAATGAGAAACATACTGAAAGAGCAATTTATTTAGTGAGAACAATTTTTAATACAAAACATGTTTCAATATTATTTGAGGAAAAATATTTTCCCCACCCCATAATTGAATGATTTGTGCATATAGAAAGTCAAGCTTTAATTGTAAAATTTAGACAGCAGAGAAAGTCTGCAAAATGTATTTATAATTTTGTGAAGCAGGATGTATTCGTTCAGTTCAAAGATCAAAGAAAATCCATGCAGACCCCTTAACATCAAGTTGAAGAGTCACTTAACTCTGCAGAATACGGAATTTTTGTTTTCAAAAGTATTTTTTTCATTAATTCATGAATGAAAAAAATCCTACTGTTTGAGAAACAATAAGAGTCAGTTAAATGCAATGTTTTATTTGTAATAGTGTCAAATGCAGGTCATGAGGGAAGTTTGTTCTTCGCAAAACATCAGATGATTGGAAAGTGCTGATAAACTTAATGTACATTCAAGTACATTGCTTCAATTTGAAGTGTACTTTACTACTGAAGAATCTGGATGTACCATTCCTTATGCTAACACTGTGAATTTCCCACTACAACCTCACAAATATTCTTCTTCTGGGAATTAAGGTGTCCAAAATTTCTCAAAAGTGATGAATAGTAAGACTGAGGCACCTTTCCTTTACAGGTATGGAAAAAACCTTCAAAATCAATATTTTATACTCAAGCACCTAATCCAGCACACAGGCATTGAAACCAAAAGACCAATTTTCAATGGCAGTTTCTGTAAAAGTACCACACGTTTTTCCTTTTTCTTTCTAGACTATCCTCTACAGAGCACAGACACTTTTCTCATGCATTTGCAGTTCGTTCGTGTTTGACTATAATCAAGCCAGTATTTAGTCAGCTGTCCCTCAGCCCAAGGAGAGAATAACTGTGACTGCACGTGCTCCAGGGACAAAGCTGGACACCAGGACAATGTTTATCACTGTCAGTATCTCATTAAATGATCTGTGACATCCCGACCCCACAGAGCTTGGCTCTTTCACCTCCTGAAGTGCTTTGATCCAGCAGTGGGCTGGACTGGAACCCATTCTGGCCATGCAGCCATGGCTGGACAGACCACCTAAAGGCCCTGGTCTTGTCTCTGTTGGGCACAGAGAAGTCTGCAGTGAAAATATGCTGGTATCTATTGTTCACATCTTAGCATAATCACCAGTGCTATTATTGTTAAATGAAAGAGAGCCCCCTCCCCTAAAAGCAAAATCATCTGTGTAGACACAGCAACATTCTGCCTTGTGTCACACCACTCCATGGCTGTTGGTATTTTTCACAAAAATGTCCAGCGAAGGGTTTTTTGCCTTCTCAGGCCTCCATTTCTTCCATCACTTCCATCACAATTGTTCGAGGGCCGGTCAGGATGAGGTTGCTTACTGTCCTGTAATCCACATGGAGAACATTGAGGCCGTTGACAGATACAACAAATTGGCAAACCTGAGGAGAAAGCAAGCAGCAAAATGAATTATGCATTAGACTTTATTGTGTTAGGTTAATTACACAGATGTACAATCATCTCCTGTGCAGACAAAATCTCCAGAACTCTTCACATCATCTCATTTGCTCCTCTTAAAAGTCCCCGCATTTCTTAGAATTAATCTGAGAATTAATTCAATTTTCCTTTTTTTTTTTTTTTTTTTTTTGAAACACCAACTTTCAAATTGGTGGAATAGCTTTCCAATCCTTAAGGTTTGAGGTCGTATATCAATCATTTTTTCTTATAACAATGTTATTTTTTCTTATATCAATGATATTTTATGGTATCAATGGTGCTTTGCAAACAATTTGGGACATCCAGCTAAGGGGTCCCCAGCACATGAAGGACAACAACTGTTGGAGCAAGTCCAAAGGAGGCCACAGAGGTGATTAGAAGGATGGAGCACTTCTTCTATGAGGAACTAAGACTAAGGGAATTCAGTTTGTTCAGCCTGGAAAAGAGAAGATTTCTGGGTGACCCCATGGTGGTCTTTCAGTACCTAAAAGGATCCTACAAACAAGATGGAGAGGGACTATTTTCACAAGGGCCTGGAGTGACAGATCAAGGAGGAAAGGCTTTATGCTGGAATAGAGTTGGTTTGGATTAGATATTAGGAAGAAATGCTTTACTATGGGTGTGGTGAGGCACAGGCACAGGCTGCTCAGAGAAGCTGTGGATGCTCCATCCCTGGAACTGTTTAAGGCCAGGATGGATGGAGCTTTGAGCAATCTGGCCTAGTGAAATGTATCCCTGTTAACAGCAGGAGGGTGGGAATAAGATGATCTTTAAGGTCCCTTCCAATCCAAACCATTCTATGATTCTATGAAGACAGCTCTGGCTATTGCAGTCTGTTACTGTTAGTTTGTCTTAAACACTTTCTTAGAAATCATTTTATTCAGCTCTTGGTAATCACAGTAAAAATATGCACCATATTTCCAAACTCAAGACTTCACTAGATTCAGTGCCAAAACTTCCAATTGTATAACAGGAACCAAATGGATCCAAATTTTAAGAATTAATATCCTGGAAGATTAAGTCAGTACTAGGACAGATTAAAATGTCACTGCCTTGTGACTGGTTTTAATTTCCTTCAACCAAGTATGGCTAATTAATTAATTTCAAATATGCTAGTATTTTGTTTGTAAAAGCTGTAACAAATACAAACATTGGTTTTGTATGATCATAGGCAATTTTCAAGCAAAATAGTCATGATATAAATATACTGACTAACATCACTGTACATCTTTAAATACTTAAACAGAGAAAAAGTCACATTAACCTTGTAAAGATATGCAGGAAAAAAATGATACTGATTCGTCAAAGACATTACAACTTTTCTGTACCAAATCATAACACTACAGTGTTTGGTAAAAGGTCAAAAAATGTGTCTAGGGTCTAGATTTGTATTTTTTAATGATAAAAATATGGAGGCTAAGTGAATAATAATATAGTTCTGACTTTTCAATGGAAGCAATACATTTACTAGAAGACTATCTTACCTGGAAGTCACCTTGAATCTGTAAGAAAGAAGCTACAAAACAAGTATCACCAGAAATTTTCATGCTTTATTTTATATGGACACACTGGATCAATGGGTTGGGCTCAGTTTTATGAGGTTCAACAAGGCCAGGTCCTGGGTCCTGCACCTGGGTCACTACAACCCCATGCAGTCCTACAGGATAGGGAAAAGTGACTGGGGAGCTGCCCTTGGAAAAGGACCTGAAGGTGCTGGTCAACAGTGACTGTATGTGAGCCAGTTTGTGCCCAGGTGGCCAAGAAGGCCAATGGCATCCTGGCCTGGATCAGAAACAGTGTGGCCAGCAGGACCAGGGCAGGGATTGTCCCCTGCACTCAGCACTGGTGAGGCTGCACCTCAAATCCTGTGTCCAGTTCTGGGTGTCTCACTACAAGAAGGACATTGAGGGGCTGGAGTGTGTCCAGAGGAAGACAACAGAGCTGGAGAAAGGTCTGGAGTACAAGTTTGATGAGGAGCAGCTGAGGGAGCTGGGGGTGTTTATCCTGGAGAAAAGGAGGCTCAGGGGAGACCTTGTCACTCTCTACAGCTCCCTGAAAGGAGGCTGGAGCCAGGTGGGGGTTGGTGTCTTCTCCCAGGTAACAAGTGACAGAGCAAGAGGAAACAGCTTCAGGTTGCACCAGGGGAAGGTTAGTGCCAGGTCTAGTTGACATGATGGTGTTTGGCCATAGCTTTGACATGATGATCTCAGAGGTCTTTTCCAACCTATTTGACTCTGTGACATGACAAAAAATTTCTTCACAAACAGGTGTCAGACATTGGAACAGGCTATCCAGGGAAGTCATAGAACCACCATCCTTGCAAGTGTTAAAAAACCTGCATGGATGTGACACCTGGGAATGTGGTTTAGTGGTCAACACGGCAGTGTCAGGTAAATGGGTGGACTTGATGCTATTAGACCAACCAGTCTTTTCCAGCAGTAACAATCCTATCAGTCTATGATTTTTCATTTTTCCTATTTAGGCAGAAGCACAAGACAGAAATGGATGTGGGGGAGGTGGGAAGCAGCTCTAGTGTCCTCCAATGCTAGCTCCAAAACAGATTTTCTCATATGTCAAGTCACTTAACTTTTGTTATGTGCCAACTAACCTCTCTCTGAAGTAAAATGTGTGGTGAAACTCAATTTGTATTTCTGCAAAATGAACCGAATGTAGCTATCAATTTAAGAAAAATTATAGAGGAATCAAACCAAATTAAAAAAATGTAATGTTTCTAAAAAATGTCACTGATTACCTTAATTTCTGCTACTTAGAGCCTCTGCACAGAAAGAGCAGCTCCTGAAGGGATGTAGGCTCTTGGACCTTACTCCTTATCCTCAGAATACCCTCAGAACTCCTCTGTAGAGCTGAAGATCCTGGAAGTAGCCTTACCAGTAGCCTAAATGATCACCAAAGTATGGCATTTAGTGATAGAACTGAGTAAACTCCCATGGCAGTAATCTTTCCTATATATGAATATTTCAGCTGCAAGTAGCATTGGGAAAATGGTTCAGCTTTTGCATGCAGACAATGCCTTCTAAATGTTAAGGATTTTTGTAAAGATAACCCGTCATCCTCTGCAGTGTGTCCAATTAGTATTTAACTGGCATGTTTATTTATTTTAAAATGAAGATTATTGCAGTATCTGTAGATCTCAACTTCCAATGGTATTTCCTAATACTTTCTATGGCTTTCCAAGATTGTATCAAGTTTTACTGAATGATAGCTCTGGCTCTATAATAATATTTTGGCTGATTTAAAACAGACCTGCAGAAACAACATTGTCTCTTCTGGCTTAAATCAATTTTTAGAAGTTGAATGGCTGATCTTTGTTTTACTGTTGCATATTCTCAGACTTCTTGAGTTACTGGAATCCCAATGTATGGGACTTGTGTTTGGCCAGGTTCACACATGGAATGGACAAAAATGCATGCTGCATCACAACGTGGGCATCCAGGGCCCTTTGGGGAACACCCCTGTGTTCAGAGGAACAGACTTTCAGACCAGTCACCCACACCAGGGCTGCAATAGTGTAAATGCAGATGGTACAGGCACAACATGAAAGCAATCTGGATGCCAAAGAGTGAACTTCTTGTGGAAGACAAGAGCTGACACGTCTGCATTGTTAATGTGTTTGTTTTATCACATGCCCTTGGCAGTACGATTACCCAGCAAAGCGCACGGGCTGAGAACAGCTCCCTTTGTGCCCTCCTTTGCAAGGGATCCACATGGCTTATTAGTTTCATCATTCCCAGCAGAGAGGATTAGATGCAAGAAGTCCACCCAGGCCAGATAAGAAGAGAAATGCAGAGGGGAGGGCAATACACAGAAGAGCACAGTCCCATCTTAAAACTGCAGGAGAAGACCCCTGAGGAACAGGAGATGGTAATAAAGAACCAACTGCCCTGGGGTAGAAAGCTCTCTCCATAATAATTGCCTGACTAGTGCTCCAGAGGGCTGAATCTCTGGAAATTTCAGACCTGGCTCCCTCAGGGATGAAGAAATGTGGAGCCATTTGCTGTGTCCTCCAGTCCTGGTGAAAGAGGTTTGCACAGTTCTGATCCCTTTGTTAAGCTGACTGCCCTCAACTCACTCAGTTTTCTTCTCCCCACTATGATTTCCCATTCAGCACTGCATCCAGCAAGGGAAAATGAAATGCAGTGCTGCTTTGTGCGTTTTAGTCATCATTAATCCTGCCCCAAAAATGCTCATATTGTGCATTGCTCTACTGAAATTAGAAAACAAACAAGAGCTAAAGAGCACCCACTCAGCGGCCCTGAATGAATATGTCAACCTATATATTATAATCTCAAGAATTCTCTTAAGGAGACTGGTTTACAAAAACAAAATGATTTAATGTTACATTTATAAAAACACATTTCAAAAAGCTGTGAGTGTTGAGCTCATAGCTGCAGCTGTTAAGAGCTTTGTAACTACAAACATGTAAAATATTTCTGTTGGTTTCCACACATCAGTAAGTATAATAGATGATAAACTACAGTTAAAAGAGCCTCAAAGAACCTTTTATTGCTCATTTCCTCATTGCTCTCCAAGGAGCTTCACAAGAGATAACCATCCCTTTTCATCCCTCAGACTTCAAGAAGTGACACAGCCCAGAATAAATTCCGAAAATTTTGTTGGTCAGGATGTGGTGATCTAAAAACCACAGAACTATTAATAGTTAAATAAAGCAACAGTCAAATGAAAGAAAAAACCCCTCCTTTAACTGATTTCAAATATTTAAGTATTACAGCAATAAGCATTTATTGTTGATTATTTCAATTTCCTGCCATTAGAAACAGCAGCTCAAGGAAGCAGGTATAGCAGAAAAGGCACCTGTGTCTTTCTGTGGGTTTTCCATGGTGCATACAGAAGGTTTAACCAAATCCAGGTGTCCCCATAAAAAGATAAACTTCAAGTTTGGACTTACATTTGAACAAAAAGGATCTGGGAACCTGTGGTTCAAAGAAGTTAGCAAAGATTCATCATGCCATTTATCACTGAACTGAAGATGGCATGAAGAGGCGAGAATAATTTGTTTTACCGTAACATTTACAGGCCAAAATCAGGATTGTGCTGTACTTGGAACTGCACAATCCTTCCTCCCCCTCATTGGTAATTGCTCTTTCCTCCACAGCAATCTTTGGCTGCCTGCCCCTCCTGAGTCTTGCCAAGCTGCCCTGCAGATGCACATCCACACCCCTTGATTTTCCTGCTGGGACAACTGCCTGCTGGCCAAACCAAAGCCCCTTCCCTCCCCTCCCAGGGGGCTGCCTGCACCAGTGCTGGACAGCTGAGCTGGTGTTGATCAGGAGCTGAGATGAGGATAACTGTGGGATCCCTCTAAGGGATGTCAGGGACTGGCTGCAGGCATGGGTGTGGAATTGCGCAACTACCTTAAAGCCAATCATTAAATAAAAACATTGCATACCTGCCACAAATTCTTTGTTAGTTCTGCCTCAGGATGACCTTAATATTTATAAATGCTACAGGAATGTTCTTAGAGGACAGGCAGCTAGCCTAGATCCTTGGATATTCAGATGTTGTTTGCACTGTAGGCTTCAGTTAGCTCTCCCTGCGGAGCCAAGCCTTGCTTGCTGGACTTTTTTGAATGTAATATTTAAAAAAATCCTTTAAAAATGTTCTTTCTTTTTCTAGGCACACTTTTTAGAAGGGTGTTGTGAAAGTTTATGAAGAGCTGAAAATTCCTACTGCAGACTTGGACTTAAGTGATCCTTGCTGTTTGGGACAGCCCTAAAATGACATTTAAATTTATAGATGCAGTGAGTCCAATTGTTCATCTCTGATACATAGCAAGTAACAGCCATTCACAGTCAACAGATAACATATCTCAAAACACTAGGGTAAGACCATGGTTAGATGGCTACCTTAATTTGAGGTAATTTTTTTAAAAAACCCATCCAGATGAAGAGGAATACAAGTGGCTGGGGATGGTGGGGGGACTGCCCTTTCCAAAGCAGTAAATGTGTGTGCTCCACTCCAGCAGCTGGGGGCTGAGGTGCTAATTCTCAAAGGATTTATCATTTCAGTGCCTGTATCAGTGTCTGGAATCCACTCTGCTTTGTTTTTTCTGTTTGTTTGATTGACTGTGGGATTTTAGTGGTCTTTTGGGGTTTTGTTTGTTTGCTAACTACTCTTAAAGAAAGTATAAATGCTACTAAAATTGCAGATCAAATAGGTATCGAAGCAATCAATGTTACCAAATATAATGTAGGCTTGAAATTCTCAAATTCAAAGCTAGATTATGCAACGACACAGTAAAGATAGTGGCAAAAATACTGTTTTTCAGCAGTACTGATACTTTACCCCATTATCTAGGCAGCAATGGGAATATTCAGGGTCTAAAACTGCAAAGCACAAAGTCTATGCCAGTACAAGTTTTCTCCTTCAACAGCAACAAGGTCTGAAACAAAGAGGTTTGATGGGCTGTTTGGTACTGATAGCAGCTCTGGCATCAGCAATTAACTGCATAACGATATGTTGAAAACACTGTCACCAATTATTTTCCACTGAAGGTGTGAATATTACTGCACACATGGCAACTGTATGAAGGAAAATAGTAAAAAATGCTGGAGACAGTGTTCAAAAAAAAGTGTATTTTGACTATTTTATGGAGTAGAATTCATACCAGAATTGACAATATAACTATTTCAAAAAGAAAAGTATATCCCAATGGTAATATTTTTGCTTTTCTTCTTGCTAATGAAAATTAAAATTAAATCCATTACAGAGACAGCCTGCTTACATTTCTGTTATACAGATACCCTCAATAATTAAAAATTTAATATAAATTAATTATATATTTATATATAATATAATAAATATAATAAATATATTTATATTTAATATAAATTAATTATAAATTATAATTTTTTTCATGTCCTACTAATCTGGCAGGGACAAGAATCAGCTTGAGGAAGAGGTTTGAGTAGCTCAAACTCATAATTGTTTCCTTACAGTATTCTGAAATTCATTGTGATCTTCCAGAGGAAAGTCCTCCATATGTGGTTAGCAAACCCATCTGTTTTCTATGTGCTTGAAAGACCCACAAGATCCTGATTTCTATTAAATATCAGGCCATGCTGTCAGTAAGAACCCTTCCTTATGGGCACCCATGAAATCAGGGCTGAAGGGTTAACATTTTCCAATTGTCAGTGCCCTGGAGATGTCATCAGCAGGATACCCAACAAATCAAACTTTTCAAACTCGGATACTTTTGAAACCTCTGGGGCAGTTTGAAAATTGAGAACTTACTAGTTGATTCCTGTGGTATGGCCACAGCTCTCACCTGAAAAGGTTACTAAACTCCTAAAACTGAGAAGGAAAAAGCAAAGCAAAAAAAAGAGAAGGAGATACAGCCTTTACCAGTGCTTGTTTCAAGAGTCAATACAGCTGCTTTGGCTTTTCTTGTCTTGCTGACAGATTTCAGCAAAATTTGGGCAAGGCTTAGGTGCTACAAGAACATAACATCTGAAATACAGCTTTCCAGCTTTCTGCAAGGAAGAAAGGGACATCCAAGCTCCCAACATTTCAAAAGAAGAGGTATCTTTAATGGGATTCTTTCCCTCTTGCACACCCCTTGCTCATCTGCAGATGCTGGGAACCATTCCTCCCACTCCTGCCTCTCAAGCACCACTGCCCTCCAAGCAAACAGATGGAAATCAAGGTGTCATTTTTTTTAAAATCTAATTTAAATATGAAATGTGAAGGAGTTGAGATATGAGTGAAAGTAAATAATTTAAGGTTGTTACTTTGTCACAAAGGAACAAAAAACTTCACTGTTTGTACTTTCATTGCTGTTACCAACTAGAAAGGAGCTATTTACAAGTGGATAACCACAAAGGTTTGCCTTGCCAGTTGTTAGATCTCTTGAATAAATCTTCCCAATTACCACATCACCTTCTACCTCACATACCACATCATGGGTTTGTATACAAAACCCTTAGTAACAACACCTGTAGTGACAATGAGGTTTCCCTTTAGGGTATAAAAAGATAATTTTACTTTTAAAAGAAATGTGGAAAAAAGTGTTTGCTTATTAAAAGCTGGATCAGTAAACTGATTAGGGACGTCACAACTCTTTCTGCGCACAGAAAGGGATACACTCAACCTGAATTGCCAAGGAGTCTGTGGATCCAGATATGAAACCCCTTTCAAAGGGGAGGAAGGTTCATAGCAGGACTTGGTGCCTGCAGTCCCAAGAGGTGCTCCTGTCCCTTTGTGCTAGCTCTGGGAGCAGCACACCAAAGCCAGGCACCGCTCCCTTTTCATCCTTTTCATCTCGTGCCAGCAAAAATAAATAAATGAAAGGACTTGTCTCCAGGCAAAGCAAGTTCCTTGATGTGCCTGACATGGATGGAGGAAGGAGGCAATAGATACCTATCTGCTTGGAGGCAAAGGGAGAGAGGGAGATGAAAAGGAGGTGAAGATAGGATCAACCTTCGTGGCAGAGCTTACACTCAGACCAGTAAACTGCAGCCTTACGTTTTCAGATAACTTAAAGTCCCAGTGGAATCAATGGCAAGATGGATATTATGGTACCAAGAATAAGTGCAGGGAAATCTGAGGCAGGAGAACAAAAGTGGAGGAGAGAGAATGCAGAGCTCAGCTTCTTTTACACACTTACACATGCAGCCTGCATTTATGCTGATACAGGATTTCTCTATTTTAATAGGTCACCTATAGCCATAAAGCAAAGGAATCCCCATGCTCAGCAAAGAGCCCAGGCTATGGAGATGCTGAATGTGGTACCACAGAAGAATCTAAGTCCTAAGACTAACTTCTACATAAAACCAAACAAAGGCAGCACTGATTTTTTATCTTTCATTCTGCTAAGCTTTACACTGTCACAATGCAATGAGGAAAAGAGAGGAAAATCAGAGGTCCTAAAAGTTATGTTTCCAGTTAGATTTTTATCTTTGGTTGTTGTTTTTTGTTTTTTTTTTAATAAGTTCATGCAATCTTGATAGGATTAGTAAAGTAAAACGGGAACCTCACAATTCACAACCGACTGCATGCTGCTGGAAGGCTTAAAAAATCATACCATAGCCTTTCCTCCACAACTGAGGTTACTGGATGGAATAGAATAAATTGCAGATGTGTGTTCAGTTCTGTAAATATCTCTAGTGAAAGTGTAATTGGATGTTGAGTGGGTGGTGTGGGAGTAGGCAAGTATCCAGGCTTTGCATAAAAAAGATTTTGTGTCTCGAGAAATGTGTTTCTTGTTCATTCTTTATATCAGTGTGAAACTGGCCCACTGTTCCATCAGGGGGCTAGAAACTGGGTACCAGCAGAGCATGGTACAACTCATAGCAGAGAAAACGAACTCCATTTACAGAATTAAAATATAAGTTTGTAGTTCTTGTGCTTCATCTTGGTCTGTGACTGCAGAATGGTGTGGATGGTTTTTCATTACACACTTTCATAACATACATATTATATACGTCTCCCATTTTTAAAAAAGAGGCTGAATATTTTAGTGTTCCAAACAAATTGGTCTCCAACTGAAAAAAAACCAAACCAATGGGAATTATACAACATAATCTATAAACTGCATAATTTAAAAAAAAAATTCATGTAATAAAGTAATATCTATTTTATAACTATTTTAGAACATAATACAGTAGGTCACATAATATAAAAAGTAATAGATTCTCAAGGGCTTCATCATTGGTTCAGATAGTCTCTCCCTCCCTTCCTCCCTCCCAAATGATGGGAATCTGTGGGAATTCAAGTCCTTTTTTCTTCACCAGGAAGAGAATTAAACCATTGCTGAGCAAACTCCACAAACAGAGTGGACAAATTAGAGGAGGAAGAGCTGACCTAAGAGCCCATGAGAACAATCCTTGCTTTTGGGCTGCAGAAGTCTCAGCTCTGCAAACAGTGGAGTTTCACTGACAGATTGACTGAGTGGTCAGGCAAATACCAACACAGAGAATAAGAATTATTCACAAACGTAAATTAATGCTATCTGTACATATCTGCAGAGTCATTACATAAGAACTTAACACCCTGAAACACAAACCATCCATAAATATGAAGTAGGGAAATATAGGTCACTGCTTTCCATGGCCCTAATTGGGAATTGGTGTGTAAAATCACTGACTTAATGTGAGTCCCAGCGAGAAATACCTACAGGTAAAGCTGAGCCAGGCTGGGCCATCAGGAAAGCAAACCAGTGACTGCATGTCTAACTTTATAAGCATTTTTATTGTATAGTGCAATTTGATACCTACCACAAAACAATTCTGAAAATGTTAAATAACTCGAATGGCTAAAGATAGCTCTGGGTAAAATACTGCATCAGTGTCAGAAGAACACAGAGTCTGAGTTCAGAAATAATGCCTTTTAATGCTTGGGTTGACCTTTTGGTATCTTTTTTTCCTGGTATATCTGTAACTAAACTATATTTGCTAAAACCAAACCACATGTAATGAATAAAGAACTTTAAAACTACATATCGGTTTACCTACATGGTCAAATATAATTATGCTGAACTGCATTTCATTTAAGTCCCATATTGGTTAAAAACAGTCACTAAGTGCGAGCAAGGGAATTACAGGGGCAGACAGACTCAGGCAAGGAACCTTCAGCACCCTCCAAATCCAGCGTGTCATGAGCAGGAACAGTCTGCGCTGTTTGAGACAAACAGCTGCTCTCTGTTCGCACAGACAAAAGTGCAATTGTTTTTCCATGTGTTTGGCTAGCTAAACAGAGCCTTGGCTTTAATGCAACATGCTTCCCGAATCATTCGCTTATACCATGAAAGGAAGCCACTTTGGGTCTTGAGCAGCAACAAGAGAAGAGACGAAGAGACGGAGAAGTGCAGGCAAGAGTCTGTAGAGCAGCAGCTGGGGAGCAGCAGCATCCCTGGAGTGCTCAGGGCAGAGAGCTGAGATAGCCATGGGCTTGTAAGACCCACAGCATCTGAGGAACTCTCCAAGGCATCATGTGAAAGGAGTATTGCAACTACACCAAGTAATACAAAATGCTTTTCATCCTCAGTTGAGAGCAAAAGAAGTTCAAAATGACAGCTTTTTGCTGCAGTGGCCTCTAATTCTGTATCTCTTTTACAGACACCTTTTCAAGATTTCAGGCATTTTGCAGATCAGTTTTTCAATGATAGTACTCTCTTTAGAGAGCTTGGACTACCTGGGAGAGACCTGCAATAGGCTGGGACTGCTTGAGCATGGGTGAGATCCCAGCTGTTCTGTCAGGCGCTAGATCTCACCATTCAATGGCCTATAGACCACACAGGAACTTGGAAGTTGTATCAAAACACAAGCACAGCCCTGTTTTACGGTGCTGCTGTCTCTCTTTCTGAATGGTTACAGCTGTGAGACTCCAGAAAAAATCAAGAAAACACTTTCATAAAGGTAGGGTGTTCAGATATCTGGGGTATCCTGTCATAAAACACTGCGTACTTGAAAAGAATTTTTTAAACTATAATTTATTAAAATAATGTGACTAAATTTAGAAAATCCACTGATCTCCAATAATTAAGCTGCAGAATTTCTTTTCTGCATTTGTATTTTCTATTGATGAGAAGGAGCCTAAGACCTAAGTACAGACCTAAGTACAGTGGGCCACTTGTTGCCCAACAGCATTTTAGGTGACTGGCCTACAAACAAGCTCAATTTTAATGTCACCTACACTGCTGTGAATGCAGAAAAAAGGGCTCTGAGATATTATGAAACTTGCTGTACTCACATAAGGTTTCAGTTGTTGTAAAGAGGAAAAAAAGTTATTTTATTGCCCAGTAAAACTCTCTCTGTTAAAAGTCTTTAGGAAAAATCACACAGAGGCATTGGAAACCTAATACTGTTCTGCAGGCCAAAATTTGGGTCTGGCATAAGCAAGTAAAACCTTGTTAAACCTGTGTCCTCTAAGTTTGGCGGGGTCGGGGCAGGGGAAGATGTTAAAGGCGAAATTTAGACTCAAAAAGTTGAACTCACTATTTTTATAATTCACCTGGGAATTCCCGTTGTCTGTATTCCTTTCTCTACAGTGAGTCACAAGGATCTTGTTGCTCAAAACCAGGTCTGACAATCATAAAAATATTTTTTTCTGTTTTCTTTTGTGTGTGCAGTTTGCAGTTCACATCCTGCTGGCATGACGTTTGCGTCACTGCTCCCAACTGCATGGGAGGAGGTCTTTCCCTTCATACCTCAGCATGTGACTTTTCACATGCCAAGTTTTGATTTCTTTATCATGGAACAGTTCTGCATAGTGACAGCACGCACCTGGTCTCTAGTACAAGATAAAGGTGGCTGATTTTTTAAGTCAATTTTATGTCCACTGCCTCAGAAGAACAGAGGCTCATGATCCACTGAAGCAAGTGCAGTCCCAGACCCAACTACCTAGTGGTGGCTGTGCACTCTGAGGCTTGTGCACAAGGCTGGGGTTCACTTAACCTTCCAAAACAACTTCAGAAGTTCTGCAGCCTCAGAAAAGATTTCTTCAAAACAAACTTATAGAGCTCTGTGGGCAAAGAAGCAAGCCAAACCAAGAACACAAGCAGAAAAAAATGGAGATCCACCAAAAAAGTAGGAATGTTGGATGAAATTCTGGCATGTCAGAAGATAAAAGGAGCTTTATTATGGCTTTAAAAGAACTAAAATTTCACAATTAAGAGTCTAATGATTTATTAGTGAAAAATGGAGAAAAACAAGATAATTTTTGTAAAGATCAGCAGAGACTGGCACATGGTAGCAATGGAAATAGAAAAATGTCTGTCTGCAGAGTAGTTACAGCCTGAGCAGGGGTGGCAGGGTGGATGTCACAAAGAAAGTACCTGGAGTTAATACAAACACACATTTCAGAACGGGGAGAAGGATGGCTTAGAAAGAGGAGAGGTGTACAAACTGACATTTGAAACCTGGGGAGCTGTAACATTGCTCATGGGAGTCACTGGGCTCAGTCTGCAAATTCTCTGCTCTGAGACTGGAAAACCTGGACCTTATGCTGTGAACCACAGCTACCACAAGGAAACAAAGAAACGTAGGCAAACTTACCTGTACAGGGGCCAAAATGGATCTACTCATCAAATGTTTTGGTTATGTTTGAGAATATGTCAGATTTTCCATCTTAAACCACTTAACAAGTATTCTGGTGGGAAATGGTCAGTAGTGCAAAGAGGATTTGTGACAGGAAAAAGAAGAGCATCCAAATCCAAACTGTGGCTTTCTTGTGGCCACCATGGGGCAGGCTCCCCAGCAGCCCAGTGGAACAGTGTCTCTAAGAGTCTCCTGACACAGAGGTTCAGCAACGACAGGGCTTCCAACACAGAGGAGAAATAAAATGGACAGAGTAGCTTTGTGCAGTAAAGGGGCAGAAGAGAGATATCCAATCCTGCACTGGGATTCCAATACTGAGGAAAGAAACTTTCATTATTTCAATCAACCTAAAGACACTGTCCTAATGCAAAGGATGGTCAGTCAAAGACATAAAGACTCTGTTGTTGCAATTAAAGTAGCCTGTAATGAAAGCAAAGGAGAAATTTGCCAAACCTTGTCTCCTTCTAGCAACTGTTCTGGCAGTGACACACAATGCAGCTCTCAAAACCACATTTTTCTTCAGTTAGAGAAGCCTCTGCTTTGGTGAGACTGCTGAATTCACAAAACTCCCAGATAAGAGGAGATGAGTGCAAGACAGTTTTCTGCACAGTCCTCACAGAACCGTGTTACTGTGATAATTTTCATGCATTAAACCCAGTATAGTAAGAGTAACATGTTTTTAGGGTTGGTCCAACCTATGTAGAAGTGGTAAAAAGATTCACTCTAAAAATTTGGGAACTACTCATTGTGTTTAATTAAATACACACAGGGAAAGTGGAAACCTTGGGACAGTTAGGGAGGCATCACCACAGGTCACCAGCAAACCACTTGAGCAAATGATGACCACAGACAAAGAAGAGAAGGCAGACACAGAGCAGGAACACCCAGGCACAGATTCATTCACTGATCAGGAAAGCATGGTGAGTACTATACATGTCAAAAAGTTGTCAAGCACAACCAGCCAAGAACTCATTTTTTGTGTTGATGGCAGAGATGAGTATTTTCACATTCACAGGTATTTGATCTCTTCCAACTTCTGTTGAATCATTATGCTACTGACTAGCATAGCCTTACTAATTCTTTCTTCTGAGTCTTTTAGAAAGATTTCACTAAGGATTAAATAAATAATAATGAAAAAGTCATCCAAACTGTTCACCAAACTGTTCAACATTATGTTCACCATTGCTATGCTCTTAACGTGTCCTAACGTCCTGGTCCTGCACCTGGGGAGGAACAACACCATGCACCAGTACAGGGTGGGGACCAATCTGCTGGAAAGCAGATCTGCAGGGAAGGACCTGGGGGTCCTGGTGGACAACAAACTATCCACAAGCCAGCAGTGCCCTTGTGGTCAAGAAGGCCAACAGTATGCTGGGGTGCATTAGGAAAAGCATTGCCAGCAGGTCAAGGGAGGTGATCCTGCCTCTCTGCTCTGCTCTAGTGAGGCACATCTGGAGTGCTGTGTCCAGATCTGAGCTCCTCAGTACAAGAGAGACATGGAAAAAATGGAGTGGGTCTAGTGGAGGGCTACAAAGTCAGTCAAGGGTCTGGAGAATCTCTCTTACAGTGAAAGGCTGAGGGAGCTGGGCCTGTTAACCCTCAAGAAGAGATGACGGAAAGAGAACCTCATTAATGTCTATTTGAACAGAGGGCACCAAGAGGATAGGCCAGGCTCTTGTCAGTAGTTCCAAGCAATAGGATAAGAGGCAATGCACAAAAACTGAAGCACAGGAAGCTCTTGAACACAAGAAAGGATTTCTTCACTGTGCAGTGATTGTGCACTGGAACAGATTGACAGGGAGGCCAAGGAATCCCCCTTATAGGATGGGCCTGGTCCTGTGCAGTGTGCTCTAGGATGACCCTGCTCGAGCTGGGAAGCTGGACCAGATGACCTCCTGTGGTCCCTTCCAACATGACCCATTCCTTGATTCTGTAATGTAACAACCACTCTTCTCAAGCATGATCTCAGTGATGTTTGAGGCTAATGCTACCCTACTTGGTTCACTCTCCAATCTCCATGATGAACAACAGCAGATAAAATATGAGGTCCTGGTTACTGCTACATAAAGTGAAACATAGAGTGAAAAAAAAAAATCTTTGAATTTTCTTTGGTTTTGCAAAACCAGACTGATTTTATGGTAAAAAAAATAGATGTTCTTAAAATTAGATTTTTTTAAAGTCACAGATGCTTGAATACAGCTTCCAAATTTCTGTGGAGGAGAATGGACCTTTATATTACAGTTTATAATTAAATACTATCATACATTTACATTCAAGCCCTACAGCAGTGGCATTCATTGTGGGTAGTACTATGCATGTTTAGCTCTGCTGCTTCTCTATTTATGGACAAGCTATGAAAGCAGTTTGTCAGCAACTTTTTCTGAGTGCTCACATTACCAAATACATCCATTCTCAACTCACTCTAATGTAATTATCAAATTCGGCAGCAAGCTGATAACAGAGCTAAAGGAAAATCCCAACCTGCCTCAGTGTTTTCATGCTGTAATTGAAAACAGATGGTGCCTCATGTAATTTATGCTTTTCTACGATTAGTAACATGTTGGTATAAGATACGAATTCTAAGACTGATTTGCATCTGCTTGAACAACACCATATGCTAGTGCACAGCATAAATATTTATCCAAGCCCACTCCGTCTTCTCATTTAAAGCTCAATTCCATGAAAAAATGAAAGTACCCTTCAGATACCTTCAATTAGCACTGAAGCATCCTTGGAGTGCTTTGAGGGGCTAGAGGCCCAGCATCAAACACTGAGGTATCTTCTTTTTCCTAAACTTCATGGAGAGGGGTATGTACCTTGTGCCTTATTGATACAATATAAATCCCACTTTCCAGGCTCCCACTAGAGTGCCTTTAGGAGTTACAAAGAAGTTTCTCATCTACAATATCCATGCTTCTCTAACTTTCCCACTATCCTGTAAAAGACTGGAAATTGGACTTGGGATACTTTTTCCTGGGGAAAGAGTTTTTTAAAGGATTTTTAGACTGACTTATCTTGCTTGCCAAACAGTTATGCAATCCTCGTGTTTGAGGTCAGGTTGGCAAGGACCATCAAATGGGTTTTGTGTTTCTCTGCAGTTTGAAGTACATTCAACTACATGAGAATCTCACTGTTCAAATTTCTTCCAATTGCAGGAATATAAGGCATTGGCAATTCCTCTGACATCACATGGTTTGGGGGTGGTTTTCACTCTGCTGGACACTTATAATGCGTGCTTTTAGTCTTCCATGTTACAAGTGTGTAATATGTTGTGATTGTGGCAGTACTTGAATTCTTTGGCTAATCAGATAGTACAGATGTTCCTTTGATTGCATGAAATGGGCTTGGTGATCTTGATAAAGTGACATCCATTGGCTTCTTGACACAGTGGCACCTCAACTACACATGAGAGTTGGTTCTTATTCTGCTAGTGAAATCATTTGAGAAACTGGAACTGAAATAAGCATTTGTGAATGCAGAAGACAAATACACAGGCAGCTGATCTCCTCCCTGTGCCAGCTTTTAGAGATCAGCAGAGCAGAACCATGCTGAAAGGGTCCTGGCTGCACTTTACAGTTCCCAAGCTGAGCTCCAAACAGAAGGCACTGGTACCAGTGACAGCACGAGGTCCTTCAAACTCCATGCTGCTGAAATGAAGAAGAACTAGGCTTGAAAAGCTTAAACAGCCACTGGCAATTTGTATGATTTGGAGACCTTGGGTGCAACAGCTATAAATGCTAATTTGCTTAGAACCAGTTCAAGGAATCAGCTAGCTTTCTTTTAACAGTTTGAGTAGGGCACTGATTTCTCCAGCCAGTAGGAAGAACAGATGATCAGCAAAATGAGTAATTAATTTGTCTCTCTCACAAGCCTCATACTTAGCTAGGTCTGCTTGCTCCATCACACTCTGTTGCAGTTATGTCACACTAAATAACAACGTGATGCATAACTTAAGTCACTAGTTTGAAGTCAAGTAACTTTTAAAAAATACTTGCACCTTAAAAACAAAAATTAACTTACAGAATAAATCACTGAAAAAAGAGAAAATTAGTTTTACTGACAACAGCTGGCAATATGTAGTGGTGTCATCTGCAGAGAACCAGATTTTTCAGCCAGTCAATAATATTAAAGCAACTTGGGAACTTCAAAATCCTGCTGTTCCTGTCTGCACTGCTGATGACAGCAGACAGCAAAACAGAGCTGCAAATAACTTAGAACGCATCGCAACACTGACTCCTTTCATAGCCTCCCATCGCCTCCAGCTCCCACTTGTTAATGCACTCACAGCAACCACTCTCCTCACAACCCTGCCACAGGCAAACACACTTCAGCAAACCAAAAATACTTTAATAAAGTTAATTGACTAGTTGACTAATTGACTAGATATTTATTGAATTATTTTCTCAGCTTTGCACCTGAAACTTCAGACTGTGAGTGGTAATCCTATTTACCAGCCCCAGAAGAGGTATCAAGTCCTAAGCTTACAGCCTCTCACACATCTTCAGCAGATCATGCTAGCAGGGATTTTGTCAGAAATAAATGGTCTGAAAATTCCCCCAGAAGAGGATGTCACACATAAGGAGATGGCAAGTGCTGCCCTGCTGAGGTGCAGCTGTGTGACAGAGCCCACATGCCCCTGCTCAGCCACTACAGGCTATGTCCCCAGCTCACTGAGTTTTCTACTCAGACTCCCAACTCACAGCACTTTGGAGCAGGCCAGACAAGCTCAAACTGAAAGCAAGCCACCAGTAAGTCCAGCAGGTAGGTTGAGCCTGCAATGGTTACTGCTTTCTGTGATATATGGTAGAATTTTAAATGCACAAACCAAGGCCCTACAATGAGATTGTAGGCAGCAGTCCTCTCTCAACAGTATGTCCAGCATAATGCAAAAATAGGAAAATAGTGTTTTCCAAAACAAGCAAGTGCAAAATCACAAGCTTTGCAAATAAAGACATTCCAAAAACAATTATAGTGGATGCATCTTCTTAGGAGGAAAATCCCTGCTGCTACTGCCAAGAACTTTCGTACAAACTGCAACGCCAAGGCTTGGCTCTTCTTCAAATTCTTGCCCTTTTCATCATAGCCAACTTTCCTTGTTAGTACTTCTTTGGTGTAGCACTCTTTTTGCAGACAAAAGCCTCTTGCACCAGCCCACCAGAAGTTACTGTGCCCAACAGCCTGTTTTCAAAGAGCCCTTCCTGCAGCTTCCTCACAGGGAAATGTTTAATTTCAAGGAGCTGTCATCTAAAGCCTGTCATTTGATTTCTTTAAATTTTCCAGATTGAGGAGTTCTGTAAACAGATGGATTAAGTGACATAGATTTTTTTACATTTCAAATACTGCACTATGATTTACATACTTATTGCCATGGGAACATCTAACAAAAGCCCTTATTTTCAAAGAAAAACACCATCTCTTCACTTGGCTAAAGGTATTCAGTGTTTCCAAAAATGGGGCAACAATTTTTGTGTCTAAAGAGGGGCTCATCTCATACATAAATTTTTATGTGCAATTCTGCTCTGAAAAACCATTTCACATAAAGATAACAGCTTTGAAAAGAATCAGATCTGTCCTTCTGTAAAATCAAGGCAATATATCCCAATTTTACAGCACTGTTTGTTCCTCTCAGGACAGTGAACTATTTTGCATTCTTTGATCTTGCATGGTTCAGGTAGACCTCTGAAACTCCACGGGATTACACATATGACACCACAGTGTTGTTTTTACAAGTCAGGTTTCAGAATTGCTCCACTGTACTGCTAGCTTCTACATTCAGAGAATAAAAGGTGCTGTAAAATAATAAACTCTCAAGTTCAGGATCTAAAATACACACATGAATTAGTAAATTATTTTAAAATTTAAATTAAATTTTAGGCGTGATCATTATTTGAAAATTATACTCTTCATATAAAAATTGTAACTGTATATTATATTTAGGTGTTGTATAAAACATATTTAAAAAGTTCCATCTCCCTCTGAACTCAAGTTTCTTTGCCAGCAGGTTGTGTCTGGGCGCTGCATGCACCAACAAGCTCTACAGCTGCCATTCCCTGTCCCAGGGGTTTTGCCTACCTGTACCAAAAAAAAATAAATTTTAAAGACAGCAGGTTCTTGAAAGTTCCATTAAAAAAAGAATCAGCCAGAGAGCAGAAACCCTTAAGGAGGGGTTGCTAAGGCGGGTCCCATGGCAAGTCTGGCACCATGCATTGAGCAGGATGTGCATCCCTGGAGCTGTGGCCTCCAGCTTGGTGGGTGTGAATAGATAGGTAAGAGACAACTGGGATGAGTGTGATGGGAAAGAGAGAGGAATTAGAAGGCTGGAAAAAATTCATGGCAAACTGGGGTACATGTGGAATACACCTGAAACCCTCATCTGTGTTGCTTCCATACAATAAAGCATGGCACAAATGGGTAGTTTAATCTTTCTGGCCATTGGAGCAGGTGTTGTAGCTAACTTAATTTTCTTGCTTTTATCTGTATTTAACATAATACTTTATCTTTATTTTTCTCTTTGTACAAGGCAGAAATTATTTCACAGATATATGCAGGATGGGATCCAAGCTCACAGGTAAGTCAATGGGCTCTGCATTGCAGTGCAAAAGCTAAAAGTGGAATGTGTATTTATTGGTTATTAAATCACTTATAAAGCTATTTCAGCTCTTTATGAAAGTATCATCAATTGTTGTTTCCAAATTGTCTTGAGTCTTAACTGCTTTACACTGAACAATGGGCTATGTTAGCTTCACTTTCACTAGGTATGTCTGACTTTGCCTGCTCCTATACAGGCAAAGTCCAGAAGGTGCATACCAGTAGTCACATAAATTGGAAAGTAAAGAGGGAAGCTAAAATTGTGCAGAGTTGAAAAAAAGACATGAAAATTAGGAAAAGAAAAAAAATCCATCAGAAAATAAGAACACCCCCACCACCAAAACCAGCCAAACATGTGAAGAAAAACACACCTCAAAAAGGGAAAAGGTCAAGAAAGAAACTTGAAAAGGATAATCAAGTCTCATGTGAAAAACAGACTTCAAGAATTTCAAGGACAAAAGAAATTAAATAGGAGGGGGTTTAAAGACAACAGAACTCACTGTGCACAAAAGCCTGAAACTGAGACAGAGGCACTCAACACTGGAAACAAAAGCACCTCTCCCTCCCCAAGTACAAGCAGCCCAAAACCTTCACTGAGCAGCACAAATTTCCCTGGGAAATCATCCATCCCATTTTGAGAACCCACCTTCATCCCAGCTGCAGCTGCTGGCCCACTGGGGTCCACAGCCTGGATGTGGCAGGGTTTGCTCCCCCGCACCACAAAGCCCCAGCCCACAGCATCGCCAACAATCTGCAAAGATGAAAGGACATGGTCACCTTCAAGCAGCTCCATGACATTCAAGGGGGCAACTTCTAAATGGTCCAAGATGTAACTTCAACATCTCTGTACTTCCAATGCATAGTAGAGTACAGGCTGCTATGTCACTCAAGGGAAAGGCTCTATCCAAATGTTTCCTCTTGATTTTAATGAAGTTTTTTTGTTGAACTAGGAGGCTGTAAAAGCTATGCTTCCAATGACTAGGTTCAAGAATGTCTTTAAAGAAAGGCTCAATAGTACATGTGAGTTGAACTTTCTTTCCCATCATACAGAAAGACCCTGCTAGAAAACTTAAGTTTGGGAAGGTGATCCACTCTTGCAGAGCAAGAGCACCAAGTCTGGATGAGTTTGTATAATACTAATGTTATTGGCTTAATGTAATTTTTCAGCCCTTTTAAGTATCACACTGGCATAAAGACAAAATAAGCAAGTGCTGAATCACACCTGAAATTTGTGGAAGTACTGATAATGGAGTTTGGGATCTTAAAGTATAAACCTCAGCAAATACAAATAAGCTCTAATTATCCCACCAGAAAATGTCTGTTTGGATTGCCCTATGCATATAACATGAAGAAAATAAAGAAAAATACTGGAAACATACCGTAAAAGTTTTTCTAACATATGGGGCTCCAGGCATCAAGAGCTCATCAGCAGTCACAGATCTCTTTAATACTGTGGAGGTACAGAAATGAATATTCAATAAAACATTCCTCTGATGTTTCTCCTAATAAATTAGATACAGTGATGGGCTACATCTTTTTGTCCCCACTTCCCATACACGCTTTCAATTCTTGCAGACTTGTTTAAAAGCAGTAAGAGAACCAAGGAAAAGCCTGCAGAATAATTCTGAGTATAAATTATGAAATCTTTGGAAAACTGGGGCATTTAGCCAATAGACTTTTTTGTCTGCAATCAAAATCCCCTAAACACTATCACAAAAATCACAAGTGGCTTTTCCTGTGTCCAGTGTCGAAACAAGTGACCAACCTTCCTGGCACAGAGTAGCTTTCCTTCACAGCTCACTGTGTGCTTATTGGGTGCTCTCTGCTATTTCATCTGAGTTGGGTTTGAATCACAGAATTGAATAGCAAAAAAATTCTGCTTGGGTGACAAATTATCTCAAGAGATTTTTACAACTGTAGGCACTGACCTATAATTCCTATCTTATCCAGGGACAGATGAGGTAACCTACAGGTGTCTGGAAATTTAAATGAAAGGAAATACTAGTAAGCTTCTGCAGGTCTCCATTGCCTTCCTATGTAATGGCATCATTTTCCTCCAAACAAATTAAGTTTGAAGTTCTGCCAGATCAAATCAATACCATTCTGTGTACCATTTTTTATCTGTCCAAAAATGCTTCAAAGACAAAACACAACATAAAGATATATGCTCTTTACCCCATTTGCCTGCTTTATCTTTAATATTATGGCTGTTTTTCTTTAGTGATAAATAATTTTGATGGTGTCTGCCTTTTCAGTCACAGGTGGGAGACAAAATTTCTCACAGATGGTATTTGAAGACATTCTTGAGTTTCTTAACAACATTCAGGGGAGTAGAGAGAATTCTAGCAGACAAACCAATACCTTTTTTTTTTTTTTTTTTTTACTTTCCCACGCATTTTGATGAACTGTCATTTAGCCAGTGCTCTGCACTTGGCAGAGCATGTCTGGTTCAATGTGAAAAAACTGAATGATTGTGCTCATTTGACAAGTCAGAATCAGGTAAATCATCCATGCAGGGCTCTCTTATGTGCCTCCCTACATTATACCTCCAGGAATTTTTTTTTTTGTTTGATGATTGTTTTTCTACATGATTGGTCAAGTCATGACCTGGGTGTTTTTTAAGTGCTTGCCTGCAAGAGAGCTCATCTGACAAATACCTCTGCCTTGTGTTTATTAGCACATAGTTCAGCAGCACACTTTGGGTCTGGATAGCAGGAAGCTTTTTGTGAACAGTCTCCTTATAGTCAGCAGAGGATTAAGAATTCCTGGTAACATTTACATCTGACAGCCTTACGTTAACCTATGTGTGTGGATCTGTACTTGTGCTCTGGGAGAAATAACCCTACATTGCTAGTAATTGTATAATTCGTAAAAATCAGTCTGTTTATAAGCCCACTGCTATCTTCTTTCAAATATGAGTCTGTTAAAGCTATTCACAGTTTGAAAACTAGTCCTAAGGGAAAATTTCTTCTAAAAAATTTATGCAAGAGCAACGTCAGCCTATTCTTTTTCTTCCAGTGTTGTGTAATCAGCTGCATTAAAATAAATTTGTTCTCACTACTCATGGGCTGACACTTCATATAAAATCAGAACCATAAGGGAACAGAATAGTTGGCATACTTCAGATAACATACACATTTATGGATAGCACATGAATGCTGTTTTATCTGTCCCAGAAAATTTTCCAGGATGTAATTAATGCACTGGGGACAAAGAGCTCCCCATACAAAAGCTACCAGAGTGTTTCTGGAAAGTATACCTGAGAGATATCCTGCCAAAACATGATACTGCAGCACCCTTTATATAGGGGCCAGCCCTTGCATGAAGGGGTGAGCATACTGAAAGGGGGTGCTGAACTCCCAACAGCAACACACTCTGAGGGTGCAATGGCCATGAGAACTGACAGCATTTCCTCTGCTGGGCAGCAGGTCTGCTGGAGGGGGCTGTGAGCATATGATCCTACTGAGCCCTTCCAATCATTTAGTTCAGAGCTCCATACTGAATTCCCAGCAGAGTTTAGGCAGAGGGAAGGAAATGTGCTAAAAGGAGAGAGAGGGAAAATATCCTTCCCTTTCTTATGGCCATTCTGCACAGCAGGAATGAAACGCACTTTAGCTCACTCATCTCCAGAGTAAATGGTCAATGTTTTGAACAGCATTCACCTAGTGCTTGAGGCACTCTCTTGTAATCACTTCAAATGCCAGCATCCTTCTGAAAGCAAAGATTACATATATCCACTGAAGCCTTACCCCGTTTTACAGTACCCACACCACTGGCAGAGACTTGGTGAATTTGAAATAATAAGGAACTCAAAGGGCAGCAGGGGTCCTGTTTGATATTCAGGGCTATTTCTGAGGGAAACAGAGAGGCTGAAACAATATCTATCTTGGTCTGTTTTTCCCTTCCCAGATGTACAGTAAGAAACAATTTTAAGTGAACTGTGGAAGAATGGGTGTGTTTAACCTTCCAGCGTGGGATAGGAAATCCTTTCAAAAGGAAAATAAGCTTCAACACTACTTTTACCTTCTGAAACAGACCAGTGTAAGACGTAAAACAAGTTAAAATGTTCAAATGGTCTCTGACAGGCTGAAACAATGCTGCCTCTGTTTTTTTTTAGAGCCTTCTGTTTTCTGAGAGGTGTTATTCCATAGCAGCTCAAGCAGTCACTGGATAGTTAAACCCTCCTCTGACTTGCACCAAAGGAATGTTTCTAGGAGGAGATTTGAATTGGTTCAGAGCTTGGCAGTGAAGAGGCAAATCTAGGCCTCTGACTGCACGTTGTCCTAAGAGATAAACTGCAGCTCAAACCACAATTATGGACTTGACACTGAGATTACTGGAGGCAGACGTCTGGCTTGTGTTCAGCAGGACTTCAGGCTAGATGATGATAATAGTTCCCTCTGGCCTACAAAACCTGTGACTGTGAATTTTTAATGTATTCTTGGAAACAGAGGCTTAGGCGTGATGATAGGAATACTTCACGTGGCCTTCTCCCCACAGAGATGTCTGCACCCTGGCTGCTGTGCATCCTGAGCCATGCTGGTGCTCACCAGATTTGGGGTTGCAGAGCACAGGGGGACTGCTGCTGAGTGTTGGGCTGCTGCTGAAGTAGCCACTGCTGCCACAGCTGCTCATGCTGCTCCTCCTCACTGCTGACACGATCTTTATTTCCTTGGTGGGACTCACTGCAAGCACAGAGAAAACACAGAGAGAAAGGGAGCTGATATCAGTTATTAAGCCATTTCCCTGTTTCTTTTTTAAAAAATCCAGCAACAAGCCATGCTTTCACTGACAACACTGGGAATGGGTTAATGTGTCCTACACTGCTAGAAGAGTCACTGCATGAGAGTAATGCTGTAACTAACAGGATGGCTAAACTGCTCCCATTGTAGTGTCT
Source organism: Muscicapa striata striata (assembly GCA_030060385.1). Lineage (NCBI taxonomy): Eukaryota > Metazoa > Chordata > Aves > Passeriformes > Muscicapidae > Muscicapa > Muscicapa striata. The sequence goes on from JAREIS010000046.1 coordinate 6,124,319, forward strand.
TCTAAGAGGCATTTCAATATAGGGAACTATGTTTTTCCAGCTTCCCTTTCCCTTTTTTTCAGTTCTTACTAGATACTACTGTACACAAATGCTGCAGGGCCCCTTCCCCTCACTTTTAATCTTCTTGAAAACTCCCCACAGAACGACAAATCAAATCAAATACAACAAATTACTTTTGAGTTTGGGGGACTTTAACCATTTGGGTTTGAACATGGACCCCAAATTTTGATTGTCCAAAACCAATTTTTTAATACCCTGTGGAGTCACTCTCCAAACAGCAGTATAATTAATGAGTCACCTGAGAGAAAACTGGTGTGTTTCCTGTTGTCATGGTTCTGCTTGCGCAGGCAGAACGGGCTGTCATGGCTCTCTGGCATCAAGCGAGATTTCTCAGTGAGGAGCTCCATCAATCGCCGCCGCCGCCGGAAATTCATCCTGCACTGGTAGAGCAAGTTGCTGTCCATAAAATGGTGCTTGTTGGACACTAGGAAAATAAATAGATACAAAGTTTATGCCTGGTAGGCATAGAAAGAAATCCAAGCCTACCCAGGTGCAACTTTTGCACTACAGACCTTGCTGTAAGGATGCAATGCTCAGAGCTCTCCTCTTGCCCTGTGCAGCCTCAGAAAGAGGAGGAAGGTGGTCAGCTTCACACAGGTGGCTTCAATATACACTCTTTATAGCAGCAATAACAAACGAGGAATTGTAGTGGCAAATGCTGAGAAGAACCTTTTACATTACTTTGATTAATGTTCAGTGGAAATAGAAGTGCTTTACCTGTCTGTGACAGGTCACATAATGGTCCAGCTCTGTGCACAATTCCTCCCTACACCTCTTTGCTGCTGGTCGCTACAGACCAGACTTTGCTCCTTAGGTCAAGTTTGGTGTAAATTCTGAGGACAGCCCTCAGAAGCTCTGCCCAACTACCTTCAGAGCTGCAGGGCAGCAAAGAATCAAGACCTGTGTATTTCCTCTGTCTTGCTCACCACAGACACTGTGTCCCAGACATTTCCTGCAGGCCACTTCCCCCCTTCGCACGGATACACAAGGTTTGGGAACAGGCACCTGGCCAAAAATCAATTCTTACATAATGAACAAAAATCTTAATTGCAACCTGTATTGACACTGAGAGCAAACCCCAGGCTGCTGGTGTCAGAGCAGGAGCACCAAGCCTACTCCGAGTGCAACATCGCTATAACATCTATGTCTTTAGTGCCACTGACATGTGAAGATAAATGCAGTAGTTGGATGGAGGTCTGTGCCAGGTCCTGAAAGTGCTTTGACTCCTGCAGGTCCTGATTGCAGGAAAACTCTCTAGAGTACTCTCTGCATCAGTACTGCAGCATCTAAAATGGCTGCAGTAGGTGTTTGGCAGCATTTTTCTCTATTTTCACCCAGCTTCTCTGAACTGTGAACTGTTCCCACACTTGACTTTTTCAATGAAGAATCCAGGTTCTGGATTTTCCTAGTTTATAAATTGTATTTCTTGCAATACTGAATTGTAAGAACTGGTGGGCTATAGATATTTATGTGTAAAGTGTATACAACCACACAGATATGCACTGAGATTAGTCAAGTCTGTGATTACACATCTCAAGTCATTCAGCCTCCTGCTGCAGATACAGAACTTCTGCCTTGCTTTTTGCTCTGCCCAACACACAGGGTCCAAAACCCAGCAGAGTTCAAGGCACTACACAAGACCCAGAGCCTGTAGCCCTGCTGGCCTGCTTCCTTTCATTCTCAGCCCCAACACAGTCCTTCTTGCTCTCATCCCTTCTGAACACCTCCCTGTGTCTCAGGTTACTCTTCATGGAACTACAGAACTACACCACACATGACATCCTTGCAAAATAGGCTGTATTTACACATAAACTGCCAGTAAGTCATCTGATGTTTGTGAGCTGAATAACCTCAAAGAGGAAAAAGTCCAGTCCAGTCACCTTCTCCAGGGATGTTAAGTCACCCAGACAACAAGGAAGATGCCAGTCCTAGATATGATCCTCAGGGCGCTGTCCACTATGTGGATGCAGAAACTGCCTTATGAGTATTCTGACCATCTTACAAAGAAGCATTCTTGCAAGAAGCAGTCTCTTGCCTGCCTGGGTCTCTCTCAGAGAGACCACTGTCTGCACGAATGGACTTCTGCCTTTGGGACACAAGGAGTAATCAGCACACAGGAGCTTTCTGAACTGCACATGCTGGTGCCCAAGCTGCCAGCATGGCTCAGGCCATCTGCCCCAGAGCCACATGGTGTAGGTTGTAAGGCATCCCTTAGGTTGCCTGGTTCTGTCAAAGATCTTTGGAAGAGCCAGTGCCACTTGGCTTTTGTCTGCTTCCTTTTGATGCTGAATCTGTTGTGTCCTCAGGGATGCAAAATGGCTTTAAGTCAAATTTAGCATCACAAGTAACAAGTTACTGTGTTCTGACACATTAATTATTGCAGGCACACACTGCTGCTGTGCTCCCCATTTTGCACACATATCATATGCAACACTATTAAATACTTATTAACAATCACTATTTTTGAATAAGGGAAGTAGAGGAGGAGAGATTTGGCAATCTGCCTACATCCCCAAACGATTTGCTATCAGAGGCAGAGTTGGTACGTAGGTGTTTGCAGCTACCAGTTTCAATTTAAGATCACTGACATAACAAGTAAAAGTGGCAAAATCTATCGATATCTTACCACATTATTAGAATGACCTATTTAAAGACAAGAACAAAAATTTTGAGGCCATCTCAGTCTTAAAAAGGCAAGCTCTACTTATTCAGCACTATTGCAGTTCAGAATCTTAAATGAAAGAGGGCTCCACAAATGCTTCCTAGGAAATAGAACTGCATTTACAATGTAAGAAATATCAGAAGGGTTTCTGACTCAAATTAAATATTATGAAGCCACCATTTCTAACAAAAATTATTCTGTTGTTTGTGTCATTAACTGAAGTGCTCTGACAGTACTCAGAAATTATGATAATCAGAGATAAACACACACTCGTGCTGCAGACATTGCCAAGCACTCCGAACTTCAAGAATTACTGACCATGAAACTAGATAATATAAACATTTTTATGCCACAATAATGAACATATTTTAAAATAACAATACTTGTTTTGAATTAAATACTGTAATATTTCTATACTTAAAACAATGAGGCTTAGATTTTCCACTGAATTCATTAATCTCTGTTGTAACTATTTCAGTCCATAGAAGGGTAAATTTTTATATAATAAATGAGTGCAAGTGAAAAAGCTAAGTTAAATGACTGTGTGTTGGAGAATATTTGTATATTATTTACACAACAAAGGATTTGCAGAAAAATGCTCAGGACATGTAGTGTCAGTATAGAATTTAGCATGCTCCTTGGCTTTCATGTTTTAACCCCCTCATTTCTAAAGATAGTTCACATATTACATGTTTGTAACATCATGCAATTTCTTACATATTTAAAAAGAAGCTAAAAATATAAATAGGACCAATACAGCTCAGACTGCCTTGTTGGGCATACATCATCAAATAAAGTCTCTCACCAAAATTATGATTGTGCATCATGGAGCTCTTTTCTTTTTAATAATCTGAGTTATTCATTATTTGTGATTAAATGTCCAGACTGTGATTCTGCCTATGGATGAGTGTATCTGGAAAGGTGTGGATAAAGGAATTTTCAGACCATGGATCAGAAGGAAGAGGTTGAGGAGAGGGAGGCAGATGTGGGTGCTGGCTGTCTCTGGAAGCACTCCTCAGGTACAGTGGCTGACTTTCAGGAAGAGCCAGGGAAGCTACACATGCCCTTGGTAAACCACAATTCTGTGAATGCTGGATGAGAGCACTCACAGAAGGTTGGGTTTGTTACACTGGTGTACCCGGGTGTGTTACACTGGTGTACTCAGTTTGTTACACTGGTGCACCAGGGTTTGTTACACTGGTGTACTCAGTTTGTTACACTGGTGTACCAGGGCTTGTTGCACCAGTGTACCTCGGTTTGCTACACTGGTGTATCAGGGTTTGTTACACTGGTGTACTCGGGTTTGTTACACTGGTGTACCCGGGTTTGTTACACTGGTGTACCAGGGCTTATTGCGACCAGGGTTTGCTACACTGGTGTACCAGGGCTTATTGCGACCAGGGTTTGCTACACTGGTGTACCAGGGTTTGTTGCACTGGCAGCTGCTGGTGAGAGGTACAGGTGCAGTCACGGGTGCTCACTCAAATGCTTTAGCAGCCCACACTTTGCTGCAAGCAGCAGAGGAAAGTGGGAGTGAAAAGCCTTTCCAAACTGATGGCAGAATGCTGAGAGGGCTGCACAGACTTGCCCAAGAGCAGTTTCTTTAAAGGTAATTTAGAGGTTGTTACCTCTGGGTGCTGACTCAGAAGCAGCAGCAGACAAACTGTGGCAGCTGACAAGGCTCTTGCTCCAGGAACCTCTCATGGAAGCTGCTGCTCTAGAAAGGGATTAACATCACCACTCCTGAATTAGCTCACTGTCCTTCATAGTGCAGCATAGAAAAGCAAACTGGCACCCATTTCAGTTTGTCTTTAACTGTCAAGCCATGGCTGATGAGTGTCAGGACCTGCATTTGTACATTATGATAGTGATGCAAAGAGCAAGATGGGGTGACTTCGTGTTTCTTGCTCCAATTTAATTCACAGCTGTTCAGGTGGCAACATGTTCATGTTACAATGTGCACCTTATGCAACAGGAAGAAATGCACTGAAGGGAGTAAAGTAAATATATGGCAACCGGAAACCTCCAAAACCATAAAAGTACACAAGAACATTTACTGTCCTGGAAGGAAAAGCACCAACGCTCACATATACTCACTGATGTCAAACTTTGGAGATAAGGTCATAACCCACCAGTCTAATCTCTCACATACACAGGCCACAAAATTTCTCTCAGAAGCAGAATTTAACAATTATCTTTTAATCTTAAAAAAATTTAGCTTACTCATGCTTTAAGGCATTTATTGACCATTTTACTCTTCCCTTTAGAAGCTATTCAAGCCTTCAGACACTTGCCCTGCCAGAAAATAAAGATCCAACTCAAACTGGATTTGCTTATGTTTAGCTGCTAATCCCTGGATTTTGTCACACCTTCATTAGAAAGTTACTTATGATCCGGTAAAAAATCTTTCCAAAGAAATCTGCAAAGAGAAGAAGCAAACTTTCAAATGTATCTTTTATCAACTGAATAAATGCTACCCATTAAATTCTGATCTTTCTTAGCCTTCCTGGAGTCCTCTTCGGAATTCCTTTATCTTTCCTAAAAACCCACTTATCAGAACTGCACACTCACAATTACAACCTCACTCCCCTTTTCTTGCTGAGTGTTGTTCTTCCTGTGCATCTCAGGCCCACTGTTACTACTGCACTGTACTGCCCAAATAGCACAAAGTGGGAAGAAATCTTGCCCTGCACATCCTCCTTTTCCTGCACAGCACTGTTCCACAGCAATGAGTGGAGCCTGCATTCTCATTTCCTAGATGCATCACCTTGTAGCTATACCATTAGCTATACAAAAAAACCCATCTCTTTTGGGGTAATGATCATTTAATTGAGTTCAATTATTTGTTTACTGTCTCATGTATCCCTAGGGTTTGCAAATTTCATTGGCAAGGGTTTTAGCTGGTCATTCACCATTTATATTACTTTTAAGATGAGAAAAATCACAATATTTACTTTGGATTTTCTCTGTTTGGGAGCACTTAATGTTGCAGCTTTGGTGCATCTTGTTCCTGGCTGCTTCACAGTTTCTGTTCAGATGCATAAAATATAAATAGTAACATCCATGCAAATCTTCTTTCAGCTTTTGATTCTGACATAAAATCCAGGATCTGCATGGAGCTCAAACAGTCTTTTCTTTTTCACTTTTCCAAGGAGGCTGATGCACAGCAGAGATAGAAATACTAGCTTTACACTGATTTCATAGGACTGAGGAAGCTTTAGGAAGTACAAAAGCCTATTTTAATAAATGGTATGACTCATGCCTGAAAAATCAGGCCATTTTCATAACTGGCTTTTCCCCCAAATCCCTCCCACCACTTCAATTCCCCATGATTTTTAGCGCTGATAATCTGTGTACATCTCCACCACAGTGATTAATGCTTTCTACCAGCTGAAAGCTGCAGTCCCCAGTAGGACACACCAGTGAGGCACTCCAGCTGCTCTGCATGTCCCCAGAAACAACTCTGTCACCAAGCTAGCTCAGGGCTGGAGCCAGGGAACGGCTGCTCCATGTTGAGGGAGCAGTGGGAAGGAGATCAAAGTCCCACGAGGAGCCAGATGAGCAGCTTTTCTCAAGAGAGCAGAGGACACACTGAAGTGTGTGCTTGTTTGTGTGACAGTGTGCTTGTGCTAGGGTTAAGAGGAAGAGGCTATAAAACATGAGCAGTGTATGCATTTTTCAGTGAGGATATGTCTTATCTTTCTCCACTTAAAGACAAAAGCAGCACTGAACTCTTTCCAGCAGTGCACAACACATTTCCAAGTCTTTGACTGCACAAGGCAGCAGCCTCAGTCTATTCAAAAGTACACTTCATCTTTTTAATGAGGTTGTTTCCTCTATTAAAATGATGTGAAATGCAGTTTGAAGTTGCAGGAGATCATTCTAGATCTTCACTATTACTGGCTGCAATCATCTGTGCCTTCATTATAGCAAGTCACAGATGACCATATCAGTTTTGACCTCTGGAGTGGCAGGCTATTACCCCAAAAGAACAACATCATGCCAAACACAAATGCAGGATGATGAGATATACATTGACAGGCTGCAGGGGCTGGCAGGGGCTGGGGGTGATCTGGAGGAGAGCACAGCTGGAGCTGCTTCCACCTTCACCCAGAGTGTGCCCAGGGAAGGGTCTGGCTCCCACTCCTTGTCATTTTGCTTTCTCATTCCCCTCTCCAAAGCAGAACCAGTGTTTAAAAGGGAAGGAAACAAATCAACACATAAAATATGAGTTCCTTAAAAAAAATGCCTCTCTCTATGGATAGCACACAGCCTGCTGAGCCAGGCTCCTCTGTGCCTCAGGCCTTTGGCCAGCCCAGTTTTTGTCCCTTGCCAGAGAAACAGTGGAAGTGTGTGTCCACTTTGGCTCTCAGAGAGCAGTGGTGAGTCCATGGGCTTGGCAAACACCAACAGCTGCTGAGGCTGCAGAGAGCAGCTGTGCAGTGCTCAGCCAGGGCTGACCCACACTGCCCACCCCACACTGCCCACCTCTGCACCCCCACACTGCCCACCCCACACTGCCCACCCCACACTGCCCACCCCACACTCTGCCCACCCCACACTGCCCACCCCACACTGCCCACCTCTGCACCCCCCACTGCCCACCCCACACTGCCCACCTCTGCACCCCCACACTGCCCACCCCACACTGCCCATCCCACACTGCCCACCCCACACTGCCCACCTCTGTACCCCACCCAGCACTCCTGTGCTTCCCCTCTTCCCTCTGCCTTCACCCACATGTGTCACTGGCACTTTATTCAGCACTGGACAATGCTTTTCCCACTCCTCTCAAAGCCTTCCTGTTTTTCTGCTAATCTGGCCCTGCAAATGCATTTTAATCATGGCACCTATTCAGATTAGTTTCCTTTTACACATTGATGAATTCCACCTGCTTGGATCTCCCACAAATCCAGGGAGAGAGACTACAGATGTTCAGTGAGCACAGAACCCTGGATCTTGGGTCTTGGATTCCCTGCACTGCATAAACACAACACTTGCATTTCCACCTTTTATGAATGTTTATATGCTGCATAGTCCATAGATAAGCCCACCTGTGCATGTATTCAACCATCACATTAAACTCTCAGCAGTGCAGCTGCACTAAATTGTATTTTTTTCTTGTTTGGATTACAAGGAATTCACTTTGAAGAGACAATGGATCTCAGCTTGAACTGCTCTTGTTTCCACTGATCCCCTTCTATAAAACTGCAAGGCAGATTCTGGGTCTGCAATACAAAATCCAGAGAGCTGTTCCAGTTCATCCTACTAAGGGTGAAGTCAGTAAGCATGTCCAGAAATAAATAGGTCCTGGAACTGTAAGTAGGTCCAGAAAAAAAAGCTCTGCTGTAACTACAGCTCTCTGAGCTACAACGAAGAAGGGCTTTCTGAGTTGTTTCAATGAACTGTAGTATATCCATGTAGACCGAAAAACATCTAGACAATTTTTATACTGTCTTTAAAGCATCAGGATTACAGTACGAAACTGTCAAAAGTTCCTTGGGAACTGAAATTCAGAGTATCCTGTTCTTATTAAGGTGGTATGTTCTGATCAGTGCATTAACATGCTATTTCTGCTGCCTTAAAATAGGTATGCAGATATGTGTTTCTATATACATTTTGTCTTTCTAGCCAGTTTGCCATCTATTTACAGTATATTTTCAAATACACATTACTTACTCTAGCATAAAAAACCAGCGTTGAATCACACACATTTCAGCAGTCTTTTTGGTTTGTATATGAGGATTTATCATCTTTAATTTAGTAAGTTTACAGAACATAGCCAACTGCTTTTCTTTGCTTCCAAATAAAGTATGGAAAGTACAGTCTGTGGCAAGGGAAGCAGAAGATGAAAAGGCCCATCTGGGTATCTCTTTTTTTTTGTTGTTGCAGCCGTTAAAAACTGAAACCCATTCTCTGTCAGAAAAATAAAATTCAATAGTTAATATGAAAAGAATTTTTCATATGTTATTTACATAAAGCATAGAGCACGTGGCTCTTTCAAAAACCAAATCAATTCCTGCTGTAGATAAAGACAACAACTGCAAGAATAGCACAATGAGAAGCTGACAGACTGAGGAGCTGGGGGTTTATACAATTGCATACAAAATTCTTATTCTTTGACTTCTTGCAAGGGCAAAATCATGAAAAATATGCAAAGTGCTCTCCAGATTTAGCATAAGCAGCTGAATTACTGCGGGTGAGGTTACTGTCCCTACGCATGGGGACACTGCCAGGGAAGTTGTGTTGCAGGACTTCATACACTAACTGAAGGCTTGTGTTTTACTGAGATAAATCAAGACATCATCAGTAAAAATGTGATGTTTTATCATCTTCAGCATAACGAAAGATTGGATATATCCCATGGCTGATGTGAAAAATTGTTTTAAAAATATGTGTTGATTTTGGAGAAGAAAGTTGAGGATTTATGGTATGCTTCAATGATATTTGTGAACTGCTATCTGCAGTTAGTATTTCCAAGAAACGGGTCCCAGAGAGACATCTTAAATGAAGGAAGAGTACATTTCACATACATGGCAAGTTTTCACTTTGTAAGTGAATCATAATCAGCTAATCATAAGTAGTTGGACATCCAAGGTAAATATAGCAGCATGTACTATATTATCCACAGCAATTTTGGAAGAGAAGGAAAGCTTTTCAACAAAAGCAAGAGAAATAATACTTTTTAGATATTTAATCGACTTCCACAATTATAACAAACTTTCAATTGCATCATGTGTCTTTGATGCTTAAAACTAAATGCACTGATCATCTTCACAAAGGAAATTCTGCTACATTCTTGCAAAGAATAGGGAAATTTAAATATAGATATAAGACTTTCCTGCAGAGACAGGGACATAGCATGTGTCAACATTTACTGTTCTCACTAAGTCACCACAAAGTGTTTGTTTTCATCTCAGAAAGTAATTTGCACAGTGGAGTTCACAGATAAAAGATTAACTCTTGAAAGGAGATAAGCACCTGCTAATGTGCCAAGCCAGCAGAATATGTGTCTACCTTGAACACACCACATCTGATCAAGTGCAATTATCTCAATAAAACTTTTGAAAGTTGAAAGGTATTTTAAAAGAAGATGGATGCTGAAGATACAGATATCATCTCTAAGACACCTTACTACATATTTATTATCATTAAAAAATCCTAGCACTATCAAAATCATATAACCATTTTGGTTGGAAAAGACCTCTAAGATCATGAAGCCCAACAATTAACCTGACACTGCCAAGTTCACCACTAACCCATGTCCTTAAGTGTCACATCTACACATCTTCTAAATTCTTCTAGGGACGGTGACTCCACCACTTTCCTGGGCAGCCTGTTCCAATTCTAGAGAACCCTTTCAGTGAAGAAATTTTTCCTAACACCCAACCTGAATTTGCCCTGGTGCAACCTGAGGCCTTTTCCCCTGTCACTTGTGACCTGTCAGAAGAGTCCAACACCACCTGGCTGCAGCCTCCTTTCAGGGAGCTGTAGAGAGTGTTAAGGTTCTCCTGAACCTCCTTTTCTCCAGGCTAAACACTCCCACCTCTGCTCCTCATCTGTGCTCCAGACCCTTCCCCAGCTCTGTTGTCCTTCTTTGGATGTGCTCCAGCCCCTCAATGTCCTTCTTGTAGTGATGGACCCAGAACTTGAGGTGTGGCCTTACCAGTGCTGAGTGCAGGGGACAATCCTTGCCCTGGTCCTGCTGGCCACACTGTTTCTGATCCAGGCCAGGATGCCATTGGCCTTCTTGGCCACCTGGGCACAGCTGGCTCATGTTCATCTGCTGTCAACCAGCACCTCCAGCTCCTTTTCCAGTGGGCACCTTTCCAGCCACTCATCTCCAAGCCTGGAGCGTTGGATTGGGTTCCTTGCATGGGCTTGTTTTGACCCGAGTGCAGGACCCAGCACTTGGTTTTGTTGAACTTCATACTATCCACCTTGGACCATCACTCCAGACTATCCAGATCCCTCTGTAGAGCTCTCCTACCTCCCAGAAGATTAATCTCCCAAACAACTTGGTGTCATCCACAAAGTCACCTTTGCTGCCCTTGATCCCTTGCTAAAGATCTCCTTAATAAAGTAATTAAGAGGCTATAATAATGAGTCCTGGCCCCAATACTGAGCCCTGGGGAATACTCCAGGCCTGACCATCCAGACATTTTTTTGCCCTGCGAAGAGTACACCATCCATCCCATGGGAATACAGTTTCTGCAGAATGCCACGGGAAACAGCATCAAAGGCTTGACTGAAGTCTAGGTAGACCATGTGTTCCAAAGAAGACAGCTGCCAGGCTGTCATCCCTACAAGAGACTCTTACACCCCTCAATAATTCAGGAAAGCAAAGCCTCACCACAGCTATTCTGCTACTGGTCTGAGTCTGGGAATCTGCATCCCAATCCCCTGGAACAGAGTGGGCAGCCATGCAAAACGCTTTATGCTGAACTGTGCTGTGGTCACTGCTCAGGGAAGGTGCTGGGGGCATGCCAGGGAAGAAACTACACCAAGCACATGGACTTGAAGGTCAGCAGCAGCTTGGGAAACCACAACAAGAGACAGAATGTGAGCTGGCATGGGAAGATGAGTTCTGCTGCTCAGGCTCCCATTTCTCACAGACTCAACTGGCAGCACACATGGCACCATGTATGGACTGTACAAGGCAATCCCTGTGTGTTTACATTCCACAATATATTGAAAAGTGTTTATAAATGAGTTATGGTTTGGTTGCTGACATGGAAGAAATGCAAATATTCATCATGCAAGTCGTAGGTGTTATCCTAAGCATTGGTTTCTCTTAACAGTATTTAACTATTTACCATGGATAAAACTATTTATCACTGGAGATTCCAGATTTCAAAAACTTCTGCAAGACAGGCAGATGTTTCTCCATCCCTCAAGCATTCATACCCAATGAGTCCTTGGAGGACAGGAAGACTCTGCCTGTCATGTCAGCAGTGCTCTGCTGTTGTGGCTGAATTGTAAGAACTGATGGGCTACAGATAAGCAAGCATGACCCAAACATGACTCCATAAAGAGCTCTGTGAATACCCTCTTTTGTTCTTGGACATCTCAGTATCTCTGTTCTCCAGATTGAGAAAGGGTTGTGACTATGTGTGGATGCTCACAGTGTTCATCCTTGCCTTGGCCTGATCTATATGGGAGCTGGCAGAGAACTGTGGATTTTGACCTCAGTAGCTAATCTGTCCCACCATGTCCAGATGAAAAAGAACTAAGAAAGATCCAGCCTGCTGGAGGAAAGTTCTACCTATTAATACTAGCAAGCTCTACATAACTCACATACTAGAAATGGGCTTTTCTACAGCTGAGAAACGTGTCCTGTGCACCTTCTGTCCCTGCCTTTATTGTATGTGCATCACCAAACCTGTAATTATTCCCACAGTCTTTATTCCTGGATTCTGGATGAAGGCCATCAGTGCTCACAAATGCCAAGTAACTACCAGGAACTACAATCCCAACACCCACCTTCAAGAAAAGCACAATGCATAATTCCCTGCTAACTATGGGGGCTTTACTCCATATTACGTGGGGATACCAATACACAGGAAAGGAAATCTGGGTCCTATTTGTGAAAATGGTGGGCTATGATTTCACAGAATCACAGAATATTCTGAGTTGGAAGGGACCCACAAGAACCATTGAGTCCAACTCTTAAATAAATGGCCCATATGGGAATCAAACCTACAACTTTGCATTATTAGCACCATGCTCTAACCAATGAAGCTAATCCCAGTGATTTGTGTGGGCCAGTGAGATTTTGGCAGGAAGCAATTCAGCACTTAAGTACATTTCATCATTTTCATGCTTGGCAGGGGAAATGTGTATGATTACATATGTCTAAAGAGATCAGGAGATTATTTTAAAACTGAGAATGTGATGCTTTTGCAGCATTTATACAATTCCTCTTAAACCACTGTTTTCCTTTTTAACATTAGCATCGGTGTTTGTTTCCTGTGTGAAACCTGGTTTGTGTCTGACCAATTAAAGTGAAGAAAAATGTGTCAGGAAGCCATTTTGAATACAGTGCCTCAGCTGCAGAATAGTGCTTCTCTGAGTAATTGAAATGAAAGTCAGTATTAGTAAAAAGACATTGCATAATTGGTTGTGGCTGGAAAATTACTACTAAGATTGGCAACTTGATGCAACTATTTCTATTACTCTCCGTTGCATTAGGTGGGGTAACAAATAGTTCATGAGAACAATACAGCAAGTTTTATTTTATTCCATATTCTGGATATCAAACAATACTGCTAGAAAAAGATTGCCATTAGGACAGGAAATGTTTTATTCTCCACTCCTGTTCAGTCAAGAGTCTTTCTGATGGTTCTGCCAACAAGGATGCCAATTAGTGTCAAGTAACATTTTGGTACTGCTGATGAGAGACAAAACAAAGGAAGCACAATATGGTGAAATTAATTTATCATACTAACACAGAAAAATAGCTTTCTTTTGTTTTTTAATTGGATCTAGAACTCCGTAAGATGGGTGGGAGGGTGTTGGGGAGAGAATACTTCTGCTGTTTTACAGTTTATATCCCTAATTCTGTACTGGAAGTTCTCAATTTGAGCTCCCTTCTTAGAGGAAGCCAGCACTACAAGAACCTTCAATGTGCAAAGATCATATCCAGCTGCTAAGATGAACCCCAAACCAGCTCCGTGCTAATTCTGCCAGTACTTTCATCAATATTCCTAACAGCAGACAAATTGTTGCAGTGAAATGAATGAAATTTCCTTTCACAAAGCAGAAAATGTGCACAAAGCATGTTCATTCATAAAAGATAAATCTCAAGGACACCATTCAATTTTACTTTCCTTCCAGCATCCCCAACAAGCCCTTGTGGAATCCCCACTCAGTTATGTTTGTATTTAAAACTGAGGAAGATGACAGTACCTTGCAGCAAAGACTGGTATGCACAAGTGAGAAGACCACTTCCTCAGCAATCAACTAATTCCCAGAACTCTGTCTTCATGAGTTGCAAATCTCTTTCTAAGAGGGGACCTGTATGTGCTCTTGACTACAAGAAAACGATGAGCAGGGCATAAACCTGCAGAATGGCCAGGGCTATCCACAGAGGAGCAGGGCCAGTGTCACTCAGGAATGCCCCCTGAAACCTGGCTTGACAAGGGCAAAATTATTTCCCTGCAAACGTGCCCTGCTGAGCACTTGCCTTAGCTAATGAAACAATGGTTGATCTGCAAGAAAAGCCACATCCTGACTTTCTTAGCTCTGCAAAGATTCCAGTAGCTAAGAAAACCCAGCTTTGCACCAAATGTTAAGTCCTGCCTTTATTTTCTTTGCAAGAACATCTGTGTCAGCATAAATCTCACTTGAATTTTTTTTTTCTTTTCTTTGTAAGTGTCCTGGTTTGCGACCCCAGGACAGTAAGGAAAGTTTTTCACATTTGTAATACACAGAAAATGTTCAAGTAAAAATAGGAATGAAATCATTGTTGCTGTACAGAGCAGGGGTGACATACCTTTCCTGTCCATCAAGCTCTGAGCAGTTGGCACCCTATAAATCATAGGAAGCACAGAAGTAATTATAGAACTGGAAGCTGATCACTGTAAACATTCAGAAGTAGCTCCTGGTAATTGCAAGGTACCATGAACTTGATTAAAACCATGACAGAACTGTGCAGGCCACTTACATGCCCATTCTTCTTTATTCATTAAAACTAGGTTTTCTCACGAAGTAACAAGTAACCTAGTCAACCTAGCACCTTGTGTATTAACAGCCTGCTGATATCATCAATTTGTTCTCTGTCAGAGTTAGGTTTGATGCAACACTTGAACCACCACGATCTGATTATTTTCCTATTGTGCACTGAGTAATGTAGGTAGCATCTTCTGCCATTCTGTTGTCATCTCCTGACACACCTTCATTTCTCTCAGAGGCACTGCCACTTCCACGGTGGGAAATGCCTGGTTACATAAGGGCAACATGCACTGAGAACAGATAATGACAACATGTAAAACAGAGTTTCCTGCCAGGGGTGTTAATTTCTTCACCCTCGGGGCAGTAGAGAGAGAAAACTCTGTCTCCTCCACCATCAACAGAAGGAGCCTCGTGGTAAAGGTGTATCTGCCAGACACATCACACTGGACCAGGAAGAAGCATTTGATTCCTGTCTCAAAGTAGTTATACCACCAGGACAAATACAATAACACTTCAACCAAGAGCAACATCCTCTTTCTTGCCCAAACATGCTAGAACAACTCTACTACATGGCCAAGAGGGAAAGCTGCTTTTCTGGCATCAGATTATGCTCTGTTCTGCCTACAAGTAGGGAGATACACAGACCCTGAAATTTTTATCCTGCACCCAGAATTTAGCTTATTTATGGCTCTAATCCCTATTTGATCCTTACAAATCTATTTACCTCAATTACACACATTGCAGATAGCAAGTTCTACAAGTTAATTACTACAAGTGTAGGAGTACTGATTTGAGCCACATCCTCAAGTTGTTATTAGTTTCAAATTTGTAGTTGTTTTAAGTTTCAAATTCCAGCCATATTCTGCATTTGAGGAAGCACTTTCAGAACTCATACAATGTGCTTTTGAAAAAGCCACCCTTTCACTAAATAAAGTTACTTAGACCCCTATCTGAAATCATTTAGAACCTAAGCATACTGTGATCAGGGCGACAAGGGCCCAGGTGATCTGAGCTGAAGGAAGTGCTGCAGAAGCTCAGCATTTAGGGTTTCTCACCGTGCTGGATGATGCCGTGCTCCAGCAGCCGGCGGCCGAGCTGCTCCGCCTCACCCCGTGTCGCAGCCTCTCCCTCCTGCAGCAGCCACTCCACGAACTCCGAGGCCACGAAGCTCCGCTCGTACTTCACCCCCTCCTCCTCCCTGGCTTGCAGAAGGGTATTCTCAGAGCTCATCAGCCTGGTGATGGGTAGGGAAAATGGTTCTTCAGAAAAGCAGTTCCAGATCTAGTCTGGCAAATTTGATTTATATCAAGCAAACTTATATGATGCTTTCACTGACTCACTAAATCTTTCCTCAAGCTATCAATCTACTTAGAAAGTGAATTAAAACTGCTTAGTCAAGAAGTTTAAGCTTTAGATCCCTGTGTGAAGTTAATGCTTTCTTGTTTCTTCCCCTAAAAGAAAATTAGAATTTTAGGTTTTATTTAGTGCTTAACATTCTCTAAAAGTTACTGTATAATCGGCTTTGAAAAAAAATTATCCGAAAACCACCAGAATGTGACTAATGTGTTCAAAGCTTCCTAATTAATATTTACAGTTAGCAGGACTATGCCCCAAAGTCATTTAGATAACTTTGAAAATTCTCTCCATAAGCTCTAGAACAGCTGCAGAAAAATTGAAGAGGAGGAAAAAAGGTAGTTCTGTGATTTGGGGGCGGATAAATATTGTGCATCCAACATTTGGTGATGCAGCTGCAGTCAGTGAGTTGCACATGAACCTGAACACATTTTACATCTGAGGCTCACATTCTCTGTGCCTCAGCTGGCTTTGTGTGGCACCAGTCAGAGGAACATCAAGAGATGTCTCTGAATCTCCTAGCAACTGGCATGTGAGTAGCTGAAGGATAGTAATAAAATTCTTCTCTATTCAAGATACTTATGCAAATGACACAGTCTTAAAAAAAAAAATGCAAAAGCCGGTTTGAAAGTCTGAAAGAGAAACAGTTTTAAAGAAGTAATGAGAATTGTTTCGGTGTAATACAGAATTCCACTTTTTGGAAGGGGAGACTAAGCACCACAGCATCCTTATTAACCTATTTTTTTCAGAACTACTTTATTTATAATAGGCTAATAATAGGACTAGTGGTAAGACTTTCAGAGTAACACTTCAAAAATGGAAAAGTTATTTTTTCCCATGTAAGACTAACAGGTTCCTCTCCCTTCACCAATTGTTTTGAAATAAGGGCACATCTGAACTACAACAGGCATATTCTGGAAGTGCTTAATCTTTGCCCTTCTGATAAAGGAACTGAAATTCAAGTAAATCCATATATGAGCCATCTGCTTCTTAAACTGACAGCATGTCCAGAGATTATGGAATATAACTCTGCCTTCTTTGGGAAGCATCAGAAAAATCTGCGCCATAGGAACATAGAGGGAAGTTTCATTTGAAATTATAGTGAAGAGGTCTGACAGGGTCAAACCTCTGATATTTCACCTAAAAGACTCTTCTCTTGAATTTAATGAGCACTAACCCAAAGCCTGAACCTACTGGATCATCAAACCAGGCAAAGGCTGCTCAGCCCCAGCTGTGTGCCAGTGGCAGCACAGTGAACTGCTTATTTGGATGGTGTGTCATTGCCAGCATCTCTGAGCTGACTAAGAACTGAGAAAGTCAAAATTAGCTGAAGACAACGTATTGACTCCAGAACTCTTGCAGGCTTTATTATCTTTTAATATTTTAGTTTACAAGCATATTGTCCCACACTCAGGACATCCAATATAGACCTCCTATGCTCCAAGGGATTATCTTTAAATGTGTCTTGTTCACCAGGCTTTTTCCACCCCAGAAAAATAAAGCAAACCCAAAGCTTGTGTCTTTTTGTACCATCTGCTGCATGGTTACCCAGAACTGGTTACCCAGGCTCTGCAGGCACCAAATAAAAACATCCTCAGGATTACGTTAGTTGTTCTTTGATGAGTCTATAATTAGTTGACTGCCTCACTGAAATCACAGATATAAAGGTCCCTGAAAAGGCAGTGCTAATGGCTAGATTTTTACAGAGACACAAAGAAATCTGGAAAAATATCAAGTGGAAAAACACTCAGTTTGACATTTCACACCCTTCTGCATAAGCCCAGAATAACACTGCAAAGGATTTGGACTTGTGAACAAACAGACACGACAAATTGCCAGTTTAAGAAGTCCAGACACAGCAATCCATGGACTTACATCACTCACTGAATTTAATCACTGTAACTACACGGCTGTCAACAAAACTGTACCAATTTACATCAATCAAAAACCTGGCCTTTCATTAGGCAGAACTGGAAACCTCCTCTTACTCTTCCATTTTCTCCTTGATCCAAAAAAACGTGAGGCTATTAATGTCGAAACGTATTATTTGCTAAAACTGGCGTTGTCCTGCATTAAAGGAATGTATTTAGCTAAACACTGAAATTCAATCTACTTTTCAAAAGAAATCTTTTACTTTGTTTTTATCAAAAATAACTGCATCAGAGTATAAAAGCAACTCAACCACTGATGAGTTAAACTGAAAGCGATTCCAAGAATGCAGTCTCAAAATTATCTGAAAGATTTCCTGAAATTAAAACCATAAATCTGCACTTCATTCACTGCGAAATCTGGTTCAAAAATCTCAGTTGATGTCAGCATCATGAAATGACTTATAGCTCCTATACAAGACTGCACCAGAAACAACAATCTTGTGTGCCTGTCCAAACCCTACTGAAAATTGCAAATGTCATAAAAATAGGATGCCTGCACAACTTGAATTTTTTTTAAGCTACAAAAGGTCTGTGCTGGATTATATAAGATTTGCAGGGAGAATTTTGTTGAACAGGAAACATGTTTCTCATTCAATCTATTTGGTCAGTCCTGTAGAGCTCAAAAGCTGATACCAATCTTAGATCTCATAAACCATTCAACGATTTCAGACAAGACTGTAGGAAATCCAGTAGTTTTCATCTCTAGTTATACATCTGAACCTCAAAGCATGTTCACAGAAAGGATTACCAAAGTTTGCAATGATGTGCAGGGAATCTGAACTGATTCATGATTTTCAGTGCAAATGAAGGGGGAATACAATCAGAGACTGATTTTAGATCTAATCCCACAGGTACAGCCACTGAAGGTGCCCACAGGGGCTGAAAGGAGCAATGCACAAGAAAGGTGAATTCAGGTTATGAGGAGCACTGTGGTCGTGCAGAAGAGAGACAGGAAAGGAGCTCCTCAGCAGAGGGACAGTCCTAATGTTCCCATGTCCCAGGGCAGAGAACAAGGCATTTACCCTAAACAGCTGTCTGAATGTAAGGAACCTGCCTAAGACATCCATGCCTCTTCCCATGCAACAACCTGCTGATCCTCCTGAAGCATTTTGTTCATTTTACCCACTGAGGGTACAAATCTCCATGGACTGGTGTTGGGTAATGTCTGCAATTTTGGCAAGCACAAACCACGCTGGCTTCTGAACCTAGTGGTACTCCAGCCCTAATGCAGAGAGTGGAAAAGACAGGAAACAATCATAATGTCTAGCTTCAATTAGCAAAGCCTAATGAAGACCAGCAAACTACAAAATTACACACAGATTTTAAAAATGTGTTGGATTTGGATAGATCTTCTTTGGCATAGCTGCATTTCTCTTGCAATCAGGCCCATAGGCATTTTGACAAACAAGTTGAATATGCTGCTAAATGACTTCATGTTTGTGCATGAATACTTTTCTCTGGTTGCTGCCATTTAGTAAATATTTTAATAGCACTGAATTAATAATTTCTTTCTCAGGACTATCAGCAAACTGATACAAGAGATACACAATCAAACATTTTATTGCAGAATTCTTGCTGACTTTAAGCATTAGATTTTGAGTTTAAAGTGTATTCAATGAAACTGTGAAGGTGCTGCTAATAAGGGTGCATGGGCAAGGGAACTAACAAAATCTGAAATCTCTGCACAGGGAATTTGCTAAAATAAACAAAGTAAAGCCCAGATAGCTCAGGTATGCCTTCTTATCTCCCATGAAATATAAAATACTTCTGATGATCCATGGAGAATCTTGACTAGCTTTGACTGTCATACTGGTTTTGAAATGACAGGTATTTTTAATTTATACTATATTTAGCACTCAGGGTTGGTTTTAAAAATTTCTGAACCCTTCAGATACGTTGCCTAGGAGCAAGCACCTCACAAGGATGCAGTTATATTTAGATACAGGTGCTGTTTTGGCATTAACTTCTTTGCCAAGATGGGAACACTCTCTACAGTTACGAACATTTTTCTGCAAGTACAGTGTAAGACAAACTGGATCACAGGCATTGGTCTGGGGATAGTTCTCCATTCAGAGAAATGATGATGGAAGCAGACACTGGTAGAACAGAGTTCCTTATACTATGCCTCCTTTCAAGCAGAAGACTGACATCAGCCTTGCCAACAAAAAATTATTTTTCTTACAGATAATTGAAATATAAATATAGATTAAAAAAGTACTGTAGACACTCTAATCTGCTTTTCAGAGTATGGGTCAGGCTTGTAGACACTGCATGCTTACTGAGTCTAAAGAGCAAATGCTGTGCTTATTAAGGCACTGAAGAGTTTCAGGGTGGCTGACTCATTTCACCTGTCCCAGTGCATAGAATGGAGGATTTTCTCAAGTGATGCATTTTCTTATGTCTTATACAATTTATTATATTTTTACTTTAAATAGTCACTGTGTCTTGGGCAATTTTATATGATGGGTGTAACAAAAGGAGTGGGATTTACAAGCATTTGTTTATATTTTGGGTTCACAGCTCTTTCACCAAACTGATCTTCAGAGCTGGCTAACCTTGAAAATAGTATTTATTATCAGCTTTTAAACTTGGGAGTTTCTGGAGTGCTTTCTTCTCAGAAGGAAACAGATTTCCTTCATTGAGAAAACACAGCATTTCTCCTGGCTGCTCCAAGCAAGCAGAAGAGTGGGTGGAATCCAGTCTAGAGCAATACTTCAAGCTTTTTGGTAAAAAACTCCTCACAAATTTTCCATTAATTTGCAGCATACACCAACACACATTTTCTTCCCTCTGTTCAAAAGTACCATGTCAAACTCTCTACATCCTAAATAAAAATGGCTTTAATTTTATATTAGGAAGTGTGGTTAAGATACCTAGTTACTTGATGAAGTAATCCAGTTATTATTATCCCAGCATAATAATCTGTTTAAAGTCATAATTTTAAAAAGTAGGTTTTTTTGAAATTGCTTTTAACGTAACTTTTCTGATGCTGAAACTTTGCAGACTGGAACACTGAAGATTCATCTCACCTATGATTTAAAATCTTATCTCCCTGTGAAGCTGTAGACATGGAGTCTCCCACAGACATGTAGCTGCTTGTTGAATGCATTTTGGTGTACTAATGTTTCAGGAATTGTAATTATGCTTTTACATATCAAATAATTATGTAATTATTTGAATTATTTTGAAAAATTATTCTGTAGTTTTACAGAATGGATTTCAAGGGCTTCAATTCACACTGAATTCTCATATAGGATGTATTTACAATCTAAGGCATCAGATTTTAAACAAAATGCCTCAAATGAATATGGTAGAAAAGCAAAAGAAAAACAGGAGATGGAAGGACTCCCAACCAAAGTAATGGAATTGCCCAAACCCATTCCTGCATTAATTGAAAGCCTGTGATGATTCAAAAATAGATTAACAAGTATCATTTGCCTCACATGGCACTATTATCAATGTATTATGAATACTGAATGCAACATACTTTTCATAGAGTCTTTGTCCTCTCATGAACACCTTCACCTCATTGTCCAGGGGAAATGTCCCATCATCTTTTCTGAAGCGGTAGAACAGTTTGGCATCCTTGAATTCTTTATGCTCATCACAGACTGAAACATAAAATAAATAAAAAAAGTTTTCACATACATGTTAAGTAGCTGAGGACCCATTAAGCAGGTGCCACTGCTGAGCTTCAAAGCAAGCACATGTAGAGTCTAACTCCCTGTATTTCTCAGCACACAACTTTAATGAAAGGCTGGAGAAAACTTTCAGAGAAGTAACCAGATTTCTTGGCGAGAGGGAGAAATGTCCATCAGTTTTATGAGTACTACAGCAAACATAAAGAGCAAAAAAGCATCCACCTACTACATACCCAGAAAACCTTCTGATGAAAACAGTCTGTTGACTTGTCTGTTTAAAAGGCCACCAGAGTAGAATGCCCAACAATTTAAGGTTGGCCAAACTTCTTAAAGTTATCTGTATCAGTTAGCAGGGCTGTAGGAAGCCTGAGACTAAAGGAACCTTAAAACCAAAGCCTTCTGCCTTCTTAAAACTGTCCCAATTGCTCTGCCATGCCAGCTAGCATATGGTAGGCACAACATGAGCACACTGAGAAATGCCAAACTAGGTTTGTAAAACAGCAGGTCATGGGCTCTTGTCAATGCAGAACAGAGCCCCATCAAGGGCACAAACTGATGGGAAAGCTATCCCAATCAAGCTGCTCCTAACAGAGTTGTCAACCCATACACATGGGGGACCTTCTGCATCACAGAAGCAGGAACTGGTGTCCCTTTCACTTGACACGGGACTTGCAAGAATGTTCAAAGCATCCTGCAGAACCTCTCTGAATCTACCTGCCCAAGATCTCTTCCCAGTGTATTTTATTTGAGTGCAATACATGACCATTTTCAAGAAGCACCTGTTCAATTTCTAATATATACACACATATATATAAAATTTCTTCAACAATTTGCGACCGGATGCTAGGGTAGAAAATGCTTGAAGGTCATTAGAGCTTTCAACAAGCATTCAGCAATAAAACACCTATTGCTCAATTAAATTAAGTCACTCAGGCATCCACGCAACTCTTCACTGACATTTTCTCAATAGAGGATTAAGTAGACAGATTTGAATACCCTGTAATTACTTTATTCTTTAACTATCTACCGTGAGTCCCAGTTTCCATAACAACCCAGAATTTTCATTTAATAGCCAAGCAGAAGCTGTAGAAGTGGCACTCATTCAATATGTGCATTTCTGACTTTAATTAAGGTGTTGTTAATGTACTGCAGACAGCAGCAGCATTGCTGCACATACAATGACCTCTGCATAAAGTCAACATTCGTCTGTTTGTAGTCACTTAGTTTTCTCTTGAAAAAGAAACAAATGGTACATTTGCCTTTTTAAAATGGGTAATACTATAGGCTTGAAATTGAGGCCTTGGATTTTCTTTGCTCATGTGCTTCTCAGCCTCTTTGTGCCCCAAAAGGCAACTAAATGCTACCAGTGAATTGGAAGTCTTTTCATCAGCATGAATTGTTATTCAAGAAGCTGAAAGGAACAGATCTCAAATAGACAACAAGTTTAGGAGAAAATTAATCAGGGCACAGCCATACCACTAACTTTCTTGCAGCTGTACCAGCACTAATGTTTGTGCAGCTGCTGTGAGGGCCAGGGCCAGGGAACTAATCCACGTGAGAAAAATGATCTTTTTTTTTGCTGGCTGATTTTTCAGATGGGTTTTTCAGCTGGAGAACTGTGCTTTTAGGAGCAGGGAAATGAGGGCAGCAGGGAGAGGGGGACACGATCCAGCTGGGGCTTCTGGAGACAGAGAAGCAGCACCACAGTCTCCAGTAAGTTCCCCCCTGCCATGGGGAACATCACTCCACACCTCTTCAGGCTCTCCTCTCCTCCAGGACGCAGGTGGCCTTGCATAGCAGCACAGTTCAAGAGAGATGCACTATTTCTGGCAGGGAAAGGATCCTACCTGTCCTATACTCGCCTGAAGAGCAGGAGTGGGATTTCCCTTTGTCTCACAGCAGTCAATAAATCCAGCTTAGATCTTTTTAGCAGGTGATGCTGCACTTACCATGGTGGATAATGCTGTGATCCAGTAATTTCTGCACCAGTTTAATGGCTGTCTCCCTGTCAGAGGCCTCTTTGTGGTCGATCAGCCAGTCAATCAGCTCTTTGGCCACGAAGCAGTTCGGGTACGTTTTGAGGTGGTGTCGCCGATCCTTAATGACCTTTTCTTCATGCAGCCGGAGCCTGGGGGACAGATCACCTTGTAAGCATCATTTGCAAAGAGCCTCTGTAACAGCAAGGTTGGGATGAGAGAAGAGCAGTAGCATCCATGCCCTGCTCACAGGATGGGCTTTGCAGGTGTTGGGCAGAAAAGTCACACATCCAGTGCTGGCATCTCACAACCAGGGAACCCACAGCAACCATTTGTTACAACTTTAAATCCCATAACTGGAAAAACTGCTCAGTGGAAAAGTTTAAAAAACTGAAGAACAGCACAGCATATTAAGTCCATTAAAATACTTCCTGTAAGTCAATTAAACTGTCAATAATTTGGAATTAATTTTCCCACACTACCACTAATGTATTCCGTATTATTTTATAGTATCGCTGCTGTAGATTTTTTAAAAAATCCCATTAGTTTTTGCAGCTGTAGCTTCTCCCTTGGTTGGGTAACTGCATTTTGCCTCCAATTGCACAAGGATAGAATTTATGATTTAAAATTCAGGTGTGAAGCTGCCCAAACACAATGTAATCTATCATTAAAAAGTTGCCTCCTACTCCAAATAAAGGAAACTGATTTCTTGCTTAGGCATCTGTTGACAAATGCTCTCTGTTTGCAAAATCTCCCTCATCATCCTGAAAGCAAGTTGATTGAGATGCCTGGGTTAGAATGCAAGATCCTGATTAGAGTAATACCTTGAGGTTCTGCATCTTTATGTTTAATCTTTTTTTTCCAAATAAACAAAATAAGCAACAATAGCAGTAAATTAGCAGATAGAAGGTTTTAAAGTTGAAGTTTTATGCTTTTTTGTTCCATTTTAATGAATCATATCAGAAAATCAGGTTTTGTAATGTCTATGCCACAGTTCTGAGGAAAGCACAGAAATGACAATGTTTGGGTGGCTATCACAAACAGAAACATTGCTCTTCTTTTCCAAGTGGCCAGGGTCCTACCTTGTAAACACTCTCACTGACTGCAAAGTCCTGAGTAATGCTACAATAATTGTAGGCTCTACAAGGGTAATAGCACAGAAGGGTTAACATGAGCCTCAAGAAGCACAGAGCAGGAGGATAAGATTTTTTCCTCTCAATGAAATCCCAATATGAAACAATAATTTCTCTTTAAAATCATAAAACCTGAAAATACTTGGCTGAAATCAATGAAGGAAATATTATTAGGGCATCAGACAAGACTTATGTAGGCTTCTGCCTAAAAAGAACAGCAAAGCAATGCTTTGTTCTGCAGCATTTAGCCTTAAAATATAGTGGAATTTCCAATCTGGGATGTGAATTCAAAACCAGATATGCAAACATAAAAATTTTAAAAATAAATTAAAAAAAGCAAGACTTTTATATTTAAAATACTTATAAATCAGATCAGTATTCTGGAAAGAAATGCTGGTAAATATCCCACAGATTGTGAAATTCTCTGAGCTAAAATACTTTTGCTTAAAGCATATTTTCCAGATGTGCTCTAACAGCTGTCGCTATGCTTAGGAAGAAAAGCATTCACAATTTTAATTACAGAACATGCAATTATCAGTATGTCTGATGGAGCTTTACAATTAAAATACATTCCAGGTTCTGTTAATGTTCATCTGGTCTTATGTCATACAATAACCTGCAAGGAACAAAACTATAAAAAGAATGTATAATACAAAGGTAGACAGCTCAGTCCAGCATTCAGTCAGCAGTGTAAATCTAAATGGATGGAGTTAATCTGATACAAGAGGGAAAACCCCTTCTACAAAATTCTTTGTCCACATGCTTCATAGGAATATACCAGGACTGGTCTGAGATTTCACAAACAAGTCAGTAGTCAAGAGCCGCAGAAATGAGCATTTATGTCTTAAATTCCAACTGCAGGCTTTCCTGCAGTTGGTGGGCTTATATTTCAATCCTTCTGTCATGTCAAAAAGCAGGTTCCAACTACAATCCTTTTCCTCACTCAGAGAAAGAATCTCTCTGTATACATTTTTGTCCATATTTATAAA
Organism: Muscicapa striata striata; assembly: GCA_030060385.1. NCBI lineage: Eukaryota > Metazoa > Chordata > Aves > Passeriformes > Muscicapidae > Muscicapa > Muscicapa striata. The sequence continues at coordinate 6,149,737 of JAREIS010000046.1, forward strand.
ACTCAAATATTTCGCAATCTGAATTATTTCCACTCACTTGCTAAAGTGGATCCAAATTTTCTAAGAGGATACAAAATCACTAAGTCAAAGAAAACATGACCACGTTACCCTTAACAAATCTGAATTTTCAAATGAACATGGGAATTTCTTCTGCAGTCTATACCGATTATGTCCATACTGAATTATGTCCAGGCTTATTTATTTGGAATAACAAACACAAAAGGAATTCGGATTTTCTCTTTAGTGGTGTACGCTGTTCTCTTTCTCAAGGCTCCCTCACCTCTAAAAATCTTCTAAAAATCAAACTCTATGGATAAGTAGCTCAATAAATTGACACTGTACCTAGTGTAAACTACAAATATAGAAGCTTCAGGTAAAGTTATTCAGTATATATTGCAGTGTGCCAATCAAAAGTTCAGGCAGGAATTCATAAAATGAGTCTGTGCTCAGAAGTACTTATCAGAAGCCAAATCAAATGGAATACAAAAGAATAAAATGTACCAGTGAATACAATTATACACAATGCTCAAGTGAACTGGTAAATTCTTTATCCCTTGGCATTGAGAAGCAGGCTTCTCACCCAAAGTCCTTGATGTTTTCCCTTTTAGTAATGTTAATCACTTTATGTCAGCTAGTCTGCATGACAACTGGAAAAGACCTAACTTGACATCAAACACATTTTTCTCACTAGAAGAAGTTTTTCTCAAGAGCTGGTCAGAAGAATTAGCTGACTGACAAACCCTGACCAGTTTGAGAGAAGAGGGAGAAGATAGTGAAACAAGGGAAGATAAGGGGACACCTTGATTCAACAAGCCTTTGAAATGTTGACCCACTTTCTGCAACTTAAGAGCTTAACACCAGAAAACCATTTTATGGGTACCTCCACCTCACCCATATATAATTCCATATATTATTCAAGATTACCTGCCAGATTTTACATGTGAGGCCACAGTCTGCCCTATCTGAGGAAAACATTGTGAGCAAGATCCAGAGCATTTGAGCAATTGCCTGTGCAGGTTAAAAGGCATATGCAAGCCTTTACTATTTACAGATTTATATCCATGACCCTTACTACTCATGCTCACAACAAATAAAAGCTGTATTCACAAGCATGCATGCCAGAATAGTTTTCTTTGGGGTTTGGCTAAACAGGAGTTGCTCCTAATTGACAATATGTAAGGACTCTTGCTCCAAACAGAAGCATGGAAAAAGATTACTTGGAACACACTGCTCCTGCTTTGAAGTAAATGTGTTCAGAACTTTCTGGATCAATGTTATTTGTTGACATGCCATCAGGCACTTCCATGATAAGGGAGAAATCTAAATTTTTGCTTAGAAATGAAGAATCAGGCACTAACTTGGGGTGAAATTGCTCTTGCAGCTACATGAAACTTGCATTTTGGTTTTCACCAACAGAGGCATTTTTATTTCCACCAGTGACATTATGCATTCTGAAGTTCCTTGCCTCTTCTCTGAACCAGTGGGTAAGGATTTATAAGACAGTGCCTGCACCATTAGCTTTCCTTTCCAAGCCCAGAAAAGGCCAAATACAGTAAGGATTCCGTTAACTGAACCACAATCCAAATATCTCATCCAGCTACTTCCCTCTATTAAGCTTAGTAGCTTGTGCTTGCCTAACATACATCTTACAAAGCATTATCCAACCTTGAGTTCTATGCATGAAAAAAAATTTAAAATCTCCTGCTCTTCATGGTAATTTTCTGAATAACTCGTCTGCCAGTTTCCACATCCTATGTAGTTCCTATGTTTTGAGCAAGGCTCAAAAAATGTGCAAGGAACAGGTTGGTCCTGACACTCTGAATAGACAACATGTTATGAAGACTTTTACACTGTGCTGCTCTCTTTCACCTCTTTTAGCCTTCCTAAAACAATCACACACATGAAATACATGTGAACAATACAATAGAATCATAGACACACAAACAGTTTGTGTTGAAAAGGACCTTTGAAGGTCATCTAGTCCAACATGAGCAGGGACATATTCCATTATATCAAGTGCTCAGAGCCCCTCCACGCTGACCTTGAATGTTTCCAGGGATGGGGCATCTGCCACCTCTCTGGGCAACCTGTTCCAGTATTTCACTGCCCTCATTGTGAAAAATTTCTTCCTTATATTTACCCTTATATCTGAATTTACCTCTTTTAATTTAAACCATTACCCCTGTGCTATTGCAACAGGGTCCACTAAAAAGTTGGTCCTCATCATTCTTCTAAACCTGAAGTATTGAAAGGCCAATAAGTTCTCTTCCCCAGACTGCACAGCTCCAAAACTCTCAGTCTGTGTTTCTGTTTTCACAAGGTGCTCTATCTCTCTAACTATCTTCAGGGCTCTTCTCCTGCAAAAAGATCCATGTCCTTCCTGTGCTGGGAACCCCACAGCTGGACACAGCACTGCAGGTGGGGTCCCACCAGAGTGAAGTAGAGAGGCAGAATCAATTCCCTCAACCTGCTGTGCACAATGCTTTGGATGAAACAATTTTTTTTTTCAATGGAAGAACAAAACACCAGTGAAGAGATCTCTTAAAACAGAAATCCCTATCAGAATTTACTAATTATTGAACAATACACACTGATGATGTAATTAGTCATGGCACAATGCACGTCCTGCCTCAGCATGCTCAGCTGCTGCTGAGTTCTGGCATGCTCATGGGTTACTGCTGTGTTACACCTTGCATACACCCTTGGCTGCAGCAACTACTCCACACTGAGCACTGCCAGGCAGCACTCATTGAACTAATACAATTTTATCCAGTTTGGGTAAACTGAACAGACCTGTATTAGATCCCTTGAGAAACAGCAGCTACATGCAGAGAGGCAAAGCCCTGCAGGTCATTTCTGCCATCTTAAAATTCTTACACAAGTTTCATGTATATACAGAACTTCTATAAAAGAAGGTTTTACTTATTTCCAAGAAAAACTAGTCATGATGTCCTTTGTGAGAAACATGTATGGACAAAAGAAGTATTTTTCCAAAGATAAGGACAATCATGGTGGCCAAAGAGCATAGGTTCTTCACACCTCTTCTCAAGGGACATCCTAGGTGCTCCACTGGCAGGTAGAATTGCCCCTTTCTGTTTGAAATAGAACAGTTTTGTACCCTCCCTGAGGTCACAAAGTTTGGTGTTTCCAACATTAGCATATGACCTGTCTACAGGATAGTAGATGGGCATCTTAAAAAAGATCACATTTTCCAAAGCATCTCAGTGACTTAGAAGCAGAAGTCCAACAGAAATTTAAAACTTACAAGTCAGTTACACACCTGAATCATTACAAAATATATTAGCATAAGATGGCATTTGTGTATATACACACACTCAGGAAAAAAAACTACTTAAAATGTCCTTTATACTAAACTTTTGCCTTTGCACTGTCAGCAAAAAAATAAAATAGGTCAGTGAGGATATGAACTTTGTACACAGAGGCAATGGTGAAGGTACTCTGTGAATGCAGTGTGTGTTGCTGGGACAAGCATTTCCAGCTGGGCTTGCCAAGTCTCAGCTGAAGTGTCAGCGTTTCACTGCTGCCTGTTCCTCTTTTATTTATGCTTCAGCTCTGAAATCACTTATTTCTGTCACTTGATATTCACAGGAGCTAAATTACCCCTTATAATATGGGGTCGTACTGGAAATAGGATGAAGACATTTCTGTTTTGGTAGTTGTGGCAGAGCAGGAATTCTGCCATCTCAAATACATTTAGAAAGGCTGTCTTCAAAGCAGCTCCTGAGAGCAGTGCTCATCACTGTGGCAATCTCCCTTTTTTTGCCCACAGCCATGTATGTAGTCAAAGTGAGGAGATGCCAGAGCACAGAGCCAGATAGACTTCAAATAAACTATCTCTTGGTGCACTGCAGAGGAAATCCTAAATCTTCCAAAGAAATGATAGTTCATCAGTGTCCTTGTGGCTTTAAATAAAATATTGTGGCTGCCTCTCTTTTGAAATCTTTTTTTTTATACATTCAGAAAGTACTAAGGCCACTGAGCCTGCGACCAAAGGTGCACAAGGACATCCCCAATACTCACAACATCTTACTAACACTGTCAGGCTCAAAGCAAACTCTGGGGAACAGACACAGGCATTGCTCAGGGTCTGGGATGAAATCAACATGATGTCTCTCAGATAATTTCTTACAGCCCACAAATTCAGGCCAGAAATTCAGAGCCACAGGCTCCAGAGTACTCCAGACTGCAGAGGAAATGAAATCTGTGTGTTTGTATTGATCAGTCATAAGACTAGAGACCCCTTGTAAAACCTACAGAAGCTGTGAAGTGACTAATCTCCCTGCCTGCCAAGCCATTTCACTTGCATTTCACTTTAAATTAAAAGTGTTCAAAGATGAAAAATGTATCTAACTGCCTGTGCACTTGAACCTTGAGAGATTCTGTCTTACTGGAAAGCATAAAACTGGGTTTTATAAAGAGGAAAACACAGAATACAAGTTTCTATTCCACCTGCCTCTAGTCATACAAGGGAAGTGGAAGTCTGCCTGTCTCAGGCTGCTCACTTTCCAGCCTGAAGCTGTCAGAACTCAGCAAATCACAGCCCTCCTTCTCTAAATAGAAATCAGACATTATTGTGCTTCTCACTCAGTTATGGATGAGCTGGGATGCACCACAGGACAAATGTATGCAGGTCAAAGTCTATGGGATACTACTGTGTGGATCCCAAAAAGAACTGATGTACTTTTCACTCAAAAACAAGCTATCTTTGCTAATTTCTATCAACTAGGTTTTTTATCCACACTAATTTTCTGTATCTCCATTGCACAGATATTCTTAGGCTTATTAAATCAATGTGTACTGTGGAGATTAATTTTTGCAAGGAGATTTTCCCAAAACTAAACTGAAGACCACTAACATTTCAAAGTACAGACTAGAAACCACAGCAGAACTGTTATTAAAGATATCCTATGACTGGATTAACATGATAATAAGCTCACCAGCTCTTGTACACTTATGCAAAAATACCTCTCAATAAAGGAATTATTTTATGGGTAGCAAACTCAGGAAGAGGCAGTGAGGTCTCAAGGGAGGCCAGTGAAAATCAATGAAATTTGTGCCAGGGAATGAAGGCCTGTTATCTCAGTAACATGGCTGGAAGGAGAGAATGTTCCTTTGAAATGCTAAATGGGCTAAACAGGGCAAATACAGGTCAGAGAGCCCAAAACCTACTGCTACAGATATTCCAGCATTCAGGAACCTGGAGACACAGAGCAGCAGCTGGGGAATAGGATGCTCAGCTGCAGGTCTGCATCACTGGAGTCAGGAAGAGGGGCTGCACCAATGACACAAACAGCTGTGGGTGCCAGAAAGCCCTGCTGTGTGAGAACTACTCTCCTGGATGCACCTGGCATGCCATGGAGTAGGGGAACCAAAAAAGCTACAGGCTGAGGTCCCTTATGCAGCAAGGCTGGCACCTCTTTTACCCAGAGGGAAAAGCTGACTTTAATCCTGGTAGGCATTTGCACTGTGTGCAGCAAGTTTCAGACCACCTGAGAAACAAGGCCTTCTCACCAGCCATCTCTCAGCACATCTGGGCAAGAGCAAATCTGTAACACCCAGAACACAAGCCTGGAGTGCAAACAGTGAAAGGGTCAGAGATAACCCAAGAAATCCATGGGAGAACTGAAATCAGTCAAGTGCCTAATCTTGAGCACAGCCTGGTATTTCTCCCATCCTGTCAATAAGTGACAAATAGTTTTGCTGAGACATTTTATGGGTAACTCTGAGCTCAAAGTCCTTCCAGGAATGGCTGCAGACCACAGACCTGCAGGGGATTTTCTCCCTGATATTCTGCACTTCTCAGAGGAGCACCAACTGTTTGGACTTCTTTCAGTGGTCCTTGGCAACCCTGCTGAATGCAAGAATAAAATACCTGCCTTCAGCATTAATAAAGCATCGTACTGCAGTAATATATCAATTGCATTCAGCAATTTTTTCCATCTCTACGCAAAACTCTTATCCAAATACTGTGCTGAATCATGACTGTCATTGAGAATAAATATCCAGTACCTGACAGGTAAGATAATAAGTAATAAAATGCTTAGTGTTACGTACAATTGTTAAAAAACTTAACTTTTTACTGGGGTTATGACTCAAAATTTATTTATTCACTTTCAACAAATATGTAGGTCCATCTTAAAACGAATAGAGATGCAATATTATCTCAATATACAATACATTGTATTAAAACCATTGAACTTTGTTTTATCTGTCCACATTCTAATTGAATAGCTTCCATTCTTTCATGTTTAGTATAACTGCATTTCTAGGATTTATTTTTATTTTGAAGGAAGCTGTGATAGCAGTAAGTGCAAAAGTACTCACTAGAAAAGGCACTTTGTATTGAATTTCTTTAAATAATTAAAAAAAAAATCTGCCCTGTTTCAACACTGATATATGATTTTTTACCTCCTCCAGCTGGCAACACCACAATATGCAGGATGCTATGCTGACCAAAGACATGATTCAAGGGAGTTCTTTCCACTGTTTTCCAGAAGTCTATTGAAATTCAGTTGTTGACCACTAAACTGTAAAACAAAGCTGGAAAACTGATGCAGATTTTTAAACACTGAAAGTAATGATCCATTTGACTGGATTGCCTAGAGGCAATTAAATTGTTAGAGGATGACCTTCACAGTTCATAAATAGACATGGAGGAACAGGTAAGACTATAAAATGTGAGGCTGTGCACTAACAACAAAATGCTCTGCTGAAAGCCAAGAACTCAGAGGCTAAAAGCAACAGAGCAAGAAATAGCTGAATATGTGGTAGTGAAACTTTCACTGAGTACAGGCTGAGACCATGCAAAAACCAAGGGCAACCTCACACTGTACTAACAGAGATGTTTCCAGAAATGATGGGAAATGCAGTTGTTTATGTCATTGTATCTGATACTACAGAACATCATCTAAATACTGTGCTTTGTTCATGACATCTCATTCAAGAAGGATCAGCTGAAAGAGATGCAATGATGTAGCTCTACTCTGGTATGAGAGATGATGAGAAAATCTCATGAGTAGACAGAAAAAGATACTGGATTGGGAGTCTGGCCTTACCTAGACAAAAAGTGAGAGGAGCAGAATTGCTGTCTATAATCTTTCAGGTGAGTTGAAAGCAGAGAGCAAGAAAAGCTATTTAAGCAATGATGACGGATCCTAACATAAGAATTAGATAAAGTTTTGGAGAAAAGATTTCTAAATCTTACTTAAGGCAATAATAGTAATAAATATGTCAAAGGATTATGTATTGTAATATTCTTCAGATGACCTTCCAGTCCTGTGGTTTATAATTAAATTATTTACACTGCTATCTCCAAACAACCTTGGGAATACTGTAAGGTGCAAGAATATCAGCGGCTGGCCTTTGAATGCACTGTATCAGGATTCAGCCTTTTTAAAGTCCTAGATCATGTCAGCAAATAAGAAAAGTTCAAATGCTGCCTATACTAAGACACTTGCTGTTTATATCAAAGCTCTTATTACAAGTGCATATGCAGATATACCGACCTTCTGTGTTTGCCAGAACTCAGGAGCTATAAGTAGAGAAATGTCCCCATCATGCCTCCTTCATTTTGCCACAGGGTGTTCCCTGGCTTTCATTTTTACTGTGCAAGCATTCAACAGTCCTTACCTGGCTGATTGGAAGGATGGGGATTTAACTGGCCAGTCAACACCAAACTAGTGGCATGTTTTCCTCCAGCATCTGAAGGAAACCATCCAACCTTTGTGGCATACAGCTGTGTCAGGACAGAGCTGGGGATCTGCTGTGGGGGAACCCCATCAGCTGGGGAGCAACATGCAGAGACCAAGGGTAGGCTCTGCTTCCTTGCTAAACCAAAGTGTAGAAGTCAGGAGAAACTGCAATGGCTGAGGATCCTTTTGCCAGCCCCACAGCACAGCTCTGCATCTTACCCTTGGATGAAGTCTCTACATGTCTGAACTCAGCTGGCTCTCCTGCCTCCACATGCAACACTGACCCATCCTCATGAGATTCAGATCACCAAGTCTGTAGGAACCACCAGCTTCTAACCTGAGATCTTGTGAAGTTACTGCAAAGAACCTGTTTATATAGTCATAGTCACCTTAGTCTTCTTAGCCTGTAATTTGTCTAATTTTATATAGTGGCACATAACTTTGTTTTATTTATTGAAATAATATAAAGTATTATGTAATTATTAAAGTGAATAAAACAAAATAGGTTAGAAGTCTAAATCAAATGGTGTTGCAGCCTCTTAAGGTTTACTTAAGTTATCTTGTCTTTGAGAGTAAAATATAAGCCAGTATGACCTTTCCAGTCAGCTGGAGGCAACAAAGCAGCATAATCCAAATGAACATTCTGCTCATTTATACATTTTCTTCTTACAGAAAATCCTCTAACATTCAATAAGGTTTCACTGCCAAAGGAAGAAGAAAAAAATAAACCACCATGTGCAGATGAAAAAATTAAAAATGTCTTGGAAATCTACTGACTGCCCCAGACTGCGCTGAGTTCCAAATGAATGCACGCCAATGGTAACAATGATTTTACTCAACAATTTTGCAACACAACACTACTGCATTTATTTTTTAAACACAGAAAGGATTGCTCTCTGACACAAATGTTTTAATGGCAAAACACCATTCTATCTGCTTTAAATATCTCTCTTTATCTAGGTCATGCAAACACATAACAGCAAGAATTATGGTATGTGAATTTAAGGGGATTATTTAATGGGATGAAGTTGCTCACTGCCTAAATTCTGGTAGACTAATGAAGAACTTCATCATTAGGGAAAATCTATTATTAAAAATCATAGTTAAATACTGAATCTATTTAAAATATTTTCCTTTTGCAAAAATCTAGCCTGGGGATGGTTCTGTTTTATTAGCTCAGCATTTTTCTACATCTCATATATTGTGATATCAACACAGCTGTGGCACAACCACTCTTTATGAATAGTTCCTTCTGTCAGGATGCTATCAAGGATCTTGTCTTGTTTGATTAGGTCTTGTCAAAAGCTCACAAGTATATAAGATTTGAAAACATAAATATTACAGAAGTATTCTTCCACTTCTGTTAAGATTAAATGAAAGTTTTCCTTTAAAGTAACAAATAAATCCCTAAGGAGTCCAGAGAAATTCTGCTGCTCTACTGAACAGCTTTCTCCCACTGCTGGGCCATGTGTTTGCCATTTCTCCTTATTCACATATTCTCTCTCCACACATGCAGAAAGCTCAGTGAACAGGTATTTATGTGCTGACAATAAATTCAAAATGTGACTTCTTACTCCTTTAATAACTCAGACCATGCACCCTGACCTTATTCACCAAGTAACAGCATCAGCTTTACATACTCATCAGCCCCTGTGGAATGCCTCTGGATTTAGATTATAACAACATGGTTATGTTTACAGCATACTCCAAACTTTGTCTCGGGCCTCAACTTGAATCCAAACACGTGTTGCACAGACAGCTAGAGATAGACTTTAGATGGGCACCTTTACACAAACTCAGATATTCACCTATCATTGGTGTAAATGATGTATCCAATTAATCCAATTCATCACCTCAAGACTAGCCCTAACACTGTCTTGAAGAAAGGAAGATGTGTAGGAGCTTGGCTATGGTTGCTTCTCAGATGGTTTGAAGAAGCAGACAGACCACAGGCACTTCTTGTTGCAGCTACCCAGGCACATGAAGGGTGGCTAGAGCATGTGCCAGGGTTTAGTCCCTTACTCGTGCTGGCTATCAAAGCACAGTATAGTGTTCAGTAGGTCTTAATTTGAATGTAACCAAAACCAGTTGAATGTGAGAATCACAGAGTCATATAAATGTTTATGTTATAAAATACTTTTAAGATCATGGAGTCCAACCCTTAACACTGGCAAGCCCACCACTAAACCAGGCTCCTAAGTGCCCTATCTTTTAAATACCTCCAGGGATGGTGACTCCACCACTTCCCTGGGCAGCCTGTTAGAGTGCTTGACAATCACTTCAGTGAAGAAATTTTTCATAATATTCGATCTAAACCTTCTCTGGTTCAACCTGAGGCCATTACTTATTGTCCTATTGCTTGTTACCTGAGAGAAGAGCCCAACCCTACCTGGCTACAGCCTTCTTTCAGGGAGTTGTAGAGAGTGATGAAGTCTCCCCTGAGCCTCCTTTTCTCCAGGATAAACACCCCCAGCTCCCTCAGCTGTTTCTCATCAAACTTGTTCTCCAGACCCTTCCCCAGACTTCATGCCTTTCTTTGGACACACTCCAACCCCTCAGTGTTCTTCTTGTAGTGAGAGACCCAGAACTGGACACAGGATTTGAGGTGCAGCCTCACCAGTGCTGAGTGCAGGGGACAATCCCTGCCCTGGTCCTGCTGATCACACTGTTTCTGATCCAGGCCAGGATGCCATTGGCCTTCTTGGCCACCTGGGCACAGCTGGTTCATGTTCAGTCACTGCCACCAGCACCCCCAGGTCCTTTTCCAATGAGCACCTTTCCAGCCACTCAACTCCAACTGGAGCATTGTACGGGGTTGTGAATAGAATGCAGGACCTGACACTTGGCCTTGTTGTATCTTATAAAATTGGCCTCTGCCCACTGATCCATCCTGTCCAAATACCTCTGTAAAGCCCTCCTGCCCTCCAGCAGATCAACACTCCCACACAACTTGGTCTCATCTGCAAAGCCCCTGAGGGTGCCCTTGATCCCCTTGTCCAGATTGCAGATAAAGATATACAACATTTCAGTCCATATGCAAGTAGGCTGTGCAGATATGAACTGCTGAAATTGCACATATAGAGAAAGAAAATATCCCATTGTTTTGTGTGTGTTGAAAGAGATATTTTTATTTTTAAAATAGGTGGGATAATGTTTGGGCACATGCTTGATATAATCATCTCTTTGACTGCAGAACAGACTACAGGATGAGATGTGCCCCTCCAAGGGAAGAAAATTTTAATAGTTCAAATACCTTCCTCCCTCAATATGTGAATGCAAATCCTCTTTCAACAAGCAAAGCTGGAGCTGCAGGACTATGCACAGGAACCTGTGCATGCACTGTGCACACAAATGAATTTCCAAACTGGTCCCTCCTTTGTGCACAGTGTGAGGGGATCTGAGAGTGTCTGCAGGCAGAGAGAAAGAGGAGCAGGTGGCTGGCCCTGAGATGACTGTTCCTCCTGTAATGCCATCACAGCACAGCCAGCAGCATTGCTGGCACTGTGACCTACTGGCCTCCCAGCACATATTACTCTCTACACTGTCTCCAATCTTTTCCCTATTCTCACTCTTAAAGGATTACTATAAAACCAGAATGTCCCAAATATGTGAGCTTTGGTTTCTGTACCCCAGGTTCTTGAGATCTACAGATCACAAACATCTTGGAAAGAATTCTTGGTGGTGTGATGAGTTGTGATGTTAGCATTTGATGAATCTCGTGATCTGAGGTAAAATCCGAGCCTAACTTAAGACATTGAGGTCAAGGGAGTCAGGCTGTCACATTCACATCTCCCCAAAAATCTCAGTTGAAACAGTGAAATTACAAAACTTCTTGGATTTATTTGGGAATGGATATGTTTCTCATCCTTAGACCTGCTTGAAAAGCTGGGCAATGTGAGAGCAGTGGTACAAACTAACCCAGCTGATTTGGCACTGAAGTAGGTTAGGAGGCATTCTCAGAAGCTCTCCCACCAGTGCAGAGAGTGAATAATCATCTCTGGTTACCAGCCAATAACAAAAAGCTGATAATATCAGCCACCACAACTTAAAGAAGACAACACATTATGCCTTCATAAAATATTCAGTTGGAAGGGATCTCTGGAGGTCATCAGGTCCAACCTATACTGAATATATCACCAGTTAGTACAAGTTGCTTAGGGTCATGTCCAGGCAAGATTTTAATATTTCAGAGCTTCTCTGGACTCCTCTTCCAGTTTTTTACCTACCCTCACAAAGAATAATTCTTTCTTAACATCTGATTAGAAAGTCCCTTGCAAATTTTGAGTACTGCCTCTTGTACCATCCCTGTGCACCTTGGAAAATTCTCTTCCACTTTCCCTACAACATCTCATTTTAGTAGCTGCAACCAGAAGAATTCCCCAGGTCTTTTCTTCTCTAGGCTGAGCAGACCCAGCCCTCAGCACCTCCTTGTATATGCACTGGCCCAACTCCAACCTGAGAGCCAGCCCTCCTTGGGGCTTGAGTCTTGTAGGAAGACAACTTGTTGTAGTCTATTTTAGAGTTGCATAATTTTGCATAAATTAAATAAATAAAGCTTATTAAAATAAAGCTTTTAATAAACTTTGCTTTATTTGTTCTGTTCAGTGTGTTTGTAAGAACCCATTTTCATCCCTTGTCTAATTAGACATGTAGTAACATGATACCAGTGGCTCCTATTATGGACCCATTTTTCTTGTCACAGAGATCTACTTATTAACCTCATTTAATCTCTCTATTTCTAGTCATTTCCCAAAAGACCTGAAAGGTCTGAGTTTGTCCAACATGCTATGAGTTTTGAAAATAATTGTTCAAGGCAAGCCTTTAAGCTTCAAGACACTCTCTAAAAGGTATTTGTACAATCTCTTTTGGGATTTACACATGATAACGCTACTTTGAGCTTCTTCCTGTGACAATCTCCCTCTGTTTGCACTGAACAACCAGCAAAATAGCAGTTTAAGCTAAGAGTTACTTTTTCTACATCTTAGTAAAAATAAATCAATTTCAACTAGAGGAAAGTGTAAGTTAATTACATCCTGAGCATCAGGAAACAATTAACAGCTTTCTATTATACCACCCTAATTTCTAAACTATACAATTATATGCTACTGCAGAAAAGGATGTATGATTATCAAGACAGGGATCTTTTCAGAAAAAAATGAAAGGAAATTGTTCCACTGCTGACAATCAGCGCTATAAATAATGCCTAGCTAATACCTTTCCAGAAGTCATTTCCATTATTTGCAATCCTAACTTTGAGTGATGTGTTGGCTGTGGGTTGTCAGATTCTCCTTCCAAAGAGTATGAGCATAAATGTTGTACTGATTCCTCAGATAAACCCTGAAAAATTCAGCTTCCTGTGAATATTTTGCAATACTCACTGGAATGAAATTAAAAATCATTGGTTTTGCTAACCATATTGTAATTAGGTCTTGCATTTGCTTTGCCTCTTAAATCAGGGCCAAGACTTGTAAAAACACAACGGGACAGGCAGGCCTGCTTTTAGCAGCCACAAAGCCTTGAAGACACAAGTCACAACACAAAGAGAAACAGACACGACATACAAACACTTGTTTTTAACTGCTCATAAACCCATTTGGCCCAATACACAGGTGAGTGGTGCAGACACAGAGCCAGTGGGTTGTAGAGTGGGGGTTCAGTTGAACACTAATAGAAAAACACCCAGCAGTACTTAGTGTGAGGAGCAAGGCAGCAAATCCACACAAACCTCCATAACACAAAGTCAAAGGCTACTGTGCTGGATGGCCACTGTGTTACTGGGGGTGGGAGACTCTTCCCAAACCAGGTACAGCATCTGAGATTCATACAGTATAAATATGATAATGCTGCATCAGCAGAAGAACTTTGGTCTCTGCAGATTCCTTCCACAGTGCATGTCCTTTCAGGACAGCTATACCACTTCCCCAGAAAGTTTAAGTTCTGTTTCAAGTTCTTCTTCCCTATTATTTTCCACCTCAAGTCTTCTATGCACTGTCCTTAACAAACACGATCTTGTTTGAATCTTATCTAGCATTACAGCTTGGAAATAATAGTTGCCACAGCTCTTGAGAAGAATAACAGTGTCCATCTCCCAGATTCCTTCCACTGCCTTCTCCTCTTCTGTTACACCAAACATAGTATGCATACTTGACTTTCAAGCTCCCATCTTTACTGTCACCATCTCTTAGGTGCATTGGCTTTTGCTCTGATCAACCATTTAGTAACAGTTTGTCATTTGATTTTTTACCTTCAGGGGATCATCTCTGTGCTTGCTGTCTTAATAAAGGAGGCACCCTCACCCAAACAGCCACAGATCCATTCGGATGGAGTCATCCAAATTGGGTCTAGCATTGCTGTGATCTCTACCAAAAACCTGCCATGCAAACAAGAGTTGAGCAGGGCAAGAATGGGGGTGAGGAGGCACTCCTGGACTGGCAGAGCTGTACTTTTAACTTCAAGAACTGGTTCCCTGAGAAGCCAATCTCACTGTGGGGTCCCCCATCTCCTGACCTCTGGCCAGCTGATCTTACCCCTCACACCATCACCAGCACTAGTTTGACACCATGACACCCTGGCTGAGCCCCCCAGACTGTTCACCATGGGCTCAGACACACCAGTGCAGTGCACTAGCCATGCAGCAGAAGCCCCAGTCCAAGGGAATTGGGCTGCTCCTTTCTGCAGACACATTGGATCAATAGTCACAGAAAACCCACAGCATGACCTGCCCCTGGCTGCTCACAAAAACCACAAAACTCTCACCTGCCTGCAAATCCTTGTGACACAGCTGTGGTAGCCCATGTACCTAACCACACAACTGCAAGGAAACTGAGAATTACAGCCTCAACGTGACAACGTGCTTCTTTATTCACTCTGAATTAGCAAGTTTAGGAACATTTTTTAATTATTTGTAACTGCACCTTTGAGATCTGAATGCATTTGCTAGATTGAGGCATTTACTAGATTGAGGCATTTACTAGATTGAGGCACTGCTAAGACATGAAATATAAAAACTGTAAAAGGCTGATAATTAAGGTCAGAGTTGCATTTTGAAGTAGTGCTGTCACACTGGTGATAAGCTGGTCATGCAAATTGCACAGTACAAATTTCAAAACACATGAAAAGTCAGTATTTGAATGTCCATTCATGCTGTAACAAGAGCATAAAAGTAAAGGTAAAAGCCTTGAAAGAAAAGAAGCACATTGTCAAACTTAGTCTCTGTTCCTGCCCAGTAACAGCATGTGCATTGCGCATTTTAAACTAACGCCATTTCTACAATCTGTCTTCTACTGAGTCTGACATTTTTTAGTGGGAATCCAGAAAATTAAGCCCTGAGGGGGTGGTCAAGCAAACCCAGCAGTGGCTGCTGCCACCATTCCCTTTCCCTGTACTTGACCATGCGTCTCTGCTGTCTCCTTCACCCCAGTGCTGGCACTGGTCTGACTTCATGCTGAACCTGTTTAGAAAGTTACATTTTTCTTATTTGGCTTCAGCTGCTTCAGTTCCCTGAACTTCTGATCCCAGACAAACACCAGTGCGAAGTGCAAGGGAAGTGATAAGCGTGGGGCAGCAGCAGGCTGCAGTTAGATCTGCTCTATCAGTAAACCACAGCCTCAAACCGTACGTATTTCAGTGACATGGGGGAAGCTAGCACCCATTTCTCCCCCTGTACTTCTTCAGAGAAAGCTTTTTTGTGGTCATGTGGTAGATTGGTTTGTAAAACTGACCCAACTGAAATACCAGCCTTCCAAAACCTCTGCTGATCACTTCCCCAGGGCAGGTCACCATATGGTGATGGTCTAGAGATGCTTAAGCCAGTCCAAAGGAGGGGAAACACAGAGGAGGGAACTGGAAGGCAAGAACACCTATTTAATTCCAGTGGTTTAGACATTAAAATTGTTTAAAATATATGGATTATATGTTCTGGTCTTGCTTAAGAACAAAACCAACAACTCCTGATTAACACATGAAATGTATCCTCCCCTCAACAAACGCCAGTGGTTCTGTTGAGACTTCAAGCTTTACACTTTCTGTCTTTATTAACCTTTAGAGCCTCAACACAGTTCTTCTTCCAAGACCAGATACACAAACCACACTTGATTAGCTCTTGCTTCTCTCCCAGTCTTTGATCCCCTTTTGCCAGTTCTTCATCAGTTTAACCTCTTTCCACTCAAATTTATTCTGAGAAGATGACTGGCCTTGAACACAGGAAAAAGAAGTATCTTTGAGTTAGCAAAGGGACTTACACAAGTCTGCTATGCCAGGATAGGAGAAGCAAGAGAATTAACAGAATAACAATACCAGGGTTATGAAAATAAAAATAAGTAGCTAGAGAGTTAGAAAGGCCCTGAGCCTCAGAAGGCAATGTCTGTTTCTGAGAGCAGATCCCAAGTCCAGCTACTAAGTTGGCTTTCAGTACCTGGACACCTAATGATGGGGACAAAGAAGTCTATGTCAGGAACTTAGCTGGACTGCAGAGAGGCTGACATTTGCTGCTATGACAATATCCTTCATTTTCTTAAGTTCTACATCACAGAAAGCACTGAAATTCTGTGAGTTTTACACTTCAAAATGTACTGGAATCTACAGATACCTTAATTAAAATGAGACACACTGATTTCTCCCTCATCCTTTTCCATCTTCCCAATAATGAAGGCTGGCTAACCTCCCTCCTGGCTCCAGTTCCATCTCTTACTTTACTGATGTGACTCTGGGGGACTACAAGAGCAGATCCTTTCCCAAAGAGGGTACCCAGAGCTCCCTACCCATTTCCCTACACACTGTATCCTCCCTGCATCTCCACACCAGAGAGTTATTTTTCTCTATGCTTTCAGGATGCCACTCTTGGGCTCGGGGTCTGACCTCCCAAACCAGAAATCCCATTCCTGGCAGAATCCCACCTTGATGGCTCTACACAGACCATCCCTCACCATCCAGAACCCACCACTGATGCAAGACACTGCTATGAAAATTTGTGTTGCAAGGGCTTTATTTTTCTTCAGAGCATACAGTAGCTACCCCTGTTGGGACCTGATAAACAGCTCAAATTCCTAGGCACTACTGCTAAACAAATGGTAAATTATAATGACAAGTGATAGGAGAACTTCTCTGTCATGGTGCCAGCCTATGGCCACGGCTCCCACAGAAGCAGGGATTGTGTAATAAATGCAAACCTAGATTGATTTTGGCACATTCATTATGTCTTCCCTGCATTACCATCAACTTTGAAACAAGGTTCTTTCATTTTTTCATAAAATAAATAAAAAATATTCTTGCACATGCTATACACATAAACTGACCTGCTGATCTCTGCTAACCTGAGACTAAAGTTAATGATTGACTCTATCTGGAATGGAATACATAAAATATACAGCACAAACCACTCATACAACATTTGCCTTCTTAAGTACATTTGCCTTCTTATGTACATTTGCATTCTTATGTACAAAGAACAATCACTATTTGCACACGCATTGTTAACTACTTGATCTCTGAGCTGTGCTTGAGGAAAGCTGCTGAATTATTAAAAGGCATAGCTGAAAGGAAAGAACTATGGAAGCAAAGCTTTACATCTTCATTTCTAGAAATGTTGAATAGCCCCATATTCAATGAGGGACATGAGAAAGTGAAAATCCTGGTCCAGGAATCTCACACATATATATATACACACACATATACATAGATGGGGTTTGTCATTAGAATTAGTACCAATAGGAAAGATTGAAATACATAAAGGGGTGCATCAAGAATCAAAGATTCTAGAAAAATGAACATACAAATTTGAAAAACATTTCTTAAAAAAATAAATAATTTATAGTAATCAAAATATGTAATTGAAATTGTGATAGGGTAGAGTGAGCAGGAAACCTGATTTCAGAACACTTCATTTTGCAGCTTTACCAACCCTCACTTTGACACGCTTTCTTTCCATGTATCACTCTGGTGAAACCTCACAGAAAAAACTGACCATTTTTTGGTTGCTTGAATTTGGAAAACAAATTGATGGAAGTGAAATTATTTGTACAGAGAGTTCTGGAGGAATCTGTTCCATGGAGATCTGATGATATAATCTCTGTGTTCTATCCCCCTGAAGAAGTGAGCATATGAGGGTCTTCTCAAGTGAGGCAACTGAAAACTACTTATTTCAGGGTTAGTTTTGAACCCAGTAAGTAGCTCTTGGGAAATGCAACCACTGTGAAGAACTAAGCGAATTGCAAGAAAAACGTTCAGAAGATAGAAAAACAATCATTCCCTGAGGACAAAGTACAAAATTGGATTGTCTTAGGCAGATTACAAAATCTCATTTTAAGAAATTCTGTCAATTCTTCAAATAGCATAGATGATTGTTTAACATCTAGGGATGTGACTGGAGAATAAATCCTTTTAGAGTCTAAGCTTACACCAGAGTCTCAACACGCTTTCAAAAACAGTGATAGCATTTAATAAATTCTGTAACTATACAGTTTATATAATCCTGTATCACAGCAATATATTAACACTAAGGGTCTTTCCATATTATTGCTCTAGAAACCATCACTGTTATGTGCCATGGGCTTTCTGCACCTTAGAGTGCTAATGAACTTTTCAATCCCATTGCCATGAAAAAAATGGTGACTGTTTATTGCTTAGAATAAGAAAAAAGTTATAGACTTGTAGGTGCTGCCATCCTTCACAAGTTAATGACTCTGAAAGTTATGCACTCTAATATGGCTTCTGAAAGTGACAAGGTTCCTGAAGTGAAACCTTTGAAAGACAAGTGAAACTGTTTTTTTCTTACAGCTTCAAAACGTGTAGCTGTTCACCATGTGAAACCTTAAAACAAAGGTAAAACAAAACTCATACACCAACTCTGACAAAAAGGGAAACAAATTCCTGTTGAATCTTTTGTCTCTTCCAAAAGAAAGAAAAATCTCTAAGAAACATGTTTCATATTTCTCCCAGCAGAAAGAAAGATGATGCTGATTATAAAAACTATTCTATCAAAATCACTGCCTCATCTAGAGAAGTGTGTATAAGTAAAACATATTTATTTACTCGACTATTTAACAGAAGTGTGAATAGGGAAAAATGTAGCTTCTTGTGAAAGCTGGTGATAAAGAGGGATCCAAAAATCTGCAGAGACATTAAAAGTCATTCAAGTTATACCTACTACAGACAACTGCACACCCTATAAAATGACAATAATGGATGTTTAAATATTGCTGCTTGGTCGACTGAAGCCTGAGGATTCCTGAATTACTAGGCACATTTTCTGAAAAAAATGAGGGATTCTTGGGAGATATATAAGATTGTGGTGACAATCTGGCATCAAGAAACAATTAGCAGATAAGGATATTTCAGACACCTCTACCTTGTAAGATAGGCAACCAGCATCTGCATCAAAACACACCCAGTGAAACTGCTTTTGGTCACCAGAGGGCAAGATCAGCTCTATCCAAGTCAGTGCTCAAATCCAGACATAATACTTTAATCCTTCTGCCAAACAGTGCTGAAATGGGCACAACCTGTTGCCTTCAGCTGTGAGAGAAATGAGCTTGGAATTGCTCTGCCACTGATAAAATTCTTAACAACTTCAGTAGTGCCATTATTAAGCTTCCAACAAGGACTATTGCTGTGACACCTTCCTTCAGGCACTGCCAGCAGTGACATTCACTTCAGGGACATTCACTTCCCCAGAGCTGTACCAGGCACAGATCTGCAGGCAGGGATGCAGCAGGGTGGAAAGGGCTCTCCCAGTCCTGTGGAATCTGAAGGCGCCGTGATCCTCTTAAACATTTTAAGGGCAGCGCTGTTGCAACCTCCTCAGGAGAGAGCCCTCACCACTGAATAGCTATAGGGTCTCTGCAGCAGGACAAAGGGAAGAGCTGAGATTTTGGGTGGCTGGAGCTGTCAGGCAGCCAGAGCCTCACAGTTTGTCCCTGCAGGACCATCAGTGCCAAAGCTCACAGCCAGATCATGCCCATCCCAGCTTTCACCTTGCCCTTGCTAATCTCTTGCACTGCAATAGAAGCTGCCAAAGGCCCTGTTGTGGTGTGTCACACTGCTGAAATCTTCAGCCTTCCTTCACAGCTGCCAGCTTAATAATTTAACAGCTTGCCAAGAGCCAAACTTCTAAGTCCTCACTTTAAAAAATATGTTCTACTAACCAAAAGTAAAAGTTAGGCATTTGCTCAGACAGCTGCTGGGTACAGAGGCAAAGGACAGCACTGGATGTAAAAACTTACCATGTTATCTAACATATAGCTCAAGATCTCATTTCTTTTTCCATAAATCACCCCACCCATGGGCCAGGATTTACATCAAAGCCTGTGCCAGTAGCCAGGTTCCTGGGTGCTATCTGAAGTTACACACATCAAGGCAGAGGCTTCTGACCTTGCAAAGGCAAAACACACATCACAAGCAACTAAGACACAGGAACAAGGAGAAGGAAAAAACTCTTTGTCGTATTCCTTTCCCTCCCCCTGTCACTGTGCACTTGTCTAGGGAGAGGAAGAGGGCACAGGGCTTCCCTTCCCACCACAGGCACTGCCAGTGTGCAAAGCCAGGCTTGCCAGGGTGCTGCCCAGACAACTTTAACCCTCACTGCATCAGATCCCTGCCAGAGAAGGACAGATATGCAATAGCTTATGGTAATGAGAGCTATGAGGCAATGCATGAGGCCAGAGAGAGACAGGCACTAGGAACTTTGCAAGGAATTTAAATCAAGCAGCTCTGATAAGTATTTGAGTTTAGACACACGTGCTATTTGGTCTAGTACAAGAGTGCTTTAAATACCTTCACTTGGTTGGGTTTGTATAAGTAACACCATGCTCACAGTTTCATTTTACACTTTTACTCCTAAGTTATGTGCTCATCTTGCATGCACTTTCACCCAAATACACACATAATCACCTGTCTGGCTGCATCAATCCCACTGGGGAATCTTGCAGTTGTAAGCATCTAAGAATAGAGTATAGTATGTTGCCTTGAGTGCATGTGTGTGCTGGTTTTCTATCATCTGTTTGCCTGCCCCAAAGGCTGCTGATAGAAACTGTCTTTGATCCCAAAAACACTCCACATTTTCATTTCACATTAACAATTATACGCTTATCTTGGACCAGAAAAGGGAAACTTTAAATACAGGGTTGGCTAAAACTTGTCTGCCCGCCAGTCTTCTATCACTTATTTGTGGCTTTTACTGCCTGGAAATTTGAAGAATACAAATCCTTTGCACAGAGTATCCCAACAGAGAAATAAAATGAAATTAAGAAAAAACTGGGGGGAAGTAGACAACAGTATGGTTCCAGCTGACTCAACAACTCACTGCTATCAAAATGGAAATTTTGTGTCTTCTCCACCACATCCACTTCTTCCTCCTGGCTCCACATTTCCAACACCTATCTTCTGTGGCTTCTGGAAGTCAGCAGATCAGAAAATTAACCTACTCACTAAATCACCACATTGGATCTGTTTTCAAGAAGTCCAAGAAGTTACATGAGCAGGCACAAAGAGGAGGTGGGACAACATTGCTGGGTAGTAGGAAAAGGGCCAGAAGAAGTGTGGATCTCCCTGTTCAGCAGTAGCCAGACATCATGCACACTGACTTGTTCATGAACTCCCATTCCAAGCAGATGTAAGCCGTTTCTTATAGATTTATGAAGAACTGTCCATAGGTAACTTCACAGTATGGGCAATAATTATTTTGTATATGCAGATCACCTTGCCCAAAAAAATCACTGTGTTTCAATACCTTAATAAATAAAATGACAAATGTCATTTGTCATTGATAGCAACACTGATGACCTAATTCTGGGAGCCTGATTTGATAACATTTCCTCAGTTTCTCCTTAGAGAAAGACTGCAAAGGTTTTGCTTTTACATTTAACTATTAGGTATACAGAAAGATTAATGCAATCCTTAAAGAAATTTTGTATTAGCCTGAAATCTTCAACTTCTAGTAACATAAATTAGGAACAGTAGCATTCTTATCTGACACTCGGATGCTCAAGTCTGCACCAAATCCACCATGCAACACCTGTGCCAGTGCACTGTTACCCTAAGTGTCACTTCAGGCTACTTTGAAGCAGAATCTCAAGCTTGGAGGAAGCACTGGTGTGTACTGGAGATAGACCACCAAAATAACATTTACTTGCCAAACAGGAGTATTGCTGGTGTGCATCACTTCTTATTTCGTGGATGCAAACAGTAACAGTGTCTGTACTAGTGGCAATGACATCATCTGCCAAAGCAGGGAACATTTCTATCACTTTTCAGTGTTTGTCTGGCATCTGGGAAAAAAAGTTTTAAAAAATTCAAGAAAAACTACTGGGAAAATATTTTTACTATCCCCTTCTAATCACTCACCTAACACATTACAATGGGATTTTTCTTTCTGAGCCACAAGGTGGTCCATCACCAAACCGTAATTATTAAAATTACTTTTTTTTCTCCTCTGTACTGTACAGGTACCGCCAGCACACATAGCCAGCACACACCACAGAAATTAAAAATTAACTGAGTCAGGCATTTTTTCAAGGCTCCTGTGTTGCTCACAACTCCAGTCACACAGCACTGTTAATTGCTGCTGGCACTGACAGTAGGGATCCCCTTCCATCTGCTGGGACCAGCTGATGCAAAATAAAAACAATCCCTTGGAGTGCGGCGCAGCTCTGCGGGGTCAGTGCCGGCCGGGCTGTGCGGGACCCTGCCCTGCTCTCCGTGGGGTGCCGAGACACTTCATCTCTTACGGCTTCTTTGGGGTTTTTCACCTTTAAAGACGCGGGTCTCCCGCAGCGCTCGGTGCCTTTAGTGACGCAGAGCCTCTCCCGTTCCAGGAGCAGCGGAGCCGCGGCAGGAGCCCCCCGTGCGCTGCTTCAGCTCCCGGGCTGCGGCCCCGCGTCCCCCGGGGCTGCTGAGAGCGGGGCCGGAGCCCGGGGCCGGGATGGAAGCGGGGCAGGTGCTCCGGTGCAAAGGAAGTCCGCGGGGACCCTCGCCCTCCGCCCCCCAAACCTCCCCCTCTCGCCGTCTGCGGGGCTGCTGCTGACCCCGGCCAAGCCGAGGAAGGCACCTCTTACCGGAGCTGCTCGCCGGTGAGCAGGACCTCGGCCATGTGCTCCAGCTCCGCCGCTTTCTGCTGCATGCTGCTCATGCCCTCCTCCATCGCCGCGGGTGAGGGGGGAGCGGGACTCGCCGCCCCCCGGCCGCGCTGGCCCCGCCGGCGGCTCCGCAGCTCCGGCCCGGCCCCGCAACTCTCCGCGGAGGTGCCGGGCAGCGACAGCCGCTCCTGCCGCTCCGGCTCACCTGAGCGCCGCAGGCCACTTTCCCCCGCGGCGGGCTCGGATCCCTCCCGCCGCTCCCCGTGTTATTGTGTCACTGGCAGGCGGAGAAACACATGGCTGCAGCCGCCGCGCCGCAGCCGGGCTCGCCGAGGCAGCAGCGGCCCCCGGCTGTCACACGGCAGGCTCAGCGCTGCCCCCGCGGCAAGGGCCGGCTCCCCGCCGGGGCTGCGAGCCCGGCGCTGCTGCCCTGCCCTGCCCTGCCCTGCCCTGCCCTGCCCGCCAGCCCCGGCCCGGGAGGCAGAAGCGGCGGCGCTCGGAGCGGAGCGGAGCGGAGCAGCGCTCCCCGCCCGCGCCTCCTTCCCGCGGGTGCAAAGTCCCGCGTCCTCGCTTCGTCGCGGCGCCGCCGGGAGGACGCGCTGCTCGGAGGAGCGGCGAGCTCGGGAGAAGCCGGTCCGACTGCGCGGGCGGAGATGCGGCTGTGCCCGCTCAGGTGGTGCGGGATGCGCCCTGGCACTGCTCCTTGGAGATGCAGCGCGGGGCGGGCACTAGAAGGGAGCTGGTGATCTGGGGTTTCACTCTCAAAAACTGTTACTGCCCTCCTGCTGTCCACATTTCCGCTTATCTGCCACCCAGGGGTTATTTTCAAACCCTGGTCCCCTGCTCACGTCAACTCTTTGTCTCCAGGCGACAGAGGATGCAGAATTCTTGAGGGCAGAGGAACATTTTGTCTTGGCAACGGGAAATAAATTACAAGGTCACGAACACTGTTTGTCAACATTTTTGGTGGGGGAAAAAATCGTTCTTTTCCTTAAAAAAAGTCCAAGAGGAGGCATCTTCTGCAGTGGTCCAACCGCGGCTTTTATTTGCAAACACATGCAATACCTTGATTGCCTACTCAGTGCCTTTATATTTGTCTGCACATACTCTGTGTGCATGGAAATTATGTCTGCTAAAGTACTTGCAACACTATAGTTGATTCAGAATCAAAATTACAGAACCACAAGAAAAACTAAGAAGGAATCCAACGAACCTAGTAGTAATGAGAGTGCAGACAATGGGAAGAAGTGTTGTTTGCATCACCTATAGTAGAATTGTGGCATTTATTACCAAAGGTGGCTCTGGATGTAAAAGAATGGACTTGGAACCAAGGAGAAAAATACTTGGAAAAGAAATCTACATAGGGTTACTAAGCAGGCAGCAGCCACATCCAGCTCAGGAAATTCTCTGTTCTAAAAATAATGGTCTCACAAGGCAAGCTCTTGTGTGACATTTCATATGTGCTTTCCCTGCTGCTCTCTACACATCTGTTTATAGCCACTGAGATGAACACAGGACTAGATGGGCCTTTATTCAATCCAGTAGAGTCCTTTTAATTAGCACCTTTGTAGGTCTCAAAGAGCACTAGAGGTCCATGCATGGCAAAGGGAGAAAAACACAATCTGCCTTTGTTTCATTTGGGCCAAAGACACCTTAGGACTGTAAGCACTACATTTTGAGATTACTTTCTGTAAATTTGGAAGATACACATTTAATCTGAATACTTGCAAACAGCCTCTAATTCTACTCATACTGCAAACATACAAAGTACAGATTCACAGAGCTGGAAACAAAAAGGGAATTGAAACAACTATCTCATCTGACCTTATTTTTAAGACAAAGAATGTACACAGCAATTTTTATCAAGTACTTTATCACATGACTGAAGGAAAGACATTTTCAAGAGAATGTACATTGCAGACCATTTCTGGGTAAATCCTTAGCGCTATCACCTGGGTTTGGCTGATTTCATCCCTTCACTGCTGCTAAAAGGAGATACACTGTTCCAGGCTCCGGCAGGACAATCTGCAATGTGTCTTGTGTTAGTTTTCCCACTTTTAGGACCTCTGCTTGTTGCAATTCAATTCATTAAACAGGCAGAAGAGTAACAGAAAGTGGAGGACTTTCTTTTGAGCTAGTGAGCAGAGCTGTGCAGATGACTGCAGGGTGCAATGAGTGCCAGAGCTGACACCAAGATAGAGTGGGCCTTGGTAGCTTGAAACAGGAACAAAAGAGGAGGAAGAGGGAGAAGAGGCTGTCTTTTTGCAGTGATAAGGTATCGTGACAGGGTGCTGTGGAACTGAAGCCTGAAATTCATATCTTTCCCTGCACAGTTTCACAGCTTGCAAAATGCAGGCCAGTGCAAATTCCTGTACTGTATTTAATGATTATAGAATTTCATGTTGGCCTTTGCATACTGATATCCCATTTGTAATTTGTCCTGCATGTTCACACTGAAATTTCTTACAGTTACAGTTATCCTGAGAGAAGGGAATTGGCTGTGAGTCATTCCAAGCCTGCCATCACCCAAAAAAGGGTAATGACATAACCTTGAAGGGTCACGTTGCAGCCAAAAGCCAGTAAAAACCTACACAAAACAACCTGATGGGATGTTTACTTGCTTTTAATCTACAGACTGCTATAGAACGTAAGGTCTAACAAAAAATTAGGCTGTGTTGACCCTTCCCCCCAGGGTCATGAAGACTAAAACACTCCTCTAAGAGGTGGAACAGCATGTGCAGAGTCTGAAATCTTAACAGCAAGACAGGGAGAGACATCCCTCTGAGACAACCTCTGGTAAGTAGAGTGATTTTTTGTTTTTTCAGATATAGGATAAATTTTAGAAGTTGGTGCCTATTTTAGATATGAATACCTGAGTTTTATTTTAGCATGGCTGAAATGAGGAGGTAGCTAGCCACCAGTAAGGCATTCCTCAGTCAAAAGCATGGCAGATCTTTGAGCTGGAGCCCTGGGACACTTCAAAACTCATTCTCCACAACATCAAGAGAGTAACAAAAGCTGCACAGGTCTGCTAGAGGGTTGGTATCACAGGTGTGAGGGGTAGCTCAAGTGTCTTTTGATGACATTAGAGGCTCTCTGGCATGCAGTGAGGTATAAGGCTGTACACTTGAACCACCAAGGTCACAACGCTCTGTGGAACCTAATGCATGAATAGGCACATTGTATTAGAGTACTGGGTTTAGAAAACATGTTAGTAAGTTGTATAAACTTTCTTATCTCATTTAGTAAATGCTCAAGTGGTGAAACACTAGATGTTTACATAATGAAATACGAATATTGCTTTCACTACTTTGAAGACTGCTGTATCTTTGGCCTACATTTTGACTCAATAAATTAATCTGATATTTGATAAATGAATTATTTAGTCTCACTAGTCAATTTTCTGCAAGCTTATTTTAACACAAAACATTTTCATGAAAGAATTTCAAGTATTTGTGTCTATATTTCTCATTTCTCCTATAGCATTATTCTTGGGTCCCATATAAAGTTGTTTGGCTTTCCCTTGCTGGCATGACTAGAGCAGCTTTTTAAACAGGAAAATGGCACAGATGCAAAAGATAGTGAAGCACTTCAGGGACAACAGGCATTAGCAGGTAAGCTGTTGGATGGTTGTGGGGTTTTTCCCCCCCTAACATCTTTGTGTAAGAGACAGCATTATGTAAACATCAAATTTAAAAATACTTGCCCACTCTCTTTGCTGAGAAAGACAAGTACAAAATGGTTTTTGGCTTTTAAGTTGACTTTTTATCTAAGTAGCTCTTGCAACACTCATGGAAAATTAGTGTGAAGGTTTTTTCCTATATTCCCATGCTTATTTGCAGAAAGCTCACTTGTCTTTGTGTTTCAACTGGGTGACTTCCTTAGCACTAGAGGCCTGGGAAGGGGCACCATAGGAACTACCAGGTATTGTCCAATCTCCCCTCCTCTTTTCAGGCTGTGTACAATAGTGTTTCCCATACATGGAAGTGCATAGATTACATTCATTGCTGCTCTAAATTTGAACCATTTAAGTTGTCTGCTAGGAACTGGTCATAAGAATCAGTGCCTGTATGATTCAAAGAATGCATCTGGCCAAGCTAATTTTAGTCTTGTGATAAACCACAGGAAAAGTTAGTAAGTTTAAAAAAAAAAAAAAAATAAATAAATAAAAAATAAAAAAAAGAAAAAAAAAAAAAAAAAGAAAGAAAGAAAGAAAAGAAAAAACCCACCCCACCCCCCAAAACCCAAGGATATGTTTTAAACTTCTCTTTTTCTATCATTGCATCCAATTGCTTCCATGGTGAGTCAACAGAAGGAATTTTTCTCAGTCTGTCCACTTTTCAGCACTAGAATGATAACCATGTCTGTTTATATTCTTATGTTTCATGTGGTACTAACCTGGTTGTTGCTATAATAGTGAGCTGAAGTCCAGAGAAAAAGGCATTTTGATCCTGAGATATACAGAGACAATCTAAAAGGGGTTTTCTAAGCCTGTCCTTACACAGCTTTCCATTTTGCATTATATATTCAAACACTCACTAGGCCAGACAGAGGTAGCAAGATTTCTGTGCAGACTGACAGCTAAGGCATGACCAAGAGATGGACACCTGCTTTAGTGCTTGCTCTTGTGAGCAGGTAAATATTTTATGAAACAAGCAGCTTCAATAAGATAAAAAATCAGAAATTCGCATCAAACCAGTAACCCAAATAATTCCAGTTGACAGTATGCTCTTTTAAACGAGCATTTTGTACTACCCAAGGCATGTTGCCCCCTACTTTATTATACCTGGAATATTTTTTAATTCCTCTTATTTAATGTATTCATTTCTTTTCCAATGATTTCAAATTTTGAACATCACAAAAATATTTACACATCAAAAAACACCTGTTAACCTGTTGGAAACCTCAGGTTTATCTTTGAAGAAGTTCATATGTATTTCCCATAGTTCTTTTTGTTGGTTTGTTTTCTCTTTCTTTTATTGTGCATTTTAACCAACAGCAATTATGACCTTGTACAACTCGAGTTTTGTCTATATCATATGTTTAGCCCAGGTCATAGTCCTAGGCTTGTGTAGAATCCAGCCTAATGCATGGACTGGGAGGTGTGAGTCAGCTGGGAAGTGTGACTAAGAGTTGAAAAGGAACTGCTTTCTAAACCACTTCTCAAGTGTGAAGACAACACCTTCTAGCCCAGCCACATCTGTGTTAATGCACTCCGGTGTCTGGTTGCAAGATTTAAAATGTTTGCTTAAAGCACTGTGGCTTGAACCGGCGGTTTGACACTGAGTTGCCATCAGCCCTGAACACTCAGGCATGGGCTGGTCTTCCTGTTCTCTAGGAGACAACACCTAAGAGTAGAAATTCAGTCTAAGACACCTTACTATCCTTTGCTATCTATTTCTGCTTCTCAGTGCAAGTTTTGTTGACTATTTCTCTTTCCACACTGCCCACGATGGAGCATGCCTTAGGACACGTTTGCTTCCTAGGGTGAGCATCCCAGCCAGGGCTTGGGGCAGTGGTGGGTGCAGGCATGCAGTGTGCATCTCTGGGGATTCTCTGTGGTTCTGGTGGCAGGAACAGAGGCAAACAGCTTGGCAGAGTCCAAACAGCTGCGTCTGTGAGGCACAGAATCACAGGGCTCCCGACAGGCTGATGGGGCTTCAGCATTGTCTGACCTCCACCACATCCCACCCGGTAATTCCTTAGCTGAGGCTGTGGGGGACACAAAGCCATCCCGGCCTGAGGAAGCCGCTCCTGTGGCTCACAGAGCTCGCTGGGGCACAGGCAGCAGCACAGCACAATGACAGTGTGCCAAATGACAATGTGCCACCGCTGCTGCGGGACATCGGCAGCGCCCATCCTCTGGGATAATCAACCAGCACAGCACTGCGCTGGCTCGCCTGACTCCTATCCATGTCCGCAGAAAGAACTGCTGCCACTGTTTAATCACTCTGCCACCCTGTGGCCCTTTCAAGAATCTATGAAAATGCCAATTAGAAAATTGTAGTGAATCGATGGTCCACAAAAGGCTGTTAAATTAAGCTAATTTTATAAAGGAATAATCTTTAGACACTGCAATCTTTGCACACAATTAAAAACACAAACATATTTGACTCCGTCATTAATTTCCCTCCTCGATGGACACCAAAAATAACTGCCCAATCTAGTTAAAATTAAAAAAGGTCAGTAAAACACTGGATAATTCAATATTCTCTTTCAGGAAGGCATTTTGCAAGCATTTGTCTGGGACTTCCTGGGTTCTCAAAGTATTTCTGGATGTCCTACAGTGCTGAAGCAATGAGATTAACTCAGTAGAACATGATTCTAAAATAAATCAAAATCTACATTGTGCTGAGATATAGCAAAAGGATTGGCTATGACCAGGCCCTCTATTGAACTAAAGAGAAAGTGTCTTTGGTGCTATTGAGAACCAGAATTCTTTATGGAGAAAGAGTTCCTCTGCAGCTCTGCATCAAAGTAACTGGATGCCAAAAAAACTGTTGGAAGGAGGCACCAAAGACAGAACTGGGATGAAACAGAATCATATCAAGGTTCTCTCATAAGACCAAATTCAGGTTTATTGAAATAGGTGAACAATATTGCCAAGGGCTGAACATTGTTCTGTTCTCAACAGCTCAGCGGACAAAAAAGCATGTAAAAATCAGTCTGTAGTTGTTGAGACCAAGAAAAAAAAATCAGCAAAGTGCACTCCCACAGGGAAGAAGGGTGAAATCAGGATAAAAAGGTCCAGGAAGCATGAGGAAAGAAAACAGGATTGGTGAGAAAAGCATCCCACTAAGAACATAAATAAGACTTGAGCTGGAGAAAACAGGGGGAAAGAAGCTGGAACAGTAACAATAAAGCCATGGTGAGGGAGGAGATGGAAGAAATAAATTTTCTTTGTGAAGTCCCTCAGAGTTTTCTCCCTGCATTACACTGGCTTCACAGCAACTGTCAGAGATACAAGACCTTCCCTCCCTATCTGCACTGACTTCTCTCTCTGGAGAGGAACCCTCCAAATTGATACTCTTAAAAGATGTCAATATAGAAAATTCACCCAGAAGCATCTCAGAAAACATACTTACTGAACATCTCCACTGTGGAATAGGATTAGCTAAACCTGTATTTTTTCTATAACACAATTTGGAAGACCCCAGTGTGCACTCCCTCAGGAAAGGAACCTGCATAGAATTTTTAATTAAAGCTTTTGAAGTTTTTTAATTGCCTTTGATGTTTCTCTCATTCAAATCATTACATTACGTTACATTTTGGAGGAAAACTCATTTAGCTCCCTGAAGGTGGGCTTATAGGGCAGGATTTTGCTTCATGCCTCACACAGGATCCGTTCTGATGCAGTTCATGATGAGAGCAGCCTCTTCATCCACCTACCGAGCAATTTCCCAGAGAGAGGCAATTCTATTAGGTAAGGTCTATGTCAAAACTCATGACCCAGCCCCCAACTCCAACTTAGACAGGAGCAGGTGAGAGGGCAAGGATGTCTCCTAAGTGTACAGGCAGTGAACTTTTCTGAGTCAACAGTGATTGGGGATCTGAGAAGCCAAAACATCTAGTGAATGGAAAATTACTTGTGTTATCCTGGTTATAGCCTACCACATTATGTCAAATTGTTCAACATCTCAAGACATTGATAGCCCTTTCAATATACTCACTACTATTCATTACTCACAGAGATGTAAGAAAAAAAAATTAGCTCTTCATTTACACAGAGATTACAATGGAAAAATATTTGTCCTCATGACAAACCACAGTATTCAGCAGCAGGAGAAAAAAATAAAGATGGTTAGCATCTTCACAGAAAAGTATCAAAAATATAATAGATATGGGATGATTTAGGCATAGACCCTAGTACCTGATGAGGGGGATAGATGGAAATCTTCAGAACAAAACGTTTCCTGCAGAGATGTCTACAGAGGTTTTCCATTTTTATATCAGCTGGATGGTTTGGGATAAAAAGGGCATGGGACTAGAAGGACTTCTAGGTATATTGGGGAGCAGGATGGGAAGGGTATAGCCTGCTCATCTAACATTTCAGCATCAAGAAGAAAGTTGAGAATGACAAAATTGAGTGAACTGGTAATTGTTGGATGGTTACAGCCTGAGATTGCATTATTCATCATGACTGAGAGTGAAACTAGAAGGCCCTACAAGCAGAAACATGAGAAACACCTGGAATGTAACAGAATCACGTATTTGCTCTGCAGCTCGTTGTAGCATAAGGTTTGTTGGACGGAATTTTTATGATGTGTTCATTTGTATTGCATTTTATTCTTTCCCATGTAAAGTTTCTGCTCTCTTTGTTATATGAGCTTTTTCTATATTGGTTTTTCCTCATTTAAGTTTTCATCCTGCCATTTTTCACTGTCATTTTCCTGTGCCACTCTATTCCTCCATTGTATTCTCTTTACTAATAGAATACTTGATGCATTTTCCTTTTTAGGTTTTAAAAATATTTTGCATAAAATGGCTACAGTTTTCACATTAATTTGATTAATCTATTTATTTATTTTAGATTCATACAGAAAGCATAAGTATGTATTTTGCTGGGATATATTTGTAGTGAATATTCGCAGCAATGCCTTAAAAATTAATAATAAACTAAAAACCACCCACGCTCTGAGGTTACTGCTATGCAGATAGCATCTAATCAAGAACTGTAGATGATGGGATAACTTGCCAGATGACACATACTGATATTTAGGTTGTCAGTATTAATAAGGTCTGCAGACTGAGCCTTGAAATTAGCCACAAAATTCTCTACACAGTATTAAAAAAATGACACATATTTGCATTTATCTCATGCAACTCCTAGATATCAATGATAACACCATTTTAAATATCTCTAGCAGCAGGTGTTTTATGTGATTAAATTTTAAGGCCTGCAGTAAAGTATTGCTGTTAATTTTCCTAACTAGCAAAATCACCTGGGTCTGAACTACAGTCTTTGCTGTGGTAGAAGCACCCTGGAGGTCTACCCAGAAAATGATGTACAGGGAGCAAAAGATTTCAATGATGTACTCATGCATGAACTAACATGGCTGCCTGACATATATTCTAAATTTAAAAGGGTCCCTGTAATTATTACGTTCTTGAAAAAAACAGGTTACTCTTTCATGCCAACGTGAACAGACATTACAGCATTGCACCAGTGTGAGGACATGCCATGCAGCAATGAATGTCCTGGCATCTGGGTTCTTGCTTGTCACAATGGTGTGTGGTGAAATTCTCAAAATAATTTCCGAATTGTCTTGATTGTGTTGTGCTCCAGCTTTTTGGCATATGCTTTCCAGCTCTGTGGTTGAGTGTCTCTTCTCCAGTATTTCCAGGCCAGAACCAATTTTGTCACCAAGATACTCCAAGCTATTGTATGGTTTACATGAATATTTAGTTTTGGTTACAGCTGTTTATTTTCTCCTAATTTGAATATATGTGTTTGGCATCTCCGTGGTGGCTTGTTAAGACTGACAAGACAGCCTTGTCTGAGGTAGCAATGAGCTATCTGGCTATTGTACTAATTGGCTGAAATTTTCCCTGTTTGAGTCTTGGACTCATTAGCTCTTGTTTTGTGGTGCTTTTCTGGCTGACATCATCAGGCATGGTGGTTTTACTGGGGTACAGTAAAACAATTTAATCAAGGTCTGTAACATGGAATATGCAAGTCACTGTTTTGCTATTTTATCTTCCACTAAAAAAAAGAAAAAAAACATTAAAATTAAAGTATATCTCAATAACCAACTCTAATTGAGAGTAGAAGAGTGTGTGTTCTGGTGATTTAGGGGGTCTGAATTTATTTTGGATCCTGAGTTATGACTAAAACCTGAATATTGTGATTAACAGAGACAAGCACATCTTTATGAACTTGTTAACTTTTTGGTGGATCACAGCCATTTTGACTTTCACCACAAGTTTCCAAGTTTCTCAATGTGTTGCACAGAAGTTTATTCTCTCCTCTTATCCATTACTTTGTTTTCATCAGTAATCTGCAATTCTTAAATTTAAGACAGATGAGACAATCATTATTCAGGATAGGTGTGCACAATGGATTTATACAATGGCATAATGATATTTTCTGTTTGGTCTTTCTTTTCTCATTCTTGTTTTCCTAGGAAGGAAATGTTGTATTCCACTGTGTACAAACATTCATTGTAGACAGTCATTCTCCCAGTGTCTCAAGGGAGTCTGTGATGTGCTGAAACAGCATTCAGTGCTCTAACCCCAGTCACACCTAGAACTTCAGTCACCCTCTGTACTGAAATACAAAGAGCGCATTCTATGGCAGGTATTTCTAGACAAGGAGAAATTGTCATTTAATGAGTAAAAATGTAACACACATGCTAATTTTAAATATTGCAGATGGCATTCCAGCTCAAAAAAGAAATCCTTGAACTAGGTTTATGAGGCTTTAATCAAAAGAAGTCTCTCTTGTGGAATAATTTCTAAGAACTGTAACTGTGATTTGTGTAATTATCACTGAGCTGATAATGTGCTGCTATATTCAACTTTGGCACTGTGCCAGTTTTTCAAGTGCTGGCTTTATTTTTATATTTTTATTTATTTTCTCAGCTACCTCTGTTGTACTTTGAAGGATATCTGTGAATTTCTAGTTGTGTACATCCTAGTCATTTGAACATCCCATTTCATGTAGCCCTATTTTCTCACTACATTTTACTGTAGAGCTCCCAAGCACTTGAATTGCAATCACATGTGGGAAGTCATCCTCCTAACAGGTTAGCTAATGACTAGAGCCTGACAGTGCTAACGTGCACTGTTATCTCCTTCTTCATCATTCTAGGTTTCAGTCGTGGAGCTTCAGAGTTATTTCTCTTATTTGATTTGTCCCAGATGCCCTTCATTTATTTAACAGTTCACATACCTGATGTTTGAGTCCTGGGAAAGATTATACAGGGTCAAGGACTTCAAAGACAAGATTATTATAATCTTCAATGATCCTTTTTTTGTTTGCTAACTTCACTCAATGATTGTCAACCACATTCCATTAACACTAATTTCCATTAACATTTGTCAGTTGAAAAACTATGTCAAATCTTATCTTGCTTGAGGCTTGACTTCATTCCAGCCCAGCTGAGGATGCAGAGGCTATTTAGCAGTTCAGTCTACTTCTCCCTTATGCTACTACAGGTGTACATCTTATACCTCACACTCACAGCAGCCACTTAAAGCCTCCAGTGGGCACCTGGGTGGACTGATAGCAGTTGGTAATTAGTTAAATGAGGATGGCTGAATGTACTGCTTCCTCAACTCTTGCTTCCATTCTCCTACAGGTGAGTTTCACTCCTGTTGTACCATGATATTACATGCTCTTGAACCCTGACAGTTTCAGCCCATCGGACCAGCTCAAACTGAAAACAGAACTGATTCATGCTATAGCAATTCCAGAGCAAATAAATAGCTCCACAGCATCAATATAAAATAATTTCAGTATCCTACCAATCTCTCTTGCCATAGCATGCACTTCCTTTTAAATTGACAGCCACATTGATAGTTCATAATCTCATTTTCTCTGCAATTCAAATTCATTAAATGATTCATCCATGTTTCAAGAAACCAACTTCATGAGGTCCTAGACAAAGCTATTTTTGTCAGGTCACTGCTCTAAAGCAATCTCATATAATACATAATACCAGTTGTTTCCTGAGAAATGAGACATCCCTATAGATTTATGTCCATTTCTTTGGTGATAGGTGCATTGGCTTCTGCTTCTTAGAATGGATTAGAGCAGCATTCCCCCAACTATGGGCTCCAATATATCATCCAGCCACTGATTTCTACCAAAATTTCAGGAAATTTACCTGCCAAATTTGCTTGACCTTAAACAGCTTCCAGAGGGGTAGACCGGCAGAGAAAGATGGCAGGCAGCACAAGCATATACATTTCAGTTCTGAAATATATATATACATATATAAAATATATATTAAAAGCATCTTCAACCAGAACTACCAGGATTAAAAAAAAAAAAAAAAACTGATTAGAAAAATTAATAACTACTACAAATGTTTTTGACCACAGATCAATGCCAAATCCTGAACAACATCCAGTGATTTAATTCTTATTGAGTTTCTATTGCATAGCAGATCTCTTAAGATACAAACTCCATGAACCCATGCCTTGGATTCAGTTTCTTGGCTATGCCAGAATTTTTTTTTTTATTTCATAGAATGAAAAGTAGAAAGAAGAAAAAGCAGGTGTGCAAGGTCGTTGGAAAATTGCACAAATTAAGATATAAATTAAAGCCAGCACAAATAAGCTGCTATTCAGTTAGTAGCTATTTCAGCATTTACTTGGTAAAAAGGAAATGGTTTACCTGAGAGGTGCACATGAAGATATTTACATTAAAGCAAAATGTAAATCTCAAGGCTGTACACGTATCAGTTTGCACCTACGCATTAGTAGAAACCAGCCAAAGTTGGAGTGTCTCTGGTTTCCTGTATGCACAATGATGGCATTTCCACCTTCCAATAACTGAAATAAAACATGAAAATATGATAGATGTCTGGGTGTTTGAACAAGCCACTGCACATGTGTTGTGACAGGGGTAACAGCCAAATAACTTCAGCCAAAGCTGTCTCCAAGGCCAATTGCCTCACTGAAGGCAGAAAATGCCTGACTCAGTAACACACAACAGTTGGTCTCTGCCAGCTGGGACTGAACCAAGCCAGCTTCATCCCACCAGCTCCTGCTTCTGGTTCTCACATAAAAGAACCAGAAGGTTCTTATGAAAGAGGTTACAACCTCCTCATCTAGGTCATTTGGTACAGATTTTTACCAAGCACAGAGGCACTCTGCAAGTAGATAGACATAGGAGCATTGGGTAACTATTTACTGCATACAGCAGGCAGCTAGGGCTAACACACTACCAGGCTGAGTGTTAATATGCCCTGCAGCAAAAATCAGTGAGTATCTGAGGAGTCAGTTGTCCTGGACAAGGCAGGGAAGAGGCATCCTGTGCTGCTCCTTGCAGAAGTCTGATTCCCACTGCTGAGCTGCTATGTTTTGAGCCTCCACTTCTGTTTTCTTCTCATGGTTTAAGGACATCAATAGACCTCCCCTTGAATCTCTGAGCTGCAGACTATTTCCACTGCAATAATCACGCATGCCTGTGGTTTCCACTCATTTGTGTCATGGCTTTAGCTCAAGCACTCAAGCAGCTTCCTCTGGCAGACATCGCCCCAGCAAGAGTCTGAGCTGAGCCCTGAGTCACAGGGAGACAAACCTCCATGTGGAGGCTGTGCAAGCCTTTCCTGAGGAGTCATGTGTGGATGAGCACCTGCAGGTAGCTGTCCTTGGTCAGACTGTCCCCAGAAGGACAGAAGGACCTGGGGTGAGTGACACAAGTGGTGGCAGCTGTTTCAGCAGCACTTTCCCACCCATGGTCAGGCCCCGTTGTGGTGGCTGGGACACTCAATCTCCCTCTCTCCACACTTGCTGTCATGCTCTGGTGTTGAGGAAAAATTTTGAGAGTGGCACAGCAATGCTCCAGGCTTGGGGCAGCATGGCTGGAAAACTAGCAGGTGGAAGAGGGGCGCTGGTCAACAGTGACTGAACATGAGCCAATTTGTGGCCAGGTGGCCAAGAAGGCCAATGGCATCCTGGCCTGGATCAGAAACAGTGTGGCCAGCAGGACCAGGGCAGGGATTGTCCCCTGCACTCAGCACTGGTGAGGCTGCACCTCAAATCCTGTGTCCAGGTCTGGGCCCCTCACTACAAGAAGGACATTGAGGGGCTGGAGCACGTCCAGGGAAGGGCAGTGGAGCTGGGGAAGGGTCTGGAGCACAACTCAGTTGAGGAGCAGCTGAAGGAGCTGGGGGTGTTTAGCCTGAGAAAAGGAGGTTCAGGGGAGGCCTTACTGCTCACCACCACTCCGTGAGAGGAGGCTGCAGCCAGGCAGGGATCCTCCCCGCTAAGAAGTAACAGGATGAGAGGAAATGGGTTCAGGTTGCACCAGCAGAGGTTTAGATTGCATAGTGGGAACAATATCTTCACAAAAAGCGTGGTCAGGCACTGAACAGGCTGCCCAGGAACGTGCTGGAGTCACCATCCCTGGAGGTGTTTAAAAGACATGTAGGTGTGGCACTTAGGGACATGGTTTAGTGCTGGATTTGCCAGTGCTGGATAAAGGGATGGACTTGATCATCTTGGAAGCCTTTTCCATCCTAAAGGTCTATGATTTTATGTTGCCTAGACCTGGGCAGTGTCTTCCATACTGGGCACTGTTTTTGCAATGCTCTGTCATTTTATTTAGTTTTGCGCGTTTTGTATATTATTATTATATTTTTGGCATAACGAGAGATTTTACTGCAGTACAGCCCGGCTCCTGTGCAGCGGGACAGAAATCGAGAGGTTAGACCCGGCGGAGAAGCAGAGCGAAGCGATGCCCCTCAGTACCACCCGGAGATGTCCCCGCCTGCCCCGCCGTCCGTCCGTCCGTCCGTCCGTCACCCGCGGAACCCAGGCAGGCTGCGCGCGCCGCCGCCGCCTCCCCGTGGGCCGGGCCCCGCCGGGGCGGGGATAGAGGCCGTGGCGCGGAGTTCGGAGCGGGCCCCGCCGGGGATGGAGGCCGTGGCGCGGAGTTCGGAGCGGGCCCCGCCGGGGATGGAGGCCGTGGCGTGGAGTTCGGAGCGGGCCGGGGCCGCCGTGCGGAGCCGCGCCGAGGTGGACGCCACGCTGCAGACGGCCAAGCTGAACCCGGCGGAGCTGCTGCCGGCCGTGCACTGCCTCAGCTTCGGCCCGCAGGCCGGCGGCGGCGAGTGCTGCCTGCTGCAGCTGGAGCCGGGGCTGTGCGCCGAGCTGGAGGCGGGCCGCAGGTACGGCGGGGTTCGCGCCGCGGGGAAACGCGGGAGCGCGGCTGAGTCCGCACTTGGGTTCTTGTGATGCGCTGTGCATAACTGCCCCTTAAATCCCTTAAACCTGCCTCAGTTACACTGGAAACGAAAAACTTTACACTTACAAGAAGCGTGGTTTGTGGTGTTTTTATTTTGTTGTGGTTTTTATTTTTTAATTTATTTATTTTTATTTGTCCTTTTTTGGTTAATGGAAAACTGTGGAGACTTCTAAATAAAACTCAGAAGGTGCTGGAATAGGCTCCCCAAAAAGTGATCACAGCGCCAAGCCTGTCACAGTTCAAGAAGCAATTGGACAGTGTCTCGGGCACAGGGTGTGATTATTTGGGCAGTCCTGTGCCGGGCCAGGAGCTGGACTCATCCTTGTGGGTGTCATCCAAATCGGGATATTCTATGATCAGAAATGCAAGTTTAGAAAAGAGATTATGTCTCTAAAAGAATCCTGCTGACTTTGAGATTTTCCTGTTAGAACTCTCAGGGTCTGGTGGATGGCAGAGTGCTTACAAGATAGACAAATTGGCAGGGAAGGAGGTGCAGTATTAGCAGGGACATAGGGTAGGATGGTTATGTGACACCAAACTCTGGACCAAGAGCAAGTTCTAGATAAGGTTTTGATACTGTTTTAAATTTCTTCCTTTACTGCGATGCCAGTGACATAAGGAAAATCTTTAAAGTGATACAAAACTTTAAAAGTTCCTCTAAAGAAGGTAGTTCTGTGAGATGTATGTTAGTAAGCCCATTCCTATGTAGTGCAATTCTGATAAAGTATTATCTGTTAGAGGCTTGAATCATGTTGGTCCCTTGGGGCACAGCTGAGCTTTGTTCATGCATGCAGGCTTTGGGAAACAAGAGGAGCAGTTTAATTAAATTGAATCTGAGCACCTAGGTTAGCATATGTAGCCTGGGAGGAAATAAATGTTCCCTGTCCTCATCATTATTTCTGTGCTGTTTTTTTTTTTCCCAGCCTAGTAATCCGTGGTGAAAAGGATGAACATGCAGTGTTGTGCAGCAAAGATAAAACTTATGACATGAAAATAGCAGATACCTCAAATATGCTGCTGTTTGTTCCTGGTTGCAAAACTCCAGAGGAACTGAATGCAGATCCGGCATCTTGTAATATTATTCATTCGCAGGTATGTCTTTCAGGGTTTTTGTTTGTTTGCTTTAATTCTCTGCTTTCTTATTCTCTGTAATTTCTTGTATTTTGTCCAAGATGCATATGTGAAACCCAGGTGGGATTCAGTTGCCTAAACATAGGCTTCTAATGCCATTTTAGATGCCATGTGGTATTGCTTAGCCTCTATTGCAGGCTGCCACTGGAGAAAGAATGACTCTCCTGTAGCTTCTTTGTGTATTGACCAGTTCCAGAAAGATGTCTTTATAAATGTGCTTTTTATACAGGGCCATGCTATGCCCTAGGGTGGCCAAAGTGGCCTTGGAGCTCTTCTTCAGGCAGCTGAGCTTTCTCTGTAATGTATGATTATTATTGTTTCCAAGAAGTTAAAACTGTGGTTTATTTTCAGTGCATAGTAATTACTTGTAGTAGATATTAAAAGCTTGCAAAGACAATATAATTTCTCAGTGTTAGGAACGATTTTTAAAGAAAGGTATTTACAGGTTGATTTTTAGGAGTGCTTTCCCCAAAAAGGAGATTTTATCATGCCGTGTCTGAATACTATTTTTTAAATATAGAAATATATTCAAAGGTGGCTCTTTCAATTAGCATATCAAAACATTTATCAAAGTGAATGATTTTAGAGTTCTCGGTTTAAGAATGAATTGTTCTCTGCCCTCCTAAAGCGTAGTTAATAAAATCATAATTAAAATAGCTAGGCAAATATTATTAGTTAATTATTTGCTGTAATGGATGTAATGGTGTCATTGAGGAATAATCCTTCTGCATCAGTTCTTCCATGAGGTATAATGAGCTAATGTAAAAAGTTAATTCAAGCTGAAGTACATTAATGAGAAAGTAATATTCTTCCATATTTTTTTTTTTTTGCTACATTTAATAATTTCATTATTCCTGTGAAGTTACATATCATAGAAATGTAATTTGCTTAGGAACTATTTAAAAAGTTTTATTTCTAAGAGCTCTAAAATTATTTCAGAAGTGTTAGATGGTTCATTGACACTGCAAATTGTGAAACATAGCAAAAGTTACCATGTGTACTCAGTACTTCAGGGTTTCACTGCCCTTCCCTTGCAGTTTTGGTGCTGATCTTTGTATCACTTGCTGATACTCATAGCCAAAGCATCTGCGATTTTATTCAACTCAACGCAGCTCAGCTCAGGTTATGAGCTTTGGAATATTAATTAGAATTGTTTATTTTCTTTTCTGTGCAGAGTATCTACTTATTACCGAATTCATCAGAAGACAGCTTGACAGAAAAAAAAGCCTGGCACTTAAATAAATGCTAATTGACATGAAGCTTGGAAGTTTATCAGGAAATTGGTGTTTAGCTGAATTTTTGCCAAGCCAGTTATATAATAGATTAAAATTGAGAGATTTCTGTGTATTAGAATTTGTATGGAATTTCTTCTGTGTATAGATGGTTTTGCTTATAGTTGATTTAAATGGAATATTATTTTAAAGTTTTAGTTGTTTTGTTTTTGTTGGTTTTTTTTTTGATGGAGGACTTCTAAAATATCCCCTGGTAAAGCACTTAGGGTATTTTAAAGTAATGTCTAGAGGCGTTTTTATGAAAGTTGTTTTAACATGGGACTAGTGATTGGGTCAGGAGCTGGAGCCTGTTCTGCCTCTGCGATTCTGTCCCCATTTCTGTCAGTTTGGTAAGTAGCAGAAATGATGCTGAAAGGCCTCCAATAGTCCATCCTCCTAAAAGAATCTTGCAGGAAGTCAAAGCTGTACCCCATGAAACATCTCATGATTACTCTTGAAAGTAAAGTTTTGGTAAGTCAGTGTTGTTGAATCAAGAACAGCTTCCTATTGCACAGTCCTCATTTGTGTGTTGACTCAGGGCAAGGAAGAGAGATGTCTTGTCAGTTGTATGCAAGTGTAGCTTTCTGTCCTTGTTAATGTATGCTTTGCTTGAGCTTAGAGCTATGATGATTCATTAAGGTGTAAAAAAACCCTGGATTAGATCCCATGCATGGGAAGAAGTGGGGAAGATCGACACAGGTTGATTCAGGAGGGCCCTTATGGCAGTAATATCATTTATTGTTAAGATAAAAAGCAGTTTTGTGGGGAATTGTGCAGAAATATAGCCCGTGGTTATTATCTGTCATTTGCAGGCAGAGTTGAGTTGTTACCTTTGTCTTATGCACTAAGAACATATTTTTTATCAATCAACAGTGGATTTTTATTCTTCTGTCTGTAGTAATTTTTTTTTATTGAAAACATCAAAATGCTTGTTTTGTCTTTAAAGTTATTACTCTATTAATAGTTTCTTGTTTTCAGTGGCTAGATTAACACTGCTAGCTGATAATTTTTGGTAAGCAGCTTCGAATCCAGATGCTATGTTAAAATGTTTAAAGAGTTACTGTTTTCTTTTGTAGATTGCTGGTTTCTCCAAGAACTATTGGGAACTAAGGAGATGTCGACCAAAACTGAAGAAACTGAGGAAGCTTTTAATGGAAGACCCATATGAAGGGCCTGATAGTCAGAAAGATCAGACTTCAACATTGTCAAAGGTAAATCAGCTGTGTAAATTGCTTCCTTGTAATTGGTGACAGCAAATTAAAGTGAAGATACATCCTTAAGTAGAAAAATCCTTTTCCTCACATGATTCACAGTGCTTCTTTGAGTTAATTTTTTAGCCCTTCTATTCTAAACAAGGTGGTTGTTATTAGCACTTCCAGTGAGTACAGGTAAGCAACCTTTTTATTAGATAAAAGAGGAAAATTAAGGACATGGAAGGAGGCTGGGCATTTCCCTTTTCCTCTGGGAAGTTTCTTGGAGGACAACCTTCAGAATCTTTTCCAAGTTCCTTGAGAGTTACATGACTACTAAGGTATAATGCAGCTTTTCCTTCTTCTTTGGGTCTGTCATGTATGAGGTCAGAGCACACCTGTGTGCAAGTTGCTTTCCAATCAGTAATTGGTGATGACAAGGACAAGAAGGGAGTTGAAGAGAGTAACAGGGATTATATAAGGCATGAAGTAAGACACACTAAAAAAATGGGAAGCACAAATGAAATCCTGTCCTGCTGTCTTACAGTGTTTCCAGGAAATTCAGTTTGGGACCTAAAGAGTAATGGGGAGACCTGGACCGTGCAGCATATGATCTCAGATATAAGGCTGATAAAAACTCTGGGATTTTTTTTTAGTTTGGTTGGTTTTCCTTTTGAGTTTAAAACCAGAAAGTAGTTGCTCCCAAGTATTTTATGCTGAGGCTTGATTGAAGCTGATACCAACAAACCATAAGCATGTGCTTGGATGTGCAAACACAGATGTTACTTTTCTCTGGAGAGACATGATGCCTCTCCTCTTGGATGATTAACAGGCTGATTTCTGATTAGTTACAGAATCTTGCCCCCAGAATTGCCTACCTGGGCTGATCTAGAAAGATATACAGCAAAATAAGGGATGGCAAAGGTTAAAGGGCTTAAATGGTTTGCAAATTATGAGCATTGTCAAAGGCTAGCAACATGAAAAAGTCATATGAAATAATATTTATTCATAATATTGAGTATTACTAAAAAGATGTCAGTGTCTCCCAAATGTTAATACCCAGTTTGAGGATTGTTCATCATTTATTTTTGAAGGAGAATGTATTTCCTCTATGAGCTTACTGGATAACAACTAGATATGTCTGATACATGTAGACAAGACTTAACCTTGCCTCTGGTGGAACTCCTAAATGAATCTGAAAGCTCTCTAGGGGAAAACTCTTTCCTATGGGACTAATTCTCACTGAAATCCCAAACAATGTATGTGTAGGAAACAAATATTTCCACTGTTTTGTTTGCTTACACTTAGTATTTATTGTGTGCTGGAACTAATAGGCTACCTTTAATCTGTTTGAAAACAAATTACTTTCTTCTGGTTGTTAACTGTAAGCTAAGTCTCATGATTTTCAGGACTGTTGGGAGCTTGGCCTGATGATATTTCAACACACTCTGATAGGAATAGCATAGCAGGAAGTAGAGGCCTTTCTGTATTTATTAAATGTTTTTTTAACATGTAGGTGTTCCAAACTTAGAGTTGGTATGCTCCATTTGTGTTCCCATAGTCTGATAGATTTCAATGCAACAGTTAATCCAATGTTTTTCTTTCTGATAGGAAATATTCTTGAGCTATAATCAACAAAACTTTAATATTAGAGTTGATTAAAAAGGCTCTAATGTGAATAAAGGAATTGATGTTGTATTTCCTGTGCATTGAAGTCTGATATTTCTTCCATTTACTTCACTCCTCATGATAACTTCTGTTCCACCCACATCTCCACCACAGTATCCCACAGCACCTTCCCATCTCACCACATAACTGTTCTGCAGGGAGGTGTTTATGTAATGACTGGGTCTGTGCTCTGAGTGTGCCAATTGATTAGCAGACACCAAAACACAACATGTAACTAACTGTTGAGGTTGTGGTGGAGAAGGCTTTCCCTCAGTGGAGGTACTAAGTGCAGGTTCTGACTTCTATCCAGAAGTGATAAGTGATTTGTGCTTTGCCTTTTCTTTGGATCTCACAGATTAAGATATGTGATTTCAGGAAAGCAGAACACATTCACTTTTCATTCTTGCTGGGATACTTCACTTACAAGGTCTGCTTGTGCTGGTTTGATGTTCTGGGAATACAAATATACTATTGCTTATGCGTGGTACAAAGACTTTCCTGTAGTTAGACTGCCTTTTATATTGAATAACCCTTTGAGAAAACATTTCAAGTTACAGGAAAAATTTCAGAGAGTATGGCAAACCTTAGAAAATTCAGTCTGGGGGAAAAAACATCTTTCTTGAGTCTTTCCTTCATTATAGCTTATAATGCATTTAGTGTGGTCGCTGAAGCAAAGAAGGAGTAAGAATAACCTCTTTAATTTCCTTCTTTTTTTCCCTTATTGCAGTATACCACAGAAGATTTGTTAAATCTGATTCAAGCAAGTGAAGAAGAAATACTCCACCAATTGCAGGTTATAGATGCCTGCAAAATTGAAGGTATTTATATCTAAAGAATATTATTACCTATGAGGAAATAACCCTCCTATTTTCCCCAGAATAAATGTCTCCTTTTTCTAAGGCCCATTCCATATCCTTGACTTTCAAGGTGCAAGTTACTTCAAGGTTCTAAGACTTGTTTCCATAGATCCATGTCTTCTGCTGCTATGAATCTCATCAGAAGGGATAAAGCTGAGCAGGCACTGCCAGTCTCTCCAGGATAACTCCTCCTTTGCTGCTACAAACACTGGCATCAGAGTATCCTACCCACAGCATGAATATTTTTTAGCTGGTCACCCTCTTCATGAATGAGTGGATACTGCTTTCTGTAGTTCTAGAGGCAAAAATAGCTAATTCTTAGGTAACCCCATACTTTTCATAGTCTTTTCTTCCTCCCAGACTGGGTTTATCTCAGTGTCTTCATACCATGTGAGGAAAGGCTTGAGCAAGTCCCTCACCTTGGGATAGGTCTTACTCATCCTTTTCTTGGCCATGCCCAAACCCTCATTGGGACACAAAGTGATGGCAGTCCTAGAGTTATCTGGATTTCTGGATTTTTGTGAACTTCTCTGGACCTGAGCTGTTGCATTATAGGGCCAATGCAGACACTTCTGTTCATGCAGTTCTGTTCCTGAACTAATTATTAGTTTTTCCACATCTGATTTATCTTGGAGTGATATTTGTAGTGTCTTTGTATCTGTGACAGTTAAAAAATTACTAAAGAATTAAAAACAATTGAGATAATAAAGTTTCATTCTCCTTTACATTTGCTCTTATTATTTAGTTCCTTTTCTCGCTTTTATTCTTGAAAAAGACACAATGCTGCTGCGTGTTGTAAAGGTGTGACCTGAATGTCCAGACTCCAGTAATGTATCTTAA
Organism: Muscicapa striata striata; assembly: GCA_030060385.1. Classification (NCBI taxonomy): domain Eukaryota; kingdom Metazoa; phylum Chordata; class Aves; order Passeriformes; family Muscicapidae; genus Muscicapa; species Muscicapa striata. The sequence continues at coordinate 6,194,391 of JAREIS010000046.1, forward strand.
TGGCAATAGAATTAAGGTGTTTTCCTTCTAACAGTGTTTTGTGGTGCTTGTTTTGCAGGATATTGGAGAATTCTAGACTTTGACTATGAGATGAAACTCTTGAGTCATGTGACTCAGCTAATAGACTCAGAGTCCTGGCCTTTGAGTAAGGTTCCTCTGTGTGCCTGCCTTGAAGAACTTGGATCTCTAGAACCCAGGTAAACAATTATTTTTAGTACTTAAAATTGCCACATTCATTATTAGCTATTAATAATTACAGTACTTGTTAACTGTCTATTAGAATTATAGTCTTGCAAATCTAGATTCTCATTATCATGATTTAAATGATACATGTTCTTTGTTTCTAAAAATACTCAAGGGAATTTTTAGACAGATAGGTTAGTAAACTTATTTTAGTCTTTAGTGGTAGTATTTCCATTGATTCATAGTAGAAACATTACTTTTGAGTTGTAAATTATGGAAGTAGCATGTGCTTAAATTGTAAATTGCTGAGCATCTTGAAATACCTGTTCTGAAGCTAGTAAAAAATGTTTGGTTTACCTATTACATACTAGCTGAGAGGGCGATATATTTTCTGGTGTAATTCAGAATTACCATTCAAAGAAAAGTCTTAAGTTTACAATATGTAGCATTTTCCATTTAACTGGCTTTTGACTCAAAAAGATATCTGCAGTTAGGATATAATTTTATGACAGAGCTTCAGAAAAGTGCCTATTATTCAGTAAGGGATAATTAATTGCCAGATTTTTGACTTGCATCATAGGATCATTCAGACTGGTAAAAAACATTAAGATCATTGAGTTCAACCATTAACCCACCACTGCCAAGTCCTGTACTGAACCATGTCCCTGAGTTATAGGGACATATTATTTGCTAGTTATAACTAGAAAACTAGGGGTTGACAGGCTAAGTTAGCTCCTGTCTGTTATTTGTCCCCTTTTGTTCTCTCTTTTACTTCTATTTTTTACCAGTTTCTTCATTCCCCCAAAAAAATCTCATCACATATTCCCTTCAATTTTTTTTTTCTCCATACCTTTATCTTAATATTTGTGGTAGTGGTTTCAGTAGTGTCCTAGTAAACAGTATTAGAACTTGATTTCTGATTTTTTTTTCCAGAGAGATGATAGAACACATTCTTTTAAGCTATGGCAGGAAGTATATTGATGATGGTAAGTTTGGGAAAGCTTACATGGTTTAACTTTGCATAAAAGAAATAGTTAATGAGGAAATGTAGGTTTTGTGAAGACTAGCCCAAACAAAGGAGTTTGCTACAGTGCCAGTACAAGGAGGGAGCAAACTGGGCTAAAAAAAAGTACAGTTATTAAAATGAAGTTTCATAGGAAAAAAAGACTATTAAACTGTACAAGACAATTGTGCACAGAGCTACTGGAAGTGATTTATTAGGTGTCTACACCTAATAAACCATAATTTCATGGCAAAAGAGAGGCCACTAGTAAAATTCAGATGACATCTCTTTAGATACCCTAAAAGATCTCAGATATTTAAGCAATTAATTATGCTATTATGAGTAGTCAGTGGTGAATTCAGCTTGCCTGAAGTAGCTACCTTCCTTTGATCTGTTGAACTGCACCACAAGATTGTATTGATTAGATTTCTATTGACCATCTCACACACACATATAATACTGCGCTGCCCTAATCTCAGCTTGAATTCTTCCCCACAGTGGCTTTCATCTCACCTTCTGCTGAATTAGGAGTTGCACTCAACCTTAAAGGACATAGGAAGGCAATTGGAGTGACAACAGACTCTTGTCTTAATATATTTAGGCAGTTTGCACAAGGAACAAGTCTGAGTTATAGACAGGTGGCTGAAACAATAGAAGGAAGTGTTTATGTGTGATTTGGTTCAGAGAATTTTAGCCAAGTCAGTGTGAGAGAAAATGAAGTCTCATCCTTCATAATCTCATAGGGGTGATTAAAGAAGTGAAAATTTTGTTAATTGTTTAAGCAAATGCTCTAATACAAACCATTCAGAAGTAGGAATGAGAGCTGTAGGAGAAACAGGACATGGTGAAAGAGGAAAACAGGGAGGGCAAGTACGTTTATGGATACGAATTAATACTGTAGTTGGGACAGTGCTGCTGTATTCTGCATAATTTGTTCTTGAGAATGAGAAGATACATAATTTATCCAAATTAATACCAAGTTACATTACTTCCCAAGGAAAGGAAAACGAGGATGCTTGGTGTACAGAAGACTGTAGAACAGAATGGAAATACAAGGCTGTTCTTTTATCAAAAGGCAAGAACCCAAGTTAACCTAGTTTTTGCTTCTCGGCAGGGGAGGTTTTCTTTGAAATGTGTGAAGATAAAATATGTAGAGCTATAGCACGAATGCTCTTGCAAAATGCAGTTAAATTCAATCTATCAGAGTTTGAAGAAGTCTGGCAACAGAGTGTCCCTGAGGGGATGACAACAAGGCTTGATCAGCTTCAGGTAAACACATAAAGAAGTATGGATTCTTTTGTGAGTGGGCTGTGTCATATAGTAGTAGAACTGATTTGTGTCATATATAGATTTTATCCATTATTGGGTATTGTGTTGTTTCTGTCAGCTTTTAAGATCAAGGACATTTTATGATGTCCTCTATGAGCACCAGTAGTCTGCAATCATGCTAATTCAGGTTTCTGTGACTCAGGCACGTTTCACTGTTTGAAGAAAGGTTGCAGCTGTACCATTACTGCTTGTAAATGTGACTGGAACAGAAGCTGAAGCTGTTGTTGGACAGATGGTAGTGACAGCCAGTAGAATAGCAAACACTATAGGAATTCTTTTGCTCAAAGCAGGCAGAGAGATGTATGGATTCTCCCTTCCTTCTTGTCTTAAAGGAAATTATAAATACTGCCTTTGAAACACTGCCTTTATAATACTTCTTCACTTTGCCTCTGGTAGTGCAGTTCTGGAGGGCTTTGTATCTGCAAAGAGCAACTTGTATGGAATACTGTCAGAAAGAAGGAAGTTTAATTGTTTTGTTGGTACTTAACATTTCCTTTCTGATGCTGATCTACAGGGCTTGGCTCTTGTGGATAAAAGTTCAAGACCAGAAACCATTTTTCTGCTAAAAGTAGAAGACTTACCTGAAGACAATCAGGAAAGATTCAACAGCTTATTTGGCATACGGGAAAAGTGGACAGAAGTGGATATTACCCCTTACGTACAGTAAGGATGTATTTATTTTTATTAAAATATAATTAGTATTATATTCTTCCCTTTTTGCCTAGCTGGCTTCTGATGAGTTATCACTGCCTCAAGTGATACTACTATAGTATAGTATAGTTTGCATTTTTTATGAATATGGATTCTATATGAATAGAATACCCACCTCTGGGATTTGTAACACTCTTTTTTAAAATTTAAATGCGTGTAAAAAGCTGATCCTACTGGGTTTAAATGAGTGATAACTCTCATTTGATTAAAGCAGACAATTCAAAGGCTAAACTTCCTGACATGTACAATGAGTCTCTATATTTACAACACTTGAACTGTAGAGCAACAGTGCTTCCTGTACTGCATCCTTTGTTCCTTTGATGTAAGATTTACTCTACTCCACTATCTGGAACATCCAGCTGTGATATATGTGAGCAGGTGTTGATGCTAACCCAGAAGTAAACTGCATCATCAACCCTTTATGAGTGGCTCTAAATTTACTGGAATATAACTGAATAGTTCAGAGCTGTTTTTTGCTAGATTGAAAACTCTAATAGACAACAGTTTTCTGCCTAAACCCCAGAGTTCTTTATTCTGAAGTATGTAATGTGGTTTTGCCTAGTGCTCAAATATCAAGGTAAGTTCTAAACTTTAGGTAATTTAAAGCATTATGTGACAGTTACAGTAGTTCGGGTTTTTTCATAATAACTCAATCCAGTTTATTGCTGCAGTTATAAATATTTTAGATTCATTTTGTGCATATCTCTTAATGCCAGTGTCATGTGCTTTATTTCCTCTTCAGAGATTTGTGTGCAGAGAAGCAGACCGTTGGTGCTCTTCTGACAAAATACGCTCGCTCCTCAATGCTGAATGGTGTTAAAGTTTTTAATTCTAGAAGACCCATCTCATAATAAGTATTGTTTGAAGAACTGAGGATACTGAATGTAGTAACAGTGAATGTACTTGCTGCTGCCTTCTGGGGAAGAGAGTTGCCAACCATCATTGTACAGTGGAGTTTAAGCAGCTAGGCTACTTGAACAAGTTGTGTTTTCTGCTCAGCTAAGGAGAGTGTGAGGACACTTGTGGCCTCTAAGGAATGATATTCAGCTCACCTTCCTTTGCCAGCCTTCTTTGCCAACATTCCTTTGCCCAACTTCTTTTTCCTTTGTGTCTAGTTAAGCCAGGAGCCAAGCTACTCCTTGAATAAGCTTAATCTCTTTATCCCTAAGTCTGAAATGAAAATTTAAAATCTTTTTGCTAATAGTTCAATCAATTGAATTGAATAGCAAAATAGAAATTTTAGTCTTCTGCCCAGTAGTGGCCATTCTTAATGATTAAAGTTTCAATGCAGTGTTCACATTTTGAATAGCACAGAGCTCATCAAGCTCATGAACAAATTATTCCCCACTGAGACTACACCAGTCTTGATTTTGAAAAGTGGTTCTTTTTATGGTCATGTCTATGAACACCATCAGCACAAGCACCTGACACTTTAATACTTGGCAGAATGGCCTTATATATATTACAAAAAAACTAATTGCAGTTAAGTGTGAATATAAGAGAGCAGTTGGACATTGTGTTACATATTTCCTATAAACTGTCATTAAAATGTAGCTGAGGTAAAGCTAAAGATTTACAGAAGACTACTTAAAGTTTTTTTAAAAGAACTGATAAAATTTTTAGTACAATTATTTTTTTAAACTTTTTTTGTGGCAAATAACTGCACATAGAAATTGTGCCTTGAAACCTTACAGTATAATATTGTTCTGCGTTGAGCAATGAAACAGGATGGTTTTATGATTCTGCCATGAAGTGGTGTGCCTGAGATGGTAATTTTGTAATAATTAAAAAGGATTGTTTGCATGTCAGTAAACCAGAGTTTAATATTACATAGTTTTCAGATTTATATTTTAAACTTAACACTTGTAGGTTGTTTGATACAAAAAGCATTTTTTCCATCAGACTCAGATGTGAGGTATGAAATCCCTTGGAACTGCCAGCATTCCAGCTGTAGAGTGAATGAGGGGAGAAACTCCTAAAATCAAATTTTAAATCAAATGTAACTCTTAAGACACAGGGTGTGTGTACGTGGAATTTGTTAGAGATAACAAGCTGAATAAAAGCTACTCCCTGAGCTCTGTCCATTGCTGCAAGGTCAGTGCCCTGTGCTGCACATTGCTGTGCAGGGGTGTGGTGCTTGACCAGCTGTGTGGAGATGTGGAATGGCTCTGCTGGGAAGAGCTGCCTTGTTTGCTGTCTGGTTCCAACGGCTGTGGTTCTCCAGTAGCACCAGAAGGTTAATTCCCCAGAGATCAATGGTAATATGAATGGAAAAGTCTTGGAAATTCCTTCCATTGCATCACAGAAAGTTCCTCAGTTAAAATACACCACACAATTGATATTTTTGTATTTGTGGTTCAAGTTTGTATTTATATAGGGGTTTCTTTATAAAATAAATAAGAAATTAAGTATTTCATGAATAGAAATTTATTACAGACATGAGAAGAGTTTGTTTAAATTAATTTTGTGTGTGTTATCACTCCATGTGTTCAGTCCTCCTGATTCGAAATGACACTTTCAAACTCCCACTGTTTCTTCGATGCAGGCATTTATTTTAACCTAAACTAGATGACTGTAACGTTACTTAGAACAGTCTCGGTTGTGAGGGAGCTCTGTCTCGTGTCCCTGCTCTTCCTGGTGACAGCCGGGGGTGGCAGGCGCGGATCGCCGCGGTCCCGCTCGCTTCCTGCTCCACGCGCGCGCTGCTCCCGCCGCCCGTTCCCGCCTTCCACGGGCCCGCGCCTGCGCGAGCCGCCGCGCCTGCGCACGGGGACACGGCGCGGCCCCTCGGCCTTTTGATTATTCTTCCTTTTTTTTTTTTTAATTTTCCCTTCTATTTTTCCTCGGGCTTCTGCCGCGGCTGAGCCGCCCTTCTGTAAAAAGCAAAACTCAAAAGCCTTTCCCGCTGAAGTGACAGAGCTCGGTGAATCGGCCGTGACCTCTCACCCACGGGGTCGGAGGTGACCGGCAAGATGGCGGCGGCGGCGGAAGAGCCGCGGCGGGCGCGCTGCTGAGGGAGACCCGCCGGGCCGACCCTGCCCCGGGCCCGGCCACCGTCCGGCCCGCTCCATCCTCCGCACCTTTCCCGGCTCTCAGCGGACGGCGCTGGCCCAGCCGGCGCTCCCAGGAGCGCGGACCCGGTGCCTGCCCGGCCGTCCTGGCCGCGGCCCTGCTCCTTCCGTCGCTCTCGCCGCCACTGCCTGCTGAGCCCGTTGTTTGCCGTGGTTCCCGCGGAGAGGAGGCGCCTCTGCACTGGTTCCGTATCCCAGCGGACAGAGAGGCCGTGTGCACCCTCAGAAGGTGGTGTACAAACATTCCTTGGTGGCGTTGCTGTAACGATGGCGCTCACTCGGGCTGAAGATTCCTGGCTGCTGGAAGTCACGCATCCGCTGAGGAGATGAGAGATGAAATACGGCGTGACCCGGGGAAAATTCGAAGGACCCGTTGAGTGAGGATGATGTTGATGCCGGTCTGACGGTCAGCAGTGTGTGTTTAGTGCTGCGGTTCAGGATGAATAGGAAGAAAGGAGACAAAGGATTTGAAAGCCCAAGACCCTATAAATTATAAGTATCCATTTTTAAAGAATTGCTATACTTGAAACCAATGCTCACTGAATCAGTCACAGGCTGATTAATAATGATTTACTTGGGAAGGCTGGAGCTGTTGCTTGTGGTGTAGCTTGCATTCAGAAAATGCGTGTTGCACATGTATGTTCTAATGTGTAAATGGACTTACTCGTGGGCAGCAAATCTGTCAGCCATTCAGTCTCACGAAGATATTTACAGTTTGCTCTTCAATCCTTGGACGTTTCTTCACACAGTATCAGTACTAAAGACCATACTACAATGTTCCATATGTAGTGCTGTGTCAAGAAGCCCTTTTGACTTAAGGGCTCTTTTATGTATTAAAAAATGCTTGCCTTTGCAGCAAACCGCTTTGTTAAGCAAATTGTCGTTTTCACACATTCACTATTTGGGTTGTAACCAAGCTACGATGCAGTTGGTGGTGGATTTTAGTGCATTTAAATAGATTTCTTGTTATATCTCCTTGATCCCTTTATAAATTTTTTTGCATAGATATATTTCTGAGTAGAATTAGTCTTCTCATATACCCTTAATATAAGTAACGTCTGAATCCATTTTTAGATGTAAGTCTCTTGTAGGAATTTTTATCAAACTTTATCTCACCTGAAGCAATGTCACCTCTTAATGCACAGGATATGTGCAGATAAAGTGTGATGAGCCATAGAAGTTGAATTATTTCAAGGTTTTATCTTGAGTCATGAAATGTACTGCTATGAAGATGACACTTACTACAGGACAATACATAGAAATAACTTACAGGATTTTTAAAAAGTTGGAATTATTTTCTGTCCTACCTTTTAAATTAGAGTTTTATTTACCAGAAGATCTAATATGTCACTCAAAATTTTAGCAAATGTGTTTGACTAGTATAAAATACCGATCTTGATTAGTATATTTGCAGTATTTTAAGTTATAAATACTTAAGGCATGTTAATTGTAAAAGCACATATTGGATCTTTTAATGTGTAATACCTGCTTATATAAATTATGTACAAGTGTCAGCTCTTCAGATAAACTTTCCACAGGTCTCTGATTGCAAGTGTTATGGCTCCTGCCATTACTGATCCTGCTCATCATTACAGTGTTTGACCTTGACACTGCCATTTGTAATTCTTTATTTTATTTATAGATAAGTGTTCAAAAATTATGCTTTCTTCCTGGTTTTTTTAATTACTGGTAATGTTCATACTGGTATGATACTGTTTGATTTTTTGGGGGACTTTCCTGACATTGTAGGTAGCTTCTATTCATTATTTGACTTAGACCACATAAAAGATAGAGACAATTGTTAGTGATTTTTATGGAAGTATATTCTATTGGCAGTATTTATCTATATGTGCATATATCCTGTGTGGCTCTCTGTTAAACTGGGTTAAAGTATTATTTTAAATGCTGGCATTTGTGCAAAACTTTACTTTTTTTTTTTTTTTTTTTCATTTCAGCACAACTCATCAGGTAGTTTGTATCAACAACATAAATTTTCAGAGAAAGTCTGTTGTAGTAAGTATTTCTTAATAAAGTGTGAAGTAGAACTAAGTGTCCGGGTCTTCTTCACGCTTTTAGAGGAAAAAACTGCACTCACAAGCTAATTATCTGTTTGGCTACTTTATATGCTGTACTTTCTAATCTGATGCTTTTCCTAAGTATGTCATTGCTTGAGATATATCAAATAAAATACCTTCTAATTGTGAGCATTTTTAGAAGAACATTTCTAAATGAAGACTGCTGCATTGTAAATATTACAGAGCAATTTTCAATTCAGAATTCTTGCTCACACAGTGTTATCTGATGTTAGGGATAGGCTTACTGAGTATTCTGCCATGTATGTGAGTTCACTTGGGCTTTGAAGAGGCTTTCATCATTTAAGTCCTAAAGTCTTCAAGGGTCTCTGTCAATTTACATATCTGTTTAAAAGGATTCTGCTTAGGTTTTAAGAGTCCTTGTCTCAAGTTCAGATACCAAAATATACAACATAATGTTGCTAATAACTTGAAATCTAGTCAATAGAGGTGGATTTTTTCTGGTAAAATAGGCATTATTGTCAGTCATGTAGAATTTTTAGTTTTGTTTTGTTTAATTTACAACTGTGAAAATTCACCTGTTAAATGGCATGAAAGAAAATGTAGAAAATCTAAAGGGCAAATAATTTTCTTTTTTAAATATGAAAATATAATCTTTATACCAGTGATTTTTTAAAAATTGTATTAGTAATAATTTTCGTATCTCTCTAGTTTTTGCGTTGATAAAGATTTAACAGAAGATTTTGATTTGTGTTTTCATAGGGTTATGTGGAACTGACAATATTTCCCACAGTTGCAAACCTGAACAGAATCAAGCTGAACAGTAAACAGTGCAGGATCTACAGAGTGAGAGTCAATGATTTAGAAGCAGCTTTCATCTATAATGATCCAACGCTGGAGGTCTGTCACCATGAGTCTAAGCAGTAAGTAGTGTATTTAAGACTCTGCAGATGCAATGTTTTCTGTTACTCTTAAGTATAACCTATTCTATTTTACTATCAAGTTTTACCTGATAATTTCCTAATGGTAACTTTTAGTCTGGTGCCTTAATTTTGGGGAGGTATTTTGGCAATAATTTTGACTCTTAACACTAGTCTTCTTTAGAATTTCTTGTATGAACATATCTTTGTATTGTTTTGTGGAAGTATGAAAAATTTTTCTATAAAGTACTTCTTTATAGGGGAAAAAAGGCCTTGAATTTGCTATATGCTCAAGACACACCGTGTATTTCTTTATTCATCTGTTATGCAAGGGCTTCAATAATTCAGTTTGCAAATACAGTGTTCATTTATATAGGACACCGAATTTATTATCAGAGTTATCCAATTTTATTTGAATCTTGATACTGAACTGTTTTGTTTGCTTTGTGACTTGATGTTTTTGTTATTGACACTATTGCTCATTATATCAAAAATTCAGAATCCTTATTGCAGGGATTCTAGATTGTTGTTAAGAGCTAGGAAGTAAAGCTTTTGGCCTTTCCTAAAGAATCAAACTTTCATTATTTATTGTTGCAGATACAGTATAAGTCATAGAACCCAAACTCACTTCAAAATTTTGAAATTTCATCACCATGCCATATTGAAGAGTATGTTTAAAATCATGTGGCATTCTGCATGTTCTAGGGAACTGATATGCAAAGTGGCTTTAGCAGAAAATCTTGTAGCCATTTCATTTTTGGTAAGAGCATGATGTGCAGATGTTTTCCCTACGTATTCTCTTTGATTTGCTGGAGCATTCATATTCTCACTCTTTTAGCTGGCTTGGTTGAATTTACAATTTGCTGAATTGTTAAACAACTTCTAGTGGAAGTGTTGTTTAACAGCAGCTGATAAAAAATCACAGAGTCCTTTAGGCTGCAAAAGACTGGCTGAAATCATCTAGTCCAATTCCCCTGCTTATGTGGGGTCAGGTAGAGCAGGTTGCACAGGGCTGTGTCCATTTGGATTTTGAGTACCTTCAGGAATGGAATCTCTGCAGTCTCTCCAGGCAACCTTCTCCAGTGTTGACGACCCTCACAGTAAAAAAGCATTTTCCTGTATTCTGATAGAATTTCATGTATTTTAACTTCCATCCACTGACAGGAGCAGACACAGTGGGCACAAACTGAGGCATAGAAGGTTCCCACTGAACATCAAGAAACAGTTTTTATTGTGAGGTGACTGAACACTGAGACAATTTACTTGAGAGACTGTGGAGTCTCTATCCTTGGAAATATTCATCTGAAAATGCAGGAGCAAGCCCAGCATCCTGGGCAAGTGGTTGTAGGTGACCCTGTTGGAGCTGAGGGATTGGACCACAATCTTCAGAAATTGCTTCCAACCTCAGCCATTCTGTGATTCTGTGATAACTGGAATGCTACGTAACTCCTGGAGTAGATGGGAGGAAGAAACAGCAATTAAAATTATCAGAGCGAGCACTTCATTATGTTAAAAAAGGTATTAGGAGAGAGAATTCTATCATTTTGTGGTGAAGGTGAGGGGTGTTTTGTTCAAACTATTCAAACTTAATAGAAAATCGCTGTGTTTCATAACTCCTGTGTTATTCATAGTTATGAAAGACAGAGGTCACCAAATATTCATTAAAAAAACTGATATGCCTCTTTCTGTTTCTGGGAGGTTAAAGGCAACATGAGTTACAAAATATTAGATGAAGTTAGATGTATTCTTCTATTGAAATGTCTGATCACAATTGGTTAGTTCAATACAGCATCTCTGCTCTTTAGGCAGGATTGCAAGCAAAAATACTAGAAATCTAAAAACTCCAGAATTAGTACCTCAAAAAAAAACATCATCAGTGTTTTTTTCTCTGCCATTCTTTGCAAAGAACTGTTTCTAGAAACAGTGCTTTGTAGTAGTCTTTATATCTAATCATCTGGTCATCTCTTCCAGGTTCTCATTTGTTACGGCAAGTTTAGTGATGATGTCCATTTTACCCTTGCAGCTGACCTAGCTGCAGCAATTCTTTTGAAGGGTACAGAGATAAAACATGATAGTTTGTTTCTGATCTTACAGGGATCATTACCTTTTGCAGTTTTCTTAAATAGTCTGTTGAACTAGTAATTGGAAATTAAGATGTTTCTTGGCAACCTGTTTATTTAAACTATTTTTTTCAGTCTTTTCCCTGTGGTGTGTAGCAAATATAAGTTCAAGTTATAAGATTGAATATACAAACGTTTTATGTTGTTTTGATAATGCTTTTAGTTTCTTCGATGTTGTTTTTTAAAAGAACACATAAAGTCATAGAAGCGTTGAAATTGGAAAAGACCTATAAGATCATCATCCATAAGTCCAGCTGTCAACCCAGCACCACCGTGACCATTAAATCATGTCTTCAGGTGCCATGTCCACATGTGTTTTGAACACTTTCAGGAATGGTGACTCCACCACTTCCCTGGGCATTCTGTTCCAACCTTTATAGTGTTTTCTGTGAAGAAATTTTTTTCTGAATAGCTTGTCTGGGCCATAGTATTTTAAAAGTTGTTAATTTAATGGACACTTTCCTACTTTCAAAGTTAAAATAATCTGAAGATTTCTTACTGCCTTAGTTAGCAACAGAGTTCTATTTAAAATGGAAAACTCTGTATGGAGTAAAAATTAGGAAACTTGCTACAGCATCTCTGACTAGAAAGATTATGTTTGCTGGTAGGAGATTAAGAGAAATGGTTCACTGTTTTGTTGTGCAAATTTTGGCATGCAAGAAAAAGGTTAAAAGAGTGTCTTCTTTATATATGACAGAATTCTGTCTGCTTCACTATGATGTTCTTTGCTACTTCTCGGTGAGATCTGTGAAGTCACCTCTTTGTGTTCTGAAATATTCAACCTGTTTTCGGTTGAAATGATACTTTGGGTTCTGGCATCTTTGAGGAAAAAATCATTGACACACAGTCTCTGTCATTTCACATTTTCAGTGTTGCAGTGGATGAAGCAATTTTTTCAGTCATGTATTTTCAGTTCCTCTGAATATCAGAAATACCTTTATTGAAAAGGTAATTAAAAATCAGTGAAATTTGTAGGTAAGGTTAGAAGCAGTTCATTAGCACATTAAATATATTTTTAGCTTTGATGCCATTGCAAATTTATCCATTAGTCCTAAACCGTAAGTTCAGGTAAGAAGTGTGAGAGTGTTTAAAGGTTTATCTAGAAATAAGATTGGACTTCTGTCTTGTAATTTCCTCTGGAGGCTTCAGGACAACATTGCTTTTTCATATCAGAATAGATAGATGACCTTAGATAAACGAGTCCCTTTCTTCCTGACCCAGCAAACACCTGAACAATGGTGTAAGGTATGAAATAATTCACATTGCTTTACTGTGTGTACACAAGCTGGCAGAGAGTCCCATTTTGCTCATCCTTTTAAGAAGAATTTCAAATCTTGTGAAGACTGCATATAGTGTTGGGGAATGTCTATTTTGATCATGTTTCAAGGCTGTTAAAGTTTTTGAGTGTTACAGCTGTCTATCTTCGTCTTTCTTATAAATTGCTGCTTTCTTGATTCTGTCAGTGTAAGAGAAATGAATTTGCTTTTTCTGGGCTATCCTTCTACATTTTATGTAGAAATCCCAGTGCACATTCTGAATACTGAGACAACCGCTTATATCTCAGCCCTATTTATTTAAAATTGGCAAAGGATTTTTTTTTTCCTTAATCTTACGTTGAGATTGTCAACTGTTAAATAGGTGCAGCAGAAGTTTCGAGTTTGGGTGCAGTAGTTTTATCTCTGATAAGTGAAGTTTGTGATGATCCCACTGTGCCTGCTTACATGCTTCACGTTTGTGGGATAATTAGGATGCCAGGTGAGAAGCTGTTGCATTTTACTGTTATTTCTGGATAAAGGAAGCTGTGTTTTTGTATAGCTAGCTAATGTGCACATAACGCTTTCCTGTGCATTGCTGGTTCATTTGTCTTTTTTTTAGCTTGAAGCCTGTAGCATTTAAGCATTACAAATATCAAGATGTTTTGATAGCCTCTTATTTCACTGTTGCTTTATTTACAAGCAGCAGTAAGCTGTGAGACAGCAATGTGGTAGCCTTCAGGGCATGTCTGTCTTGCAATATTTTTTTCTTCTGAGAAGTCAGTGATCAAGCCTTTTGCCTTTGTACAAAATAGAAAAAGTTCTGGTGGACTGGGCATGTGTTGCCTTGCTGCAATAAATACCCTTTTTTTACACTGATATTATGCTTGTCTAATTGAAAATTCATTGTGGACTTCATTAGAAATAAACAAAGTGTCCTGGCCAGGATAGGGTTCATTTTTGCAGTAGTCAGGAGTGGAGAAGAAAAGGCTGAGACCTGCAGATTATTCTATACCACCTCCCCTCATTTTCCAGGAATGGGCAAAAGGCTTACTTCCAGGTCCCCCAGCATGGCAGAGGGGCCAGGTATTTTCAGGAGTTTACCCAGGATGAGCAATATCATGTGAATAATTTACCTCTTTTCTCATACACGTTTTCATTGGTATTGTTGCTGTTACTGTCTTATTTCATTTCTGTCTCTGGTAAATTGTTCTTATCTCAATCCATAATCTTTACCTTTTGTGGCTCCAATTCTCCTCTGCAGCCCACCACAGGGCAGGGTGGACAGATAGAGTGGCACGTGGTAGTTTCAGTGGAAACACTAAATGGGAGAATTCCTAGACCGTGACACAAAGGTGCAGAGCACTTTTGAAAAGAGATGACAAGGTCCTTAAACTTGACCAGGAATGAAAATTAGGTTTTTCATCATGACAAAGATTCAAATAATTGCCCTATTAATAAATTACCTATATGTATTATATATTTTAAGTGGTATATCTTGTATGTGCTCCAATATCAACTGCTTATTCTATATGGGAAGCAAAGTAAAATAGTAAATGAATTACAGGTGATGAAGAGTAATGAATTACAGGTAGAGTAAAGAACTTACTTTGCCAAGTTGAAGTTAAGTACTATAGGAAAACAGTGGTTTGTAGACTATATGTTTGGAACATACATTTGTAGCATTGGTGCAGCTGCTGATGAGAAATGCTATGGTAAGTTTGAAATCAGTTAGTAATTTTAAAAAATAAGTCTCTGCAGAATTGCTTCTTTACAGTCACTCAAGCTGCATGCCTCTGGGCTGTAATTAACAGTATTTGGGGTGAATTCTGATAACAAAATGTATCTCTACTGGTAAAAAAACATGAATACACATTTGTTTTTCATTGTCAATCTACACTTAGCATTAGGAAAATTTATCATTTTTCCTTGGGCTGTAACTTTTGGCATGTGTTCTGTTTTTCTTAAAATGGCCATATTCAGTTTATTGAGAATAGTTCAACCTATGAAAAGATTAATCTGTGGTACTACTATGCCTTTAATGGATTCCTTTTATAATGAATCACCCATTTGAACTGGAACACTTCACAAAAATAGAAATACAAGAATAGACTTATTTTCCATAAAATGTTAAGCTCTGCAGTCTACCTTCTTTGATGTAAAATCATAATGTTTTCCTGTCTGTGAACCCAGTGACGTTTAAAGTGTAGCCACAAGCTCATCACAATCCTCAAAGTTTGAACAGATTCTCACTGATGTGTAGGAAACGGATCCCTATTAATAATAGTCAATTTTCAAAAACAGTTGGAGTAAAATTAAACACTTTGAACTTCAGAGTCTAGCAGAATGTTAGTGTGGTTTTCTGTTGCTAGCTTTTTTGATTACAAATAGTTCTTAGTGTCTTTTTAAATAGAAATTTCCAGTGTTGTTTGTTTGCCTTTCTAGGGTGCCATTTGAGGGACAGCTTAAAGCAGCTTTGCTTAGGGGGGTTCTTTGACCCCTCAGTATGACAGATCAAGGAAGTAAATCAACTAAAAGCTGCCTGATTAGAAAAAAAGGGCTTATTTTCCCGTTTGACACTTTCAGCTGCATCCCTACAGGATCAGATGAACAGGAATCTCCTTTGTGAGTGAGGTGGTAGTGGCACATGAATGAGAATAGGAGACAGCACATCAGCTGGAGTTTAAGTGGATTGGAATTGTTATGGAGCCATACCTGAAGTTGTGCTATATTCCAGGGTACAAACTCAACCTTTTCCTTTTAAAACTTGTTGGCATTGTGTCCTACTGTTCCACAGTTAATTGTGGAAAAGGCAAAGAAAAATATATTAAGACTTGAGATTTGTGCGTTTCTCTACTGAAATGGTCCCATTTACTTCTCATGTCCAGTTTTCAGAAGCTTCCAAGCAAAGTAGAGAAGGTTACTGCTCCTGATATTCTTGGTCTTGGTAGTGGTGCCAGGGAATTTGTGCCCTATTATTGCCAAAGATGAAGAACTACATGAAAATATGTTCTCAATATTTTTCTGGTTTTTATCAAAGTTTTTTATATGTGGAAGAGTCAGAATATTAAGCATGGTGTTTGACATACCTAGACTTACAGAATGGTGCTGGTGTCATGGTTAATTACACTTTGTTCTTCCAAGTAGGGTGCTGTAATTTGGGTTGTTTTCTCTGTGGGTGGTGAACAGAGAATGGTTAGATGAGAGGAAAATCCTGAAATGAGATCATGTCTGCTTTGTGTGGACTTCAGATTCCGTGGAAGGTGGAGTCCCCAGCCAGAAGTTAATTTTCTCCATTGTGGTGCAGTAATCATGCTTGTGGGTCAGGATAACCCCCAGTGTCAGTACAGGCTGGGGGATGAAGGGATTGCAGGCAGCCCTGCAGAGAAAGACTTCAAGGTGCTGGTGGATGAGAAGCTCAGTATGAGCTGGCAGTGTGCATTTGCACCCCAAAAAGACAGCAGTGTCCTGGGCTGCATCACCAGCAGTGTGGGCAGCAGGGTGAGGGAGGGGACTCCACCCTTGTGAGACCCCACCTGCAGTACTGCATCCATCTCTGAGGTCCTCAGCACAGAAGGTCATGGACCTCTTGGGCAGATCCAGGATGGTAAGAGGGATGGAGCAGCTGTCTGTGCGGAAACTCTGGGAGAGTTGGGGTTCTTCAGCCTGGAGAAGATATGGCTCTAGGAAGATCTTATTGCAACCTTTCAATACTTAGAGGGGGCTTTATAAAAAGGATGGGGCAGACTTTTTAGTAGGCTTTGCCACAGTAGGACAAAGGGGGTAATGGTTTTAGACTCTTAGAGGGTAGGTTTAGACTGGGTGCAAGGAAGAACTCTCTTACTGTAGGGCAGTGAAACACTGGAACTGGATTCCCAGGAAGGTGGTAGATGCCCTATCCCTGGAAACACTGAAGGTCTGGTTGGATAGGCTCTGAGCCACCTCATCTAGTGCAAGATGTCCCTGTCCTCCCCCAGAAGAGTTGGACTAGAAAACCTTGGAAGGTCCCTTCCAGCCCAGAGTGTTCTGTGGCTCTGTGATTCTGTGACTCCTTTATACTTGATTGTGTCCTGCTTCCACAGTGCTTGGATTCATCAGCAGTACCTAAATTCAGTGGAAAAGGTGATAAGTTAGTCAAGCAGTTTCTCTTAAGGTATGATTGTGCAAGCTTTTGAAAAACTGCGTGTACTGGACAATTAGAAATAAGAAAGATTTTGCTCCCATGCTTTAAACAGTTTAGAAATCCATTTTTAAAAAATATAAAAGCCATCACCTAAAGCTGTTAAAGCAGGGTTATTTTTGAACTTGACTGGTCATTCTCCAGTAGCTAAATATAATCACATTAAATAGTAAGGTAACATCATGCTCTTAAGTACTTTAACAGAAGAAATATGCTTGTTCCTGCTCATTTCAGTAAAGACAATTAATCTAAGTCATAACTGAAGTAATGATAGGACTTTATAATGAAGTGAACAGTTAATGAGCAACTGATACATAGTTGCTCAAACCTGATTACAAAAAAATGTTTGCATTTTAAATGAAAAAGAATGTTTCAAATATAACTAGAAACTAAAATATATAGTACATATTTCTGTGTTTGTGTATTAAGGCCAAAATTCTTAACATATAATATTTTATGTGTTACTTAAAAGTGCATGAAAAAAACCTCCTATTCCTATCCATCAAGCTAAAAGGGAAAAATGCTATTGCCAAGCTAAAATCTTACATTTAAGAAAGCAAGATAAGAGCAAAACTGCATTATATGAGGAAGCAGATCTTCAACACAGAGCTTTTGAATAAAGATACAAACTTCATCCAAAATAAAAAACAGAATTTTTAAATTCTATTCTAATAAATGTAGATATTACTCTTACTGCAAGAAAAGAACACTGAACATTTCTCAGTTTATTGGGAGTTACTACTGCTTAAGTGGTTTTGATCACAGATCACTTCTGCAAGAGCCATATTTTAAGTTCTGGTTGTTGAAATCTAATCTTTACTCCTTTTCTCTTCCATTCCTTTAGAAACAAAACACTTGGTTGGTTGTCCATGCACCTTGAAATTCAGTATAGAAATTGTCTTAACTTGCAAAGTTGTTTTTTGTGGTTCAGCACAGCTGTACTTTAAGAATTAACTGGGTATTTCTGACAGGAGGAATCTCAACTATTTCTCCAATGCCTATGCTGCTGCTGTCAGTGCTGTGGACCCAGATGCTGGAAACGGAGAACTCTGCATTAAGGTTCCCTCAGAGCTGTGGAAACATGTTGATGGTAAAGAGACCAGATTGAAAAATTCATTTAGGATGTCAGAGTTGTCAGCTACAAGTTTGCTTAGGAAGATAGTAGCTTTGAAGAAATAGAAATAGTGTTACATTATTTTATGAGTATATGATTACTGTTTCCTTTTTCCTCTCCACTTGAACTCTGAAAAATACTTTCACTTTTTGGTAATATGAAGTGTTGCAAGGTTTCTTGACACTATATACAAACATACTCTTGGGTGGTCATGACCCCAGGAGAATACTTGAGGAAGTGGTAGTAATGGAGTGTACTGGGAGCTAAATTGTGATTTTGAAGCTGCTTACAGTATATATGATCCAGCAAAGAAAATAATTTATAAGGATACAGTTATATACATCTTTTTACAAAGCTTTACTAATTTTATGCCATCTCACCTTGAGCAATGGTCATTTTAAAATGGATTTGGTAATGAAGGTAGACTCCTTTATAAACTGGCATACTAGATCCTGGAATAAGTAACTGTTTTATTAAGTTACTCTCCAGTGTTGATTATTTTTTTACAGGGATCTTACTAGTTTCTTGTATTATTTCTTTCATGGTTTTGTCAGTTTTTCCCATGGATTACAAGACTTCTGAGAGAATAATAACAACTGTATCATGAGGCTGACTCATGAAATATTGTCAGATGCACCTTAATGGGAAAGACATATTTGTTTATTTTAATTTTTAAGTTCCTGTTGCCTTACATACAAGCCTAGAAGGGAATATATTCAAACATGTACAATTTCACTTTGCAAAGTTTGAGTGCCAAAATACGGTGATACGTGTGGGATAAATTTCAGCATACATTTGAATTTCTTTTTTTGCCTATCTATTGAGATTTCTGTGAAACTGAACCAAAGCAAAGACACTTAAGTTACAGGAAAAGCATTAACTATTTTAAGATATTTAAGCAACTGCAAATTACAATAATATCTCTTTTAAGAATGTGCCTGCCTCATAGAGATTTTGCAGAAAATATTTTCAGCAGTGTGCCAAGGAGATAATGGTTAGGGTATAGCCTGTATAAATATGCTTTACTGTTGGGGAATTGGAAGATGAAATGTGACTCCAATTGCAGTTTTTATTAATAAAGGTTCTTATAAATAAACCTCACGTAAGTTGAGCTTAGGGAGGTCTCAGTTTTGTAAGCTTTGAGATGTACTTTGTAAGTGGACTGGGAAGTCCATGAGAATGAAGTTATCACATAATCTTCAAAGACCTAGAGTCCAAAACTGAGTTACTATTCTGAAATTACTTTCATGTAAGTTGTTTATACTTACTCTGGTTTTGGTCTTTGTGCTGCAGAGTTAAAAGTCCTGAAGGTGCATATAAACTTTTCTCTGGACCAGCCAAAAGGAGGCCTTCATTTTGTGGTACCCAACATGGAGGGCAACATGGCAGAAAGAGGGGCTCATGTCTTTTCATGTGGTTATCAAAATTCTACAAGGTAAGAAAACTGTCTGAGTGGTAGATTTGTATTTCTTATTTATTCTCAAAGTGTAGGAAATACAAACAATTTATTTGAATTCTTTTAAGATTAAGCAATACTAAAACCTAATTTGTGCTTGAAAGGAGCTTACCAATGTGAAGTAGCATCTAATGGCTAGTGATTAGAATGTCTGGTCTTTAGAGCTCAGCTGGAGGTAAATACAAAAAAAATTTGTGAAGATTTATAAAGTTAATGTATTGTAGGAGTCAGTATGTCAACATTCATGTATTCTTAAAGTATTTAGGGATATAGTTTGGAGCTTGAAAGAAAAATCACCTGTGAAAATGATGATTGTGAAGTAGAATTGTTAACCATTTTCCCCCAATCCTAACTTTCCTAGATTTTGGTTTCCTTGTGTGGATTCATATTCTGAGTTGTGTACCTGGAAACTTGAGTATACTGTAGATGCTGCGATGGTGGCTGTTTCAAATGGAGATTTGGTGGAAACTGTATACACCCACGATATGAGAAAGAAGACTTTTCATTACATGTTGACTATCCCAACTGCAGCTTCTAACATCTCCTTGGCAATTGGACCTTTTGAAATCCTTGTTGATCCATACATGCATGAGGTAATAATCTTCACCATAGAAACCTCCATTCTTTTTTTTTTGAAAGAGCAGTCAGTATATATTAGTCCCAAGTATTTCTAGATCAACCTTCAGTACAGTCATATGATAAGTCTTGTCTAGTAATGCCTGTATTTAAATTTATCTCCAAAAAAGCCTTTAAATAAGCAGCAATTCCATTTATGTCTGAATTTCTGGGGCAAATTTAGTGCAGATTGGGTTTCTTCCCTGTTATATAATATACTTGATATTTATGTATTTAAATATATTCGTAGTCTTGTAACAAATTTTCCTTTGTTTGTAGGTGACTCACTTTTGCTTACCACAACTTCTGCCATTGCTCAAACACACCACATCCTACCTTCATGAGGTGTTTGAATTTTATGAGGAGATTCTTACCTGCCGCTATCCTTACTCTTGTTTCAAGACGGTTTTTATAGATGAAGCTTATGTTGAAGTAGCTGCTTATGCATCCATGAGTATTTTCAGGTTAGTATTTGAGAAAATTACACCTTCTAAATCCACAGGCCTAGAAGCTCTAGATCCAAGACTGTTGGGAAATATGTGAATTTCTAGGGTTTTTTTGTCGCCTGAGTTTTGGTTTTCTAGTTTGCCTAAAAAAGAAAGGCCTGAGCTTTCTAGTTTGAAAAGGCTTATTTTTATTGACATTACAGGCTTTTAACACAATTTCAATTTTTATCTGTTATAAAGATGTTGGATTTACTTTAAGAAGAAACTGGCAGTGATTTTCCTTCTGAGTTAGAAATGCCATGCATGAAGTATTTAATCTTAAATTAAGTGCAGAAGTTTGATTGTGTTCTATTTTTCTCTAGCTGGAATAGGGTATCAGGAATCCAAGAGAGTTTCACCAGTTAAACTACTTAGATTCTATACAGATTTGTGTCTAGATTATAATAGCAAGAGATCTGCCTGCATTAAGATTATTAAAAAATGTAAAAATTTAAAAGATGTTACTATCTCATTGGAAAAACAGTGAAGAAATTATTTTACTTGTTTTGTTTTAAGGCTCTTGTGTTTCTTTGGAGCCAGTGCTCATGTTGTGTGTTATTTTCTGTTTATGGGGGTCCAGCACAAATCTCTTGCACAGTGCAATGATTATAGATGAAACTCCACTGACAAGGAGATGCTTGGCACAGGCTCTGGCCCAGCAGTTTTTTGGATGTTTCATATCCAGAATGTCCTGGTAAGTATTTTACCATAGTATTCTCCAGAAAATGGGGAGGATCTAAGAAGCTCAAATTTTAATTCGCAAATTGCAGTTTTGTCAGAAAAATAAATAAAACAGTAATTGTGGAAGAAAGCAAAAATGAGAAAAAAAGTAAGAATAATAAACCCAGCTAAATAAATGAAAATCTGTTAGTATTTTTCATTGTTTTAAAAGGAGAATGCAAGAGATAAAAGTTCCACAGATTGTATAGATTGAATATATCTTCCTGAATGTTGTAGTGTGCTTTGGCATCTGAAAATTTTAGAAAGGTAACTCTTTTGCTTTGTCAGTCAATTTCTGTTAGATATTTTGGATGATGAAGTATAGCCTGCATGCAAAGTACTTGTAGAGCACAGAACTAATAAATTCAGAACTAAATAATTAAGGAGAATGCAGAAATTAGTGTCAAGTAGGAAAATTCCTGCTGATGTAGCTATAAACCCATATCTCAGAAAACTCCCCAAATGTCTCTTGCAGTTCTGATCAGTATTTATATTAAATCCTTTTGCATTCACTTTATTTATTGGGGATCCAATAAATGATGTAACCCATTACTTTTTTTATGGCAAAAGTGCATGTCCCAAAGCAACCTTGTCTTAAAAACAAATGAAATCAATGTGTTCTTAAATTGATGTTTGTTTTGTTGTCATTTCTCTGGCCCTCTTCTTTATTTCTAACCTGTTTCTGTGATGAAGGCAATTTTTTGCATTCTTCATACTTCCTCCATCTTCATATGTTCTTGTTCTATTTACTTCTTCATACCGTGTGTACAATGACATTTTTCTGTTTAAAGTTCTAGTTCATGATCATGTTGTAGTTTTTGTCTATTTTTTCTCTGTTAGACCATAACTTACAGAAGATGTGTTTAAAAGGGCTTCCACCAAATTGTGAGATAGGCATTTGTCTACTTGCTGTCCAGATCTTCTGCACTGCATTGAGTTGCTTATCAAGAAATTAAGACCATATAGATTAGCTTTAAATTTAGTGTCCATTTCCACCTGTTTTTATTATTGTTTCAGCTAAAATAGTTTGGTTTCATATTTAAATCTGGATTTCTGTGGTAAAAGTTCAGTTTTCACTGACTTTTCAGTTTCATTGGTCCCATCCAGGTGCCAAGTTCCATAAATTGGTTCACAGCTCATCAGACTTGTGTTGACTTAGAGATGTTATACAACCTCTTGAAGTTCGTGGCTATTTTTGAGCTGGTCAAAAATACCATCCCTTACAAAACATCCTCTGAAGTGATATAATTCATGTTTCTTTCTTAAAATAGGTCAGATGAATGGGTGCTAAAGGGAATCTCTGGTTACATTTATGGCCTTTGGATGAAAAAAACCTTTGGTGTTAATGAGTATCGCCACTGGATTAAGCAGGTAACATCACAGCATTTTCTATACCTTTCAGACACTTTGCATCAAAGAAGTATAAAGCCAAAATATAATATAGCTTTGCATTGCATTCTAAAGACCTTTTTAGTAGTGACAAACTTCAGAGCTAAAATATTTTTACCACTTGCTGCAAGGAAGAATACCGAATATACAAACCAAAATAGATTTTTGTGACTGCCGTATGAATAATGAATAATAATTGTTGTTGTCTCTCCATGCAATTAATTCTCCTCTTTTGTTTGGACTCCTGAACCAAAAAAAAAAGAGTAAAGAAAAGATACTACTTTTGGAATACTTAGAATAGAATATAGGATTCATAAGGATTTGTATTTGGTGAATTTATTATGCTGTAATGGCTGTCCATATAGCTCAGAAAGGCTCCAGTATTAGCTTGGATCAGTGGTGGTTCAGGTATCTTTTAGTGTTTTTGAAGTACTACATGAAATAACTAAACAGTAAAAAAATCCCAGTTTAAAGGGATTTCTTTTCTTGGAAAATAAATTTCTGTCTATAGCTTACATTTCCAAATGTAATCTTTGAGACAGGTACTTTCTAGTAATAGCAGCAGTGACTCTTCATTCTTTGCCAGTAACATTTATTCACAAAACAATACGTATCTTCTTTCTCTCATCACATTTTCTTACTCTCCCTATTCCAAAAAGTAAATCCTAACCCCAGTTGCTCTGTTTACATCCCTTACTCACCTGGGAACCCAGTACCAAGTCCTTCTCTTCCTAATGCTCATTCAGTCACCAGTCTTGTGTTGTCTGTGCTAAAGGTGTGGGTGCTGCAGAGAGCAGCAGAACTGGGTGGAGGTGTGTTGTAAGACTTCACTGCTGACTGCAGCAAAGTTGCTCATGTTGTTCCCCATATATCCACACTAAAATAAAGTTGTCCATGTAGAATTGAGAGGTGCTACTGTCACAGCTTCCAGTTCTGCCGTTTTTCTAATGTATTACCAATATATGAAAGTGTCTAAGTTGATATATGTCAATAAATCTCAATACATAACAACATTTGGGAAATCTTTAACCCTGGGTTGGAGACAGGCATCAGTTTCTATTTCCTGTGCTTAGGCTGACACAATTTGATTCATATTGACTTTTGGGTGACAGTGAACCCTTACCAACGTCCTACCTTAAAGTATGCTTGTTAACCTGGGCATCAGACAACTTCAGACTCAGTGCAGAGCTTGGGCCAGACATAAATATTTATTTATTTATTTATTTTTATATTTAGTATATTGTATTTGTTTGTATGAGTGTGTCTGTAACTGTTTTCCATTGCATGAAATCCTAATCATGTTTATTTTGGTCAAAGACAACTTATTTATTGAATAAAAATACTCTGGTTTTAATGTAGTTCAGCACTGTTGGGGATTAGACCCCTGTTCAGCCCCTGAACAAGTATAAACTGCTAATTTCTACTGTTTTATTATTGTTTGTCTTTTGAAGAGCATCCCTGATTTTAAAATATTTCTCCCTTTGTAAACAAGCTTCTTAGGAGGTATGACTTGAACAATATTTAAAGCTTTTCTCTCTTCAAATTATTTTTCTGCTCTTCAAAATTATGCTAACTTATGTATGTTGTTCTTAGGAATTAGATCAAATCGTGGCATACGAACTGAAGACTGGAGGAGTTTTACTGCATCCAATATTCGGAGGAGGAAAAGAGAAAGACAAGTATGTTTATTTAAGCTGCAGGGTATGTTTTTATGGGGCCATTAATGTATGCCTTGGGTGTGTTGTGTAGCACAAGGCCAAAGGCTGAGGATCTCGAGCTGCCCAAGGCATGTATTACCAGTCTCATAAAGTACATTTTGAGTATATTGTAATACCTGTTGTTTTATTTTTCTTTCAATTTGAATCTCAAAGGAAATGAAGTATAATGAATGTTTTTAATGCTGTTATGAAACTGCTTTTTAGTAAGAGGGTAAGAGAGAACATGGAGCCAGGATTTTGACATGAGCTGTTGTTGGAGTGGTTAGTAATTTTCAGGCTTTTTTATGCTATCATCAGCTTTCTATTCCTTTGCCCTTTCTGCTCTCAGATACTACCTTGTAGTCTTAGACTGAGATTTCTTAGTATATTGAGGGTAGAGAAGTATTAGATCAGTAATCTGTGAAGTGCTATTAGTTACCAATGTGAACTGGCTGGGTTTTTCCCTGTAATTGTAGCTTCAGTATGTCTGGCTTAGAATGACTCCCCTTCTCTCTCTGGTAATACTCCAGCACTACCCACTTAGTAGTACTAAACACTGGAGGTAGAAGAATATTGCTACATGTCAGATCAGTAAGTTGATATGGGTTTCAGTGACAAGCTTTGGCTGGGTTTTTCTTTTCTTGCATGAGTTGATCTCCTTATAACACAGCCTCACAAGGAGTTGCTTTTTGGAAAAGCACAAGCAGCGTGCACACAATTGCAAGGTTGAGCCTGTGCGGGTAGGCTACTATGTCAACTTCTGCTCTTTACTGCAGCAGAAGCCCCTGTATTATGAAAATACAACCAAAATTGCCTATAACAGTGGTTCTTTTGTATTTGATTGTGTGCAAATCCAGTTTTAGTTCATTTAAAGTTAAAACTCTGGATTTAGAACTGAATGAATTACGAAAATCACTAAATTCACAGAAATAAGATCAGATGTAACTAGAGATAAGGGGCACATTTTTAAAGAAGGAAATTCACTAAAATCAAAATCTCTGTTAATTTTATTAGTTTCACTATATTTAGTCTAGATTTGGACACAAATAATTGACAAAATCTTGTCCTAATGCTCTTAAAGTTGTGTTTTCTTGCTGTGATATATTGTTGGAAACTGTCTCTACAGTTATTTTACTACTTCATTGTATAACAGCTTGTTAGTAATAACCACAGCATCACTTAAATATGAATTACAACTTGCTGTTCTTTGTAAATACAAGAAACATACAAGAGTTCTCTTGTATGTAAATTATGGATATGTTCCTGACTCTGGGAGATAATTGGTATTTAAGGAAGGTCTTTTCATAATGGGGCCTAGAACATTTTTCTCCAGTATATTGTATGCATTTAATTTCTTTCTTCTGCTTGTTATGGTACAGTTTCCTGACAAATGTATTTACAGCACAGCAGTTTCAATTAATAATAATATGAAGAAAATTTGTGTTAAGTAATGATCTCATTTTTCAGCTAAACTAGAAGTAAAATACCATAATGAATCATCAAGGGGAAAAAAAAACAAAAACCCAGCTTCTTTCAGACACATGAATTGATTTGTGTTCAGAACAAAGGTCTCAGATTCTTCCTGTTTATGTCTGGTGTAGCACAAACACTGCTCTCCAGAGTGCTTATTTTAAAAGACAAAATCCCAGAGCCTGGGACAATGAAGGGAGGAAAACTGCAGATTAACTGCTGTATGGATGAAAGCTTCAGAACAAAGCTTTGTGTATAATCTTTTCATCTTTTGTCCTCCTCTCTCAGACTGTGGTTTTCTTCAGCCTTTGATTGTGCTGCTACCACCCTACTGTAAAAATTAAAAACTTCTAGAAATGTATGTAGATACATTTTGTGTGGAAGAAGCTTACTAACCAGGTTTACATTGAATGGCTGGACTGTGTTCAAGAGCATGAGCATTACAAAATTCTGTGGAAAAGCTGGTTCACTTTCTATTTGAACAAAGGTTCTATGTCCATATTGGTAATTTTAACCAATATGTTTTAGTGCAGTTCAATAAAAGCTGTGATTGAAGAAAAATATAATCTGGATTATTAAGAAGTGTATTAATACTGAAGGAGCTACAAAATGTAACTGTCAAATGCAAACTTGTCTCAGCTTGTTTTGCAGTTAAATAATGTATCCAGTACCAAAATCAATCAACACTTAGTAAATTTAAAAAGGGATCTTGGGATTGTGGGTACTGGCTCAGTTGTAATTTGCAAGAAAAGAATTTTACGAAAGTCAATCAACTGTATAATTTGATGTTGGATAAATAGTTTTTATTCTGAGACCAAAATATTATATAATGTCTGAGCCACAACCTCAGCTTCCTCCTTGAATTTCGATTCTTTCATGATTGCTAATCCTTCCCTACCTCAGAATAGAAAAGTATCCAGAATAACAGGAGAATTGTGATAAGTGGAACTTCAACAACTGCTTATCAGCTACAAACAAGGAGTTAAACTATGTATTTTTCCACAAAATTACTGTACCTAAGAAGGATAATACTTGCTTAAACTTAGAAATACTTCTCTTTTTGTATCTTCTTAAGATGTTTAAACAGATACTCATGAGCAAAGTCAAGGGATTCTCCCAGTAAATAGAAGGATGGAAAAGTTATTAAGGTATTGCAGCTCCCTTGGTTCTTGCCATGAGAAATACTAAGGGCTGCAGATAAGGAGCTAAGTGCTGGTACTGTCTTGCTGGAACACTTGTTAGTGAACCTCAGCAAACCTGGCTTCTTCAGATGTTTGTTATTCATTCAAGGAAAACTCACTCCTGTGAAAAATACTAAAATACTAAATGAAAAAACATTGCAAAGCAACACACAGTTACCACAGACTCG
The DNA here is from genome assembly GCA_030060385.1 of Muscicapa striata striata. Classification (NCBI taxonomy): domain Eukaryota; kingdom Metazoa; phylum Chordata; class Aves; order Passeriformes; family Muscicapidae; genus Muscicapa; species Muscicapa striata. Next base: position 6,221,509 of record JAREIS010000046.1, read on the forward strand.
GTTCATCAATAAAATTAGGTCAGACTATTAATAATTTCTACTTCTCAAATAAGAGTCTCCTTAAAAGGAGGCAAAAAAGTCTTATTTTTCTCAAGGATTAAATATTATCTGCCTAGTCTTCTTTGACATGTTACCGAAGTTAGCAGATACCAAGTTTGCCAAAATAATGAAAGATAAAGTTGCTAACTAAAATAAAAGTGAAAATTCCTTAGGCTCATCCTATGAAAGCGTTCTGTGGGCGGTAAAACTCATGATTTTCTTGAATTGCAACACGTATTCATTTAAATGCAAAATATTTACTGTATGCAGTCATTCTTAAATGGAAGAGGAGCAGGAAGATTGTTGATTCATAAGTAATTTTGACTCAGTCACAGGTTCCTTGCTCTGTTTGTTGGTGCTTCCACTGTCTCTACAGCACTATACAGCAGCTATCATATGCCATTGGTCTCTGTACAGTACTTGCTGCATGCCAGGTACATACACCCTTTTTACCTCACCACAAGTGAGTGGTCTTTTTAAGTGTGCCATAATTTGTAACTAAAGCAGTACAAGAAATCCTAAGTAATTGTTGGTGCAAGCTCTAAGCTTGGTTGCTGGGGTACATTTTTTCATTCAATAAACAACATAAATGTTGTTTTTTTGTTTTTTTCAGCCCTGCTTCACATTTACATTTTTCAATCAAACACCCTCATACACTGTCCTGGGAATATTACACTATGTTCCAGTGTAAAGCACATCTTGTTATGAGACTGATTGAGAACAGAATTAGCATGGAATTCATGTTACAGGTAGGTATTTAGATGGTTGTGTAGAATATAAAAAACTGTTTGTCTTCAGTTTCATTTATCTTTATTAAATAGAGTTCAGAGAGGAGCAGAACGGGTCATCATCGGATTCCATTTGTAGTTTCAGTTTTAGCAGGACTGAACAAACATTGATCATTTGGGTTAGGATAAGGTTAGCTGTTATTCTTATGGCATAACTTACTTTTTATATGCTGCATATTCTCTTTAATCTTAAGGTGTTTCATTAGTTTGGGTTATTTTGATTTGTTGTTAACACTGAGAGCCTGTTTTACTGTCCCTGACTGGTGTTACTGTCAGCTAATCTAATGGAATTATGAATAATGACGATAATGAGAATCCAGCTCCATCTCTCTCATATAAAGCTTTCAGTGCTAGATGAAACTTAGATGCTTATATTAGAAGAGGCATTTGAATAGAAGATTGTAATTTTATTCTGAAATACTGAACTTCAGCAGAGCTGTAGTTTCTCTTCTTCACTAATAATCTTTTGTAACATACCTTAGAAAGAATAGGGTGGTACAAATAAACCGTTAAAAATGAGTGATATTTTCATATCAGCTTCAGGTTTTTGGGGGTTGGGTTTTTTCCTTGTTTTGGGGTTATTTTAAAGGAAAACATGTTGTTGTGCTGGAGCTATTATGGGTAGTTGTCAGGTTCAAAATACTGCAGAGAATCTGATGTTTAATTTCTGAAAAAGGAGATATAGTCAGTGATTTCTTTTACTGTAGATAATTTTTCTAAGTTGATGATCTTTTAATGGATTTTGTATATGCATATGTATGTGTAATTTGGAGGAAGATATATTTGGATTAAGAATTGCTGATGTCGTAAAGCAAATAATTTTCCAAAATATCTTGATTTTGAAAATCTCTTTTTAAAGGCACTTATCAGAAAGTGAGCTTATAGACTTTTAGTTGCAATTCAACTGAAACTAAACAGAAAAGCTTTTTTTTATATATAACTTATATTAGTTGTAAGTTATATTAAGTTTATATATTAAGTTATTTATAAGTTTATACTACTTTAGGGAAAGTAATAACTTTTTATCATTTTAGGTTTTCAACAAGTTGTTGAGTCTGGCCAGTACTGCTTCATCTCAGAAGTTCCAGTCACACATGTGGAGTCAGATGTTGGTTTCCACATCTGGGTTTTTGAAATCTATCTCAAATGTCTCAGGCAAAGACATCCAACCTTTAATAAAGCAGTGGGTGTATCCTTTTTATTCTTGGTCTGGATTGTTAATATGGAGAATGAATTTGGTTTTTTAATTGGCACTATCAAAGGAATGTGAAGAAGAGTATGAAATGTCTTTACATAAAACAGTTTAGTACATTATTCTGTGAATTACATATATATGTGAGCCACAAGTTCACAATCTTTTCATAGTCCTTTGAACTATGCTGGCTTCTTTGCATGTTCTTTACTAGAAGGGATTTCATTATTTTAAGTTTTCCATTGAAAGAAGCACAGGAACTCTGCTGGAATTTAAGGCCAAATTATACTAAAAGGATTCCAGAGGACACTGCCCATAGAAATATGCTGAAGTCGGACATGGAAAATGCTATAGTCTGGTGCATTTTAATATGTGATTTCCAGTAAATCATCATGAAATAAGTAACTTAAAGCACAGACTATTAGTTTACAATATATTTTAATAACTTGGTGGCTTGTGTTAATAGCACAGTTTCAGGTAAAATAAACCTCTGTGTGTAGATTCTTCAAATTTAAGTGATATTAGTCAAGAAGCAGGGTTTCTTAGTTTGAATTGCTGTGAGGGAAAATTTGAAGTGGCTCCATTTAACAGCTTTAATTGTTAGTTTTATTTAATGTGACTCCAGGCTAGAATTGTACATGACTGCAGCAAAAACATACCTTACTGTTTGTAACAGACAACAAAAGTAGGTATTTAATTTGAGCTGATTTAACAGTGTTCATGCATCTCAATATCTTAACTAAAAAGCACTGTACAACTAGTATTTATAGAGTAATTTGAGAGGTTAGTATTTTATTTGCATCAGAAGTGTTCATAAAGTATAAATACACATTATTCTAATTTCCTTACTTGGCTGTGCCAAGCACTTAAGAAAAATAGGAGCTCTTTAATTCACACTGCAGCTACACCTAAATGTCAGCATTGCTATCTGAGCTGTATCTGAGATGTATCTTAACTACATCTGTCCTACAAGGAAGAAAAAATTGTACTTCACACATTTGAGGATTTTTTCAGCTTCTCCATACCTTGGCCCCAAGGTTGATCCTGTTAACTGTAACTTGTATTCAATCCTATGATTGCAACCTCCCTACCATTCTTCAAACACTGCTATTCCTGTGAAAATGGATTTTCCACTTTGTTAGATCATAGGAGATCTTTATGTTGTTTGGGAGGAGATCTTACTACTATTAACTAGTGTGGCCTTATGCCAATTAGCAAGGGCTGTGGTGATGCTGAGTGTAAACCTTGTGCTGAAGAAACTGCTAAAAATGTCTTAAACTATACCTGATCACAAAGTCCCAGAGATTCATGAAGGCAGCCTCCATGAACAGTACCAGTCTGAGGTATTTAGCCAAATGGCCAAGTTTTGGGAGGAAAGTTAGTAACCCCTGTGCAATAAGAAGTGTCTTTGAATGTGGAAACTCCTCCCTTAAATGTTGGGACACAAAAGTGCAGATTTTCCTCCCTTGCTTTTGTCTCATATTGTCAGAGACTTGTGAGAGTGCATTAGACTAAAATGCTTCAGTTTAGTGTTTTTGTTTACTATAAGTAAAGTGTAGTAATGGCTGTCATACAGAAATGAATGATGAAATTATTCACAGGAAAAGTTGTCTTGAAGAACTCATTGCCTGGGCAAAAATTGAGAGTGAGGTTGTTGCTTTTGTCATTCATATTGTATACTCTCATTATCTGTGAACTCATATACACACACAGGTGAATGCTCACATGACCCAGTTTGAAAAACTGCAATAAAATAGTGGAGTTAAATGTAGTGTGGGTAGAAAGCAGAAACTAATGTGTTTTATTTAACTAAAATACATAGTAAAACCATATTGAAATTTCTGAAGTCTTACACAATTACTTCTTCTGAGAGCATGCCAAGGACGTTGGATGTGGTGGAGTCCAGAATAGTTTCTCATAATTAATTTCTTCGTACTAGGTAGTTTTTATTACACTTCAGTTTTTCTGCACAAGAGACATGATTGGACATTAAAGAACTATTTAAAGAAAAAAAATTTAAAGAACGTAAAACCCCAGAATTTCGTGAATGAGTATGAGTGCTTTCATTTCCAGATTTTCTTGGAATGGGAAATTCTAGGAATAAAGAAACATAAAACAAGTGTTAAGAATTGAGAAATATGGCTTTTTATAAGTGTTGCATTGGGCACTAGAATTCCTATACTGCTTATTAGGGATCAGAGTGGAGTGGTAAAATTTTATGGTAGCTTTGCATTTAATAGAAAACGGAATGTATTGGAATTGGAAATAAAACAAGATTACACATCTCCTGGGACTCAGAAATATGTGGTAAGGTCCATTTTCCATGTTTTACCTACACACACAAGTTTGATGTATACATTAATGATAAGTTTAATGTTAATAACAAAATCTTGTGAACTTGAAGGGTCCTCTTAAAGTGACAGTGCAAGAACTTGATGGCTCATTCAACCATACATTGCAAATTGAAGAAAACAGTCTTAAGCATGATATACCTTGCCATTCTAAAAGTAGAAGGTAAGAGCTGAAATACTAATTGCAGGTATTTTTACTTTGGATTTGTGAAAATATACAGGACATTTGATGATAAATATATGCTGCTTCTTAATCTTACTAAATAAGATTTACCTGTGATGTAAGTGGAAAATTTCTTACTGTTTAAGGACAGCAAGAAACCTTACACAGTTCTTAATTACAAATTGTTTTGTAACAGTTTTATGAAGAGCTTATTTAGGTAGAATGAATTGAACAAAGACTCTAATTAATCAAATTATTCAAAATGCCTTTGAATGGAAATCACAAATTAGAGGGAAGACAAATGTAGGCCACAGGAGTGTCTCAAGTGAAGAGACTGCTGGGACTGTTAGGTTAAACCTAAGGAACGAGAAAAGTGACAAACTTCCCACATAGACTCTCTCCATCTTCTAATGCATTTTAATTATTACTTTGAATTCTACTTCTCAAACTTCTGTATTTATGTGTAATTGTAAAAATGGTGGGTCTAAAAATTGTTGAAATGGTTGCATAGCTCAAATTTGTGAGTATTTTTTGCTGGAGAGAGCATTATGTTTTTGTGTGGTGAAATACACAGAGTACTTATACAGTCTTAAACTTAATTTATAAACATTTATTTGCCAGCCTGGTAAGTAATACATTTTTTTTCCTCTTTTTTAATAGAAATAAGAAGAAAAAGATTCCACTGATGAATGGAGAAGAGGTGGACATGGACCTTTCTGCTATGGAGTAAGTTAGCTTGTTGGAGTTTCTCAGTGTGAGTGTGAGCCATCTTCCTCTTGTCTAAAGCATGCCATTTTGAAGGATTGGATAATAAAGTTATACTTTGTTATGTGACTGACAACTTTGAAGGCTATCCTACATTTCTTTGTCTTTTCTGCTGTAGCTGGGGAAAGCTGGGGAAGTGTAAAAAGTACAGGTTAACCAATATAATCAGATTTTATAAAATACCTTGGTTATGGGGTGGTGATAATAAAGTACCCGACTCCAACACATTTCCAATGATACCTTTCAGCTTTCAGACTTTATAGGTAAAATATAAACAAGAATTTGCTTGAAACAAAGTGAGAGCAATTTTTGTTGGATCTTGATGAAAACCATTTAACTGCCACTAATACACACAAGCTCCTGAAATCTGTAATTACAAAATAATTCCTCTAGATTAAAAATAATGATAAAGTGCTCCACTCTGGAATCCACATGGACATTAATTTCAGTTGGAACTGTTAAGTTCTTTGGAAGCAAATCATTGCTCAATGTAAATTCCTGCCTTACCCTCCTTGACTTGGAGCCAGTAGGGCCCTCAGAAACAGTGGAGGTATTGGCACCTTGTTCTCTGGCTGAGGGACGTAAATAATCTGCTCTCGAAAGCCAGTGATGTCTCTTTGAAGAAGAATAGATTGCTTGTCACCTTAAAAGTGTTGCAGATTCTCATAAATTTAACCTCATCTAACAGATGGTGAGAAAAAACTTTGTAAGGCCTATTTACATTGAGCAAGTCATTGCTGTCATTTCTGTATGACAGTTGACATATGAATAGTTTAATTGTATTGAAGGATAATTACCCTAAATATTTGTGAGTATTTTTGATCAGTTATGCTCAGGTCCCTGGTGTGCTACCCTGAGCTGAGACTCCAGTGATCTTAGAATGAATGACCTTTGGACTGGCATAGGATTTTATGCAAAACACTTGCACTTTATCTGATAATCTAATCTGTGGTGTGGTCATTCTGTTGTCCAGTTTGGACTCCTCTGCTCCAAGCATGTGTGATAATACACATTCTATTTTCTAAATCTTGTATATACACTCTTTCACTGTTGTTTCTTCTCCAGCTACTAACTTGATTGTAATTCTAGTTTTTCTACAAAAGTACACAGAAATACACATCATATTTATAATGTTGCTCTTTTCATCAGTCCAAACTCCTTATGCCATGTCAGTATTTTGGTTTTGTGATTTTTATGTGGAACAATGAGTAAGAGAATGTATTGCATAGTCTGTGCTTGTTGCTCCCATAAATTACTTCTGCAGTCATGGTGTTGTGTGAATACTAAAGTGTAAAATGTTTGTTTGGGTGGAATACAACTGAGTCATTTTATCTGTAGGATAATTTTAATCCTGTTTTTTATCATCATTTTCATGGTTACCCTTATCAGCTTTCAACATCATAGCATGTGAGTGGTTATAAAGGAATTTCACATCTATTGATTTTAAAAAAAGGTGATTTTCTTCCTTGAATTTTTTTTTTTTTGGTAGTCTTAACCTTTTAAAAGTGATAAAAGGCTTATCAGTTAGGAAAATTGTAGCATCTGAGCAAATAGCATTAAATATACTGAGATCATACAGTAGTTTACCATAAACAAAGATCTGTAGATTAAAAATGCTATAACACTCTATTCATTTTGGTGTATTAGAGGTTTGGACAGATTGCCCTGGGAGGCTGTAGAATTGCCATCCTAGAAGCAGGAGACTTTCAAAAGTCTAGGTTCTTTCTAACCTGTATTTTGTTAGGCTTCTTTGAATTTAAATACTTTACAAATAACTCATAACAAGTTATGAAGATCTTTAGAATTTCTATAGTCTTGAAATTTTGTAAGCTATTAATGTTTTTTCCGTCTGTCTCAGTGCTGATTCCCCCTTGCTCTGGATAAGAATAGATCCCGATATGTCGGTGCTGAGGAAGGTGGAATTTGAGCAGTCTGATTTCATGTGGCAGTATCAGCTGCGCTATGAGAGAGATGTGGTGGCACAAGAAGAAGCCATTCTGGCATTGGAAAAGTTCCCTACTCCTGCATCCCGGCTTGCCCTGACTGACATCCTGGAACAGGAACAATGTTTCTACCGGGTGAGAATGCTGGCCTGCTTCTGCCTTGCGAAGGTGAGGTTGTGTGGATGGGAGTGAGGGAGGAAATCCACTAGACTTTGTGAATGGCTGAAAATGGGTCAAAACTCATCACAGTTCCTAAACTGGCATGATATTTAGCTTTTTATATGTATTTGCCAAGTATTTTTAGCATGACCAATTTGAAAGGAAAGTTGTATTATTTTAGTCTGTAAATGGAGAATACAGAAGGCTTTCATAATTGTCAAAATTGAGATGTCAGACATGAAAACCACAAGGGATTTTTCCAGATTTCATTAAGTGGCAGAAATAAATAACTTTTGTTTAATTTTTTTTCAGAACCAAAGTATACTTTTTATTATTTTAGTGGGCAGTTCCTTGGCCAGTCTGTTGAGAACTCTCAAATGCTGAAATTCATCTTTTTCTAACTGAACTTCAGATTGCTCCTCTATATCATTTCAGATTGAATAGGGTCACAAAATAAGCATCAAGTTGGGCTACAATTAAATATTAAAAAGCCAAATAATTGCCTTGAAAAGAGAAGATTTTTTTTTCCATAGACATAAATTAGCATTAAGAGTGAAAATTAATTTTGCACCGTGTGGGTAGAAACACAGAAGAAGAATTTCTAAAATGGCATAGTGGTGACTTTTATGGACAAGAAGACATATTGATTGACAATTTGTAGAATTCAGATTATTGACATACAGCTTGTTTTTTGCTGTGTACCTGCTGGGAATAATTTAGTTCCCATACAGAAATAAAGCCTTCAGCCATATTTTGAAAATCAAATCCCAGTTTTTTTGACAAACTATTTTAATATTACGAAACACTGATGTGAAGCTGCCAGTGTATGTTGTAGTATTGGTGCCGCCAGTATCTGACTTTAAATATGTGCTTTTCATAACAAATTCACTTGGAATATCTAATAGTATGTATTCCACAGGTAAATATTAAAAGAGCAGTTGTTGCAACATTTAAATGCTGTGGTTTTTTCTATCTTTACTCTAACTTCTTAGGCAATTGGGCTGCAGATAATCATTGCCGGTTTTGTTCAGTTGTAATTGTATGGAAAATCTTGGGTCTATGGATAAGGTGGTTGACTTGCAGAAAAGAAGATAATAAGGCAAGCAAAAAGTATGGCTGTGACATTAAATCAAGGTGAAGGAGCATGGCAGGACAAAGTTGTAGATGTGTTTATGTAAGTTACCTGGGAGGAAAGTGTAATACATTTTATTACTGATTCCAGAATCAGGACATTAATAAGAATAATTTCCTATTGTCATTGAGTGTAATTTTCTCAGGTTGTAAATATTCAGGATTTGTATTCTTTATTGAAGAAAGCCAAGTCCCTTGTAATTATTGAGGAGGAGGATTCTTTTTTGTTGATTTACAGGTTCTAGCTGGGTTGGAGTTACTATTGTCAACTATTATTGGTGTTCTCATGTTGATACAGAGAAATAATATGTGACAATGCAATTATCAAACTGAATTTGCTACACTTTTTTGGTATACTTCATTGTAAAACAGGACTTCAGCAGTGAAGTATCCAGGTGACATATTAAATCCTCATTGATAAACTAAGAGATATGTGTGAACATGTGTGCACACACACTGTGCTGAGTCTTTCAGGACAAATAACATGTACAAAGGAGAAGCTAATGTCACAGTCTTAATTCCTGAGAGCACACAGGCTGATTTCCCAGTTCAGATCCATTGCAGTGTAGATGATGATTTATAAACTTTGCAATAGGAAGACTGTTATCACAAACTTCCCCCTCCCAAACGTGAGGAGTTTCATAGATGTGCACGAGTCACACCTTAGTCTACATTTTTATCCTGTATTGAATTGAATGATGCAGAAATAGAGTATGCCTCCTGCCTTTTTAAGTAGGAATAATGCAAGACAGGTTCATTTGTGCTCCTGTATGGGGTATGTGCAGTTATATTTAGTTCAGAATGTGTAATGTCTCAGTAGGATAAGCAGAAAAATCAGATTCTGTCAGTAAAGAGAAATTCAAATGAGTCCCAACATATAAGACCAAAAAAATACTGAAAATATGATGATTTAATTACTGTTGATTTTAATTGAAAATAGTTGTTTATCTACAGACTCTGTGAACTTAAATGTGTACAATAAGATGTTAATATTTTAAAATGTACACCGTGATATTAATGAAATATTGAATATCTTGTAAGCATAGTACACTTTGATATTTTGGGGATTGAGTTTTATTGGATACTGCTACATAAATTTCATATTTGTAGTTTTAAGTTCTTTATCATGGTTTCTAAGCAGTCTTTAGAATTAATCTTCCTCTGCAGGAAGTTACTGTAGCTTTCAGAAAAAGCTGTACCTGCATCTTTAGTTCAAACTCTTCAGTTATTGCAAAGGGAAGAGCAATTGCGGTATTTCCCCTCTCTGGCTTTTCTTTGAAGCCTGGCTTAGTGGGAAAATGGTTTTTAGTTATAAAGCACCACTCTTCCACAAAAGCAATGGTGAAGTGGATTGCTATGCATTTTCAGATAATCTCTTGCTCTTCCTTCACTTTCATATGTAATGGCCTTTGAAAGAAGCGACATAATTTAGAAGGAAATAATCAAATTCAGGTTTTTCTTTGTAAGACCAGATTTTTCTTAGTTTGTGGTGGGTCTGTAACAAGGGGAATTCCTGGTACTATGTAGGGTGCATTGATTCCATTTGTTTGTGTGCACACACACACCAGGCAGATTATCCATTAGCAGGCACGGGTGGTTTTTTCTGCAGGCTTTCAGTGCTCCATACAGCAAACGTATCAAACCCAGGATGCTGGGAAGGCACAAAAAGCAGTTTTGTCCTTGTGAAACCTTAACTTTCTTACACCAAAGCAGAGTATAGCAATAAATTGTTCTCAGTACACAGTCTTTTAGTAAATGACAATTAAAGTTAGAGGGAGCTGCCTTGTCTTTAACTTTAGGGGTGGTCTTTTATTCTTAGGGTGGCTGTGGCTTGTTTTAAAGTCTAGGCTGAGGTTACTGGCAGGGTGAATTTGGGAAGTCACTGTTGCAAAATCCTCTTTCATCACTGGCTTCCGTAGAGTCAGAGAACTTGGCTTAGTAAACATGGAATTTTCATCTAAAATATATAACAGAGAAAATAATTAAGAACAGAAGTTTATCATGGAAGGATAGTTAGTTGCAAATGTCTTCCAAATGGAACCATTTCATAAAATTTACCTTTAATGTAGATAAGATATATTGAGAATGACAGTGAAAACTTAGCTAATATAAGATAATACACTCACGAAAGTAACTATTTAAAGGAGAGAATGTTCTTGGCAATTATCCTTTTTGATTATGGGAAATGTGTATTTTTCTACAGCCAAACTAAACTTGCAGTGGTCATGTTAATACAATTTCCCTTCCCCCCTACTTATTCAGATTGCAAATTCCATGGTAAGTACATGGACAGGACCACCAGCCATGAAGTCACTCTTTACACGAATGTTTTGTTGTAAGACTTGTCCAAACATTGTGAAGACCAACAACTTCATGAACTTTCAGAGCTACTTTCTTCAGAAGGTAAAATTTATTTTTCTCAATGAATGTTTTGAAAGAATAGTCAAAAATACAAAAATGTTCCTACAGTTGACAGTTACAGGAACATGGATTTGCAGAAACCTGATTTACTCTTTAATACAAAACAAAGTAACTAATTATTTATCATATGGCTTTAGTTTGTTCCATCTTACTAAAAATCAGTTAACAATTCTTAGCTATTTTTCTGAGTAGCTGAAGTTAAATTAGCAGTTTCTTCAAGAGAATGGAGAATTATATATTATATAATTACTTGCAATTATTTGTAAGCTCATTCTTAAATAGGACTGTAAGAAAGATACTAATTTTGTATTTTAGGTGAATTCAGCAACTGCCTTTGTTATCATACTGCAAGTAAAATCTTATAACTCCTAAATTGATGGGCTTTTTTATTCAAGACATTGCATAATCCTTCTTGCCCTCTTCTTTCTATTGTCAACGTCACATATTGCTGTTGTTTATTTTGGTGTTAACACAGGATTTTTTCTGTAACCTATAGTTTTTGGTTGTTCATTGGATAACAAAATTAATTACAATGTTTTTCTCTCATTATTTGCTTGACTGGGTGATTCAGTTCTTATTTCATTGTTTTCATCTTACTGATTTTATAAAAGACTTGCATTTTGGGTTTTTTTACTCTGTTTGCTTCATCCTTCATTTCATTTTTGGACCTTCTTTTTGTATTTTTCTGCTTTTTTTGTCATTGTTTGTTCTTTACCACTAAATCTTGCATTTTTCTCCCTTTTCAATCCTGTGTGCCAAGTCTGTAGATCTAGAGTAAGATTGTTAAATCTATGTTGAGTGGAGCCTAGAGATCTGCTTAGCTCATTCTAAAATAAATGCCTAATCAGAGTAACAGCTGTCTGGCTAATAATTCTTCAGGCTTCACTGACCCTGTTGAGTCTATATGTCTCAGTGAAAATGGAAGCTTAGACTTTGTGTTCACATGAAAACACTCAAATTCAGTGTCTATCTCAAAATAAATTCCATCATCATTTTCTGTGTCTCACTGTTTTTCATTTCCTACCTTTTTAATAGTGTCTTGACTCGAGAGTCTTTTTTTTAATATAATTTTTTTTAAATGTCTGTATTGTGACTAATTACTGAGCAATAGCTGCATAGTTTCTTTGATCTGAAGATCACATAGTATGTGGTCTGACTTTCAAAAAGTATGTAAATACAGCTTTTCAGACACCTGCTATTGTAAATTTGTTAATTGATGATTCTCAGGATGTACCTCTTTTCAGGGTATAACCATCATTTCAATAGTGAAAAGAGTGATATTAATTAATTTTTATTAAACAGACTATGCCCGTTGCCATGGCCCTTCTGAGAGATGTTCACAACCTTTGTCCTAAGGAGGTTTTAATGTTTATTTTGGATTTGATCAAGTATAACGATAACAGGAAGAATAAGGTAAAGACTGTGTTTATTTTAATCACTTACTGATTTTTTTTTGTGAGAAAAGTTCTAGTTAATGCACTGCATGATGTTTGATGCCACAGCTGCAAATACCTAGCTCAGAGTTGATGCAAAGGTTATGCAGTAAATGTTAGACAATTTTGTCTAGCTGACATTTCTGTGGCAGCACTTCTTGGATGATTCAAAGCTCTGTGTGCTTGTTGTTACTGAGGACCTGCTTGTCTTCATTTTTATGCATACTGTTCTTGCTTTACTCTTTTTCATTCAAAAGACCCAAGTGTTTTGAGAAAATGTAGCATGAGAAGTTAAGCACTGTTTTTTTGATGTTTATTTCACCTTGAGAGGAGTGTTTGAAAGAGCGAGGAAAGGAAATAATCTTTTAACACTATGCAGGACTCCGGAATTTTGTGCTCTGAGTATCATTTCTAGCTCACAGAACTGGATTGTCTTCATCTGGTTTAATAACAAGTGAATCACAGGTTTATGTTGTCCATCACTAAACTGAACCATCTAAATTGGAAATGCTGTCACCCCAAGTTGCTTCCCACGCGGAGCACTTCTGAAGGATGATTAAATACCTTTAAAGATCCTGAGATGATACAGAATTCCATCTCTATAGCCAGGAGCCTAGCATAAGCTTCCCATTGAAGTATCCAGAGTGAAGTGGAAGCAGTCTGATGTGTTTTAAAAATCATTTTTTCTTGTGTGTAGAACACATACTGTAACAAGATATATGCTGCTTGCTGCTGAAATAATGATGATGGATGGGGAGAGGTGGAGAGTTTGACACAAGAATGCAAGTATCAGTAGTCACAGAAAAGGGTGACATGCTGACATCTTATCACTGAGGGAGAGGTTCAGCCCCACCTTTCCATGTGTCCCTTCTACACATGTTTGACATCATCTGCTGCATCTGACAGATGTTGAGTTTGTTTAGATTAAAGTAACTAATACTCAAATCCAGGACTTCTTTCTGCTTTTTGTAAGTTTTATTTTTATAAGTTTTGTTGCCTACTAACACAACCAACAAATGCAAAAGACAGCATAATGGAAGGGGTGAAACTATGAGCCCCAGGTAAGAGGGGTGAATGAGGAAGTAAGATTTTCTTCACTAAGCAGCAGTGAGCTTATTAGTTCACTTCAGAAGCTCACTAAGTTGCTGACTGGATTAATGGTATGATTTTCAGAACCATTCTTTTCCTATTTTCATTTCTCTTGCAGTTTCTCCCATCGTCTTGGTTTTAAGATCTGTTCTGTAACAGGGCTTAAGCATTTCTTAGCTTTGAAAGGATATATATTGTTATATTTTCTTGTGTTAAATATTGGTTTTATCTAGTTTTCAGACAACTACTATCGTGCTGAGCTGATTGATGCCCTAGCCAACTCTGTGACTCCTGCAGTCAGTGTGAACAATGAAGTTCGAACATTGGATAACTTAAATCCTGATGTACGACTTATTCTTGAGGAAATTACCCGTTTTCTGAATATGGAGAAGCTTCTTCCCAGTTACAGACATACTATCACAGTCAGGTATGGTTTAATGACACTATTTTTCTTGGGTTTTATGTACCTTTCTGTAGTTAGCTTTTGCTGCGATTTTAGCTTGTATGTCTTAATCTTAAATTTCAAATTCCTTTCAAGTTTCAAAAGCTGATAATGCAAGTTTGTCTTGATCGCTTTACTTTTCAGCATTAATTTTTGTCACTGTAGACTTTTAGTAACAGTCATAATTTGATCATCCCATGCCTCTTTAAGGAAGAATATTTATGAAAGTTTTGCCTTGTAACAATAACTGTAGAGCATGCAATATCATCTGAGCTGTGTTTCTCTAAGTTATCATGTCTCTGTTGAAACCAAGCAATGAATTTGACAGGGTGGAAAATTTTTGTGTTTCTGCCTAATTCAGAGATAATAAGAGCTGTATGTTAATGCTGTGAAAGTAATTGTAGCATAATAATCATGTTAATGTGGATAACATAATTCAGAAAATTTGCAGTACTTGATTTGGAAGAAAGTCAGTTTATTTTTCTTGGCTGGTATTCCATAAAGCTGATGTAAATTTTCTTCTACCATTTCTAGCTGTTTGAAAGCTATTCGAGTACTTCAGAAGAATGGTCATGTCCCAAGTGATCCTGCTCTCTTCAAGTCGTACGCAGAGTACGGGCACTTCATCGATGTCCGAATAGCAGCACTAGAGGCTGTTGTTGATTATACAAAAGGTACTTTTTTTCCAAGTATTTTGACATTTTCATACAATTCTCATACAAATGTAATGCTTACCTCATTAATATTAGGTTAAATAGTGTCCACCAGAAGAGCTTGTATGGTGACAGGTGTATTGATAAGAAACTGAGATTTCTATTATTGTTTTGTCTCAGCAAGTACAAGTGTTATGAAGATGTGTTGAGCATTGTTTCTCAGTGCTTTGCAAATTTAATCAGTTATCAATGTTTTGAAATAATGAATGGCAGTAGGGGGATTTGGTAATTTTTCTTTAATACTTTAGTGACTTTGATTTAGTTGATTTCAGCCATAATTGTTAGTCAAAGTCATTGATTTTGCTTTACCTTCTTCCTAATATCTTAATTGTGCTTTTTGCATGCATCTTGTGGTTATAAATTTTGGAAATTTAGATTATTGTAGAGATATTTTAGCTGATTCTGTTTTGCCATTCCTTATGCATAGCTTATGTTTGTGAGATGCTTGCATTCTTTTAATATTGCTTTTATCCATGGACCTACTGCAGGTCCATGAAAAAAAAAAAACCAAAACCCTGGACAGTTTGTTAAATGCTCTGTAGTTGATCCTCAATCCTGACAGATTTCTAATGGCAGTTAGAAAATACAGCTTCAGTGATTTGCATTACACAAAGTTAATTTAGTTTTATATTATCCTGTTCATTTATTTGGGTTAGTCTTTATTTATTCAGCAGATTTGTAATACTTTTTTATTTGGAGGTTTATACCTTTCAAAGTGGCCAAATCCTTCAAATCTTCCTCTGTAGCAGGCTGGTAGATCTAGATTTCTAATTATTCTGTCTCAGATTTAGTGGGCTTGTTTTGTTTTCAGGGTAAAGGAGAGTTTCCTTTGCTTGTTGCATGAATAATTATTTTATCCTTTTTTTAAAGGGCTGTATTTCTTTGCCATTACTCCTGTTATTCTATCCAGAGACTTCTCAAACTAGATAGCAGTTGGAGGTTTTAAGGCAGTTGGAATCTTTGAGTGAATGCATTTGGTGAAACTCAGGCATCCAGTCACAGACTGAAACCAGGTTGCAATTCTGAACAGCTGGTAACTGTGAGGGAGGCTGTGCACTGCACACAGACCACTTGGTGATCCTGTGAGTGATACACAGCTAGAATTCAGAACTGTGCTAGTGCTATGCATATCTCTCTCCAGTGAGTAATGGCTTTTTTCCTTCCTTCATAGAATGTTAGTGGAAATATTTGCTGGAGAATAGAGAGCTTACTCATCAGCTCTTTTCCTCTAGAGCAGTCTCCTCACTAATTAATCCCACCATATGGAAAGAAAAGCTGATAGAAATAATTTTTTCTCATTAAATTCTTGACCTTTTATGGATGGTATTTATAGTTAACAACTGGCTCCAGTAAGGAAGTGTTTGTACTACAAAGTAATAGAATACCTCTTTAAAACAGCTGATCTAATAGAGTGTTGTATAAGCAAGGTAATAGCATAAGTTGCTTGAGACCTACAGGAGGCTAAAACTTGAATGGTGAGAAGTAGTCGGTTACTTGAAATCAGTGGTTGAGTTGAACAGAGTTTTTGACTGAGCTCACTGTGAGATCTGATAACGACAGACTAGAATACTGCTGTACCTAACTGCCTTGCCCCTTGCCAGCAGCTTTTTCTCTGATGCAGAGGTAGCAGATGCAAATACCTATCTTCTATAAAGTCACTACAATTCACCACACAGCCTGCTATCTAGGGTCAGCAGCTTCCAAGCACTGAACACAGGAGCTTCTGTGTAAGACTGGTGGGGTTTTGGTGGAGGGATGATCCAGAAATTCAGTGTGCTAGCTGACTTCTTTCTCTACCCATAGAGGAGCTAGCAGTGCTTGTCTTGCAGAGCCCTGAACCTGGCTTTGGAAGGAGAAATGATTGGCCATCTATTGCCAAGAGATCTGATTCTCATTGTTCTCGGTTACCTGGTTTCCAGTTCACACTGGATGCAAACCAGCAGCTATCAAGTGCCTGTTGCTTGTGCCAAAGCTGGCTTTTAACAGTTCTTGCAAAGGAAGCTAACAGATTTTGTAATTTCCATAAAAAGGAAAGTCTGTATTTTCTGGGTGGAACTTTAAAAGTAGGAATAACACTACCTTTTTTTGAGTTACTTGAAATAATTTCTCCATGGAACTGAGTAAGTTGTTTTCTTTGCCATTAATAGCAAGGGTGGTTTTTTTTTTTTGGGAAATGATAACTTTTTAAAATGCTTGAGGCAGCATATGAGGGCTTGGACAGTTTATCTAAAGTGACTTGAAGTGAACTTTTTAAAGTTAACTTGTGAGAGCTATATAACTATCACTTGTATAGAACAAGGCACTTGCATGCTTAGAAGAGATAGCAACAAACTATTGTAAATAAATAACCATTATCAAATTTGATAAATGTTAAAGTTCAGTGTCAAAGATGCTCTGCTGCAATTGAGAACTGAGACAACACTACTTGTAATTCGAAAAAAAATCGCAAGGGGATTTTTGTTTCAGAAAGCAATCACTTGTGTTTATATCTACCAGAAGTATGAAAATCTACATGTGTTGCTTTTCCCACAGCTTTCTCCTAGACAAACTGGCAAGCTACAGACAGGATGGGTGGTCAGTGCAGTGGTAAGAATTCAGGTCATGGGCCACATGCAGAGGGTGGGTGATCAGTGGTTTTTACTCAGGCTGGCAGACTCTCACAGATGGGTCCCCCAGTGAGGAGAACAGCATTGAAAAGAGCCTCACCAGATTTATTGATGAAAAAGCTGATGGCAAGGGGGGCACGTCAGAAGGGAGAGACAGAGAGACCTGGGCAGGCTGGGTGAGCAGGAGAGCAAGAACTGGATGAAGTTGACAAGTGCAGGGTCCTGGGACAACATAACCAAAGAGCCCAGAACAGGCCAGGATCTGTGCTTGGGGAGCAGCATCACTGAAAGGGACATGGGGGTCTGGGTGGATGAGAAGCTGGCCATGAGTCAGCAGTGTGTGGCTGCAGCAGATCATCCTGGGCTGCATCTGCAGGGCAATATGAGCAGAGACCGAGATGTGATCATCCCACTCTACTTTGTACTCCGTTTGCATTTCAAACAGTGTGTATAGTTGCAGCCCTCACAATTCAAGAAAATTGTGGGCAGACTACAGAGGATCCAAAGAGGGGCCATGAGGATTATCAGAGGGGTGCAGAACCTGCTCTGTGAGGGAGGAGTGACAGAGTTAGCTCTTTTCTCCCTGGAGAAGGCATAAGGGCACTTCATCACAATATTCCAGTACTTAGGGAGCAGCTGCAAAGTGGATGGAGTGTCTCTCTCTTCCACATGGAAAGGAGAAGGATTAACAAGTACAAGTTGCACCAAGAGACATTTCATCTTGAGACAAGAAAATAATTTTTTTACAGTGAGAACAATCATTCAGTAGCACAGCCTCCCAGAGATGTGATGGAGTTGCCATTGCTGGAGGTTTTCAAGATGTAGTTGGATAGAGTGGTGGATGATCTCAGCTAGGCTCCCTTTCCCATGCGAGGCTGGAGCAGATGATTTTATGAGGTCTCCAAACCAGGTGTGGTATATGGTTCTTCTGGCTAATAAGATTTGTTCTGCCTGAGGTCAGGTTAATTTGTCATTGCTGTCCAAATTGTTTCATAGCTCCTATATAAATTTGAAGACCAAGTCAAATGCCTTAGTAGCAAAGCTTTGGAATCCTGAAAGGCTTAATTTACACTATAAGGCAAATAGCAGGGAAGACTGAAAACTTACTTCATTTCTAGCAGAAATAAGTTTAAAATACACATTTTTTTGTTTTTAAATCACAGAAGTATGGTGTTACCTGGTTTTGTTATCCAGTATCATCAGCCTGAGGGATTAATCATCCAGACTTTTCATTTTCTAATTAAAAATTAAATTTATTAGTCAAAATAATTACAATTTGCTAATGATTGTGATGTCATGTTTACAGTGTTGCAATTTTTTGCTTTGTGGTAATAAAATATTATTTTTGTTACATGCAAAACAACTTTTGTTTGCAGTGTTCTAGCTGCCTTCTATCGCAAGCCAGGAAGAGCAGCTGTGCATTGAGCTGAGCACAGGAAGTCACTAATCTCTTAAAAGTACTTTCTCTGCATAGTTTTTCAAAGGTTTCTGGTTTTTAAGGCAAATCTGAGATTGTAGTTCGGATACAAATTTGCTCTGACATCATCTAGAACTGTAGTCATACTCTGAACATGAGCTAATGTTGAGCTAATGTGAGCTCATACATTCTGCCTCTAAACAGGGCTTACTGGAGCCTCACCAGTGTAACCAGTTTTGTTTTGGCTGGATTGTAGGAAGAGCAGGGCTGACTTGCAAGTGGCCTCCAAAAGACTCTCCAGCCATTGTCTAAGCAATATTTTAATGTAGTTGCCTTCTCCGAGCCCATAAAGGGCCATTATGTTCTAGTTGGCCAAAGCATTTTAAAAACTTGTAATAGAATGAGGTGCTGGTTCTTATATTATAAATAAATATGTATTCTGTTAAAAGCAACTTACTCTAGTGAAGTAACAAGAAAATAATAGGTATTAGAATTGGGTGGACTAAAGAAGTTCTATTTTAAAATTGTTGACTGTAAATAAAGATAAGGCAGAAAAGTTGAACTGAAGTATTTAGAACTAGAAATACAATTTGCTAGGAGAAGAAAGAAATCTATTGCTAGGACCACAAGATGGAAAGCAATAAAAATGTTTTTGGACTTGTCTATCCAGTAGTGATTAATACACTCTCTTCATTGTTTTGAAGAAATGAGAATACTGCTGTAAAAGTCTTACAGTTATGTACCTGACAAAATGATCACATAAAAATTCTTTCTTTTCTTATGTAATGAGTGATGATGATATCCCATGTAGTTCCCTATTTTGCAGTATTACTCTGATAATAAAAGGAATTTTATAATGTAAGTTACATTTCAAACTAACAAGCTGACTTTGTTTCCAGCAGTGTCAAACAGCAATTTTCTAGAAGCATGTGCTGATAGGTTTCAAAATCCATTTTAGTTGTAAAGTGTAATGATTTATAAAACTAATTAAGGCTACTGAGGGGATCATGATTGCAGTTTTATATAAGCCCTGTAGTTGTCCTTTTTCTGTCCTGTGTAAAGATTATTTTTCACAGATTCCTGTGTATGAAAATTGTATATTCTCTACAGAAGATGTTGTGCTTCTGATTCTTGAAAGGATATTTGAATGTGTTCATTTTAGGAAGCACAAATATCCAGAGGAGCCTTTATTCTGATTTTCCCAATCAATGTTCATGCAAATAGTCAAATCAGTGTTATTGAACAATTGAGGCATGTAAGAGTTTTGTCTATTTCCATGTAAAGTAACATGCTTTTTTCTTTGAATTTGCTCTATAAAGGAATTCCTCTTTAGTAGCAATGATTCATGGTCTTCATGTGCTAATTCAGGAACTCATGTCTTCATCAAAATCCTTCCAGTTTATATATATTAATAGGTGTTTTGTTTTATTTTGCTTTGCAGTCGATAGGAGCTATGAAGAATTACAGTGGCTACTCACTATGGTTCAGAGTGATCCTGTACCCTACATAAGGTAATTGAGTTAATACAAAGACAGGTTTTTTACTAATGCTGAGGCTATTAAGTAAATTCTTCGCCTGGAATCTAACTGATTCTTCACAAAACTGTTTTTCCTTCTTGTTATTTTACAATAATTGAAACACATTTAGATGCTTCAATGGTTCACGTCTCAAAAATTAGTATATTCTGTTACTATTCTGCATTATGTTATTTTTGTCTTTTATTTTCTACCTTATAGCAGAAGTCTGAAGTCAGAAATTATTTCCTGATCATAAATAAAGTGTATAAATATGATGTTGCATATGGCAAAAAAGGTTTCATGATACTTAGAAAAGACAGAGACTGAGACATAGTACACACAATATTTGGACACTAAGGGGTGTAAAGCAATTGTCAGACTGTAGGTGGGGTGAAAGGATCATGTAAACATATGGTGAAATTGTAGTATTGCTAAATTTTGTTTCCACACAAGTGATTGGGTATTCTAGCATGTTCATTACATTGGTTTTTTCCAACACTTTATTCTTATGATCACCATTAAAATCTGAGTTTCAAACTTAAATAATACTACTTTTACTCTCTCTGTATAGGTGATTTCTTACAAATATCATAGCTGCAAGGTTGTTCTGTTTCATTTCTGTCATCCCTGTTAATGGGAATAAATACAGATTTAGCTTCAGTTTAAGAAAGAGATTTAATTTTATTTGTATCCCTTTAAAGAGGAGTTTAAATTTTGAATTGAGTGCTATATGTTAGCCTCTTCTAAAAGAAAATGAAAAAAAAGGTATCTGCAAGAGTCTTCTTGTTCCAAATGTGTAAGACATCAAGGTGAAAGCTGGCTATACAGGGAAAAATTGTTAAAATAATAAGTAATGGAACAAAGAATTCATTACATGTTTTCTAGGCCAAGTTTAAAGAAACAAAAATCTACTTTCAGCTCAGTGTGTAAATACTGTAAGAGACATTGTAAGTGCAGGATCTTCAGAAACCAATGTAACTGAAGAGGTGGCAGTGTTTGTTTCCAGGAAAATATGCAAGTCACTGTTTTTGGTCCTGCCATTTTTTATCAGTCATAAAATTTTGCAGTTATTTAGAAACTCTTTGTTATCAGTATGTAAGGAGTTTCTTTGCTTCTTCTTGGTAAACTTCCAAGTCAGTGTGCAAAAAAAGATCATTACTGAACAGAAGAGCATAATGTAGCCTACAACTGTCCAAAAATATCCTACTGCTTTGCACCTTACTTTTTATCTCTAAGTTATATTGCTGATGGTAAATCTGTGTCTATGCTTATTGAGGACAGAAGGAAGAACTAGAGGCATAAAAAATTGGTTAAAAATTTGGAAGTAATCCTGTAAGCTTAGTAAGTGTGTAAGAATATTGCAAACTCAACAGACTTTGTTGTCCTTAGGGTTTTTCTTTTGGATTTAATAAAGATTATTTTTGTTTCTTTCAGGCATAAGATTTTGGATATGCTGACTAAGAATCCACCTTTCACCAAGAATATGGAGTCCCCCTTATGTAATGAAGCTTTGGTAGATCAGCTTTGGAAACTGATGAATTCAGGTTAAGTTTTTTTATTTGTTTGTTGTTTGTTGTTTTTATTGTGAGGTTTTTTGAAATAACTATTAGAAACTTGCTTCAGAATATGCCAAGAGCTGTCTTAGTTTCAAGTAGTTAGAAATTAAAAATCCAGTCTCAGAAGCTGAATATCATCTATGTACTTTCAGAACACTCTTAGTGACATAGGCTCCCAAACCTTGTTTTAAATTCTTTTGTCACTGGTGTTGTGTGCTTTGATGTCCTTCTGCGCAGAATCATACTTTTAATGTTCAAAATTGGTCAAAGCAAGTGTTTCCTCAAATAATGGTGTCTGTGTTACATTTAGAGTTTGGTTTACATTAAATGGTCTCTTTTTGTCCTCTTTTTCTAAACTCTGACAGAATATGAGAGGACAGCATTGGTATAGACAATTTAAATGAGATTTTTAGAAGTGCATTATAGACCTAAAGCTCCATTTGCCTTGTGAGTTTAGAAATGGTCCTAGTGAGAGAAGGGCTTGCATCTTTATCATTGACCTGTTTTTCATTACTGAAGAGTTTTATCCAGTCCTGACAAAACTGCCCTTTAACATCTGGCACACTACTACACAGATCACATATAAACATTTATATAGCTTTTTTAGGTCATTGCAGGCTTTCTGTTCTCTGTGTGTCATTATATTCAGTGTTTGAAAGTTTACAGCTACGCTCCAGGGGTTGAAGTGGGGAGACTACTAGTAGTTCAGTTTCATAGGATTTGCCAAGTGTCAGACACAGAAAATAAACAATTTTGATGTTCCCATCAGAGAATTTGTTTTTGCTTTTTCGTGAGAGAAGACCGTGTGCAGTGCAAGCATTACCTCTTTTTGCAAATAACAAATAAGGTACACATTCTTACTAAGGTTCGTGGGGCTTTAAGCACCTAAAATTCTATGCCTCAAGCTGATGTAATGTTTCAGTTAATTTTCTGTAAGGGATAACTGTAGCATTCCAGGGTGCCTTGAAACAAATTGTTGATATGTGACACGCTAGTAGCCCAGTTTAAAGGTGCATGACTCTAGAATCATGAGTGCTTTCATTTAACATAGGCACATGTAATGGAGAACAGACTGATTTATATATGCATTTTTTAAAATATTTTTGAATGTGTCATTCTCTGGGGAGGATTTTAATATTAGAAATATCCAGATTAATATTCATATTGCTTACATTTGTACCTGGTTAAGTGTAACTGCTAATTTGTAGCTAGTAAGGGTAAGCTAAGCTTACTCCAAACACTGTTTTGGCCCCATAAAACTGCTATTTACAGGGATAGATCTTGTAATTTTATTTTGTGCTAAGTCTTGCACAGTCACATTAACATGGCAGTTGGGCACATCTGTGTCTTGTTTACCAGATATAGTTCAATTCCTGCTGGGGAACAATATGTTCAATAAACTTGAAATCAGTCAAGAGCTGGGCTGAGTTAACACCAGAATTGCTGTATTTGCAGCATTGCACCAGATGTTAAATGTCTTTCTGTTGTGATTGGTGCCAAACGTGCTTAGACCATTTGTGTATGAAGATATTAAAGCAGTACACAGTTTGCAGTGAAAAATAGTTTAAAAATAAAGCACTGCTTTTTGCAGTAAGAATACATATTTTGAGTACAAATATGAATACATGAATACAAATGAAAGTATTGAGTATTCAGTGAAGTACGTGAATAGTAATGATGTTAAAAAGCATGGTTGTGGATTTTTCTATCAATGCAGTTTCCAGAGAGTAAAGATCTTAGTTGTGCTTAAAGTTCATGTTATGTTATGTTATGTTATGTTATGTTATGTTATGTTATGTTATGTTATGTTATGTTATGTTATGTTACGTTATGTTATGTATTTGTGAAATACATAGGCAAATGTAACCAAATCCATTAATGCAGGAAGCCACTTTGGTAACAAAGTCTTCGATTTACTTTTCCAGTAGAAAAACTTACGAGTGAATCTTGAAAAATAAAGGCTTATGGGTGTGGTTATTTTTCTTTTATTTTTCGTAATGTTATTATAGCACTTACTTTTCCAGTCTTGTTCTACTAAATATGTCTAACTTACAACCTAGGAAACTTAAAGCCTTCCTTTTAAACAGGAAAGTTGAAAAAGAAAAAAAGTTTAAAAAGAAAGCAAGTGAATAGGAGCTATTAAGAGGCAGGAGTAATGAAGGAAGTGTATCTTAAGCACAGAAAATGTCATACTCTAGTGGGCCTAGATTACTTAGGCTGGGAGAAGAGGAGATTTTATCTCTGTATTAACAATCTCTTTTGTATTTTAGGAACTTCACATGACTGGAGATTACGATGTGGTGCTGTGGACCTCTATTTCACACTCTTTGGCCTCAGCAGACCTTCCTGTTTACCATTACCAGAGCTTGGACTTGTTCTTAACCTGAAAGAAAAGAAGGCTGTACTCAATCCAACAATTATCCCTGAATCAGTTGCAAATAATCAGGAACCTGTGAACAGTACTAACAATCATGGACCGTCAGTAGGATTTCAGAACACCGTAAGCACAAACCATCTGCATCCATCCTGTTCAGCTGGCTCTGGGTTCTTGCATGGGTTGCTAATTTAATTTTATATTGTGTTCAAGCCTCTCATGCTTTACCTAAGCTACCTTCTTTCCTCATTGCTCTTGATTCTGTCCACTTGAAAAGCTGGCATATACCATGAATTTTTGGACGTTTTTTAACTGTTTTGCATCGCATATGCAAGCTTTATACTTGTTTTTTTTTCTTAGTCTCATCATTTCTGCTCTTTATGAAATTTTATGTATTGCTTATGAGATATGAAGTGATTCACAGAAATGTTTGATGCTGTGATGAAAGTTTTCTTTCATGAGACACTTTCTTATAGGCAAGTTATCCAATTTTTCAAAACAAAACCTTTTATCAGTAAATCTGTTGCATCTTAAAAGCATAGATACACCTCATTTTAAGCAACTTCAAGTGATGTGGAGGTTGAAATTTTAACACATCTGCATTGGACATTTGAATCTGAGATTTTGAAGGATTTGTAACAGGATTTGCTTTGAAGGATTTGTAACAACTTCTGAAGAATGGCATACATCAGTTTGGTATCTTTCTGGATTCAGAGGCTTCAATCCTAACGCATATTCCATTGCATAGATAGAAAATAAATTTTTATAAGCTATTAAGGTCATACTTTCCTCAAGAATAGTTGCCAGTGCTGCAGGACTAAGTATTTTTGTTGGACAAATTGAATTATGAGGGGGGAAAAAAATCAACAGACATGGAAGTAATTAAGTGATTTTTTTTTTTTAACAGTTTCAAAAACAGCATGTTATTAGCATGTTTGAAACTCTTTACACCCTTTTGAATGGGATAGTTTGCTGTTGCTTTATCAGTCCCATAGTTAATGTCTAAGTAGTTTTTTTTGAAAAGTATGCTGGGAGTACTAATTGACAGTACCCTGCAGACCCTTTCCAGCAGGGGGAGAAAATGTTGGTAGAGTTAGGTATTGTTAGACCTGTCCTGCATCTTTACAGAGCATGTGGTAAGTCCTCATTTGCTGCACCTAATCATTAGAATTAAATAGCAGGAGAGGAGGCATTTTGTTGGCAGACTTTTAGACTGCAGTTCAGTGAACACCCAAACTTTTTTTGCAGCCAGACTATCAAAAAATTTCCTCTTAACTCTTCTTTTCCTAAACTTTCCTCTCCCTTGTGCTAGCATAGTTGTTGCTGCAACAGTGAGCTGGATCAGGGAGGATCTGGTTGAACAGCACCTTTTTATGAACAGATGTTTCAGTTTCCTGAGCTAGTTTGTCACGCAGTTGTAAAAATGCTTGTGGCACCCCAGGACAGAACTGTGTGTGGATGAGGCTGCTTCATTTAGCAGTGTACTGCTTTGCACTGGTGTGGAAATACAGCACTGCTGTAAGCCTCAGTTTGTACTTCATCCCTTGTATCTTCTCCTATTCCTCATCTTCACTCTCCTGCCCCTTACCTTAAGGTTACCATTTTCACTGTAACTCCCCCAAAATTCAGGGAACTAATTTTCCAGTAGCATAAAACAAAGACTGCCTCTTACATCAGACACAGTTAACCCAGAAGTGTTTCACAATAGCAGTGCCTGGGACAAAATAATACAGATAAAAAAAGAGATGCATATTTGAGGGGAAAAAAGAATAAACAGGTGATAGAATTTATCAGATTAACTAGATTCTTTAAAGTAGACATAGACTAAGAGCATGAACATGTTAAAATCAGTACTGATAGAGTAGTGCCTTTGAAACTGATGAGTATGGTAAAAGTTATCCACTTCATAAAATGGAACTTGAACTGTTCCGGGCAAGAGTTTGTGGGGCTAGAGTGCCCTTTGCAGGATAGAAGAAGAGCAGTATATGCCTTTTATAGTTGTTAGTGAGCTTTTAATTATGTTTGCTTTTGTGGATGCTTTATTTTCCCTTCTAAATTTTGTCTGTTGAACTTGTTGAAACACCTGTCTCCTGTTTTCATTACTATATGTGTAACTTAGGAGACTCTTCTATTTTTCTATTTCTTTGAACTTTTTCTTTTTATAATCTAAGCAGTAATATACAGAACAGTTTTATTCTTTTTAATAAATATTGTTGTCAGTTAAAGAAAAATAAATTATAAGTACTCATTATGATTTGTACTAAGTAAGGGTTAGGTTTTAAAACAAAGTAAAAGAAGATTTAGCTAAATCCCATGTGTAGATCAGAGGCTATCACACTTTTTCAACTGAGATTTGTCCTGAGGAGAGTCTGCAAGGCACAGATTTATAGACAGGCTATTCAGAGGCAGCAAATGTTGTTGCACACCAACAGTACCATGATTGTGAGAAGCAACAGAAAAGATGCCAATGCTAGATATGTAGAGGGAGCAGGGATAGAAGTAAAGAGAAACTATGTTTGTAGGAGTGGTTGGCACAAATCCATACAGGGTTTTAGAAAATACTTCTTGCCAGAACTACAGAGAAAACTTTGTTCAAATCACCCACTTTACTCAGAAGATTTTTCAGGTATCAGGTCGCTTTCTCTGAAACATGGATCTTGCTATTTTCTAATTTTGGTCTTTTAATGCTGCTTCAGGAGGATGATCATCTTATTAAGGAAACAGCATCCAGCATTTCTGGTCATCAGCAGGGGGTGAAGAGGAAGGCTGATATGCCACTCGGGTCTCCATTGGAGCCAGGGCAAATACTAGAGAAGAATGAAGACAGTAAAGTCAAACTCAAAATCAGAGTAAGAAATGGAAATTCAACTTGCACAATGTGTAGGGTGTTCAGAATAACAGCAGTGGCGTCTGCTGGCTTCCCTTGAAGCTGTGTTCAAACAAAAGGCATGCTGTGTATATGTATGGACAGCAGTTGTTATGCTTACTTTGGCAAAATCATTTCCTATCAGATTCTTTATTGGCTGGCAAGAACTAAAGTTGACAGATAATGCTCTTGTTCGCACAGCTTCACAGTAAATTAGAAAGAAGGAAAGACACTGACCCTTTTTAATTTTATTGAACTTTTATTCATTTGCAGTGGTAGATATCACTTCCTTTCCCTCTCACCCCCAGTTTACCTAAGAAAAAAAAAATTAAAATTCTGTTCAGTAATGTTTTTGTGAGTTATTAGCATCTGCTTTTTTTTTTCCCTGGTATCTTAGTTCTCAAACTCTCAAGAGGAAGAGGAAATTGATATGGACACAGTTCATGACAGCCAAGCTTTCATTTACCATCATTTGAATATGCTGGAGAGACCATCCACACCAGGTACGAGTAAATTTTTTAGGCTAACTGGTTGTAATTTTTTGACTACTTCAGTTGTGAGGCGTTTTTTGCTACTGCTTATTTCCACACATACAGTGTTGGTAAGTGCTAAATATTACTGGAATTTCAGGAACTGTGTAAAGGGGGCATAAAGAACTTTCTTTAGGTTTCAGTAGATGCATAGATAAGTGTATGCAGTGTATTTTCACACATGTCTAAGTATGACAAATATAAATCATGCTTATGAAAGTGAAAAGCTAAGGAAGGAATAAAAGAGCACAAAGTTTGAGTAGAATCCCATAAACAATTAGGTAAAACTTGTTTTGCTATAGGTGTCATTTAAAAAATAATAATTTTGAAGGTTAAAAAAACATAGCAAGATTCCTCAAGTGAAAAAAAAAAAAAAACTTAAATATTAATGATTTATAACTTAACATCAGCAGTTAAAAAACATAAAAGCCTCAGTGGTATTTAGAACGGCTTTCCAAAGTTCAAAAGATTGCATCTGTGAGTAAAATTGTTTAATTTCAAGCACTTCCTTTCTTTTACTACTTCTTAGTATATTTTTTAATACAGTATTTGACAAAATTATTCTCTTGGCATAGTGTTTCTCAGAAACCTTAAAACAGGCTGATCTTCATTGTTGAACTTCCACCTTCTTTCTTTCTCTGTCACTAGCAAAGAAATTCAAGGGTTAGTCTCAAAATGTTTTAACTATATTTCTAAAGTTCAGTTCCAGAATGTACCAGTGGAGCAAAGCTGAGTTCATGTGACAATGTACCTAGCATTTTGAGGGATCTTCCATTCTGATTCAGAGCCAGATTTTAAGGTTGCATTACTGTATTGTGTCAAAGTGAAGGTTTTGGCTTTAGAATTCAGAGCAATTACCCTCTTGCTTGTTTTCCTGTTTTTATTCAGTGACTGCCTAGAGTGAAACAGAAATAGACCTTAGCAGCAGGATCTGGAGTGTTGGTTCCATCTTGAGTTGCCCTAGGTCCTGAGCTGTGCTGGCAGGTGACCTTATCTGCTTTCTCTGTGACCAGGCAGTTTAGTGGCCCCATTTAAGAGAAGGGCTGGTGGATGCTGCTGCCCTGAGAGTACTGCTGAGGCTGGTGCCTTGGTGCCAGTGGTGCAAAAGCTGGAGGCTCATAGTCCATTATGAGCCTTGGACATAACGTTTTTCCTTCCTTAGCAGACGCTCTAGTCACTAAGGGAGTTAGTTTATTTCTTTCTTCTAATTTTTGTTTTTGTCTTTTGTTTTTTTTTTTTTTTTTTTTTTTAAATAAAAGGCAACTGCTGTCACTTCTCAGCTAAGAAATTAAGTTAATATGGGGACATTAAAACACAGGGAGGTCTAGTTTCTGGATTCCAGATGGCCTTCAGTTAATGACATGCCTACAGCCAACTCCACCAGGACAGCTTTGCTGTTAGATATCTGGAGTAACAAAACCCACAGCTTTTTTACTTACTTCAACAGGGTAATGGAGCAGGATGCATGTAGGTTACTCTCATGAACTTAGGAGCCTGTATCTTTCATTTAAACTTCTCAGAGCTGCTTTGAATTTTGTTCTCAATGTTACGGTCAACCATTACATTTTCTGCTATGGCAGAGAATGACGCATCCAGGGCATGCAAGTGCAAAGCTGATCTGTTGAGGATTAGTATTTATAACTCTTACATGATATTTTGCAACAATTTTTCACTAGATTTACACACTCTATGGAATATAAAGTCATAAACAAAACTCTGCCAAATACGTCACAAATAGGACTTAGGGGACACTCTGTGCGCCAGCTCTGTGCTCCAGGACTGTTTAAGTTTGCGCTGGAGGTCAGAAAGGGTAAAGTCTGACAGGAGTGGAGCAGTGGCCACTTGACTGGTGCTTTTATAGACCCACAGCAGACACAAGCTACTTCAAGTCTCACTTGTGTCCCAAATGACCTTCTAACCTCTGTTGTTTAGACAGTACACTGTAATACATTTTCTTTCCTAGCTAATAAATGAGACAAGTGCCAGGTTTTACACCTGAATTAATTTTAAATAGTAAGCCTTTGAAAAGGATTATTTTGAACACCCTTCAGATTGTTTTTTTTGGTTTTTTGTGGTTTTTTTGTTTGTGCAGTTAGAAACAGTTCAACTTCACATATTTTTTGCTACTAAAATTTCACCTTTTTCTTAATCATGGCATTTATCTTAGAAGCTGAGATGAATGAATTACAGACTGAGTAAATAAAGACAGTTCAATTTTAGGAAATGGTATACTGTTGAGAAGAAACAGATGGGGAAAAATAAAAGCATTTATAAATAAAATTGTTCGCCCGTAAGAGTGTTCTGTTTTACGAAGGAATCACAGGGCCTGTGAGGTTTTACAGCAATGATGGAGGATGAGTGCATTTCAGGGAGTGATTATTGTGAAACAGATTCACAGCAAGTTCTGAAATGGTCTCAGTGTCTTGTTAGTAAATCTGCTTCAGTTCTGACTCCTGCTTGGAAGGAGTGAGCTCTCAGTCCACCCGCGGTTTTTCTCCCCCAGCTGTGGGCTATGTCACATGAAGTGTTAGGTCATCAGCCCAACACAGCATGTGAAAAGCAGCTGCCAGGAGGAAGTTCACATTGGGTTCTGTTGTATCTGTGGTTTTTTGCTGGATTGTTGGGTTGGGTTTTTTTTCCTTTTCCCAGGACCACCCCAAATGATGATTTGGATTTGGTCAAGTTTATGTAACCCCCTTAACACCAGGAAGATATTCTTTTCCTTTAAAAGTTGAGGGAGGGTGGGGGCAGTGTTTTTGTATGGTTCTGCCCATGGATATGAAAGGTTAAGGGTGAGACAATAAAAAAAGTTTTCTAGTACACCTCTTGCTGGGTTACAAATTTTAGTGTTACAAGTACAGCACCTGTCCTAGTTAATGTAGAAAATAAATGGTTTAAATTAATGGTCCTACTAAAGAATCCTGACTATCATACTAGAACTGTGGACTCTGGCAGCTCTAAGGGAATCTAATTATTTTATCAAGAAATTATTAAAACAAACAAAACATTAGTTGTGAACTGTCTTAAGAATGCTGTTGTGATGATTACTCATCTGACCTTAGGGCTAGAAACTTGGTAGCCTCCTTTGAACTTCCAAGGCTGTGCAATGTTACATTTCTTATGTGTGAGCAGATTTCATTTGCCAATAATCATCAAGAATATTAGGAATGCTCCCTTCACTTAAATCTTAAGATAAAAGACTGTCAAGATGAGATTTTGTGTAAGCAACAGATTTGGTCTCTCAGGCTGTAAGGTGACTTGCTTTGTTGACTTCAGTGAAATCAGATAAAGGTACCCTTCTTTAATATTTCACTGTCTGAAAGTACAGTATGTCAGAAGTAACCTTTAAAAGGTTCTGCTGTATCTGTCAGTGGTTATTGATTGGGCTGGTCTTATCTGCTTCCAAAATAAATGCCTAGCTGTAGGCTGCATGATGTGCCAATGAAGCTGCATGTCATTATGGCTCATCACTGATAAACACTTAATTGAACTTTTTCCAACTAGTATTGATGGTTTGAAAGTTGATAAAAAGCAGTGTCCAATTCTCTGTTTATTTCTGCAAGGGAAGGAAGAATAAAATACAGTGATGGTCTCTTTGTGCACCGGCAGTTCCTTTTCTGATGCCATTCAGAGGCAGTGGGCTTTGAGGACATCCTTAGCATTCAGACTCAGATCAAACAGATTCCTTGGCCATTCTGTTAATCCTTTTGCACTCTTCCAGGATAGTCAAATTGGAAATTGCTGCTGCTGACTTTGTGGTTGCTCTGTTTACTGTGTTAGGTGTACATGAAGCTTTGGAGGTCTAGACCACAGTCATAATGTTGATTGGATTGTCGTCTTGTTTATCACAGTTACTGCACTTTCAGGAAATTATGGTTTATTTGGATTGACTTTTTTCTGGAACAGTTTGAAACTGGACATACTGCATATGCTGCAGTAAAGTGTAGAGGTAAACTACTGTAGTTATTATGTTTAAACAGTACATTTTCAGCAGCTGATCCAAGCCTGAGGTGCAAATCACTGCCCCTGGTGTTTGGATGCAGGAGTAAAATAGGAATTCAGTCCAAACTGTTGAGAAGCCCAGTCCTCTGCAGTTACCCAAGTTAGTTGTAAGTGCACCAGTGCACCAGTACCTCAAAGCCTCTCTGCCAAAAAGTGCTGTAGAAACATCAGCACACAGACAGATGTATAAATGAACACTTCTTGGATTTGAGGACATCACTGACAATGATGACCTTTTACTTTACTTTCTGAGGTAAAAGTTGTTGCAACTGTTCTATTAGAATGCCTTTTAATAACATGTAATATTAATACAGCATCTATTACGCTTTATTACTCAAGATTTAACTGTTTCCAAAGTGGTAGCTCATAGGCTTTGAGATTTGTAGGTAAATTTGCCTCACTGAAATTGGTTAATAGTACACTTCAAAAGGAATGATGTTTTCCAGTGCTTTACTCTAAAGTAAAGAAAGCAGCTTTAGTAGAAATGCAAGCCCTGTAGACAGTGACAACATAAATGAGAATTGCATCAGTGTGTGGCTGCAGTGTGTCAACTCCTTGATTGATAAAATCAGCATAATACGGTAGCTGTGACTGTCTCTGAGAAAACAACTAATCACTCTCAAATCTAGAAGATGAATAAGGCTAGGAAGTTTTAAAGTCAACTACCGGAAACTGGTAGAGGCACAAAGTATTCTGAACTGGCTTCCTGATTTAGATGTTCTTTCTTTCAAAAAGAGGGATTTCACTAGAATGTTCTAGAATATTAAGGTAAATGTAGTAAAAATAACACCACAGTTAAGCTATTATTTTAGTGTAAGTGTAAGGCAGTATAGTTGTTAAATGAAAGTCAGATGAGGAAATCAAACTTTTTACCAGTTAAAATTGTATTTTAGTTAAAACACATACAATACGTTTGTTTTACCTTTGGTATCAGTATAATGAATTGAATATTTGGATTTAAATGCCACTACAAATTGAAGTCAAATGAATCTGTAAATTGGAACTAGTTAGAATGTTTATGTTGGTGCCAAATTAACTGATTTGCTTAGCAAACCTTTGGCTGGTTCTATTTTTTTAACTAGACCTTTGCTTTTCACTCTCAAACTTTAATTTTTGTCCCAAGGACCTTAAAAGAGCACTCTCCTAGAGAGAAAATTGATAACCTTCTTCAGAGATATATAATTTGAAAATTCTGGTTGTTTAGACTAATTACAGGACATTGCATTCTGGAAACTTGAAATCATTTATGCTTGGTAATTTTTTCTATGTATTTTGTTGGTGGTTCAACAGATGCATAAACACAGCATTAAATTAAAAAATAGCGTGTCTTGGGTGTTTCCAGAGTAACGCTAAAAAGAAAAGAAGAAATAAGGAAAAACGGGATAATTTTGAAACTGTTTTTATGGCATTTTCCTTTTTTTGAATGTTTTCTCTTTAGAGAAAATGCTAGCCAGAGATGCAGTTCAGCTGCTAGGCATAGAGTGTGCATTGCCTTTCTCATTGGTGAGCTTTCTTTGGGTTCTGGGAGAGACACATGAAGTGGTTCTGTGCTTGTATCGATGTCCCCCTCTTCCAGAGCCTGTCCTCAGGACCCATGGGCTTCAGCCTTTGCTGTGATTTGTGAACTTCTCCCTCTGATGTTTCAGTAAGTTAGGATGCAAATGGGGAAATTTCAAACAAGTGTCAATTTGTAAAAATCCTGTATCCGCCAGCTGTTTTATATTCATTGGCCATGCAAAGGAACTGAGACTGTAAGTTTGTGGCATTCCACTCTTTTCACCCAAAATCAGAAACTTGGCTTTCATGAGGGTCCTCATGAAAAGCCTGTCAGCATGTTAAAGTCTCGAGTTACAGGTTTTCAAACTGAAAACGTTGGAAACCAAAATAAGAGAAAAATAGGTGAAACAACAATATAGTTCAGTGTTAATGCACCAATGAGTATTAAAACTTAAGTGAACAGGTTGTTAGCATTATCTGACAGCAATTTGTATTATGACAGAAAATGTTACTTTAAAGCTTACCAGGATCCAAATCCCTTTAATTTTTAAACAAGATGCATGTTTTCATATTTTATTCTCTCTCACAACATCTGCAGCATTTGTAGTTGTCCCTGGAGCACAGTACATGAATATTCTGATCTTTCTCCCATGGGATAATAATCCTGTCTAATTTTAAGCACCTACCCAGCTAGCTGGAACACCACAAAGCCAGCAATTACACTGGAACCTCCACATCCTAAACAGGAGGAGATCCATGTGGATTGACACATGTATGTGCATTTTCTTCCAAGGAATGCTACTAACCACTTCAGAAGTGAGCTGCTGGGCTCACCCTCCATTTACTGTGTTTTTCTGTGTTTTGTAAAACCTGGATTTCAGTCCTTCTCTGTGCCAGGAAGAAGTGGGTTCCCTGCAGGAAGAAGGAGTGGTCTGTGCCTTTTTGCATCAGTCCTTCTACCCCCATTGATAAAAGGATGATTATACACTCCTGTGAGGCAATTTCTATTTAGCCTTGTTTTCCTTAACTACACTTGTCGTGTTCCTGGCATAGGCTTTAAGTAGATGCTAATTAAAAGGAAGGAAAAAAAAAGGTTCTTTAGTTTCAACACTATGCATGGAGATCTGTAACATTTTTGATAGAGGTTTTATAAGTCTATCCATTTTGGCACATAACTGAGTTCGGTAGTTTGTGATCAATCTTTTGGAGCCATCATCCAGGATCAGTGTATTTGACTCTTGATTTCAAAGCACTCTTTAGCAATAGGAGGAATTTTTCTGGATAGCTGTTATTTTTGCATTTAGAAACCCAAGAGACTAGAGTCATTATTGACCTCTTGAAGAAATTGTGTGTGCACTCCTACTGCTGGCGCAGTAGAAGCAGATTTTTGTAATGACATGCTTTCATTTCTTACTGACATCTTTTCCATATTACCACCAATGTTGACTGTTTCCTTAAGTGTCAGTAGCCCTTGAGTTGCAGTTGGATCCCATTTCTCCCTTTCTTGAAGATCTTTCCACCTCTCAAGGTGGTCACCACCACCCCTTTGGTCCTATTGGCTTAAACCACTGTTGTATTTGCTCCTTAACTTACTCCAGTCAGTGGTGTTTAACTGCTTTAACAAACAGATTTTTTAATAACACACCTGAAATAAGTAATGAGGTGATAATACAGACTGTTGCCTTGGCAGAGCTGGTAGTTCTGTAAACTGCAGGAAATTAGCACAAGTGGCAGGTCATGTAACAGAGTCAGGACAGTCTGGTTGGTTGCATCCTCCATTTCCACTTGACACTACTACTACATCATCTCTGCAGACTTTAACCAATGGTTTTATACCAGTTCTGGTTAAAATTTTTTAAGTTCAGAGTCTTAGCTTTGGCTTGAGGTTGTTACAATACAAATACAATACAAATGTATTGTCTAGACTTACAGGTTTAATTTTCAAATAAAAGTAAGTCCACAATTTGGAATTAATGAAGCTGACGAGTTTTAAGAATTTGTGTCATGTTGTGTGGGTTTTTACTTCTATTTGAAGTTGACTTGAGTTTGCCGTGTGTGTTTTAACGTATCATGCCTGTAGCTTGAGAACAGATGAGAATGTCTTCTGTGCTTCAGGTGATGTTTTATACATGTTCTATACAACAAACCAGTGGTCTTCAGGCTTTTTGCCAAGACCTTTGTTTCTGTGTTTCTAGGAACTCTGTCACTGCCACAGTTCACCTGGAACTACTACAGCCTATTTCAACAGCATCAAATACTGCCTGCTTTGGTTTTCTGAGATACAGCCTCCACCCTTTCTTTTCTTAATGGCCTGAGCTAGATATACTCCTTTTTTCACTATTGTGTCATCTGTTTAATGGCTGGTTTTGAATCTTTGCAGCTGCTAAATAAAGTTGTCTAAACACTGAATGCTTTAGAAGAAGGAGCTCAGGTTATGAGGATAGGTCTAGATACAGGAGGAATTCCTTTTAAAATAATATTGGAAATAGCTACGCAGTAAAGCAGTCTCATGCCTTTCTGCATCAAATGCTTGCACACTGTCTTCATTGTTGAGAATGGCTCCAGACAACAATATAAAAAAATGGTAGTAGGTATGCATTGAAGTCAGCAAGTGGAAGTTGGAATTGTTGTGCATCTTCTCTACCTGCCCTAAGATCCATAAAAATGTAAAGTTGTGAATTCTAACAATAAATTTTTGCATTGATAACATGAGCTTTACTGGTACTTAGTTCTGATTAAATAAAAACTAAAGCTTTTTAAAATACTTTTACATTAGAGATTCCAAGTTTATAAGAAACTATTGTACTCCAGACTAGCCTCCTTCATAACCTCAACAGAATTTTATATTGCACCATATTCCTGTCTTGTGGTTAAGACCAAACATATTTCTAGAAAGACATCATTTTGCTGCTTAAGACTCCAAGCAGTAGAAATCCCACCATGTCCCATAGTAAGTTATTGATTATCCTCACTATAGAAATGTTTGTTGTTTCTATTCTGACTTCTAAACACTTCATATAGATGTAGATTTTTTTTTCCAGACATATTCATAAACAAATGAAACCCAGAATAGCTATACCATCTAGAAATTTTCCTTTATATATACATGATTGAATCATTCCTCAGTCTTTTGGGTGAGGCTAGAAAGATTGCATGGAAATTGTTCTCAGTATTTGCTTGTCATAGTACAGGGAGCTGTCTCTTTAGACTTCCAGGAATCATTACTGTAGACAAATTATTCTTGCCTTTAGAGTTATACAGCCAACCAGCCAAACAAAAAGATGTACTGGAAAATAAATGTGTTTTCAAATATACAGAAAAAAATAATTTTATAGTAACATCAAATAACATCATTTCTTGTTATTTAATTGGGATATTTTTACCAAAAACTGGGTGGGGAAACCCCCCCATATTTAAAATAGCAATTAAGAAAATCCATTTTAAGTAATACTTAGAGGATTCGTTGCCTTCAAAAATCTGTTGGTGCTTTTCTATATTTATCTAGTTGTTAAAGCATTCTTGCAGTGTGAGTGATCTGATTCAATTTCTGCCTAAAGAATCTGAGTATTCCTACCTTCCAAGCATTTCCACTCTTTAACAAAGGTATCCTTTGAATAATGCCCTTTAATCTCTCCTATTCGAAGCTATTGCCGTCTGTCTGAAAAATGAAATATTAAATGAGCCAAAGAGAGGATGAGAAAGTCATTCCTGCATTGAGATGTCATGGATAATATTTCTTTCCTCAGGTTCAGATACCAGGCTTGTTAAATATATAACTACTTCTAGTTTGCTTGTGAGATATATACTGATGATGGTACAGTTGTTTTTATTTGGCTTCGGTTTTGTTTAGGAAAAAAAACCTTGTATAATCTTTCAAACAGGCTAAATTGGTTGCAAGAGGCAATTTTTAGAAAAATTGGTTTAATTTTCCATTATCAAAAGGTTTGTATGTTGTTGTGGGGAGCTTTACCTCCTAACTAAGAAGAGTTCACATCCCAAAAATGCACTTTATTGTGCCAGTCTTGCACTTTATATCAGAATTTTCACAAGCAGTTATATTTGCATTATTCAGGGTATATTGGCCTTCCTACTCTGTTTAAAAATGAATTTCAGGAAGCTAGTATGACGAGAAGTGTCTTAGGGCTCTTTACATTTCCTGATTGTCTGGGATACTTTTATGCTGCTGAGGAAGGGAGGACCATCTCTAGAAATTGACAGTAGTGTGGGAATTTTAATGGCACTTTCAGAGCCTTCTCTGAAGCTAAATGGTACAAGCATCATAACAGATTCCATGTTTTTATGTTTAAACGATAATGTAGGTTTTATGTAATGTTTCAGAATTCCTTATGTTTTGAAACATTGCAAGTTAAACATTTACTAATCCCACTGTATCCATTCTTTTAGGTAAGGAACAATCTTCTGGAGAGATAAACATGCACCCTGTCTCAGCAGCTCCACTCTCTGTGTTTAGTAAAGAATCAAACTCCTCAAAACACAGCGACCACCATCACCATCACCACCATGAGCACAAGAAAAAGAAGAAGAAACACAAGCATAAGCATAAACATAAACATAAACATGATACTAAAGAAAAGGAAAAGGATCCCTTTGTTTTCTCTAACAGTCCAGCCAGTGCACGATCAATCCGTTCCCCATCACTTTCAGACTGAAACCAGTGGCTTCTCTGGAGCTGAACTTGCAATACTCTTGGAGTGCTTAGAAGGATGTACATAACTATAGCTTCTATCTTTTTTTTTTTTTTTTAATGGAACAAAGAATATGTGAATTGCCTGAGCAATTCAGAAGTTCTGCCACCTTTGACGCCTTCTTTTTGCATGTGTGGTTGTTGAAATCTGATTCAAAAAATATGGTTTATGATTCTGACTCATTTTGTATTTCACTGTTCTCCACACCTCCCACTCTTTTTTCCATTTTAAACAAAGAAAACAGCCCTTTATGTAAGGGCCCCATGTCCACTGGCAACCCCCTGCACATCACACTTACCATGTGTATTGCCAGAATCAATTATGGTTTAATCCTTTGAAGAATGTTAGAGGCAGAGTATGATTCAAGCAGAAGCCAATTAACAGGCCTTTGGTGACAGACTGTTTCCAGAGCAGTATTGTATAACTAAGTGTATATCTCCTCAGAAGACAGGGATTTTCTTTAGTCTTCTTGCTTTAACCATTGCAATGTAATGTCAGACTTCTAAAAGAACAGTATGTAGAACATTTTCAATTTTCAGATACTAAAACTCTTGAAAAATTCCAGGCTGCTTTTAAGCTGGTGGTATTTATTATGGACATGAGCCTTTTAATATGATTAAATTCTGCAATTGTTTTTGGAATTTTAGCAAAATGCGTAAAATGCATGTTTTGTCCTGTAATCAGGCTTTTAAAAATCCAATAAAGTTTGCGAATTATTTTGACAGAGACAGATTTTTTTTTCTTCAAGCTTACATTGGAATATGCTTTTGAAATATGTTTGCTAAAATTTAAAAAATAATTCTGAAAAGTTTGAAAATTAAAATTCTGAAAAACATGTATTTCTTCCTCCTGAGGGGTGATTTATTTGAAAGCAGGATCAGCTCATGAATCCACAGGAGAAATATATCAGTAGATTAAACTAGGTCTGGGACTTTAAATGATGGATGCATTTAAATTTCTTTAGCTGTGTTTTATGCAGTGTACTATTTACACCTGGGAAGTGTTTTATTTAAAAACTTAATTTTAAAAAAGTTTTAATAATAGAGATAAATAATCTTTGCCACTTTTTATCTCTTTTCTTTATATATATGTAGAGGCAGTGTTTTATTTCCATGTACTGGTTAGCTTCTGTTGCCCAGAGTTCACATAGCGTTCTATAAGATGGTTGTATTTGGGTTAAATATTTTTTTTATCAGTTTTCACAATTTTCATGAGAGACTGATTCTCCTTCTTAGAGCAAAGAGAGAAAGTTCAAGAGGGACCCAACAAGACTTTTTTAAAGCCATATTCTGTTTCATGAAAGTTAATAAATACTTTTATATTCTATACCTGCTGGTGAATCCTGTAGTTCTTGGAATAAAAAGTTATTTGTAGACTAAAAAGATGATAGGCTCAGGTATTTTGTAATATGCATATACTTATTTTGTTTTTCAAACACCATATCATTTTAGTGCTGCAGGGATAGTTGTGCTAATCATTTCACTTGGAACACATTTGGGCTGGTTTCAGGCACAATGGCCCTGGGCAGCCCTGCCTGTCCTGATCTGCTGCTTTGCCATGCCAGGGGAAGCCCCCCCTGGGTTTCCGTTTAGTGATAGCTGTGAGCTCTTGGAGCTTAGGTGAGCTAAAGGTGCAAGAGGAACACCTAAGCATGGGTTGAATGAGGTAGTGGGTGTGTTTTGGGTACTAACCATGTGTGCAGCTCAGCTCAGCACTCCTGGTGAGAGAGCAAGTAATAGCTCAATGGAAATATTTTGAGGTGTTTTTCCCTTGGCTAAGCAGTGATGTAACAGTGCCAAGGGTGTTTGTGGGAGACCTGGGCTAGTAAGCAATGAAAGCTGGCATTGTTTGGGAGATTGAAGGCAGATGCATTTATATTTTAAAAATGAGGTAATGGATAATTTAGATTGGTGTAGTTTCTACTTTCAGAGATGTGGATTTACACTCTTAGGCTGAGGGGATACTTACTGTTCAGTGATACAGGCACAGAACTGAGGCAGAGCTGTAGCACAGGAATTCTGCCATCAGAGGTTCTGCTGTATAACTTTAAGTGAACTATTAAATATATGCTGAGAAAATACGGTGAAGATACAGCCAACAGAAAATTGGAAGGTAGGGGAGGTAGGGGAGAATCTAAAGAAAACTTTTTTTAATGCAGTTTCTGAGGTTACATCATGTTCCTGGTTCAGAAAATCCATTAGTGTATTTGATGGAATACAAAGTTTAAGGTCTGCAGGTGGTGGAACATGGACAAGCAATGTTTATAAACTGGTAAGTGTGCTCAGAAATCAGAATAATTTGGCAGATGGCACAGGTTATTCAGAAAAAGCAAACTGAAATTCTGAAGGAATGAATGTGAAATACTGAACTCCAGGGAAAAGGAAGTGCATGAAAGCAAGTAATTCTCCCCATCTTGTATGGTGCAGTAAAAAAAAAGCATCTGGTTGCACAGAGGTGAGCAGTGTGATACTATTGCAAAAGTAAAAATCACTTTGGAATTAACAGGATTTTTTTAATACAAGATGTAAAAGTAATTGTTCTGTTCAGTGCCAGTGATTTGGGGCAACATATTTTAAGAAATAAGTGGGCAGATGGAAACAAAAGGTGACATTGCATATAAGAAAATACATAAACAGAACTGAGTATTCCTGGTCTAGAATAAAAGAAGTCTGAGGGAGGAACTCACCCTTCACATACCTAAAATATTGGTACAACAAAAAATGTTTATCAGTTCTTGATATTTCATTTGGGAAGGGAGGAATTAGCTTTATTCACAAGAAAAATATTTTTGTTGAAATTAAGATGAAAAGCATTCTAACAGGCACCTAATGATGATGTGAAAACTAATTTCTTGTAGGCTTGTAAGCAGCAGATTGGCAAATGTCTGGAGGGGATGTTTATGGGACGCTTCACCCCACCACAGTGCAGGGACCTCACTGTTATGGTTGTTTTTGTGGTTTCTTTAATCTTCCGTTTTTGTCAGTAAAGCTCTTGTGGTGCCTCCGTGGATGTGACCAGCACTTCCAGAAGGTTTAGGAAACTGCCAAAGATCTCACCAACTGAGGTTTAGCTTGAGTCGTCTGCTGAAAAACTGATGGCTATTTCAAAGTTGTAAACTGACATCAATTCAAGTTAAAATTTGATATCTGAATGGTGGATTAATCTCTCTGTTCTCTCCACCTTCAAACCTCATAGGTTGCCTGTAACCCATGCACTTGCTTTTGATCTGAGTTCTGATTTTTGGTTAAAATTCCTGCTTTATAGCTCTTCTTAAAACAAAAGGAAAAATGTTTTATTTGGGTGGAGTATTATCCAAATACTTCAAGAATGCACATTACACATTTAAGTAGAAATTAATGTGTTGTTGAAAATACGCAAAGCAGTCAAAGTCTGGAGTATTAATTTTGGTGTATCAGCTTTTAACATTAATTCCTTAATTTTGTTCAATATAAACATTAGAACACACGTAAGTGTAGGGCAAATATGTAATGCTAAAATATATGTATGCGTTTCTAATGCAGACTTTTCATTTGGTTTTCTTCTTTATTTCTCAGTATAATTACAGAATAAAATGCCCACAAAGTAGGTACTGCATCTCTTAAATTTGTAGGCATCTAATGAGGACATAGCTTCTCTCCTTAGGTGTCCAAGTAAGCAGGAGTTTCAGCTTTGGTCAGTCACTGCCAGACCCTGTCAGACTGTGCCAGTGCTGAGGAGGGAGGGACTGCAGGATGCACCTTCATGGAGTCCTTGGGTGAGCTCGTAACATCTTTGTATTGACAAGCTCTGCTGTCCATAAAGCACTCAAGCTGATACAAGGGCTCCTATTAATGAAAATTAGTGTCTTACACTGTTTAGCTTTTGGGAATAAAAGAGCTTCTTACTTTTAGTTGATTTCATATTCATAGAAATAGAGTTTTTAAAAATTCTAATAGAAGAAATTTTGAGTCATTATTTTCAGTTCTTCATGATAGTTTATTCTAGAACTTGAGAACCCTGTTTTTAATGGAACATCTGTATTAAACAGCAGCCCTTAAAATACATGAGGTAAGTAAAAATGTTTTAGATGAGATTTAATTACTTTTGTATGTTTAAATTTTTATATATTCATTAAAATATATATTCTTAAAGTACGTGTTTACTTTCTGATTTTATAATTTTAAATGACAATAATATGAGTGTCTGCATATGAATTAAGTCACAGCAGCTAATGTCTAAAGTCTGCATTATTTCATAGTCATCTGATGCCATAAATGTAGGTATTCTAAACACATTTCTAAGGCTTTCTTTTACTATTATTTTTGTCCTGATAAATCTACAATGTTAGCAGTCTTTGTTGGTGCAGAAGAGTCAGGATTTCCTTTGAATGGCTTTGCATTTTATTGAAAAATCCTTCTCTTAGTAAGGTGCATAGGTTGTGGTAAACACCATAAAATGACAGAACAAATTAAAGCATAATTAGCTGGATTTTCTTAATTTCTGAATGACAGTGAATCTGCATGGGTATGCCTTGGGCTGGTTTAACAGCTTGTCCCTCCTGCAGCAAGAAGCTCTTTCCCCCCCCACACCTCCTGACCCCTCTGTGGCATGTAGGATTCTTTTGCTAACTGGGCTCTTCTGTGGCCTGATACAGCTCTCTAACCCATGAATAAAATTGGGGTTATTCTTGCTCTGTTAGTGAGCTGAAACTTTTGAGCAGAGGCTGAGTAGGCAGTGAGGCTCATGCCTGGCTTGTGCAGTCAAGGGTGGAGTGGGGAGGGAGGGAGGGAGGGAGGGAGGCGTGAGCAGGAACAAACCCTCTTTGGCAGCAGCAGCCGGCTCATTTGGCTCTGGTGCTTCTTGTGACTTTGCTCCGAGAAGATCATACAATAGGGAGAATTCAAGTTTTCACATCTGCGCCTCTTTGGGAGTCTTAGTTTTGTTGTGAATTGATTGAGTGATTGTTTTGAATCAGATTCATTTTGGACATTTTGGAAGGTTGGAGTGAGATGAGCTTATGTGACTGGCAGTTATTTTTTATTTGCTGTGTTAAAAAAAAATTGGTCTCAATGATAGAGTGGAAAAGAAACTCACTTCAAAATTTACTCCAAAAGTCATTTCAGGTCAAATAGAGTTTTATTAATTACTTTTACTTTCTATTGTTATTGTTCTAATCTGTTATATTGTATTTTTCTTTTATTCACAGAACTGAATTTCACAAGAGTTAATCTGAAGCAATTCATTCTGAAAATGCACCTTTCATTTTCTAAATATTCTTATATTTTGTAAATAAAGCACACTGTGAAATGTAAGTAACAAGTTAAACTTCTAAATTAAAATATTCCCTATAAAAAAAGGCAGAGTTTGAAAGCGGAGTACAAATGAAAGCATATTGTTAAGACCTGATTGATTATTCCCCTTTTTAAAACCATATTTCTGGGGAAAAAAGTCTCTTTCAAAACTTACCTGTTTTATAGCTCATTTCCCACCCAGGAGCTGAATCAAAGCATATGGGGGAGGAAGGTTTCTTAGAAGTTTTGAAACTATTTTACTAGAATTTTTCAAGTTGATACGGAGGTCATAGAATGACAATGCATTATTGTCTTTCTAGTTTTAGTCAACTGCTAATTTTTCTGTGCAGTGAAAATCTTGAGAAAGGGAGGAAGAGTCTGGGATGGTCTGTTACCTTAGGGAAGAAAGACTTGGAGAGATTAAAGCTCTGTCACTCACCCTCCTAAGGCAGCTTCTGCTGCTTTTAGGTATTACAGAGTTGCTGCTGTCATCACTTATTTTCCTCTACTATTTCTTTGCCTTTGAGTCTTTTTCCAATTTATAAATATAATAGATGTCAGAGAGATGTCCAAGCTTCAAGAAAGACAAATCACTCGAAGACATCCACTAGAGCAGAGGGTTTAAGCTGCTTAGGAGCAGGTTAATACCCTACACTTGGGGATTTGAGTCTTGTCATGGCTATTCATGGTCTGCTCCCAGCTCTGTGGCCAGCAGGCTGCTACAGCTTATTTCTCCTCTCTGAGAACCAAACATAGACATTCCTTGTCCCTTCCAGAGTCTGTGCAAGCATCTTTCTTGTGTTTGGAGCAGTATGTATAAAAAATGCTGCTTCATCTCAAATGTCATTTTATAATGTTGGAATTTTTATGTTTTTTTCAGTAGCTGACTATTTTCAAAATACTGAACACTTCTCTTTTGAGAGTCAGATTTTTGCGAAGAGGCATTTCTTCTT
Source organism: Muscicapa striata striata (assembly GCA_030060385.1). Classification (NCBI taxonomy): domain Eukaryota; kingdom Metazoa; phylum Chordata; class Aves; order Passeriformes; family Muscicapidae; genus Muscicapa; species Muscicapa striata. The sequence goes on from JAREIS010000046.1 coordinate 6,265,432, forward strand.
ACAGCACTGAAAATCTTCCAGGTGCTCTATGAAACACTCAGCACTTACTAAGTAGGATAAGACAGAAAGAAGGAGAGAGAACAAAAGCTTTTTGTACATCTCTTCATGGAAGAGAAATGCAATTACACTGTAGGAGAACTGATAAAGGACTTCAAGGAATTGGTGACTACTGCTATGATGAAGAGATACGAAAGCCTCGGAGTAAAATAGTGTGGAGAGGGCAGCTGAAAGCAGTACTCTTTTTGCAAAAAAAAGTTTAAAAATTTAATTTGTGATAAAATAAGTAGTGAAATGAAAACAAGAAAGTTGTAATCTACAACAGCTGCTTAATTTTTGACCAATGTCCTTGAGTGCTGTATTCCTTAATTGAGGACTTTAGCAAGAGCCCCATTTATTTTTCAGAGTCAAGCAGCGTGTCATGACTGAATATCTGTCACCCAACAGACATTAACAGATTAGTGGTTCATTTTCATTTTTCTTTGTGCTATCAGGAATAGAAAAAGCTTCTAAATATGTGATTTACATCTGTTTTAGAAAAATCAAATATACTTTGAACCTGATTTACCTGTTCTGTGGCAACATATGTAATGTATACTTGGGCTGTACAGAAACACAGTTGGGAATTATCCTTTGGGCTGTATTTTTATCAGTTTATATTTCTGATAATGGCTGTGAGTTGAGGCAATGACTTGTACCTTTTCCTAGAGTCTGAGATGATTTTGGGTAATCAATGCCACCATTTGAAGCAAATGTTACAACACCATTGAGTGCCCCTTCCAGCTTCCTCAGCTTGGGTGCCAGTTTTTCTAATTCATCCACCTTTCTTGTACTTAAATATGATGGAGGCTTCACCCAAGGATGATGGGAGGATTTGGTCTGGGCAGATTTTCAGGCTGAGGTGATCCTGCTCCACTTGCTAGGCTCCTGTAGCAACTCCTGGCAGTTACTTGTCTGCTACAGAAAAGAGGGAAGTTGTAAATCCTAGCATGTTTTTTGGTAACTGACATTTAATCTAAAGATGAATTTATATAAGGAATCCACAATGCTGTTACTGTTAAAAGAAGGTCCAGGTGTTGAGTTGTTGCATGTGTGATATTCTTAATATTCTTGGGTCTTTGACATTCATTGGAAGGACATGACTATCTCAGTTTTTTAGATCCTGATATAATTCAGAATTTTTCGGGTTTTTTTGTATCTGCAGAGTTCATCTTTGTGAAAGCAGCATCTCTCTCTCCCTTCAAATTACTGCTCAGGTCCTCTATTTACATACTGATTACTTCTCTGCCCTTTTGGGAGGGCAAAAAAGCACTTGCAGGCAGCCGAGCTGCAGTCATAAGTGCCAGGAACTTTCTCCAGCCCACCTTCTGCATTGTGACTGGTATGTTCATCAGCCACACTAATGAGCTGTTTTGGACATTTCATGTGCCAGCACATGCTGTACCAGCACTTTGCCAGGCAGAGGAGGGGATGAACTGGAAGGTGAGCTACTGTGTACCTGAGCTGAACCCACTGCACAGATAAGGCCACCTCACACCCCATCAGCTCTCAAGCTTCTCCCTGGCCCCATCCGCCTGTTCCTCTGTCTCCCCTCTTCCTTCTCTCCATTTTCTTTTCATCTAGTGTTTTTTTAACAATTCTCCAGCTCAGACATGATTTCAAACCTCATTGAGATGAAGAGCTGAAACAGAAGATGGAAGTAGGTTTATGCACAGGGCATCAGTAAATGCCACCAAATAGTCTCTCATGGCCTTGAGACGCTTACAGAGATGGTAAAACCTGCATATGCATGTATGCATGTGTGCAGGTGAGGCACTCTGATCATTTGCCACTGTCTACTCCCAAAACTACTTGTTTTGATTTTTTAGAGATTTTCACTCTAGTGTTTTCTGCAGCCCACATGGATGTAGTCCTGCCCTTGGCCCAGCACTGGGGTGCTGGAGTGACTGGGGCCAGGGAGCAGCACCAGTGCCTGGCATGTCTCTGCTTTCTGGACTGGGTGTCATGCTGGTGTTCCAGCAGCAATCAGAGATCTGTTTGATCAAAATACAGGCAGCAATTCACCTCCACACACTGCTCATGTCCAGCACTGTTTACAGGCGGGCCTGGGAACAGGTGACTGAGCAGCATTTTCAGCCTAGAGGAAAATAGGTAGTTTTGTTTAGGATTGGGTATATTTTCCATTTTGGAAGGCTACTCTTTTAAACATCTTAAGCATCTGAAATTGACCAAATCGTGTACTATGTCCTTTCCATTCAGAGATTATAGATTTCCTTTTATATGTATATAAATAAATAAAATTAGTTGTGAATGACTGCAGGATTTCTATATAAATTGACTTTATATGGCACCGATTATGCCCCCCGAGTTAATAATGCTTATACTAAGGTTAGATTCTGAAACACAGCAAAACCTTAGAAAGGCATAGGGAAATGAGAGGCCTCGTTGTGAGCTAATGACCTCTGTGAAGGAACCAACATGTCAGCAGTGTAAAATGAGATACACTTAATAGCTTTTCACAATGGATGCTTGTATACGATACACATCAGCGTACTGTGAAGTGGCTTGTTATGATAAGACCATAATATAGAACTTTTCTGTTGAAATGGTTCTCTCTCCCTACTTCTTGGGAAATATTTGTTCAAATAAATATGTGGGTTAGTGAGGCAACAGATAGTTATTTGTCTCTCAAGTGTGAGTAATGTAATATGAACAAGCATTAATGACCTAACTCCTTAATTCAACAGGAGATCCTTATTTTTCTTACACGCTATCTTATTTCTTAATATTTTGGAATCCATTGCTCAGTGTGTGTTGTGTGTTCCCAGGGGAGCTGAGAGCAAGTTACAAGCTTTGGATTAACTCTCAGTTTTGCTCAACTTTATCATCTCTTGGACTCTCTCTGGGGTTTCTTCAACTCAATGGCTGGCAACCATGTGTATCTGCTCCCTGAATCATCTACTAACATCTGCCTGAAATACTGAAAGACTCACATTTTTCACTGGATGTGAGAGGTAGAACTGGCCAAACCATTCACGTGATTTAGAAGTCCTTGCCTGATTTCCAGAAGAGACTCCAGCATGGCAAAACCAAAGCCCTGTGAATTTCTGTGAGTTAACACCTTGATGCAAGGCTGAAGCAGTTCACATATCACTGCCACCACGGCTAAGGCAGCAGAAGGGAACTTTGGGCCCAGCCATTCCAGAGTGAAGCCTGTTAGCATGGACAGACCTCTGATCAAAGTGAATCAAACATGAAATAAAAAGCTAAGCTAGCCCAGGGAGTGAGGGAGCTAAGTGAATGGGTCAAAAACTGTGAAAGGGAACCAGTGGCAGGCCATAAAGTCAAAGGAAGATCTGAGGGACTGTAGCAACAAGGAAGAAAAGCTGGGCATCAAGGAACAATGGGCAAGGATGACTAGACAGAATAATTTAGATCTGCGATCCACTGGGTTGTAACCAGAGGTTCAGGAGTCTCACTGCTCCTGGCCAGCAGGTATCATATCCATTTGCTTAAAATACATATTTTATTCCTCTGTAGGTATGAGCTACCAAAGGGATGACAGCCTACAACAGCTGTGGTTGCCAATCTCTTACCCCATGTGAGCCAGACATGTTCCAGTACTGCTGTTGAACCATGAAGGAGGCAGCACATCATCAGCACGCTAGGAATTGCTCCTATTCGAATTCAGTCTTTTAAAATAATTTTAAAATAAAACAAACCACAAAGTACTCTCTTTGGAGAATATGAATAAGGTCCATTTGAATGGACATAAGACCATCTGGGCAACTTCATGCAATATCTTGGCATTCAAATATGATGAGACAATCTCAACACAGTGTCTAGAGTGGAGAATGGGGCTGCAGGAGAAATCTGGTCAAGCTCAGATCAGTTCAATCTTTTTCTGGAGAGCTAGATCCTATTCCTGTGTCTCCATAGACAGAATTATTATGAGATGCTGCCAGGTCTTTTCAGCTACAGTTTTTAGAAAAGGTCATTTTTTAGCTTCTCTGTTCAGCACTCAGCTTGAAGTGCCCAGCTCTTATTAGGAGAACTGCTGAGTCTGGATGGGTTCATCTGAAGGTAGCAGGTCTGTGCTGCACACATGCAGTACAGCCAGCCTCTGGTAGTGCCTCATACACTGTGGTAGTAGTGCTTTATAATGCTGTGTGTTCTTGAAACTGGCATTCTTCAAGTCTTAAGATAGGCTCTTAAATTAAGTAGATATCGTTTGTAAATGTCCCTGTGTCTCATCTGCAAGTGGTGCTGCCTTTACCTCAAAGGAGTGCTGTCATGGAAGCTGCTTGGACACCATTGCAAAGGCATTTCTTGATCATCTTGTCCATAGAGAAGGTTTGAATGGTGCCCCACAATAAAGAAGTCAGGAAATTGTATGCAGTGACTGTGCTGAGCTGCTGTGCTGCTGTCAGTATCACTGGCAGCACCTGGAAGATTCAGCTGGTCCTGCAGCCCTGATGAGCAGTTCTGCAGCATTTGAACAGCAGGGGTGTGTTCTGTGCCCCTTTCTTCTCAGCAGCATTTAGCATTGCAAAATGCATGTGTCTGAGAGCAAGCTGGCTCAACATTTCTGATCTGGAACAGCTCTCTGCCTGGGTTTGCTGTGTGGTGTTGGTGTGGGAAGCAGATGAAGCAAGGGTGTAAGAACATCTGTTTGTTGCTGTGATTGATGTTGCTTGAACAAGGGTCTAGAGCACCAAGACCTGTGCAGAAAGCACCTGAACAGGACATATATGAGCCAGAGCAACAGACATGAATCAGCATCTGACCAGAGGATAAGCTGAATGGTAGTGGGAATTTATCCTAGTCTGGGTGACCTGGAGTACATTTTGGGTGATGTATTTTGCATTTAGGTGATAATGCTGATACCCTAAGACTGTGCTAAAGCTGGTTGGTGCAGGGATATGAATATACTAAAAAGTGTGGGAGAATTGTTGCATGTCTTCTACATTGAGATCCATGTTGGATGTCTTCTACAACATAGAATTGGTTGCTGTCTTGATCAGGTCCTTGGTAGCAGAGAAGCACAAAACCAGCTGAGAGCTCCTTCTGCATTAGGCAGGAGGTTGTCCCTCAGCCATACTTCAAGCTCCCTTCAGCCTTGTGCTACTTCTTGAACATTATGGGGCTTCTCAGTACTTGATCACTTTTTGTATTTGACAGGTGACCTTTGAGTCAAGTCAGTGGCTACTTGCCACATCTTGTTATATCTGTCTGCTTTAGGATCATTATAAAACATTAGATGGACTTTTGGTGAATATAATTGGTTTTCTCTTTGGACAATATTCCAAATTTAGCACATCTTCTTTGAAGCTTAGCATAGCACTTTCCTGGAGCTGCATCAAACCCCAGCACTTGGTGTTTAAAACTCAGTGTTAATGCCTGTTGGAGATGATGTTGTAACAGCCTCTGTCATGCTTTGAGTGATGGTCTTGTTTTCTTAAAATCTCTCTTACCATCTTGGAGATATCAAATTCTGGAATCAAACACTGACTTTAATGCAGGAATGTTCCCCATGGGCCCTGATGTTTTATCCAAGAGTCCCAACCTTTGTATACAATTGCTGCTGTTGATTTCCAGTCTAGGGGACTGTCTCAAATTGCTCCCTAAGTTTGGTGTCACCAAAAAAGCTCATATCTCTTTGCAGCTAATCAGAAAAAAGAGCTGGGCTTTAGGAGATTATCTGAGTTTGTAGACACTGAAAGAACCCTTGATTAGTAGCTCTTGAGCTGAAGATTTATTAAGTGATTTTATGTATTATATTCCTTTTTGAGAGACTGAATGCATCTCTTGACAAAATGAAACATCATTTTTCTGCTTCTCTCCATTCTGCACAGTTCATGCTCCCCAGAGAAGGGAGGAGTTCCTTTAATGGCATACAAACAAAAAAGTCAAGATTCAGTTGCTACATGGGAATAGCAATTAATATTTTCAATTTTTTAAACCTTAAATATGTTTTAACCCTCTTATTCTTGTTTTCTAGGTGAGGAATTTGTTTTGGCTTAAAATGCCCCAGAAAGGCCTGGGTAATCCAGTTGTTGAAATATAGAATTTCTCTCTGTAATGGAAAGTGCATGAGCTGTGGAGACAGAAAGTGCCAGCCCCTGGATTTTTTCCTCAAACATTCGCAATGGACATGGATTAATTCAGGGAACCCCTTGGTTTTGTCATGAAGGGTGAACTTGGCAACCATGTTGTTGCACCTTCAGCTCAGAAGTGTTTTGATGGAAGTGAATTTTTTATATAAATTTCATATCCAAGCTGCTTTGTGGCCCCGTGTGGAGGGTAAGATTTAGTATCAGGTAAAGGAAGGAATCCCTGTTCTGAATGAAGAGCCCAGCTGTGTGTTAGTGTTGGGCCTGCTGCTAATGTTATTTCTGATGAGGCATGTTTACTTACTTTCACCATGACTGTCCGGAAATCCCATGGCAAGAAATGTCAGAACATTTGCCAAATCACTACTTCACCCTTCAAGCTGATTGTTGTGTGTTTTCAGTCTGGTTCACATTAAGGGTTTGCTCCATCACTGCCTTTGCTCTTTTGGGGTATATTGATTACTTGTGGTGGGTTTTATAACAAACAGCCCTTTTTGAGGGATTACTCCCCCCTTTTCTCCCTGAGCCTGTGGCATGTTAGTTAATACAGGACTAATCTTTTCTACTTCAGACACAGTCTGTCTAAGGCAGTTCATCCAAACAAAAGCAAACTCCTTCCAGTTGATTATTATATTATAATGTCTTTTGCAAAGCAAAAAATAAGAAAAAGCATACCTGTAAAACAGAAAGAATGTTATAAAACTGAAAGAGGCTTAATTTCTCCTCCTGACAAGTATCTTATTTTTCTGTATATCAAAACTTTTTCAAGAATCAGAAGTCCTGCAAGCAGAGGTAGGCTGGTGCTGCCTGAGAGCTGGCCTGTGTAAAGGGAAAGCTTGGCAGGCTGGGGTCTGGCTGGCTGGGGCTGCACACAGCCAAGCCCCCTTGCACCAGCACAACTGGGGGGCTGAAGTCTCTCCAGGGGTTCCTCCAGAGCACAAGAGGAGATTTGACTGATAAAGACAGGCCTGAAAGGCTGTCTCAGATCTGCTGTCTGCAGTCCCTGTGAAACTCTGCAATGGACAGAGGGGGCCTTTCACAGCCTGGGTTTGGAAGTCTGGCATCCTCCCCAGCCTCTGATTTAACAATTTCATCTTACGTCCAACCTGAGGTGAATGGCAAAAGCATAAGGGATCAGAGAGAGTAGACTAGTGCTTTGCAAGAGAGAGGCAGCACTCTTGCAACCCTCTCGATATTGTATTATTTATTTTCATAGTTCCATATTGATCCTGCTGGCTTTACTTATTGGTAAAGTATGAGCTGAATTAATAGATGGGTGAAACTGCTAGAGATGGGTGAAACTCTGCTCCAGTAATTAGTTTTAAAAAATGATTACTTGTTTTATTTCTACTATGCATGTATTTCATTTATACCTAAACTGGCTTTTTGTTGTGGATCAAGAATTCCTGAATGTCTTGCAGGTAACTTGGGAAGGAAACAAGAAACTTGGGATTGTGTTCTACAAATCCTTTAGAATGGAGGAAGACACCTAAAAGTCATCTCTTAAAGTATATTTGGGCTTAATTTCACTTTTGCAATTCATATTGGTCCCCTGGAAGATGTGTGAGGACTGACAGTTCAAACAGCAAAATTCTACTTCAGTAGTAATTATGTGTTTTCTGGAGGTGATACCTTGTAGAGGGAAAATGTGTTTTTTGCAGAAAGATGTTTATATGCTAAAATTTATGTGGAAATTACTGTCAGTGAGGCAAGAAGAGCAAGTGAAAGAGGACAGGTGCTGTCACTTTTTAATTTGTGCCAGTCTTCTCTAGGCTTGTTCTATTAAATGTTTTTCTCTGAGGTAATGGATTTAGGGGTGGGATGATAGTAAGAGGCACAGCAGGCTGAATCTGGAGATATTTTCATCTTTTGAACCAAAAGTGGTGATAAGGATCAGCAGTGGTACTGAGAATAATAGATTTGGAACTTTGAGATGAACCAAAAAAATCTGAAACTTGGAATTAGGCTGTGATTAAGAGCCTTTTGGAGTTTTCTAAGCTCAACAGCTCTTCATTAATGCAGTCTGGCATATGTTTATTTCAATACTGTGATCCATAACAGCTAACTCCAAATGGAAGCAAGAAACTCAGCTGGACACAGCTTGGAAGGTTGCTACGGTGTCTGAGTTTTATATGCTCTTCTGGCTACATTGAATACATTGCAACAACTTAAACTGAAAATGCTCAAAGCCCTAATGAAAGGTTTCAAATTTAAAACATGGGGCAAGATTATGCTCTAGGCATGAGCCAGAAAGTGAGAGGGAGGAGCTGACATCACCTTAGCTGGATTTGAGCTTTTGTTGGCTGAAAAAAAGGTCTGAGAAAAAAGTACATCTCTGTAACAGCAAATTGTGCTGCTTAGGCCACCTACAGGGACTCCTTGCTGTGCTGTTCATTCCCTGGAATGCATGTAATGAAAGCAGCTGAGAGCTGTCAAGAAATGCAGTGCTAGGAGATGTAAAGAAAATAGAGGTGTTCGGCTCTCACCTGCCTCAGGCCTCTTCCTTGGCATCCCCTCACAAGTGCATTACCTCTCTCTGTCCCAGTCTCACAGAACACTACCCTGTGCATGTGGACTGCCAAAATCAAAAAAGGAACTAAAATCAAAACAAAACAAATCAACCCTGGAGAAATGGCTTTTAAATTCTTTGTTTAGTGAAAGGTGGATAAGCAAGTGATCATCACCTTAAATTTGCAGTATGGGTCCATGCCTCTGCTGGGATGTTTGGAAGTCCAGTTGAAAACGAATTCACAGAAATAGCATTGATGGTAAGAGATCCTGTAAGAACTAAAGCAAAACCTCAGGACATGCAAATAAACATCCATTTCTAGGTATTCCTATACACTTACTTGCTGCTACTTGTGAGCAGCATGTTGCAGCTAAAAAATCTGATCTCATTACTCAGGTCCTGCTTACCCTTTGCAGGGATGGGAAGGGATACAGTGCCATTGACTTGCTTCCTTCATCTAGGCCACTTTTCTCTAGTATCTAACCTCATCATACAGCTAATTAAATATATAAACACTTATTATAAATTATAATAGTTGTTAGTGGGAAAATTCAGCTGAAGATAATTCTCCAAATTTTCTGCTGTAAATCTTGATGCATTGGCTTGCTGACATGTGGTTAAAACACAGCCGTAAATCTCTTTGTGAGTCATGTCGTGAGGAAGGAAACACACGAGTTTTTCAGCACAGCAGTTATAAGTCAAAAGCTCAGAGCTCCTTGCTGCTGCCAATCCAGCCCCACTGGTGTCTGAAGTAATTAATGAATTCCTTTTGTACCAAGGCTGGAACATGATAAAAAGAAACAATCCATTGCTTTTACCTTGATTCCTGTCACTGAGAAGTTCAAACACCCACAAAAGCCTTCAGATGTTTCCACTTGAGTTCAAGTCAAACATTGCAAAGTTTGCTGTTCCCACCCCCGACTTTTTGACCTGGAGTATGATATAATCAAACTGTTCACATCTTTACCTTAAAAGTAGGTGTATAGCTAACATGCCAGCTTCGAAATACAATTTAGATGCTGCTAAAAATCTGTCCAAGTCCAAAAACTGCCATTGTTTTCAGGAAATCTGCACCAAAATATTTTCTTAAATTTTTTTGTATTGTTAAATGCAGACAAAAAGGAGAAGGTGTATGGAGATATGCAGCCAGAAGGATAGATGGAGCTGTGTCTCTCCCTTCCCTAATTTGTGTATGATTCTACAATTAGTTAATACAGGGCTTCTGAATGTGGTGGTCCTGTCCTCCTCCCACTTCACTTCTGGGGATTCCTGAGAATCAGCCCAGAGGCTCAGCTGGATCTGGTGAGTCAGTTTGCTAAACAGCCAGAAACCAGATCCAACCAATACTAGGGGGAAAGTATTTTGTGCCTTTTGAAGAACTAAATTAAATTCATTGGGAGCTAAATGGGAGCCATAGCTGGTGCAAGAGAGGGGCAGTGGTGCCAGCTGCGGGCTGCCAGCTTCCAGACCTGCAGGACTCCAGGTGAGATCCTGCTCTTGGGCACCAGGAGGGAACAAAGCCCATGGGTCACGGGCGCAGAGCTGCAAGCTGCAGGCAGCCATGACGCAGTGGATTTTGTGAGCAGATTTGGAAGAGAAAGCCAGCATGTTTGGCCACTACAAGTGAGAGGCTGTTCCCTGCGTGCAGTGTGGGGACACAGCTCTATGAATGGAGGCATTAATTGGGAGCACAGCTGCAGCTCCAGCTCAAAAAAGCTGCTTGGTGCTTGCTTGTGTCCCTTCCATTCCATCAAAGCTCGAGCACTTCATGGAATAAAAGCATATGGGACCAATAAAGCAGATTTAAGGAGATGGAGTCCAGGTGGCAAAAGCGTATAATGGGAAGTGACTTATGGGAAAATGCTGCATTCAAAACTCCTCTGTTGGTTTAGGTGACCCTGTAAATCCAGGCCCTGCTTTTAGTCAATGGGACTACTCATGAGAGCTAAATTACTTATGTTGCAGGATTGAACCTACTGAAAGGAAGACTTTTCAAGGAGGTCCAAATAAATGTTCTAACTCATGCTTACAGTGTTCTTAGTTTTTAGCATGAGCCCAGTAGTGCACACAGACAACTAATTTGCCATAATTTGTATATTTGTTTGGCATGTGTTTACAGAGGGGAGATCTGGATTTATTTAAAGAATTACTTTGCCCCTGGTTTCCGTATCCTTCCCTTAATCTCTCTCCACAAAAGAAACTCAAACAAAACCCCCATACTCTCCTTCTCCCCACTTAATGGAAAACTTGAAAGCAAACCATGCACAGTGTACCTTTCATATGCACATAGGTACCTTGCAGTGAAATGAGAAACAGCAGAAGAGCTCTGCAATAACCATGACTGAGTGTGCAAGGAAAAAACAAGCCTTCAGTAGAATACTGCTTTTTTAGATCTTAATAGCAGAAAAAAGTCCCCTACAAATAAATCCTCAATATGATTCTCATATGAAAGAGAATCTTTCCACGTTGAAACCAAATGTTCAAAAGCTCTGTGCTTTGTTGTATTAATGCCCATAATTTATTCTTCTTAGAAACTATCCCTCACAGGCTGTTATAGCACTCAGTGTGGTACATCATAAAAAAACAACTTAGAAGGCAAAAACATTAGAACAAAAACAAAACTCTGAAAGCTTTAGTGAATAAAGACTTGCAGGGGGGTCTGGAAAAAAGACACAAACGTTGTGAGAAATCAAAAACAGAAGTATAAATTGTAAGCAGAAATATAAACTAAGCTTTGTGAGCAAACAAGTCCTTTTAGAGTTCTCAAGTAGTTGTATGTAAAATTGATTTATGCAGCCCAAAAACCTTCACTGCACAGTCATTCCTCTCTTCAGCATCCAAAGCTAAACAAGCCAGTTCACTCTTCTTTTTTTTTCCCCCAGAATTGAATACATTTCAGTGCAGGAGCACCTGTCACTGTGATTGATACCTGCTCAATCTAGCACTTCTAAGGGCCCTAATCCATGTTGGAGTTGGGCTTGTAACTTCCTCTCACAATGGGTCTTCACACAAGGATGAGCTGTTCAATCACTTGAAACAGCTTTTACACTCCAACTGGAGGTGGTAAGAAATAAGATATTTTTATTATTATTATTTTTTACTTCTAAAACATTTATCCAGTTTCCCCTGCCCTGGAAAGATTGAGATGTTTATGTTCTCTGGAGATTCAACTTTCTTTTCAGGAAGATGAAAATCTAAGCACTGTAGTAATGGTGGCCAACCCACTGATCTTGAATTACAAATGCCGCAACAACCTAGGTCATGTCACAGCTTGGACCAACAGCTTCTTGCTGTTGTAATAGTAGTATATAGTAGATGGTGGGTGGTCAGAATTCCTGACTGTGCTCCAGAGGCTGGTCTTGGTGTATCACCTACAAATCCATGTGTATTTTCAACCCTATCCTATAGTGGGACCCTTGGAAGTCACAAGTCCTTCCTCTGTAAGCCTTATCTGGAGTTGCTTTACTTCTCTGTTCTCTAGGGTATGTTGGCTGTATTTGTGGCTATTTTTGTTGGCTACTATCACCTATGGTGTTAGCATCTGGGAGTATGTAATCATAGTTTTTTTTTTCAATTATACCTTCACAACCCTCATTCCTAGTGCAGCATCTCTTGTCAGGCCTTTATAGTCAGGTTTCAATCCTGGATTTTCTGCAGCAGGCAAAACAGCCTTGAAATTTATTGTGTTCTCTTCTTTGGGGATTTTATTAACTTGGCCCCTAGTGACAATCTGTGAGTTACTATTTAATTTAAGAAATTTGTTCATCTTGTTCATCTTGTTCAGGATGTAGAATTTGACTTCACTTGAACATATTGTGCAAGACTAGGAACTTCAAAATTAGGTGGAGCTGTAACTGTGTTAAAGAGGTGTTGTTTGGGATAGGGCATAAGGGATTTGCCTCTGGACAAGAAAAGCAGTAGAAAAGAAGGATTGAAGGTGCAGAGAGTAATGTCCCAGTGATAGGGCAGGTAGATAAGGAGCCATGATGTCAGTCCTCAATCCATGGAGCAGGATCTTGGCTGATGCTGGTAATGTTCTGTTCTTCCCTGTGGCTCTCTGCTGATGCTGGTAATGCTCTGTTCTTTCCTGTGCCTGTGCCCCTATCCAGGGCTTGGAGTGCCCTGTATGATGGCCAAAGTGATAAAGCTGTGAGCTATCTCAGCCAGTTCTAGCTCTCTCAGAGGAAAATTGCAGCCCATGCAGAGTCTTTTCATGCTGGTCAGGGAGAAGTAAGCCTTATTTTACAATCTTTATTATCCTTCATATATCCAAACTTCGTCTCCCCACACACATGTACCCCTGGCTACAGTTTATGCCCATTTCTTTTTCATCACAAACTCCCCATGGCAGACATCCTCACAGAGGTGGATCCTGCTGGTGCAGGTTTGTAAAGGTGTGATATTTTATAACTGCTTGTAGCCTGGTATACTGTGGTTAACGGAGCCTAGGAAAAGAGGATTAGTATTTTGGCAGATGATATTTTAGAAATTCTGGGTCTGATGACTTTTCAGAGGGAGGATATGTTTTCTCTTTAACTGAAGATAAAGGATACTGTATCATCCCACTGGTGGGCAAAGTCTAGTGGAAATAAAAAACATTTAATGGCAGGACAAACGTTGTTTAACAGAAGTGGTAAACCTTTGGAGTTTGAGCAAAGCTGTTGTGGAGCTGTAATACTGTCAATGAAGGGTTAAGAACAAGGAAATATGCCAAGGCAAAGTCAGAGATACAAGACCACATAATCCATTCAGATTGCAGATGGAGTAACTCCAACCATGCCTAGAAGGTAACTGGACAAAGTATGTTTTTTCCATTAGCTCAGCTCGCACAGTTATGCTGGTACAGAATTACATATTTCTGCTCAGTTCTGGCCACAGAAGCTATTTCTTCATGCTCAGACCTGTTTGCTGGAGGTGAAACTGAGCTGGGTCATTGGAGCTGCAGAGGAACTCCTAATGAAACAAAACCACATGAGGTTGTACTTTGCAGGGGGTGGATGGCTGGATTAGGCTGTACACTAAGTAGTCCCCCAGGATATTTTTCAACTGCAATGCAAGCTCAGTGATCAAATATGGAACAGATTAACAGGAGGAGGGGTTGTGTATTTCTTGTAAGTCACAATCTTCTTTTATTCATGACTATCTGCAGTACAATTTTTGTGAAGCACTGGTTTTTAGGCTTGATTTTAGTGCTGTAATTCCATGGCATATCAAGCTGCCAGTATAATTTTCTGATTAATTTATTTGCATCAATACTTTTTAAAATGAGTGCAGTAAGTGCAGGATTAAAAGGAGTTATGTTTAAAAGGTCTTTATTTCTAGCAGTATGGGATATATCTGTAAACACAGCTTTTAAAAATAGGATCTTAATGTTAGCTCCAGAAATCCATATATAGTTGCTCAATGTGTGGCCTGATTTAATTATATAGCTACTCCCTCTGATTGCATGAGATCAAGAGATGTTCAGATTTCTGATTCTGATGAGTAGAACAGCTGCTTTAAAGCTGAGCTTGTACGATCTTTTCTCCTATGTGTTCTGAATATTGGAAAAGAAATAATATTAACATTTTCATTAACCTTAGCTACACATGAAAGCATGAGCCTAGGCCCCTTATAATGAGTACTCTCCTCGGTGCATTTGTTGTAAAACCAAGTTCCTGAATACTAATTTCCGAACCTAGTGTACCTTTAAAATTACCACTTGTGTTTTTATTAGATTGGATGGTCAAAATAGGATCTTGGTGTCTGAAATTTCTTGCATGCTATACCTGTACAAGTGCAGCCCTGCCCTAATCCGAGCAACTTGTGCCTTGCTGCTGCTTAAACCAAGTCCAGAAAGCAGATCCAACATCTGTGATCGCAGCTCACTGAGGGTACGCTGCAGAGAGAGGCTGATGTTTTAATAAGGGCATGTAGTGACAGGGCAAGGAGAAATGGCTTCAAACTGAAAGAGGGCAGGTGCAGATTGGATATTAGGAAGGAATTGCAAGTTTTAAAGTCTCACCGAAGCCACTCTATGATTCTGTGGAAATGCAGTGATGGCCACAGCCTTTAAAAGAGTGGTGGTGGCACTGCACAGATCACCTTTTAGGGATCTTAAATATCTCTTTATATATACACATTTTAAATTATGTGGGTTTGGGAAGAAATCCATTCCCAAAGCCCTTCAGGACAAGCACCAGCTTCCACTTCTATCACCGTGTACCCCTCTGCCCCAGGTCACTGCCCCTGCTTGAACTGTGGTAGTTGATTCTGAGGAAGCATTAGCTAAAGCAATATCCACTGCTCCCCATGACACCTAGGGACAGCAGCATCTGTTTTGCTAAATAGCCTGAATGTGTTTATACAGAGTGAGAGTTGCCTAAGATTTATTTAATTGAGTATGACTCAAAAGTGAGTAGCTGTATGACCGAGAATGCTGTGGTATTAAACTGATGTCAAGATTGACCAAAATATTTTTATAGTGCAATGAATATATTGGGAAATGATAAATCTTGCCAGTTCCTGCAAACCAGGCTGAAGGAAGGGAAGGGAAGCTAAGTAGGGAACCTTGTGCTTGTCTCCAAATACAGGTATATATTAACTCTGTAAATGTGGAAAAATAATTTAGTTTATAACATAGACATGTCTTTATTTAACAGACCACTTATAACAATAAGTTTAAGCCCCTCTGTTGTAGTATAGATTATTTTTCATGGTGTAACAAATAATTAAAAGCTAAAATCAAAGAAAAAAAAAGGAAAAATATATTTAAGTGAGATGGGACTAAAAGGTTGTCAATGGCATGGCAGGCTGCACATTAGCTTCTAAGGCAAGTGAGATGCATCTTTTTTTATATGGAATTTGAACAAGTACAAGGGAGCACAGTGTTGGGAACAGCCTGCTATGAGGTGGAGATCTGTGCATTTCTTGTTTCTTCTAGCTTGTTTCTTCTTCTCTGGTAATTTTTTGCTCCCTTTGCTCAGATATTTTGTGTTTAGATCTTGCAGAATATATTTATATTTTAATTTGCTTGCATTCATTACTTGTAATACTCTAACTGGATTTGTATCTAAAATTCTTTGAAATTTTAATATTCCTTAAACACTTGAAATCTGTCTGCTTCTGTGTTCTCTGCATTATTAGGTGCTCTGTGCTGTATTTCCAACAGCAGCCCTATTTCATTTATGACACAGGACCTGCTACCTATGCAAGAACTCCTCAAAGCTTTGATTTTTATCTTCCTTTTCAATGTTACCTCTCTTGAAAGACTGATGTTAGTTGAAGGAAGGGGCTGTAGAGAACAGGGAGGATGATTGGGCAGATTTCACAGTCGGGTTTAGGGTTTTTTGCAGGGTGAGCTGGGATTTATTTCAGCACAAGAAATTTGCTTTCCCAGCATACTCAATGCCACACTTTTTATGGGAGAGACTCAGGCTGTGTGTGCAGCTGTGCTGAGGGAGTGGTGTAAGACAGACAGCCATGACCATTCTGCTGGATGTGGCTCAGATTGTGAGAGCCTTTTAAAACTCCTTTCCTTTGAAATAAACCTGCAGTGTGACCCATGGTCAGTAAGGGCCTCAAAGACACCCAGAGAAGATGATCTCCAGAGAGCTCAGCCATTAAGTGTGGGCAAGTTGCACACAGTGCTCAGCATACACAAAGATCTCTTAAAGATTTATAACTTGACAAAATTTGTATGGAATTTGGTAGCAATGAATGAATGTGTTTATTTGACAAAGGCCATTCTTACCTGTTCCCCAAAATCTGGTCTGTTGCTCCAGGGTATGTAAGCCTGAGATCTGTTTATGGAAAGGACAGATAATTTTAGTTAACATTTGTATAGAAAAGAATACATTCTTTGTTTTAATCTCAAAAACGTTCAGTATATTTTGCTTTAAACTAAAAATAGATTAAAAACTCCCAACCCTTCTCAGCACAAAAATGTCAATGCAAATAGTATTTTGCAGAGCAATAAACAAAAATCAAGGTGTAAAGGAAAATTTGGCTAACCTGAGAGAGTCTCACTGCTACTTACTTTCCATGTAACCTAATACATAATCATTGAGGGCCCATCACTTCACCTGCAGCATTCACTGCCATATCCCAAGGTAAAGGTGACAAATTATGTCTTCACCCCTTCACCTCCAGCCCAGCTAGCATGATATTTGGATTTCATGCATGCTATGTATTGCCACCCACTTCAAGTAAGAAGCCTTCAAAATACTTAAAAATTACAATTAAAATAAACTATTTTATAATAAATTTATTTATAATAAACAACTCACTCCAATACATTAGAAACCCAAGGGCCCTGCTGTTGCCGTCTGGATGCATAAATTTAAAATTATATGCACTTTAGCAAAGGTGGCCTGAGCTTGGACGTGTCTGGAAGCACCAGCCAGTGGAGGCTGGCTCAAGGCATGGGGTTGGAAATTGGGGTGCTCTGGTTTTGTAGTTAAACAACTAAAAGCAGAAAAAAAGCACTCCAGATAGCAGATCCTGGTGAAGGGCTTTGTAAAATGAAGAAAGTATTCTTATCCATTACTGAATAGCTATATTAAATGATGAGGAAAAACTCAGCACCACCTTTTTATCTGCACATGACCTCTCCTGAGGCATCTGCGGCACAAAATTAAAAGGCGGGGGGAAAGGGGCAGATTAAGCAACGCCCGAGAGTTCTGCATTTGAAAGCAGAGCTTCAGGACAGAGACATTTTCCAAAGAGCCATTTCAGGACAAAGGTCACATGTATGCATATAAAATCATTCCTGAGAGCAGCGCCTTTGTCCCCCAGCCGTCTCCCAATGGAGCCATTGTCCTGCCGGGGCAGCTGGCACCCTGACTTCAGCAGCGCTGCACCGGGGCCGGGCCCGGGGCAGCCCCGATCTCACTGGACAGCCCCGATCTCCCGGGACAGCCCGATCTCCTCCCGGGGCAGCCCCGATCTCCCGGGACAGCCCCGATCTCCTGGCACTGCCCTGATCTCCTCCCTGGACAGCCCCGATCTCCTGGCACAGCCCTGATCTCCTCCCGGGGCAGCCCCGATCTCCCGGGACATCCCCGATCTCCCGGGACATCCCCGATCTCCTCCCGGGGCAGCCCCGATCTCCTGGAACACTCCCGGCCCGGCACATCTGCCCGAGCCGTTCCTGCCAGGGCCAATCAGTTTCCACACCGAGCTTCAGACATGGAGAAAAAAGACTCGCTGGTACGGTAGGAGCATCTGCACTCCCCTTCTACCCTGCGTGTTTTCCTGGCTTGCCAAAGTAGCCTCAAATAAATATCATTACAAGCAAAGTCAGCATGAATGTGGTTTTGCAAAATGCAGCTCGGATTGGGATTTGGTAAGTAGGAAGTCCTTCCAAAATGCATTCGGGGGTGATGTTGGAAGCCCCCTGATTCATAATGAAGGAGAAAATATTATTTAATGCACAGAGAAGAAAATGTATTCTAGAAACCATTATAGTTCTTGTATAGCTTGTTTTGCCTCCTGAAGAGATCTCCTCTCTTAACCTTTTTAATATAAACTGCTTTTCATATATATTCCTACCTTATAGCAATATAAAAATTGGCATCCAGCACAGACATGAGCAGAGTATCTTGTGTTTTGTTTATGTTTACCTCCTACAGTATCAATATTACACAACTACATAAATATGAGTTTAGAACTCGTACATCACTTGGCTTTTGATTTGTATTAAAATTTCCAGTGTCTGGAGCTTCACTGGTAAAGTCCTGTGCTTAAAGGCCATCTATCTCAATAAGGTTCCTGTTCCAGGTACCTCTCCTGAAGCCTTTTTCTCCAGGGGAAACGTAGGGATTTCTTTAATCAAGGTAGTAACACTTCAAGTATCTGTATTTTTTTCCATAACTCCCTATGCCACAACTGTAAAATGCTGGTTAGAGAGGCAAGGAGCAATTAAATGCTCCATGCCTCATAGTTCTCCTACTCATAATGAACTCATAAGATTTTGATTATTCTGATTTTGAATTATTAGTCTTGAGACCTTCTTTCAAGTTTCTTTTGCTTCTGATTTGCTTAGATTTTGACTGTGATTTACTTCCAATTTCTGCTGATCTAGGCAAACTTCCTGTCAGCATGTATCAATGCTGTGAACACTGTTCCTTATTGCCACCACGCTCTGTGATGGAAACTTGGAGCTCTGCAAGTGGGATTGGGATGATGACTTGTGGATGAAAAACAAAGAAGGAAAATGGGCTTTTCAGGAGTGTCGAGGTTCTGCCTAAAGTTTACAAGAGTGCTCCAGCCCCCCACATTGGACATGTGGTGGGGTGTTGGGGACATGGGCTGGGGACTGGCAGAGAGCACTGGCTGTGCCTGGTGGGTAGGGACAGATACTGGGGGGTTGCCTGTACCTAAAAGAAAGCAAAGGGGTCTGTGACCCTAAGATTGGCTGCCCACAAAGAACCTGCTGTACCTGTTTAGGGACAGATTTTTAGGTTAAGAGCTTCCCATGAAGTGCAAGGCTGGAGAAATATTTCCTCCTAGGAGGCTGGCCTGTAAAATATGCTAAGAAAATGAAATAGTGCTCTATTTGTGTAGTAATATTTATTCTACAAAATCTTAGCTTATTTCAGAGGTTTTAATATGAAGGTTAAACCATGAGTTTAATGTCACTGCAGCAAGGAGGTTTCCAATTATTTATCAAGGATGCCAGCTATGTTTGAACACCAGACAGCTAAAGATATGTTAGCATCATTCCTGAAAGCTGGAGCACTCTTGAAAGCACTGCAGCCTTTACCAAAGGATGCCAAACGAATCCTTTGACACTAGCTGAACTGGAAGTGGAGATAGTGAATATTTGTGAGAGCTGAATGAAGGGTGGTGCATGAGAGTGCCCCAGCAGTGCTGGGGGAATTTCCATGTGCTACTGGAAGTGCTCATTTGTGGCACTTCCCCAGATTAATGGACCACTTATGGAAACACATCAAAACCTGATATTGCTGGCACACCAGTAACAAAAACTGGTTTTCAGGTGCTTACAAATCTGACAGCATCCTTGACCTATGCCACACCTGGCTGGATGAGGGGTTTTGAGCCTCCCAGCACAGTGTCCCCATGCCACCCACACCAGCCCAGCTGGGATGCACCCCCCTCCCCGTGCTCATCACCGGGTGAGATGACAACTGTGTTTGTAGGCAGCCAGACCAAATGATCTCACAGGCTTTCTTTGTCTCAGAACCCGGGAAACTGTGTGTGCACCACACAATTAGAATAAAAGAGAACAGGGTCACTGTCACTTTGGTACACAAAAAATACATAAATGTAGAAATAAGTATGCATTGGCCCTATCACTATTGGAGGACTATTTTCCTATTGTGTACAGTTGTTTAAATTCCATGAGAAAGATTCATGGTAAATGGTCTTTTGTCCTAGAAGGCTTCATGTTTCAAAACATTGAAGTGACTAATTGCTTAGAAGTTCTAGTTGATAGTGCTGTATATGAAAAATTGGATAAAAAGAGATTAAAAATACAAGATAATAGCAGGTATGCTCAGCTTCTGTCCTCTTGCCCTAAGCCAAATGGAACTTCTCTCCTATTGCAGATAGATTATATCCATGGCTAGGAGATTGTGTCCTCAGGTACCTGCTCTTCTAACACAGTTCCAGCCAGCTATTTTCTTTTCATTTCTTTGTGGGGCTTCATACCCTCCTTCCATACTGTTTTTCTTGTGAAGTAACTCAGAAGTCTTGTCCAAAAGCTTTCTCCTTTGTTTATCTAACTTCATAATTTCTTGTAGAGAGTTTTACTAGGAAGCTGTGTTGGGTTGGCCTTGTCTGACTGCCAGACGCCCACTCTCTCATTCCCCTTCCTCAACAGAGCACGGCGAGAAAGTAAGATGGAAAAGTTCATGGATTGATATAAAGACAGGGAGATCACGTACCCAATTAGTGTTATGGGCAAAACAGACTCAACCTGGTAAAAATGAATTCCATTTGTTGCCATTTAAAACAGACTTAGATAGTGAGAAGCAAATTAAAAAATTAAACCTGCACCTTTCTTTCCCCTTTTCTCAGTTCTTCATTCCTGGTTCCTCAGCTGTCCCCAGCACCCCAGGCAGCACTGGGGGGATGACCAGTCCATAGGAGCCCCTCTCTGCTGCTCCCTCCTGCTCCTCACCCCTGCCCCGCTGTGGGGCCTTTCCCCAGGCCAGGGTCATTTAGGACAAACCTGCCTCACTAAGGTATTTTCTGGTGGTTGCAGGGGAATCCCTGCTCTGGTGCCTGGAGCACCTCTTCCATGACCTTAGTGCCCACAGAGCTGTTCTCTTGCTTTGCCCCTCACTAGCACTACCTGCACAGCGCTTTTTATCCTTTTCTGGTTTGCTCTACCGGGGCGCCGCCATCTTGGCCTCGTGAGGGGCTCGTGAGGGCCCCGGTCGTTCCTGTGGTGGGATGGGCCGTGCCTGGTCCATGGTGGCCCCAGCCTCTCCAAATCATGCACTACTGCACATGTTTCTGGATTCTCACCCTCTGATCTTCTGTTTCCAGGTATTTTTCTGGCTAGTTAAAAATTTTAACCAGAAAGCCTTCTAGTTTTGAAGAGCTCTCTGGCTTTTCTGTGACTGAACTCTTCACCAGTTGTATCTTCCTTTTTCATTTTGAAGAAGTTCTTGGAAACTCATCCTTGTCCATAACCTAATTTTTCCCTCCCATGTTATCTGACGTAGAAACCTGCAGAAACACCACGGCTGGGACACGGCCAGAGCTGTTCCTGCCGTTCTTCTCCTGAAGCCCTCCCTCCTCCAGCATGGCTCCCATCCCCCTCCCTGAATTGTCACATTTTATTCCCTTCACAGATTTCTATTCCCTGGTGCTTGCTGTTAATGGCATGTTAATGTTAATGCTGTTAATGTTCAGCTGAGATTCTGACTCTCATACCTGTGGTGCTCAAAGAACTTGGGATATATGGATTGTCCTGGGTAATAATGCTTTGTTCAGGCAAATGATCTATGCCAAATTTCAAACTTCTGGCTCTGTATTGGCACATGTGGGAGTTGAGGTGGCTGCCAGGACATGGCCCACTAGTTCTCAGACACATCCACTCTTGTGTTTACACACAAACCATCCCCCTGTCATTCTTTTGCCTAAAGTGGATAATTTGCAAGGGGAAAATATGTTAACCTGAAGAAAGGATGATTGTACTGCTCTGTTCCTGCAATAGCAAAGGCTCTCAGAGGCAGCAAAGGCAGGACTTCTGAAATAGAGGGAATCACTCCAGGTTTTACAGAGAGCCCAGTGCAAAGCTGGGACAGGATTGGAACACTTCCCTCAGCTGTTTTGCAAACAGCATAACAAAGCAGAGGGGAGAATACAGCCCAGGGACACCTCATCCCACACCCTGAATTTTTAATTACTTGACTACAGCAACTGGGCTCCGCAGAATTGCCCAGAATGCCTAATTTAAGTGTTAGTCCTTGAGGCAAGACATTTTGGTGCAGCAGGGTGCACCAGCACTCATGACAAATAGCAGTGAAAAGGGCAAAGATGCTGACGTGAACCTATTGCTGTATATTTTGCCCCGCTGAAAAATACTTTAAGTAGTATTAGCTGTATGTCCCTGGTTCTGTTGATGAATGTGACAGCTTGAAAACCTTTTCTGGCCAGTGACAGGAGGATGGGGTAATGGGACAAAGGTTATTGGAGCTGGGGCAAGATGGTGATGAGGAACCTATGCTGTGGTAGCAGTAAAGGGGGACCAGCCCTGCACCAAATTCAGTGTTGGAGCTCCCAAAGGGGACAGGGAAATTCTGATTGCAACTGCAAGGACTCTAACAAATCAGTGTCCCTCCAGCTGCACCAGCCCATGGTTTGGTGTGTCAGCATTAGCCTCAGGTGTGAGTGGGATGGTGGAAACTTGCACTTATCTGTATCAGGACCAGTGAAGGATGGTCAGTGCAATACTTAAAGACTTCACAGGCTGTATAAAGAGAAAATATGGCTTGGTTCAGCCATCTTTGGAGAAAGAGGGGTATGAATTTGTGGCTGCAATCTGGTACCTACATCAGGTGACGCTAGAAGAGATGGCTCTAGAAGAAATGGTGACACTAGAAGGCTTCCTCAGTCATTTCAGGCATTCCTCAAAGGCTCTTTGCACACCCAAAATGAATTTTGGCTGGGACAATCATAAACATGGATGAAAATATGGTCATTATGAGGGTAAGAAAAAATGTCCTGATAAAACAACTTTTTGAAATAATTAAGTTAACATCACCTGTAAATGCCTGTTTTTATTTCTTTCCATGCTGAGGCTGAGCAGCTAAAGCAGTAGTGAAGACAACAGGCAAACCCCAGAAAAGGTCACCCCTCTAGCTTGAACAGAGGGAATGCTGTAAGATGGGGTGAAATTCCCTTGGAGCTGATGACCCTTCATCTGGGAGAAATGTAAGAACCCTGGATATCCTTTTGGATATCCAGAATAATAGGATCCTTTTCCCTGCTCGGGGGAACAGTATTTCTTTGTATATTCTTTGTAAATGACAGGATTGTACCAGAGAATCTAAGTCCTTGCTTACAGGAAACAACCTGAAGGGTCCCAGTCTCAGCTGGCTGCCAAGTCCAAAAGCACCGACTCAAGTCATTTGTGTTGGACTGCATACATTCAGTGCACCTAAAGATGCTCTACCTTTTTTACATTCCCTAACATATAATGGACTTATATGTGCAGTAGAATACAAATGAAAGAGCATTATCAATAGGGCAGAGATCACAAGGATGTTTTCCTCTTTCCAAACCCCACAACAGCAGGAACAAGAAGGAGATTCCCTTTTGGAGTCTCCAAAGCTCTGTTCTCCTAATACATTTTGTCTCTTTTCACCCTCAACACTGAGATGTCTTTTTCTACCCTCTCATTTCTCTGTCAAGCCAGCCCAGCATTCCCCACAGATGCAGGAGATGTCTGTGACTACCATGGGATATTGGGTACCCTTCATCTACTGTTCTGTCCTGGCAGATGCTGTTGGCAGCATTGAGCCTGGTTTGTGTGTTGAATCTGCCACTTCTCTAAAAGTTTCCTGTGCCTTCTGTCCTGCAGTCTGACTGTTCTTTCACCTGCCCTTATAAGTTTTACTTATTTATTTTATTCATAATGCATCAGAGTAGGAAATTACAGTTTTCCTAGTGTTGGTTTTTTTTTTTTAAATTCAGTGCCTTCCAAAACCATGTTGGAATTATCTGCAGAATCAAGCAGATGCCTCAGCAGACTGAGGCTCCCAGCAAGCAAGGGTATGAACATGAGATTATACCTCATATAGCACACCCTTTTTCAAACCAGCTTTCACAGTTTAAGCCACCACAGAGGAAGTTGGTGCTCCTGCTCTGTCTTGGTGCAAATGGAACTCAGTTTGCACAGTGGTAGGGGTGCTCCTCCTCAAATGACTTCAGCTGTCACCTGGAAGTACTGCTGCTCCTTGCCTTCTTCCATCATCCATCCTGGCTTCTTTGCCCAGAGTGTGGTATTTTTTTTGTGTGTTTTTTTGTTTGTTTGTTTTTGTTTGTTTTTGTTTTGTTTTAAAGATGATTTAATCATAGTGTTCCTCCTCTCCCAAAAGACTGAAATGGTGAGCTCACACACCTGAGCAGGGACAGCAGGTCCTGGAAGCCGTCCCTGCAGCTGGCAAAGGAGATGTCCCTGCTCTCCTGCTCTCTTCACCAGAGCATCTGTTTACTCAAGTCTTTTTTACATGGGTTTAATCAGATGTTGCCATCAAAGTTGTTTGGTTTCAGTGTCTTGGAGAAGGGTTAGCCACAGACAGTGAAGAGATAATAAATTAAATAGTTTTGCAGGCTCTCTGTGGATGCCCAGGAACATCTGTCTCTGCCACGGAAATCTTCAACAAGTATAATTTTAAGCTGGTTTCAGTCTTGTCTGCTGTGAAAAGGACATTTACCAGGGTGGAGAGCCTTCTCTGAAGGCTGAGCAAAGCAGAGATGCTGTTGGTCTACAGCAGTCAGCAATCACTAAACCAATGAACTGTTTCTTTCTCTAAGTCTTGTTTTGTTAAATAAAAAAACAAAATATGAGTTAAACAAAACTTAACTCAGTAAGATTATTTTCTTTAAAATAATGAAGAAATCTATTAATATTTAAGTGACCTGAGTTTCCCTGCAGTTTACTTGTTTAATCCATTAGAAAAAATACTTTATTCCTTTCCAAAGTTTTATGCTGAGAAAGTGAAAAAAGTATTTGCCTAAAACCCCCTGATAATCCTAATGCAAACTCATGCAGAGTTGCATATTTTTGATTACTAGCGTTTTTCATCATTATTTTTATATTGCATTCCTGCAGACTTTGAAATTTATTCAGTCACACATTATGATATGGGTTTTTAAAATAGTCATTCAGCAACAGATCACATTGTTTTGTTGTTGAAATGTTTCGTATACTTTTCTCACTCGTAGAAAACAGGGAGTACTGTTCCAACAGGATGTTTTTCCCTTTGTACTTACATTTGTCATCTTTGCACTCAACTGAAATCAGAAAAAAAAACCGTGACCTTCAACTGAACTTGCGGTGACATGTTTCAGCTTAGGAAAATTTGTGATGCTTGGAAAGTGGCCCATCTGTCCGAAATGACCCAAAAAGCAAGATGTGATTGTTTTAGGCTTTTGTGCTGTGCCATTACAGCAGGCAGCAGCAGATGCCTATTGAGAAGTGCAGGGTGTTCAGTGAAAGCTGCGGTGGCACTGCTCCCCGCGGAGCAGAGGGAGTGGGAGGAGAGCAGAGCTTGTCCAGCCCCTTCCCCTCTCCCCTGCCCCGGATGCTCCTCAGTTACAGTGCCCGACTTGGGGCTTGGAAGCAGCGGCAGTTTGATGCTCGCTGTGTCCCACTGCTGCCACTGCTGAGGACCAGGGCAGGAAACTCCAAATGTCGACCCTGTGAAAGGAAGGGAAGTTTTTAGCCTGTTTTGATTTGCAGTGTATCTCTAGAAATGGTTGGGGTGAGAGGATGGAAGAGATAGCAAGGACCTGCCAGTCTGCCAGTACTGGTGGTAAACATTAGGTATCTGGATTCTACTTGCTGGGTTTATTTCTGTTCTGAAGGAAAAGGACAAAAAAGCCAGCTATTTCCAAGGTATTGGAATAGTTCACCCATCTCAACAGCTAGGGATAGCTTAAAAAGATGTGTCTTTCAAATATGAGATAAATCAGTACACCCAAAAACGGGCTTCAGATGGGATTAAGTTTGTTAACATGTTAGCTGTGTCCCCATTATATGCATTTGTCTATGAACAAAAGCCTGGACAGTTTCTGTTGTACCCTCTGCTGTGTAAGTGTTCTTGTGGCCTGTGAATCAGATCAAGCAGTTTAGGCAGTGTTTAGTAATTGTAATTTTTTTCTTTAAGAAGACATCTCTTCTTCATCAGCTGTCCTAATTTCTTCAGGATTTCCTTCTCTTTGTGCTGGACTGATTGCATCTAGTGGTGTAAACCTGCAGTCCATATGCAAATAAAATAGATCTGCTTGAGTATACATGCTCATGTATAGTAGGTCCAAGCCCCAGAGGGCTGTCTTAACTGCAACACTGCCAAGGTCTGTTCTATGTTCATGCATTCATTTACCATGCAAAAAAAAAAAAAAAAAAAGCTTCCATAGGTGGAAACACACATAACAGCAGCCAATACTTCAGCCTTCGATGCCTCTTCTTCCTATGCAGAACCAGGAGGACAATGTGCCCACCTGAAGGCATGTGCCTACTTGTTGTGTGGGAATCCTCTCTTTCCAGGCTGACCCCACTTTGATCTTTCTTCAGAAGTATCAAGCTGCAAAGCATGTCCAAAGCCTCAGCTGCAGGCAAGTTGAGAAAAATATTCCTAGTGACATATCTCTTTAAACTGAAATCAAATAGGATTTTGCTGTTTTGAAAATATCAGTGGGGTTTTTTTAGATTAACTAGGAGAAAGATATTAATTAAAATATTTCTTTTTTGATCCAAGTGCTGAAAACATGAAAAGAAGTATTTCAAACAAACAGAACCTTTTGTTTGCAAAGAAAACAAAGTAAACAGTATTAATTATATCCACATTTTACTTGTAGCACTTGGAAATTTTTTAATCATATCCAAGCCTTGACCTTGAAAATGTGCCAAAATAGAGTTTGAGCTGAGAGTGAATGCAATCAAGTCAGAGAGATATGTTACAGGGTTATTGCAAAAGTCCCCACAAGAAGTTTTATATACACAGGAGATTCAAAGCTAATATTCTACTGAGAAAGGTTTGAACATGGTAAAGGATCTACATAGGAATTACAAAAAGAAACTAGAAATAAGATCTGAAGTACTAGAAAACCTGCTTTTTACATCCTTAAATAGCTTTCCCATCCTAGTGGGTTTTTTGTTTATTTGTTTTTGTTTTTTGCTCCTGTTTGTTTGTTTTTGTTTTAGTTGAGTTTTTGTCTCATTAAGTTTTAATTCATTATCTTAAAGGGGTTATGGTTTTTGTGGGATGTAATAGGTTGTATCACTTGTAAAGTTCAAATAAATTAACAGTGATTGTGTGTGGCATATGCAAGGTACCATGCAAGGCCCTTGAAACCACCAGACTGCTGTCTGGGGAGTAGGTGATGGATGTCACACCACTGAAATCTTCAGCTCTTTGAAAAAGACCAGTGTAAAGCTGAAAATGGGCACCTCCAGCACCCATATCAGGGAGTGGAAAACAAGAGTGAGGACCTGAATACATAGCCTTTTATGGGCTGTGCTAAAAACACATATGGGCCCTCTGCCTCCATGTTTCACTCCTTCATATTCTCTCTGAAGATTTTTCATCACAGAGCAGTTTTTATTCTGCAGTTGCTAGAATTTTTATGTATGACTATCTTAAGAAATATAATTCTCAGTGCATTTTAGTGAAGTACTTGGGATGTTTCATGATAGTAATATTGTCCAGAAACTGAACTGGGTATATGTTAAGAGGATGAGGAAGGCATAGATAGGCGATTGGTGTTAATGCTGCTGCTGTTGTGTGTGGTTCACAATGAGAGGTAAACTCCCTGTGTTGGACTGGGTGGTGTATTAGCTGTGGTACTGCTAAGAGAGACAAGTAGTCAGGTACCCAAAGCTTTCTCCAGGTTACTGAAAACTCCTCTTTCCAGCTGACCTAGCTGTCCTGCTAAGGCATAACCTCGCTCATAAACCTTGTTCCATTTGTATGCCACCACAAACTGTGATTGTGTGTGGAGGGTGCCTGTGGCCTAAGACCTCTCCACAGGTATCATAGGCAGCTTTTGGAGCTGCAGTGCTGTCACCAAATCCACAGTCCTCACTGAACCACTGAGGCTGTTGTACCTGATGTGGGGTGTGAGAAAATTTATTTCTCTACTGCATTATCTACTGCACCACCCTGCTCACCAGTGTTTCAGTCATTATCCCAGTGAGTATACAAATGTTCCACATAAGTAAAGCAGTGACAGGAACTCAGGTCCTCCCATGACCTCTCCTGTCTCTGGGTAGGCAGAACTCAGTCTCACACAGGGATGAACCCAGTGTCCCTGTATTTTGAGCAGGACACGTACATGAGGGTGAGGTGAGATGAGGTGCAACATGCTTTGCTGGCCGACGTGCTTTGTTGTGTGGTGCTCATTGAGTTTGGGCTGTATCTGGGTGCTCTCCCCCCAGTCCTGTGAACCCTACAGGCATTATATAGGGTGCTCAGAAATGTTGATGGGCCTATATGTTCCTAAGGCAAGGGGCTGGGCTGCAGCAAACTGCAATTTTGAAGACTTTAATTTGTCCATGATTGTCCCTGAGGGTCTGGCATTGCTTTATGGATCTTTCTGGCCAAGAAAGGCATCCTCAGCACAGCCCTCCAAGGCACCAAGCACTATGATTTGCATACCATTCCCCTTGGGGCAGTGATGAGCAGACAGATAATTGAAGACTGGTGGTGTTTTGAGAAACTGCGGTGAGGAGGGTGTACTTTCATGTGAGCACAGCTTGGTTTGTGGGTCTCCCCAAGCTCATGGGGTAGCAGAGGGCATAGTGGTGCAGCTCCTCGGCAGTCAGGCCTTCTGAAGTTCCACCTGAATGTGAGGAAGAACTTATTTACTGTGAGAGTGATTGAGCACTGGAACAAGCTGCCCAGTGAGGCTGTGGAGTCTCCTTCTCTGGATATATCTACCATCCTTAGAAATGGGCTCTAGGGAATCCTGTTTGATCAGGGAGGTTGGACTAGATGACCTCCAGTGGTCCATTCCAACTTTAACCATTCTCTGAGTCTGTAATAAAAACATGGTTTAAATTCCTTTTTACACAGGAATCAGCTCTACTTGATATGCTGTGCCTCTTTGATTTCGTTAAGACTCAGGGTGTCATCAGTAAAGTACTCAACTCTTCCCACGCTCACTTGGCTGCTGGAAGTTCATTTGGTTTCCCAGTGCTTGTACCTGAGTCCACTTGATGTCCATACTACTTGAATTTCCAGGGTTTGTCAAAAAGTTTTGTTCCTTGAAATTGCTATTTTGAGTGCTATTTGCACTCAATTGATGGTTTTTCTTGGCCACAACTCTACGTGGATGCTGTGTTTGGGAGCATGAGAGCTCTGAGACACTATAGGGAAGTCCTTCACCTTTCCGTCTTTCATGTTGTTGTCAACCCTACTGGAGGCTTGGTCCACTCCATCCCCAACCTCTGACTCAGTCAGTATATTTGATTTCTCTGCACTCCTTTTCTCATTAGAAAAACTGCTCAAGAAAAATTAGTTTTGTATAAGACTATAAGTACCTTGCTTATATTAATTCTATGCCTTTGATACAATTTTCAGTAGCATACCTCTGGAGAAATTGGTTATTCATTAGCTGGATGGGTGCCCTCTTCACTGGATTAAAAAACTGGATGGATGTCTGGGCCCAGAGAGTGGTGACAACGTTAAATCCAGTTGGTGTCCAGTCTCCAAGTCTCAGTACCAGGGTCAGTTCTGTTTAATATCTTTAATAATGAGCTAGACAAGGGGATTGAGGGCACCCTCAGTCAGTTTGTTGCCCAGCAGAAAAGGACCTGGGAGTGCTGATCAGCAGTGGCTGAACATGAGCCAGAGTGTGCTCAGGTAGCCAAGGTGGCCAATGGTATCCTGGCCTGGATCAGAAGCAGTGTGGCCAGCAGGACAGTGACCTGGCACTGGGGAGGCTGCACCTTGAATCCTGGGTTCACTTCTGGGCCCCTCGCTTCAAAAAGGACATTGAGGGTCTGGAGCATGTCCAGAGGAGGGAAACAGAGCTGGAGAAGGGTCTGGAGCACAAGTCTGATGAGGAGAAACTGAGGGAGCTGGGGCTGTTTAGCCTGGAGAAAAGGAAGCTCAGGGAAAGCCTTACTACTCTTTACAACTGCCTGAAAGGAGGCTGGAGCCAGGTGGAGTTTGTTCTCTTCTTACAAGTAACACCTAACAAGATGAGACAACATGGCCTCAGGTTGTACCAAGGGAGGCTTAGACTGGAAATTAGGAAAAATTTCTTCACAGAAAGTGTTGTCAAACTGCCCAGGGAAGCTGGTGGAGTCACTATCCCTGGAGGTATTTAAAAGACGTTTAGGTGTGGCACTTAGGAACGTGGTTTAGTGGTGGACATGAGCTTGGATTCAGTGATCTTAATGTTTTTTTCCCAACCTAAACTATTCTGTGATTCTGTGACTCTGTGAATATTTGTAACTGCAAATGTCACAGCACGAACGTCTCCTGTGAGGCGCCATCTGGTGTCTCGTTGCAAGCTTTGCATCCCGAGTTAAATCAGTAAAATCATACAAGCCTGAAAAGCCAAAGGCTAATTTTTTGCACAAAAACCGAGGAAG
This sequence comes from Muscicapa striata striata, assembly GCA_030060385.1. Classification (NCBI taxonomy): domain Eukaryota; kingdom Metazoa; phylum Chordata; class Aves; order Passeriformes; family Muscicapidae; genus Muscicapa; species Muscicapa striata. The sequence continues at coordinate 6,295,832 of JAREIS010000046.1, forward strand.
AGGCATTTAATATTCTGATGATCTTGTTAAAATTCCTTTTTAATGTGTTTCATTTAAGCCTTAAAACTTCCACTGAATTGCTGAATTCTTGGGCCAGAAATACATTATTTCAGCTTTAGTCTTGTCTCTTTTGATTACTAACATGGCAATTAGTTGCTGAAAAAATTAGTTGCCACTGATCCCAACAGCGAAATTTTTCCTCAACAAAATCATTAGGCCTTGTTTATGCTAATAAGTTCCTTTTGAATCTGTGGGATAGCTTGAGGCACAATCCTGGTCACAAAAAGAACATTGTGCATCTGTGTTCAGTTCAGAGCTACTGGAAAATGTCTTACATAACACAGATGAAAAAGATTAGCAGTTTCAGAGTCATCATCTATAGTTCTAAAGGACATTATAAAGAAGGTTAATTAATTCTATACACTTGTAACATGGACTAGGAAACATAAAATAAGCTCTTACATTTATGTAAAATTGTGATGTTTACAAGCTCCAGAGGCATTACATGAATGGAAGAATGAAATATGTATGTTTAAGTCGGTAGAAGTCATGCATAATGCTGTATTTTTTTTGTTTTATTTGTTAAGGTTTTTTTCCTGAATGGCCATTTTTAACATATGTAGGAACTTTCTTTCAAAAAAAACCAAAACTGACCAGCTGTGTGTTAGGAAGATATGCAGGAACAGCAAAGGCTCTGAAATTGAGAACATCTCAGAGACTTCATGTATTGGTTTGGGCACACAAAATTGGCCACCCAGTTTGAAAAGTCCATTGTGTTTTGCCGAGTCCCTTGGTGATCCAAAGGTCCTAGCCTGGGGGAGAGCTTGGGGCTGTTGATTCCCATATTTTGCCTCTGAAATAATGAACTTCATTAGTTAAGATACATAGGCAACACCGTTGAGCAATTTTATTGGTGACACTTTAGATCTCCCTCCTGCTGCGGTCAAACACTGCTGTACTTACCAAGTTTTTGGGGATGAAATTGTTTAACCACAAGATATACCAGAGGCTAAGGATAAAGAATTTTATAGGAACAGCTAGTAAAACCTTTGATGATTACTTTTTTTTTAGACCTCTATTCACAGCTTTTTGCTAGAAAAATACTGCTTATTGCCACCTATTTTTTTTCCCAGCCCAGCTAGTGATAAAGTGAACGTTAGAAGATGGGTCTTGAATTCATAGTCTCAGTTGGTGCAAGGAAAAGGAATACAGTGTCCTTGTGTAGGAATTTTCAAGCTAATTACATTGCCTTGAGCTTTGCAATGCAAAGTTGCAGCTGCACAATGGAGCCACTTTCGGTTAAGAAACTGCATAAAAAAGGATCAGGTCCTAGCAAAGGCTGGCAGGCTGACACTTGGGCAGCAAAGAGAAGGGAATTTTAGACTCTGTCCTGTAAAGCTACACGGTGGAGGAGTTATTTCTGCAGGTAAAAGTTACCTCTAAACAAAGTTCAAAATTGTATGTGTTTAATATTACAAAATATTTTAAAGAAAACTGTACTGTGTCTTTCAATGCCGGTATAGAATTTGGGACAGGTCCCAAGGGAAGCTCAGTCCATCTAAGGGCTTACAAACCTTGACTCTGTCCCTTTAAATGTAATTGTTAGTAAACACTTTCATGAAAGAAGCTTTCATCAGGGAAAAAAAAAAAAAAAAAAAAAAGTTGCAAACTACAGTGGTAAATAATTTGCCTTGGCAAATAATATGTAAGCCACTGATTTGAAACGTAATTTTGTTCAGCATTATCATTTGCTGTGTAAATAAAAGTGCTTATCCAAACAGACAAGCTTTCTGTTGTTCATGAAAATGGGGAAATGTGGGGCAGAGGGAACATGTCACTTCCCTTCCTTTCTGGAAGTCTGAGGTTTCCAGCTATTTAGATGAAACTGCTTGTGTTTCCATCGATACGAGCCTTGCCCTGCCCTGCCGGGAGAACACGGTTGAAAAATGCCCCCCTGTCCCCGCTCCGAAGGTGTCTCCAGAGGCCTCTGCAGGCCAGTGCTGAACGCGGGGAGCCCTCGGAGAGGAGCCGGGCGCTCCCAAAGCCGCCCGGCCGAGCGAGGGCAGCGCCCCGGGCCGAGCCCCGGCTCCCACACCTGACAGCGGCCCGGCTCTTTCGGGGCTGCCAGCGGGAGAATTGCATTTCGCAGCTCGCAGCGAGCTTCCCCCCGCTTCTTCTCTGAGCCAGATGGAGACGCATTTGGTTTCTCTTTTAAGCATGTTACTTTTGTGAGGAGAATAAAACGAGCAGGAACAGCTCTTGGCCGCAGCGGCACAAGCCAGCCCTGCTCTGCCAGAGGAAACCACATAAAAGCGCGCGGGTGTGCGTCTGGGGGGAGGGCGCAGCCAGCGATGATGCCTGGAGCTTCTTGCACTCGGAGCTGCGATTTGTGAGTGAAACATGATGAAATCACCCCCTGGACAAATCACACGAGCCTGTCAACCTCACCAGGTGGGATTACTCGTAGCTAATAGCCTGAACTCCCCGAGCAAACAGAGCTCTGCGCGCACTATAAAAAAAGGCGACTGTGCGGCACAGGCTTTTCAAGAATTCCCTGGTATGGCTAAGCAGGGCTGCGTCCACTCGCACCAGGTAGGGGAGGAGAGGAGCGTGTTTGCTTTTAGAGGAGGAGTAGCCCGTCTCTCCTGAATAAGTTCCTACAAAAAGGAGCGTTTCAGCTTCAGAAAGAGATGTTTTATTCATAAACCCCTTATGGTTTGTGTTACTCTCCAACGGTGACGCTGTCAGCTGCTGCTCCAGTGATGGGAACTGCAGTGCTGGGGAGCTCCAATGTATTGAGGACCATCTCTGTCCTTTATGCATAATGCTCTTAGTGCAAAAGTCCTGCTTCTCTCACAGTTTGCTTACTTTGCTGTTTTACTTTTGCAGGTTATATCCTTATTTGCTTTTGCCTTTGGAGTAAATGTCTGCATGGGATTTACAGCAAACCGGTTTAGGAGATCTGAAGAATGGGATGAGGGTCCGGTCTCAGGTACAGTAACAGACATAAATTGTACATCACCATCTACCCTTATGTTATAGACTGTGGTTAGAAACCATTCCTACTCTGTAATAGTAGTTTGCTTGTTCCTTTTCCCTCTAGGATATAGAGAAGAATAAATAACTCACTGAGCCTGAGTCAGTTGACCTTTGGGACTCACCTATAGGTCTCCTATTTACTTAAACTTTTGCTCTGTGTGCATGTGACTATGGAAAATTTAGCTTATTCTAGGACTGAGCACTGTCAGTTTTACAGAGACTGGTCTCATCAGCTCCTGAAGTGTTTGCAGTGTTTTGTACCCTGCATGGCTTCCTTATAGTGCTAAGAGAAACTCCCTGATGGCTTTAAGGGTGGTGGGTTTATTTTGGTAGCTTATGAAGCGGTTACTAGAGACTTGATTAATGCTTTCAAGAGGCGCTGGTGAGAAAAGCTTTTGGGATTTCTGCGGCTCCTGAGGTCATGCTGGTTTGTGAACAGTAGACGGCAGACATCTGACGGCGGAGAGGGCTGGGAGAGGAGAGCAGGTGCTCGTGCAGATGTGCTGTCACTGAGTCCTCTGCTTTTCTTATGCCTTCTACATTTTTTCTTCGGGCGACAGCAAGAACATACCACAGGAGGAACTGTTATTTATGTTGTAGGGCAGTATAAGGTTCTGTGAGCTCAAGCATAGTCCAAATGGAAAAATGTATAAACCAGACAACTAGTCTTTTTTTATTCAAGAAAAAGCAGGCTTGAGTTGTGTCTCTGTTCCTTTGGCAGGAGAAAGGAAACTTGTGGTCATTGACTTAGAGCTGGAAAACATAACTGATGTGAAAGGGTTTCATTTGCAATGCCCATCTGTAATGATAGCCTGAGAATTTTAATTATAAAATTGTTTGCTGTGGACAGAGTTTGATGTGTTCCTGGTATTGTATCTGTGTCCTCCTGTCCTCCCTCTTTGAGGAATTGGTATCTAATCACAACCACTATCAGGGCTGCTGGTCACTGAGTAGAGGCATTTTAGGTAATCAAGAAGATAGTGGCTGTTGCTTTTGATCTTTATAGCAGTAAAAGAAAAAATACTTGAAAAATAATTTTTAAAAAGTCTTCTAGGATGTTATCTATAGAACAGAATGTGTAGTGTGTGTAATAGTGAGGGAAGAATTTGCATTTCAAGTGTTCAATGCCAGAGTGCCAGTTGCTTTGCTTTCACTGGTGACTGTCAGGGCAGGGCTCGGCTGGCTTTTACTAAAGACCCAGAAGTTGTCTGACATTGGGGTCCCATTGCAGCTGATCAGTGCAGCTCTGCTGAGGGAGCTAGTACTGTTCAACACCTCCAGAGTTGGGAATAGTAACTGTGTGCTCCTTTCAATAGCAGGAGGATTAGCTCAGCATTCCAGAAAAGTAGGAAGAAACACAGGATCTCTTGAAAAGGGCAACAGATGGGTTACTTTTGGAAATCTGTTGAAAATTGGCTTACAGGTGGTATTGACTCAGCACCTGGCATTGAAGTAGTCCAGTCAAGGTTGCAACAATGAGAGACAAAAGTAATGGAGGATTTTGTCCATACTGTGTTTATGTAGCTTGGTTACTTTTGTTGCAGGAGAAAAAAAAAAACTGATAGCAAGACATAAGGGAGTATATCTACAGTAAAGTATAGACAGTAAAAAATTACACTGGAGATGTGTGGGGTTTTTAGCAAACTGAAAGCACTGTGATCAAAGAACCTTAGTCACTCTTAATTGCATGACTTCCAATTGCACTTTATTGGAAGAGCAGTCCAACGAAATTTCCAGAAAAAAAATTTGTATAAATTCTTTTTCAACTTCACTATTCTTTGGCTTATCTGCCCCCAAGTGTCTTGATGTTGAGAATTAATTATTTTATATTGACAAAACACTTTCTTTACCAAGCATTATTGTAGAAATCAATTTGTTATTTCTCCAGAGGTAAGCCATGATTGTAAGCAAATTTTTGTTTTCATCTAGCATAGAACTTTTCTGTGAGCCAAAACCACCATTTTTTCCCTAGCATGCAAATGCATGCCAAAGTGTCACCACAGCTAAAACACCTCTTCTTGTTCTCTTTTTGCCATGTACATACAAATGTATGTCTTTATACACTTGAGATGTTGAATATTTGTACCCAACAAATTATTTAATTGAAGTAAATTTTTTACTCAAAATTATAAGAGACAGGAGAGAACCAAAGCTCACATTTTTCCATAACTTTGCCTTTGTAAGTTACTTGCTTTATGAGTTTCCTAGCCATCTTTTTAAGCACTTTCAGGGAAAATGACCTTAGTAATCTCTTGAAACATGGTTCTTGATCAAAATAGGATAACAATGCTTTGGGTGAAACACTGTAGATTTTCTATCTCTTCTCACTGTAGTTTTAAGCATGCCATGAAAAATGGAGTGATGCTTTTCTTCTGTTGGAACACTTGTATTTTTTCCCTTATCTGACTTTTCATTTGGATTTAACTCATTGTAAAAATGAAAAGCAACTTTATAATAGGAGTGTCATCTAGCAGAACTAACACTCCAGACGTTTTGTTTAAGTATTCTGTTGTTTCATATAGATTCCATATGGTATCCAAAATGGCAAATTTTTACTAGGTAATCTCCTTCTTAAAATGACTCTTTAAGCATGTCTATATTGTGTAGTTCTGTTTTAAACACTATTACAAATAAATGGATTTTATTATTTTTAAACCTTGTAATCAGACGGAATCAAAAGAAATAGTTTGATTTAGCACTTTCAAAGATAAATATGACACCTTCAAAATGGAAATATAACAACTTCCTTGAACTGAATCACAAAGGCAATATTGCCCTATTTAGCTTTGCTCTCTAATCTATGACACAGAAGACAATTAGATGTCTGTTTTCAACTTAGTGGCAATAAAAGGAATGTATGGAAAGAAACGTGAAAAGCTTTATGTATGAAATAAGAAAGAAAGGATCTTCAGGCTGAGGTCCCTGTGCCTGCTGCACCATCTAACTGCAGGAGCCGTGGAAGGATGCAGGAAATTTGAAAAGGATTTTAAGCTGTCAAAGTTTGTTCTGTACAGGGGTTTCTGTTAATTTGAAAGTGCTCGCTAGGGAGAGAGCTCCTGATGATATATTTTCAAACTATTTTGCATGTGCGAGTACCTGTGCTATGGCATTGTGCATGACCTGAAGATCATGGTCTGGCTGCAAAGGCAAGGTCAAGCATGAGACACAAAGACATGATCTTAATGTACTTGGAGAAATTCAGCAAGTTCTTTTTTGTGCTGCAATATGGAAAGTGTCCTACATTGAATAAGGACATGTGACTTGAATTTGCTAAGCGATTTGGGATAATTTGCTGCAGCACTAATGAGATGGTTGTCAAGAGATGTGAAAAAATTGGACAAGGTAGGTGGGCTAAACGTTTCTTACTTGAAATGGAAACCCTACTTGCAGTTATGGAAGATGGAGCTAGCAGGGATGTTGAACAGCTGTGTTGACCTCCGTATCCCAAGACCTGGTCAGCTGTTACAGAAGTGCTTCTGACAGATCTTGGCCTAGCCCTTCTTCAAAATCTTCGAGCTTTGCATAGCTTATGAGATTGCACAGTTTATGCGGGCAGTTTGTTCAGGTGGTTTCCTGGTATAAGTGAGCTGCTCTTTACAGCAAGTGGACATTCCTTGAGCTGTGGTTAACTGTCTCTTATGTAATCTGGAGTCAGATTTACACCTTCTCTTTCCTAAACATATGTTGATGTGCTGGTTTTGGGGTTTTTTTGCCTTCTGAAAACATTTCCCTCTCAGCCCTTTGAAATGAAAAGGGTAATGCTCAGGTAAGGTTTATATGTTGGTATGTAACACCTTCAAGTTTCTAATACCTTCGATTTGCAGCTTACTGGATCTGTGATTACATATGACTATCTTCCTAAGGAGAAAGAAGTGGAAGAGGTTAAATAACATGAAAATAGTTTTTGGTAATAGATTTTTAGAAGCATTTGATAGGAAGCAGCTGTCATCAAAAATAAGGACCGCAGCTTCATAGCTCTGAAAATTTGAGTGTTAAGATGATTTGAAACAATTCTCATGTGATTGATTTCTAGGGTAGTTTTGTGACCTACTTATGTAAGCAAAGAAAACACTTATCTCTGTATTGCCAGCATAGATGCACAAACTTTATCTCCTTAGAGTTTCAGATGGCCCAAATACTAATGGCTCACTAAGATCATGCTTGCAGGGTATGTACCTATAGAGTGAAGCTTCACTGTGTGTATGATTGTTACTCACCCTGAGCACTGCTGACCTGATTGAAATAAAATCCCACAAAAACAGAAAGATGGAGTTGTCTGCTACTACCTTTTCCAGCAGTGTGCCTTGACACTGCCATGAGCCACGTCTGCAACCACTGTACATTTGGGGTTCTTACCTATGATCTTGCTGTAGCACTGATTTTCTGACAGGTTTACTCACCGAAATGGTTTATGCTGGTGTCCAGTCAGTGCCACTCCAAGGGAGGTGGTGGAGCAGTGGTGCTTGGGATGAGAGCTGGTGAGACATCAGCTGCTGCAATGTCACTCCAAACTCCCCTGCATCATCTTTTCCATCCATTCTCACAGTGTTCAGTTAATGCCATCTTATTTCAGAAGAGATTTCCCTTCAGTTTATGTGGAAACTAAATTCTCAGCTATGTGAAAGTGTAGGGGGAAAATACATAAGAAAATATCAGAGCAACTATTTCCCAAAAGTGCTGTTGCGTCAGTCTTCTAAAAGTCATACCACTAATCATGGTGAGGTTTGCCAAACCTAAAACCAAACCCTGGCCTAAAAGAAAACAAAACACAAGACAATTTCAAATACTTAATTTTAGTAGGTCTCTCAAGGAACAAAAGGCGTTGTGAAATTTTCCTTGGAACACCTCTGTATTTAAAGGATAATATACATTCCTTTATTCTATAAAATACAATTAACCCTAGAGAACAGCACACACTTTGCCTGCTTCATATAAGCTTCTATGTAGGATTCTCCTACAAAAATACTTGTAAAATAAATAAAATGTATAAAATAGTAAGTTTTGAGAAAAGAGCAGACATATATCAGCTTTGACATTAAGGGCCCTTACTAATAAATAGATTATTGAAGTCTAATGCATTATTCATGGTTTGCAGACTGGCAGTCCTCCATCTACTTGTACACATAATAATTATTGATTTCTTAAATACTTCTGTATTTTTAAAGTTTTTATAATTTGGTGCCCTGCAGAAGCCCATCAAAAAGCCTTGCTTTATTTCTCCATTAATTTATAGAGCATTTTAATGTTTTCTTTCATGCTTCACATTGATTTGACACCTTCCAGTGTAGCAAACCAAGTCCTGCTGTCTGCACTTAGATTAATTGGAGTCCTTTCCTATGTAAACTGCCCAGCCAGCCATGAAAATGTCACTTGGTCTCTGAAAACAAAGGCCTGCTTCTGTGGAAAAGCTGCAGGTCCTGGAATGGGGCCTTGGAGACTTCAATACATTTCTGCTAATGATCTCTTGATTATTATAGAGGTAAAGCCAGGGCTGTTTCTTTGCAGGATGTTATCACAGCATGCTGCTTCCTTTTTTTTCCCCCCAAAAGAACAACTTTTTACAAATTTGTTCTTTTTTGTTTTGTTTCTTTGAGCAATTCTCCTGCTCTCCCTGCTCCCTTGCCTTTCCTAGAGCAAGCATCCAAGGTCTTGCTCATTCGAGTGGCTCAGGGCTGAGCTGCCTGTCCCATCGCTGCTAGCCTGACCGATGTTGCCATTTCTTGTTCCACACAGTCCTGTCAGATTCCCCCTGGATCAATACCTCTGGCTCCTGCAAAAACAGATGCTTTGAGCTTCAAGAGGCAGAGCCTCCTGGCTGCCGCTGTGACAACCTGTGCAAGAGCTACAACAGCTGCTGCTTCGACTTTGATGAGCTGTGCTTAAAGACAGGTATGGTGGGTCTCCTGTCCTGCACTGCCAGGTGCTGCTGACACCTGGCTTCTGCCGGTGGTCAGGACCTGCTTGATAAACAGTGCTCCTTGGCATAACCTGCATCTCCTCCTCACCTTGCCCTGGCTAGGCAGACTCAGCTCAGCCCAGCCCAAAATGCAGCCCACGCTTCCTTGCAAGGAACAGTAGGAATGTGCACTTATCGCTCCTGACTGCGGGGGCAGAAAAGGCAGGGTACTCTTCATACCACATAGAAAAGCAGATCTTCTGACACTAAATTAAAAGCAATTGTCAGTGTTCAGTCACCAGTCTGACCTCTAGTTTACAATCAAAAGCCATGGTAAAAACTGGACATTAGCCATTTTGTGTCAGACATCCTTTTTCATCCCAATTGATAACTTAATACTGGAGCAATTCAGTCCCACAGGAGAAGGTGCCTTAGGAGGTGGGGTCATTGAAGGGGGGGCAGGTCCTTTTGGAGCAGGGGACAGCCAAGACTTGCTACCCCTGCCCCAGACCCTGATTTCCAGGTCTTAGGATGCATATTACTGCACTGGAAGAAACATTTGACTTCAATTCATTGGACCCTGGGGGATGGAAATGTAGCAATAGGTTCACTTTCTTTTTTAGGGTTTGTTTTTTTTTTTTTTTTTTTTTTTTTTCATGAGTCATAGGCAAGGAGAACTTCAAAGAGAGACATGAGTTATATTTTACTTCTTAGCATAGTGCATTTAAATTATTAGTTGTACCCATCTCCTTCAGTGTTTGCACAGCGGTCAGAGTTGACACAGGTGCCTTTTATTTTTGCCATTGAAATTTTTCTTGCTTTATTGAAGTATTACACTTACTAAGCTGCCAGAAGAAAGGTGCAATGATTAAAAATATCATTGCCCATGGATATGTCATGCTTGGAAGTCTTGACTTCCTCAGTTCTGTTTATGATTATATAATTTTCATAGATTGATACAAAAAAAGAGTGAGCTAATCTAGTATGAAAAACAAGTTTGGTCCAAGGCCAAAAATTTCTGAATTTTAGGCTGACAGTGTTCTGCCCCTGCTGTAAATGGCTGCAGAATGAGAGGCCCTTTTTGAAGACTTTCAGAATGATGTCTGCTACAGAAGGGCAGAATTTCAGTTCCTCACACCCCTGTCCCCAGCAGACACATAGGTTTGCATATGGATACCTGTATAGCTCCTGGGGCTGTTGTGCTAATGGTCATATACACCCACAGGCATTTATTCAGGCAATTATCACATGTGTGATCTGTAAATATAACATACTTATAGAAATAAGCCCAAATGAAGCAGAAAAGGGGATAAGACATTGCTCTGACGTGTGGTTTTTCACTAAGCGCATGTGGTTTAAAGTGACTTTAATAGTTTCTTGGGTGGGCCTTATTGTGGAAAACCATATGTTTAAAACCATAGGCCCTGCTCCAAAGCAATGTACTACCCTTGAGAGAGCACCTAACTTAGGCCAGATCTTAAATTAATTTGCAAGATAAGAGAAGATGGAGTTCTCACAGCAGCCATGCCATGCTTTTCCTTGAAGAACAACTCGGTTTTTTTGTATCTGTGAGGTTGCTACTGGATCTGCCCTATGGGTGAGGAACTGATGGAGTAAGGCATCACTTTGCACCGATATAGTCTTTTCTCTGCTTCCTTATTTTCTAAGGATTGAACAGGGGACTGTAGTAGTTGTGAAGAAAAGCAAAGATTACCCAAGAAACAGCAGAATTCTTAGTTTGTGCTTTAGGTTCCACCATTTATTTATGAAGATCCTTTTTTGTCTTTTCCTTTCCACGCCTTTTCTGGCACTCAGATTGTACAAAGCCTGGAACACAGTACCTGAAGGTAGCAGAAATACTCACACACGTGTTTGTGGAGGAGCCCTACTGCACTTGCAAGTGGCAAGGGTCCTTTCCTTTCTTTCTGGTTGGCACAACTACTTCGACTCGAGTGTTTTCATTGTAGGTGAATGAATACTTTTTGTTTTCATTACAATCTCTCATTCTTGCTTACATTGTGAACATTTTAGCTCGGGGCTGGGAGTGTACCAAAGATCGCTGTGGAGAAACCAGGAATGATGACAATGCTTGTCACTGCTCTGAAGACTGCTTAAGTAGAGGAGATTGTTGTACTAATTACCAAGTCGTTTGCAAAGGTACGTATTTGGTCTTTCTACCTCTTATCTCACCAAACCCAATAGAAGGCAAGGTAAAGAGTTTTCATGCGAAAGAGGAACTCTCCTTGTTTTGCTTAGATTTTTTTTTTTTTCTTTTTTTTCTTTTTTTTTTTAGGAGGTGGGGAAAGGGGGGATCTCACTTGTAATTTTCTGGGCGCTAGCAAGAGGTAAATAGTATGTTGAAGGACGTTATCTTTGCCTGTAGAGATAATAGTTGAAGGAGAAGTGGTAGAGGTGGATGAAGAAGAGTTTAAAGCAAAGCTCTAAAGACTTCATATGCATTTGTCTGCATCACAGGGAGTGCAGGGATATCTAATGATCTCAGAAGGAAGGGAGCATTCCTAGATATGTTATCTCTTTCCCAAAGACCTCTCTCCACCCCCACCACAAAAGCTCCTGCTCAAACTGCTTGGCGGAATACCTGTAGGCTTTGTTTCTTGTGGAAGAGGAGTTGCAAGAATCCAAGGGCTGTTACTCACAGGTGGGAGGCGTGGGTTTCAGATGGCCATGACACACCACAGCTGCAGAACAGCCCGCGCTGCTTGGCGGGTGGATGAGCTACGAAGACTTGATTTTCATCCACTGCTCTGCTCTTTTAGAGTGTATCCTGCCTGTCTAGTGTGTCTGCTATTCACAGTAGGTCTTCTGATCCTTGGTAATAAACTCTACAAATTTTTGCTTTTGTATCTCACCTGGTTCTTAGATTTTTTTCATTTGTTAATTTTACTGGGGCAAGGGTTACAGCTTGAAATTGTTCCACCATTTTGGACAAATGCATACATTCACAAAATTATAATAATCCAGATCCATCCATACACTGAAAATCGGCCTTTTTGTTTACTTGGGTTTTGCTGTTGGGAATCCAAATGAAATATGTATTTTCCAATAAAAAAAATCCCTGTAGATTGTCCTTCCCCTTCCCAAAGAAACCAGAAGCTGAGACCACTCAAATACTGCTATAGTTTCCAGTTCCTGCCTTTTTTAATGAGCTTCCTCTCACAAGGGTCAAGACAGAGGAATTTGTATGTCTCCGGGTTTAATGTACATAATCTTCGTTTAATTGGGTATAACTATCTCAACGATCCTGGAAATCTGACAGGACTAAGCTTTATGTGAGAACAGTGTTTCCTCTTTATTCCTTCCTTTGGCTATTTGAGGATAGTGTGCTGTTTGGGTTTTTTTCCCTTGGAAATTGTCCCTCCACCTCCTGTCATGGTCAGTTGGAATTGCTGCAGCACACATTTCCTGCAGGTCTTTTCAATGATGTTTTTTGCTTTGTTCTTTTAATTGAATTTCATTTCCTTTAATAGTGCCAGATTCAGGAAGTATGCTTGTTAGCTAATAATTTTTTTTTTTTCAATTGACCTGTAAAAGTGCGAGTCATGAGCCACTCTATAGACAGCATTCAGCAGTGAAAACCTTAAGAAAATAGTTGATTACATAAAGTAATTTTAACTAATCTAGCTCTGAAAGAGTATTCAATGCTTTTTTTAGCATGAGTCTCACCTGATCCATGAGCTGATCACCTCTCTAAACCAGCTGGAAACTATTTAGAGGTGTTTTTCTTCCCCAGAATGAATTTTGTTTTGGGCCTTTAGCCAGCTGAATCAGCTCTTGGAGGCATCAGAACTGATGGGAGGAGGGTGGGAATTCACAGCCAGAAGCAGCGCTACCTGTTTATGACAGATCAAAAATAAAAAAAATTAAAATAGATGACCATGACCACTCTGTCTAAAGCATTACCACTGTCTCCTGCGGTCAAAAAGACACTTTTAACTCCAGTTTTAAGAGCTGCTTGTAGAAGTGCTAGTTCGGATATTTTTGTTCAATAGAATATAATCAGATCACTTCTTCAGCTTTGTGAAAAGACAGTCTCATTCATGGGAAGTATGAAAAGTCAGTCCATTAACTGAATATAGACTTTTTAAATGTATATTTTCTGTAAAACTTGTAGCTGTATCCACAGATTTTGTATTTTTTGTTTTTTGAAACTCCAATGTGACTTTTCTGGTAGGAGAAACCCACTGGGTGGATGATGATTGTGAAGAGATAAAGGCTCCTGAATGTCCAGCAGGGTAAGTGTTTTGTTTGTATCTGGAAAGGCAAATGCAGCAAAGCCACTGGTTGCCAGCTCTGGCCTTGGACCTCTGCCTACCACATTTCTGCACTGGCTCTGTCATGCAGGCTGAACGACTGTGGGTTGGATGCTTTCCTGGGCTTCGCCATTTGTACAGTTAGGCTCATAATACTGTCATGCCTTTGAGCTGCTGGGTGAGTAGTGGTGGATGATACTTGGGTTTGAACTCTTGGTCTTCAATGGCCTGCTGCTGGGTTTGTCTGCTTCTCTTACATGCATGGGGAAGGCAGCCAGACTCCTCTGAAGTCAGTGGAAAGGCCTAGGTTTTTCTGCTTTCAGTAAAATTCAGATTAAGCCATATGTGAATACAGTTCAGCAATTTTTTTTAGATGGAATTTTGTGCTTTTAGCATCATGTTCTTAAGTGAAAGGATTTCTAAACTGCAGTGGGGTACAAGCTTGACTTAGTGAGGAATTTGAGCACATGGGAAAGTAAGTAACTTTTGAAACCATTTGTTCACTATTATCCCTAAAGGTAAGCATCTGCTTGGGTGCTGTGTTGGGTGGCAGCTCAGCCTGTGCTGTTAGGAGGATAGTTTGGAGATGCTCCTCCTGTCACCAGCAGTGACAGCTGGTAACCCCTGCAGCAGGGACATTAAAAGCTAGGGTGTGTCCATCCATGGCATGCATCTGACTGCTTGGACTTGACTTTCAGTAGCAGTAGTAAATTCAAAAAGTAATAAAGTGACATGAAATACTGTCATCTTTAGTATGTTAGCATGAACTGTGCCTCACAGAGCATGTTCCAAATGCCCCATGGACTTCTGTTTGAGAAAGAAGACCAACTGTCATGAGACACGTGGCTTTTAACTAGAGATTGTGTGCTGGGCTGGGTACTTGCGCATCGTAAATTTCCTTCTCCATCTCCTATAAGCGCTTGCCTTTATGGGTTATGTGTTATCAGCTGCTTGGGGAAGATGCCTTTTATGTTGGATATCAGCCCTTTCACTGACCGAGTGAACACTGGCTGTTACTAAGTGTGAGGATTATCAGTTTCTCTTGGTCTGTTAAGTATGTAAAAGACCATAGATATATAGTTTATACAGTAACTGAACTTCTGGATTTCCTGGAGGGTCAGTGAGCAAGAGGAAATAAAAAAAATTAAAAATGTGAAATGCTGCTTTATATTCCTGCTGCTTTTGCCTTTAGCTTTGTTCGTCCTCCTTTGATCATCTTTTCTGTTGATGGTTTCCGTGCATCATATATGAAGAAAGGGAACAAGGTCATGCCCAATATTGAAAAACTGAGTGAGTACATCTATTTTCTGTCAATAAATGAAAGACAGTCTCTTGCAGCCCAATTGCTTTCATTGTTTGTTGAGTAACAGAAGGGTCATTGTGGAGATGAAATGGCAGAAGCTCCCTTTAAATTAGGTGATATCAACTGGTGCCTTGAAAGCACCCTGAATAATGCAGCGTACAGATGCTGCTTTGGGAAATGTTGCTTGGAATCAGTGACCTTCATGTGGTTTTGTCAGCAAAGAAGTTCATCTTTAGTACATGATACGTATCGTGCATGCTTACAGGCTAGTTGGGAGGTGCCCAGGAAATTTCCCACTTGATTCAGAAAAGTCAGAGATATGGATAAATGGCTACAGAAGCCATGCTTGGATGCCTGGTTACTGCCTGGAAACATGCCCTGCACTCACTCTCCTGGGAATGGGCAACCCCTTGGGTTTGTGGAGGACTGGGTGCACTGCATATTTGAGCCTCTCTGTACTGCATGGTGTTTGTGTGTGCCTATACCCTTGAAAGGTGTTGGGTTTTTTTCCCCTGTGTGTGTGCTGGCCCTCATATTTCTGTAGCTGACTATGGCTGGGTTCAATAATCTTAAAAGTCTTTTCTAGCCTAAGTGATTCTATGATGGGGGGCTGAGGCCACAAAGCCCAGGTGTGAAACTGCAGCTTTGGTGTATTTATTACTTAAAATAAACCTGTGTTTTCTCATGTTGTTTTACTTAACAAGAGACTTCCAATGGCTCTGGATGGAGACTAGCTCAGGAAAGAAAAAACAGTCCATGGGAATATAGCTGGTTCTGTAGTCATCTGGATGCATTATTTCAGTTGTTAGTTGTAAAGTACAAAGTGTGCATGAGTAGATTTACTACTGCCCTTACTGCTGACTGCTGTTAAGCAGCAGAAAGTTCACTTAAATTAGTTAAAATTTAACTAGTTTCTGCATCATTTTGAGTCACAGAAATTACTTTCTCTGGTTTTGTTTTCCATGTCTAAGAGCTTTGCTTCCTCACATTTGCATTTGATTTTTCAGGATCTTGTGGAACACATTCTCCTTACATGCGACCTGTTTACCCTACAAAAACATTCCCCAACTTGTACACCCTTGCTACTGTAAGTCTCTGGGAGGATTTTTTTCATTATAAAATGTTACTGGAGTAGAAATGTGTGTTATGGGAAGCAAGATTAAAAAAATAAATAAAATTTATATATATGTTATATATAACTGCTTCATTATCCATCCTTTTCGGTGTTTATGTTCAGTATTTTCTTCATTTTGAAGAAAAAGTATTTAAGTATTTTCTTTTATTTTGAAGTGGTGAAATGGATTGTATCTCACCATTATATGCTGCCACAGCTTTCCTATGCTTTCTCATGCCTGCTTTTTCAGTTATTTGTACTGCTGCATAATTACAGGTCAAAGTTTTCCTAAGAGGAAAAAACCACCCCTGAAATGCTGCCCTGAATACAACCAGCAGTTGTTTCTCTGCTGGAGCAGCCTGAGTCAGTGGGGCAGTGTGCAGCTGCTGAGGGTGTCTGGACGCTGTGTTGGCCCTGCAGGGAGAGGAGCCATCGCTGTGCTGTGGTGGCAGGGCTGGCAGCCAGACTGTCCCCACACCTGTGTGACACTGATACTGCTTCCAAAGCTGCCATAAGCGACTCTCCACCTGCAGCTGCAATTTTTGCCCCTTCCTCTTCTTCTTTTTTTTTTTTTTTTTTTTTTTTTTTTTTTTTTTTTTGGTGCTGCTACTGCACAAATGTTTAAATGGATCAGACAGGAGCATATAGAGAAAGAATAGGTTGGGAGGGGAGAGGGCCCAGAGAAAGGAATTTTCTGCTCTTCTCCCTGAATTGCTTTTACCACAGGATAAATTGTGATATAAAGCCATGGCTTTGGGTGACCTACCTAAACTTTCTCTTGGAAATAACTTATCTAACAGAAGCACTCATGAAGATAAAATATTATAAAATGGTAATGCTAAGTGTTGCTCTTGCAACCAGAGAATGAATTACTGTGTCCAGAAAGGATATTCATGAAGAAGAACTGAAAGTACAAATTGATCTTCTTTTCATATATTTATGCTTTTTCTTTGATGACCTCAAACTAACTTTTAAACTGTGAAAAACTTGAAAATATTGAGTAACAGGAGTTTCTATGCTTTTTAGCACAATTCAGTCACCTTTTACTTCTTTCATTACTGCAGCCAGTAGTGCTTATCTGAAAGTAAAAATCTTTTCCCTTATGTAGTTACAAAGATATTTATTTTAAAATAATTTAGTGGTATTTGCAGATAGCTATGAAGCACTGCATTTGTGTGCATTAGGGTTTTACTAATTAATCTACTTCTGCACAAAGGGACTCTATCCTGAATCACATGGGATTGTTGGCAATTCGATGTATGACCCAGTGTTTGATGCCAGCTTCAGTCTTCGAGGGCGAGAGAAATTCAATCACAGATGGTGGGGAGGTCAACCAGTAAGTTTCAAATTCCCTCCTACTTCTTTCTTCCTCCCTCTTCTCCCCTCCCCCTGTGCTGTGGAACATAGCCAATAATAATAATTAAAAAAACCATATGTGAACAATTTGTACCTAATCCCTACCCCCTGCCCCCCTGGCTGGCCTCCGTCTATCAGTTTAATGTAATGTTTTGAGTTGGCTTTTGCTTTTCAGAATAATAAATCCATTGACTATGGAAAGGTGCTTGCACTGATAAGTATAAATTAGACGCAGCTAGGATAAAACCCTCACTTGAGTCAGCAGTGTAACACTGTAATTTTGTTACTACAGCATAATGTTTCCTTTTCATTATGGGTTTCTCAGGTTTTTGTCCTAGTAATGTTTTTGAGCAGTTTTAGTATAAATATTTTGTCAGCATAGCACGGCATAATTTCATAATTATTAGTTAAGTCCACAAATAATCACTGGTTTAATACCTGATTTACTGCAGAGGCTGTGGAAACTTGAGAATTAATTTCTGCCTTGAGCACAACAGCAGATGCTGAACTATGTCCAGTCTCTTAGATTAGTGTTTGACTTAGTTTGTCTACCTCTGAGCCTTAATTCTGAGCAAGGAAATGGAGTCCTTCCAAGTATTCTGTGTTACTACAGCTAAGACAGTCCCCATGCTTCTGCTGTACTTTCCCCTATTAATGCATGCTATAGTGGCTTGCTTTGAAAACAAAAGTAAAAATAGTAAGTTTTAAGTGCAGGAAGCCAAGGTACATGCATGTTTCTTTGCACGGATTGCCTAGGGAACTATGGCTTAAATGCTCTCTGGTGAATTACCCTTACAAAAGAGTGAGATTAATTCAGTGATTAAAAGTGAGGACATTGGAAAGGGTTTGGGAACACCATAATCTGTCATTTCTGTTTGCTAAATTGATCCATAACATCCCCCAAATCTCTTAAGACACAAATATCCCAAGAGGCTAAAGGGGGTTACTCAGACTGTTGTAGGCTTAGCAAGTGTGTGTATTGCCTGCATGTTGTTTAACCCTCAACAAATGTGAGACAAGGCAACTTAGAGCTGCAGTCAAATCTGTGACAGGCAGATGTGTCTGGCTGTAGCTGAGCCAGAACGAGATATTTGTGCTGCTGTAAAATCTGTCAGTGAGTGTATGCCCTTCCTTGGCTAGCTATGACCTGGGTTAGGTTTTGGTACGGGTAGTGAGGAGAAGAGAGCATGAGGAACGTACCTATTATCTTTCCACATGGAAGCAAAGAATCAGGATCAAAACTTGGAGCAGTGTACAACCTCTTTATCTCAGTTACAGCCAGAGCCACACAGTTTAGACCTGCTCAAGTCTGCTGGAGTCGAGCTCATAGATAATCCTGTGGCTCAGCTGCTGTGTGACAACTCATTAAGCAGCTGAAATTTAATTATGCATTGCAAATTTAATTCTGCATCTTACCTTAATCATGGTTAGGTAGGAGGTAGTGAAGAACTAATTGTTGGGGCTTGTACAAATGTCTCTACTTTTAAACTGTGATATTTTAGAAGCATGATGTAAGTCTATGGATACTTCATCACCTGCTGTGTTGTGTGGGGAACACTGCTAATTCCCACACCTATGCTACTCCAGAGAATAAAAGATTTTCCGGATGAAAAATGTCATTTGAGAAGAGTTCAAGAAAGTTACACAACAGTGGGTGACCTTATGCTGGGTCAGAGGATGGGGTGTGTGTGTGGGGGGGGTGTTGCATGCCCAAGCAGGGATGATAAAAGTTGTTCTGAAGAATCGTTAAAAAGGAAACACACAAATCATGTAAAAAACTGGACATGTCTTTGGAAAATTGGAAGCAAATGCACAGAGGAAGGACTGTAATTCAATCCCCATATGCATAATATGAGGGAAACCCATAAATTGGGCAAACTCGATGGAGTGACCACAATTGCTGGATAAGGAGGAGATAGATCTCTTGCAGAAATATGATATCAATTATACTCCCTCTGCATGTGCAGGAGTGGCACATTTTATAAGAGAACTGCAGATTTTTATAAGAGAGAGGAAATTATCTCTCTCTATGTATTGATTAGATATAGTCAGTTTCTAACTGCTTTTTATATATTTCTTTAAATATGACATTGGCATAGACTGCCCAAAATAGCTGGGTATTGAAAGATCAGGCGGTACAATTAAAGGGGTAGAAAGCAATACCTGGCCTGCATATCCCAAGAATCCTGTCATATCACATCTGTCATATCACATGTAACAGCTGGTTCTTTTTAGGTCTTGGGTCTCAAACTGAAGTACTCAAAACCTGCAAGACGGGAAATGGTTTGCACAGGTTTGGAAATTACTATTTTTCTGTGCAAAGCAGAAAAAAGTGTCTGAGCATCACTTCCAGCTTTGCATTATGGTTTTAACTGCTAGAAGAGAATGTCATTTAATGTTGATAATCTCTGAAGTACTTTCTTGCTCCTGGAAACTGGTCTACTGTATGTGGCTCCATGAAAACATGGGGGAGTTTGGTGGTCTTTACTTCTTTCTTTCTTAAGTTGTTCTAATACTCAGTCTTTTGCTGGAAAACAGCCAGATTACCATGGACATCAGTGGGATTTGGCAGATGAGTATCTGAATGCTTTTACTCAAGGAATTATGAGAAATTAATAGCATTACGAAAGGGAGAAGGGGGGAGAAAGTAGCTTGGAAGTGTTTCAGGGTGCTGTAGCTGGTAATGTGACTTCCTGATTTAGTATACAATGTTGACTTATTATATAAGCTTAGAACAACCTTGTTTTCAAAACAAAAGTGTTTCATAGGAAACAACCATAAAACCACTCCTCATACTGCAAGAGCATCTCACAGAAATGGTAAGCACCAGGGCCCATGGGGGAAACTAAGTTTACTGCTCATTTTTCATGACACTGACATTCTTGTTTTCATCCCAAATAACTTTAGGCACTAAATTTAGGCCCCAGCTGTCTTTGGCTTCTGTTAAGCAGTAGTTTTCCATGTCTTGGTTTGATGTAGTGCATTTAAACTTACACTACAGACAATACACTGTTTTTTTAAAGTGATCTTTCATGATCTTTACAAATAATCCGTTAGCCTTTCCAAGATCAGAAGAGGCAAGGTATAAAACTTCTGTTCTGTGGCATATGGGGACAGAGAGGCTCCTTCACAAGGTAACCTGGCTTGGATCTGAGTTTGGGTCCAAAAGATGTCTTTTACTTCAGAAATATCATAATTGTAAAAGTATTGATGGATGTTTAGGGTGCCTTGTAAGTAGCTTTAAATCCACTATCAACCTTTTAAATACTACAACCCTCAAAAGAGGACTACCTTGAGATGTTAATCCTTAAACCTGGCCATGACATTCCTAGGTAACAGACAGCATGTTGTGAAGCTGTCTTTGTAGTCTGCAAGGTATGCCTGTGGACATTAGCTAGTATCACCCTGCACCTTAACATGATACTCCTGATTCATCCAAATTTATATATCAGTATTTAGAATAAAACCATTAGTGCACTTTTATTGATTTTGTCTGTCTAATAATTACAGAATGAGCTTCAGAAAACTGTCATCTGCCTTTCCATCCTGAACAGGTCTTGCAATCACTTTGTTGATTGGTAGGGGAAGCAGAAGGAGAGATGTCTGTAATTCTATTTTATAAGCATTTCTTTTCATCCAGCTTGAGCCATGAACAAGCAACAGGACTCTGAGTCTATCTATTTATTTAATAGACGTCTTGTATCAAAAATCTTCTGTCTGGGCAAGAAGGCAATGCTTAGTTGCCAAGTCTGGGAGAATATTTGTCATGTTAGAAGTGTGGAAGGGGCTGCTCCACATTTTACCTTGTTGGCAGAACAAATTGCAGATGGTTCAGGAGTGGTATTAATTCTACATGCATGCACCGGTCTTATACACATTTCTTTCCTGGGAAATGCTGTGATTTCCTCCTTCCCACCTTTGCCTGGATGTGGAAGGGATTTCCCATTGCTATGTCAGCCTTTGATCCATCTGACTCATCAAATACGTGTCAGCCTTTTTGAAGTTGTGGGCTCTTGTTTATTCACAGAAGATTAAAACCAGGGAAGTGTCCCACTTTCTGTGCAGATTTTCAAAGAAAATTCCACAGCTGTCTTGAATAACTCTGGATTAAGCACTTGCACACCTGCAAGTATGTCTAGCAGTCAGAAGAAGAGAGAATCTGGGACTTCCATATTCCAAATGGCATTGACACCTAATCTATTTCTTAGCCCTTTCTACTTTCATCTGTAAGTAAAGGAGGAGAATTGTAGTCATTCAACACAGAGGATATAAGAATAAAAGTAATTCAACTTACAGGATATGTTTAATATATATCTAGGAGAGAATGTTTCTTGGGACACGTGCCAGTGTACTAGGTTTGAATCTGTGAGTGCATAGTTTAACAGGTCTTTCTGTACTGGAAAAGCTAGATATTGTTAATTTCCTGTGACATGGCATGAAAACAGACTAGTTGATCTCTTATTATTTTTCAAATATTTATTCCCCTTCTCTCATTCCCCTTCATTCTCAAATTAAGTCAGAAATATGGCCTTTATATAGTTTGCAATACAATTAGGCTTGCCCCCTACGCAGGCCAAGAGTGCACATTTGACATGGTTAAACAGCTGACTATAAAATTCTAACATATTAACAGTTAAACCCAATGTAATGATGTATCACAAAAATAAGCTCAAAATGGTACTGACCTTGCAGAATAATAACCCTCATTTGCTTCTTAATTCCAACTGATTTGTATGGACAAGGTTGAGGGCATCTGGTAACTTTTTTGTATCCTCCTGCACAACTTGTAGTCTGCCTTGAAAGACAATGAATTTAACTTAATGACAGTGAGAGGTATTCACTGGTGATAAGGCTGCAGTAAGTTTGCTCCCAACATTTCTACTGGAGTATAGCCAAAGTACTAAATAAACTTATCTACTCCCATCAGTTGCTCCAGTCTGTTGTATAATTTTGCCTGTCCAGTAAGGGGCTTGGGGTGTAACAAAGGGTATTTCTAGTAGAAGCAGCTACTGCTAGATTCATCAGCACTGTCTCAACTGTAAAACACAGAGTATTTTATTTAAAGCTTGATCAATGCAAATAGAAATTCTCCCACCTCGATATGGCTGCTTCATGTATTGCTGAGTAGCAGTTTTAGGTATCATGGTGGATAGTGTTGAATTTTCTTAGTTTGGATTTAAATAAATCAAAGGGCTGGCTGGTTTTCGTTTGTTTTTTTCCTTCCCCAAAAAAAAAAAAAAAAAGAGAGCTGAGGTCCTGTAGTGTTTGTTGTAAGCTTGAGTTGAATCAGGCTTTGCCTGCCAAAGTCAGGATGGAGTCATTCAGACTCACTCAGATGTTGTAGACAGATGGGGCCTTTTGATTTGCTGATTTTTGCCTTCAACAGATCCTTGTCTTAGCTATTCATCTTATTTCAAGTGCAGCAGACACATGGACTCATCTAAACAGCTAATGCCAATGTAAATGGCTACATTCCTGAGGTGAAATACTGGCAGGTGCAGCTTTTCCCTCTCTGAAGCCAGTCTGGGTGCCTTTAGGCTGCACTTACTGCTCTTAGGACTGCACAGCTGGGAGTGATCTCCACTTATGTGCATTGCCCCAGCGCAGAAAGGTGCTCATCCTGTTTTCAGGTGAAGTTCATGAAGCAGACTCTATGCCCAACAAGAATAAAAGTATAGCCACCACTTTCTCACAAATGTGCTGGCTACCTTGGCAATGATCCAGTTATTCATCTGTCAGGAGTATCTTTTGGCACATGTTTAAAATCATCGCCTAAAATACACAGACTCAGAGGTGAATTCAGCTGTGCTCAGACAGGAGCAGCTGGGACATCTTCAGCTGCTGAGGGCAGAAATTGGCTAGTCTCATTTAGACAACCAGGCAGACTGGACAGTTTGGGCCTGTGTGGGCCAAAACACTAGGAAGTCAATCTAGGGTTTGAAGATAGTAAAATCCAAACACAGAATTCCCAGGACTCTTTTGGTACCTTCCCAAAAATATCTGCAAAATTATTTAGAATTTGCAGGAACACAAACATTTTCACAGAAAAATAAATCTGCTGTGGGGATGATGAATGTATCTTTGACCTCCTTTCTCTGACATGACTGGCCTTTTCTCTATGAATACATCTGCAGTGCAGAGGAAAAGTAAATTGCTTTAAGTGTGGGCCCTTTTTCACCTGGGAATACCATGATGCACTAATGAATATGTAATGAATAACTGCCTTAATTAGACAGTATCTGGGCTGGTTATATACCCTGACTGTGCTGACTTATTTGGCATCAACAAGCACCCTTGCATTGCAGTTGTGCTTCTGACTGCACTGTGGGGGCTCAGTGACACAGTCACTGGGTTGTAGACATGCTTCCTCATCTTTCCTGTTCACTTGCATCCTTCTGTCCCATCCTATCAGAGCTGGTATCCTGTGAGTAAAACATAGTTTCTATAGTGTTACTCTGGATGCAGTTTTCACTGGAAAAGAGAATACATTATCAAAAAGCTAAAATAAGATGGAAAAAGTTGACCTTTTATAGCTGTGATTTTAATTTAATTGGACTGAGTCCAGTCAGATTTGGTGGAATAGAAGATGAGAGGTAGGGGTTGTGTCCAGGGAAATGGAAAGGCAAATATGACCAATTTTCCCATAAATAACATTACAATATCCAAATCTAACTGCTGTTAACTATAGTCTCATTGTGCAAATGATATTTCTTTACTGTGCCAAATTTTAATAAAGATTGATTTATGAATAATTCAGGTACGACATTTGAATGATGCATGTATTGATGACAGCTTCTAAGTGCCTGTTTGAGCAAGGTACAGGGACTTTAAGCGTGTTTTCAAGGAGCTGATTTAAAGTAAAAAAACGTGCAATTATGCAAGTGTATACATTGCAGTGTGCATAAATAATGGCAGGAGATAATCTAGCTCTTTACACAGTGCTGGCCTTTAAGCCATTGCCACTTTTGAAATGAGTTTTGAGATCATTCGGATAGGTCCTTGCAAGAGAAATTTAGTTCTGTTGAGCTACAAACTCATTGTTTGCTTTCTTGATTGTGAACCTTTCTGATGTTCTAACATTCTCTTTCCCTGCCTTGTATAGAGTCATAGGATAGAAAAGAGAAAGAGGGTGATGAGGATAGCCAGGAGTATGGTAAAACTTTCGTTAGAGAAAGATCAAACAAACTCGTGTTTGAAAAGGAGTAAATAGAAGGGAATATCATTAATGTTGTATAGAAGAAGGAAGAGAAAGGGTTAATAATCTGTTTCTAAGTATGAGAACAGTACAGTACCCTAACCCCACTGAAAAGCAGCAGGTTTAGAAGCAAGCAAAATTAAAAATATACTCATGGAGTGTGTGACTACACTGCAGAACTTTCTACTGCAAACTGATTTATAGCTAAAAAAATACAAGAGACTTGAAGGATTAAAAAAAGGCTTTGAAAATTTCATTGAGATTTTTCCATCATTTCCATCGGGTGAGCTCAAGAAGTTCTTAAACATCTGTGAAGGAATGTGTCCCTCCCTGCAGACTTAACACCTCATCATTCTCTGTGACCTTTTTCATGTGGTCTCTTCTAACACATTTTCTGTTGATGGCTACTGATTGTAGGATACTGGGAAGAGGGACATTTATGCAGATATTGATTAGTGTTAAGGTATGTTCCTTTCTAACTGAGTATCCCCCAAAACCTGAACTCCAAAAGCGTCAGATGAGTAGTGGCTGGGTTTTGAAAATGAAATACCAGAGGAATTCCTGGCCATGAAACTTAGTGCTTTTAATTAAAAGCAACATAGAGATTTAGGGGTGAAAGTCTACAGCACGGCAGCTGACTCATGCTAGAGCCTGCATAGGTTTGTCACTCCTCGTTTTCAAATTAGGGCCAAGGCTGAAAACAGCAATTTTCACTTCTAGGCTCAGGGTAGAAGAATGTGTCTTGAAAACATTTTATTTTGATTTTAGAGAGTCATTAGAGATCTGAATAAATTCTAATCCTCTTATATTTTCCTCATTAGATTTGGATTACTGCAGCCAAGCAAGGGGTGAAAGCTGGCACGTTCTTCTGGTCTATGTAAGTACCTTCTGTTTTCTGGAGATTTTTTACTAATAGTTCAAAATTAATTCAATCTAAGTGTTTATCAAGTTGTTTTCCTTTCTCTAAACATTTGGTAGGTGGGAGACTCTACCTGTAACCCTCTATTGTTTCATTTGTGGACGTTTCTGATAAATAAAGCTGATGCTAGTTTGCTGCTTTAGATTCATGCACTGACTTTTAACCGTTGTCTAAAGAAAAGATGTGCGACTGTGAAAAATTACTGTCTTTCATTTCAAAGTGTGTTTTTTTGCTAGCAATGTTTCTTAGTCTTCCTAGTGTGGAAGACTCTTATTGTTCTCTTATATTAATTGACATCACCAGTCTAATTGACTTAAAGGTCTGATTCATCCATTTCATAATACAGTCTGTCCTTTGAGCAAGATATCAAATTTCCCTTTCCTAAGAGACAGCCTTGAGGATCTTTTCTGTTTATTTTTTATTCAAGGATTCCAACTTATTTTCCCTTGTGCCCTTCAAAATATACCTTTACAACCAAAAATGAAGGAATTTTGACAATTTTTAAGGAATTAATGTAGATCAGTCTTTCTATTACATCTTCTGGGAGGATTGCAGGAGCAAAGAAAACATTTAAGCTACAAGACTGAAGTAATAGGGGGATTTGACTTTTTAAAAAATTCCTTCAGAAATACAACATTTTACTGTTCTAAATATCATAAAGCACATGGAGGGAATAATAAAACAAGCCACAAGCTGATGATAGGTTTAGGCTTGCAAGATTAAATCTGACAAAGCTCCACTCTGGTGCTCTACAAACCAAAGAAATGAATGTGATTCCTAAGTTCTATAGCTAGATAGTCTACATAAATATTCTGGCCAATGCATGCTTGTGGATATAGAATGTAGTAAAGGTAGCCAAGGACAGGTTGTATGAATGGCATTAGTAAGGGAGTGAGGCAGCCAATTTATATATGATTGAAATATATATGCCTTAAAACTGCATTATTTCATCTGGTATCCAGAATATTTCTGGGAGAATTTTCAGGCAGACTCAGGAAAACAGCATTTTCAAAAGATTTTAGTCAGAAATTAGTTAATTGAAAAAATGGATTTTCTTTTTTACATATTGCACAAGTAATAAAAATATAAAAATTGGACAGTACCCAAAATTATTATTCCAGTTTAAAATGTTGCCTTATTTGCAAATTTTAGTATAAATTCTCATTTTTATTTTTTTTACAACTCAAAGATCTCCATGTAGTTGGAGACTGAGAACTACTGTTTATCTACAAGGCATTAAAAACTAAGGTATTTCCAAATGGCTCCTGCCATCTCTCTTTCTTTGTCAGAGGTTTCCAAAGAGTGCTGAATTCAGTTCATTATGGTGACTGATGGTGGTGTCTGATTCCTGCCTTGGGATTCTGCTACTGATCTTATAGATTCTGGACTGACTGGGCTATTGTATTTAAATGACTCTGTGGTCACTGACCTGCAGAGCTTTCTTAAGATGAGATATTTGGAACTGTAACAGCTGTTCCTAAGGTTAGTCATTCTCATAGCATGAACTTGGCCTCAGCAGCCAAGTGAGAAGGGCAATCACTGTACTAACAGTGAAGTAAGATGGGTATGTTCTGCAGAGTCAGAAACTCTAAGGGTACAAGTCCCTGTGCTGCTGCTCTGGTGTTTCAGGTGGCTCTGTTCTGATTCACACCAGCCTAACCCTTAGTGGCTACTGTTAAAGCAATGGAAATTTTTCCAGCGTCTGGAAACAGAAAAAAAGGAATGCTACCAGAGCAGGGTGTAAAGATGTCAGCAAAATAGTGGATTTTAGCCATGCCAGCTATCCAATAGCTGCATACAAAAGGGTTCATCTGGGTCAGAGCCACCAGAATGGATCTTTTATTCACTCCTGCTTAGAAGAGGTAGATTTACTGCTTTGAGTTCTGACTACATCTGTGAAATTTTAATCATATCTCTTTTGGAGTATGTAGACATTCAGATGGTCTGATGTGATTCTGTTTGCAAATTGAATCAGTATTAAGCAACAAAGAAGATACAGCATGTTAAAATAAATTATGCTATTATGATACATTATATTAATATTAAATTCAGTTCATAGCAAGCATTTGTTGATGCTTTTTGTGTTCTATGGTAACAAGGTATGTCTTTGTATTTTGTGGTCCAGTGTCATCCCCCATGAGCGCAGAATATTAACAATACTTCAGTGGTTAACCCTTCCAGACAATGAAAGGTAATTCACCTATCATGTGCTGTTGGATAACTGCTAGTTTGTCTTTTCTTTATAAGTAGCTGGAAGAGCAAGAAAAAAAATTAATTCTGAAATTTATTTTTGTCTGTTACAAGCCATCACTTATTTAAGGATTTGTTTGGGTTCTGCATTTAGTGTGAGTTCTTTGAGATTTGTGGGGTTTTTGTTTGGTTGGTTTGGGTTTTTTGGGTTTTTTTCATATCAGCTTTTAACCATCAGCAGTTTAATTCTTCCAAATAAATGTGTGGTATTAATTTATTTCTTATAAAAATGCATGTAGTTACATGGATTAACTTGGATTGTTCTTATCCTACTGAGCCTAATATGGTTTAACAACCTTACAGGCAATGGCAGTTGTAGAACTGGACACAGAGCTCTAGGAAAATATTAAGAGTTTAATTATGAGTGGGTTTTACTACACAAGTTCCCACATGCTGCTGCAAAGCTCAGAAGACCTGCTGTTGTGATTTCTCCTACAAGATTTAGAATGAGCATGTGTCCTCAGAAGGTACCCCATGTGCCTCCTTGCATGTGTTCTTGGGTTTAATAAAGCTGCTAAACTAATCATACCATGGAAACAAAGAACTGCTAAATAATTGCAGGATTCTATGACTGAGAAACAGTTCTTTTTCCATAGAGCTAAGTTTAATTGGAAAACTGAGTCAATTTAACTTGACCTGGCTAGCCTGTGTTTTTGTGGTGTTGTCAAAGGAAAGCTAACCTGAACAAGACCTTTCTTTCTTTCAGGCCTTATGTTTATGCCTTCTACTCTGAGCAACCAGATGCTGCTGGCCACAGATATGGTCCTTTCAACTCAGAGGTTAGCACAGATTTTTATTTATTTATTTATTTTTCCCCCCGACAGAAAAGGCAGGTGTCTCTAGTACATTTTTTTTCCCCCGAAACATTGAGGCTGCTCAGGAGTAACATTTTTAGCAACTTTGTTTTCACCTATTTCTGCAGTATGCTTCCCCTCTGCCAGAGAAAACAAAGTTATCTTCTAAAGGACTTACCATGTAAAATTCACTTCTGGGAAAAGGAACTGCCTATGCCTTTCAGGAGGCTGTTTCTCTGTGTGATATGATACTGCAAATGAAAAGATTTATTTGGCAAAGACAGGAGTATTTTCGTGTGCAACAGCATAATTGAACTTTCGTGTAACTTTCCAGTTAATCCTTCTGAAAAGTAATTAAAATATAATACAAAAAATATTGAGATAAAATGCAGAGGAGAAAAAAGCTTTCTTTAAAGCTGACAGCCGGCAGTAGCCAAAGTAATAATTCCAGTCTGTCAGGAAACGTAAAAAGCTGCTAGTTCCAGTTTCATATGGGCCCTACAGGGGTTCAGAAAGCTTTTCCAATACGGTTCCCTCAGGACCATACTGTTGAGTTTGGAAAAAGTTTTAAAGCACCATAAGGCACTTTAATGCAAAATTATGTGCAACATGCTGCAGCCGTTTAACCCCTTGTTTGACTTTATGTAGCTGACTGGGACTGATGGGTGTATTGTTTCCCCTGACAACACTGTCCAGGTGACAAGAATTTGTCACTTGAGGGGAGGGAAAGTAAATGCTGTACCTAAATATCCTGCTGTGAGTGTCTGGGATCTGACTTTTACAGTGATGTCTGACATCTTGCAAAGGTCCTCTAGTTTCAGTGCAAATGCATGCCTGCAGATTTGCATCACAAAGCTTCAAGAGATTTTGTGTAGATTTTCAAAGGGTAAACAAATGATTGCAATCTTCAGAAAGTGAGAAGTGTATCAGATACCTGCCCTCTGGAAGGCAATGCCCATCTCCTTGAGCAGCCAGGTACCCAGTAGTTTTTTTATTTGTTTGCTTAACATCTGGTGGCTGTTCTTGATGGGAGAACAGAGCAAAGAGAAGTAGCATTAGTATTTTTTAGTATGGTTGAGTTATTTGGGTTGTTTAAACAGTTTGCAGTGGTTATGAAGTTGCTGTGGGTAGCAGCCCTATTGGAGCAGTTTGAGCCATGGTCCTAGAGCAGTGATTGTGAGGAATTATTCCGAATCTGCACTGAAGCACCCTGTTTGATGGAGAGAAGCAGTCCTTTTTCTGGATAAGCAGGGGTTAAGATCTGCCAACACTTGCTAAATTGACAGACATGGTATGTGTCCATGTTGTCATTTGGCTCAGAACACAAGTTGTGTCTGATTCCGTCAGGCAAGGTGCTGGTAATGAGAGCTCTGTGATTTAATGATGTATTTCTTAATAATGCTTTATAGTTCCTCTTAGTGAAATGTTACAATTACTATTTGTGCCTTATGATTGAAAACTCTGGTTTTGTTTATTTGGATACAGCCACTTCCTTCTGAACAGAATTGTGGAGCTTTTTCCATGGACTTTTAAGGGGAATATTAAGATGATGACACTGAAAATGTTCTTTAAATGGTGGTGTTTAAAAAATCTGCTCAGCATCCAATGTGGCAATCTAGTTTCAGGTTAATTATAGGAGTCCAAAAAGTGAAATGTAGCAAAGTGTTCGTAATAGGAAAAGTCATTATAAAAGCAAAAAGCCCCCAAAGGCTCTTCTTCTGTGGGAGTTCTTGTGAATGGTTATCTGAAGGTTGATCTCTAATTGCAAGGTAAAGCTTCAGCTCTTAATAAGTGTGAATTAATAGCTTATGAGAGTTTTGCAAATAGATACTTTTATGCCATTTGTATTAAACACAAGAAAACCATGAAGCCAATTTTTAGCAAATTGAGAACAGATGCTTAGCAGAAAAGCATGTATAGGTTTGCAGTTCAAACAGTGGACCAAACTTTGTGAATGGAAATTTAAGTAAATGAATACAGCTGTGTAAGTACACAGATACTGAGGTTCATTAGGGGCCAGGTTGCAGGATAGAAAAGCTAGAGGAAGTATTTTATATTGTTTCTCTTGACATTGGTTTCAGTATAATTTTTAGGATCTATGAAATCTACATCATCTGGAAGAAAGTCCTCAAAAGGATCCCTTTTAGCTAATTCCTTGATACCAAGAGCATGACTTCCCTGTGAAATCAATTTTTTCTTGTGCACAGCTGGCAACAGTTAGACATTTGGAGTATTACTGACCATTTTCCTTTATGCAAAGGCAGATCAACCAAACAATAAAGTTTGAAAACAGGCTTGTAACAACTCTGTTATATTTACAATGGGCTTCTAACTTCTTTTGAAGAGTGAATATTTTATGCTGATTTTTCTTACTGCAGTTAGTAGTTTGAGGAATAGATTTTACTTTTAAATCCTCAAAATCTTTATTAGAATAAAGTGAATTTTTATTTGAGCTTTTTATTTATTTTATCCTATATTTATTTTAAATGTATAAACTTAGAGGTCTAATGGCATCCAGATGGCTCTGAGATATTCCCAGGACATGCACAGCAGCCTGTGTGCAGAGTGTCTTAAAGCAAGAATCTTTAAATTATCACTTAAAATTTATTGGTGAATTGTCAGTGTTTTTCATATAAATGGAATTTATATTATAGCTAGTCTTCACAAATGTAACTTTGCATATCCACTAATGTGCATTTCAGTGTTAATGAGTTGGTTGTCTAGGTTTTGGTATTTGGTGGGGGTTTTTTGTTTTGTTTAATTTGTTGGTTTTTTTGTTGTTTTTTTTTCTTTGGGGTGGGGGTGGTTTTTGGGTTTTTTAGGTTTTTTGGTTTTATCTTTAAAAACATTTTAGGAGGTATTTCAGTGGGTTCTATTATGTTTCCAGGAGCAGTTATGGGAGTTATAAAATATATGCTTGCTTTTGATTTACTTCTGCCTTTTTTTTTTCTTTCCCTCTGTGCTTCTGCAGTTGAACTCTGGTAGGTTGCTCCATCCGGGTCAAGAAGCAAAGCTTTGGCTGGCTAGTTACCCTTGTGATGTTACAGTTTCCTTCTGTAAGTGGGGAGGGATTTGGTTCCCTCCTCCATAACTCTGTTCTGACTCTTCTCAAGCAAGACTAAGAATTGGCTGGTTAATAAAAACTTGGCTTTTTTTTTTTTTTTTTTTTTCCTAGCTAACTTTTTTTTTTTAATATAAAATATTCTAGAAATATACTACCATAAGAGCTCTAAAACACATCGAAATCTGGCAATGCTAAGCCATTTCTGCTGCTCCTCTAACATGCTGTCTTGAGACAGTCACTTCAGTGTTCAGACCTGGGTCTCCCGCGCTCACATGTTTCTGCATTGTGGAGCTCTGTCTGAGCCAATTCAGAGACAGTAAAATGAGAATCCTTCCTTTCCCTGCCACTCCTCTCATCAGGACTGCACAAAGCTTGAAGCATTTTAAAAACAGAAAACACTGGTGCTGCTTTATTAAAATGCCTTTCTGGAGAAAGACGAATGAGACTGGACTAGAATCTCCTTTCCAGCTGCTTGCGTTGGAAGCAATGAAACAGCATGGCAGATGGTAACATCCCCTTCTTCCCTTTTCCTGTTTATGGAGCTCTGTAACTCAACGACTGGGAGAAGCTGCCTAAGTATATAGAACTTAAATAGCATCATAAATCTCCAACTCTCCCCCAGCGCACTCAGCGTGCTCCATTGCAGATTGTGGTTTATCTCCTGGTAGGTGTGACCTGTCAGCTCTTCTCATGCCATCTCTAGCAGTGCCAAGAGCCTGCAAGTTGTGTTAGTCAGCGAGAGTGGGACAGTTCAAAGTTATGACCAAGTTGATTAATAGGATACTAGTTTACTATAGCTAGATCTTGGGGTTTTTTTTCCTTCTATGCTTTTTTTTTTTTTCCTTCCATAAATCTGCCCTAGGTAATTGTGCATTTAGGAACAATGACATTACCCAATGAGATGCCACACTGAAACTGCTAGGAAATTAAATTCTCAAAATGCCCATAAAGCTGGTAATAAGGCAGGTAGCAGCACAGATTTCTCATGCACTACCACCAATGTGCCCCACCCAGCCAATTTGAAGGATATGAGCTCTATGTTAACTGAGTCTCACCTGCATAGCTCTGATCTGCAGACCCCAAATAGTGGCAAATGGGGTTCTGGTGATTTCAGTGAGGAGCAGAGTCTGGCACACCACACAATAGTGGTACCTGCTACTGCTATGGGTGAGCGTACTTAATGTCACTAATTCAGCCAAAACATTGGTGTGGGAAAACTTGCAGAAGTCATTGAGACTGGACAGCCTTTAATATTCATACCTGAATTGTCATTCAAGTGAAATGTTCCATTTCCACCAGTACTCTACCCTGGACACTCATTAACTTGTGTGCAATGAATTTTGCTGTAATTGAAATTAACTTAAATCTCAATGATATGAATGGATTATTATTTCATACTGAATACCCCCTATATAACTATGTATTTTCATACCCAGAAGCCCCACCTGTCTTTCAAAACACAATTTAATTTGCTTTTATGCTGTCTGCTCTTGTAACTGCTGTTCTGCTTTCAGTACAATTTGGTGAATTCCTCCCTAAAAAGGGGTAGATCCTAAATTGTCCAAAAGCTTAAATATTTGATGAGGCCATAGCATTTATGCTTCAGGATTATCTGGCACAGGTAGCTTTGCTATCTGATGTGAGTTGAGACAGGCTTTTTTTCTGAGTCCAGACATCTCTCCCTGCCAGTACAGGAGAGTAGTTATGGCTCCCCTCTTACTCCGCCTAAGAGACCTAAGAGAAAGCTTCCTCCTAAGAGGAGACAGGAAAGACCAGTTGCAGCTCCAAAGAAAAGAAGAAAAGTACATAGAGTGGATCAATATTCTACGGAAACTCGTCGGAAGAAAGTAAGTTCCAAAAATTTATGATGGAAGTGCCACTTTTTAGGCACTACGCTGTCTTTATTTTTTTCAACTTGGGAGTTCATTCCATACTTCAGGTTGGGATTTTGCAGCCAAAATATAAATGTACTAAAGGACCAAAGGAGAGCAGCCAAACCCAGACTAAGCCTTCTGGGAGCTCTGTTTTTCTTGTTTCAGACTGTTTGCATTAGGGAAAGTTATCTTTATAATCTCTTTATTTTTTAAAATCCAGCCATCAGCTGGAGGCAATGTCAGAAAAATCTACCACTGCTGCTAACCCTTCTGAGCTATTACAAGTTCTGCAATATGTTGTAGTCTCCGTAACTCCCACCTTATGGGAGCATGGTGATTATTTGGGGTTTTGTGTCTAGTCATCATGGTTGTAGAAAATGTGACTAATAAATCTAAAAGGGAAAGAACATTTGTTTTAAAAATACACTTTTTCAAGTCATTTTGTGACTTTAGAGGGTAAGAAATTTTATTGCAGGATTTCTGGATGGTGTATTTGCAAGAGGTGGTGCATAAGTCTGTTTTCACAAGGAAAACATCAAATGGAAACTGCTTTATCAGGAAAAAGTGCAAATGGATGAAAAGAGTATTCCTTAGGGTACTGTCTTTATCCACCTGGCACTAAGAATCTATGGATTTCTCCTTCAAGCTAGAAACAAGACTTTACACTCCACAGTAAAGTATATGGCCTATAAGGGGCCATAAACATTCTTTTCAAGAGGTTTTTTTGTAGGGATATTTTTGACTTGTTGCGCAATTCAACTTTAAAGAGTTATTTTGAGACACATTTTTAAGTGTAAAAACATGTCAGACAGGGACATGTCTGACATGCAAAAAAACCTATGTCTAGAACCCTGGAAATTTTCCAGAGAAATTTTAACATTTTAAGATTTATCTGAGAACTAATAACTACTATGGATGATATTGCTATTACTCACTAATTTGGCATTCCAAGCTATACCCTTCTGACATGAAATAGAGTAGAAACAACATTCTAGTGATGCGAACATATGTCACTCTTTTTTTGCGCCTTTCTTTCTCTGAATGAAAAGGTCATCCAACCTTACCCCTAAAGAACTTTTTCTGATAAGTCAAGTGTGAAAATTTGACACCATTACTTCAGGAAAAACCCCTACTATTACATAGTAGTTGCCATTATATCTGCAAATTAATCTATTGATGCTGTTTGACAGCAATGAAATGCAGTACAGGATGGATCCTAACAATTATTCTTAAAAAGTTTAAAAGTAAAATTCTTTTTTTCTTCATTCCTTCTAATCAGACTTCTATAGGAAAACTTGTGAGAGAATCCACAAGTTTTTGTATGTTTCAGATCCCACACTCAGCACTTTCACAATGCCACAAAACTCTTCATTGTAGCACCATCCAAGAGATCCATGTATCTTGAAAAATATGGTTCTGTACAGTCTTCCAAAGTCTTGATATTAGGTGAAGAAAGGTTTATGCAACAGCTTTATTTGTTTGCCAATAAATCTTTGAAAGTTACATCTGGGAGCTGTAAGAGGAAGTCAGGTTGCTCAAGAGGGTAACTAAACAGAACTATCTATCACTTGATATCCTTGAATTATTGTTTCTCTATCTTTTTATCATCATTATTATTTTTTAAAAGAAGACTCAAACTTGCTGACAAAAGTAAATATTAAAGGGAAATCTGTCTGGATTTCCAGCTTCTGTGAATACTCTTTGGATTCTGAGTTAAAGTTGTATTTCCAGACTGTATTTATAGACTTCCATAAAAATGGAATTCCTGTCGTAGAAGAAACTCTTTCTTCTTGGAGAGTGAAAGAATGCTGAAACAGAAAATTTTATTTTTTCTGAACTTGAAGGTTTCAAAGCTTTAACTTAAGTGATTACTTAGGCTTTCCTGAATCAAAAGATTTCAAAAATTCACCCTTTGTCAGAACCACTTCCATATATTGCAGAAATTGTTCGTCCTGTTCCCCACTGTGATTCCTTCTCCTGTAAGTCTCTTCTCTGTGTATTTATAGTGTCACATGAGAGCTGACATTTTCTGTCTCGTAACCTAGCAGACTCATTTAACATCTACCCCTTAATGACTCAGGCAGAGGGAGAATTTCTGAACCATCTCTTTCTGGGTCACACTAACATAGTGTTTGTTTTAGAAAATTCTGCTGAAATTTAGTTTTTTCTCGTCCAGAATTTATTATCATTCTGTCTGTCATTGGGAGGACTTTTTATTGTCAATACTTGAACCAACCAAATCAAACAGACAAGTGAGGAAGGAGTTGCCATATAGTGACAACAAATGTTTTCTTCTCAAAATCAAAACAAAATTAGTCCTCTGCCTAAAATCTTACTTTTCCCCTCTCTGTGCCATCTGGTAAAAAATGTTTCATTTTTTTAAGGCTGAAAACATAGTCCTGTGTCTTGCTGTTTTCTGGGGTTTTTTTGTTTGTTTTGTTTCATTTTTTGTTTTGTTCTGGGTTTGTTTTTTGGTTTTTTTTGGTTTTTTTTTAGTGAAAAAGGAACTTAAATGAAGAAATCAATACAGTATCTGTGTCCTCTGGGGCCTGCTGACAATTTTTCCAAACTGTCATTTGAGCTGTTGGGAACTCCTGGCTCTGAAGTTGAAGAACACTCACTCTGAGCCCCATGTGCTACTCAAGTGATGTGCATGTTGTCATCCTGGTATCAGATGTCCTTTGAAGTGAATTTCATTTAGTGGCTTGGCATGTGAATCCCAAGTTTAAAGCTTCATTTCATGCTCATTGTTTGACTAAACCATTCACATAAAATACTGTTTTCTTTTGAAGGCACTACTTTCTATCTTTAAGAAACAAACTGAACCCCAAAGTCACATGTGTTTTTCTACTATCTACACGTTGCTTTACCAACTGTACATATGTTCATGGGAGGCCTAGGAACAGCCATAAAGACCTTTTTCTCTTGTGTCAACATCTCAGTAGGGCTTTCTCACAATGAAATCATGGTGTGGATATACAAAAAAAATGGTACTATAATTTTAGTAGTAACAGCTCAGCCAAGGCTTTGCCTCTTGACCTGGATGATTTTCCCATTGGAGTTTTGCCAAAGGACCCCTGTGTGTAGAAGCAGGAGCACTGCAATGACAGAATTAACTTTTTTTTTTCTTTCTGAATATTTATACAGATGATGGTGAATCCCCTGAGAGAGATTGACAAGACAGTGGGACAACTAATGGATGGACTGAAACAGTTGAAACTACATCGATGTGTCAATGTTATATTTGTTGGTGATCATGGTAAATTTTAAACCATAATATTTATCAGAAGACAAGTGCTTAAGTAATGTAGCTGTAAATATAATAAGTAACCTAAATCAAAGTTCCATTTAAGATATTTTTGTGCTGATCTTTTTTCTGGAAGTTAACTCTCACAAAATTAGCCCATTGGTGTGGACTGGCAATTCAGCTCACCTGTTAACTGTCATGAAAGGACACTTCTCTTTCTTAACAGTGATCTGGATATTTACTTCTTTACTCAGAGCTTTTAAATCTTGGTCTTTCTGATATTGCATCCAAGTGTAGCTCTTTTTGCATGTATTGGAGGGCAATAATTTACCTAGAGTAATCTTGTTGTCAGTTTTTATGGAATGAAAAATTTAACAGCCTTGTTCTCCTGTACATAAGAAGATTAGGACTTTAGATTGAGGCATTTCCATGGCAATTAGTGGGTCAAGTTATCCTATCAGAAGAAAGACTGGAATATCTTTCTTATATCTACGGAATATAAGACTGTGCCCTGCTTAGATGGAAAAGTCATCAAAATAATGGAGGAAGAAGGTAAAAAGATATTTCATGGTCAGATGTAGTCACCTAAAAGGACAGATATTATTTGGTTCATCTTATTCCTTCAAACATTAGAATAAACTTTGTAATATAGGAAATAGTAAATATTAGCAAAGATAAAAAGAGAAGGGAAGTTTTATTAAAGGAAAACCTGAGTTTGCATAACTTTTTAGTGATACCGCCAAAGGCTCTCTTCTTTTTAGATCTTTATTCCTGACAATCTCCCATTAACTGCTACATTAGCAATAAAATGGCATATGCCTCGTTTCTGGCTGTGGGTAGAGAAAGGGTAAGGCTCAGGAAGCATTTCCAGGGGTGGCAGTTTTATGCTGAGAATCTCCTGTGGCTGGCAGTACATTCCTCCCCACCACAAATATCTGCAAGAGAAATTGTTTATCTATGGCTGCCTTAGAACAGACCACCAAGAGACAATACCTTTTGTGTGCTATTCCTCTTAAAATCATTTGTTTAAAAAGAAATAATCCCCAAAGTAGTACATTAAACTAGAAACAGACTTTGATTTTTCCATGAGTTTAATTTGGAGTTGAGTCAGTGCACACATGGTGTATGTGGTGACTGTTCCTACAATGCTGAGACTGGTATTTCTCTCAGGCACTCCTAGTTTGAGTCCTACCAGTGCATTATGTTGGAATTAGATGGCTGTAAAGAACAAGATTAGTCATCCAGAAGGAAATAATACATAGGGTGTTTGGAGTCTCCTTTTTTTGCTGTCCTGGAAAATATGTTTATTTTCAGGGTGAGTTAATTTTGCATTTTCTTTCTGCAGGGATGGAAGACACGACTTGTGAAAGAACTGAATTTTTAAGCAACTATCTGACTAATGTGGATGATATAATTTTGCTTCCTGGATCTTTAGGGCGAATTCGCCCTAGGTCTAGCAATAACCTAAAGTGTAAGTTAATTTAATTGTACCTTTTATATACTGAGAACTAAACTATATTCCTTCCTTGAAATTATGCTGTCCAAAGAGTGTAAATTTGCAGAGTGCTGGCAAGAATTTCAGAGGGAATGCCACTGAAGACAGCTGCTTGCTCCCTTTCCAGTCTGTACTTCACAGACCCCACAGTGGTAGAACTGTGAAAGGGAGGGCTTCAATGTTCTGGGTTAAACACCACTCTTTTATCTCAAGAAGGAATGGGAGCACCAAGCCAGTTTCACATGCCAGCTTACGTGTCATTGTGAGTTTATTCATGCACTTTTCTCCTCTGTCAACAAAAACTGTATTTGGGCAATCTCAGCACTGCACAGCTAGGATATTAAAAAAAAAAGCATCTGGTACATTTTATGAGATAATAGGAAACAAGTGACTTGTTAATTTTGAATTCAGTAGTTTTATCACACTTTTGGCATAGATGAGAAGTCATGTGGGCTGCTAAACAGCAACAGACTGGAGATGTTGAAGGATATAAGGAAGATTAGAACATGCATTCAGGGCCAATGTTGTCAGTAAATCTTGTTGCTATTTTGAACCACGCTTTTAGTTTACCCTGATTTAGTGTTTGAGATTAACTAATCTTTGACAATAGCCCTCAGGGCTCTGGTGAAGCTAACTCTGTAATCTCAAGCATTTCACAGCAGCTGCCCTCCTTTTGCCTCCAGGTCAGCAGTACCAGGACAGGGCTTGTGCCAGCATCCTGACTGCTCTGGCTCCGCTTACAAGGCTTTGCCAGCAGTTTAAGCTACTATGCAAACTGTGTAAATCATAAATAAACCAAAAGTACCTGTGGGTTTTGCACCATATGCTTCCAAGAGTGACAACTTTTGATAGAGGGAAAGATCAGAAAGCTGGGATAGCCAAGTGTTCCTTCACAACACTTCAGATATACTCTGGGTGAGGACAAATTTCATGGAAGATCCATCTTTGAAGAGTAAATACTTCCAGAATAATAGCAAAAATCATAAGAATGTGGTAAAACATTCTTAGTACTGATTTCTGTATGCATTTACTTTACTATAATCTTTTTTACCTGGGTGTTTATGTTCAAGAAATATATGATGAGCGTGTAAAGATTTGTTGAAAATAATGCACATTGTTCAAATTTTGTAGACTAGCAAGAGACTGAATTCCTACAGTCTACTGTGAACAAATTTCAGTTCTGAGAAGTTAGTTAGTTTGTTTTTTTTTTTTCAAGATCTTTCAATCTTGTTTTCCCAAATTGCTGAGAATAATAAGTTTTCCTTGGAGAATGAATGGCAATATGTTTCAAAAAGATCGGTCTGTCTGTCTGACCTCTGAGTCATACCACTGTTTTTCCCACAATAACATTTTCCTCTTTTGTCCTCAGTCTGCAGCTTCCTAGTTTGAATATTTGCAATTGTTTATAAATCAGCAGTTTAAACTTAGAACAAAGAAGCTTTTTGTTACCTTTAGAACTGGGGCTTACCTCCTTAAAT
This sequence comes from Muscicapa striata striata, assembly GCA_030060385.1. Lineage (NCBI taxonomy): Eukaryota > Metazoa > Chordata > Aves > Passeriformes > Muscicapidae > Muscicapa > Muscicapa striata. The sequence continues at coordinate 6,335,127 of JAREIS010000046.1, forward strand.
GGCAAATTACAAAATTCTTCATTCTTTATTGTTCCATAGTACTGTCTCAACACTGGAAACACACCTTTGCAATGCAATAGCCTGCAACTTATGTTTTGAGATGCAATAGAGCACATTTTAAGCTCAACAAGATGCTGCCTTAAGCAACCAAAACAATAGTATTTGAACAAGAGTTTTTCGCTTCCCAAAATATTCTTTTAGCCTATTTTTCCTCTCATGACTGAAAAATGTTTCCTCCACCCCCCAGAAGAACATAGTATGGACTATTACAAGGTTTGGGATTTCTACCATCTTGCGTGCCCTTTTAGTAGCCTGAAGACAAATCCAGAATTTTTTACTGTGGCTTTTCTCTTACTCAGCAGTAGCCTATGAAATCAGTCAAATGTTAAAAAGAGGTCAAAAAATGCTACATATTTATCTTGCTCCTTCTAGAAGACTGCATTGTTGTATTTAAGTGTGCTTTCAAAATTTTTTTCAAGAAAAGTCATTGTGTTTTGGGATAATTTTTTATTTGAAAGTAAAACAGCCAAAAGTCTTGAAAGAATGTGTTTGCAGAAAACAAAATCAGTATTAAGCTAAGGCCCAGATTATAAAACAGTGAGAACGCTATCTAAGCAACTACATGTCACCAAGCCATCGCAGGGCATATGCAGGACAGCCAGGGGATCAGGCCCATCCAGAATAGGTTTAGGAAAGTCAGGTCCTGTTTGACCAACATGATCTCCTATGACAAGGTGACCTGCTTCTGTGAATAACGTTTACCTGAACTTTTGTAAGGCCTTTGATATTGTCTCCTACATCATTCTCTTGGAGAAACTGGAAGCCTGCAGCTTGGACAGGTGCACCCTTCAGTGGGTAAAATATTGTTTGGATGGCTGGGCCCAGAGTGTTCCCCAAGGCTCAGTATCAGGGCCAGTCCTGTTTAATACCTTTATTGATGATCTGAACGAGAGGATCAAGGGCACCCTGAATCAGTTTGCAGACAACACCAAGCTGGGCTTGAGTGTTGATCTGCTGTAGGGTAGGAGAGCTCTGCAGAGGGATGTGGACAGGCTGGATCAATGGTCCAGGGCCAGTGGTGTGAGGTTAAGTAAGGCCAAGTTCTGGGTCCTGTAACTGGGTCCAAGCTATGACTTTCGTCACAACAACCTCATGCAGTCCTCCAGGGTGGGGAAGAGTGGCTGGAGAGCTGCCCTTGGAAAAGGACCTGGGGATGCTGGTCAACAGTGACTGAACATGAACCAGTTTGTGCCCAGGTGGATAAGAAGGCCAATGGCATCCTGCCCTGGATCAGAAACAGTGTGGCCAGCAGAACCAGTGCAGAGATTGTCTCTCTGTATTTGGCACTGGCGAGGCCGCACCTCAAATCTTGGGTTCATGTTTGGGCCCCTCACTCAAAAGAACATTAGGGGTGTAGGGTTTGTCCAGAGAAGGGCAACAGAGCTGGGAAAGGGTCTGGAGCACAAGTCTGATGAGGAGCAGCTGAGGGAGCTGGGGGTGTTTATCCTGGGGGAAAGGAGGCCTGGGAGAGACCTTATCGTGCTCTGCAACTCCCTGAAAGGAGGTTGTAGCCAGGTAGGGTCAGGCTCTTCTGCCAGGTAACAAGGGACAGGGCAAGAGGAAAAGTCCTGAAGTTGCACCAGGGAACATTCAGATTGGATATTAGGAAAATTTTCTTTATGAAAATGATGGTCAAGCACTGGAACAGGCCACTCAGGGAAGTGATGGAGTCACCACCCCTGGAGGTATTTAAAAGATGGAGCACTTGGGGACATGTTTAGTGATAGACTTGGCAGAGCTGGATTAAGGATTGGACTTGATCTTAAAGTTCTTTTCCAACCCAAATGATTGTGATTCTGTGATATATACAAAGCACTTTTAGTAAAGGTTAGGGAAGTATTAAGAAGTATGCTTATGTAAGCCTTGTGTTTTCTTTAGCAAATTTTTAATATTTTCTATTTTTTTTTACCTTTGCTGAACAGATGACCCTAAAGTGATTGTTGCCAACCTTACAGTAAGTATTTAGGACTGGGAAGTATCTGTCTATGCTTCACTGTTCACTTCTTGATTTGTGACATTATTCAGCTTTTCTTTTCTCAGTCCTTAGACAGAAAATCAACCAATCATTATTATAAATAAGGAATGTTAAATGGTATCCTTCATGAGCACAGATTAATATTTGTCATGTTTTCTGCTGTTTGCTGCTCTAGTAGCTTTTATAACCTTTTTGGGCACTGCAGAGACAGAACCTCTGGACTGTCTTTACTCCCTGAATTGAATCTGTTTATTCATTGCTTCAGAATTGGAAAGCAGTCTTTTAGGGTAAACATTTTACTAGCAATTTGAAGACTCTGAAAAAGTGCATATGATAGTCTTCAACCCTAATCTTGCCATTAATGAAAGAAAAGTGTTTAAAATTAAAATAACAAAACAAACCCTCCCAAGTTTTGTAACCAGATGGCTTTAAATATTTCAGCAGATGAGGTATACTTTTGAGCATTCAGTTTTCTGCTGGAACTTAAGCTTTGGTTCAGTTAGAATAAAATTCTTCATCTGTGAGTTAAGTATGTGTGATATTTTGTTTGATGGTTTCATAAAGACTGTCACGAGAACGAAACTTTCCAAATATATCTTTGAATGGCTCCCTGGGCCTTGACTGCATGTAAATACTGCACATAAATTACTGGACGACATACTCTAAGTGTACACTTTGTTTTCCAGACACCATCAGTGATGACCTTAACAGATTGATTTCTGTAGTCAAAGGTATTATGTGCATCTTAAGCTAACTGATAGCATGCTATTTGTAACCATTTATATTTCAGTGTAGAAAGCCTGACCAGCACTTCAAACCTTACCTGAAACAGCACCTGCCTAAACGCTTGCACTATGCTAACAACCGAAGAATTGAGGATGTCCATTTACTGGTGGATCGCAAATGGCACGTGGCAAGGTAAATCCTTGCTTTTGCTTCCATCCTGATTTTCAGTCTTCTGAGGAAATGGGATGGTAGGATTGCCCTGTCTGTTAGCACCCTGTGAGCAAGAGGAGTTTTGAGAACACAAAATATTTTCAAGTGTGGGAAAATCAGTTGCTGCATAAAAGGTAGAAACCCAGACTGATTTGCTCAAGCAGCTTGGTTTTAACTGATTAGCTCAAATGTAGAAGCTAATAAATCTTTCTAATGATGTGCAAGCTTAGTCCAACAGGGGAGCAGGGAATATGGGAGGAAGAAGCAAGCTTATATGGTGAGGGGATGTTTGGGAACAAGAGTTTGATAGGTGAATGGAACGAAAACAGAGATATTGGCAGAGTGGGTGAATGTCTGAGAATATGTGGAAAGATGTGACAGGGTGGCCACCAAAGAGCTGTGCTGACAGTGTATTGTATTTCAAAATAAATCCACAGAAAGCCAGAATGCTTTAGCTCAGGCAAAAACTCTGGTTTGGGTTGCTCTTAGCCATATGACTCTGAATTTTTGGTTATGGAATATGGGCAGTGTTTATTAGTCAGCTAAAAATTGAATGAGGAAAAACCAGTTGGCGCATACACATATAGAGTGAGTGGGAGAGGAGTAGCCTTTGTTTATGGATGGTGCACAGCTTTCTATTTGAGTATACTTTGACACATGTTGTGTATTACAGTATGAGAAAGGTAGGGTCTTTTTGCATGAATCTGACCCAGTGCTTCTTGGAAGATGACACAGCATTTGGCTCATGGTAGAGCTGTTATGAGCTTTAGATTATGGTAGGATTTTTTTGCCCATATAGCTGCCAGGCAAACACATAGTGTGTTGTAAGTGCCTTTTGACATCTGTGCTTATCTTTCCATGAATTATGCAAGGATCATTCTGCAGAAGCAATGAATGAGAAACTCCATTTGCTTTCTTGCATAACTCCACTGGCTGCTGGCAGGCTGCCCTGTTGGGGTTATGTATATTTCAAAGAATCACACTCTGAATTTTGGGTCTATATAAGCTTTAGTGTTAAGAGTTTTACTGGGATGGATGAGATTGCCCAGGTTGATTTACATTTAGTAATTTCTTATTAATTACATCAGTCTTTCTTTGCCTTGTTTGTTAACTGTAATTGATAGTTACAGGAAAATGATTGTTACAGACCAAATTTCTATAACTACAGTAATTTATAAGGCCAAAATCAAACTTTGAGCATTATTTTACTGCATATGAAGAAATTAATTTGTAGGATAATGTGGTCCTCTGCATGTATTCCCTACACATGGTCGTATAAAACTGCATAGAAGTACTCTGAAATAAGCTGGTGATTATAATTCCTATGGCACAATACTTATTTTTCCATGTGTTTTGTAAAAAAAACCAATAACAAGCTGATAATTAGCATTCTTATGATACAGCACTTATTGTCCCAGCTTTTTGTCTTCATCAGAATCTTTATTTTTTCAGCCATTCTTGTTTATTGGGCTGAAGGCAAACAGGTGAAAGCACTTTATAGCATTGTATGACATTTGCAGCATTGTAACATCACAAAAGTGCTTTCTGAGCAGCCTCTGTTGGCCTTTTGAGGATTGGAAGAGTGTGGTCCAATACCTCCAGTCTGCAGGAGATTATGTGATCTGAAAAAATAATAGATACTAAGGTTTTTATCAATAATGAGAGTTGTTTCTTAGAGTGGGAGGAGAGAGAGAAACTCTGGGGATGCTGTATAAACTTGCAAGTCCCTACTACTGCTATTCATGAAAGATAAACAATGCACAGCCCTGTAAACTTATACTTCTTGCTCCAAAGGATATTGTCAGGTCAGCCACTTTTGAGGAAAATTTCTAATACTTTTTTAATTTAGGAAAGCCATGGACGTTTACAAGAAACCAACAGGAAAATGTTTCTTTCATGGAGACCATGGCTATGACAACAAGATAAACAGCATGCAGGTATGAGCAATGTCTCTGAGGGTCATTGAAGGTCTCTGGAATGTAAATATTCAGTGAAAACCCCCTAAATTTTAGTGCTCTTCTTTCATACTATTTTTTTTTTTTAGACTGTCTTTATAGGTTATGGCCCTACTTTTAAGTACAAGACCAAAGTGCCTCCTTTTGAAAACATTGAACTTTACAACGTCATGTGTGGTAAGCTGCCTGCTTGAGAAATTGCAAAAGCAGCAACTTGTTTTAACAGGGCTTCATTAAGATACCCATAAGCTTATGCCCTGACTTCTTCTGTGTGTTTTTTCCCTAGTCCCCCTTTCCCAAGCACTTGCCCGGAGGGGTGTAGGCACTTCTCAGGGATCTGTTTGCAATGGAGCTGGCCAATAAAGGGGGTTACTATAGTTTTGATGGTTTGCAGCTTGACAGAGATCAAACGGACACCTCTACAATGTGTGGTGTCCACATCTCAGCTGTCTAGGAAGGAAATTTCTGCTCAGACACTGCTTCTGCATCTGCATGTCTCATGCAGCAGTTCAGGTTGACCACTTAGTTTTCTGTGGCATTTCCAGGTATGATTGTTTCCTAAATTTCTACTGAAGCCATGAAAAAGAATCTGACGATGTATACAGACATGCATTAGGGACTTTTCTTTAGTACTGACTTTCTAGAACAGTGAAACTTTCAAGGGGTAATTCACAATAAAATTTTGAGGTGTTTCAGAGATGCAATTCACTTTTTTTTCCCCCTAAACATGTAATACCTAAGGGGTAGTTAGCCCTTATTTAGAAATCACTGTGTTGCAGATGTTTAGCGTGAGGTCAGTACATTGACCATAGGTTTGCACTGGAAGCTGAAGGAGTAGTTAAAATAAAACTTTGTAAAACTTTTAAACTTTTTCAGTGTCTTGATGAAAATTAACATTTTGTCATAAAGGCAAAGATACTATTCATGTGGCATTTACAATTTCATTATTTGAACAAAAAAAAAAAAAAAATCAGTGTTTTTATTACATTAAAAGCTTCCACTAAATTACTGTGGGTGTAAAGAGTGTCATTAATAAGTTGGCTGGATAGAGTTGCTGCTTGAATATGTTTGGAGTCTAACCACCATTCATTTTTCCGTGGTGGTTTCATAGATCTGCTTGGATTAAAGCCTGCTCCCAATAATGGCACCCACGGAAGTTTAAATCACCTGCTCAGAGCCAATGTTTATAAACCAACTGTGCCAGATGAAGTTGCTAAACCACTGTATCCTGTAGCTCTACCATCTGCATCAGATTTTGATATAGGATGTACATGTGATGATAAGGTAAGTGTTTAGGATCTGTGGAATCCTCCACTATTAGCAGTAGTTTTTGGTAAAGTTGTAGCCATTTTATTTGTTTTGAGAGGGTTTGATCTGTAAGAATTCCCCAGGTCCCTCCTTTGAAGTCTTTGTGCCCCCTTGGAAAAATGACTTATTTTGTAAAAGAAGAGACAAGAAAATCCTCACTGTCTTATAGCACTAGTTTTGTTTTGTTCGATGCTAGTAAAACAAGATGTCAGAGTGCTCCAGTGGTCCTAATCTCATTCCTTTTTTTCTATTCTTGAGAAGAACAAGCTGGATGAACTCAACAAGCGGTTTCATGTCAAGGGAACAGAAGGTAAGAGCCTGGTGCCTCAGTTAATGAAAGCTGATTTCATTTTCTTTTGTAAATCACCTTGCATCATTAATACCAGAGCAACTCCTGGTGTGGTGTAGTTAACCTGTAGTAAACTGTCTTTGAGTAGCTGTCGAAGTAGCCCACAGACACACATGAGATTTGTGGGTAAGATGAAGTGCTGCTCACTTGAGAAAGTACACATTACCTTTTGCTGAACCAAGCTAAAGTATAGCTCAAAGCGATGCAAGTTTTAACTCTTCCATTTCATCACCTCTAGGAGTTTTTAGCTCAGATGTGAAGGCAGAGACAAGAGGAGAAGGCGCATGAGGCAGTACTCTGTTCAACTACAGGCTGTAAATGGGGAAGAAACCAGACTCTATTTGCACGCTGAGTTTTACCATAGTTATCCCAGCTTAGGTTTCACCTAGAAAGGATGCTAAGCTGCTTTGACAATCCCTAAGTCTTAATGCTTGGCTCTTAAGATGCAAGTTACACAGTGAAACAAATGCTCTGCTGGTTCAGGCTGCTCAGCTACATTCTGCTCCTCCTCCGTGTTCAAGTCAATGTTACTCCCAGGAGAAAGCACTCCCAGCTCTCCTGGACACTAGTTCCTGCTGTGTGCCAGCTGACTCCTGTGTGGCTGCACTTTCAGCTGCATCAGGGCCGTGGTCCAGCATAAAGTGGAGCAATAGGAGCAGAGGAGAGGAGATGGGAACTGCTTTTCTGAGCAGCACTACTGACTGAAAGGCTCACCGAACCAGAGTTTTCCTTCTCACAGTGATGATCGAGTTCAGCATAACAATTCACAGTGTTTCCCTTACCATAACAATTGTCCAAATTAGCAAATTCTGAAGCTTTCAGTTTAGATGTGGATTTTTGAGATACCTTAAATTGCATTGTTCAGATAATTAAGGAGATTTGTTTTAATTCTCTTATGAAGGTGTTTTCAGTTTCTCTGTTGTGAATGGGCAATGCAGCCTATCCTTTTGTTTCTAAAGGTGACCTTATTCCTCTTCTTTGTGAATTAAATTGCCTTTCCGCAGCTTTCATCCTGTTAAACTGATTTTCCCAAGTAATGAAGACCTACTCCTCACTGTGTCAATTTATGGCATCAGGAAAAAACATCCTCACTGTTGTAGTTCAAATCTCAACATCTTTATTTTGGTTTCTGGTTTTCATTCTTCTTCACTGCAGTAATATAAAAATAGTATTTTTGGTGTATTTTAAGATGCAAGCATTTAAACTAATTGCACTTGCTCATTTGTCAATCCTCTGTTAAATGGCACTATGTGTCCTTATTTAAACAAGCAGTTCTGCTTCATGCAAGTTTTATTTTACTTCATGGTGTGCTTTACCACATGGCGCACTATGTTGTTATTCATGGGCAGAAGAAAAAGATTACTTCAGCTTCTCTTGCATAAAGCAAATTTATCATCTTTGTCCTTAGACCAGGCCTTTCCTACTTTTTTCCTTGTGCCCTATAAAAACATCCTCTGTTTGTACTTAAGCACTAATAAAACATGCCCTTTTCTTTCAGGTTAAATGCCTATCTGGGAACTGTGTTAGACCACTTTGCTTGTTTCTATGTTTTAATTTCCAAAAGCAAGCCAAGTGTGTTTGCCAAAAGGTTATCAAATTCAAGGGCTTGTACAGGACAATGCAAGATTATCCAGGAAATTTATTTTTCTTTTATCTTTTTCAATGTTTTTGCGTTTTTATAAGCAAACTTGTCAGAGTTATCTAAGGACATTTACCCATATCACCAAGACAGAAGGGCTGTTTTTACAGAGTTGGAGGTGTCATTTTGTAGCTGAAGTTAGGAAAAGATTTTTTTTTCTTGGTTTGTTTCTTTGATATTACCAACAAAAAATAGCTCATCAGTCTTCAGAACAAATCTGTTTCAGCCAAGTGGGAAAAAACTACGTTTTTGAGTGAGTGACCAATTTTACTTCCCTTTTGGGACACTCTTTACAGAAAACATAGGAAGGAGAGAAAGCCCACTGAAGAGTGGCAGGACTGATAGACCGGGAACTGATTTAAAGCTATGAAAAGAAAGTGTTTATCACTTCATGTGTGGCTGAGATGTGGACATAAAGATCATAAGCGTCTCCAGTTTTTGGAAAAACACCCTCTCTCCATCCTGTGACACAAACAAGCTTTCAAGTGTAGAAGGGACTTTTAATCCCAAAGGGTGTTTGTGACCCTGGGATGGGGATTGCAGCCGGAACAGTTGAAAAGTTGTTTTTCTCTCTCTGTCAAAAGATTTCCTTAGTAGTTACTTGGGGTCAGTATCCCATTAATGATCACTGAAAAATCAACATCTGATGGAAAGCCAACCTCCCCTTTTTTTCATCCTTAAGATTTTCAGTAATAAATGTTAATCTAATTTCTTTTGATCTTTAGAGAAACATCTTTTATATGGACGACCTGCAGTACTGTACCGCACAAAATACAATATCTTGCATCACCATGACTTTGAAAGTGGCTACAGTGAAACATTCCTGATGCCTCTCTGGACATCCTACACTATTTCCAAACAGGTTAGTGTTCTCTCTTCTCTTGAAATGTGCTTTAAAAATCTTGGGGAAATTTCTTTGATATCTGTGTTCTTGAAGTCCTAAAATTTCCCTTCCCCACCAGAAATTATGTCAAGTACCATTGTAAACAATGCCCAAATTCTTTTATTTCCTTTATGAGAGAAGAGTTTTAAGGTGGAAGGGTTGTATAACTCTTCTCCAGTTTTAATTTTAAGTTTTGTTTAATGGGGGTTTGTTTTATTATGAGCAACTTCATTTGAATTATCTCCCATGGGGATTTCTGCTCCCTGAAGAAGGGGCGGTGCAGCAATGCAGGAGCAGATTTGGTTGTACAGCCAAGTGGTTTATTTTACTGCAAACATCAGGCTTTCTGTGTGGTTTGTCAACTTTATGACCTAGTTTCCTTTTATCTGTAAAAGCTGAAAGTGCTTTTTTTTTTTTTTTGTTGTCTTCACGTTCCTCAATGCAGGCAGAGGTATCAGGTGTCCCGGAGCACCTGGCCAACTGTGTGAGGCCTGACCTCCGCATTTCTCCAGGAAACAGCCAGAGCTGCGCCGCCTACAGAGGCGACAGACAGCTCTCCTATGGATTCCTTTTCCCTCCTCGTAAGTTTAGATAGCTTTTTAGCTCCTAGGGATTTGTAATTTTCTTGTTTTATTAGGAGAAAACCTTTGGTGTGAATATACTCCAGGCAAACCCCATCAGATATAAACAGAATAATTTTGACTTCAAACACCAGTAAGATAAACATATTTTTAATTTATAAATCCAAATTAGATTCTTGCATACTGTAAAAGTTTCTACCATCCTATAGAAATAGTGATAGTAGAAAACCTGTGTAAACAAGAATCCTCGATTCTCCTGATGCACTTGCTTTGCTTCAGTATTGGATCAATGATCTTCTGGGATTAGTACATGTTGAAGGGGCACAACTGTCTCATAGTTGTGAATTTCATTGCTCTGCCTTCTTCACTAAGTGGCTGAAATATTTTATGGTAGATTTCTGAAATGGAATTACTGGTGCAGAGGCTCACTCAGAACTAGAAGATAATCCCACACTCCTCTCCCGAGAAAATGTTGGCTCTTTTACAAAAGACTGCAGAGCTCTCTGCCTTTTAAGACAGCAAAAATAGATAAGCTATATGAAAACATTTTTAACTGATTGACAGTTGAAGCAAAGATAAAATTCTTCCTTTCCACTTTCAGCTGTCACATTAAAGACAAATTTTGTGTATGTAGTGTGCACTTCTGAATATAGCATTCGGATTGCTGTTTAGATTATGGCATCCCCTTTGGTCAATCTCATGCCATTTTCAAAACATTTTTATATTCTCTGAAATTCTTATCTTTTATCTTATTAATATTTTTCTGTTTCCCTGTTTTCAGAATTAAGTTCCTCTGTAGACGCAAAATATGATGCTTTTCTAATAACAAATATCATTCCAATGTATCCTGCCTTCAAAAGTAAGTGCTCTTTCCATGACTGTACTTCTTTTACCAGCAAGTTGGTTTTTTTTTCAGTTTATGTTGGATTATGGAATGAATTGATGCAAGAAGTTTAGAACATAAAATTAAATTTCTTGTAGCCAGCAGCTGATACCTGTGGGCACCTGTATAGTGCTAGGTATGGGCAGGCAAAATAGCACAAGAAAGGCTCAAGTTTTAAGAAAGGTTTATTTTCCTAGGTGCTGGGCTAAGGTAAGGGCACAGCTGTGCTGTAAGTCTGCAGTTGTGCTTTATGCCATAGTAATTCACTTCCTGTAAGACCATTCAGATTCTCTTGTCTGTAGCCCAAGCTAGTGCAGAACATACTTAGGCAACAACTGGAGCGTGAGAGTGTGCACAAGCCTGGGAGTATGCCCTGGGTATTTTGTAGTTCAGGGACAAGTGATTACATTTTATTTTTCTCTCAATACTTTTGGAGGGAGACTGAACATATTTATTACCTATAAAAAAAAGAAGAGAAAACCAATTTATGGAAAATGAGGGATGATTTAAACCTGTCTGAAACTTTAAATGCTGCAGGTTTATATTACTAACATTTCTTTTGTCTGCCTATCCCTTTTCTCTCTAGTCTTGCCAAGAGGTAGGAAAACCATCAGGCTGTTCTGGTGGCATTTTTGGTTTGGCAGGGATTGACAAGCCTTGGAAGAATCTCAAGAGGCTGTTGTGAGATTTCCAATTCAGATTTTAGGCCAGAGAGGTTTGGATAAACATCAAAGCCTATGGGAGCCTTTTTTTTTTAACCAGAAAAGAGTGTTTTTAACTGAAAAGCCTCTGTGCAGGACCAAACGGTGATGTTTGCTGAAAATTTGAGCAAAAGTACTTGATTGATTAAAGAGTGAAAAATTATTGGGAATTTCCCACTCCTGAATCACTTCATAAAATGCTCTTAATGCTAATATTAATCTAAGTATTTGGCTGCAATGCTAATCACAGGAGAACAACCCACCTCTAGCAGCTCATTTTGTCTAGTGGCGTTCTTCATCACATGTGGGTGAAGGATTCCTTACAAAAAAATTCTGGTACTAACATCATTCCTGGGGAATTACAAACCACTCCATGTGTGCAGGCTGCAGTGCTGAGTGCCAGGTATAAGCTCATTATATGGATCTTTTCCCATTACAAGTCAAATAGGAGATGGCAATGTTATGCTGCACTGGCTTTGGTGGTAGTGCTGGCTGCAGAGGCCTCCTACTGCTTTGTATTTATAAATCATTGTCCCATCCCCACTGGCAATAATTCTGTGTCCACCTTTTCCATTGTGAGACTGGCTTAAGCAGCTCCTGCTCTGCTGGAATTCCAAAAATGATACCCCTGGGCTGGCCTCTCATTGCCCTGGCATTGCTCTGTATGTGGTTGCAGTGGGAAGTGGAGCTGGGATCTGATTTAGACACAAAACTCGAGGCAGTGGGGTAAGAGGGAATCTTTCCTATTTAGGCTGTTTTTATTGGTAAGGCATTTGCACTAGAGGAGTGAGCAACTGGAGGAGTGGTATTGCCAAGTGATTAGGCTGAGGTTCTTGTGAGACCACTGCTGGTAGAGAAGCCCTTGCTATCAGCCCCAGCTGGGACTGCATGTGGACTGAGCCGTCTTAGAACAAAGTGTACAAGGGGGCTTTCTAAGGCTGTCTTTGTCACCAGCTCTAGAGAACCATGAACTTAATGGTCTGAGCTGGCAAGACAAGTGTTAAACTCTTAAAAGTCTGAGAAGTTTTGTTTATCCACACTTCTGTTAGTTAAAATGAAAAAGAACTAAAAAAATTATATCACTAGAAGTACCAGTGTGTTCCATCTCTGTGAGAATCTTAACTTGTTGAGGAGGACATGGTGGGAGAAAGCATATCATGATCTTTCCAAAGGTTGCTGTAATGACATGATTTGGCCATCCTTGATAGCACCTAGTTTAAAAGTTAAATATTTTGTATTGAAGGAGAATTTAATGGAATGAATACAACCTTTGTATTTCTCTTTCTTTTAAAATATTTTATTTCAGCTTTTAATTACAGTACTGTATCCTTTGTAAGATTATTAAAAGCCCCCAAAACACACTACTCCAGCACAGTTCCCTGTAAGCAGATAACAAAGACAAAAGCAGTGTTTAAAGAGATATCAAAAACCTGTGAATAGCTGTTTCTCCAGCTTGGTGAAGGAACAGCAGAATCTCTGTTCAAGGTCTATAGCAATGCCAGCCTGGGAGCAGTACCATGTATTTCCTTTATCACTGGTTGGGGAAAAAAATAACAGAGAACAAAGAAGTCTGAATAGGCTTTATTGACGAAACTGAATGAAGCTGCAACTCTGTAATGCTCAGTCTTTGATTTCCTCTACTGTCATATGAATAATATCCCCTGAATTTTTATCTTCAGGAAGAAAAAATTTTATAATCTTGACATGCTTTGACTTATCCAAATGTTGGTGTGTTGTGGGGGGTTTGTTTGTTTGGATTTTTTGTTTGTTTTGGGTTTGGTGGTTTTTTTATTACTTTTGGTTGCTTGATTGGTTTGGTTTGCTTTTTTTCCCCCCACAGAGGTATGGAACTATTTCCAAAGGGTTTTGGTGAAGAGATATGCCACTGAACGAAATGGAGTCAATGTTATAAGTGGACCAATCTTTGACTATGACTATGATGGTTTACATGACACACCCGACAAAATAAAACAGTAAGAGTTTGTCTTTTAAGTGGTTTGCTGTTGCTTCTCTTAACAATTAATTTATCTTAAACAATTAATTACCTGCACATTATTTTATTTTTTGTGAGGAGATGTAATTTTCTAGCTCTTTCTAAAGTTATTTGGACTGAATGCCCATGTAGGTAGGATAGTGGTAAAAATAAGGAAATGACAATTCAGCAGTTAACTGTTCACCTTGACTTTGAAATTGTTTTCATCCTTGAGATGAAGTTGAATTAGGTTCTACACAGTCTATTGTCTCTAAAATTCTCCAGAACTTAAGAGCTGTGCTGTTGAGTTACATACTCAAGTCTTTAGTTAATTCACTAATGCATTCTCTCTGTATCTCTGAACTGAAGAAGCCTTTCAGCACTGCATGAGGTATTTCTGTAGCACAGTGTGAGCTAATTGGATGCTCACTTTCAGTAATGCCCAGGAATCAAACACATCTCAACAATGCATGTGTGTCCTCACACGTAGGAGAGGAAAGATCATGTTGTTTGTGTAACCTTCTTCCAAACAAGTTCATCCTTTGTGGATTAATATTTGCTTTATTCCCCCAGGTTTGTGGAAGGCAGTGCAATCCCTGTTCCAACGCATTACTATGCCATCATAACCAGCTGCTTAGATTTCACTCAGCCAGCTGACAAGTGTGATGGACCTCTCTCTGTCCTCTCATACATCCTTCCCCACCGGCCTGACAACGACGAGAGCTGCAATGTAAGTTGGGTTGCACTACAGCAGCCCTGTGCTAAACATGTCCCTGGGACATGTGAAAACCCATTACCACTAAAAGCAAGTGTTCACTGATGTCTTGAATGGGAAGAAGAGAGTAGTGTCTCTGTTAAGTGTCATTAGCTCATTAGACAAAAGCAGTCCTCCATGACAGCAGCAAAAATATATAACTATTACTGCACCTAAAATTTTCTGGAAAGATTGACATACAGTAGGTTGGCAGTATTGTTTTTTGCCTGTAGGATTCTACATTTTGTCAGTGTAACTTCAGAGCAGATTGGGGGGAGGATGTATACATAAACATACTGTGCTGGCAGCCAGCCTGATGCTTTTATGGAGGTCAGTTTCCATTTGCAGGTACAATGCTGTTGCTGCGCGAGGGGTTACGGAGCGGCGAAAAGAAAACAGCAACAAGGCAACTCTCTTACTTGATGCAAGAAAGAGCAGTTTATTGAAGGAAGCTATGGTTTTAAATAAGATAGTTCGTGAAAAACAAAATACAGACAGCTCATTGGTCAGAGAGAGAGACACTTCTTGTCCCTGGTTTTTTTACGGGTTTAGCAGGTGTTTATCTTTGTTATAATTCCTCTCTGTTTTTCCCAAATGCTATTACCCTGGGAAAAGGCACATGCTAGAGCTAAGAAACTGTGTCAGCCTGGGAAAGGGTTTCCCAGCATGAGAGAGAGAAAACGAGCTCAGAGCCTGAAGGAAGGCCTTGCCATTTCTGCCTGGACCTGCAGTGGTGTCCATACAATGCAATCTGTTTGCTATGGCAGTCTGAATTCATCAGTCAGCATGATTACATTCAACCCACATAGTATTAAAAGTATATGCTATAAGCTGCCAAGGGCAAAATGCCAATTCTTGCTCTTTCCAGAACACCTTGATTCAGGGGAAAGTTTGGCTTATTACAGAGATGGCCAAACACCCTACTGGTTTCTTTTCTGTCTTCCATTTGGATGCAAGATCCTATACTCTAAGAATTTTGATGAAGGCTTTGGTCTGGTTAGCTCTGCAGAAAGTGCACACTTGGCAGCTCATTGTGTGGCAGGAGGGCACTGGGTCTCCCATGGGCTCTGGCACTCCATGAGGACAACAGAGCTCCCAGGCAGCTGTATTTAGACTTGTCCTTCCGCCTGAACTTGTTCTCCCATTACACAGCTGTGTGGATTCCTGCACACAGACACTTCACTATGGGCTGCCAGGAGACTGTTTCCTGAATTAACATTAACATCAATGTTATGAGTTTTGTATTGGCAAAAAAGTTGAGACTCCTATTCCAGCTACAGGCAGAAATAGTCATTCCAACTCAGTACACAATTCACCTGGAACACTGTTTCTTTCTCACTCAAACAACCATTTCCTGAATGAACACATTAATGTTATAAATTTTGTATTGGCAAAAAAACTTAAGACTCCTATTCCAGCTACAGGCAGAAATAGTCATCCCAACTCTGAGCACAATTGACCTTTAACACTGCTCCTTTTTCATTCATCAAACATTGCTTGCTTTCAGGGCCTGCTTTTTAAACCCATGGTTTTGGAGCAGTATCCCTCTCTCTTGAACAAGTCTGGCATTCCCCTCTTCAGATCTTAACTGTTTTGGGCAGAGATATCTTCCACAGAAGTCTCAGAAATTCCTACATATATTGCATTGTGGCTTTTCCCTGGACTGCTTTTCTCTGAATCAAGATCCAGTTAGTGATCTGGAAATTACTATTTTGGCAGTTATTAGTGTCTCTGCCCTTGTAACTCTGACCATATGTAATTTTTGACAAAGTAATTTATTTTTTCCTCCTTATATTGTGTTTCACAGTTCTCTTAAACTGTTGAAATCTTTTTTTATGAGCTCTTTACAATAATGGTCTCTTTTAGTCTTTGATTTCTTATATTTCAAACCAGGCTTCTTTTCTCTGTAGGTCGTGCTACTTGTAAATACATACAGTGTATGTATTTACAGTTTGAGAGAAACTTCAGTGCTTCTGCAAGGTCATTAGCAGATATTGGTGCATGCCTTTTATGTAGCAAAGAACCACTCCAAAATATTTAAATGTTGCTCTTGAATGAAAACAGAATTAGGTAAATTTTTGTCATCGAAATCCATCATCGGCCTTACTTTCACACATGAAGTTCCATCTTATTTGTTCAAAGAAGTGATTGTGTAAAACCTCACCATACTTCATGGATGAAATGCATGGGATAATATGGGAATTTTACCTTAACCTCTCCACCATTTTCTTTTAAGTTTTGAAGAAATATTAGCTTTCTCTCTGCTCTGCTCTAGCTGTACACACATTCTCTCAACACAGCTGTTGAAGAACACCACTACTCTTCTCATCTGAATTTGTTCCTTTTCTAAACTGTGTTTATTCATGGTGAGGTTATGGCCATTTTTTCTTGTGTCAACATTTTTCTATGTCTTAAATAGCCCTTCTCTGGGATTTACCCTAGAGATGATTTATAATGATTCTCAAGGCAAATAAGTTCTCTCTATTCATGGAAGACCCAGGGTCTTTTTCTCTCTTGTAAGAGAGTATGAGACCATTGGTAGACTTCCTATGCATCTCATCCAGTTCAATCTTTTTTTTTCACCTGGATTATGAATGAGATTAAGTACTGTAGCTTAGATCTCAAAATGAGAATTGTTTTCTTTCCACTGGACACTACTCCTCTGATACTACCTATAATTTGCTTTTTCCATAGCTGTGTTATAATGGTGGCTCACATTCGTGCACAACTGGTACACTCAGGTCCTTCTCTTCTGCCATTCTATTTGGATAACCCAATTTCATGCTATCCTAGGAGCTTCTACATCTGCATTCTCCACTGTGCTATTCCAGTCTTCCTCTGCATTGACAGGAGTTCCCAACTGTTGGGGTTTTTGCTAGCAACTAATGACCTTGGCACAAGAAGCGAGTGCAAAAACATTACAAAAAATCCTTTCTAAGACCAAAGTTGAAGGAACCCTAAAAACTACTAGAAAATTCCTCCAGGCCACTGTTTTCTCCTTCAGCAAAACATTTAAATTTCTTTTCATAAGTGAGTTCCTCACCTGCCTGTCCACATGCATCATCTTCAGCTTTCCAACTGATACTCAGAGAGATTCTTGTGCAGAATATCTGCTATTTTTTCCACTGGATTTTGGGTTAGCCTTCTAATTGATCACCTATTCCTATTTATCTCCATGTTTTCAATTGTTACTTTCACCTTCTAAAACTCTCTTTATCTCACCTTTCTTTGAGGTGAGACTCAGCACTAAAGCTGGAGAAAATAGTAATTTTAAATGTATACACTACATTTGTTGTTATGTGATAATATAATACTGTGTTAATTGATCTCTGTATTTAAAATCCTCCCTGCTGGGCCTGAGGCTTCATGGGTCAGTTGTGGACTGGAAAAAAAACCAACATAGATCAGTTGATTGATTTTTCTGGAGTCATGCAAATGCTGTCCTGCTGAACTAGGTTAAACAAGCCTCCCCATCCTGTGATTTATTCATGTTGCAGCTCTTTTGCAAACAGCTTGTATCAAAAACATTGTGAGCTTTGAAGCACGCTCATAACTTCCTTTTGAGCTCTGCAGATTTCCTGCTCAGAAGAAAGGCTTGAAGAAAGGAAAAATGTCACAGTGGCTGTATTTGCACTAATAACCCTGTTGAGACATGTTTGCAGACTCCTGATTGCCAGGCTGAAGGCTGAGCAGGGCCTTCCTGTGGCCACATGCTGCCAGGTGGCATCCCTGGAGCATGGCACTGCAGGCAAAGGGGAGTGAGCAGGACACACTCCCTCTTCCTCACTCTTCTTAATTTGCATTTTTCTTTTCTTGTTCCTGACCTGGTTTTGGTCCTCAGGTTGTTAGTGATATGGACAGGAAAGCTGGTTCGGGGCTGAGAGCTTTGAACCAAACAGGTGCTGACTGGGTCATGGATGTTTGCTTTAGAGCAGCCAGCTGTGGTCTGTCTGGGACTTTGTGTCCTCTCTGTGCAAACGATCACGCTCGCCCTCCTGCCTTTTGTTGGGTGACCCACTGCCTGGTCTGTGGCTCAGCTACTGCACTGGATAGGCTCTGGCATTGCTGGAGTTTAGTCCTGATCCATGAGATGATCATTTGGTAGAAGGACATTGCTGAGACAGTCAAGAAAGGGTTCATTTCCAAGAATAGGCCCAGAAATAGATTTTTATCAGCAAAATTTCCAAGGCACACATGTGAATTCTAAATACCCAAGATACAACCTACTGTTCCTTTCTTCCCTACCAGTGGTGTAGAGGCACCAGCCAGAGGGGCCAAAGGGGGAAAAGTCGTGTTTGCTTTGTCCTTTTCCCACATCTGCTCCCCATCGTGCCATCCCCAGGCCTGGGTGCAATGCTCGTGTTACTGGGCTGTTTAAGGCACACAAACAGCCACTCGCTGCAGTGTTTTGCAGGGCTGATTTTCTGACGTGTTCATAAGTTACCTTAGTTTGTGGATGACTCCAACATGTCCTGGTGCTGGCACAAGGCACGAGGCAGCAACTATCCCCTAAAAAAATACAACCTAACCCAAATCACTCTGGCAGCATAACCTCCCTGATTTTTTTCTTTGTTTCGGGAAATGCTTGGTGAAATTCCTTTTTCTATCACAAGAGTGATAGAAACAGGAGCTGTATAGTCCCATCAGAAGAGTTTTTAGGTATCTATATAAACTATTGTCCCAACTGTATAATGAATTGTAAAGGTCCCCTAAAAGTAAAATGGAAAGATTAAAATATTACTGTATTAGATTATGTGATGGTCAATTGAGAATAATGTGTAGATGTAGAATTCAAAGCCAGACAGCCTAGAGTTTCGGCTTTGGTAGTTCAAAAGTGATTAATATGGAGTTCTTTCTGTGAGATAAAAAAACATGGAGTGACCAGTGGATCTTCTAAAAACTTCTTCTGAAACACCTGCAACTCAAGGCTAGCTTTTTCTGGATGATTATGGTCTTTGTGTCAACCTCATCATAAAATGGGTACTGAAATAAAACTGTAGGATTTATCTTGCATGTTAAATGTCAAATTTATTTTCTTGGAACTCATTTACCTTATTCATTTTTGAATAAGGCACAGATATTCTTCAAATCTGGAACAAATGTGCAGGCAAGTTGCATTTACTTTTGGAGATGACTTTTGACAAGACTTGTTATAAAACTTTTTTTTTTTTCCCAGAGTTCGGAGGATGAATCAAAGTGGGTTGAAGATCTTCTTAAGATGCACACTGCGCGTGTCCGTGACATCGAGCAGCTCACTAGTTTGGATTTCTTCCGAAAGACCAGTCGCAGCTACACAGAAATCCTCTCCCTAAAGACATACCTGCATACGTTTGAAAGTGAAATTTAGCTTTCTAACCTTACTCAGTGCATCCTTTTATCAACTGGTGTATATTTTTATATTGTTTTTATATTTATTAATTTGAAGCCAGGACATTAAAAATATTAGTATTTTAATCCTGTATCAAATCTTAAACATTAAACCTTTGTGTCATTTGTTTTGTTTCTCTAATGTTTAATATAGGTATGTCTCTTGGTTGATTTAGTAGTGCTTGTAATACTGCATTTTGAGTCCTTACTCTGAGCTTTTAAGTGGTGCTGCAAGGTTTGATGCGTGCATCAAGAAAATATTAATTTCTCATGCTCCTTTACCACACTTGTAGTCCTGTACTGTGTATCAAAATACTGAACATGTAAAATTACACTCATTTACTGATAACTGTGTGACAGACATATTTAAACACTATAGACAAATAGCATCTTAAATATAATAAACCACACATTCAGTTTTTTTAATGTGTTTTGATTTCCTTTCACAGGGATGTTCATAGGGGCTTGCAGGCAGCTGACTACTGACAGATGTCTTACTGGGTAGAGCCCTTCTCAAGAGCTCAGGTTTGCTGGTAAGAGGACTGCCAGGGGTCCAGGTGCCCTGCCCTGGTAGTCAGCAATGAGACCAAAAAATAGACAAGCACAGCAGTTGTTACTGGTTAGGTTTTTCTACAGGGGAGAGCTGGAAGGGGAGGAGCTAGCAGGGGTACCCCATCCCTGAGACCATTTGGCCCTGCTCCAGAGCTGCGGAAAGGATTCAAGGTGATAACATCTGTTGTCACTGGTAGGGCTGCTCTACCACAGCTGCTCTGGGCTGGTTCCTGGGATCCTTTGCTTTTACTTTGGGGGAAATTGAAATAAGACAGATGTTGAAGGAGGTGACATTGGTAAATATGCAGCTAAATATGGGCTTTTAGCTGGGAGGAGAACATTTGATTTCTATCATCTTGTTCGAATGGACAGAGCCTGAGATGTGTTCCCCATGTCTGAGGCTTAATGCCAGCCCTCATTCTCAAAGGAAACCCCTAGGTCTGATTGCACACATATAACTTGTGGCACAGTGAACTCCATACAGTGCAGGTGATTTAGAGCCATCACCTACTTGGTCAAGTGAGCCAAGTCTCTGATTGCTATTTCAGTGCAGTAACAGCCTCATAATCTGGGCAAGCCCCTTCAAGTGTCACTGAGGGCAGAGTCCTGGGACAGCAGAATAAACACTGTTGTATGCTGGTATCTGGATAATGGCCTGATTTGGCTTGGACAGCTTTTATAGAAGACAGGTTATGGAGCATCTGTGTTAGTGTACCTACATGCTGTAAAAGAGAAATTATTTTTTAGAATGCCTTTGGGGCTGAACCCACTAATGACACTATTGTAAAGCCTTCATTTGGGCTCACAAATTTCCCTCTCTCTACAAGGTTGTTTGTGTCTATTTTCTCCTCAAGGATTGCAACTGCTGAAGGGAAGAGGAAAGGGCTGGAAAGCTTCTCAGACATGTACACAGACAAGTAGCCAGGATCTCCTAAGTAAAATTAATCTAGCAAAGAGCAACTTGCATCCCTGTAGCATCCATCTAAGAGAAAGTAGTAAATTGGAATTAATCATGTTAACATAGATAATAAAGTTCTTGTGACCAGACAAAAATTTATTATTCTAGGTGCCAAATTCTGTTTAATTCAGAAAAGCACAAACAGCTTATAATATCTCTAAAATTTTAGGATGGAAATTCTATTAACTGCACAAAGCTATGGGAAACATCCTATTCTTGCAACTTAAAAATTGTCTCTTGTGGTTGTCTGGTAGCACAGAAATATTTTCCTGTAAGCTTTCAGCAGGGCTTCTTGCCATGATAAACTTTATGTTCTTACATGTACTACAAAGGGTATTTCCTTTGGATATAAAAGAGCTTTCTCTTAAGACCTAATTCCTTCAACATGAAATTTAGCAATGGTTTAATGTGGTGGTTCATAAACTAAACTAAAGACCACCACTGCTGTTTTGCTTTGACATTAATCTGTTGCTCCATTTGTTTGGGTTTTTAATCAAATTGAACAAATTATGTAATTCTTTTATTTTCTCCCAAAATAACATGAAATTTATACCAAAGGAACATTTAAGCTCTGAAAAATAATCTTGTGTTCAGAGAAGTTTGCTTCTGAAATGTAATTAGTGATTGAGAATGGTTGGGAGAGACAGTTTAACTCTTGGTTTCTTGGTTTCACTAAAGAATGGTGATTAGTGTGTAGGGAAACATTTTTTGACTGAGTTTCTTACTGTGACAGTAAATATTAGTAATTTATTTCTGTCCTGCCTACTTCTCTTCAGCCTTTGGTTCCATGCTCTTGCATGGTATTGGTGTTTTATTTTACTGCATTAGCAGAAATAACTGTGATGAGAAATATTTGTGGTGACTTCTGTGCATGGCATGGGGTACTTTTCCCATTGAATGACACCTTATCAACACAAAAGCTCTAATGCAAAGCTAAAGCCTTGTAAATCCCTCTGAGCAGCATGAGCTCTACAGGAACAACAGGTATTTTTAAGGAAATTTGTAATTTGTCTTCGGTAATCTTCAGGGTGAATGTTAGCTTAGGGCAGAGGGAAGGAACCCTTCTGCCTTCCAATCCTGTTAGGCTATTTTGAAAAGATGAAATACCACTTGTTTCTGTTACATGTTGCCTTTTCTTGATATTTCTCTGTCTTCAGCAAGAGGTCCATTGAGGAGAACAAGCGCTGAACTTTTCTGTCAAGCAGACTATTTTTGAGGATTTGGGTAATTACTGTTTGCACTTGGTGATATACATTTAAAGCATGTTCAATGGGTTAGAGGCAGCTCAGTTGAGCAACTGCCACAACAACAAAAATCATGGTGTCCTGCACACCTAGCAAAGTCCTTTTGTTCTGGGAAAAATCCTTCAGATGTAGTTATGCAACCAATATAACCCTGCTACTGGAAACTTACTTTTTTAAACCCCTTTTCCACAGTCACATATTCCCAATAGATAAGCACTGAAAGCAGATCAAGTAACCTGACCAACAGAATGTGTGTGAGGGTGAAATTATAACAAAAGTCCCCATCCTGTTCTGACAGTACCAGAGGACTTAATGACTGATGTTCAGTTCTGGTCAGCTAACAGCTCAATCAGAGACTTTCTACTTGCTGTTTCCCTCTTCTCCATGTCCAGCCTTTAGCTTCTTTATGGGGTTAGGTACAATATTCAACAGTTTCTGTACTTTTTTGAATATTGGTTCTGTTTTGGTAATAGCAGATCAGTTTGCATTGTGTTAGAAAGCAATTTCATCTGCAGATGAACAAGAAAATGAAAAGATTTAATTGTCAGGTCTGTGCCATCTTGTGAAGCTTTTTTCAGAGTTCACACAGATTTAGTGTGAGTAATAACCATGTGTAATTAGGCCAGTCTTGCTGTGGAGGCTGGTCCTTAGCAGTCCTGCCATGATCCCTTGCTTCTCAGTGCTTCATATGCAAACAGCTGGGCAGATGAATGTGTGAAGATTTTAAGACTTTACAAATTAAAATACACACACAGCAGGTTTATGAAGTCCCTGTTTCCCTTGCATTTGGTTCCTTCCTATACATCAGTCTGTCAAGTACAACAGGTGAAACAGCTCTCTAATTCCTGCATACCAGGAAGCAAAAACCTTTTCAGGAAAGCTGAAGGACATTCCCTCTGAAGGTGCTGCTAGCTGCAGGAGAGAACAGGATCTTGGGCAGCGTCCGTCTTGGACAGTGAGGGCAGAGTGCAGGACCTAACCTGAAAGAAAAAAAAATTAGCAGCAGGAACCGACGTTCCAGCAATCCTTCCCTTCAGTCTCACGTCCACATCAAACATCTTTTATTACCTTTAAATTTGTATTACACTTCTGTGCAGATTGCCTTGGCTTCTTTCTGGGGGAGACAGAGGACATACTGCTTGCAGTGCAATTGAGAAAATTCCCCCTTTATACATTTAAAAAAGAAAAAACCTGCAAGCCCCTACCAACAGAGGGGCAAAATCACTTGTTCTGCCTTGTGAGAGGGGGATATAACTGGGCTTTCCCAGAGCAGGGGAGGGTCTGGGTGTTGCAGAGCTGCCACTTCCTCTCTGCTCCAGTACAGTGCTCTTCCAATGAGTTTGGCACTTAGGGCAGCCAAGTTTATTCTGCTGGCTTAGCACAGAGAGACAAATGAAACTTCACAACACATCTGAGACGCTGCTGGGAGGCATGGATGAAACTGTGGCATGGAGAGGTTGGATAGTCTGTTTAAGGGCATGCACATAGTATGGCCTCTAAAGCTGGTCACAGCGCTCCTGTGTGGGGCTTGATATGTGACATTTTGAAATAATTTCTGGTAGTGCTATCACTGACAGGACAGCACAAGGTAAGTTTTGTAAAGAAAAAGCTTCAGAATAATGTAGCCAGAATAAAATTTAAATACAGGCCAAGAGAAGCAAAACTCCTTTCCTTTGGGGGCAATAAATAATTCTGAATTAGTTTTCTACCAATCCCATGCATCAAAATGCTTTTGGTAGGCCTGGTTCCTTACCAGAGTCCTTTTGTATCCCAGAGGGACGCCACAGTACTTGTCTGTGTATCCTGTCTGTGGTCCTAGTCCAGGGCAGTTTTTGACTAGCTTCAATTTCCCTTACTACAGTCTCAGACCACTGCTGCACTTGACCTAAGAGACACGGTATAGTCATGAAAATATAAGTATAACCTGACCAGGAAAGACCTGCCAGTAAATGATTAATACCACATTAACTGTACATCTTCCAAATGAGGGAAACGTGTTTGAAATGTTTAAAGTTCAGCCCTTGTTCAAGAGAAGAGAAAAAAGGTTTTTTTGTGGAAAAATACCTAATCTCGTTTCTTTGCACTTGTTGTGTAAATACAAGATAAGAGCAGTATTCCCAAGGTTACTGCAAACAGCCTGTCACTACAGAGTACAAACTAACATTTACTAAAAATGTATGTTGACATAAAAAGCAGCATTGCTGCAGTCAACTGTGGTAAAAAAACCCATAGGTTTCTTTCCAAGTCAAAAGTTTTGGACGTAACTTATCCAGACGTGCCCTCACAAAGGAAAATCCCTGCCCTGCTTACAGCATCCGTGGTATGTGCACAGTTGTTGTGGAGCCTTACCTTACTGCTTTACCTTATCTGTTGTTTTCTAAACACGGTAGGGAAAGGCAGATGGAGGTCACCCAGGTTTCATCTGTGGGTTTCTCCATGGAGACATCAGCAGGCAAAGAAGTTAGTAACTGTGGATTAGCACAGCTGTAACTGATTGACCCTAAAACTGGAATTTACTAGAAAAGAGGTGGGATTATTTGACATCTTAAACTGTCAACAGAAAAGGATTAAATCATTTTCAGGGGATCTTTTCCTTAGTTTTTTTTTTTTTTTCCTGGCTGTGTGCAGCAAGTAGAGAATTATTTCTTCATTTCTATATGGAGGACTGATACATCAGAAGAGGCTGGATGAAGAAGGAACAGGAACTTTGTACACCTGCCAAATAAATCTCCACCCCAGTCCCCTCCTGGCAGCATCTCCTGGACCTTCAATCTGTTTAACCTTTTCTGTCTCCTGAAGTGGGAAATTTCTCTTATATCCTTACACAGCGATTTTTTTTCTGCTGACCTTCCTGTTTCATTTCAGCTTTGATCTGTTAATCATCTGCAAATAGCTTTAGTGTTAGCCTACCAGCTCTTAGCTCTGTCAGGTCTTACACACTTCTTCTGGAGAGAGGAGGATGTGGAATATCCTGATATATCCCCATTTTGTTTTCCAGTGCAGTTAAAATCCAGGGCCAGTTTTGCAAATAAAAACCCTCTTCAGAATATTTAATCTGGTAGCCTTTACCCAGGTACGTGTCTTTGTCTGAAGGCATTTAAAGCCATTGAGGGTAGAATGCCAAAGCTCTGATGAATCAACCAGAACTTCTCCACACAAACTGTGACTGACTAGACCACTACTAACAATAGAGAAAATCAACTATTCATAATGTCAGTATTTTCTTTTCTGGAACTAGAAAGTTCAGACCCAAACCAGTTGAGCCAGAGTTCAGGTTCCATCTCAGCATTGACAGGTCACCTCTGCTCATTGGCCCATTTTCACCTAATAACATCTCTAAGACATTGCTGATGGCTGTAGTTCCACCAGCTCTCTGCTGGATGCACACTGCCATTTGTAGTTGTAGTCTTTTCCATATTTCTAGATGGCATTTGGGATGTGTTTTGGGTGCATGGACATGGTGTTCTGGGCTGACAGTAACTACATTCTCCTCTTCCTCCATTGTAGTGCCAAATGAACAGTTGTCCCTGCTTCCCCACGGCCGCAGCCCTTGCTGGACTCAGGATTGTAGTACACTCACTGTACACCTCTGCAGAGTCCAGAGAAAAACAGTAGGAGGCAGGTCACAGATGATGTATTAGCTGCTCCTGGGCTGTATCTAATCTTCATGCTCCAGCTGAGGCAGATGTGGGGCAGCTGGGGCAGTCTTTTCCCATGAATAAAAAAATAAAATTCTAAGATTCTCCTTACTGGCAACACGAGAATAAATACTGCTGTTTGAGGATCTAACATTGATATTTTTACGATGATCCTTTTTAAGGCAGAAGAGAAGAAATAAGTTTACAGAGAAGTAGTTCCTTTTGTTTCTCTTCTTTGTTTAAGAAAAAAAGCCATGCTCAGCTGGGCTTGTAGACCACGACATTGAACTAAGAGAGCACTTCCGTGGCTTCCACCTTCTGAGCCTCGTTATCTAATTCTAATCTTTCTCAAAAGTTGCCATATGCATTCATGAAACCTTGGAGCCCTCCTGTGGTCAAAATCATGAGCTATTCTTCTGGTTGTAACCTGAAACCTGATGCAGTAAATTCCATTTTAAACTTTATCCTTGGAGTATTCATTGAGAAAAGTTCAATCAGTTAAGGAAGAAAAAAATTTAGATAGTTTCCTGAGCTTTTACATGGATCAATCTCATTACATCTCACTGCTCTTGGCCATTATCTGATGCTGTCCACATCTCTTTCCCAAGGTTGGAGTAATGCCTGACAATCTGCCCATTACTTTATCTTTCTTCCCTCCATATTCCTCCTCCCTGTTTGCTGTCCTTTGTGGGCTTCTCCCTTTCTGCTCTGATCTAGTCAGGCTCTCATCACCAGTCTTTCCCAGAAACCCTCCAGCTGTGCATTAAGTAATGTCACCATCAAAAATTCCAAGTTTACTGTCTTCCTCTCTGGAGATGTGATTCTGAGGGCATTGGTGTGCTCATTTTTAACATTGTGCTGAAGCTGTAAGCGTTTACATTCCCTTCACTTTGTGGCCTTTGTAGAGTCCCTCAGGAAAATTCTGTTTCCACATGGGCAATTACTTCCTTTTCAACAGCATTTCATTGTGCATGAGAAGCAAAAGTGTCAGCAATCTTGAGCAGATTTATGAGGGAGTAGGAAAGGGTGAGGTAATAATGAGGAAGGGCAAGAGGAGAAATAGCCCCTTTGCTTTTGCCTGTAGTGGGGCTAACACTGAGTGTTTCTTTCCTGCTGTATAACTAAAGAGAGCACCCCCCCCCGAGCTGTGCTACCTCACCATGGCTGCTTGTGGCTGCATCAGAGATCCCAGAGCGGTCCATTTTCAGCATCAATATGCACTGTGTAATTCCTACAAGGGATGGAGCTTTTTGAGCTTTGTTTTTATCATAAGCATTACCTGTCAGAAAAAGAACTATGCCAAACTCTACAGTCTTAGAGCAATTAATTTCATTGCTGAATTTCAATCAAAAGAGTGTACAAATACTTTCAGTACTGAGTTTTTGAGATCACTGCATCCCAACTGGATGCTGAAGGCAGCTGGTCTAGGAAACCTCTAGTAAGAACTGCAACAAGCAGTTGGGGTTAAGCTGTTGGCCTCTGTGCTCTAAGTGAAAGCTAAATCCAGAACTGTAATGATAAAAAATGGCAAGTCTTAATGTGTTCATGGTCAGATTATATCTTCTTATCCTTCTTATCACTTTTGTGTCAACATCATCCTTATCCTAACAAGCTTGCCTTCCACACTGGTATTTAAATAATCCACCCACTCCTTTCCAAAATATTTTTTTAGTTGGTTGTTTTTTGGTTTGTTTTTGTTGTTGTTGCTGTTGTTTTTTTTTTTTTTTTGCTGGGAGGTTGGGGGTTTTTTGTTGGTTTTTGTTTTGGTTTTGGTTTTTTTTTTAATCTGCAAGCATATATCTTCTGAATAAGAAAAGAATCTTGCAACTGATTCCCGAAGAAGAGGCTCATTTAATATTTGTATTTATCTTACAGATTTAGATTTACGACAGCATATGCCTACATTTATGGCCTGGGTACCCCTGCTTAATTCTAGTTTCAAAATATGGAGGCCATAGAGAGGACTGTATTTTCCACTGTCATAATTAAATGTACACTAGCAAATAAATCTTACACAAAGATAATAATTCTTCAGCAGCCACTCAGTCCATCCCCACATAATTTAGTGTTAGTTTTTGCCTAAGGATGTAGTCTTATGAGACTTCCTAGAGTGATTTAACAAGCCACCATTTCCGGCCCAATGTTAAATTTTTTGGTGTGGCAGAGGTAGATAATGTGATATTCCTGGGCTTTGGACACAGACTCTCAGCTGCACTGAATTGGCTGAAGAAGTTATTGTCTCCTCTCCTGGCAAGGGTTATTGGTTCCTCAGTGCCTGCAGAATTGCTTCCCTCTAACCCTCTCCAGGAGGAGGAGGAGGAACAGTTTATTTCACTAAAGGGTTTAAAAACCAGAGTTCTACTTATGTGGCTCATTTTACTCGGAAACAGGTTAGGAAGCAATACAGAATATGCCTAGCTAGAAAACAACAACAAAAAAAGAGAGGTATTTAATGATAGAGTAACTGAGATGATCTAGTGGGGACTAGATATTTTCATTAGAGATTGATGGAATTAGGTGAGATGATCCTTCATAGGCCTTACATGCCTAAGTCACTAAGAAGCCTGACGGTTTTAGATCACCTTTACTAATGCTTCAAACTAATCCAGTTACCCATATTGGTGCAGGCTTGCCCTGTAGTGCTATGAGGCAGCTGAGTCTGTTAGACTGCCACCCAAAAGTGCATCTTTACCACTTAGGCACCTTGTGTCTTCTCACCTCAGCCCATGCCCTGGCACATTGTCCTGGGACTGCTCCCAAAAGCAGAGACTGGGGGCTCAGCTGAGGGCTGTCAGCTGTTAACAAAGTGAACCTCTACTGATGCTCATGAAACTTTCTGTTTTGCTGTGCTTTCCTCTAACAAGCTCTGTCCCTGCTCATTGCATTTTATCATTCAATGATTCTATGTTTCTAACTCTCTCCTGCTTAAGAGAGCTTCAATTCAAAGCATGAGGACTTCACATGTGTTGAAATAATCATTTTAAGGCAGTGGCCTGAATGCCCAATTGCTCAATTAGCCATGACTTGATTTTTAATGGTGCTGACTGTTTTTCTGGACAATAAGATTCCTTACTTGCTCATAGACCTGAAAATAACATCCTGACACTGCACAGCTCTATCCAGCAAAGCTTTTCAGCAGCTCCCTAAGTCCAGGTATTTGTTTAATGCAGCTGCTGAGAATACTCTGTGTATGAAGAATACACTCTTCTCAGGAGTGACACATATTTCTGACCCAATGATGTGACTGCATCATTTGTGTGATCTCCTGCCTTCGACAGCCTTTGTCTCCATGGACTTATTTCAACTCACATAATCATTGGGTAAAAATCTGGGCCCAACAGGTGCAATAAATAGAAGTGATAGTCTGCCAGTGTTTTCTATTGGAGGGGACCTTCACAGATGGATCAATAGACCTGCTAGTCAGGGGAAAGCAGAAGATGCAAATGGTGGGTGCATATTTTGACATCTGTACACTTTTGTAAGTCCTGTATATGCCACTTTTGTGAAAGAAAACAACCAGCCTTGAGGAGATGTGGGCCTGATAGAAATGCAGTTTCTGCATCTTCCATCACACCAGACACTATTAATGGAAAATCCTTGTTAGATGATTTTATTCTTGCCTTTGCAAATATCTCCTGTTCTCACTTCACTATAAGTGAGCCAAGAGCTGTTTAACCACTTCACGGGCAGTTTGTTCCCCTATCCCAAAGGCCTCCTTCTTGGTACTTTTTTTCTGCATCAAACAGAATTTTTGCTGCTGCTTCACACCTTGCTTCCAGCTGAAGAACCTCCCACTGAATCCTCACAAGCCCATTTTAAGGAAATTACTTTTTTTCTGTTCACTATTTTTTTGCTTTTTCAGTGGGTATATTTTCAAGGCTGAAAGAACAGAAGAAGCCATTTTTGCAGCACTTCACTGCAAGTGTCAGTGTATGCAGGATCTCCTCTTCAAAATGTTTTCAACATTTGAATGAAAAAGCTCCTGCTATGATCTGGTTCATCTGTGATTCAATTTCTTTGATGCCCTCTATTTGCAATGTAAAATGCAGGATTTCCTTTTGAAAGATGTTTAATCTCTTCCTGCCTTTTATCCTGGCTTTATGCTGAATCATCTCTAGATCATGACTTTCCACAGTGAATTATTTTTTTGTTCTTACTATCTAGTTTGAACATTGTCAAGCCATTTACAAACAAATTTATTGAGGGGAAAAAATTAGTTTTATAGGGGGTCCTACTTGTGGTTGAAACTTGGCATTGTCCTGGTTACCCAAGCTGTAAAAATTAGTATGTTTATAAGTGTAAAACAGTCCCAAGAAGTTCCTTTCAAACCAAAAGAAATTTCAGTGCTCCAGACCTTTCTAGGAAAGATGAGTATTTAATGTTACACAGTATAATTTTTTTGCAAGGATAGATGGTCTCTGACTGGGACAGCAAAACAGATTGAATCGTATTAAATAACAGTTGGTTCTTTCTGTCCTGGCCAGTTATTTAAAACTCTGGAGTCTCAAAGGCTGGTTGAATCAAGAAGAAGAACCTAGTAATGTTATTCCTCTGATACTGTTAATTTCCAGGAAAGTCTCCTGGAATTAGCCTGGCATTTGAGAAGATGGATGCAGTGAGAGACAGACTGGCTGTGGCACACCCTTGGATGCTCTGAACACCCTGAAGCCATTCCTGCAGCACCCCAGAACATCCCAGGTCATGGGATGAGCACGGCACATCTGCCACCTGATGGGACCTGAGCTGCCCCCAGAGCTCTGAAAGCCAGAAATGAGGGACAGCAGGGAACAAGTCTGTAGCATGGAAGCTGCCTGGATAAATTTCTCAGCTGAAAATAGAGGAGAAAGCATGACCTTAAGCAGCTCAAATTATAGTGGAATTTAAAAATATTTTTCTAGATAATGCTGGACACTAGAAAAGGAGAAAACCCTTCTCATCATCTCTACTCTTCCCTAAATCTTTTTTATAGACACATAACCCTTCACAGAACTACTCCTTGTCAAAATACTGGGGAATTGTACAATGGATATGTCGTACCAGCAGCCTTGGCTTTAAACATATTCCAGTAATTGGAATGTGGGTTCAATCAGTCATATCAAATTTGTGTGTGTGTGTGTGTGTCTGTGTAATCCAATAGAATACTTAAATATGTTTTTAGTTTACATCTCTATACTTAAATCCCTTTGATTTTTGAGTGCACTTGATCACGTGCTTAAAGCTGCAAAGTATTTTTCAGCATTGGGTTTTCCTTTGGGGGTGAAGTACATTGGGGTGTAGGAAACAATATTTACAAACTCTGAATCCTTTCATATGTTTTGAGTTGCCTGCTGTGTCCTACCATGGCCCAAAGAAGGTCCCAGATCTGACTGAAGTCTAGGACTATTCCTGTTACTCTGGTAATAGGAGGCTCTGTATTAAAATCTGTTTGATCTCTTACACCATGGATTGTAAGACTGAACTCTTCTACATAGGGATACCAGCTGTGAGTATAAACTATGTGTTCCCTTTGGAAAGAAATCACTGTTTCCCATTTTCCAAGTCTGTCTAACCATGTCCTTGGCAAATAACTTAATCATTACTCCAGTTCCCAACGTGTGCTAAAAATAACGTAGATTGATTTTCCAGGAATGGTAATGTATCGTTGGAAACAATCTTGATCTTTGTATGTAAGTATTATGTCTGCCATTTATGAATTATATGCATAAAGGTACTTGCTCATTGCATTTCTGTATATCTTCTGCTTGCTGGAATAGCAATTCTTTGCT
Organism: Muscicapa striata striata; assembly: GCA_030060385.1. NCBI lineage: Eukaryota > Metazoa > Chordata > Aves > Passeriformes > Muscicapidae > Muscicapa > Muscicapa striata. The sequence continues at coordinate 6,366,647 of JAREIS010000046.1, forward strand.
CTGTTAGCTTAAATTTATTCCAAAATGCATGAGTTTAGGGAGTTTCTTGTTTGTTTTGTTCTTTAAGTATGCTCATCTGCAATAAATTCTTATATTCACTGATTATCCAAAATAGCATAAAAAAGGAAACAAGAAAACAAAGATGGATCTCTAAGAGTGCCTCCAGAGTAGTAGTGATTAATGTTCAGAGAGCTTAGTTGTTCATGATCTACCTGGTAGTGAGCTTTCAGCAAGAAACAAACCAACCAACCTTTGTCTCTTGATAAGATGTTTGATACTGCAAATTATTAAACAATATAAAAATTGTTTGGTTAGATAAAGTTCTTAGGTCTGAGTTCCCAGAGATTGAGAAAAATGTTTCTGCAAAGTCAGAAGGGAGGGGAGAAAAGGGCAAAATAGATTTTGGCATTTTAATTTCTATCTTCATATGGGCCATTGACTGGCCTGCAGTTGTTTTTGCTGGTGCTGGTTTAACTCACAGGTTTTAAAGCTTGTTAAAGAACTTTTTTATCTCTTCTAAACCCACACAGTTAACTGGCAAGTGCTTTACAAAATATAGTTTTATCCTGTGTTTTAAGTGGTAGCTTCATCTCAACTGATTTCTTTGTACAAATGAAACTTCACATGTTGAACCTTGGAAGATTTTTAAGCACTTCACACTTAAAACAATTCTTAAATAATCTTTAAATGTTGAATTAAAATCTCTCTTTTCAGTGAGGTAAAAGTTAAAATACATGTGTAAAAGGTATTAAAGTTGTAAAATGTTAAGTAGCATCTAGGCCAAAGATATAAATCTTGAGCTATTTTCATATACCTGTTAATCTGTTTTACATATACAGCTCAGTCTATTTTTGACCTGTTGTGTTCAAATGTGCCAGTAAACATAATGTGTTGGGAAAACAACATGACCTCAAAAATATGAAAAATCAGGCAGCAGCTCATGATTTTTTTTTGCTTTGTGCAGAGGCTCAAATCAAGTTCTTTTTGTTTCTCACCTAAGAAGATTAATTGAGGACATTAAAATCTTTATTTCTTTCTAAACTTTTTAGTAGAGAAAGTCTCACAGCTAAAATTTTATTAAGCATTGCAAGGTATATTTTAAAGTAATCTGTTTTCATTAGCTATGTTCCTTGAAATAATTCTTAGAGTGAGAAATAACTGTATGCCTAAATAGAATTTAAACCTGGAAGCGTGTCTGAACAGTTTCCAAAGAGATGCCCAACTGCTTTGCTCCCACACGTCTTTGTCTTTCTCTGGGAAATGTTGTTGCAGCCACCTTGGCAAGATTGCAAGGCTGAGATGAGAGAGCTCACAGAAGAGACCAGGCATAAGAAGGGAAGAAAATCCCAAGAGCCCAGGGAAGCCCCTGCTGTGGACCCCACCAGAAGCATCACTCCTTGAGCAACACAGTGGCTGCAAACAAAAACACGATGAGCTTGTTCTCCAATCTCTCTTTCTGTGTAGAAATTTATAAAATAGGGCTATATATCCAGATGTTGCTGTTTGATTAGGAACAGCAAATAATGCAGCAACACACATGACTTCTTCAAAGCAGCAAGAAGAAGCAATTTATTGAAAAGCTATTGCATTTATATAAGATAGATCGTGCAAAACAAAGTAGAAAAGGCTCATTGGTCCCAGAAGGCAACACCTCTTTGAAAACTTGCCTTCTGCAAAGCATCACATCTTCAGCAGGTGTTTAATCATTGTTACAATTTCTTGTCCTTGAGCAGCCTGAGAAACCCAAGGCTTCAAGGCTGCTTTTTCCCTGGTTCCCAGCAGTATCCAATGACACCCAGATCCTCTTATTTGCAGGGCTTCCATGTCCCTCTGAGAAGTTTGCCTGACTCCTCCCAAGGTCCCCCCAGGAGCTGGGGTGGCAGCAGCACAGGGGCTCCCTGACCGGTGGGGCAGTAAGGCAGGGAGGAGCTGGAGCAAGCCAAGCTTGGGTGCATGCTTGCCAATCATCTCTACAGACGCTTTACCAAAATTTTGAAATTCCATCCTGTACACAAAAGGAAAGAGGTCCTCACATCCAGCCTGTGTGAAATCCACAGCTCCAGCCCACTGTCAGCCAAGGGCAGTGAAGAACCAGGGAAAGGGCTCCAGCAGATACAGCCTCAACCACAGCCTCAGCTTTGCTTTATTGGGTCATACAATCACAGAATTACTTAGGTTGGAGAAGACCTTTAAGATCATTGTGTCCAAGATAATGGTCATTTCCCACTATTTCCCCTTTGGGCTGTCCTTTAGATGTGGCAGGAACAGGCAGCAAAACTCTGTTTTGCAGAAATGCTTCTATGGTTGCATTTCTTCTTTTTCTGGCCAGCAACTATCTTAATATCCTTTGGTTGTTAATTTTTTTTAAGGCTTCTCATAAGTGGAATTTCTCTTTTTCTTTATCTATGAGTAATATTCAATGCAAAAAACTTGTCTAGAGAGGGTGGAATTATGGCAGTGGGTGAAAAGTCCTTGGTCTGGTTTTGAGCCTTGTCTTGAGGTGATGTTTGCTGTCAGAAGAGTGGGTGATATGCAGTGCTCATGAAAGATCTATGCTTTTTTCTGAAAATGAGTGTGCTTTACTGGAAGATAAATCATTACAAGAAAGCTTCAAGGAAATTTGGGATTAAATTTAAAAAGTCTGTAAACAAATCTCACTCCTGCTCCCTGTGTCTTATGGTTAGGTGCTTTCCTCCAAGCCTAGCCTTAGTCCTGCCATGTTGTACCAGCTTCTTCAGGTACATCCAGCCTTGCCAGTCCCCTCTTGGCATCTGGGAAAAGCACCTGGCTGCATGTTCCATCTTCTGCCCTGTTGAAGGGCTCCTGCTTTGCCAAAGGAGGATGTTCCCTTTGCTCATCACATACTCCTGCCTACAGTTTTCTCCTCTTGCCAGGATTTTCAGAGAAAATGTCACCTGCCATCTTCCTTCCCCACAATGATTCTGCCTGACCCACAGCACAGCAGGTTTTTTTACTATGATGAGGCAAACTCGCAGTATTTCTCTCTGTTGTTCAGCCAAATCCTTTCACAAGGATGTAACATATTCACAATCAACCAGCTGTGAGCCAAGCACATAGCATCTGTCACAGCAATTGAAAACCACTGTTCTCGTGGCCTGACTTACTGGAAATCATCATAAATGCCATGGATCAAGTTACCATAGGAGTCTGGACTTTGCAGTCGCTTTAAAGATGCCTCTTGTAGGGCACCAGCACTGATGGCAAGTCTTTCAAGGGTGGGATGTCAGCCTGCATTAGAGGCTAAATGAACTGGCAGAAAGCCTACAAAACCCAAGGGTGTCTGTGTAAGGTCCTGCTAAGTTGGGGAGGCAGACATGAAAGGTGAAGGCCACTTTGTGCTGGCCCCATGAACGCTGTCCATCTCTGCCTGACCCGCTGCCACCCACGCATTGGCATGCAGTCCAGGGGCCTGGGTTCAGTGTCCAACACATATGGCCTTGGTTAGGTCATGCTTGTGTTGATTTCTGGGCTCTTGAGGTGCCCAGAGGTGCTTTGTAACTAAGTCTGTGCTGCTGTGGGCATGGTGCATAGAGGTTGGCAAATCTGTGATGTGGGAGAGGGATCGCCTACAGAGCATCTCCATCACCTTGCACAGCTGACAATATGGCCTTTTCCTCCCCACATGCATCCTCTGACACCCTGGGAGCACTGTGCCTGGCTCGGGATCTGTGGTTTGGACAGGGCTGTGATGCAGCCAGGAATGATCCAGTTTAACCCCTTCCCTGACCTGCACTGTCCCCTGGACCCTGCTGCCTGCCTCAGAGGCATGGCACTGTTCCTTTGGGTCAGCATTTCTAAACACGTTTAACATGCAATAAATTGAATTTCTACTGTTGCACTTCTGTTTTCCCCCTATTCTTCAGCTCTAAATCAAAATCTCCTTATGTAGATTTAAGAACACAATGAAAATATTATCAAAATAAAAATTCCTAGTGATTCTTCCACTTTTACCATCTAACAGTGAATAATTACAACTCTTAGGAGGCTTTTTCCCTCTGATATGTTTAGGGAGAAAAAGATCCTCCCTGCTATTATTTCAATGGTCAACCCCTACCCCCACTTTTGTATTCCATTGTTTCCTTTCATCTGCCTTTGCTGATATCTGATACACAGTTGTTATCTGTAGTTCCTTCCTTATTAATGATGATATATGTGGGGGTTTGTTTGTTTAATATTTTGTTGCTGGGTGAATTGTGAAGGGGGTTTGTTTGTGGAGTTTTTTGCAAAAGCTGATTTAATTTCCTCTAAGCCAGCTTGTGCTTTTGTTTTGTTTTGCTTTGCTTTTGTTTTTAACTCCACTTGACCTCTTTGTTGCAATGTGAGAATTTGCCTTTGGGGAACTTACTAAATTGTGTTTAAATAGTTCCCAATTATCACTCAGATTTTTCCTGTTTAAATCCTTTCTCTGCAATAATTTGGTTCATAATTGTTTTCAGCTTTGTGTAATTAGACTTCTTGAAAGCACTAAGTACATAGAATTGCTGTTGTGGATTTTGTTCTATCTGCATGCAATTAAAGCAAACCAGCTTCTCCAATTCCTTCCTTGGTAAGTGTCAAGACAACCCCAGTGCTGGTACTGCCTCCAGTTGGGTCTGTATTTCTTATGTAAGAGTTTCTGCAGGTGTTGTTACATGTCTGCTCCTGTAAGAACTATGTGCTCTCTAGTCCTTTACGTTGTATTTTCCCTCTTGTCTGTGGGGATTCCCTTCCTTGCTTCTCAAGCTGAAGGGATTTCTTGATGCTCTCTACCATAATCGAGTGGCCTTTTTTCCATTACTAGTAAGAGGTACTGAGAGAAGAGTGGAAGATCTGTGTTAAAAGCCAAATTAATGTTTCTCCTTGCCTAATTGTGGACAATGTAGAAGAAAAATTGTGAAACTGTGGCTTGTTGCTTTTCATAAGAGAGCTTCAGCTTTGCACAGCCTTTTGGTGCAGGAGAGCAGGGCCTGCCATGAGACTCAGCAAAGTGATTATTATCATTATGCTTTAATGCATTAAACTGGTTTGATCTTCTTCCTACCCCTTTTTGACCATCTATCACAAAGAAGAACCACAGGAAGCGTGGTCTGGAAGGACAGACCCAACAGGAGGCAGGAAAGGGGTCAGTCTGGGAGCCTGTCCCTGTGAACTGGTGGTGGAGACAACTGTAGGTGTTGAGAAGAGCCACACTCTGCTCACTCTTCCATTTGAGAAGGCCTGTGCCTCTCTCCAGGCACACACAACAGCTCTCATGGTATGGGCAGGCCAGTCTGGGATGTCTTCTGTGCTCCTGATGGTGCTGGTACCCTCTGCAGGAATCCTACAGGACTCCCTCAGTGAGAGGAAGCAATAAGCATCCCACAGCTCAGTAGCTGTGGCTACGTGCCTCGGGTTCCAGATGTAGTGAATGTTCTAGTAAAATAAATTGACATGTCTTGAAAGAAAATAAGAGACCCCAATCTAGAGCTCCGTGTTGTTACCTCTGTGTTAGAATTTAAATTTGCTCTCCTGTGTCTGTTGTGAGCTTATGCCCCTGATGTTCCTGCAAGCTAGCACATTAAATTTATCTAGCTACAAAGTATTTATTTGCTTATTCTTTTTGTCAAGGGACTTGATTGTTTCTTGTGTGCTTTCAGACTCCTTTCCTCAGCATATTTCATTGCCAGGCATCCAGGATTTTAATTTAATAATCTTAATTTGATCCATAAAAATCTGCATGTTTCATGGGAGAAAAATTTTATGCCAAAAGAGTCACTAATGAAAGTTGATAACAGCCTTGCACAATGAAAGGAGGCATGGCACAGGGTCAGCAAAAAGCCCCTTTACAGCCTTATGAGGCTGTTTCCTTCTGTTTAGCTTAAGGCTCTATTAATTTTAAACTGTATGGTGTCTCTAGTTGTACACTCTCTAATTTCTCCTCCTCTGGGAAGGCATTGATCAGTATCATTACCTGGGTCACCATGCTGCATCTCAAGCACTGCTGCTGTTTACTCCCTCCCCAGAATGCTCACTTTGGTTTATTTACACATCATTAGTAATCCCTGTGGTTTGTCTATTTTTTCCAAACAGTATGATTAAAGTAATTTTCAGTCTTCTTGCAGCAAGAAGTCTACAATATCTTCAAAAGCACAGCTGCTGAAGCAATGTATTCTACATTTGCAAGGATTATTTTGTATGGTTTAAACATCATTGTCCAGCAAGGGCAATTATTATAGTTGCAAGTTGATCTGTCTCGGAGTTTGTTCTTGGTTCCAAATTTCTGGATGTAGCTACCTATGACAAATTTTTAAAAAATCATTTGTGCATATGATAGAGAAACCTTCAGTGCCTACTAAACACAGGTATCAGTGGCAGTAGCTTCTTAGAGAGTGGGGTAAAGAAACAACAACTAATACGAACCACAACAAATTGTGAAAAACATCTATGTGGTTTAAGAAATGTCTCGGTTATGACACTCTGTTTCAGGAAAAGTCTTTGGATCCCAGTCTCCAAATGTCCCCACATCCAGATAAGACTGGTGCAGATAGGCAAAATCAGCTCTGAACTATAATTTTCTTTTGCCCAGTTCACTCTGGTTTCAGGGCGAACTGAACCAGTGAAACTTGTGATTTCAAGCACATTTTCCTGTGTAATTATGAAGATGTTTGACCACAGCAGCTGCAGGGGTTGAATTGTGGCTATTGAGTCCCTGCCTGCTGACCAAGCCACCTTGGCAGTATCAGGGGCTGCTGGACTTTTCTGCCTGGCATGGAGAGGGAGGCCACCACTGCTATTTCTGGGAAAGACATGGAGTGCTGGGTCAAGGTCCTCCCTGCTGCCTGGGACTGCCACAGACTCGAGGTGAGGACAAGCATGAGGGGATTGGGGCAGTGCCCTGGGGCTGCTACCCACAGCTTTGTTTGGTGGGCTCAGTCCAAGAGATGTTGGCTCCCTGAGGTGGTTCTTCAGCTGCAGCACCTCTGGGACATGTGGGTTCAAGGATATTTATGCAATTTAAGATGTAGGAGGAGCTCAGTGTAAGCATGGCAATACATCAGCAAAGTGTTTTAGAGTCAGGGACAGGAGATGTATCTGAAGATCCTGTCCACACTGATGTGGACAGTAAGTCCCACAGAGGGGCTTTAAAATAAGAGTTCCTTTTAAGGTCTCTGGTGGAATGGAAATTAAATGGAGCTTGGGAGTTCATTCTATTGCTTCTACTGTGAAAGTTCATGGCAGGCCTCAGAGGAACTGCTTGTGCAGGAGAAAGTGTGGGGAAAACCCACCATACACCAAATCAGCTGTTGGGACAAGTGGGAAGAAAGAAACATGCACCCAAAACCTGCCCTGGAACAGCACAAAAACTAATTTGTAAGTCTGCTTGTCTGGGGGTCACAATGGGCATAGTCAGAGATGGAAGGAAGTTGGGAAGAGTAAATAAGGAGAAGAATTCAAGGGGATAGGGGTGAACTAAATATGAGTCACTTAGGGTCCTAGAGACTGGCAAACAGTTTATGTAGCTCAGAGAGTCATGAGATATGACTGAGGAAATATCATCAGTGAGCAGTGCTGTGCAGTTGACAAATGTGTTCAGGGGAACCCAAATAACCTGGATTTCTTTCTTTGCAGGTTTTTCTCTTTCCTTTCTCTGTTTGTTTTTGGGTTTTCACAGGCTTTCTGAATTCCTCAAGGAGCTTTAGGTCTGGTCTTCTCTCTGTACTTCCTCCAAGCAGGACCTGAGGTAACATGAATAAAACAGACTTTGTGCTATTTCAGACCCACTAGCTCCCAGATTAAAAAAAAAAAAATTTGTGAAAAAGGTTTTTAAAAAATGTATAAATGCTTGTTCACACACATAGCCCTGTCAAAAACATAAGAGCTGGCTCTCTCCTCTCAGAGAGCTGCAAGGATACAGAAGGACACAGAGCCATTGCCTCCCTGGAAGCTGAGCTACCTTGCCTTCAGCACCCCAGAGGAGATGTGCCAGCCCAGCTCTGGGGCTGGTGTGCTGGGGAACACACTCCTGGGCCATGCCCTGTGTGTAACAGCTCAGTGTCTGCACCAGCAGCCTCCTGCAGGCTGGCCCTGAGCATGGGAGGGGGCTGTGAATGCCTCTGAGCATCCCTGGCTTCACACATGCTTTGAAGCACTGGAAGCAAAAGAAGAGAATTTTTTTCTTCTCCCCTGAAGGGATTTAGGATTGTGTAATTAGGTGTCACATTCATTTCTCAGACACGGAGACTGAGCAGTAGTGGAACAGTACATTGTTTGGAGCCATGGGCAAGCATAAGCATCAGCTTAGTGTTTGTGTAAACCAAGTATATCCACATGATCTTCCTTGAATAAAACACATCCATGGCTCCTCTATTCCATGAAGCCACGTGCTACTGATATATTTTTCTTACCAGAGTACAGTTTTGCTCAGCCCTATTTTTTTCTGAAGAAAAGGTCAAAGATAAAGAAGGATAAGAAAAATTTCTGCCACAACACAGCAAATTTGTGTTGGTTTATTGGCTCAAATCCATTCTTGAAATAACTTGGTCTTTTTCCTTCACTAATGTTGCACAAGAGATAAATTTGTCTCCACAGGCTTGGCCTGGGAGTACTGCTGCTGTATCCATGTGTTAGTTTTTTAAGGGCTGTATGCAATATCTTCTTCTCTGCAATTTCTTTTCCAGAGTTTTTAATCTTACTCTTCCTTGCTCCCTCCCTCTCTGCATTTGCCAGAGTGAGCTGCCTTCTGCAGCACTGGGGTGGAGGCGTAGGGTCAAGAGAACAGAACATGTAATCATCACTCCTTGCCTGGGTTTTTGGCCATGCCACTGATTTTCTGCACAGTTTAGAGCAACTGACCCAACCTTTCTGTATCCAAATGATAATGTGCTGTTTGCTTCCCAAACAGCTGCAAAAGCTGTCCAAAGAGCCTTACCTAGTCCAAACTGGAAAGTGCCAAAGATGAATTTCTCATACAATTTCTTCTGAGCTTTTAAATGCATTTGCAAGAGTTCACCTTAGGGATGGTCAAGAAGCCCCAAAGAGACCCACTTATACTTCTGGCAGCTAGAATCCTGCTTTTTTGTCTCTTTGGTCTTTGCATGATCTAAGCCTGTTGCTGCCTCAGGGACTTTTCTGGCATTTATTTACCTGTCCACAAGAGAGTAAGGGCAGAATGAGAATTTTCCTTTGCAAAGGCACCATGGAAGCCTCAAGTGTGTTAGTATTAAAGAGTATGTCCCTTACAATATGCCTACACTGCTTCATGAGGTCATGGCTGCACTATTCGTACTAACTGAGTAAAATTGTTTAGAGACAACTTGGGCTTCTCTACCTTGTGGTATCCACCTACACCCTGAATGAAAATGTTGGTTTTCAAGGTGCACTGGGCTTCTGAGCATGGCTCTGTGCAATGCTGTGTAGTCCTCTGCAAGGTCATCTATAGATAGTTAAGGCATTTCTGCACAGCACCTCACTGTGTCCTGTAGATAAACCCTCTGTGTATGTGAGTACATGTGTTTACATGTATTACAGCAGGTTAAACAAGTATCTGCTATTCAGCGTGTAATTAGAGTTTGGATGAACCTAAAAACATAAACCAAGAATTCAAGGATGCCCAAAACATATAAGAAAACTGTATTTGGGCAAGACTAGGAGTAGTCATTTGTGGCTAGAGATCTCTGGTTTGCAGCACTCCACCTCCTGTAAGCGAGTAGGAGAACCAGGACTTTAAATACAGTCTCACAAGACTCAGAGACTTTAAAAAACCAGCCTGGCCCAAAACTAGTTAAACAATGTAGCAAACAAGAAGGAGAGCAATTAAACATTCTTATGAGGAGCAGGAGAACCATTGATTGTGAAATTTACTGGTAGCCAGGTTCTCCTCCCTTCCCTACCACTTATAATTATGCCTTAATTGTAGCTACTGGCTGTGGCACAAAACTCATACGTATAAACAAGTCCCAGGATATGCTGCAAAAAGTACACTGTATGGGAGACATTAGCAAGAAGACAATCAGGAACTGGAATAGTGTTCCCACATGGAAAGCTGCGGGTGGTATAAAGAGCTCTTTATCCGTATGGTTAGTGATCCCTAATATCTTTGTAATGACATTACATCCATTGCTTTTTCTGGCACATGCCTGGTCTTGAGTCAGTTGGACTGATAATTACAATATTGTGGTTTGCAGACCACTGGTGGTCCACAATCTTCTGGTAAGTGGTCCGCAGATGGGCTGCAGAACCAAGCTGAACAGCTTTCAGTTGTGTTTTCAATTACGAGTTTGATGATACAGGGCACATGGTGGTCCACAAGAGGGTCTTAGCATTAATGGTGGTCCCATTAGTCTAAAAGTTTGAAAACACTGGCTTCAGCAATTACGCAGATCAACAGTCTATTTGTGTTGTGTTTTTTGAAGTTAAATGTTACAGCATGTCCCCTCCTTTCATGTGTTGGGAGCTGTGTTGCCTGCTCTGCTTGTCAGTTTTAAAAATAAGAGTATTATGAAGTATTACAAATGTTTCTTCGTGTTCTTGTCTTCCCAGTTTATGATTTATTTAGCTCCTCATTTCATATGCACTACTGTATTCACATATCAGAATTATTTGTCAAAAAATCTGTAGTATTTTGAGAGGAAAAGAAGAGGAATGTTTTTCATGTTTTCAAGTTCATGAGAGTTGGGCAGATGCAGGGTATAGGGCTGGTTCTCCTCCCATACCTTGGTGATTACAACAGAATCCATCATTCAGAACCATGGCTCCCCTCAAACAGCAGCTTTATAGGGACCAGAACTAGACTGTTCTGGATGGTGAAAACTGCATTGTTCTTGGGAAAACTGAAGGAAAGAAATCAGCATTCCTTACAGGAGAGGAAGAACAAAAACATTATCTTTTAGTTCAGGGCAGAGGGCATCTAGCTGGAAAGGAAGTGGTCTGCACTCTCCTCTCTACCTCCAGAGATGCTCTCATATTTTATCCAATGCCTGGTAACATTACAGAGCAGGGACAGGAGCAGGAACAGCAGGGACAGTTCTGTCTGTCCAGAGACTTCTGACCTCCTCTTGCTTTACTTACTCCCCACTGAACATGGAACAAGGTGAGTTCCCAACAGGTGCTGATATTGTGCTCCCCAGAGAAATGTTTTTGTTGCTGAGAGAGCACATGAGCAGCATCCCTGCCTTTGTCACCTGAAGGAAAGCAGAATTGTTACTATGAGTGTAGAGGTGGCAGAATCTGCTGTCTGGTGGTCCCCCACCAAAACTGGCACCTCTAAAATAGTTTAGGAGGTGCAAATCCCAGTTAATTTTAGGTGTCAGTGAGGTCTCCAGCTGCTTTCTTTGATAAGACTGTGCACAGCCAGGACTCTCTTACGTCTATGTCTTTAAAGTAACTTTAAATTCAACTCCTTTGCCACTGCAGTAAAACAGAAGGTTCAGAGGTCTTTAACAAGCACTGTCCTAGAAAAAAGTTTGGTTTGGTGCTTTTTCCCTTCCTACTGGAATATACTGCTTTCTCCATTAGGAACCCTTTTGTAAACTTCTGGTCTAAACTTCATTGCCAGCCTGAGCCCATGTGCTCTTGAATGAGCTTTTCTACTTCTTTGTGTTTACAGAGAGTAATCACAGTTTTTTCTCCACGAGTGTCTGCTCCAGGCTAAGACAGATGCTTCTAATACTGTCTTGTAAGGCAGGCACTTCTGTTGCCTGTTTCCTTTCTAGCTGCTCTAGCTGTAAAATCAACCTTAATGAAAATGGGTATGTAAGAAAAAATGCATATAAAATCCGTTCCTCCAAACAAAAATCCTTTACCTCTACTGATAAAAACCTGGAATATCAGTTTTATTTTGTACCCACAGAAATGTTTATCCTTCTGTATGCCATGTGTATGCCTGGCTGGCTCACTGTAGCAGCTGTAATACATGTCAGCCTTCAAATCACAATATCACGTTTCTGTCAAATTCTCTTAATCCCCAAGATGTATAGCTTTGCATCATATACCATATACCTGTTTCTGCTCCTCCAGTCCCCAGGCAATCCAGGTCTCCCTTGGTACTGCTTTGCTCTCTCTGTAGGCTGATCAGGACTGGTATGTCTGAGGTGGTCCCTGTGCTATGCAAGCCAGGGCCAGGCTCACTGAGCATCTGCACCTTCCTGCAAGAAAAACAGTGGCATGTCCTAGCACTTAGGGACAATAAAGCAAGGCTGCATGAAAATCACTTTGTATGGACTCCCCATGGAGACCAGTATCTTGTGTTAATTTGCCTCAAAGCAGAATTCTCTTTGGTTGGCCCAAACATAGTTGTTTTCTTGCTGGATCTGAACGGCTTTGAACTTTCAAACTCCCAGATGCTGGACAGTCTCAGCTGCTGTTTGTCAGGCACAAGTGCTATCCCAGTTACAAGAGAGCTAGGTGTTTGTGTGGATCCAATTCCACATTGGATCTATTATTTTTTTTTATATTTATATTATATGATCTACATTGCACCAGAGATATCAGTACAAGCACCATCCTGCTACGCACATGCAATAAGGTTGCTTTCCAAGTGGTAATATAAGTATTTTATAAACACCTGGAGAAAGTTTATGCTGAAATTTTAACCTTTCTCTTAGTCACAACCATTTGCTCTAAGTTACACCGTCATGTTAAGGGCAATTTTCTTCTGGTGGCAATGTAATTTCAGCCCGTGAGATTCTCTGGAACATTTTTTGGCTATGTATTTCAGATATAACTTAAGAGTACACAGATTTTTTTTTTTTTTTCATGCTGTTGTCTTTATCTTTACCACAATTAAAATACTGAGCTTTTTACATGAAAAAAAAAATTTTGGTAAAACTGGCTTTTATTTGGAGCTCTCAAAACCTACTGGATCAGATCAAAAGCAGTACCACTCTGCAGAGAGATTGTAAACTGCAGTGACAGGGTTGTGCTCAGACTGGCTCACTGCCACAGCACAGTGAGGGCATCAGGAATCAGGTTTTACATTTCCTTCTGATGTAGGTCAGGCTGAACAACACAGCCTTTTGAGCCTTGACCTGGGCTGCATCACACTGGAGGTGATTTCACAACCCTGTTTCTTATTTATGTATTCAGTACAAATCTGGGACTTGGGAGGTGGCTAGAAGGACTGTCTGGAAAAATAAAGTCTATTAAAACACATCTTGATACAATTGACTCTTGTAATGATTTTCTGGATGCAAATTTCAAACAAATTTCAAAAACATCAAACAGTGGAAAAGAGACCTGCAAATGGCACACAAAGAGAAAGCCCTAAAGGCTGGAGGACTGGTCCTCACTGCCTGTATCTCAGCTGCCAAAGTCATTCATGAGAATTGTGCCCTGTGCAGAGCTCCATTATACATTCAGAGCAATTTATGAAGATTCTCATGATCTTTGGGATATTTTCTGCTGGGTCATGACCCAGATAGCTTATTAATAAATTTCTATAATTTCTGGCCTCCCAGTCTCCTTATCTTGTGTTATTGTATTCCTATTGTTTTATTGTATTGTCTTGTCTTGTCTTATTGTACTCCTATACTTGTTGCATTCCTAGAAGTGAAATGTAAATGACATTTTCATCTGAAATATAAAAACAACTAAAAATGACTTTGTGAAAGTAAAGGCCCCAGGCAGTTTCTAGGACAACTCATGTCAGAAACACAAGAGGGTAAAAAGAGGGTCTGAGGGATTATAGAAGTTAAGATGTGGCTGATGTTTTAAGTAAAAAGAAAGCAGTTCCTATGACACAAGTTGGTGGATTACAGTCCATATAACCATTTCTATTTTAATGATTATTAATCATTGCAAGTAATTTTGGCTATGTAAATGCAAGAAAACTGCCTGAAGTTACTTCAGTCATTCATTTTTTCCCAAAGGGACAAATTCAAGCCTTAATTTAGACTCCCACAAGAGAACACAAGTCTCAAAGCTGTAGAAACTAGAAGTGCTTTGAACCAGGTGAGGATGTTATGTTGAGGATGATGAGGAGAACTTTAGTTACTCACTGGCTTCGTTTAACCCTTCCTCTAAGGGTTAGTAGGAAGTCAAGATGTTGGAGGTACAAACTATGGATTTGGCAGAGAGAAATGCCTAGAAGAATCAGGTTGGTGTTCCTTTGATGCTCCAAGCTGGCTGTAGCATCCACTGGCCTTTCCATTTTTGGTCTGAAGTCAAGAAGCATGTCTCCACTACAGCCATTCCACTCCTGCCTGGCTGATTTCATCTTATTTCAGATAAGCATAGATTGTTTGGCTCATACATTTTAGGTCCCTGGCTGTCTGCAAGGGGAGATCAGCTCCTACTGCCTTGGCCATGTCATTTTGGTTTGCCATCATGGAGCCTCCTCCAGCTGCTGTAACCAGTGCACCCAGCCTCTTCAGAGGTGGGCTCCTGGGTTACACAGGACTTGTTTTGACCACAGATTCCAGGTAGGATATGATGTCCTGGTTACTTTCTTCTGTGGGGACTGCAACAACAAGATTAATAACATAATTCATAATTCATGACATCAAGATATCTTCTAATGGAAGGTTGTTGGAACCAGATATCTTTAAGGCCTCTTCTAACACAAACCTTTTTATGATGATAATGATTCAACTCTTAAAGGAGATAAAAAGTGAGTTGAATAAGGGAACCTGTTTGAATCACAGCTCACACAGGCAGCTTTATTAGTGACATTTGTAAGCTGGGAAGGATTGAATTTGCAATAATGTTAATTATTCTCTTCTAAATCGATTTAGTTTTTAATTCAAGTATTTCCTTTTGTGGCAGTCCTTTTTGCAGGCTGTCCTAGCATTGGAGAGGTTCTGTTGACTTTCTTCCATGTGTAGTGAATATGCATTAAGCTAAATCCCAGTGTTGTGCCAGGATCTATCTCACTGCTCCCATGTTCCCACATGCCAAGTGCATTCCCATTGCTTTTGGCTGTCTTTCTCCACAGGCTTCCTGCAAATTCCTCTCTCTGTGGTTAGGTACACCTCCATCAGAAAACAGGGAGGATGCAGAATTCTTGTTTCATGGTAATATGGGAAATGGCTGTGCATGATGGGATGAGACCTTGCCAAGTGGAACTGTAGATCTGCACCAGGGTCTCAGAATTTATTCCAAGATTTCTTTTCTATGAAACTGAATTTGCCCCAGGGCATGAGACACCATCTGTAAACTGCAGGGATCACAGGAGGCCAAAAATGTGCATTGTCTGGGGTTGGCTCTGCTGCAGATTGGGTCATGTAACCGTGGGGATGAGGACATCTTTTCAGTGTTGACATTTTACTAAGGTTGCACAGTTGTTCCCTATCATCACTGCCATATGATACGGTCCCAGTTCTCTGGGGCTCAGCAGACTGCTCCTACAACTGCAGCTTGAGCAACTCATGGTCACCAATATCTGGAAAAACAGAGTCCAGCAGCTCAGCAGGGTTCAGAGGGATCACAGCCCCTCTCCAGCCTTGTTAGTGCTGTGCAATGTGGCCTCAGGCTGCTGGGACATGGCACTGCTGTGTGGTCTCCCCTCACCACACTGCTCGACATCTGGGCACGCAAACCTCCTGCAATTAGGAGATGCCACATTTTCCAGCAATCACTTAATCCACTGTCCGTAGAGTGAAGCTGGTCTGAAAGCCATCCCTCCTTGCCAGGAATCCTAGCAACTCAAAAATATGTGATGCTGAACATCTAGAAACTAGCATTGTGACAGTGGTTACCCCCCTGACGTGGGGTATGCCAGCAGCCCTGCTCTGGGCTTTGCAGCACTGCCCTGTGCAGCAGCACTGTTGCAACCCCTGGCTCTTTATGCCATGGAAACTGAGGCAAACAAAGGCTGAGTAAGTAGAGCAGTGCTACACAGCAAGCCTGTGGCAGAGCTGGGAACCAAACACAGACTTTCTGACTCCCAGCCCTGGACTTCAGCTACCCACTGAACTGTGACATGCCACGAAGTGAATCTCACTAGAGACATCAGATAACCACAGTTTAATTTGGTTTCTCTGTGCTCTGTACCCTGGGGAGATAGCAGACCTCTGGCCACAAAAGGCAAGTTATTGAGAGATTTGCTCTTAATTCCTCCCTATGAGGTCCATCTTGTTATGTTTGGAGTTGCCATAGCTTTCTGTTTGTTTTGCCTGTTTTTTTGCATATGTGGCTTGTGTATTTTATTAAGCCCTTGGCTAGTATCTTGTGCATGTTTAAGATTTTATAAGGGCTTCTTTCGAGGTTATTTATTATAGCTTTCAAAGGTGGCCTATTCTGAAGGCTTGCTATTGAATACCAATTTTTGACAGATTCATGTCTCACACAGAGGAAAAGACCCATTTCTCATAGGCTCTAATTAGTGCTCCCAAAGGGTTACCCAGCTGCTTTTCATAGCTCTTTGACCTTGGACTTCAAATTCTTCATGGCTGTTGAAGTACAGTCATCAGAGAAACTAAGAGAGAAACCTCCTTTTATTTTCATCACTTCAACAAGAAAAGTCATCCAAGAGACACATTGCTAGTCCCTTGTATTTTGGATCTGCCACTGATCTGCTGGAGACCTGACCTTTCTCTGCCTCATCCAGCTTTCTTCTCTGCCTTGTCTGGTCATGCTGTGGGCAGTGGAAGGCTTTTGGTGACCTTAGTTATCACTTTAAGACTTTTCATGTTCTTAGGTTGTGATAGATATGTCCTTAAAAATCCTGTTTAAAACACACAGGAAATGAATTAGTTTAAGGAAAGCATTTGGAGTGTGTAGAATATTATATCAGAAAGAGAAAACAGCTGCTTTTTCAGCACAAGTATGAATGGTGTAACTCGATGTGAAGTGTAAGATGAGAAATTTAAAAAGATTTTTTAATCTATGACGTCATATGAATCATGCAGCATGTGTTTGTGGGTTCATTTAAGTTCTGGAGAAGCAATTTCTATTATTTCACTTTCTACATAAAAGCAAAAGCATCATTTCCATTAGCACATATCCTTCCCCTGGGAAATACTGAGTTTTAGCCTAACTTCAGTTAATAAGATAAAAAAAAAAAAAAACAACTTTACTTAAAAGTATATGAATTGCTAATAGACGTAAAAAGGTTAATATTTTTCTTAAGGCTGAAAACAGATTTGCTGGCACTATTTTTGTGAATGTTCCAGTGTCTTTTCATAAAAAAATGAGTTCTAAGGACAGATGTCTCATAACTTTTCAGCTGCCTCCCCCTCGTGGTAAATCCGGAAAACCTCTGGAAAACCACTTTTCATGGAAATGGTGAAAAGCTGGGTAAAGTTCAGCACTTGCATTTCGTGAGATTTTTTTATTTTTTAGTTGGCTTTAAAATGCTGAACAAATGTTAATTAAAGCAAGACCACATCAGTTCTTTCCAGGAACCAAAAGCCCAAATAAGCTTAAATAGAAGAACACAGATAACCTCAAAGAACTTCGTGTAACAGCTGCAGCTGCCTTGAGGCTTTTCCTATTTCTCGAAACAATTCCCTTGCCCTTCCCTCTCCTCTCCCACTTCTGACAGGCCTGAAGGTTGCAGCAGAAACTTCTCCTCTCTCCTTTTTTTTTTTTTTTGGTGTGCCAAGTGCCTGGGAGGCAGGGCATGGACTCACAGCCAAGCCCTGGGGCTCCTGGTCTTCCTTGTCACCTGGAGGAGCTGGAGTTCTGTCACTTTGCATGGGCTGCAGATACCGACCCCTTTGTGGATTTTTACACTCTGATATGGAAACTAAAATGTTCACTACAGCTTGGAAGAGTTTTTGGCAGCCACACTGAATAATGCTTAGTGAAGGTGAGGGATGGCTATTTCCTTCACAAACATCCCAAGGAAGAGATGCAAAGCCATTTTCCACCAGGTACCCTGTAATCAAAAACAATCAGATGAAGTAGGACTGTCTTAAGTACATCTGCATCATACACAGAGAGCAACTTCTCTGTGGAGCAAATAATCACCTTTCCCAAGACCATCATTTTCCCTGTTCTCCCATCATTTTCCCTTCTGTTCTCTAAAGGCCTCTCTTTCATGGAGCCTCAGACCCCTCCCCTTCTCTGAAAAGAAAGCATATTGTTTTATTTCCTCTGCAACATGATCCTCTGAAGTGCAGAGCAGACTTTAAAGGGTAAAGGTAGGAGGAGCAGGAGGAGGAGCAGGAGGAGAGGCTTTGTGGTTAAGGTTGTAGATGGTGACTTAAGAGAAATGGCTCGTTTCCTGGGTTTACCACAAATTGTGTGTGGTGGGGAGGAAGCTGCTCATATATTCTGAGCTCTTAGTGCCTTGTGTGCTAACTAGAGAAAACAGCCTCCCCTTCATCCTTTGTGTCTTTCCCACTTAACTGGAAAGTCTGGGATGAGAAACTTTCTTCTGCATTGTGTATTCACACGAAGCAAACAAGGTCCTGGAGCAGGCTGGACCCTGCCAAAATGCTAATAAAAATTTAGATACATTTAAAAATTTAGATATATTTAAAAATTGTGCTTTGTTCTAGTTTAGGACAAATTTTGGAGGAAACCTCTGAATGGGGTCCCTCTGGGAAACATATTCAAGCAGTCCCTCCCAATATTTCCTTGGAGAGAAGTGGAAAAAACCGTTTATTTAACAGGCAAAGCACTCCCCAGCACAAAAATGAATAATACTAAGCAGCAAAACCTCTCGCTGATCTGAAGAGATGACAAATTCAGAAGAGTCCCTTCCAGGGGTCACAGCCCAGCTCACTCAGGCTGTTCTCAGTCCCTCTGTGGGTCACAGCCCAGCTCACTCAGGCTGTTCTCAGCCCCTCTGTGGGTCAGCCCAGCTCACTCAGGCTGTTCTCAGCCCCTCTGTGGGTCACAGCTCACTCAGGCTGTTCTCAGCCCCTCTATGGGTCACAGCTCACTCAGGCTGTTCTCAGTCCCTCTGTGGGTCACAGCCCAGCTCACTCAGGCTGTTCTCAGCCCCTCTGTGGGTCACAGCTCACTCAGGCTGTTCTCAGTCCCTCTGTGGGTCACAGCTCACTCAGGCTGTTCTCAGTCCCTCTGTGGGTCACAGCTCACTCAGGCTGTTCTCAGTCCCTCTATGGGTCACAGCTCACTCAGGCTGTTCTCAGCCCCTCTGTGGGTCACAGCCCAGCTCACTCAGGCTGTTCTCAGCCCCTCTGTGGGTCACAGCTCACTCAGGCTGTTCTCAGTCCCTCTGGCCTGGGAAATGCCATGGCTTAGGCCAGGCCTGGTGTGCCACAGGTGTGAGCTTCTGGTGCTCTTCTGGGTTTTCAGTCCAGAGTAGGTTTGAACAATGCCAAGAAAAGGGAACAAACTACAGTCCAGGGAGTTTCTCTGCCTCAACTAGCCAGAACCTAACCAAAAGCAAAGGACAGCTCTCTCCTGCTGCCCACTGCAGACAGCACAGTCTGTGTGAAGGATGCAGGAGAGCAGGTGCAGTCTCTGATAACAAACCCTGCACCTCTTCTCTCCCCCTTCACTCCTGGAACCCGTGTTAAATCTGCAAAGCTCCAACACCAACAGAGCAGACGATTGGGGATATACAAGCACCATAAAGTCCCCCAAGAGCTTCTGGCTGCCCTCGCTGTTGCAGGCTCCCTAACCATGGCAGTTCTCACTGGGGACATCCGCTGGCCCCTCCTGTGCGGATGCATCCCGGCTTCCAGCAGCATCTCCTGAGCGGCCCCCAAAGACCCGCAGCCACCAGGTGTCCCCCTTGGCCATGGAGTGAGCCATGCCGCTGAAACACAGCCTTCATTGCCGATTGGAAGTGAAATACTGCTGTAATTCCGGCCGTCTGTCTTTCCTCCGAGCAATGCAGCGGTGGCAAGGGCAGCCCTTAGCATGGTCCTGTTATGAGAATGACAGAGTTTCATGTGCAATTGCAAACTCACAGCCCACAGACTGAGAACATAAGCTGCAGAATGCTAAATACTTTATGCAGAATACTTTCATTATGTTACAATTTGGACTCTCTTCCCCAAAGAGGTGCATTTTGTTTCTGAGGAAGGCAACCTAACATGTTACAGTCTGAAAATACAGTTTTTGCAAAGTGGTGAGGGTCCAACCATTCAAGCATTTCAATGATCATACTTGTATACAAAGACAGTTCAAAGAATTTAATTCTGTTTCAATCTGTGTAAGGATTTCGGGGTTTTGCCTCTTTGCACAAACTCCCAACTTTATATTAAAGTGAAATTCTTTAATTAAAAACACAGCAGGGAAAAAAGCCAAAAGAACCCAAACTAGCAACCCTCCCACAGGGTCTAACTTATTTATTCTTCTGTCCTGATGATCAGAGCACAATCCTGGGTATGTGTAGCCTCAAGCCTCTGTTTGGCCTAATGGATAGACTTTTTCTGAATTTCTTTGAATCAATGACCATGAAGTGCTGAGCCTAGGTCTTAATTCATCCAGACCCAGAGGCGTAGGAGAGCAAATCTCTCTTACATTATAAGAATAAACACACTTTATTCTCTTAAGAAAATAATTGATTCTATCCTTCTAAATATCCTTTATCTTTTACCAGCAGGAAAAGTAAATTTGTCATGCTTAAAAATAAAAGCTCTAATTAGCTCCTAGCAAATGCAATGGACACAGTATACACAATGTATCCTGAAGGCTGCAAGTCTCATGGAGAAAGGGAGAAGGCAGCATGTGTCATAGGGAAGGCCTCTGGCAATGGGTATTGCATGCACATGCTTGATTTACCACTTCAGGGCACAGTGGAAGTGAATAGTAAGGAACAGGATAAGAAAAGCATAGAAAAAACATGGAAGAGGGTGGAAAACAGTCTCAACACCTGATGATAGATAGTATGAGAGCCCACAGAAGAGGAGAGACAACATGAAACCAGAGATCCAGGTGTCCCTGTATGAACTGAACAGCAGAACTTTGGGGGAAATATTCTGACATTGAGAATAACAACAACCAAATCAACATCCATGAACACTGAGGAGTTTTAGGTCAGTGGGGTACTTTTCTTCATTATTTTAGTGTGACCATTTGCATGTCCAAGGCAGAATAAATCTATGTCTTGGGATATAAATAGGGGGGGGGTTTTGCATGTTTGCTAACCTACAAATCATTCAATTAAGTGAATTGACCAGCAATGCCTACTCAGCACTGTTTCCCTGAGTGGAGAGGCTTCGTTTGATTCTCCAGCAAGCTCACTGGCAGGCAATCTGCTGGGCTCCCTCCACAGTCCATGGAGAACATGGGATTTTAAACATGTTTAATGATAAAGAAACAGACTTAGCTCTAACTTTACACATTTACAGAAATGTGTAAACTCTTCCCGTTGCAGTTGCATGGTAAGTCTCTTGACTGACATCAGCGTAGTAACTCTGGTCATAAAACAGATGCAATGCACAAACTGGGATTGATAAAGGAAAAATCAAAGCACAATTTTCCCTCAGGTCACACTAAATTTCATGCCATCAATAGACAGTTCATATTACAAAATCTAGCATGGTGGACATAACTAGAAATGATTTTTTGAATCAGGTGTTAATACAGAAAGATTTGGTACAAAATAATTATTTTATTATTTAAAAAAAAAGGAAAATAAATTCCAGTAAGTTCTCAGAGGAGAGACATAAAATGTTATTTCATGAAGTTCACATTTGTCATAGTATGTAAATATTGGGACTAGAAACAGTAAATAAATATTTTACCATCCATCTTCCCATACATTGAGAAATTGTTGAAAATAGGGTGTAGAAAAAGTATAGCTTGGACTAGAAAGAAAACCAACCAATATTCTATTTTTCCTGAAGATTTTATTATACGTTATCCTACTCCTAGAATTATATTGGAAAACAGAAAGTGTGAGACTGTGATTGTAGTGAAGTCAGTTGTAGAATTCTACTCATTTTGAGGTTTTCACTCCAATGTCAGGCATCAGTGAGCAGGCTGTCCACTGATCTTACACAGTCAGTGAAGGGAAAAAAAATACATATTTTCAATGTCTTTGACTGCTGCCCTGGAGAAATTCAAAGCAGATTAAATGCAGGAAGTATGCTGCTTTGATGAAGTCCTAGAGATGAAAGAGTCTTGGAAGTGGCCAAAAACATCTCAGGCTGCATGTGCTGTGGGGTATCATCAACATCTGTCATTGAAAGTGTAATTAGCCTACCAGTTGTTAACATCAAAAACTGTTAAGTGACTTATTTTTGGGGCAGCCTTTCACTGGTAGTAGCAAAGGAAAGGTACATTTGTTTGGAGAATACGGGATGAACAAGTTGACCAGCATGTTTTGTGCTTGTTTTATCAATACAGACTCAGTACATTTTGCTGTATGGACCCATCCTTAGAATGCTGAATGATGTTCCCTGACATGCTCAGATATGAATCCTTGGAGATATGAAAATGAATTGCTGATGTTTGATTAATTTAATTTTTCTCAACCTGAGTGTCTTGGGTTGCAATACAGGATGTGACCAGAGATGTGTATTCCATCACCATCTGTTGAAGCTGGGTGGGACAGTGACCCTTATCTCCATGGCACATATTATCTGCTAATGGGCCACCTTTAAAACCAGGTGGGGCAATCATCTTTATCTTTTCCACAGCCCATCCTCCCTCCAGGAAGATATCATCTGCTGCTGGGCCATTGAGTCCCACTGTATGACTGATAAAATTCCATCATCCCACTGGGAGATGCTCCAGCCAGGGGGAGGAGCCAAGCCTTTCCTACCCAGATGAAAACTGAGATTTTGGACAGCAAGATACCTTCTTTCCACTGGATTCCAGAGGAAAACTGGACCTTTCCACATCATCCCTGGACCTTCAGAGGAAAACTGCACCTTCTACAGGAGCACAGGAGCACTGCTTCAGCTGAACCACACCTGCCACTGCAGGAGGATGCAGCCACCATTTAATGGGACTGCTACCAACACCCTGACTGACAGGGTGTCAGGGTGTATTCTGACTCTGTCAGTGTTTTGGGATTGTTCTTTGTAGTACTGTATTTCTATTTTAATCTTCCTAGTAAAGAACTCTTATTCCTATTCCCATATCTTTGCCTGAGAGCCCCTTAATTTCAAAATTATAATAATTTGGAGGGAGGGGGTTTACATTCTCCATTTCAAAGAGAAGCTCCTGCTTTTCTTGGCAGATGCCTGTCCTCCAAACCAGGACACTGAGTAATTTAGCTTTGCTTCTTTAGGAAAATCATAGTTCTACACCAGAAATGTTCAGGATTTTATCACTGGAGTTTCCTTATATCAATTGCACAGGCTTGACCACTGTTAAAATACACCACTGTTGTGTTTTAATTAAATCAGTGTGGAGCTTTTTCAGGAAGAGGCTGAAATTTGCCCAAAGATAAAGGTAGTAACTGTACAAATTAAAGTAAAACAAATCTAAATGCATATAACCAAACTGAGAACAGATGAAAAGCTGAATCAATTGAGCTAAGATAAAAATAGCCACCAAATTGGTATTTGGAGATTGTCTAAAAGACAGTAAAACTGGATCAGATCTTTGGCTCCTTTTGTCCAAAGGAAACATTTGTGATTCCTTCCAAAATATATTTTTTCCTGCTGAACTGCTATAGTAACATAAGAAGACATTGAGACTGCAGTAGTTGTATAAAGGTGGCTAACAAGGATTTGAACACCATAGCACTTCTCTTTTGTGGAGGTTGCAGTGCTCATAACAATGCAATTGCCTTTTCACAGAATAGGTTAAAGATGCAGAAATCAGGTACAGCAGCACAAAGAAAGGTGATGGGGGCACTTTGGCACTGGTTTACTGAAGTGCAGAACTGTAGTTTAAAGTGCTGGGAAAACAGTATAGGCAAAAGGAGTTACTCAAGTTGTCTTGAACTCATATGCCATAGTGCACATACTCTCCTTTCCAAAGGAAGTGATGGACAATCCACAAGAAGAGTCTCAGCAGGAAGCTGCATTTATGTCTCTTCAAAAGTATCAGAAATGAAACTCCTGCCTTTGTAGGGGGAGAAAACCCACAAACTTCAGAGTAGTGGATGACCTTAATGTACAAAGGGTGATGAGTTCACATCTCAGATGAGCTTTTTAACTTGCCTACAAAGTGGAAGCTGCTTATTGAACTGCTTCTCCCTAGTGCCTGTGCTTTGTTTGTATGATCCAATAAAAGTAAAACTTAAGGAATGACATAAAAATCTGGATGACATTAAGAGAAAACAGAAGGATAGAGGAGAAACAATGCAGCAATGATAAGCTGATGCACGGGTATAAATTACTTTGGGTATGGATGCTGTCAAAATAAAGTGAGTGAACAATTTTTCTTTATAGGAAGTCAGTAGCTGGCTGCATTCCTCTCTAATTACATCTGGCTCAGGATTATCTGAGTTTTATTAATCCAAAAACTGTTTAAATTTTTCCAGACATTATTGCTGCATTGCTCAGTAGTTGATGCATCTCTTGCAAACCAAGGTGCCTGTAATTTGCAAAATGACCCTGAGAAATACTTGGTAGCTTGCATTATATTAGAGAAAGCATTGCACAAACCAGCCTGATTTTTGGGGTGGAGGGGAGAAGCAGGAGATGTGGGGTGAAAGTGGTTTTATAAAAAACAAACCCTTTTTCCATCTCTCCTGGATTCTGATCTACTCCTTAATCACTTCTCAGCTGCTTTGAGGAGTCCTGGCCATGTCCTGGCATTTGCTAGTTCAGAAGGTGTTACATCAGAAGGTATGGACCTTTTGGACTAGGTCTAGAGGAGGTCCTTGGACAGAAGGATGGAGTACGTCTCCTTTGATGAAAGGCTGAGAGGAGATTTAAGCTAAAAGAGATAGATTCAAACTAGATATAAGGAATAAATTTTGTTTAATGAGGGTAGTGAGACACTGAGACAGGTTGCCCAGGGAGGTGGTCGGCCCTCATCCCTGGAAACATTCAATGTCAGTTTACAGGACTCTGAGCAACCTGAAGCAGTGGAAGATGTCCCTGCTCATTTTGAGAGGGGTTGGACCAGATGATCCTTAAAGGTCCCATCCAATGCAAACTATTCCATGATTCTATGATTTGGAATTAAACTGTGCAAGTGCAGGGAGTGTTGCATGTATGCACAAACATAGTCTTGTTCCAGCTGTTTGAAAGGCATAAGGCAGGCAAGAATGTGTTAATAACAATAGCAATGACTACAGAGAAATTTGGTGTAGTTATTGGAGAAAGACATGCAAGAGGCCAGGTGAGGACCCAATGTATCTAAACCTTAACTGAATCAGCACCAGGGCCTCATAATTTCAAGGATAACCTAAAAAACCTATAAGCTGTTGATACTTGCTCATGGTTATCTTTACCTTAAGCTTCATCAGCTAAAATGAGGAGCCTTGAGCTTCAACTGAATTCCACCTTGTATCTCAGGAATTGCCAAACCAGAGTTTAATAGCTCCTTTAGAGGAATAGAACACTAGGCCAAATGTGTTAAGATTTGGATTTCTGCCTTTTTTCTCAAGACAGAGTTGTTTTCATGTTACCACATGGTTATAGAACAGTTGTGGCATAAGAACAACTCTGCTGTTGCTAATAGACACACACTGGGTAAACTTGGTCTCACAGTCGAGCAGCTGAATGTCTCCACCATTGTACTTATGAACTCTTGGCACAAACCTGCTACATACATGATTTAATATACACAAAACTGCCACCCTCAGGCTCTTATTTTTTGACGGTATTGCCATAGAGCATCTAACACAAACATGGTCACAGACTGATTTTGGGAGGCTGAAGTGTTGCACGACCCAATGAAATACTTCATTAGTTGTTCAGGCCCAAATGTGAACTCTGAATGGTTAAAATTATTCTTCACCACAACCACTATATTTCAGGGCACACTAACCTTAGTCACATTATCCTATCTCCCAGGCTAACTTACTCTGACAGAGACCACCTTTCTAATATGTGCCTCGCAAATTATTCATTTTTCCCTGTAGCAAGGCACTGCATGACTTCTAAGGCACGATTAGGATGAGGTATAATAACACAATAAATAATCTTTTGTTTTTAGGAGTCTGCAGACCCTTTTTCTTCCCATTGCTTTTAGCTGTTAAAAGCCGATAGTTTAAGAAAAACAACTTTAGGAAAAAATATTTTGAATCACATTAGTTTATTTACTTAGTAAATTTATATTACAGTATGTACAGTTTCTATTTACATATACACCTTTCTAAGAAATGAAGCACCATATGATACAGTTAGTATTTTAGAGGAATTTACAGATCTGTTATTTTTGCATTCAAATAGTTATATCTACAGACATACATGGATTAGAACCAAATTCTTATACAACTCTGACTTCAGTTGGTTTTGGATTGGACTGCTACTGAAAGAGAAATTTAATTGCTGTCAGCTATCAATCAGCTGAGCTTCAGGATAAGAGATCTTACCTATGCCATTTCAGGGGCTATGTGCAATCTTAATCCTCAGAGTCAGAGATATTAACAGAAGATACTTTATAAGTAACAATAATGTAACAATTCCATCAGTAAGATTTTTACTGTCATCAAAAAATAAGAGTTTCCTTAAAAAGAAAAAAAGAACACTGCTGGAGTGTTTACATGCGGTATGGAAAGTGAAGTCAAAAGCCTGGAAGCTTATGTGATGCAGTATCATGTATTCCTCAAGGAATAAATTTACTCTCAAGAAGCCCAGTCTTACACCACCAAAACTTGCTGCATGATCCCCTTAACTCAAGGGGAAGTCTAGCTGTTAGCTTTGTAAGCTTTATGCCACTATCAAGATAAAAAGAAGGCTCTGTCCAAGGTACAAAATTTCCTTAGAGTGAATAAAAGACCTTTGGAGTGGGGAAATGTGAAATGAGGTATTTAATAAACTGTGTGGGAAAAAAAAGCACCTAGGTTTAAAAGACCATTCTGAAAAATACTTTAGAAGTTTCGTATACGCAATTGTTACATTCACCTGATTGTGGGACAAGTTTTGTATAAACTCCTTCTACTTTTAGTGCTACCTAATTGATGCTTTTCATATTTTTGCTTCACTAGAGGCGGGATCTAACGGCTGGAAGAAAACAACGTTACTCTGAGGACAGTTGTTGTGGCAGACACAGGTGTTGATCATCATCACTGGCTGTTTCAGGGCCTTGCCCTGGGGGCAGTGGAACTCCACCTGGATGGTTTTGGTGCTGTGTGGGGTGCAGCAGCGCCCGTCGCTGCAGAGGCCGCAGTAGCGCGGTCTGTACGTCTGCACACTCGTGCAGTTCTTGTACTCGTAGCGAACGGCTCTCGCCGACTTCTTCGTTCGGACACACTTCTTCCCTTTCTGAGAGAAACACCAAGAGACAGTCGATGTATCATTGTAAAGACAGCATTTAACAACTGACACGCAAAGATATAGGTCTATTCTGAACATGTAAATTTGTTGCCTTTATTGACTCAACAGCAAGAAGACTCTGAAACTGCCTTCACTTTGTAAGATCTGCTCTTCAGCACCAGCATGGACCAGTAATGAAAGACAGATCATTAAAATCTACTCTTGTCATCTAAGACAAGCCCAGTCTACATTCATTAAGAAACAATACTCTACTGAAAAGCTTCTCAAGCTAGTGTAATTCCATCAGAGAATCAGCAAGTCAACTGAGCAAGTTACAGGACCAGATTCAGAGGGAAAAAAGAGGGTAAAATGAACTGCAAAAGTCATCACCCGTTCCTGTGTCTCAAGATACAACCAGTTCTAGCCATGCCGTTTTTAACAAATTATTGACTAATTTGTCCTTGTAAGTCTTCAATGACAGAAACTCAACATTTGCCCCAGACAACCCCAAGAGTTCACTGTTCTTACTGCCTGGAACATTTTTGCTCATGTCTTAACTTTCATGCAGTCTAAACTCGCCATTTCTTGTTATATCCTCCATGGACTCAAAACAGGCTGCAATATCTAAATACAGTTATGAGAAAACATCTCTCTTCTCTGGCATTTAGAAAAAGTTCTATCTGGTTTTCCCTAGATGAACATGTTTTCTAAACCTCTGATCATTCCTATTAATCTCCTCAACTCCTCCCACATGTTTAATCTCCTTTACAAAACACGGTATTTAAAACCGCAGAGACTGTTCAGCAGAGGCCTTAGAAATGCTTTCCAATACTCAGAACATTACATAAAGTGATGGGTCTCTTACCTAGCTACATGTTATTCTGCCTGATAGAAACACTTGCATAATGTGTTGAAGTGGAAAAGTCTTCTCCCTTAGATATAGATATATATATATATTTAACATCAGAAATGTCAGTGTTGAGTTTGTTTTTGGAAAAAAAAAGATATCATAAAGATTAAGGAAAGGTTTAATTTATCAAGCAGACATTTCACACATTTCTCTGCTGTTTCAGATGCTCAACAGACTAGAAATATGATATATCCATTCTGTATCACTGAAATTCTGATGTACAGGGTACAGGTAGTACAATTGCATTTGTGGGAGAATAACATTAGACTGACACAGACACATAACATTAGTGTGAACTGTCAACCTGCACATGCATGTGATCTGTTTGGGATGACTTAAATTATCATAGAATCATAGACCAGTTTGGTCTGAAAAGGACTTTTAAAGGTTATCCAGTCCAACCCCCCTGCAAGAAGCAGAGACATTTTCCACTAGATCAGGCTGTTGCGAGCACTGTCCTGTCTGACCTGGAACATTTTTGGGAATGCGGCATCGACCACCACTCTGGGCAACCTGTTCCAGTGTCTCACCACCCTCATGGTACAAAATTTCTTCCTTATATCTAGTCTGAATCTACCTCTTTTAGTTTAAAACCATTAGCCCTTATCCTACCACAACAGGCCCTACTGATAGTCAGTTCCCACCTTTCTCATAGGCCCCCTTTAAGTACTGGAAGGGGCTATAGGGTCTCCCCAAAGTCTCCTCTCCTCCAAACTGAACAACTCCAACTCTCTCAGCTTTACCTCACAGGGGAGGTGCTCCAGCTTTGGTGGCCCTCCTCTGCATTAACTCCAGTAAGTCCATGTCTTTCCTGAGGGCCTAGAGCCAGACACAGTGCCCTGGGGGAGAGGGTCTCATCAGGATGGAGCAAAGGGGGAGAATCACCTCCCTTGACCTGATGGAGTTGCAGCACAAAGCTACAGAGCAAACACAGCAAGTCTAATGCTTTACCAAAACCACTCAGTCTGCTGCATTTGTGCTAAAAGGTGTATTTATCTACAGCTCCATCTGGACCATTGAGACTGTAATATTGCAACCTTGGAATTAGAGCTGCAGAGATTCTGCTGCCTTGGCTCACTCTCTGCAGTATACCTTATCAGATGACTCCTCATTTTCACAAGGTCTTATCATGCAAAGCCGTGTCTGCTTCACCATTTCACACTGTTGATTCCTGTTGGTAACGCGGGTGGAAAAGCCCATTCCACAGCTCTTGGAGCAAGCACTCCATTCTGTTGTCTGCTCAATACAATTGGCACTTGAATCTGTCACATCAATCCCAAGTGTGGCATCCTGCCTGTAGGCTGGAGACAAAACCCCACAGAACTTTATTACAAGAAAAACTCACATGAAAGCTCAATATCTAATTGAGTTCTATCATATCTGGGAAGGAACAAGTCAGACAAAAAAGGTCCAAAATCCATGCTTTGCAGAGGATTTAGAAATTTTAAAGACTGTCTTTTTAGGAATCCTGAGTAGCAACTTCCTACACCTGAAAAAAAAAAAAAAAAAAAAAAGCCCCAAACCAGAAAATGCATATCAGTGTAATCAGCAAAGCATTTAGATTCTGTTCACTCAAGTCCACATCTAGAAGAATTACTGTGAACTTTTAAACCACTTTAGAACCCTAACAGATTTTTATTCTTTGCTCTTTCTAACAGAAATATGTAACAAATCTGTTCCAAAGCTATGTCATAAAAATATTTTTATTAGGTATAACTGGAGAGAGGCTGATTTTTTTATCTAAACTAATGAACAGCATGGAATGAAAGTCCTTTTACTCCTGAGAGTCATAAAGTCACCCCGTCTTGTCAATTATTGACAGACTACAGCCAGGGTGATGGTGGGGAGGCAGGAGGGAAGCCATTGCCAGGAACTAGCACAGGTTCTTAAAGCCATGGGCAAGGCTGACCACCGTCCTGCCCCCATGGCTGCACTATGCAAATATTGCTAAGGCATAGTTTGGTGCAGTGATTGGCACAGCAGCAAACAGAAGGAGACAATATAACTGAGCCTCAGTCACAGCTCTTGCTGTTAAGCTCCCCTACAACAGCCTTCCTGCCTTTTGAATGGCAAAGATCCAAAAAGGTGGCCTCCCAAGAGGGATAGCCATAGCTAAAAGAATGTAGAGGATTCATCTGTAGGCATCTTACGGATTAACCTGACACCATCAGACAAACTGAAGCAAAGGAAAGGTAATAGAAAAGTGTCAAACTTTTTGTTTATACCTTATGTGTTTTACAACTAACATTTCATAGCACACAAAAGCTACTCAAGCTTTTCTTCCTCAATCCTTTCTCACTTGTTTTTTAAACGGATTAGCTGAGTTTTGGCATAACTAACTGCCCAAGATCACAAAGAGCAGTGACTGGAAGAGAATGCAGTGCCCTCCACTCTCAGTAGAAAGTTACAAAATTTCATGTTGAACTAATAGTATAAATTAGAGGGGGTGGAGACATAATTCAGTAGAAAAAAATTAAAATAGGGGAAAAAGGGGAAAATATTATCTAGCTTTTTTAAAAGCCTGAGTTATGCACTTTGGAATGGGTTGGGTTTTCTTACAAGTCCATTCACTGTGTTTATAACCACTGCCTCTACAAGTACTCTAATGTTTTTAATGCCATCAATAAACATGAAGACTCTAGCACAGACAGGCTGGAATTCACTGGCATTTTATCTACCATGCTGACCATTGTAAAAGCTGTAGACTTCAGAGGGGAAGGAAAGTGTCTTGTAAACTAAGCTGCTATAATAGTCTGTATGTTGTAACATATTCTTGCAGAGCAACTAGCTGCAGGGTTTTTTTGGTGGTTTTGTTTTGTTTTTTTTTTTTTCCTTGGTGTGGGAATGATTGGAGGATTAGGATCTTGTCGTTGTTTTTCTTCTGGTCACAGAACTAATGCGTACCAGATAAACAGAAATTTAAGAATTGAGAACTAACTTAATTAACTTTTAAAACTGCTATGCATATTCATCCTCTGAATCTTTCTTTTACCTGATGAGCTCTGTCTTTATTCATAACCACTGGTATACCTACTAGTCCCTCTAGGTCAGAAAAAATCCCGACCATACAAGATGCTTTAGATCTGGTAATCCTGTGGATATTTTCACGATGATACCGTCACAATGACCATGATAACTAATTTTAGTTTCCTCACCAGCCATAGCAAAACCTCCCAAAATCACTTCATCGTTAGGGTCGCAGACCCACTTCTCACAGCACTCTCCAGGAACTTCGACTTTTCTGGGGAAGGGGCAGTCGGGGCCGGGGAGCAGCAGGTCCAGGTTGCAGCGGGGCACGCAGCCGATCTGGCCGTCGCGGCAGGTGCACTGGTACTTGCAGCTGGGCTGGAACGTCTCCCCGTTGCGATAGATCATCCCATCAAACACGCAGTTGTCTCCCTCCAGCACTAGTGGGAAAAGGGGAGGCATTTCGCAGAGGCAGAGGGCATCGGGCACTCCCCGGCCCTCCCAGTCGGGGGTGCTGAGGATCGGCCGCCCCGCCGGAGGGCAGGCGGAGAGCGGCGGGCAGCGGCACCCGCGGCGGAGCCGGCCCGGGGAGCGTCCCCCGCCGCCCCCAGGGCCGCCGCACGCCGGGGCTCCTCCCGCCCCGCCACCTACCCATGCAGATGCCGGCGGCCGCGCCGTCCTCGGGGCCGCGGTCGCAGTAGAGGCCGCTGCTCTCGTCGCAGGGCAGCAGCGCGGAGCAGCGCTCGCCGCGCTGCCGGGCGCACACCAGGCAGCAGGAGCAGCCGTCCAGCACGGCGGGCACGCCCGGGGCGCAGCGCGGCGGCTCGGCCGGGCAGCGCCCGCCGCACGAACGGGGACACGCCGGCTCCCGGCCGCTCACCTGCGGGGACGCAGCGGCCCCGGGGGCCCCGTCACGGGGCCGGACCGGCCGCCGGCTCCCCGGCCGCCAGCCCCGCACTTGCCTCGCACGGCCGGAGCAGCAGCAGCAGCAGGAGCAGGGCGGGAAGGTCGTGCCCCCGCCCGTCACCATGGCTGGTCCCTGCCGCCGCCTGCCCGCCGCCCGCTCGGCTGTGGAGGCAGAGCCATTGCAGCCGCTTTTATAGAGGCTCGGGGAACCCCCGCCACCACCCCCGCACGGCGGGCAGCGCGGCCGGAGGCGGGGAGCTGGAGCGGGGCAGCGTGAGCCCGGCCGGGCGCTCCGCTCCCCGCTCCCCCGCTCCCTCCGCCACCTCCCGGCGGCGCCGAGTCCCTGCCCTGCCCGGCCCCTGCCCTGCCCTGCCCTGCCCGGCCCCTGCCCTGCCCTGCCCTGCCCTGCCCTGCCCTGCCCTGCCCTGCCCGGCCCCTGCCCTGCCCTGCCCCGCCGGCCGCAGCCCCTCTGCCGGGCGGTGCATGAGCGGGGACCGGACCCTGGGGGGCAGAGTCGGCCCCTGTCTGTGGCCGGGCTGGCCCAGTGTTTTCCCCGAGGGGGCTGCTGCCCTCAGCCGGTCCCCACGGCCCCTCCCGCCGCTGTGCCCGCAGTGTCCATCCCCAGGGGCCGCAATCCGGAGGGCACGGCGCTCCTCAGCTCCGCTCCCCGGTCTGTGGCAGTGGCAGCATTGCTGGGCAGTGCTGGGCGCTGGAGACCCACAGCCGCAAAGCCGAGCGCCTCTCGGGGCTGCGCTGCTCCTGGCCCGGCCTGGGGCGGTTTGGCCTTGGTGGGCACTGAACTCTTCAGTTTCAAGTGGCGGGCGCTGTTCCGCACTGGTGAGGTGCCGGTGTGTCACTGATGGGAAGCAGACGCTGCGCAGGGAGCCCTCCCTGCTCTGTGCAGCGCGGTGCGTGTGAGCGCTCACAGACCACTCAGCGCTGCACGGTGTGTGCGACCGCAGGGGAGACACAGCCAGCCCGCCTGGCCTCAGGAGGGCTTGGTAGAAGTAACTCCAGTGCTCTGCGCTGTTATGTTAGCATGTGCAGGACAGATTTAAGGCCAAGTCTAAGGGAGACTAAATCTGTTAACACGTTTTAGTCGTCAGGAATTGCCTTCTGCCTAAGGCAGGCCTTCTTGGGCCTTGCTAGGATACACATATTCTTTATTCTTAGTTGTCTGAGGCAGATAATGCACACTGGGTTCTGTTGTGGCTTGTTAACGAGAAAATATTTGAAAAGCAAACAAAACTTGTCAACAGACTAGTGAAAACAAGATGTCGTTTCAGTTTAAAGACATGACACAATGGTACTCATGAATTTACAAGGCTACTGTAGCTCTATACCAAAGCAAAACACAACACCAGAAATAGCAATACAGAAGTTTTGGTTTGGATGAAAGTGACCATTCCTTTTTTGATGCTGCGTGGGAGCAGCAGAGTTTCTGGAAAAGCCTGGCATTCTAGGGAAAGCAGACTTCACTAGTGCAGGAACATGTCATCTCTGCATGCGTATTGGCCCTTCATTTTCTCAGTCACAAATAGCATGGGCTGCCAAGGGGAACAGTGAATTGTTCAAACACTATTAGCAGCTTGGTATGAGTTTGAGGTTATTTGAGTCATCCGCTGCCTAACAGGTAATTTTGCCTTCCTTATCTTCTTTTTTTTTCCTTGCTTCTTCATCTCTGACTGAGGCAATCAGGGCAGCCACTTTTTACAGCACCTTGCTTGTGAACAGAATAACCAGTGCTCTTGGCCAGGCATGAAGATTTCCTGAAAACAAGCGAGGCTGTTTCTGTAGTTTTCCCAGAAGCAAGCCTGTAAGCCAGAGGGCACATATAAGACTTGTTTTTGACCATCTCTCTGTTAGTGAACCTGCAGAGCTTTTCAATGCCAATAATCATTCACAGTCACTGAAAGTTTCCTTACCTTTCAATGAGGTTACTTCACACCATTCTTTAATATCTTCTGGTGTCTAAAAAAAGGTTTCACCACATAAAACTGCAGAAAAAGTCAAAGAAATGAAAAAATATTTGCCAGCATACTTAATTTGGAAAAAAACCTTATTACTTGTGTTTAATAGATTTATTAAAGCTCTATTTTTTATGAACACTCTATTTATGAAATACGATTTATGAAAATGAGATTATGCTACATGGTGGTATAATAGGACCAAATATCCTTTCCTGGACATTTCAGTTCCTCAGTGCATAATTTGGAGTCCATGGAACTACCAGTTCTCGAATGCTGCTTTATTTTACTAACTGAATCTTTTTGTTTATCTTGTCTTACAACTTTTTAAAGTGTGCCATACAGTTCTTATCATATGAAAGTAGCCTTTGTTACTTCTCCTAGAGTAAAATAATGATCACTGCAGGGGTTTCATGCTGGCTCAGCTGGCAATGAATAGCATTTATTCATAATACAAAATTAGTAAGTACAAATAAATATTTTAGTTTCTCTGTGTTTGCTTTTTTAAAAGAACTGTACTTAAGTGAGTTAATATTTGGATTGTCACCTTGGCTGTAGCTGTTGCAAAGAGTAATCTCTCCTAAGATGTAAAGAAATTAGCCTCTGTTCTTCACTCTGCAGGGAAACACAGTTGGAGAACAGTGTTGAGAGGTGTGAGTTCAGGAACAGAGCCCAGCAGCAGAATCTCAGGATTAAGAATATACTTAAAGGTTTGTCTGCACTATCAAAGTGCTGGAAAAAGCTGTATCTAAAAGACTGGAAACAGGGTTACAAATAAAATTGGCTCAACTATTAGAGTGTTTCTGGTGGTTGACCTGTAACTATCCATAGGTGTCAGGGTATATATCAAGCATGATAAAAATTTAAGCATTCATAGTGCTATCCCTCCTTTTAAAGCCAGCTGCCTGTGAAAATCATTGCTTCACAACATGTAGCTTCACAAAATTATTTCCATTCTTTGTGTAGGCAAGCAATGCTACTTTTAGAGTAAAATTGTCATAAACATCATATCCTCCTCTTTATCCTTCTGTTCTTTTATCCTACCATGTTTTACCAATAAATATAAGGTGGATAATTCAGCACTTTCCTGCACTGTCTCATAAACAATACTCTCTCTGGTAGCCTACCTCATAAATGACAATATTTTTCTAGAAAATATTGCATGTTTTGATTTTTAGCTATCCCTTCCCAGCCTAGCTGACAGCTTCAAATTCCGAACATCTGTTGGCTTTATTAATATTGCACATGAGCTATTCGTGGAACTGTCCTTGTGACAGAGGAAGGGAGCTGAGTTTCATCACTGTTGGGGGTGTGACTGTTTATTGCACACCAACCCCATTTGGGGTGTGTTTTTGGCAGGAAAAGCCAAGGATAAGAAGGGGAAACGCTCACCTGGGTGCTCATCCTTTGGGAAGGTGTGGGGGTCACACAGCCCCTCTGCCCCCACCAGCCCCGGTCCTTCCTGCACTCCCAGAGCTGCAGCCCCAGTTGCCGGTGCTGAAGGACAGCAGCGATGGCCCGGACACGGCTCGTGT
This sequence comes from Muscicapa striata striata, assembly GCA_030060385.1. Taxonomy (NCBI): domain Eukaryota; kingdom Metazoa; phylum Chordata; class Aves; order Passeriformes; family Muscicapidae; genus Muscicapa; species Muscicapa striata. The sequence continues at coordinate 6,402,099 of JAREIS010000046.1, forward strand.
GTGCTGCGACAGGGACAGCAGGGGCACTGCTGCCACTGGGGATCCACATGGCCATGGATGTTCTTCCTGAATAAACCAGGCCGGTGAATCTTCCCCACAGTGCTGAGCCCAGTGTCTTCCCTCTTCAAAGACATCCTGCTTCAACTGAGAGACACATTCCAGGAAAGCAACTGGGTTATTCACTGATTATCTCTGCTAACTCTACCATTATTTTAAGTAGGATTTAAGTTCTAATTATTTTTAATGTTATTGTCAGAACCAATCCCACAGACTTAATCATGGTTGTGCTTTTGTGATGAGACTAAAAATATTATCCTTTTGCAAATGGAAGAATTATGCTAGTTTTTACTTTCTGCAGTATTTTGTGTGGTGGTCTACAATTCCACTGAATTTATGCTATGGTAATGCGAGTCTTGCAATAGTAAGAGTTGTGCAAATGACAGTGACTTGCATTTTAATTTTTTGAGATATGCTTTCTGTGTCATCCATAAAAGAAAGAATAGGTTTAGCAAATAAGAAATTTGGGGGAAAATGTTGAAAGTAAAATATTTTAGACTTATTTATTTAGCATAATTTTAAAATATTTTACATACAATTGAAGAAAATTTTGGATTGAAATAACATTGCATTTAAAATCAAAACATTATTTTGAAAATGCCAGAGTTACTTATGTGGGGATTGGGAGTTGCATCACTGAGTGAGGCAATTCTATGTACTCAGAAGAAATTCACAACTTCCAGTTTCTTCTAAAATGCATGTTCCACCAAAGAAGTTTCTTTCCCCCACACCTATTTCAGTTATAAATCCTGCTGGGAATACATAACAGCACTGTCAGCAGGTGAAGTTATTTTAGTTATAAATCCTGCTGGCAACACTTACAGCATTGTCAGCAGGTGAAGTTATTACACATGGCTTTGTTATGGCTTTGTTATGGCTTTTTTATTTTGGGGAATGTATGAGGAGACGTAGATGTTTTTAAAAAGCTATTATTATTTGCTCATTTATTATAGGTCCTAGTGTCAAAATGCTATGGTGCATGGTAAGAAATTTTCCCCTTTTTGTCAGAAGGTGGCAGGTGCTGTGATTTCGTGCAGGCTGGGATTTTTAGAAGACAGACAAGAAGGAGAAACATAGTATCTGTCCTGTTAGAGACAGTACAGATAGTGTGAACAGTAGGGTAGGAATGGCTCATGTCCTCAATAGTTGGAGCTGTCTTTCTTTAGAGCAGATACTCTGTACACATTAATTAGCTTTTGATTTTTATGCCCCTGGAATTCCCTGTCCCCTTACGGCCATAAGCCATTTTTATTTGGGTAAGAGTGGGTGACAGAATGAAATGCTTGAAGTCACACAAGGGCTATGCTACAGCCCTCCAAAATGTTGTTTTTACACAAGGAGCTTGAGGGTAGATGCTGCTTTGGTATGAATGCCTGTTCAGTATGGTCAGGAAGTGTTTGTATTCAGGAACAGGTTAGTGACAATTTCTACTCTCTTGGGAACCAGAGGGATGGATGACATTTGTGCCAGAAAAAGGCCATTAATACTTGCTCACAAAATAAATGAAATTGTCTTTATTTGTTTATTTATTTTGGTTTTAAAATTTATTAAATCTAAATATATAATTATATTTTTATCTGAAATTACCAGATTAACATTACTGAGAATCTAAGATGGGCCCATTTTACTGCATGAGATCATAATGGATAAACAGAATTGAGGAAGTTTTCCTCTCTTTATTCAACAAATGAAACTAATTTCAGAGGGCCAACAAAGTCCTTGAGGAATGTGTCACCTAATTTCTCCTTCAAGAGCTTCAGTAAGAGATACAGGTGGATTGTGTCGGGTTTCTTGCATGAAACAGCTGTTAAAGAGTTCTCTCACAGATTGCTTTTGAGAATAAGACATATCTGTATGAACATAGGCAGGAAAAAAATGCTGACAAACTGAGGAACCTAATGGTACTAAAATGGGCGTTCTGCAATCAGAAAATTAGTTCAGCCAAGTGGGATTCCCCTATCTTTTTTTCCTTCACTAAAGCATAGCCATTTTTCAGAGCATGTGTGACATAAATATGGCTGATGAGATCTTAATTCAGCTAATTGAGAGTTCCAAATATTTTCAAGTAAGTATTGTTACCAAATTTAGGGCTGTTCTTTGAGCTTATTTCCCATATCCTCTTTGGTCTCTGCCAAGTGCTGAATAATCTGGCCATAAGTATTGAGAACATATTTTATAGTTTTCATTTCATTTTCCAGTATGCTTTAGTCTTTTTTTTTTTTTTTTGTAATAACTGAATAAGAAAGAACTTGTCCTGGGAATGAGCAGCTCCAGAGGCTTTTGAACTAGGAGAGCTCTGAATTAGAAACTCTAAACTTCTGAGAATGCGAGGTGAGGGAAACAAATAAAATACAAATAAACTGGGCCCCTTTAGGTTGAGCAGTTTTTCCAGTCTCTGTTGTTCCTTTGCACTGTGGGTATAGAGGCAGACTCAGAAGTAATTCCTATAATTTAAGTTTTTTAGGTTAAAACTAGCTTCTGCTCATAGAGCAAGTGAGTAGCCAGAAAAGACAGAGAAGTGTAAGAGCAATATACATTCCTACAGAGGCAGCTGCACACTGCGAGAGATCTGAAGAGTGCAAGACAGCCCCCCTGTCTCAGACTGAGAAGGGCAGGGACACTGACACACAAAGAGGGTTGCATCAGGGGCATACCTGGCAGAAGGTGTTCCTTCTTTTAGCTGGAATAATTTTGAAGACCATACATTTCAGTTCAGATATATGATTTTGAGGATATATCATTTTTCTCAGTCAGTAACACATTTGCATTTTCTTCATCATCTGTTCTGAGTTCCTGCATGGCTGTGAGGTACTCATTTTGGGCTGGCAAGTTAGATGCCCTTCCAGGGAACTGTTCCCTTCCATAGTTCCTGGACCAGTTGTCTGATCTTTCCAAAACCTCCTTGATGTTTCTGCAAGTTAGGGCTTAATAATACTTGTGGGGAAATACTGCAATTTTGGCCCTGTGATAGCCAAGCCTTTATTGCTGGCACTCCAAGGAGGTTTTTTCTCCTTCAGACAGCCATGTGATACCAGCATAGCATAACATCTAACTGCACACACAGAGTGCTGCCAAAGGAAACACTGCATTGGGCTTCACCCACAGGAGTCACACAGTCCGAGCACTTTATCAGCCATCCAGCAAAGAAATCGAAGACATGAGAGATGGAAGGAATGATTGGTCATTTAATCTCTTTTTCTGTTTTTGCTGGTCTGGTTGCCAGGGAGATACTGTATTAAAAGGAGTGGTCCACATATTAGCTTCACTTCATCGTGAAAACAGCATTTAAAAATAAAGTTTAAAAATACTTGTGAACTGAAAATATTGTGTCGTTGTTTAGCCAAGCTCAAATAATTTAATACTTTCAATATTCCTTGTAAATTATCTTCAGACCCTTTTCTGTGTTTCTCTAAATTCTATCCAGTTTTTCCTACTGATATCCCTTTAGGATAAAAAGTTTATTTAGATCAGCCTACCATTTTTTCTAAATCAAATTCAGGGTCTTGTTTAATGGAGAGTGCTTTAACACGTTTCATGCCCTCTTCCCATGTTCTTGTTTTGGTCCTTCTAAAAGGCTTCCAGGGCAGACTGCCTCTGTTTTCTCTTTTGTGGAAATGGAAGGTGAGTATGAATTCTACTAACTTTTTTCCCCCCCTCATACTTTTTCCTTGATAACATACAATACATTTACTTCTAAGTTGAAAATAAACTCATTGCAAATATTCACTGAAGTTAGCATGGCAGTTGCTTGCTCTGTGAAAGATACCAGGAATGGAAAGAAGGTAGAGAAATCTGTGGGTAAAATTTGAGATGAGTTTTTGAAGCCTTCTTTCAAAGAAGAGATTTAGGAGGGATGCAGGATGGCCTAGATTAAAAGTGGTCCTGCCCCTTTGGGAAGAGAAACTATTCCTGGGCAGGGCTCAACCTGACAGTGTGCACCATACACCACTGCAGCTTCTTCAGCTGGAGAACAGATGCAAAGAGGATGTGTAGCTACAAGGGAAAAAAAATCAACCCAGCTGTTGTTTTGTTAGTTCAGTTATAGAGGTGGTGTGACAAGAAACTCCAGGGCAATGTTTCTAACCTCAAATTTCTGCATCTGACAAAGCTGGAGAGAGCACTGGAGGGAATTTACCAAGATGAAAGCACTGGAGAGGTGGTAGCCCCCTGATCTGGTGCATAACGCTGGATCTGTGAAATTAAACTACTTCTTCTAGCCTTGAAAGAAACTGATATCTCTACAATCTCATTTGGAGCAATACAACCTCAACATTTTTGCAGAGGAACATGCATAAGATTCCTCTGAACTTAGGCATCATCCCATTTGTTTAATGAGTTAGCACAAAGCTATAAATTAAAGCAAATACTAAGCAAATATGAATGTTAAGTTTTCTAGATTATTAGTGGATATAGAGTAATGTGCTGGAAGTGTGATCAGCCATTATCTTCTGAGAGTCCACACAGCTGAAAGAGTAGATTGAAAAGCATTCTTGATTGTGTAAGATGACTGAATTACTGACATTGTTACCTCCTGCTTCTGGAGCACCCTGCATTAGTGTTCATATACATCTGTACTCATGGGCATTTGCAATAGAATTGTATCCTTCTGCCACATTGTAGAGGTGGCTTGACTAGTCCTGCAAAACATAAACATTTAAAACTTCTGTGGTGATGTGTGAACAATGCTTCACAACCTGTAGAACAGGGGTCTCACTGTGAATTCCAGTGACTGGCTGTTTAGTGCCTAGATTGTAATGAAACCTAATACAAAAGCCAAAGAAAGGAGGAAATCTCCAAATAAATATTAGCAAGTAATTTGATGTCTTTGTACATCTCTAATAAGCAGGATTGGGTTGAAGATTTTAGATCCATGACTGGTGCTGTACTGGACATCCTGTGGCAGTTTTGTTGGAAGAAATTAGGAATTCTGAAGTGTAGATGGGGGTCATAAAATCTAACAGTGGAAAATCGTTTATCAGATCAGATTGTCAGGGACTGCTTTCCTTACCACTGCACGGCCACAGTGAAATAGTAATTCATTACTTGATCCATAGGGATGTAGCCATCCACCTGAATGTAGATTTCTTTTAGAGAAGTGCAGAACTTCAGATCCACTGAAGCAACAGTGGATCCACTGTGGAGCAACCGCAGCTCCTACTGCTGGGTGCTCCTGTAGTGAGGCACCATGCTGTGAAGGATGCTGACTAGGAGTGAAGGAAGCTGTGCCTGGTGAGGAAGCCTGAAACTTTTGGTCAACAAATGGCCATTCACTGGTTTGTTTAATGAAAGGGAAAGCACTTTTTTTCAGGCTGCTTTCCCTGTTTGACAGTCTTATAAAAAAAGGTGGATAGTGAAGCAAAGCAGAGCTGTGGTCTGATCTGTTTCTTTTTGTCTGATAGTTCTGCTCTTGAGTCTCTGCAGTGGCTCATTTAGGTGTTAACAGGGCTGGCAAAGGCTTCTTGGTGTGTCCTGCCTACTGACACCCATTCATCCTTCAGTACCAGTGCCAGGCAATTAGAAATGGCTGTAAAGTTCTTTTGGTTCATAAAAATTTCCAGAAATATTTCCTTCAGTGTAGTTTTTCAGTTGAAATGTGGTGCAGACAGAGGCTAGGTATGTGAAATCCATGGCTACAGTAGTATGTTTTAAAGTCTCCAGGCCACAAGTTTGTTCCTCTTGCCAAGAAAAGAGGAAAAATTCATAAACTGGAAAAAGAAATGAAAGGAGGTCAGGAACAAACCAGAAAAAAAAGGAAAAGAAAAGCTAGAGAAATGCAAGCAGAAAAAAAGACATGCATTATATTAATAATGCAACTTTTTAATCAGTTGCTGTGGAATTCTAGCCTTATTTCCAGAAACCGTAATGATAAAACTGGAGGTTAATGAAGGGATCTTAATAAGTTAAATAAAGCCAGTTTTAAACATTAGTCCTTGGCAGAAATAATTCAGTGATGTGGTATATATTATAATTATTAACTAATAAATATATTATTTTTTTTGTAATAATAATATTGCAGCTTCCTAGAATGCTATGTGGTAAACACAATACAGATACAGAAAAAGACACAATTCCTGATCCTGATAGTTTTGACCTAAATAAAATAAAGAAGCTTATTTTATCATATTGAGCATGAAACCGGAAGTTGATCATACTAAATACTTTTGGCAAGGCATTCTTAAACTGTTCTGTTCATCACTCTCGTTTCACAGCAGAAGATTAAAAATGTGTTTAGTTTATCATCTAAATACTGTTCATCCAAACATTGTCTCAGCAATATAACCTTCTTATAAACAAATGTGAGTTCTGTGTTGAAGAGATGATCCATTTTCTTTTCCTCTTTTTGACAAAATATATTCTCTTCCCTGCATAACATATTTTCTTTCTTTTCTACTCTGATTCAGTTTTTATGAACTAAAATGTTTTCATTTGAGTAATTTAATTACATCTCCTGTTAGTATAATTCAGGACATTTAACATACATGTAAGAGTGACAGTTTTAAATGCAAAATCTAATTAAACTCACAAAACCTTTCTTACGAACACAAGAAACTGGTAGCATTATAAGACAATTATTTTTCTTAAAAACATCCAAATTGGTTAAAAATGGTCAACTAAGCTTTAAAACATTTACTGCAGAGATAGCACTAATTCCAGTAAATAAGTGCAAAGGTGCTAGGTTGTGTAAAAATTGGTAGCCTAGATTATGTAAATTTTACATTTAAAAGTTAACAAGCAAATTAATAACTAAACTGTCTTCTTTAGTAAATAAGGGTTCTATTGGTAATTAAATGAATAACTTGTAAAAAGGCTTAATGGAGCAACAATTTGTAAGGAAAACGTGTAGTCATTTATAAGCTCTTAATGCTTGAGACAAAAATATAGGCATTACCCTTTTTATGTACAATTAGTAGATGCAAATCAAAACTAGATTTTGGTTGTTTAGTGGTCTATCTTAGTTGATAGTAATAATTACAAGGAGATACATTATTTTATGAAACAGGAAAATCTTTGGTTCATCATCCATGGAACAAGTCCCGATATCACAGCTACTGTTACAATAAATGATGTTGTGACCAGCAGTGGCAGAACAGGGATCAAAGGAGTGGGAGGCAGCTGACAGAGCTGAGTGCACAGGCTGAGCAGCACTGAAAGTTCTGTGCTTCTTTGATACAGGAATTTTTCAGGAATATTCCAAATATGATTTGTAATTAAGGAAGGTGGAGAAGCTCATCTCATGGGTTCTCTGCGTACTCGTTTTATTAAAAGCTTTGGAAACAAGGTATCAAAACATTTACGAACATGTTAAATATGAATGGAGAAACATACCATCAATCAGTGAGGAGTCTGTCTAGCAGAAGGAGTGGAAACAGCTTCCCTGAGAAGTTGAGAAGGGGAGTGTTCAACTGTGTGTTTTCATAGTGAGTAAGCTCAATGCCATTTCATCCAGATGTTTCTGTACTGTGGTCTGAGTGAAAAGTTGACAAGGTTCACAGGTTTCAAAGATCCTCAGCTTAATTGAGCAACCCACTAGCAGGAGGGTTAATCTGCTATAACATCTCCTGATCAACTTGGGAAGATTTTTCTTACTGTCAGATTTTGCCAATGATAGCCCTTCTTGGTTCATCTTGGTCGGTAGTACCTAGAAAACAAACTTTGAGTATGTCAAAGAAACAATTAGAGGAGACGAAACTGTCAGGGAAGAAAGCAGTGCAGGCAGAGCTTGAAATACGTGTCTAGATTTCAACAGTTCACTGTACTGGAAAGGTGCCTTTTGTTTAGTAAACACAGTATGTTTCATCACTGGAAGAAGACAAACTTGCCCTTAGAGACAAAGAGAAGACACTGGAAAATATGCATTTCTAGTCCTAGAACATACACTCAATGTAATACCAGGTTTGTGTGTAAGGTTCATTTAATTTATTGAATAAAAGCCCTGCCTACACTGAGATAGGTGTCACAACTCTACTTCTAAGTGTACTAATATCTCTTGTACTTAAGATAATTTCTCTCCATTTAAATTTCATATAAAAACCCCATATCTTATTTTTTGTTTGTCTTTGTTATAATAAGATGAAAGATGAGGCCCAGAGTGGTAAATCTGGGCTTTAGGTTTTAGGGCAGAAGCATTGATAACCTGTCTGTTTCACCCCAAATCTAGAAGAATGGGTTTAAACCTACAGAATTAAACAAGTATTATTTAAATCTACACAATGATTTGGAACAGATCCACCTGAGCATTTTCATTGCCCCAGAGGGGAGATTGCCCTGGCTGCCCAGCTGCCTAGGAATCCCAGGAACAAGAGAAATGATTTCCCATAAATATTCTTTTATTGAAAGAATTTTTTTATTATAATGTTGTGCACTTGTATGATCGGTGTCTTGCTCTATTCTCTCAGCTCAGTTTTGATTCTGCATTGAGCAGAGCCCAAAACCATTGTGGTTTTTGCTTTTTTTTTTCCTCCAAGTGAAAATAAGCTTTTTTCTCACACGAAGTATGTGATGGCTTGAATACTTGGTAGCTTTTTAAAATGCCGAGGCTTGATTTTGTACAAGAGAAAATCTTTCTGTGAAATTAAAGAACCTGCATTTCAAGTAGCATGGCCTTGATGAAGCTCTTGCAGTAGGGTTGGAAATAGATGATCTTTAAGACCCCTTCCAACCCAACCATTCTGTGATTCCATGATATAATTCTATGACTTAAAATTGAATTAGCTTTAAAGTATCCCATTTTATAACAGCTGCTAGTTTTTAACAGCTCCAAGAGCAAAAATGTAAATAGCCATGATTGACATTGTTTCAGTAATATGCAGTGATTGGGGAAAATATTTGATTTTTAATAATATTCTTTTTTTTTTTCCCATATGATTTCCAAACCCCAGAACAATCTGCTTTAAAGACCAGTAGTTTTAAGGTGCTCAAATTGCAAGGCTCTTAAGCAAAATTTTTCACAACCTATTTTGCTCTTTGTCCTTTTCAGATTTTAACTTTACCCAAGCTGACATTTTTCTCAGAGTACTTCTACTCAAGTAATTTGGGGGGGCAGGGTGGAATGGATAAAGTATTATTATGTCTTACTGTGAATATTTTGGTTATCCAAACCTCATTGTAAGTTTCGAAGTCACCGGAAAATTTTAGATATGGAAATGCTCTATAGCTGTCCCCAGGATTTAATGCTTCTCCCAGTGAAGTCAGTACTGGTTCTGTTCCCAGCTTCAGTGTGAGTGTCAGCCAATGCATCCAGAATTACCCTGACCTGTGGAACTTAACATCTTGGTCAACCACATTTACAAGGAGATCTCTGCACTCTGGGAGGACAAAAACCTTTTTGAAAACGAACGAATGAAATACTTGAGCCTAGAGGAAGGTGAAGGAGGAAAGTAAGGAGGTTAAAAATAAGGGAGGACAGAAAGAAGGGCAGTGAGGGGAATTAACCTAGTTCATCAGTTGTTTTACTTGTGGGTGTAGTTGGGAAATCCTTTCTTAGAGTCAGCATGAAAACTAACTCCAGCTCAGGGCTCCATCAAGCATATCCTTGGCTGACTTGCTTCGATGTGAGCCAAACCACTGAAGTGTAGATGAGGGAAAGAGATGGAGATGCCAAATATTGGGATGCAGCTGTCTGAGTTTTCCATATAAAAGTCAGCAAAATAGAGATCTACATATTTTGCAAAACTCAATCCATTTTCCGAAGGAAGATCATAGAATTAAAACAAAAACATCCCAAAACATTTATAAATAATGACTGGATTGGGCTTTGATGCTCATTCTTACCTGACAGATGGCAAGCCCTGTTCATCTGGAGAAAATCAGCCTTTCCTCCCAGCAACTATGGAGAGTATAGTTCATAGCCTGTAGCCATATTTCTTAATTAAATAATTTAAGGCAATTAGGAATATAAATTTCTTCATTAGTTTTTTTACTTCTTAGAATGCAGTAATTTTGTAATACTTTGATTAACTCCAGGACATCTCTTCATTTTTTCTTCTCTCTTTTCTTCTCTCTTTCTTAACTGACATTTCATCCACTTCACATGTCATTCAAAAAAATTGCATTTCCAAATTCTTTAACTTTCTGCTTTTTCTGCTTCATAGCAGTCCTGTCTCCACACACATTCTTAGTCTTATCCAATACCCTGTGATGTTAATAAAGAAAAATTCCATCACAATCAGCAGATTTGGGGCAGGCTTGTTCTCTAGGGTATTAAATAACAGCAGGTAGAAGGCATGTGTATGAAGCACAACGATTAGACCAAGGGGAAAATTCTGACTTTTCCAGACTTCTTTTTAAGCAAATCACCTAAAACCTTGGCATCCTGAGGTCCTACAATTCTCAGACTAATGATGACACTCACCAAAAAAAAGCAGTTAAGATCTTACAGATAAAAAGGTCTAAAACTTGTGGACAATTTTATTCCTCCTGAGGACAGTCCCATAACATGATGAGGGAAACTGGCGGTTTGCTGTTCCCTATTGCTTTTCAGATTAGTAATTATTCAATTCTTAGTTCAAGCTGGTGGTCTTCCAAAGAAGTCTGGTGTCAGTGAGGGAAAGGGAGTGAGGGGTAATGCTGGCAGATGTGCCAGAGTAATAGGAAATAGCAGATTAAGCAAAACATGAAGACAATGGTTGCTAGTGGAGAAATTACTCAGTAACTTCAGATAAGAAATCAAGGAGTTACTCTTTCCTGTGGAGGGATGGTGGAACAGAGGTGTGTGACTCCACAGTTATTAGGGCTGCACAGACCTGTGCCTCTCCAAGGCAGCTCTGGAGCTTCAGGGATTTGAGCTCTGGATCATTCTACATTTCAACCTGCTGGGACTCCCATGTTAACCTAGCACCAGTTCCATGTTTTCCCTCCAGAATGAGGTCAGTTAAATGAGAAAGCCCTTCACAGACCTTTGTGTGTCCAATTGTTCTGAGCAAGGGATCTTTCTATTGTGATATTATCAGAAGGTGGCAAAAGAAAAAAAAGCAAGAGTTTGACAAGAAATGTCAAAATCCATTTTCTGCTGGAGATGACACTGAAGTCCAGGTGTCCATTGCAATGCTCTTTCAATAGAAGACCTGGTCGGGGGAAAAATAGGTAAAGTGACTCTCAGCAGGGCAGTAAAGTTCCTTTTTTCTTTTCCTTTTTTTCCCTCTGAATGATTTCTTTCCATAAGAATGCAAAGTAAAGCCAGAAGTCTCTAAGGTATCTTTTCAACAGACTTCCAATCTGTAATGATGGTTCCAATTGCCAAAATGTTTAAAAGGCCTCTGAAAGTCAAATACTGCAAAAATAAAACCCTTTCTCATGCCTGAAGAACTAGATTATACAATTTTTATGGAAATCTTCAAAATAGGACCATAACAAAGGTCTGGCATTTTAGTATATAACATGGAGTGCATAGATAACTAGATTGGACATTCCCTCTAACACCTATAGAAAACAATTAAAAGGAATTTTAACATTATGATATCCAGAGTTAACAATTGTTTCAAAAAATAGGTTCTCATGACAGAAAGGATTTAAGTATTTGCTTAAATACTTAATTAAATAAAATAAATTAACTAAATTAATAAGAGATGCTGTTCTGGTTCTGATTCTAATCAAAAGGGGAGGAGCTGGTTATGAATGTGAAGGAGAAAGGTAACAAGTGTGGCAAGGTGACTTCTCTGTGCTTAGGAAAAGGAGAGGCTCCCTGAGAGCAGGAATAGGAAAACTCAGGATTTGTAGGTAAGATTTCATAAATATGTAATCCAAAGTAAAGGGACTTCAGGACATAAAGGAAGTCTTGAAACCAAATACTCCAAAGGAACAAGCATAATCAGTCCAAGAATGGTGAAGGGTAAGAAGTTTAAAGGAGTTCTGGTCACATGTTTAGCTTTACACTGGCACTCAACTCTAGAAGGAGGCACATTGAAAATCAGGTAGAAATTGGGTTGGCTATAAATTAATTATAAATCAATAGCACTAGCACTTGGCTAGGCACTGCAGAGTAACTAGCTGATATTCTATTTCTTCTAAGTTAATATTTATAATGTTTTATTAGTATTTTATTATTAATTATTAATTATTAATTATTAATTATTAATGTTTTTATTAACCCATTAATATTAATTTAGATATGTATACCCTATCAGGAAGCACAATGTCATTTCCAGTTGGCTGTTCCTTGGGGAGGAGAACCAGCAAAATATGCTACCCAAGAGATACAAGTACTTTCTGCAACCATAATAATTTAAAAGTAACTAATTGGTAACTAATCCAGTACTGGGTAGGGACTCAGTCTAGAACAGAAGTAAAATAAATTAGAGAGCCTTTTGGTGAGCTGGATGTTTTAAATCATTTGAACTTGATAAAAGTCATCCATAAGTTCCTAAAGAAGTTGATGAAGAAAGATCAGAAAAAAATTAATACTCTCTGAGAATTTATAGAGATAGAGTGGAATACTGGGTATATGAAAACAGCAAATGCAGCACTTCCCTTGGAAAGTAAAGAGCTGGGAAATTCTAGTTCAGCTAAAGTGTTCTAGACCAAAATGATAATTAAAGAAACCATCTATAAACATTTGGAAGATAACATGAGTATGAGTAATATGTTTTTTCAAGGAAGGTTCACATCAAGCTCATCAAATTTCCTTGTACAATGAAAAGCTCATTCTAGATGAGTGAAGCAAAAGATAACATAGGTTAACTCTGAGACAATTTGAATTGTATTAATGACAAGCAAGATAGGAAGATGTTATCTTGCTGAAACTGTTGTGCCCACAAATAGGACAGCACTGGAAGCCAAAGAAAGGTATCAATATGTTGAGTGAAATCTTCAATACCAGAATAAATTACAGTGATAAAGCAGAGAACTGTAGCATTAAGATTGCCATAGACAAGCAGCTGGAAGGGACTTCAGGAAAAAAAAGGCCTCAGGTAAATCTTCAAAGACATTGTGAAAAATTGGAGAAATCATTCAAATGATTGTTCAAAAGTCACTGGAAACAGTACAGATTAGCACCAGGACTAACTAGTTGTCTGAATCTAGGATAGAAGCAATTGCATAGGTGGCTGATGTTAAAAAAAAAAAAAAAAAAAAAAAAAAGGAAAAAAAGAACAGACATTCAAAACGAACATGACCCAGAAGTGTGACAATGCTGGGAGAAGGCAACCTCAGCTGAGATGTACAAACAGGAGTGTGGCCCCCAGGATACAATAATCCAGGTACTCTCTTCACAATGGGCAGTGTCTGATGCTGGGCTCTGCCTTTGAAGCAATGTTTAGGTAACTGGAAGAGGTTTACAGGAGCAGGGATTTATCAGAGGGCTACAAAGCCCTCAAAAACAAAGATGTATGGGGATAGGATAACTTATTTGGGGTTCATTAACTGGAGACAGATAAGCTGAGCATGGAGGCAAGTTAACAGCCTTCCAAGTATGTAAGAGTTAGTTCCAAAGTGTAAGGTAGAATCTGTAGTGAATAGGGCAAGAAATGATCAGCCTAAATCAGCATGAAAGGTTCTTGCTTAAGATTGATATAAACTTTTAAACAGGAATGATTGTGAAGTATTTGGGCAGATTGCCTGAGTAAACTGTGAAACTGCAGTCAGTGGTGGTGTTTGGAAACAAGTCATAACAGGTATTTTTCTCCTCAGCCTTTTCATTCTTGTGCCCAGACAGACCCTGCCTTACAGCTTCATCATATTTTTTAAGTTGTATCCACAGAAGAAAATTCTCTGCTATAAATTCTGTAACAGTTGTGGCCAATTAGGTGCAGAAATACAACAGAAAGCCAAGTGGGGAAATACAGGGAAACCAATAGAAGATAAATATTAGGTTGTTGCATACTTTTCTAACACTTTTAACTCCCAATGACTAAAGTAGAGAGGATCTGTAACATCACTGCAGTGAGAGTCCAAGAAAAGTAAAAAGAAATTGAGAGAGATTTTTTTCTTGGGACTGAGGTGTAAGCAACTGATATTTGTCCTCAAATATGCCCTGTGTCAGAGAGACTTGAAAACATAAGATGAAATTACTAAATATTGTACTTTCTGATTTTTCTCAAGAGGACATGGCACTACCTGCAAGTGCTAAGCCTCCAGCTGTCACATCTGCAGTTGCTATGGCTGCCTCTCCCTCAGGACTCAAATCCATGCTCTCAACTTTTGCAGTCTCTGCTTCTCTCCCCAGTTTTGGCCAAAGTTGAATAACTGTGTTGTTGCCTGTTGAATAACTCCCTCCTCAATGCTGTAAATGCTGTAGATCTTACTCAGTGTTGGATGAAAGCAGAGATCAAAACCCAAATTCTTTTGAAGAATTTCATGCTAGGCTTGTCTGTACTCTGTATTGTGACAGATGACAGAGCCAATGCCCATTTGAGGGCTTATTTATGAGAATTCTCACCACATCAACAGGCTAATTGAATTCAAAGGATGTTTCTGCTCACTGCTTCCTATGATCCATCCACAGTCAGGAGTCATCAGGCAGGGACTATTTTGTCTGTGTTTGTACAACTCTGAGAGTACATAGATTATATATTACACATTGCTAAGAACTTGAAAAGCCTAATATCTCAACTTGATCTCTAAACTAGGATTTTCTCACTTGTTTTATATATAATGTATTAAAACCTGCCTTGTGATATAACTAACAGATAAATCTTGTACCCATTTCTGTCCTGTCTGTCAGATCCTCTCTAATAACAGCTGTACCTATAGATGTGCATGAATATTATGAGTAGCAGATGTTGTTTTTCTGAAAATCCTATTTCTGGAAAGGTGCTGCCTTCAGTGCACAGTAACTTCTGCAAAAGTGTTTTGTTCCACTTTGGTTATAGGACAATGACAGAGAAATCATGGCAGTGAAATTAATATCTTATTGTTGTAGATAAATGTAATCAAAGATGCTAAGGATGCATATTTGTAGCTGCTTCTATATCAATACTTATTAAATATTAATACTTATTAAGTATCTTGGGATCAGCTTTTAATTTATTACAATTTATCATTTTTAGCCAGTTCTAGTGAAAAACCCAGTGCTAGACAACATTATACCAATAATTTAATCTACTATATGTTTATATTTTAGTTCTGGTATTTAATATCTAGATATGCTTAATCTGTAAAGAGAGTAGGACACAAGGTACATGCAGTTTGAGGCCAGTGCATGTAAGGTGCTTCTGGTAGGGCCTGGAAACAGCAGGTAATACGCAGGATGCAATCTCAGTTGCAAAGTACTGAAATCAAACTTTGCTTTACCAACTTTCTATTGACAAGCTGTAAAAGCATAGAAATAACAACTACAGATATTTTCTTTTACCTGTGTGACTATTCTTGGTCAGTTTAGACTTTACATCCCTGCTTTTTATTTCAAAGAAGGATCAGAAGATAGAAAGAAAAAAGGAATAAGTCTTGAATGAATATAAAACAATAGTGATTTATACTTTTTTCCCCTGCTCTGATTTTAACATTTTTCCTGATGTTCTGACCAGCAAAATGCCACTACCAGTTTGAAGACAGACAAACTCATTCCATTATGACACAGCAGCTATGACAACCTCTTTTATTGTTGCTTAATGGTATGTTCAAGAATGTCAAAACAGCTTCCAAATATTTCTGGTTCTGCTGTCTCGGGGATATGAAAACAGCAGCTTCACTTGTACTGAAATATTGTTCAGAACAGCTTAATACTTTGAGAACATTTCTTGGCATCTGTGTGCTTGCCCATATTTCTGGTCATAAATTGTCCACTAGTCTTTAAAAAGTTAGACTCTAAGACAGACAAGTAAGCTACACTCAATAAAACAGAAAAACAGAAGTGCTGATTAATTGAATGTGGAGACTAAATTCTTGGTGGTGACTATCTGAATCTTCATTTCTCATTCACAAAAATCAGAGAATTGTCCAGTTCATCATAACCTGTGGTTTCCATTTGTAATGACTGTGCATGATTGCATGCCTTTGATATAAAATGACTTTTGGATAGTTTTTAGGAACGTGGTGCCAAATCATAAAAATCACCATAATAAATGGCATGCTTATCAGCAAACTTCAGCAGTCAGAGGAAGGAATTTGCTGGACACATTAGATGAAATAGAGTTTAAAAAGATTACACAAAATTATTATATGCTTTCTTATATGTACAGTTTGGGGAAAATACAATAAATCATTGGATCATAGAAAAGCTCCTGTTGGAAGGGAATTTAGGATATCTCTATGCCAACCTCCTGCTCAAAGCAGGAGGGTCAGACCAGATTGCTGAAGGCTGTGAGCAATCCCAGTTGGGGTTGAGTCCCCCACCCCAGGATGGAGTCACACAACTTCTGGGTCATCTGTTCCAGTGCCTGACTGTGCTCAGGGGGAAAACTCCAGAGGTCTGAACCTCTTCAGCTTCTGCCCAGAGTCTCTGATCCCCCCAGCAGTGAAAAGCCTGGCTCCCTACATCTGACAGCCTCCTCATGGGCCCTTCCTGGGGCTGCTGTGATCCCACAAATCCTTCCCTTCTCCAGGCTGAACCAACCCAGCCCCTCAGCCCCTCTGCAAGGACGTGCTCCTGCTTTTACCATCTCTGTCTCTCTGCACTCACTCCAGTGTGCCAGATCCTGTGCTGGAGCTGCCAAAATGTACAACACATCTCAAACTCAGAAAATTATTTCTGTCTCCATCTTCCCCACTGTAGAAAAGCAGCTCATGAGGTGACAATCTGAAACATTCAAAAGGCAAATCTGGTCCCAGGTGGAATACCACAGGTCTTGATTCTCAGACTAACAATTTTCTCTCATTCCCATACTGATGTTTCTTTTCAAGTTCTTAGACTCACACTATCATTCCTCAGTCTTGTATGACAAATCAGTTCAGATTGCTGTCTACCAGAGGTGCAAATGTGTATTTTAATTTTTCTTTTCTTTAACTTGCATCCCTGTTTGCTGGTCCAAATAGAAGTCTTGCTTTGCATCAACTAACCTTGGGAATGGCAAATACAGCAATGGCCAAACCACACTGCTTTGCTTCCAGATGATCTGAGGGCTAATAGGACCTTTATCCTGCTGCCAGAACTCACTGTTCAGGATCCTAATGTTGGCCTGAGTTTTGCTGCCTTTATAGGTGGTGGAAGATAAAATGAAAGAAAATTAATTTGATTAAAATTTATTTAATCAGAACCACTTGAGGCTGTTAAGAAAAAGTCAGTAGAGGTAAAACTATCATGACAGTTTCAACATAAGACCAATTCAAGTTTTTTTCACTTTTTAGATGCAGTGCCTCCAAAATGTGCTTACTTCAGAGCACATTCTTTACTTCTTGGTGTTTCAAAGTTAAAAAAAAAGTCCCAAAACAAGTGTAAAGCTGCTAATTGCATTGGCTGCTCTAGGCAATGAAGAGCACACAGAGTTTCTGTAGCTGTCCAGGCCAACTCTGACCCTGATCTGCTGAAGCAGCTGCCTGGACTTGCATTCCACAGCCCATGGGAAAGGAGGACATGCCTTCAATATCCCAACCTCTCATCAGGAAAGGGCAAGCAGATTGCAATGTGCATTGTGGGAAAGGCAGACAAGAAAATCTCTGAAATCAAGGGGACTTAAGGGAGTCCAAAATTCACCTGTGGGGGAAGGGGCTGGGTACAGAACCACAAAGGTCTGTCACACACTGACTCCTCCAGGCTACCTCTAGCCACCTTAAACTGGCCCTCTGAAATACAAAGACCCTCAAGAAAAGTTGACTTTGGAAAGTGGAGATAAAGGCAATACAGTCTAGTCCACCTATTTCATTGTTGTCTTTTTAAGCTGCAGAGAACCATTATTTTCTACTGACCTTATTTCCTGAATAGCCATGAGGGAGGAAACCTGGCTGAGAGCAGGGTGCTGCTGCTCTGAGGGGTGAGAGGTGCCCACTCTTTGGCCAGCTGAACCTGAACCTTCTCACATTCCTCTATGGACACTGTCATTAATAATTTGTAACTTGCTTTTTTTTGAAGCACACCAGAAATATGATGGCTGCATGGAAAGCTTGGAGCACGTCCCACAGCTGACTGAGGAAGCTGCAAACCCACTGTCCATAGTTCTATGAAAAAGAATTTCTTTTCCATGAAAAAGAAATTCTTTTCCCTTGGCCCCCACAAGGAGTAGCTTAACATGCAAGATTTTCCTGATTTGGATGCATTTATAGCCATAGAAGTGTGTCTTGGGTTGCAACACAGGATGTGACCAGAAGTGTGTGTTCTGTCACCATCTGTTGAAGCTGGGAGGGACAGTGACCCTTATCTCTGTGGCACACATTATCTGCTAATGGGCCACTTTTAAAACCAGGTGGGGCAATCATCTTTATCTTTTCCACACCCCATCCTCCCTCCAGGAAGATATCATCTGCTGCTGGGCCATTGAGTCCCACTGTGTGACTGATAAAATTACATCATCCCACTGGGAGATGCTCCAGCCAGGGGGAGGAGCCAAGCCTTTCCTACCTAGATAAAAACTGAGATTTTGGACAGCAAGACACTGTCTTTCCACTGGATTCCAGAGGAAAACTGGACCTTTCCACATCATCCCTGGACCTTCAGAGGAAAACTGCACCTTCTACAGGAGCACTGCTTCAACTGAACCACATCTGCCACTGCAGGAGGATGCAGCCACCATTTAATGGGACTGCTACCAACACCCTGACTGACTGACGGGGTGTCAGGTTGTATTCTGACTCTGTCAGTGTTTTGGGATTGTTCTTTGTAGTACAGTATTTCTATTTTAATTTTCCTAGTAATGAACTGTTATTCCTAATTCCCATATCTTTGCCTGAGAGCCCCTTAATTTAAAAATTATAATAATTTGGAGGGAGGGGGGGTGGGGCTTATATTCTCCATTTCAAAGAGTCTTCTGTCTTTCTTAACAGACATCTGTCCTCCAAACCATGACAAAGTGGAAAATTAATTCTTTTAAAACAGAAAGGGAAGTATTATTTCATACTGAGGTGCAAATCATAAAAAGCCTTTTATTCCTGCTAAAATTTAGATATGATGATTTTGGCATGAGCAAGGGAAGTGGCTCTTTCTTTTAAAGAGCTGTGGAAGAACAACTTTCTGAATATGACAGCAGTTTACAGCTGATATATTTTTATTAGCATACTGGTATAAGTGCATTTCCTCCCCACCCCAAGATTGTCTATGACAAGAGATTTAAATGTGAACTTTCTTCCATTCACACAGAGGTTTTCAAAAGATCCCGAGCTTGCACTCCCACATAAATCCCATTTTTATCTGCCACAGCTCTGGAGAGAGGCTGAGATGAAGAGTGTGCTGTGAAGAGGAAATTCAATACTGCCATTCCCTGGATTTAAATTATGAATTATCATGATCCACACACTGCCAACCATGTAAGTGGCTTTTGTATTGTCACTAGAAAATATTTTTATTCTGTGCTTTCTTATATTTGTGTCTTTTATATCCACATTTTCACTTGACCATACCACTTAGCAAATGTTCCATGAACCCAGCTTTCCCCAAAGCTGTGGCTTGAAAGAAAGAAGCAAGATAGGGAGATCAATGACAGAACTGTGCTTGCCTGCAGCTCTGGGGTGAGGCTGCCTTGGACTCCTGGTGCAGAGGGAGAGTGTGGGAACTTTGGTTTCCACATCTTACAAGTGAGGTGGAGGTAAGAATGTGTACCCAGGCCTCATCCTGGCACAGAACAGTCATGGCCAGGTTGAACATAAGGCCTCACAAGTGAGCTGGTTTCCTGAGAATCTGAGAGCAGGAGCCCTTGCCACCTGAGCTGAGATGATGTCTAGAGTTAGGAAATAAAGGGTATGTGATGGTCAGCAGTAAAATTATTTTCAGATTCTGTTTTGGGTTCATGCTCATCTTAGCTCTCAGTGAGACATTAGAACAGCAAGAGCATATCCTGAGCCTAGGAGATGGACCTTTGCCTAAATCAAATCTAGAGTCAGATCAGAACACTGCGCCCTTGACCCTGCTCCATGCACCTGGCTTTGGTGAGTATGGTTCTCAAGTGAGAAAATGAAAGAACTGTGGAATACAGCTATCAGCATTCCTTAGGAAATATATGCTTAATAGTATATAAGAGGTTAGTGTTATTTTAATTTCAACAGTCCTTGATGGATTTTCCTTTGTTAGGTTAAGAAGTGAATATAGATATTTCCCAGCTCCCCTTACCTGATTCAAGTGCCTTGTGAGTTATATAAAAGATCAGGAGTACAATGTTCTAGCTCAGTAGTTAAATACTGTTCTTGTTCTAGTTATATTCTTCCATATTCTATCAGCAGGAAAATTTAACCCAGAAGAGAATAAACAGAAGCATGACAGAAGGAAGTTACTGTCTGGTATGCATCTTGCTTATCTCTCTCTTTTTTTTTTTTTTTAAAGAATGATATGTTATAGAGTGCACCACTTTGAACATGTTTTCCCATCACTGCTCTACCAACTCTAAAAACTGCTTTTGTTTGGATCTTGTTATTATCTGCTAGACACTGATAGGAATGTGGAGTCACTCACTGAGAAAAGGAAACATGGTTCTCATTCAGAAGGAATGCAGCTTCAGCCATGCACTTTACAGCTCAGTTGCATTTGAAGTTGAGCCGTGGGATCTTGTGGCAGTAAAAACCATTGTGATTTATAGGAAAATGTTGCTCTGGCTGTCTCCTCTATAAAATCTTTTTACTACTCTTGTTGAATATAAATCAGAATTATTTTTCCAACAATATCATAGTTTTGGCAAAATGTTGTGAAGTCAAAAAATAATCGTGTTTGAATTGCCTTGGCTTTATTCTACAGAGAGATATTACTGGAATTTATTGCCTTGCCAAGATCAATATCCTTGTCCTTAAAAATAAGTGTGTAACTGTATGTCTAAATTGATATCCAAACAAATTTAAGGATGTTCACCATGTACCTTCAAACTGCAACCACAGTAGATCTAACTGCTTGAAATGAAGGAGATAGAATTTCAAAATCCCACTCTGACCATATTTGTAGTACTAGACTTCAGTCTTTGGGGTGAAACTCTTCACTCTTTCCAGGGTGAATTCTGATGTGTATCAGCATATTTGACTGTTACCAAACTTCACCCAGGAATTTTAGTAGGAGATCAGCCTCTCTTCTCACAATGTATATTAGATCAATTTCTAAGGAAAAATACTGGTGTGGCAAGAAGTAAATGATCAATTAATTGTTTGTCACAGTCCAGTTTCTGCCTCTGCAGTGAAGCCAGTAGGGGAATTGATGAGCATTTAAGGAAGGTGAAGGAGGCCAGGAGACAATAAGAGAGATGATGAGAATTTAACTCTTTCAAAGCCAGTGCTAGCCAGGGGTTGCTGGCCAGCAGCATTTTAGCCATGTGTGGTTCGTGGGTGTGTAGCCATTGTGGTTTCCTGAATTTGGCTGAGAACAGACTCAGGCTACAGGGACTGCAGGGACAGTATCTTCAGTCTGCCCTAAGACCAAGCAAAGTCCCAGCTCTGGCTCATTCCTGAGTGGAGCAGAAAGATGCATGGAGGCCCAGGGACCCCTCTCACTGTCAGATGTTTGTGGAGTCCTCTGGGGATGGTGGATCTTGCCCTAATGAAGATAGTGGGGAAGAAGTGTTAACTTCTCTTGCACCATACAGGAGACTGAGTTAGATAGAGATTGTAACTCTCCTTTCTGGTCTTTTTGAATTTATGAATTCACAAATCCTTCCCTGTACTTAAAAGCTCTCTTCTGCTGGTACATGAGCACCTGTGCATGTCCTTTCTGAAATTAGCTGTAGTGAAGCTGGAACAGGCAGCACTCTCCTGACCCATAAATTATCCAGCATACACTGGTCAGAGGTACCAGCCAGAGATGCACAAACCACAGAAGAGCTTGGGCACAAAGTGAAGGGCAGAAGAGACTTATCTGCCCTATGCAGCCAATTCCCTTTGTCTTAGAAGTCCACATCTCAAATAATAATGAGCAGTATTGAACAGGGGTATAGAGGGCAAAATAATCCACCCCTTGCTTCTGTATCAACGTGAAAAAATTTCTAAAAGGTGAGACATAAGGAGCAGCCAAAGGCTGGGTATAGCTCATTCTAAGGCTTTGTTTTTTGGTGGGAAATGTGTCATCTAGGCCAAACTAGCTGAAATAGTGATCTACAGGTAGCTCACAAATGGAACAAAAAATATTTCTATGTCAAGTAATAAATAAAAATGGACTACAGGATGATTTAATCAGAAATGAGTACTGACTTTATAAGGCAGTGCTGATAGGGACTTCAAAAGCAGCAATAATATATTTAATGTTCAGAAATGTGAATATATGTTGGTAAGAAGCCCTGATGCATTTTTGTTCCTTTCTATTTTCTGTGTATGAAAAATGCAGATATATCTCTGTGAAGAGTCATTATGGGATTCCTGAAGTCTACTGGTCTATTTTGACCACTCTGCTGAGTATTCAGGATTAAGTGGTACAGATTTCTAACTTCTGAATTAGAGGTATATTTTGTAATAAGTTATATTTCTGCCTCAGTCTTCCCATTTGTGCAGTGGAGTTAAAGCTATCTACTTTCTTTCTTCAAGGAAACCCTGTTAAGATTATAATATTTATTCAGGATTTTAAAAATGGAAAGCATGAGACAGGCACAAATAGAATTTATTATAAATGTGCATTTTTTGCCTTACATGCACAGTGAAAGGTGTTTCCTTTTGCCTCTATTATGAGAAGATTGCGACAGCCCAAAACATTCAGGAAAGCAATCACAGATGTTGACTACACCCACATATTTCTGAAGCTTTTGGTGATAAGCACACAGTCTGCATACTACAGGAATAAGCATGTACTGGTTCACATAGAAAATGAAGATACAGCAATTTCAATCAAGTGCTGATGAATTCTGTCTATCTGCCTCCAGCTATTTTCTGTAATATAAAAAAAAATCAGTATTTTTACTTCTTCCTACACAAGAAAATAGGCTTTCATTTCTCTTTCTTCTATTATGCCAATGACTCAAAGATGTCAATGTGATATCTTTCAAAGTCACTTCAGCAGGATCAGATACCAAAAATCAAAGTGAGAAAGAAATTAGAATAAAACTCATATTGAAATTTGAAAAATACAGAGAAGTTTAATGTTAAAACTGTTTAAAACCTGGAGGTTTATTGTTAGCTACTGTATTTTTCTGTTTACACAGTTTGTTAGCCAATACTTCTGGCAGAAGGAGAAGCAGGAATATGGAAAACTATTATAATATGGAGAAATATTACAAGAATTCACTCAGTCTTTCAGAGACTGATTCATGCTCAAATTTGCAGTGTGGTACACATGATAGATTAATATGAGCACACAAAATTTTCAAGTTTTGGGCCTGTAAAGTCCAGCTTCTCAAATAGTTTTAAGTCTCCAGGCAAGCAGAGCTCACTGTAGTACTTCTGATACTCTGACATTAGGAATGTATATTTATTTAGCAATTAATTCCAGGATTTGTGCAGCAAATGTTACTCACCAAAATATAGAAACATTTGAACATAGCTTAAAATTAATCTTGTTTTCTCCATAACTGTCTTAGCTTTCAAGTCCTGTCACTGGAAAAGCCGTATGAAACCAGTAACTAAATAATCTTTCCAAACCGAGGGTTTTGTAAATACTGAGCCCTCATTCTGCCAGTGGATAACCAGGTGAAAGGTTCTTGTAGTCAGTCAGAGCCCTATCTGAGCCTCCCTTTGCTCCTGTCTTTGCCCTGGGCATTTTTAGTCTGTGTTTGGCACAGAGTTGCAGTCCTTATGTTTTAAATTTCTCCAAGTAGCACAACCAGGCACTGGCTCTACTTTGTGGTTGCTGATGCAATGCAGAACTTTTTCTTCCTTCTGAGGGTGGATGTCCTAAGAGTGACCCATTTGCAGAAGCAATGTCTAACTTGGTAGAGGAATGTGATAGCAGAAACAAATTAATTTAGCAAAATTACTACTTTGACTAGCAAAAGAAACATACATATTCAGATAAAATAATAAATGCACAGGTGCCATTGCTGGTCTTGTTTCTTTACTTTTGGAGACTGCTCTGGGATTTTGAACTAACAGACATTACAGAGCTTAGACTTCTTCCCTTTCCCAGAGTCTGCTGTAAATGGATTTCTGGTAACATCTACCTAGGTCCAAAAGGCTAAATGAAGGTTATTTTGGAATAGTTCCTCTCATGCCTGTACTAACATTATACCTAAGCTATCCTGTCTTGAAACAAGCCTGTGCTTCCAGGAGCTACAAACACTTCCATATATATATGTATAGATACACATATTTACATTTATGTCTATTTACACTGCTTTTGTTTGGTCTGGATTAATGAGACACAGAAAACCTGAAGAGAGGCTTCAGCACTCTATTAACTTTAGCGCTGAGTGTCAAGGAGTTCTCCTAAGAAAGATTTCCCCAGTTACTCTCTTCCATGGGTGACTTTTCTGCCTGCTGTCAGCCATGTGTCACTGCAGGGGGAAATGCATGGAGGAAGAGTGCACCAAAGGCTGAAAGCAGAGCAAACAGCCAGGCACTGTTTTACTTTACCAAATCCAGTGAATTATCTCAGAAAGAACTCTGAAATACTCCTGAGGGCAATTACTGTGGCCTTAAGGCCTCTTTTGCACAGCAGAATAGATGTAACCAATGGGCCTGTGGCTACTCACAACCTTAAGTGCTTCATATTTAAGGAAATGATAGCAGAAAAAGTGAGAATGTAGACTGATAAGATGGTGTCTGATATTTGTAGAGTCTTAACAGAATTTGGTTTACTAGCCAAAGATCTTCCAGCTAACATTGAGTTAGATATGAAGACACAGATTGAATAGGAAACAACACGTTTGCCCAGAGTGCTAAGAAAGAGGAGAAAACCACTGTAATCCCCTGGCTCAGTCCAGGTGTAGAAATGGCTAATAAACATTGGTGAGCACCATGTATTTTTTTGCTTGACCTTCTGGTGGGCCACATAATTGCCTTACTTTTAGCTGTCCTGGCATTCCTTACAGGGCTGGGTAGGGTACACATAGGCTCTGCCATTAAAAATAGCCCTATGAGAAAGAAAATAGCATCTTGGAATCTGAACTGAAAGAAAAATACATGGATTTTGCCATAAGCTGACATAATTTGTCTGTCTTATTAATCTTCATAAATCAAGTTCCACAAATAGGTTCACAACATGATTCTGCTGGTCGAGGGAGTCTGACGTATAGCTGATAAGCATCCAATCTAGAGTCCTTTGTTTCCAGTGCTTTCTTAATTACAGACTCAGTTTTTCATGCCTCCAATTAGATAAGCTGCAGCTGAGGTCACATCAGAGGGGGGAGCATGACTTCAGCTGTACCTGCAGAAATCCCCATGCACAGCCACTCCTTCATCTGCTTTTCACTGCACGTGGGATGGAATTGCAAAACACACTACCTGGTGTGTTCAGAGGCCAGACACAGAAATGGGAGGCAGATTCTGTGAAGATGAAGACAGAAAACCCTGCAAATCCAGGTTCTGTCTTAAGGCAGTCTATGAGATGGCCCATAACTTCACCTTCCCTGAGGGTCCCAAATCAGGAGCCGTTGCCTCAAGCCCCTATGGGTACATAGCAAGCTTATTCAGCTGTTCTGCTGATCTTCCTTCATCACCCAAAACCCTAGAAATAGGATTGAGACCATACCTGCTGTCACAGAACTTTATCATCAAAGCAGGAGCTGAGAGGACTGAGAGGACTGGCTGTACCTCCCCTGCTCTCTCTTTCATTGGGACTGCTAGAATCTGGAGACACAGTACAGACAAGCATCTGTGTAATTTATGCTCCTTTAGTTCCCTGCAGACTCTCAAAAGGAGCAGCCACAATATAATCCCCTGTTAAAATGCCATCTTAGAGATATTTGTTTAGAGTTCTCATGTGCTGCTGTGTCACTTGATTTAATTCTACCACCAATTCAAATGGAGAGCTGGGCTGCTTTCCTGCCTCTGTTTGGATTTTAAATCCTCTCTGGATCCTGCTGAAATAATCTCTGCCAGAGACAACTTATCACTAGGTATTACTGAAATGCTCCCAAGGAGCACATTTATTTCTTTCTTATTCTTGGCCTAGACCAGGTCACAAGAAATGGGAGGAATTTTAAAGAAAATTTACAGAAGTGAATGGCCAAATACTCCTCCCTTTCCCCCAGAATCTCATCTTCCTCAGGTTTAGGGGGTGCAAGCCAACCATGGCTTGCTTTACCTGTATTTGTAGTCTGTTTTCTAGGAGCAAAACATGAAGTGATGTGCTTTGTGCAGTTAAGATCACCTCCCTGTTTGGAAACAGAACTGGGAGAGCTTTCAGGTGATGTGGAAGGCTGAATAGACAGCCCAGTCTCCCAAATATCCTGGATAAAAGCAGATGGTTGTTACTGGAAATTCACTTGTTTAACATGTTGGCACTAGGCTTCTGCAGACTTGAGTTTTTATATAGATTTAGCTATAGCTATATAACTTGAGGTTAGATAGATTAGATATAGATAGATATAGGTTTAGATTTAGATATAGATATAGATATAGATATAGATATAGATGATATAGATACAGGTATAAATATAGATATAGATGATATAGATATAGATAGATAGATGATATAGATCTAGATCTAGATCTATAGATATAGATATAGATAGATAGATTAGATTAGATATTGAATGAGTGTTAACACCTGCTGCATTTTTAAAGCTCTTCTCATAACTACTTCAATTTTCCTGTCTCCTCTGCAAGTCTGTGGTCAGGGAATCTGTGCAATGCCTCAATTTAAGCACTTTTTTTGTAGGCAGTTCTCCCATTGGCTTTTAGCCAGCTCTGACCATTGAGCAGATCCTTCCTCTACGGCAGGACCCCAGGGACAGCTGGCAATGGCTTCATCACAATTTATTTCCTCTTCCAGCCTCATCAAGCATCTGGCTTACAGTGTGGAGCTTGTGTACCTAGTGCTTAACCAGCATCCAGGATAAAGTGATAAATATTAGTGATATGTAGAGAATTAATATAAACATAGGCAAGAAAGGTCTCTTAGCAAACCTTCCTTTAGACTAGTGGAAAGAAAAGGGTAAGAGCAAGTGGAAGATTTTCCTAGAGCTGGTGTCACAAAGCCAGCAAATGTTTGATGTAAATTTGTAATAAAGGACTCATTATAGATACTGGAGATATTTTTAAAAATGCATGTGGTAGATTCCAGTGTTTCAAATTTTTTTATAGTTAACTGCTGCAGGAATACTTAGAATTTTATCTCCTTCAGTGTTTTAGCAGGATATACTGTATGTGCAATGAACAAAAGTTTGTATTCCTTGTAAGGAGGTGAAAATAATTATATGTTTTTATCAAAAACGTCATTTTTTCTTTACATGTAATAAACCCCATTCATTAGAAGCAGTTGACATGACCTATTTTTTCCCACCATATTTTTCAGTTCTTGAGACTCCAGGTTTTGACTATCAAAGGGCAGGAAAATGTGCCAAACTTCCACTATTCAGGACACCAGCTGGTAACATCCCCCTGCCTGGAGCAGCTGAAAGGCTCCATCCAAGGGTCTGATCCTTGCTGCCCCTTCCAGAACTCCATGGAAAGCAGTTGGAACTCTGTGGTTGTAAAGGTTTGTCATCACTTCTGAACTTAGACTTGCATTTCAGGTAATCTAAACCTGTGTCAGGCTGTTGTTTAGGAAATGAGCATTATCTCCACAAGAAACTGAAAACAGTGATGCATACACTCGATTCAAAGTGGCAGAGGAAAAGGAGTTGCTAACTATTTTAAAGAAATGTAACCATAAAAATATCACAGTCTTGTTTTTTCTGTGGTGTTCCTGTTCTTCCCCAATAAATAAAGTAAGCCTTAATGCATATATAATAGATTTTTCTAGAATACAAGTGTGCTTGGAAAAGTATAAACCATTTACTGAAGGAAACTTGAACTTCCTGTGAAATGGAAACAATTTGAGAGCAAAATATTAAGATCATTCTTTTATTATATTCATTGGCCTTAAACTTCTTATTTATGGACAGTCAGAAAAGATGGGAGAGGTGTTAGACATATCCCAGCCACAGTATGTATATTTCCATTATTGATGCTAAACCCCAAGCTATTTTAAAGAGGATTGGTGCCTTCAGCTCACATTCTGCTTTTAATAAAAATACCATTTTTGTAGAAAAAATAATAATGGCTTCCTGTCATTCCTCCAGATCTGGATTTTGCTATAGACTTCAGCATTAGAGTAGGCACAACATACAAGGTAAAGCTTCTTTATGATTGCTTTTGTGCCTAGCCATGGCAATAAAATCATGCTCCTTTTCTATAGGCATATATATATATATATATATATATACAGATTCATGAAATGTGTGTTAGGAGAACATTCTATGAGTTATGGATGTGGTGAAGATACACTACATGCACTTTGTATGTTCTCCAGGCCTATGAAAGTCATGGAAAGTTCCAGGCCTATGGAAAGACTGAGGTATTCCTTGGGGGGAACTGGATCAGGTTCCATATGATTAAAGAAATAGATTAAATGTTTCTGTTGTCCTAACTCACTGGATATCAGCAGTATAGAGAATGTCATTGAGTGATTTTCTTTGGTAAATTTAACTTCTTCATTGGACATCTAACACAAAGCTTCTGAGTGTTGTAGTTACTGCAAGAGATTAAATGCTCATATCTGAAAAAAAATCATCTTGACCAAAAATCAGGAGAAAGAAATATTATCATCAGTGATATAATCTGAACCTGACCAGAAAAAGGGAGGAAAATCCCTCAGTGGTATAGATTTGGAAAACCTAAGAGAAATACCCCCTGAGAGATACCCCTTGAAAAACATCCAAAGGAGGATTAATAACTTGAAAATAATGTAGTGGCAAAGCACTTTGAGGTAGACTGTTTCACTTAGGGGTAGCTGATTTCCATTACCCTCTACACCCAAAGCTGCATCCAACAGTCCCTAGACTCTGCAGAGAGGAACTTATTGTGACAATATTGCATTTTCGAGGTAGTAGAATTATAATTGGTGTGTTGGAGACAGGCAGCCACTGGGGCAGTCACTGGGATGCTGAAAACTTAAGGGAAGCAGAGGAGGAAGAGGTGCAGGCTTTTGAGCCCAGAGCTTGCTGGATGGCAAATTTTGATTTGGGATAGTTTGCTACTGTTCTTTATTTCAGTTGTGAGTTTAGTTGGAAGTTTAGTTGGAAGAAAGCTTTTAAAAAAAAACCCTACTGTAAATAAATATGTTTTTTTTTTTCTGAATGCATACTTGAACCTTATTAACTGTTTCTCATTCTGAGGGAAATGACCTTTGGTGGGTTCAAATATTGGCTAAGCACTCAGATTTAAAAAAAAAAATGGTGTAAACTGCTTAGGAACATGAATAGGATGAAGGATGAAACCATACTGGAAAATAAATTGTAAATTATAGTTTGTTGTCATATACCTATTTTCCTGGATGATTTTCTTCATAGTATCCACTAAAGGCATTAGCAAATACCAAGGACTTCATCTGAGGTGATTTGACACTGTTTCCAGCTGTCACTTGTCTTGGAAGCCACTTGGTGTGGCTTCTCTGCCTAATTATCCATGTATAACACATCTGGCACCTTTCTCACCTCCCTCTAGAGTGTTGCTGTTGACCAAATAGCAAATCCTGGCCCTGTTTCCAGTTCCAGGTCAGACTCAGCCAGCAAGGGGGACACTCCCATGTGCTGTGATGATGCTCTGGGAGAGTCACTGCTCCTCTGCAGAATGGGCTCAGTTGGTGTGAAACTGGTCTGGTGTGAGCACATGGCCTCTGTAAGTCTTCAGTCTTGTCAGCCTAGCTAAGGAGCCATGAAACACAAAGAGATTTCAGCAAAAGCCAGATGGGGATGGAATAATGCTGGAACAGGGAGTTGGTTTTGTTCTGACTTGTGTGCAGACCTGTTGGTGTAAGCCCCAGCATGAGCACTTGGCAAGGAAATTGTACAAAAATTACTTGCCAGAGGCTTGCAGTTTAGGCCTGTATACATTTCTGTGGTGAAATTTCACGCCTGCTGGCCAAGCCAACTTGTGCTTGGCAAATGATGGGAAGCCTCCTCACAAAGGCGTGTCTGAGATGCCAGGGCTGGAGCCTTTTCCATTGGCATCCCAGTTCTGCTTTTCATTCTGGGACACTCAGTGCCTTGGAGCATCCCAGAGTCAAATTCATACTCAAAAATGTCTTTTTGGTATTCCACAGCAATGTGATTTTGCATGGGTTTCCATCATAGAAAATGTTGTGGTTTAGCCCCAGGCAGCAGCCAAGCCCCAGGCAGCTGCTCACTCATCCCCCCACCAGTGAGACTGGGTGGAGCATTGGAAGAGTAAAAGCCAGAACACTCATGGGTTGACATTAATATAATATAATATAATATAATATAATATAATATAATATAATATAATATAATATAATATAATATAATATAATATAATATAATATAATATAATATAATATAATATAATATAATATAATATAATATAATATAATATAATATAATATATGGAGAGCAAAAATCGTGTACACAAGCAAAGCAAAATAAGGAATTCATTCAACCCTTCCCATGGGCAGGCAGGTGTTCAGCCATCCCCAGGGAAGCAGTTCTCCATCCCATGTAACAGTGGCTTGAGGAGACAAATACCATCACTCTGAAAATCCCCTGTTCCTTCTTCTTCCCCCAGCTTTATGTGCTAAGCATAATGCCATAAATTATGGAATAGCCCTTGGATCAGCTGGGATCTCCTTTGTCCCTGGCTTTGTCCCCTCCCAGCCGTGCTTGTGCTCCCCCAGTCTCCTCTCTGGTGAAGTGAGGAGCACAAAAGGCCTTGGCTCTGTGCAAGCCCTGCTCAGGAATAAAACCATCTCTGCATTATCAACCCAGTATTCTGCACAAATGCAAAACACAGCCCCACTGTGAGGAAAATTAACTCTACCCCAGCCAAAACCAGCATATAAGTGCTGAGCCTTAGAGCAGAAAAATTGTTAAGAAACTCCCTGTGGAAATATTCTAATCCTCTTTTCTTCTTTGGCTTCTGATTAAGCTAGATGAGGAAATGCTTTGGAAAAGCCAGAATGTATTAATGATTTGTATACATAATTTCTGTCCCTAATAATGAAAATTTTCCCCTGAAATGTCTAAAGGTTGACTGTACAATGGGAATTTTGCTCAAATAAAAATCACAAAGGGATTGCTGCTGGGGTCTGCAAAAGGGCAATGCATTTTCAGGGCGTAGAGCACAGCATTCTATGAAGACAGCTTCTTCTCATCCTCATGAGGTCCTGCAGCTGTAAAGGAACATCCTCCAAAATAATCCTTTGGGATTTCATGGTCTAACTCCTAGTGAGACAACAGAGTCCTTCTGCAGAGCAAAAGGCATATGTGAGGTCAGTATGTAGAACAGCAAGTCTATTGATGAAGTAAGGTGAATAAATAGTTTGTGCCTTGCTTAATAGTGCAGGACTTCTCACAGCAAGTCTTCCAACTCACTGCAGTCAGCTTCTGAGTCGTGGTCTTGTTTGCCTTGGAAGAATTGTTGCCAATAATGGCTGTCTGCAGACACATCCCACAGATTGGCCCACGTGGTGATGTAATCTCCAACAGTGAGTCCTGCAACAGCTTGAGGGAATAATTCACCTTATTTAGCTTAGCACTGGTCTCTGGTCCAGGTCTTCCAGTGCAGCACAAAACCACATGAAATTCAAAAGTGAGACCAGATGCCAAAAAGAAGAGCAAAATAGGGTATTTCCTACTCAGCTGCACCTCAGCATCACTGCTGGGTGTGGGTGAGGGACCAGAGCCCTGCACAGAGCAGTCTGTGCCAGTCCTTGCCTGCAAGCACAGGGTGCTGAGGGTGAAGCACTGTGGTGATTGCAGCACCCTGTGCTGTGGGAACTCCCCCTGAGATTAAAGGGAAATACTGCCCAGGACTGTTTAAATGAGGAAGAGAAAGGGAAGAACAGGTAGCAGGTGCTGCCTTTTGGACATTTGATGGGTGCTTCCTCATCTCTTGCACCCCTTTCCAGTGTGTTTTGTCACATTGTACCTTTAAAACAAAGTGACAATTAGCTATGGGCACCACAGTGTCTCCTGGCCATTCCCTGGCACACTTTACCTGTCTTCTCATTCTGAACCCAGTTAGGAGTTTAGGCACTGACCATCCATATTTATGCATGGCAAGAGGGGTCATAATTTTGACCTCTGTGGAGTTGGCCCTTCATGACTTAAAAAGAAAATGGGATTTTTGGCCTTTCATATCCTATACATGGTTTTTAAAATTAGCTCTTGTGGCATGTTGCTACAGCTGATTTACTACATTTTCTTGTCAAAGTGTTCTGTTCCTCTGTGGATAAAAGTTGTGAAGGACTACTTGAAAGCTGAACTACAGTCTGCTCACCAAGTGGCAGCACAGCTGTCTTCCAGCATCCTAGAAAAAAGCAGCAGTAAATCTCAGACCAAGTGTCATATGAGGTAAGAGAAGGTAAGAGAATCTATCTGACATAATTTCTTTCTTAGAAACTTTCAGTGTTGAAAGTCTTTAGACTTTGGCCGGTCACCAAAATCCACAATCCCTACCACAAAATTAGAAGATATCTAAAAAAGAGGTCCCTTTCCAGGAATGACACAAACAGAAATGAATACAGTGAGAGGAAAAAAATCTCCCTTTGTTCAGGATAGATTAGACAGAATATTTCCCTTTAAAACTTATGGAACACTAGGGATTTGATCTTAGAGAAATTATTATATTCCAATGACAATTCTCAGACCTGAGTTCTGCTCTTCCCACAACTTCTTATTTCCCAGAAGTCACATTTTTCATATTTTTGCTTGCTTTCTTTGATACTGAACAAGATGAAACCAGAAATCTGAAGAGGAGAAAAAAAACTAAGACACTTAGCTCTAAAGAAAGTTCTTTTCCCATTTTGGCACTTAGCAAAATTGAATAGTTTACCAAAACTGCTATAAATACAACATTTTTTACCCAGGCAAATTCTAGCAATGTTGACCATCATTCTGACCAGATTCTGTTTGGCTGAATTTTACCATATCATTTTAAGCCGCTGAATATAAAAGAATCTGCTCCTGCAAAAAAAAACAAAAAAACATGGTGCAGCTTCAGTTCACATTTCCAGCTCATTTGCTTGTGGCCTTTACAGAGAGAGCTGTTTTTCTATTCTTTGGTGAAGTTTATTATACTGTGGGCACAACATCAAAGGGGAATGCTGGACTGAGCTGTAGAGAGCCGCAAGGGACACACTAATACACCAGAACAGTCTAAATTTTTTCAAATGTTAACGATAGGAAATATATTAAATCCTTTTTCCCCTTTCTGCTGGATGTGCTGCCCATGTCTGTGGAGAGAGAGCTGCCAGCTCCCTTTGGGACAGGTACCTGCATGGGGCCAGCAGCCCAGGATGGGACATGCAGTGGCATCCTTGGGCTGGCAGCAGCAACCTGGGTGGGGATGTCCAAAACTGCCATTGGAAGCAGGCTCACCTAAGACTACATTTGGGGACAGATGTCAGCACACTGTGTGCTGTCAGAGGAGTGCAAAATCCATGCAGGCTGATAGTGGCTATGGGTACTAGGAATGGCATAAGAGTCCAAGGATTTGACCATCTTCTACAACTATTAAGATTTTGACCTGTAGCCTGTCAGAGATATTCTGCAGCCCTTTGATAATGGGTGACAAGGGTACGATGGGGCAATGATTATCACCTGAATTTTACTGATGGCTGTCACCATGTGAACACAACATCCCTTATTCATTATAGTACAAACTCAGCATGTGTGTGTATGTTTGTGAGCTATTCCAGCCTTGATGTTTAAGGTGAGGATCTGTGGTGTTTAAGGATCTCTTTTGACAGTGGGAGAGGTGAGTTTAAACCCCTTAGGCAAATGGAAGATAAAAAGACCAGTCATTTAGGAGAGCTTTCATCACAGGAGGGTTATACGAAAAGGTGCAAAGGAAAGGATTTCTTAGACCTTGGTTTTGGTGAAATTCCCCCCTTCTAGCTACAGGCTTTGTTTATGTGTGTTACCAGCACAATAAGCATGAGCTAGAAGGTCACTTGTCTCCCTTTGGACTTATATGACATTATTGCTGAAGCCAGCAGGCTGGAAAATGGAAAGCTTTCCAGGTCTGCTTCACCTCCTGTTAAAGACAATCCAGGAAGCTGTGCAGCCTCTCTGCTGAGAGTTATAACCCAGAGATATATGGCATCCTGTGGTTACTTGCTACCCTTTAATGGATATTTGAATAAAGAATACTTTCTGAGGGAAGGGTGTTATTGTGAACCTCTGAAACACTGGTGCTGATGTTTGTCCCCTCCACCTGTCCCTGATATGCTAATATCTCTCTCAGAGAGCCATTGGTCTTGTTGTCAGTTGTCCCTCACCATTCTGGTGATTGTTAGATAAAGAAAAACAAAGCATAACGGTTCAAAAGGAACCTTATTAAAGGCCAGGTTGTATGCTCAGCTGATGTGATCTCTGGAGCAGATGAACAAGGCAAGACAGCTGCTCCACAGCAGCAGGAGAAGAGCTCCTCAGCTTCAGACCTCCAGGAAACTGGGACATAGGCTCAGGTAAAAAGGGGTACTTTAAAAGTGGAAAGTATTTCCCTCAGTATGAAAAGCAAACCTCAGTCTCATTTACTTCAGAAAAATGGCATTTAGATTGTAGTTGAGAAAATTTGGTCATAACAATACCAGCATTTCCCAGTGATGATCACACAGCTGGATTTTTGTCAAAAAAAGGCAGTGCTGCTTCAGTGTCAAGGGACTTGTTGGAGTGAAGGGTTTAAAGA
This sequence comes from Muscicapa striata striata, assembly GCA_030060385.1. Classification (NCBI taxonomy): domain Eukaryota; kingdom Metazoa; phylum Chordata; class Aves; order Passeriformes; family Muscicapidae; genus Muscicapa; species Muscicapa striata. Next base: position 6,436,917 of record JAREIS010000046.1, read on the forward strand.
TGCTATGGCCAGAGTAGTAAGCTTTGCCTATCATTAAAGAAACATAACACTTTCCTTTGAAAGGTTTTTTTAATTGCTTATGATTTCCCAGATTTTAAACCAATTCTCCATTCTGGTTGCTTATTTTCTGCTGAACTGTCTGGGAAAGGTTTCATCAAAAGTCATTCAATCCTTTCAAAAAGAGTAACTGGGAAAAACTGCTTTGCCTATAGTGAAAAATAATCCTGTATCCATATTACCAAGCAGCTGCATCCTAACAAGGGGAAGGCAGGTGCCTGACCACGCAGAGCTAGTGGCATGTCCAGCAGCAGAGTGTAACTTCTTGGTTACCTGAAGTGCCACGGCCCTGCTCAAGTCACTTGGACTATGACAGCCCCAACTTGTGTCTTAACACAAGTGATGAGTCAGTTAAAGTCTGACAACAGGGAAGACCAAGACATGACATAAGGGCTGTGAGAAGAGGCAGGCATGAAACAGCAGTAAGGTATATGGGACCTGAAAACACTACACAGAGGAGACTGTGAGTGTATTAAAAGAAAAAAAAGAGATGGAGTGGAGGGAATGGATGAACTAAGTGGGATGGGAAAGTGTGAGTGTGTGTTTGCATGAAATCACAGAATCACTAGGTTGGAAGAGACCTTTGAGACCATCAAGTCCAATCCATGCCCTAACACCTCAACTAAACCATGGCACCCAGTGCCACATCCAGTCTTTTTTTAAACACATCCAGGGTGGTGACTCCACCACCTCCCTGGGCATACCATTCCAGTACTTGATCACTCTTTCCATGAAAAACTTTTTCCCAATATCCAGCCTATATTTCCCTTGGCGCAATTTGAGACTGTGTCCTCTCATTCTGTTGGTTGCTGCCTGGAAAAGAGACCAACCCCCATCTGACTACAGCCACCTTTCAGGGAGCTGTACAGAGTGATAAGGTCACCCCTGAGTCTCCTTTTCTCCAGGCTGAACACCCCCAGCTCCCTCAGCTGTTCCTCACAGGGTTTGTGTTCCAAGCCCCTCACCAGCCTCGTTGTCTCCTCTGGACGTGCTCAAGTGTCTCAAGGTCCTTCCCAAACTGAGGGGACACAACTGGACACAGCACTCAAGGTGTGACCTCACCAGTGCTGAGTACAGGGGAAGAATGACCTCCCTGCTCCTGCTGGCCACACTATTCCTGATACAGGCCAGGGGCCATTGGCCTTCTTGGCCACCAGGACACACTGCTGGCTCATGTTCAGTCAGCTGTGACCAGTGCCCCCAGGCCCCTTTCTGCCTGGGCACTGTCCAGCCACACTGTCCTCAGCCTATTGCACTGCAGGGGGTTATTGTGGCCAAAATGCAGGACTTAGCACTTGGACTTATGAAACGTCAATAAGCATGTGTGTAAAGACAGCTCAGCCATTGCAGAATCATAGAAGGAAAGGTAATTAACTGGGGAGAAAAAAACAGGCCAGGAAGTGTCCAGGAGATAACATGGAAATTTCATTAATCTTTTTTCAGTTACTTTGTACATATAATTAGTTTTGACAACTAGCTCTCAGCTTGCCACTGCTGAAAAATGGTTTTGGAGAGAGTCTGAGGAGCAGTACTGAAGGGTAAGGTAGAACCTCCTCAGCTGACTTGGGCATCTTTATTGTATCTATTTACTGTTCCCAAAACTGTGTATAAGAGCACAACCTGATTTTACCTGTTGTTCTCCCATTGCCTTGTGAAAGACAAGGAGCCAATACTGTTATTCATTTGTACCAAATCAAGCAGCTCTGTCTATGCTACGATATACAAGTTCCACCTTTTCCAAGAAATCTTTGTTTACCTGCCTTGATTTTAAACTATCAGCTGGCCAATGAACTCAGCATTTTGGTGATGGAGCACGGACTGAGTGTGCAGGGGAGGCTGTATCCCCCAGAGGAATCTTGCCAAGGGGAAGAAGTCCCAAACTGCATATAAAGGACAGCCTGTTGATCTCATAATGAGCTGCCTCACCCACTGCTCTGTTTCCAGTGGTGGCAAAAAGAGATGCTGTTTAGAAAGACCATGTGAGACTGGTTATGTTCTTTTCCCCAATAAGTAGCATCCATAGCTGTTGTATTAGGGGTACTAGAGGGTATGCTCCTGCCTTATCCTTTTAGCATAAAGACACACTAATTTGTTTAATCCATTTTTGAACATGCTAACACTGTCTGCCTCCACAAGCTCCTGTCCTGGCAAGCTCCAGAGGTTCACTGCTCATGTGTCAGCAAATACTTTCTTTTATCTCTTTTAAACCAATCTTTTGGTAGTTGCCTGAAGTGTTCCCTGATCCCATACAAAGTCCTTGTAAACAACAGTTACATGTTTGGTTTAACTAACACATTCATCATTTGGTAAATCATCATTACCTCACTCCATTGTCTCCTTCACTCCTGAGTGGAGTCCTAGTATTTTCAGTCTTCATAAGGCAGCAGCTTCAACACCTCAACTATTTTTGCTGCCCTTTAGAAGAATGCACAACAGGGCTTTTTGGAATTTTGTTTGTTCCTTTTTTACGTAGCAGTAACATTACACTCTTTGCCCTGTTCCTAACAACCTTCTTATGAGTTCCAACATTTTATTAGAGTTTGTTTGCCATTGCATACTGAGCTGATGATTTCAGAGAACCATGAATAATGGCTCAGAGGTCTTTTTCCTATGTTATAACTCCCAGTTCTAGGTCTAATGTGGATAATTTTTTCCTAGATGCATTTCCCCAGATTTATCTATATTAAAGTTCATCTGCCACCTTTGAGCCAGCTCAGTTTGGTGATGTCTTCACGGCCTGCCCAGAACTTGTCCAAAAAAGAATCAGGCCCAAACAATGCAATGACAGCGACTCCATGGTATGAGCTTGTTGTCATTTTATTTTAGTTGACCTGTTTAACTTCTATAACTCCCTAGCAAAAGAAAACCCTCCAAAACCTCCTTAAGGTTTGAAGGCTAGTTTCTATTTCTCTAACCTGGTGGAAATACACAGATTTCAATCACAGATTATTTACAGAAGTGAATAAAGCCAATTGTGTCCTGCAGGGAGAAGAGTGAAGAATACTGTGCAGCTACTTCTTACCTTCACAAAAAGGGACTTTGCATTGTATTTCTGTCCTGAGATTGTTCTTGATAAATATGAACTTTGAAATACAACCATAACATCAGAAGCATAAAGTCATGTACAATGCTAAGTTGTTGCTACATCTCCTTACAATAAAAAGATGAAAAGCAAGCCTGGTTCTCTCAGATGAATGACCCGAGCTGCAGTGAGCAGCCCTAGCCGCAGTCCTGGATGCCGCTGGCAGGCGCTGCTGTGATGCCGGCAGAGCTGTCCCGGGCGGGAGCGGCTCCTGGCGCGGCGGCTCCATCTGCCGGCACCGGTACCGGTACACGGGCACCGACACCGGTACCGCGGCTCCATCTGCCGGCACAGCCGCCCTGGGCACAGCCACACGGGCAGCTCCTCCCTCCCCCTCATTTCTTACTAAAACAGCTACAGTAAACTCAGAATGGATCTCTTCTCCTGCTATCCTTGCAGCCAGCCTGTCACTTCATGGTAAGGCAGAAGCTTTTCGTCTTAGGAGCTTTATGTGACATTGTACCTCATGCACCCTGCCCAGCATTGCTGACCCTAAACCATTCACAAGCTGCGAGTCAGGTCCTCCAAAATAATGAGATTCTACAAGTGCTGGATTTGTATCTTGGAGTCTTCACAGTCTTTCTAAGTCTGCCATTGCCACAAAGGCTATCTGTCCCTTAAGAGCAGCAGCAACTCACCCTAGCAGCAGGATCCTTAAGAGAAATAGCAAATGACACAAGGCCAATGAATTTGTAATTCCATTTGTTTCAAAGGTCAGCTCTACTTAGTGCTGAGGGGAAATTCTGCTCTTACTTCCATTAGTGAAATTCCTCACAGGCAACTAGATCTCAAAAGAAGCTGCATTGATATAACTAAAAGAACAATTTGGCTTCTTGTTCACCATTAAATTTCTCTCTGTGGTAACTGTCTTTTTCTAAGTACATTTGCTCCAGCTAAGACTCAGGCTTGTTGTTTGAAAATTTCATTATCTTTATTTTATTGATTTTTATTTTTGGTCAGGGGATGGATCTTGGACTTGGCCCAAGAAAAGCTGTCACTGCCATGGGTAGGTCTGGTGTATCTTAGATTATTCTGTACAAGTCCTCATCCTTTCTGTCCTGCAGCTCATTCCAGTCCATGGTGATTGCAGCCAAGGAATGAAGGTAAACTATTCCTGCCCTTGTCTCAGCTCTTAGAGCTGATTACAAGTTGGAAAAGAGATCTACAAACAATTCTTTTTCTCCTCTGCTCCTGAATTTTGAGTTAAAGTATCTGGTGATGATTCACCTTGCCTTTTATTCCAAAAACCCAAAGCTCAAAGCTGGCCCTACACGTTCCCCAGGGCTTCAGATCCTAGGCCAAGGTATTAACAGTTTGAAAAACAGGTGTAATCAGGAGATAAGTGCTGGATTTGATGCCAGATTTTATGCAGGAAGCAATTGCAGCCAAGTATTGAGCTCTTATGCACCTTGTCTATCAGGTAGGCCTCCCACCCCATTTTCCCTTTTGCCATAACTTTGTATTTTATCTTGAAGGAAACACCTCAAGACCGTCTATGCCCAGAAGTGCTACTGAAGAGTGAATCATACTCAATACACCACATTAGTTTTTTGAGTTGTCCAGCCTGTCTAGATCATGCTGCAGCTTTTTGCTTTCCAAAAATAGGGAAGAGGCAGGGAAGATGTAGTTTTGATTTTTACAGAGGCATAGAGATGCAACCTAGCTGGGGTATTCATCTGGACCCAGGAACCTTGAAATACTTCCAGGCCATGAAGTTTGTGAGGATATCATTTATTGCATTATTAAGTTATGCTAAAGTATGTTTTGCACTTTCAAAATAATAATGAAAAAAAAAGGCCATTGGACAGAACATGAGTCAGCAAATCTGCCACATTTCTATTTTATAAGGAAATAGAACACTTTTTGCCTCGTTAGTCTGTTTGGTAAAGCTTATTGAACCCAAACCATTTGTAACAAAGTGATGCTAAAAGCCAGTCATTGGTGGGCACTGCAAGCAGAACTGCTCAAGCAGGCAATCAGATCACCAGGAAGTCCCAGCACCTTTGTACAGGGCAAGACAACTGTGGGAGGTCCCAGCTTTGCAGCAAGAGCGCAGAACCTTTAAGATCACTTCCAAAGCCAAACGATTCAATGTGCTTTTCTCTTCAAGGTATGCAGAGCTTTTCGCAGGTTTGTTCTGATCTGCTGTTTCTTGTGTCACAGCACTGATCCAATGACAGAAACCACACCTTGCTGAGACGACCAGGAAAAGGTGTTTGGATGATATTAAAATCTGCAGTCATAATCAAACCCTGTATGGATCCACAGGGTTCAGTCCTCATTTAAGAGCCTCTCTGTAGCCAGGCACAGTAACTCTGGACATAAGTGCATGAATATATTATCCACAACCTCCAGAATTTTTATTGACATTTGCAATTATTCCATGGCAAGAAAGATGTTAAAACCACACCTAGACATAACCTAGTTTGATCATTGTGTTCCCTTGAAAGGTAACGTGACAGGTTAATTGCCAAAACCTAGCTCAGGTTTCTGCACTGAAAGGTGCCATGTCCTGGCAGGCTCAAGGCAGGTAGTATTTTGCTAGCACCAAGAATTCAGGGCTCAGACATGTCATACAGCAGGGAGCATCTGAAACCTACAGATTCCTGAGGACCTTTATCCTCTCTTAAGATGCAGAGGGTAGATCAACACCTCAAACAGGAACTCCATGTCTACTTACAATTGGATAACAAAAATTTGTTAGAATACCTGGAAACTATGATGTTTGATACAGGACTGCTGATTTGGCATTTCAAACCTCCTTTTGACTCATTAACCTCCACAATCTTTCTACCTTTTAACCCCACGTAACCAATTGCCAGAGTAGCACGACCATGACAGAGACAGGAGTGGGGTCAGGTCACATACAATCCACACTACAGTGCTTCCTTCCAGTCCACAGTGGGCAGCAGTAGAGGCTGCTGGGCAAGGCACCAAGAAACTCTCAACTGACAAACCAGGTTTCCCTTCGGCTCCACAGATCTCCTGAGAGAGGCCTCTGGCAAGCAAGTTGTTCATCACTGTCTCTGTTTCCAGAGACACAGCACTTACCTTCTTTAACGAGCACCTTGAGGATAAATACAGTAAATTCTGAGCTGGTCAGGTTATAAGGGTGTTAGATAAACATTGTAATTGAGCAAAAGAAGGTGGGAGAAAAGAAAGCAGTCATGCTGAATTCAGCTTTGTAAAAAAATTAAATGTTTTCCATTTCTGTTTACTAACTTTGGTACATAAGATTTGTTTTTCCTTCTGTTTTTTTTATTCTTTCTGGTTTTCTTTATCTAGTCAACAAAGACTACTGTGTCACAAACAACTGTACAAATACAGCTAAGAAAGAAAGACAATATGCTCTCACTTTCAAGTTTTTCTTTTTGTAAGACTGAAAAGAGCAATGTTCTATTTGCATCTCAGTCTGAGAACTAATGGTTCACTGTTATCTTTGGAAAAAAACCTGGGAGGCCTTTCTGTACAACCTGGGCAGCCTGGCAAAGGAGCATGAAATGCATCAGGATGCTTTTGTTTAGAGACCAATTTCACAGTATCTAGATAAAAATGGAACAAACAAGCTTTTAAGAGTTTTAAGCTCTGTTATTTTTTGAAATTCAGATGGAGAAATTATGAATGTCAAAATTCTTTAAAGTTAGAAAACAAATGCAAAACTACAACAATTAGGGGAAGTGCAACAGGAGTCAGCATTGTCATCTGGTTTTGGAAGTGAAAAGACAACACAGGTCTAGTGATTATCCAGTGTTTTTTCTTCTATTTTTATGAAGGACACAGGTTTCTGTAGTCAGTGGCTTTGCCTCTCTCTTTTAAAAGTTGTATTTTAAGGAAACATTTTAAGTAGCACAACTTTACTCGCATCAGGAGTTATAACCAATATACACAGCCAGAGAAATCATGAGAATATGAACAGACTGATCCCCTGCAGATTAATAATCCTGCAGGACCTGTGTCACTTTGGATTATTTCTAGACACTTAGCAAGTCAGAAGCAGAGTCAGGACTTCAGTGAAATATGTGCTGTGCATATTTTCTGTCAAAATTCTAACAAAATTTTAGCTTTCTAACATGCACTTTCATGTCCCTTTAGACTAACTGTTGCTTATCTCTGCACCCTTTGAAGGAAAGTCTCCTTTGACACTCCTTCTCCTTATTTACCAGCAGGTACCATTCAGTGCTATCCAAAACACCATGAAATATTTTCTAAGAATAGGGACCTGCATGCTTCCTTAGATATGCTGCACTGCAGCTTCACATCAAATAGAGATGTTAGATGAAAACTGTATTTGGCTATTTGGTCTTGTTCCTTTCACCTTAAATGAACTGAGATAAATTATTTCCCTATGTGCCCCTGCCCCCCAATGCCTTCCATTCTTTGGTGAGGTCTAAGCTTGTGTCCCTGAAGGTCACAATAAGCTTGGAGGAATTTTCTTACAAGGAAGAAAGATTTTTTTAGAACCAGCTTGCACATTTTCCCTGGAGTACCTATCACAAGGATTACATATTATACCCATATCAATATTTGCATGCATTCAGCACACACATACCATTTCTAGTCACGCCTACTTTTTTAGCTCCCAGTATAAAGTAATACTGAATATTCCAGTTTGACTGTCTATAGATCTTCCTCAAATTACAGCCAAATTCTGTCCATACTAACACAAAAATTCTATTCTTTGACTCCATTTTAGCTGTGAAAGTTGTTCTTCATTACTGTAGTTTTTACCTCTATCTCTTCTCTGTCCTTTGTTTATCTTTGATACTTAAGAGGGAAAGTTCAGTCTTTCCTCACTGTGCAAACAGTTTCCATGCTACACTAACTGCACTCTGCTATCTGGACTTCCACAAGTAGATTAAGAGACTTGAAAAGCACTCACCAATCACGGATTTTACACGTCAAGTTTGAACTTGGAGGTTAGATACAAACGCCAACTAAGCTTGGACAGCTCTTTAATTGACTCCATATATGGAATTCATACTCTGTAAGTTTAAATATGCAAAATATTAAGATCTGCCCTCCATGATCTCGGCTGGCTGCAGAGGCTGCAGCTGTGATGCAGTCTGTGGTGTGCAGGGCACAGCCACGTTGCAGGACACAGGAGAAACCAAACCAAAGATCAGAATCTGTTTGAAATGTTGTAACTGACTTTACTCTTCTCACCAATATTCACATGGCAAAATAGCTGTAAAACTAATTAAATATATATAAAACTAGTCCCAATATAACTGTGCCTTCTCATGAAATCTTAGCCTCAATTTTGTGTATCTAGCATCAGGTGAGTCAGAGCAGCAAGGTAGGTTCTCTGATACTTTCCAAAGACAAAATTAATAACCAGACTACTGCCATAAATATATTAAGTAACTTTAATGCTGCTTAGCATAAATCTTCATTATATACTTTCATCCATATACTCCAGTGTAAATGTATTTTATACAATATGATAATTTTTAAAAGTATATGATTCCAGATAAAATGTTCACAAAAAGTTTCAATGCAATGAGAGAATTAGGGGAAAAAAATCAGCCAGAGTACAAAATCTTTGGAAGAAAAAAATCCTTCAGAAAACAGATATATGACAACATCCCATTGTAGTAATTCAGGATGACCAGGTGGTTCCACAGTCAGAAGGGTGCCACTCACTGCTGGTGCCACCCACAAGAACCTGCCTGGCTCAGCAGGGCAGTGCTGAGGGTGGCTGCCCCTCGGAGATCCTTGTACCTGACAAGTTTGATAAAGGGCAGACACCTTTGTTGGCTCAAGGAGAGTGAGTAGGCCTAGGAATGAAGGAAATCCTGTCTTCCCTTAAGCAATCACTGCTGGTCTCTGCAGAATAATCAGGTGCACTGGCAAGATGTAGTGAACAAGTTGTTTTACAAATGACAGGGAGCCTTCATTGTCCCAGCTTATCTTTTTGGCACTATTCACAAAAGCAAAAATTATTTACCACCAAAATAACAAAAAGCTTCACCATGTGCAAAATGACATGACTGTCAGGGAGCAGAGCACAATGCTATAGTTTAGTTTTGCTAAATCAATTTTCTGTATGCAATATTGCATGTCATCATACACCAGGATATCCAAGAGAGGTTAATTAAACATCATTCATGAGAAAAGCAAACTCCACAGTGGGCGGCGCGCTTTGCGTTCCACTGCTTTCAGCAAGATGTTGCATAGGCATCTGCCCAAATAAAAACACCTTTACAACACTGCAGCTTCAGAATGCAACAAATAACACACAGCAAGAATTGAGGTCAGACATTATTCACTATTTGGTAACATTCCATTCAAATGACATTGACTCACATAATACCTGACACATGCAGAACTTGAAGTAGCAAGAACAAAGCTGTACTCCAACAAAGTTAAACAGTGCAAAAATTCCTGTTAAAAAAATATACCATGTATATACATACACAACACAAATGCACTGTTTTGTTTTGTAGTATAAATAGATCTGATTAAGCTAAATTCCTAAAACTAATAAACTACTGATTGAAAGTCCCAGTTTTCATCTAGTATGGAACACAGTAAGCTTTAAGGCTCAGGTGACCCTAGCCAGATATAGCTATAAGAGAGTATAAAAAAGATTTCACTGGATGGTTTTTTAAAATATTATCTCTGTACATCAATGTTAATAACATATATGTACTAAGTTGAAATTTCAGTCAGGTTGGGCTCTGGTCATGCAAACAGCAGCACACAGAACACCCATGACTACTAGGAGCCTCAAGGCTCTACCAGTGTGGAGTGCACTGTAACACTGCAAAGCACTTAATCCCAAGGCTTAACAAGGGGGGAGCTTTTTAGCTGCCTGTGCAGTTAACATCTTGGCTTGGTTTCCATTTTCTTCCTCTTCTGGTGTAGCACTGGAGTTCTGTTGTCTGCTAATGACATAATTCTTTATCCCTAACCACTCTAATACCTTACAATGAGTACACAGTAAAAGTAAATATCAGAAAGGGAAGAGATGGAAACTATTTTTTCTGTTGGAGAAGTCCTGATTAGGGGTTACTTGCATTTAAAGCAGATTCTAAGAAGGAAAAAAAAAAAGTCTTTTTAGAATTCAATTACAGTAAAACAGACAAATAGCACTCAATTTGAAGTGGAACACATGGGCATTAACCTCTCTTCAACTGTTATTTAGCCTCCATCTCCTTAATGCCAGGGCTGTGCTGCAACCATAACAAATAGCCGTTGCAAAGGCAAAAATCTAGAGGAGGAGCAGAGAAAAAAAAAAAAAAGAAAAAGTGAATAACACATATTGTTCTACAATATTTTTCTATTCTAAATGAATACAGGAACACAAGTGATTCAAAAGGTACTTCCCCCAGCCAAAATGCTTAAGAAGGTAAAGATAGGTTTGGAATCCTCTAAAGTTTTCTCAGGATCCCAGGTTTATTTCTCAGGCTCTTTGTAATAACCCCATTTACTACTACCTCATGTTACTACTTTTCACTTGCTTGCTTCAGCAGACATTTAGAAATAGAATTTATGGTGAAAGTAAACATGCATATGTACACTGTGTATTTCAGTTCTCTTATCTAGACTGATCAAACATCAATCTTAGATGTTTCCAGGTAAATGCCTTTACCACAGCAAACATCAAAGAAGACATCCCTCTAAACAGCAGAACCCTTTTACTTGCAGAAACACAGAAACAACTCCCATCTGGCCTCCTTGACCAGATATCCAGTCATTAGAACAAATTCCTAGGCAATTTCAGGGAAGTTGCCCTGTTCAAGAACTGAACTGGATAGATTTGAACTGAAGGTCACGCCACAATGAAAGTGAACATGTAATGTACACTGGACAGAAGAAATGAGAAACTGAATTTCTGAAAAAACATTTCTCATATTGTCCAGTGATAACAATGAATTCTGTCTCTTTAAATATACCTATTAAATAATTTTTGCTTTACATACAAGTGTTAATTTGACTAATTAAAGTTTTGAAGAAATGCTACACCAAGAACCACCACCTGTAAAACACGAACATATATATATTTCTAATCATGGTATAAAAATGTCATCTTAAAAGACAGAATGTTAGCAACCTCTTTTTTTTTTTTTGTCATGTGGCTCACAGGACTGTTTTAATGAAATATTTTAAAAATTCAATTTTTTTTTCTGTATGTTTTGTCTTTCTAAATACACGTTTCTGCAAAAAATGCAAAGACACTAAAGGCTACATTTATCTCATTCACCGTTTTCCAGCTACTCTTAATTAAGATACTGAGACAAGTTACAAAAGAGTCTTCTCCTTCTCTGTCTTCACAGGGATTTGAGGGGCTTGAAGAACTGAATTGTCCCTTAAAAAATTAGTATGGAAGCAGGGAACGGTTTCTTGGAGTGTCCAGTATTCTGTTGTCAGACAAAATGAGTGCTGTGACCATATATTCAGTGGGATCTGAATACACTAAACTAGGACAGAAGAGGTACTCTTGAGGGTATAATTTAATGCATTTGTTTAGTATACAGAACCTCCCTTAGCTCAGGCACAGCTGGAACACCACCTCTGCCCGTGTGCCGCTCAGCCACCCAGGGATCAGAGTGTGTTACTGAGTGCTCCAGTGTGATACTGGCAGGTGGGTGATGTGAGGAACTATGGCCTTGGGACACTGACACACCCACTTCACCTTTTCAGGGCCTGGCTTGCCAAAGCTAAAGGCTTCTCCTTTCTATTCTGCTCTTGCAGACAAAATATGAACCTTACACTTTCCATTCACTGTTTTTATCTTAAGATGAAATCAAAGTGCATAGTGTGCAAAAGTTATGGTGCACAGAGTTCTAAGGACAACAGATAACCACAGAGAGTTTAGAAGCTTAATAAATATATACAGTTCCCTGGTAGGAAAGTCTCTGGATGAAACAAAAAATTAAGAGCAGTTGTTTCAGTTCTTTAAGTCAACCCTGCCACACCTCTACTCATCCATGAAGAGTCCAGCCAGGATGAAAACTAAAGATCAATATATTTTCTGATTCAGCTATGGACACCCACCCACATCACCAAATACATAGATTCGGTGATGATGCAACTACAATGAGAAAAATGCAATCTGGGCTTAGGCTATCAATCAAAGCACTCTAATAATTGCAGCAAGAGACAGCAGGGTCCTGATGTAGTAAGTACAAATGTGAGCTTCACAAAGACCTAGTCCAAATTTTTTTTTATCTCCATGGCATGTTCAGGACTATCTAAGTGATATAAAAAAAGCAACTGAAATTTTGAGCACAGATGTAAATTTCATACCTCATCCTCTGATAAAAGCTCAGTTGTTCTTTTTCTTCTAATAACCAAAACTGTTTTTATAAAATACCTTGTCTCAAAATTATAAGCTGTAGTAATCATATATTTAAAACACTACAGTGAAGATTATCAACTCTACACTGTACTGAAGAGTATGTAGCTATCCCATAAGCATTAGCTTATACCAATATTTTTGCACATTTCTGTTAGGTACTACTTGCTATTATCAAAGGCAATGCTTTCTCTCACAGCTCCCCTTTCTATTCCAGTATGCTGTTAAATTCCCAAGTTGAATGGCTGGCTGCAAGTGCTTGCTACAGACTTCTGTTGCCCTGGTACAAATACACAAAACACCTACCGAGGCTGCTATGCTTATGTTATATTCACGACCATTTAGAATACTCTCTTGCGTGGTGGAGTTGAATTTGCGGGGAAAGTGATGCAGAGATGTAGTTCCTGCTTGCAGTAGAAATGCTCCAAAGTAAAAGACAAATGTAGCCCCATGGAAAAGAAAATCCTAAAAAACAAATAACAGAATCAGTCTGGGCTCCAATACACATCTAATTCTTCTCATCTCAGTACAAATGAAATCCAATACTGAAACATGAAACAAGAGCTGATAACACTAACGTGAGATAAGGAGTATTAAATCCATCTGACAGCTTAACCTGGGCATGATTTCAGAGTTTCCTGCAATTATAAGCAACTCATTAACCTTATTAGTGATAAAGGGCAGCTCTCCCTCTCCCCAAATCTTATATTCTTTCAAATTAAGAGGCACATGCTCATCTTCATGTACTTACACTGACATTTCAGACCACTTTAAAGTTAGTGGAGTTTACAGAAATCCCCCTTCAGACAGATAAAAAAGAAGACATATATAGGCCAACCTATATTGTACAAGCAGTACAATACAATCTTGCAGTCCCATAAGTCCCTTCTCAGCTATAACCAAAGCTTCAAAAATCTTCCCTCCATGCTTAAATTTAGCTGCTCTAAATGCCCAGAAACAACTCAGCTTTGACACAGCTGAAATGTCCAACATCCTAATACAATGAGATCCAAGAATTGAGGCATTTCTACAACTATCTCTGACTTGGCTCTACCCAATAGTTAGTAACTTGACAGCTATTCATGATACTTGGAATAAAATGTCCAAGACTTGTGAGGACAGGTTTTAGGATTTACTTCAAATATGCTTCTCTCCTGGCCCTCTCCAGGTAGTTCCGTCCTCTATGATGAATGCTAACTTAAACCTATGTAACATTTAAACACCTAACTCTGATTTCTGGGTTCCATTACTGACACACATAAAAAAGGTCTGGTGCCTTTGTAGGCCCTAGTTCAGACCCCAGTGTTCCAGCAGCAAGATCTAAGGCATGTTCCAGTACAGTTTAAAATGTCTAAAGTACTCTTCCAACATCTCCTTCCGTTATTCTGTCTGAAAAGCTGGTATTTGCACTGCTCTCAATTCTTGATCCATACAACACATACTTTGTGCCTATACCTGTGAAGGTCTGCAGAAGTCATAGAGACTATTTTTAAAATATATGCAGGTATATGTATGCTTTATGATACCTATGATATGCAGTCTAACTAATGAGTTCTTTATGAACTTTAACTTCACTTGAGTGTAATGGACTACCAGTATGCCTAGAGTGAGAACCCAGGATACTTTATGTGTGTCCTGCACTCAGCACTGGCCTGCACTAGAAATTACTGCGTGACAATCCTTACTGACAATCCTTACCTGCCTCCTGCTGCCTGCCTGAGAGCAAAGTGAGAATGTGCTGCACAACCCTGTCCAGAGAAAAGCATTCTCTTCCTAGACGTGAGATTTTCTTTTAATTAAAAGAATCTTCTTTTCAAACTGATTATTTGTTCCATATTTGATTGCAGCTAAAGCTACTTAAATCACATCCTAGTCAGTGTTGATAAGTTATGATATAAGCTGCTGCTATTACAGTTCCCCATTCCACTTAGATCAGGACTGATTGCACACACGAGAGTTATTTTTTGGGAGCGACTCTTTCATCTCCTTCATTCTTCTGCCAAACCCTCTAATTTCCTTCTCCTGGAGGTAATTATAGTGAAGCTCTGTAGCATCAGTAATGTTTCACACCTACATGGTTATGGTTTCTGTGACCAAAAACCCCAAGACCTTATGAGGGATCTTTTTTTGGGTTTTAGTAATTGTTATCATAGTGCCTAACTCTCCCTTGCTCCCACACTAGTATAATCATTGAAACCTCATACAAAGTGAATGCAAAACACTATCAGAGCAGCATAAGTTAGTTCATATCTAATTTTGTAAATGAGTGTGTTGTGAGTCAGGCTGTAAAGGGCAGTACTTGTCATACCATCTGGTTTAATACATTGATGTACTGAGTGATGGAGCTCCATAAGGTCCATTTTTTCCACTGTGTACCATCTTACTTTTTAAATATCTCTATTAGTATGAGCAGATATATTTATAGCCTAAGGTATTACTAGACCCAGGACTGCATTTATAGTAACAAAAATAGTTTCAGTGTTTCCAGTAATTATTTATTTGCAACAGAAGGTAAAAAAAAACCCCAACTTGTGAAGTGCTGCTAAAGAGTTTAGTGTCAAGAAGTTACAAAATATTTGGGTACCTGAAAATAGTGGTAAAGTATCTTCTCTTATTTTTGCTTACAGCTGGAAGGGGCTGGGTTTCAGCTACCAAGTTGGAGATAAAATTATTCTTTCTGCATTTATTTGAGATGCTGACTGAGTTATGACAGTTTTTTTGATAAAGTTACAGATGCAGTTTTTATACAAGTCATGTATCCATTTGCTGACACAGAAAATTTTCCAGCAATTTATTATATACAAGGGGACAAAATTAACTATACGACAAACTGCCAGCATCAAGTAGCCAATGTGTAACACACACAGCTGTTATAAGATGAAATTTGTATAGCATTTTCAATCTATAAAATACTTTGTCCTTACCCAGCAACTCTTAAATAGATGTATGATTGCAAACTGGCAAACAGTTTCAATGAAACCCAGGACACTATTAATTTACATTAGTTATGCTAAAGGGCTTTGTTGCATCATAATTTGTGAGGATGTTGCAGCATAAATCCCTGTAAAGGTCTCTGTGATTGTAACTGATTATTAGCCTAATTACTGCCTGTATTGTGCTGGAAAGCTGATGGTGTATGTATGTTTTTTCACTACTAAAGTGCTAAGGTTTGTTTTTTAATAGAATCCAGTCTGTTAGTACTGATGGGCCTTGATTTATCAGAGCTCCAATCCCATAAAGCTTTATAATTTGCTTTAAAGAACTTTTGTTCTAAGGGCCTGTCCATGAATTACCTGAACTGACAAATATCCCCAGCTGTTGATACTGAAGCATGCAATTCCAGCTATGATCAAGGGAAGTGTCAAAAGGATCACTAAGCTGCCCAGGAGCAAAGTGAATGTGACCAGCAGTCACAGGCAGACATACTTCAGTAGGTTAGAAGTTGCAGTCCTTTTGCAAGTTTTTTTTTTTTTTTTAAATTAAAAATTCTGATCACAGTTATGCCACCTCTTATTATGTAAATTATCAATCAATGACCTGAGGTATCCATGCAGTTGACAAAAACTAATACAAAAAACTTCCCTTTTTTTAACAGGAATCTACAGTCTTTGAGAACTACAGGCACAAGCCATAACAATCAATTACAGCAAGGTTCAGGCTCCGTTTTCAAGCTGAAAAGCTCAGCAAATAGTTACATCTGTAGTATCAGCAAGCTCCCTCTAAGAAAGATGAAGACGTTAGGTCTCCTAATAAGATGTTAAGATACAGTGCAGGTTATTATGTCTTTTACCACCTAAGGTCTAACAGCCACTCACCACTGCTGTCCTAGCTTTGAGGAATTGACCCAAAAGTCACCAGTAGACTTTCTTAGCAACTGGAAGGGACCTTCTGGATGCTGAAGTCCAGTCTGTGCTATCTCACACAACCACATCACACAGTATGTTCATAAATGCATTATTTCCTTTATAATATTAGATATTTCTTTTTACATCCCATTATTCACAAGGTGTTACTACTACTTCTCTAATAGCCAGAAAGTATTTTCTGATTTCCAGTCCACAATAATTTCTGGTCATTTAAACCAATTTGTTGTCATGCCTTGTTAAATTAGTCCTCTTCCTGCTACTCACACATTTTACGTGCTCAGAGAGGACAAGTGTTCTCCTCCAAAGAGCTTCAAAAGCTCCTTCAGCCTCCATCATAAAACCTGGATTTCCTCTGCCACCTCTGTAACCCTATTCTTCCTTTTTTAAATCCCTGTTTGAAAAACTTCATGCTAAAGCAGAAAGCCAGGTGTTAAGACTTAAAATCAACACTTCTCATTAAATAATTTTCAGTTTATAAAGCAAAGATAATCCTTAAAAAAAAAAATAAAAATCTTACCGCCTGGTTCCAGTTGACAGCAATTCTATTTGCATAACCAAAGAGGAACACAGAGAGGAACACAATGGAGAGGAACCACGCTGTCACTGCCACAAACATTACCCATCCCTGCAGCAGTGGCAGTGGAACTCCAGTAGAGGCGACCAAAATCCAGACTATTGTTCCAAACAGCTGCAACGAAAGGAGCACAGAGAATAAACTGAGAGATAACTTTTACTCCTTTCTGCCTAAGAGCTGATATCACACACTACATATCATCAGATGACTCTTAGGAACACTACAAAAGTACTCAGAAAGGCCAAGTTCTCCTCTCAGAAATGATAGGCACTAAGTGACAAAGCCACTCTGAAATTCCTAAAAGCTCTTAAAATAGTCTTGAAAGTGGGATTTACAAACCCAGGTGACTTTTGTGCTGCTGCTGAAAATTTTACCCTTACTGTAATTTTAAGCAAAATATGAGAAATGTGAAAAACATGCTCCTCACACATACACCCCCACACACCTCTCTCTCTATATACACAAATCAGCACAAAAAGGATGCACTTCTACTACTGTGGATTCAATCTCATACTGTTTTGCTTTGTAGTCCAAATCAGATAAAATACAGAAAGGAGATAAAGACACTCATTTTTTTCAATGTATTTGTAATACCAAGCTGAAAGAGGACACGAAGCATTAAAGCAAAAGAAAAAAACTAGAATACAGAATCAGGTGAGTTGTAGACTATGCTGTAAAGACTAAAAAATATAGAGCTTTCCAGAATCATCCCAACTTGGATAAGGATTCAGCAGCGCCAATTTTCATTTCAGCAGACTCCTCACAGCAAATAAGTGGCAGGGACACTGTGCTAGGGATGGCCTGATGGAGAATTTATATACTCTAAGGCTTCCCTGGTTTAATCAACTCTTAGCTGAAAGAACACTACTATTTCTTCCTGCAAATCCTGCCTTTTAACAAAAAAAGGATAAATACATGGCAATTATGATTCACTCCAAAGATGTTTATTACAGAAAGACTGAACTTCATAATCCAACCTGCTGAATAGCGTCAACTAAAATCTATTTCCAAGCACAAGTTACTTCTTTACCATTTAAATTCTACAGATTTACAAACCAGGAAGTCAGAGGTTACATTTTCAGATTCAGAGAGCTTTCTTTTGTATCATAGCTGGATAAGAGATACCTTTCAAAACATGCCTGCTACAAAATTAGTTGGTTCCTCTCTGCTGTAACACTGAAGCAGCACATATGTAAAGATGCATTGCTAGTCTATGTTCAAAGCTCCCATGGGTTTATGTATTACTGGTCAAGTTGTTCTCTAAGGTTCCTTTTTTAGCTGTGAAGAACCAAACTTTCTCTAGTTTCACAAGACTGCAGGTGCAAGTCTGTTACTTGGTGACCAGAGAGTGATGGGCAGTGAGGAAGCAAAAAGGATACCAGAAAGTGTCTGTTAAATAAAAAACAGAGACAGACAAAATGTTTTAAGTATTTTGAATGTGCAAACTTGCAGGGTTCCTTAAAAATAAATTTAGAACTGTACTGAAGAGAATGCTAATTTCGGCATCCACTGTTGTGCTATTTCCCTCACACTACACCTGTCCACTACAGCTTAGCTGTCAGAAGTACAAGTGGTTGGCCAACCGAATTAACCTTTTGTCCCTGCTGCCTCTGGGTCTGATTTAGTGCCCGGACTTGTGTTTCGAGTTTCGACTTGTTCCTTGCTTGGGTACAATTTTACAGCTTGGGAGGTGGGATCCAGCTCACAGGCTGGGACCCAAGTAGTATTCTGCTCTGACCATAAGAAAACAAAACAAAACAAAATTTAAATGATTTAATAAAGTTAGATAAGTTCTACTACGTTTTTTTGTTTTTGTTTTTATCTCCCACTAATCAGTGGCACCGCAGAGCGTCATACCCAACCACAGCTCAAAGGTCCTCAGCCCCGTGTACCCCAGCGCGGTCTAACACACACACGACATTGAACACACTCGTAGCAGTTTGCAGAGGACGCTGACACGTGCACAGACAAAACCCAGTGTAGCTCCCCGTGGTTCCTTTAGGGGTCGGGGGGACAGAGCGGCTCAGAGCCCTCGACAGCTCCAACAGTCCCGCGAAACCCATCTGTGTGCGGGGCCGCGGCCCGGCCCGAGGGGAGCGAGCCAGGCCGGCCGGAGGGTCCCGGTCCTGTTCCCGGTGCCGGTCCCGGTGCCGGTCCCGGTGCCGCTCCGCAGAGCCCCGGCCCGGCCCCACACGTGCCCCGTCACAAAATGGCAGGTGAGCAGCGCGGGCAGGCCCCGGCGCTCCCCGCCCCGGCCCCTCGCACTCACGATCTCCAGGAAGATGACGGCTCCCGAGAAGGTGCGCAGGATCTCCAGGCCGGAGGGCAGCGTGACCCGCGGAGGCGGGGAGTAGGGAGCGGAGTTGGGAGGCGGCGGCATGGACGAGGCTCCCCTGGGCAACATGTTGCAGCGGCAGCGGCTGCTGTGCCGAGCGCGGCCAGGTGGGCGAGGAGGCGGCGGCGAGGGCGGGCGCAGGTGCGGGCGGGCCGGTTCGGTCCGCGCCTCCCCGGCCCGGCCCAGTCCGCCCTCCCCCCGGCCCGGCCCGGCGCCGGCACCGCCCCGCAGTGCTGCCTCGCCCGGGGCTGGGCGGCGGCCGGGCCGGGGGCCGGGCCGGGGCCGGGGTCGGGGTCGGGCACCGGGGCCGTGCCGAGCCGTGTCCGGCCGCTGCCTCTCGGCTACCCCACCAGCGCGGCGCTCCGCATTCACGAGTCCTGAATCAGGCCGGCCAGACTCGGGGCGTGATTTCCTAATGCTGGCTTGCAAAAGGTTGTTATTTACCTTCTGGTTACGAATATTTGGGCTTCGAAATTGCGTGGTTGCACTTTTTTGTTTTTTTTAAAGGAGCCTACTACGTTATCCATTGAAAATATTGAAAACATTTCATTGTATCTTCTTTTTGTTCTGTCTGGCTCAACTGTGCACCTCTGCTTAAAAGCAGTAGAAAATGTTTGTAAAAGTTTGGGGTAGAAAAAGGTAAACATTCACCACACCACTTATAATCTGTTTTGTTTTCTTATGCTTATTTGTAGAAGCATCCTCTCCAGATAAAGGATATGCCATCCAGCAGCATTTGGCTTATTTCTGCCTTGTAAATTGTGGATTAAGCTGGTATGTCCTGCCTCGGGAATGACTGAGTTTCACCCAGTGTTGTCCCATGCAGTGTTTACCCTCCACACATGCAGCAGCGACTTCAGAGATTACATTTTAAGGAGGTTTCATGGAAGTGTGTGTAGCTGCTCTGGAAGTTGAACTAGCGTGGACATAAAGACTATATTTCTTTATTTTTAGATGCGTGATGTTTCTCAGATATGCTTTTGTGATGACAAGAAATACCACGGTCTGTGCTGCCTGTTTTCCCCACCCCAATTCAAGCCCTAGGTGGAGGGCAGCTAGCTCCATAACAGGACTCATCTGTGTTTCTGCCGTACTATTCTGTACATAAATAGGTTTGTGATGCTTTCAAAATGCATTAGTAGCTGCTTGGCTTTGAAATCATGGCTTCTAAAGGAGGAAGAAGCAAAAGTTTGCATTCTTTCTTGTATTCTGTCTTCATCCCTATGCCGCTTGTAGCTAGATGCCTCTAACTCTAAGGAGGAGATGTGGGATTGAATCCCCATTAGGCTGAAGAAGGCACTAAGCCCAACCTCCTCTCTATTCTGAGTGCTTTGCCCCATCATTTATCCAATGCCATAATATTTTTTTTCCTCTAAACCTACTTGAAAGTGAACCTTGTGTCCCATCCTTTTACCTTCAGGAAAAGACTCCAGGCTCTGGAAGTGCATGCCTACAGGACCCGGTTTGGGTGTGTTTTGGAAAGGAATGGGGTTCAGACTTGTGCCTAAGTGATTAGGTGTAGGGGGTTTGCTCTTGGGGTTGCATTCTGGAGACCATATATCCAATTAATTTCACAGTCTGGCCCTAAATCGCAGAGAGAGAAGTCTGAGTGGGTGGAAAACAGGGTTGGTTAGTTTATGATTCAGAACAAGAAATGTAATTGTCCTTATCTTGGTTATAAACATTTCCAGTGTTATTATCCAGCTGCACAGCTAATCTGTGTGAACTCCAGCAGTACTGGATTTTACTAATTATTACATACCATGTGCAGTCACTGTTTCTTGATTGTAAATACCACTTCTTTTTACCTGCACATTCCTTGTAACATTTATTTTCTTGAAATTTAGTCAATTTTAACAAAAAAGTAAAAATTTCGCTTTCACAGCAAGGTATAGATCCACTGAGTAGATTTTTGGCTGTGCTTTTTCTTAAATCCTAATCATTTAAATTAAAGTGTTTGTTTAATATATTTTTACGATATTCAGGCAAGATATGCTACAGTGCCATGTGGGATTGCTTTTATACTGATTCATGTACTGCTTGAATCTTTAAAGAACTGGATTTTTTAAAGAGATTGCATTTTTAAGTTTCCATTCAAAAGCACATGTTTGTGTTGAACTGCTTTTTAATAGTTTTGTGAAACTAATTGCATCTTGCATGTTACAAATTAAACTAATGATGCAGCTTCCAGTCCACCAGAGCCAATAAGCAGACAGAAGTGTATCGATTCACTGTGTGTAGGAAACTGTCTGTACACCCACAAGGACTAAAAACTGCTCTTAAATCGCTGTGAAAACCTCCCCTTTGGATTCTTATGCTTATGGCAGTCTAATGTAAAGGAGGCATTGTCATAGAACTACTGTACCAGTTGCTATCAATTTTAGATTATGAAAAATAATTGATGATTTAATTCCACATATAGTGATTTGCATATTATATATATAAATTAAAATATATTCTTTGAAAGTCTGTAATTCTTCTTCCCCAGGAGGCCAACCATTAGAAAAATGCAGTAAGTTATGAAAATCTATAGTCAGCTATAAGAAAAGATAAATTAGTGTTTTGAAAAAAAAGTTGGATATGAAAATTACTAACACAGCAGTTCTATGCAGCAAGATTCAGACTACCTTTTGTGATGTATGGCATGATACTTCTGGAAGAGCTGAATACTGGTAAGGATACTAAAATAACTGGTGAAAGTAATGTCAAGTTCAGAATTCATGGTCCTTAACACCTTATCTGAGTATGTTATCAGGAGCCCCTCAGTAAGAGATGTGATCTCATGTCCTATGTTAAAGTGTGCACAAGGGTGGTCTGCCAAAGTGGTCAAAGAGATGGAAAATACAAACCAAATAAATTATAGTAACCCTGTTCTCCTGTGGATCTGCTTCTTTCTTCCAGTTGCATTCTTATTCTGGAGGAAGTTGTCTTCAAAGTCATCTGTGTTTCTTTTAGATTTGCAAAGCTGCTTTCTTAATATGGAATACAAACTCTCCTAGTCCTATAGTTAGTTACACATCAAAAATAGAAAGCCTAGAGCTGATCATGCAAAACAGACTTTGTTTATGGATGAATTAATTTAACATGCTCCTGGAAATTGCATGCAGAATTCTGATCTCATACTAGTACAAACTCTGGAGTCATTCCCATTTAGGCAGTGAAATTAAATAGGCATAAAACTGGTTTTCATAAGATGAGTGATAAGGAAAGCCTTTAGCAACATTTGTGTAGTGTATTTATTCAGTGGTAACAGAACTTCAGGGTCGTGGTTGGATCTATGCATATTATGAATTAGTGTGCAAATACCACCACATTGTTGAGGTTTCTTGGGAGGCAGTGCAACAGTTTAAATTTTTAACAGGCAGGCTAGGCTTGTGAATGCATGCTGCCCCTTCTTGCATCATTACACTTAGGAAAAAACAACTGTTGAAATTTCTCACTTCATCCAGTTAAACTGAGCTTGGGATGTGTGCTGAGAGGAAGTGAAGATAAATGTGCCACCTGTTTGGTACACCAGTGCCAGGGATAGCTGGTTACCAAACCAGTCCCAGGAGCAGTTAAGCAGTCTCAGAGCTGCTCTCAGCAGTGATTTCTGGCTGGCTCATAAGGCTATGCTGGTACTTTGGACATGGCCTCTTCCTGCAGGGAGTCTTCTGTGCCCAGAGCTGTGGGTGAAAGGCATTGACCTGGCTACTTTGGCTCTCAAGGTACCCTTTAAAGCAGGGAATCCTTTGCTGGCTGATTAGGAGTGTTCAGGGTCCCCTGACACAGGCACCACACAGCTGGAGGCTGGTGTGGGGCCAGGGACCCTCCTTGGTGGATTATGCTGGTGTTAGGGAGATCAGGCTGAGGTTCCTGACCTACTCTCATAACACTGTTTCCACGTTCCTAAGGTTACCTGCATGTCATTTGTTTGACTTGGTGGCACTGCTGTTCTCTAGTAATATAATGTGGCATGCCAAGGGCCAATTTTCCTTTGATTTACCTTGAGAATTTCTTTTAGATGTGTGAGGGTGCAGCAAAGGTAAAAATGCAGAATCTTATCATAGCATAGAGAAGGACCCTTACCTGAGATGGTGCAGCAGGCAAGGTGGGTAGAGAGGAACATGGCAGAGCAAAGCCAAGTTACCTAATGGGAAAATATCTCTAGAAATCAGTGTTCTGCTCTTGGCATAAGTGAGCCAGCAGGAAAAATGGTTTGCATGGATTGTCCTCAGAGGAGAGTGTGAAAGTCTCAGAGGTACAAACTGGGAGCATAACATTGTTATAGATGAGGGATGAATAAATAGTACTGGTTGTACATGACAGAATTGCCCAGGGAGGCAGTAGACAGACTGCACAGCAGCAGTAGTTTTTTTTTTTTTCCTGTCCCCCTCCAGCTTCATGGTATGAAGGACCAGTTCAGCGGGTTGCAGAGGGACTGAAGGAGGGTGGGCTAAGAGCTGCCTTGCAGGATGCAGCACAGACCCTGCCACTGGTACTGCTGGTGGCATGGACCTCCTCACTCTGTCAGCACTCAAGACTTGATGTGGTAATCTTTGCTCATAACGTGTTGGCCTCTGATCATATCTCTCCTTGGGCAGCAGTAGGTATCCATTGTTTTCATGAACTATCAGTTCTTTCAGGAAGTCAACTTTTTCCTCAGTTGCAGTTTGTTTGCCTTTTGGGGACTGTTTGTTTTATTGAGCAAAATCCTGGCTAAAAATCCAATAGAAGGCAAAGGATAATTAGGCAAAAGACAATAGTGGCTTTATTTTGTGATGACTAAATTCAGGAAGGAGAAACATGAAGATATTAAAATATGATTGTATAAAAAAGCACTGTAATGATTTGAAATAGCATAAAAATGCTGCTGTGAAAGGAATGAGTCTATATATTTAAAAGCTCTCAGAGTTTATTTGTAATAAAAATGATTTATCGGTGTTACAATGTATACACATAATTAGGACTTACCTGATGACTGTTAGTAGGATGGTAAAGAGCTCTTTCTAAGTATAGGCATCATTAAGGAAATCATAAGTAACTTCTATATTTTTAGTTAGCTTTAGTTTTTAAACCAGCAGGGTCTTATTCTAATGGCATGTGTTGTTACTTACAGTAACTACTGGAGTTATAAGGCTGAAAGGGACCTCTTCAGCTACCAAATCACTGGCAAACCTATAATCCTTTGACTGACTGTGCATCATTTCAAAACTGTCTCCAAGCTTCCAAGCATCCAAGGGTCTCTGGTGTTCACAAAATTAATTAATTTCAGTACTAAGAGAATAGTTTAAAAATAAACACAAAACTTATGAGTCAGATGCACTGCCATGTTTTAGCTTCTTTATGGAATGTACAGTACATTTTTACTCTTTTAAATTATAGATAGAAAGGCATTATTGGGATTTTTCTTTTAGATAAGAAATGCTGATGCAGCTTCTAGAAACATTCAGGTGGTTTGAGCCATGCTTCTGCATCTTTAGACACTCTGTTGCTGTTCCCATATTAATTAAAGGGGAAAATAAAATTATCACAGTTATTTGTTTGTACTGAAAAAATATTGATTTCATTATAAAATTCAAATTGTTCATAAAAAGTTGTTTACGGTTGTTTACATATAGGTGATTTTAGGGATATTGGTACCTGGAGTGTAATTTTCTTGAGTGAAGTTTGCAGCATTTTATATGCTGGAGGACTCCAAGGGTCTCAATTGTCATGAATGATTCATGATATATCAGCATTGGTTTCTCTTGTTTTTGGTGGGTTTTTTGTTTTGTTTTTTGTTTTGGTTTGGTTTGTTTATTTTTTAATTACAGTAAGCACAAATACATGTTCTCTAACCTTGAACTTTAGATTTTGAGTTTGCCCATCCTCTGCAATGATAAAGTCCCATAGGACAGTCAGGTATTTTCAGGAACTGGATGCCTCTTGCAGAACACGGCCCTTCCTTCTAATGCTTGATTTTTCTCATGTCAGATTGAGAAATGCTCCCCGCTTATATGCTCAGATCATCTGAAAACCACCAGTCCTGATACTGATGGCAAGTTCTCATGCCAAAGTTCTCAAGTTCTGATGCCAAATAGTAACTCTTTTTGAGCTATCAGGTCCTGAGGCTACATCAGAAGTTAGCATAACACATGAGAACAGGGAATTTATTTCAGGGAATTACAGTGAATATATTTCTGCATGCCTATCTCAGCTATTTAGTTCCTACTGAACCTCGCCTCAGATTCTTTCATAATGTTTTTGTCAGTTTAATTATTTGATCAAGTAGGTTTTGATTCAGAGGAAAGCAAACAGGTTTGGGGTTTTTTTTCTTTTCTTTCTTAAATCCTAAACCAGTTAAGCCACATTCCTGTTGGCCTGACATCCTTCATGAAGAAATAAGTGTTACACACAGTGTGTATGCAATTTCTGGATAGAAAACAATCTGTGGTTCTGCTGGCAGGTTTAGCTTATGCATCATCAAGGAAGGTAAGGTGGTTTGTGCTATCCTCATGTTGAGTCAAACTCTGCTAAGATGTGGTTTAGACTATGAAAAATAAGTTAAAAACTATCTCACTTTCCCTCCAGGATTTTAATGTGACAACCACAATAATATTTTATTTTATCGACATGTGAATATTTTATTTCATTCACAGTTGCTGATAATTTCTTGTGTTCATTAATGTCTGGCTTTGTGCTTTGTTTCCTGACATCTTTCAGGATGGACATGCTTGTGTACATTCTTCTCCTATGTTGAGAGTGTTTTCATCCAATACAGTAAATAACTCCTGACATTGCACTTGCACATTGTTCTCAGACGTGCTGGATGTGGGGAGAGAAAGGGATGGCGAATTGTCTACCAGGTAAGTTTTAAAATTTATTTAAAAGGCAGTAATTAAAGAAGAAAACCAAACAAACTGAACAGTAGGCTATCAGCACCTTTAAAAAATTATTTATCTACCCTGGAATTTGATTTGGAATGGGACCTTATGTTCACATATCCTTCAGAGTGTTTACAGTCTGTAGCAGTGCATTTCAAATACTTGAATAGCCTTGCCTTTTTTCTGCCTACCAGTAGTTTTGTGGAGCTATTTAAGTAGCTTAAATTTTAATCCACAGGTATTTGGAAGAAGGATGAATCAGTGGTCAAAGAACACAGTTCATTAATTCTACATAATAGCAAAAGAATAAATAGGTCAGTATTCTGTGCATTACTTTACTAATAGGAAGTATAATTGCTGTGTAGTTAGTGTTTATGGGGTGCTTTGAAGATATAATTTGTTGTACAGGAGTAGTGTGGTCATACATTTCTGCATCTAGCTATACTCAAAAAGAAAATACTTAACCTCACATGAAGTCTTTTTGAGTTTCTGGTGCACAGTGGAAGAAACCAGAAAGAAATCAGCTTTTTTGTACTTTAGTAGGTATCTGGGTATAGATCATAGGAATCACTTGCGTCTGCTTTGTCCTTGATTTTGCAGAAAATGTATTTCTGCTTCTGCAGGTCCTGAGAAAGTTCTCTCTCTCCTGGAAAAAATGGGCTTGCAGAAAGTATTCCTGAGCTATTGAATTGAAATTTCTTGTTGACCTACTGAAAACATTTTAGATTTTCTCTGACAAACTTTAAAGCCCTTTTCAAGACTTAGAAATTAGCTTGCAGTGGGAAATAATCCATCAGCTCACATGGTAAACATCTGCCAACTCTGTATTAAAATTTTTCTGCAATGTTTTACTTAATCTTCTACTGACTGACTGATCATCATTGTGACTCCTTCCACCCTCCACATAGTAGAGGGGTCCATGAACTCCAGGAATGTTGTGGGAAACTAATATAAAGACTTCTGTTCTATGAAGTTGGGAAAATTAGCATCCCTTGCTAGACAATTTACTGCTGAGGTTAACAAGATAGCAAAACTTGTAGCATCTAGTAAGAGAAAAAAAAAAAAAAAAAAAAATGAACAGGGGATTCGTTGCTGAAATCTGCTTTCAAAAAGAGATTACTTATACTTTTTAGGACTCTAGCTTTGAACTATGTCCACATCAATAAAACCAAAGTAATTGACATCTGGCTAGTTTTTTAAAGTTGTTTTTGTTTTGCAGAACATATAAGTAATGAAAAATGTGACAAAAAAGAAGACATATAATGAAATGGCATAATTTGAGGTTGTGGTTCTGCAGATGCATCTGTGATGTACTGCCTCATACCAATGAGAAGCTACAGTTCCTTGACTCCCCCAGCATTTGCACTTGATTAAGCACAGGACCTCCATGGGATTTAAGCAGAGATATGGCATTGAGGATGCTGAGGTACAGCACTAAGGTTCTTAGGGATTCAGAACTCAAAATGCACACGTTCACACACACTGCCCAGCCACAGACTGCTCTGTGTGGCCAGCTTCAGTGGCTGCTGCTGCTCTCTGCAAAATGGAGTGATGTGAGTTCCTGGCCCCACCCATCTAAAAATCAATTGAAACTTTTCCTCCCTTATGTTGAAAGATCTGCATGGAGCAACCTTTCCAGGCCAGGAGTGGGTGGGGCCTGGAGCTTTAGCTGTGCACACTGCACACAGCAGGTAGGCAGAAATTCTTTTACAATTTGCTGTTGTCCCTTCCCACAAAAGCATAAAAGAAACACAGATTAAGCTACTACTTTGATCTTGTTCATTCTTTTTTCCGCATGTTAAGTAGTTTACTTGTGGCTTTAATAAATAAAAAAAGGAGTGAAAAAAAGAGGCAACAATTTATGACTTCTGTATCCATGCAAGTCTATTAAACCATGACAATCTAGAGCAATGCTTTCCAAATAAAAGCATCCTTCTGTGACACATTTACTATTTTTGTCATCACACATGGTGTCAAATTGCATCTCAATAAGCATTTCAGCCAGCTGAACTACAATTGCAATGTATTTTTAAGACTGTATATAAAGCTACATAGAGATGCCTATATATTCTTGTGGCTATGGTCAAGAATGTGGCAATGTATTGCTCTAGGTGCTAGTTTTAAAAAAAAAAGTTATTAAAAGCAGCGAAAGAAGTAGAATGAAAGAAAGAATTGGATCAGCCTGAATGCCCATGTGAGACTGTTTGAAATGCTTGAGGAAAATATATTCTAATGGGAGATATTGATTCTGGGATCATTTTTATTAGAGTTAGTTTCTAAAACATTATATTTACCATAGATATCTGTGCCTTATATATGTTATGAGCCTTGGGAGAACAGGATGATAATGCTTGTACTGAGTGACATTCTTCAGAATATAGAAGATCATAAATTTCTGGTTTTCAAAGAGCAGGAAGCATGCTGAAGTATTCTTGCTATCTTAGGCAGCACTCTTGTTTTCCCTGCATATCTGCAGGTAGCTTTGTCAGGAGCTTGGTGGAGCTCCAATATGAAAAGGTAGTATAGAGGAGATGGAAATGGGGACAGGCTATGTTGGAATAATTTACAAGTATTACCTGAGTTTGTAGGAGTAGCCTTGGGAGATACAAAGGCTAAATGCAGTTGGGAAGCACAACCAGAAGAGCTTCCAATGCTTTGTTAGTATAAAAAGGCTGAGGAAGGAATATGTGGAACCATTGCTGAATGGAGGTGACAGCAGACACTGATAAAATGAGGCATTCTACTTTTTTTTTGCTATTTCTACCACCAAACTATCCCATGCATCTGTGCTTAGGGAAAGGGTCCAAAGATAACTGCCAGCAGTAGATGAGTGTTTAGCTGGGGATTACTTGAGAGAGTGACCAGAAAAAAACATGAGAGCAGAGAGACCACATCCAAGGTGCCAAAAAAAAATAGATGTCTCTGCAGGGCCACTCTATTACATCAGAAGGGTTATGGAAATCATGGAAGGTTCCTAATAGCTGGAAATAGATAAATGTTCCACCATTTCTTCAGGAAGGCCAAAGACCATCTGAGGGAACTATAAACTGATTAGCATTGCTTTGGTCCCTGTGGAACTTAAAGGGGTGGATCTCCTTGGAGCACATTTCTGGGCATAGGAAGGAGAAGGTGGTTGGAAACAATCAGCATGGATCTACCAAATGTGAATCATGTCTGATTGCCTGATTGTATTTATGAGTCTATTACTGGATTTGTGGATGAAGGGAGAGAAGTGGCTGTCATCTACCTCAAATTTAGCAAGGTTTTTGACATTGTCTCCAACAACATTCTTATATCCCAGCTGCGATGGATATTATGGTCTGTATGGCTAAAAATTCATTGATTTGGCTCAGAGGAGAATGATTAAATGAGTTGTTCTCTATCCAGACAATATTTTCCTGTTTACCTAGTAAAGTGCCACAAGAATCTAGAGACTGGAACATCTTTACCAGGAACTTCAAGGAGGTGATAAAATCCACTTTCCTCAGGTTTGCAGATGATACCAAATTGGAGGGAACAGTGAATACGCTGTGGGCAGTGCAGAAGAACCTAGGCAGGCTGGAAGAATGGGCCAAGAGGAACTTTATGAAATTCAGAAAGGACAAATGCAAAGTTCCTGTCACCTGAGAATGCTGAGCCCTTGCACCAATACATGCTGGGGGTGATTGGCTTTACTGCAAGAGCTCTGGACAGTCCTGGCAGACAGCACATGGCCTGTATATCAGGAGTGTGCTCTGGCAGCAAAGAAGGTAATGGCATCCTGACTGTGCTGGAGAGAGCAGAGCCAGGAGCTTGGGGGAAGGGATTATGCTCCTGCTCAGCACCTGTCAGACCACACCTAGGCACTGTGTCCTTTTGAGCACCTCCAGGAAAGGCAATGTGAAATTGGAGCCAAGTTTAGCTGAGATTCCCCAGAATGGCTGGAGTCAGAGCCACGTGAGGAGGAGCTAAAGGAACTGGATTTATTCAGCCTGGAGAAGAGGTGGCTTCAGGTGAACCTGATAGCAGCCTGCCAGCACCTATGAGGGTGTCTTCAAGAAGACAAAGCCAGGCTCTTCACAATGGTAAGTTAAGTGGTAGGAGGACAAGAAACAGCAAGTATAAATTGAAACAAGAATATTTGGCCTGGGAATAATGGAAATAAAAACATGTGAAAAAGTTATACTGGGATTGGGTAAAATGGTTTAGGTGTCACACATTAACAGACCATAAATCATAAATAGTCAGACACCATTTCCTATGTTCCTGGCTCCATCCACCTAATGTATAAACCTAAGATACTTTACCCACCACAGTGAATTTCCATTGGCTAGCAGTGGAAACCTTTGATGTAGCCCAAATTCTTAATTTTAGCAAGCATATTTTTTCTGCAAAACATGGCTATAATATTTCAGTTAGTTAAGGTTCAAGCCTGTGTCCACAAGGCATGGGGCAGGCACATACCTGCCAGGTTTCCTCTGTGGTATAGGCTTTTTTATTTGACCTGGCCTATGAGTTGAGTTTCTTGGCAGAATCTATTAACTGGAGCTAGTGCTGAAGGAATGGGCTGTACAAGCACCTGCTCATACTTATGCCTGGCTGGCTTGAACATTGGACATCTGCTGTGCTCCTCTGCTGTCCATCTTCTCTAGCTAGCAAAGGAACTGCCATCCCAAGTCTGCTTGTTTCAGCTGATGTAGCTCTGCCCAGTGTTGCAATAATACATAGTGGGTAAAAGGGTTGGTTTTGTTTATTTTTTTCTATTTATGAAAGGATGAAACTGGTGTGGTAATAGAGGATAAGGATGGAAGAACTGGGCAGTCACAGCCCTTCCATTGTAGAAGTCCAGCACAAGTTTCTCACCCATTGCCTCAATCAGCCATGCAGCCAGAGGCTGCAATAGTCATTCCTTCCTCTACATGGAACATGGTCCAGGTTTACTCATAACTCATAATCACCTAAAAAAAACCTAACGTTTCAACATGTATTTCCTGATTTAGAATGTCTTGGAGAGCAGCTGGTCTAATCTAAGGCAGAGCTTGATCCTGCAGCAATGTATTGCTCCACTTTCACCTTCTCCCAGCTCTGTTTCCTCCTAAAGAACAGGAAAGTGGCCTATCCATGATGGATGTAGCATTAAGGACACCTCTAAATTATGTCAGCCAGTGGTCTCAGTGTGGCCAGAGTGTTTCAGAATATGAACCTCTAGTTTGGTAAGCATGTTTTGGTGGCTTTTTGGTCAGAAGTAAAGATGAAGTGTGGAGAAGTGATTGTGGCTACCAAAGGCATATTACTACACCACTTCTGCATGACTGGTAGGAACTCAGCTGCTGTGATTGAGGCTAGCAGCCTTGGGCTTGAACTTCTAAAAGCTATTACTTTTCCTCAAGAAGCTTTTTCTTGAATTAGTCATTAATTCTTTATCATTACCCATTAATGCTTCTAAAACCAAAGTGTTTAGTGTAATGAGTTTATGACAATAGATCCTAAAAACTAATTCTTCCTAGTTTTGAGGAATATCAATTCCCAGAGAAGTAACAATTCAGGCGGAGTTATGTCATGCAAACCTGTTTGCCCAAATACTCTCATAGCATAGAAGGGGAGCAATGAAAATAAATGTGGTCCCACCCCTTCACACGTTGGAATAGTTTCCTGGAGGGTGTGTAGCAATGCAGATAATTTACAGCTGGTAGCAACAGGAAGTTTTCTGGAGGAACAAGCGTCAGAGAGACCAGATTACAAGAGTGGTTCTGAGTCACTGAGTCACCTGGGATGCTCCTGTGTTGGTCAATGCTCAGAGGTGAACTTGCAGTCAAACAACCAGAAAAATGGTTTGGAGAATTTTCCTGTTTAGGGTGAGGTTGAGGATGTATGATTGTTTGGTTGCCTTGCAGTGCTGTACTCAGCAGTAGAAGGGAGACTTGGAGCTGACCCTCTGTGTTACTAACTGATGGCATGTCCAGCTCTTTGTACACCCAGAGGAGGACTGTGTGCACCTGGTGCTCAGTGACCTGCAGGGAATGTTGCTGTGTGGTGCGGAGCATCTAGCATTCTCCTTAGCTTCCAGATACCCTTCCTTAATTTTTAGTGTTTAATGGGAAAGGAAACCTACAGACTTGCATTGCAATGGCCCTGAGGTTTCTTTTGGCATCTCCTGCTGTGAGGAAAGGTAGACCATGACTAAGCACTTGCTGTGTCTGAAGAACAAAGCTCTGTCAGTATTCTCAAAGATATGAAAATGTGATTCTTTGTGGGAATTCTGACATGGAGACCTAAGTAGCCAGACAGTGACAGCAGAGCCTTCATGTTCAGTGCTCACCATTTTTAGTGAGTCACTCTGAACTGCATGGCTAAGTTGTTCAACCACACCTGAATCTGTGTTCCTTGGGGATAAAACCTGTTCTATAGCTTCTCCCTGTGTTACAAAGGCACGGGTGATTTTAGCATTAAACATCAAACATCACTAGCTTCTGAGTTAGGGAGTTAATATGTTCCTAGAATCACTTGTTAAACCAGCAACACACATGGTATAGCTTATATTACATGTGCCTGTTTACAGCCTACAGGAATGGTATTGCTTCCTTTACACTGTTCTCTTTGTGCTACACTTCTGTATGTTTATCACATATTTTGGGGACTAGACACGAGAACTGCTTCATCTGTTTTTGGTTGCCTACAAGCTGTGCAGGCTTGCATGCCTATGTACTATTAATTCCTCACATTTCAGGCCAGCCGGATGGATGGTAGAGTTGAAAACAGAGATAAGTGAGATCTCTTCTATGTAGAATCATAGAAGGGCTTGGGTTGGAAGGAACCTTAAAGATCATCTAGTTCAAACCCCGTACTGTGAGCAGGGCCTCTTTCCACTAGACCAGGTTGCTCAGAGTTCCATCCAAATGGCCTTGAACACTTCCAGGGATGGGGCATCCACAGCTTCTCTGGGCTCACCACCCTCACAGAAGAGAACTTCTTTCTCATACCTAATCTAAATCTACTCTCCTTCAGTTAAACTCAGTTCTGTCACTACATGTATTTGTAAAAAGTCTCTCATTTTCCTTGTAGGCTCCCTTCAGGTACTGGAAGGCTGCAATTAGGTCACCCCAAAGCCTTCTTTATTCCAGGCTGAACAAAAACAAATCTCTCAGCCTTTCCTCACAGGAGAGGTGCTCATCATCTTGGTGGCCTCCTCTAGACCTTGCTCCACCAGGTCCATGGCCTTTCTGGGCTGGGGACCCCAGAGCTGACACAGCAGTGCAGGTGGGGCCTCACCAAAGTGAAACAGAGGGGCAGAAAGAATCACAGGGCTTTGGATGCATGTTTGACTTTCTGGCCTGTGAGTGCACCTTGCCAGCTCACGTCCAGCCTCCCACCCACCAGCACCCCCAAGTCCTTCTGGGCAGGGCTGCTCTCCATCTGTTCATCCCTCACCTGGACTGATATCGGGGGTTGCCCCACCTCAAGTGCAGCACCCTGCACTTGGTCTTGTTAAACCTCATAAGGTTCTCTTGGGCCACTTCTCAAACCTGGTCCCTCTGGATGGCATCCAGATCCTTCTGAATGGCATCCCATCCTTCAGGTATGTCAGCTGCACCACCCAGCTTGGTGCCATCTGCAGGTGTCCTGAGGGTGCATTTCATGCCTTTGTCTATGTCATTTATGAAGATACTAAATAGTGATAATTAACCCACTACGGATCCCTGAGGGACATCCCTTGTCACTGATATCCATTGGGACCCTGAGCCATTGACCAACACACTCTGGATGTGACCATCTAACCAATGCTTTATCCATCTAACAGGCCATCCATTGAATCCATCTGTCCAATTTAAAAATAATGTTATTGTCGAGGACCGTGTCAAAGGCTTTACAGAAGACTCCATAAATGCTATCAGGCAATACAATTGCACAGCCAAACTAAGGAGAGTGTAACAACTTCTAAGTTTGAAGTTGGTCCTACTTTGCATTTAACCAAATGACCTCCAGAGACACCTTCCACCTCAAATTATGATTCTAACAAAAGAAGGAATTTTTCAAGAGATACTTAAAATCTTTTCTCCGAGCTCTGAAGTCATTAGGGAGATTACTGGGACTCCCTGTGCAAGTCAGAGATTAAATGAAGGTCGTGCTCTTTCCATCTGTAGACTTTGCAAATCACATCACTATTTCATATACCAATGATCCTACTATTTCTGGAACTAGTGAAATTATATTCACTTCTGCATGCTCTAAATTTACTGCTAAATTACACACAGAAATGCCAACCCTAAAATGCATGTAGAAATGCAATAAAACTTCACAGCTGGCTGGAGGCCTCATGCAGAGCTGTGCTGACTTTACAATCACTGATGACTAAACACTAGTTACTCTTTCTCAGCCCAGTGATGTGAAGGCTGGTTTGGGCTCTGTCTCTGGTTTCCTACCCCTGATTTGATCTCCCTACCATAAATGAATGAGGATGGGTTATTGTATGTACAGCGGGTGCCAGGCACATTCTCTGGCACTTTTATTTCCTCTTCTTGAGGAATTCACAGACGAAGTAGATGGTGACTTGGCACTCAGAGTCGTTCCACTCTCCTGTGCTGAGCATTTCCACGCAGTCCTCGTGACCAGCTGGGTCATGAGGCTCCCCTTGCTTCCAGTTACTGTAGTTCTGCAGTGGGCTGTTGTCTGCATACACAAACTGTCCTTCTCTTTCCATGTCGTTCAGCCCAATGAAGGCTCGGAACAGGCCACTGCTGGAGATGTAGTCAGCAATCAGGGCATTGGTTGCCTCATCTTTAGGCATGGCCAGTGATCCTCCTCTGTCCCTGCAGTGGATCAAGGCTTCTCTGTAATTCTTCTCTTCTTTCACAATGTAATAGAACTTCTCATCTGTCTCCCTGATGCCTGCTATAACTTTGAAGAAGAAAAATTGCTTAATGGCATGTTAACAGATGCTGAAGGTTATTCTATTCCAATATGACAATGAGATGATTTTTACATTAGAATTAATAAAAGAGAAGGAGAAAAAGTATTCCCTGTATTTATGATGAGTGATGAGGACATGATCAGAGATCAATATGACTAATGGGATTGTCAGCACTTAGCACACATTAGTACAAGAACTATTCAGTCCTGATTGGTATGACACTTCAGTTTTATTTCCTGAATATCTAGTACTAATCAACTTAAGGTATGCTAAATGGTCAAATGGCAATGTCTAATTCTGGATCACCCCATTGCTTTGTATGTTCTTGAATACAGATTGTGAAAGAGTGCCCAGGGGTAGAAACATGGGTATAGATAGAATTTCAGGCCCCTTCCATGTAGAGGAAAATGAATGTGACTGCTAAAATAAGACATTTTAGATACAGCCTGATATTCAGAGGTGCTGTAGCACTGTGGCACTGTGACTAGGAAGAAAATTGTGGTTGCTTTAAATTGTGGGGCTTTAAAAGGCAGACCTCTCAACCAGTGAGTGTATAGACTAGTGAATTATGTAGTGCCAGGGAGCATGCCTGGGTTGCTGGAAGTTGATTGTCTTTGCTAATGGAGTGCTGGAATGGTTCTGAGCAGAATTTGGCCTGGAAAAATTAACACTCTCCCCAATTCAGGAGTTACCCCAGGCACAGCTTAGAATTTTGTAGAGGGACACTCTTTGATAATACATCATCCAGTTTTGTAGTATTTTTAATATAGAAGGGTGTTGTTCTGTGCTGGATGCCCACAGTGACAAGGAACAGTCTCAAATTCATTTAATTTATTCGTAGAGCCCTAGTCCTGGAAGCAGTGGTAGAGCTGTCTCAAAATCACTTTTATGCCAGGAAACTCCCTTCCTTTCAGTGGGGAAGTTTGCACTGTCCACCCAACAGCACTGCCTGCAAATGTGGCTTCATATAACCCATATCCTTGAGTCTTGGTCCCTTGTTACAGGAAAATTGTGTGTGCACTGAGGGGAGCACTAGGAGTACTGTGTCTGCAGCCTTCCCAGGCAGCAGAAGGATCAAGAGGTTCTTATTGCTTTTTCTGCCTATCTGGAGCAGACTGCCACAAACTTCTGCCTTATATTGCCTGACTGGCCACCAAACCTGAGCAGAATGACAGTGCAGAGGTGACTAGCAAATCATTCCTTGTGCTTTTCGTGATGCATTCTCTTGTGCTGTTGATAACTTCTGTACTGTTTTTGCTTTTAGTCATTTGGTCCTTTTATCCTTACAGATGTAAAACTGTCTCTCTTTTTGGATTTTCAGAGTGCCTGAAACAGAGGACCCTCTCTCTGGGTCGTCTGTGGACACTTCCACAGAGCAACAATGGTAGAACAATAGCAATGATATCTGATATTGGAGTCAAATAAACCCCATCAAATACGTAAGGATCCTTACCATTCTTCACAAACTTGATGGATGTGTTAAGACGAGCAACATTGATATTCAGTTGTCCAACAAATCTGCGATATCTCCCACAGTCACAGACCGTGCCTGGTGCAATACAAAGGACAGAGGATTTACCTGAGAAGCATTTGTGTGTGTTTGTGTGCATGGAGAGTCACCTGTAGCCCACTTCAAAAGCTTCTGGAGACATGGGCTCCACTTATGGAGTGCCAGTCTCACCTTACCCCACTGGCTATACTTCTGTTGATCAAAGTGTTTAATGTTTTGGCTCTGTACACTCTGTACACTCCCTTGCTTACTGGCTTAAGCAAGTTAATACCAACCCAAATAATCAATAGCTTTCAAGCACTGAAGTCTCAGTTAATATTTTTTTTTAAACTGGAATTTGGCCTGGTAGAGGTTTTGTTTGTTCTTCTGTTTTTCTCAGAAAGAAAATAAGTTGCTGATGGTTTCCCATTAAGAACCAAATTGTCATTTTATATTAAATCTCTTAAACACAACTATAAGTTCAAGGTGGGTAACCACTCAAGGTTACTAGGACTGAGAAGAACTTTCTAGTTCATCAAATTCTCCTCCTGTAAGCAAATGCATTGCATTAATTTGACAACAGATTATGTTCGATCTAAAATAATTTACTTTTTTTTGTCCCCATGCTCCTATTAGGAAACTGTTAAAGGGCTTAATTCCTTTGCTATTAGGAAACTTTCTTGTACTATCCAGTTTAAATGCATACTGCTGGCCTGTGTGTTAATTTTTATGATACCCAATGTTGCCCATGAATTTGGGTGACTTCATATTTTGTGTATGCTGGTGTATTCATAGGAATCAGTCATGTCCCTACACTATCCTTTATTTTGTTCAACAAAACATTTTCAGTCTCTTCCCTACATTTCATCTATTCTCACATTTTTCCTTGGGCCTCAAAATTTCATGGCATTCCTTACAAACCAACCCTGGAATCAAAGATCCAGCAAACTTGACCATTCTGCACAGAAGGATGTGTAGCATACCTGCTTTTCCTTTTTTTCCTGAAACCCCTGGTAAGCCTTTGGCTCCTTTGTCACCTGAATAAAGAGGAGATATATTCTCAGATCTCAGACAGTGCGTATGTCAGGGAAGAGTATTAAAAAACCCATTTAATAATATACAAACAGTGTGCTTTTGATGGGAAGCTCTGACTGGACTGTACTGGAAGATGTGCCAAGTTAAACAAACCACGATTAATTCTGGTGCATGGAAATGAGAACCCTTTAATAGCTAACTCACTGATAACACTGGCATCTTGTGTGCTGCTGGTTCCTGGTACCACTTACTTTAAATATAAACTGCAAAATGATCCTGAGAGGCTGAAAGCACTCAAGAAATCTTGGAAAGGTGAGATCTGGGTTCTCTCAGGGGCTGCAGGACAGAGCCCTTGCCAGGTTCAGTAGCTCCATGATGAGATGAGGCAGCAGATGTGCTCTGAGCCACTGAATTCACACGTGCAAGAGTTTGTGTGTGCAGGCAGCAGTTGCCACCTGCACGGAGGGAGGTCATTAAGGAGCAGCATTTCAGTTCAGTTTATGGAAATGTGATTTATTTGCATTCAACTGCTTTCCCCTCTTTTGTAAATTATAAAAATGATAGAAATACTTTTCCATACTCTGCTACTATATAAATGGAGCTGACCAGCTCTTTTAAAAAAATCTCAGTTGTAATCTGGCTCAAGAACAGCTGCACTTTATCTGAAATTCATGTCAGCTCTTTTATGAATAAAACCTTCAGAGGTCAAAACATACTAATACTTGCTCTGCCTTATTGATGACCATGTTTTTATGTACTTTTTACTTTATATGGTTGTGTTTTTTTTAAAGAATTGGCTGTCATTTTATTAGCAGTGCTTGACAGTGCACACTTGCAAGCTGGAATTTCAGGTTGCTTCATTAAGAACTCGAATGTTTTATCATAGATTTAAACTGTGATTTGGTGACCTTTGCTTCCGCAAATAAAAAAAATTAGAAAAAACTGTAAGGGGACAATAAATTGTGCATTCAGATTAAAAGAGAGCTTGATTTAAAGGCTCAGAACACTGGTTTACTTCCAGATAAAGAACAGCAACTTGTGAGATTCTTCATTTTTGTCTCCTTTAGGGGTTGAAGACATCTTAGGAGATAACTGTCTGACTTATCAGTTTTTTAGGTACTTCTGAAAGTTAATCCCTCAGGTCAAAATCTTTTCTTCTTGCCTGATACTGAGGCTGGCTAAAGACCATGAAATGTTTATTAAAAACAGTGGTTTGAGAAGCTCCCCAGAGACGCTGTTCCACCCGCTCAACAGCATACCCAAGTTGAGGTGCTGGTTAGAGACCCCAGAGTTCTCCCTGCAATGGTGGGGTCCCTGATCAGCTTTCAAGGCAGGGTTTCTTGTGGCAGAAGTAATATTCCCTCTTAAGTAACTCTTTTGGAATATCAGAAAGGAATGCCTGAGCTTCTTCTCAAGATAAATAGAGCACAATTTCATGAAATTATTGTCCAGGCAGATTTGGAGTCTACCTTGATTTGCAAGTAGTTGCCATCCCTGCTTATGTGAGCACCTTCTCAAACTCCTGAATTCATTCCTTACCAGGACAGGGATGCCCTGTGCGTTGCTTTCTCACGTGACCCACAGTAGTGCAGGTGACAAAGTGTGGCATCCTCAGCAGCAGCAGGACATTGACTTGGGCCTTCAGCATTCAAATCAAAGGCACAGATTTGTCTCTTGGAGTGTTCAGAGGATTTACTTCACAGGAACTGGATTTCTCCCTTCCTCTTTTACCACAGAATCATATAACAGTTTGGGGTGGAAGTGACCTTTAAAGGTCATCTAGTCCAACCCACATTCAATGAGCAGAAACACCTCCAACTAGATCCATCAAAGAGGATTGATGTCTTATCTCATAAAACAAATTATTTTAGCCAAGTTAATTGGACATATTGCCTGTGTCAAATAAAACTAGGGTATTTTAGTTAGCTCTCATCACCAATCTGTATACATAACTTTATTTGGAGAGCATTGGTCATATCATTATCTAATCTTGCTCCATATCTGGAGCTCTCATAAAGCACATATTTACCTTGAGGGAAAAGACCCCAAGAAAATTCCCAAACAAAGCTTACCCTTTCCACCAATTGGACCAATTTTGCCAAGCATTCCCTGGTCACCAACATCACCCACTGGTCCTTTGTTTCCTAAGAGAAGAAATGAAGAGGGAATTAGTATGGATGGTTGCTGTAATTTCTTTTCTGAGGCACTGTTTAGGTCTCAACTCCTGCTATTTTTCCTGCTTGTGGCCAGTCTGCATGTGTGGCAAAATGAAGTGAGCACAGCCCTGAGGATATTTGGAAGAGTACAGCCAGATCTCTGCTCCTATAGAGTACAGCAGTAGGACATTGCAAAGAATCTTAATAGAATTGCCTTTTCAAACACCTTATTGTCTTAGAGAAAATAGAAACTAAAATTGCTAATGATTTACTCCACAGTCAAACCAGGCTGGCAGCTTTTATTTTTCTTCACCCCAGGCAAAACAGTCCCTGTGGCTTTGCTGGGAGTCCTTCTCAAAGCAGGACTGCAAGTAGGGAGCTACTAATTTTGCTGTATGTTTTCCTAGTCTTCAGAGCACCAAAATAACAGGTGTCCTTTTTAATTGATTAATGAAGAGTGTAAGTTCTGAAATAGCTGTCTAATGATGACAGGCCAGTCTAGGGAATCTCAGTTTGCGAAAGGAATTTAACATCAGTAAGATGTTTTGTAAATGGCTGATTCCCTGAATTCCTTGTATCTTACCTGATGTTCATTTTAAGGTAAGAAGCAAAATCATAAGAATGCATTTAAAAATAGAAAAATATTTTTATTATAACAATAACAACAAAGTGATTTTAAAGTTTCTATAAAAGTAAAAACTTTCCTGATTAGTCTTAAACCACAGTCAAGGAAGAAAGACTTTGGATATGCATTGTCATTAAACTCTAAAGATAAATTAAGCTTTCGAATTAAAGTATGCAAACAAAGCTGGCTAGGTCACATCTGGTGCCTCCAAATGATCTGCCCAGGTCATACTGTGAATATGGGATGTTTAATTGAGCCAAGTCCTGAAACATCTGCAGCTCTTGTTCTTATCTTGGATGCTGTTTAATCAGATTAACTTTCTTTTTGTGTATGGCTTTGCTTTTCCACAGAATACAGACAATTGAAACCAAATTTTATTGAGCACCCTGATGTATTGCTAAGCAATAATGCTTAAAATTCAATTTCAACTAAAGGCTAATTTCAGTAAGAGTAATATTTCTGATTATGTATATGATCTAGATTTTCTGAGTCACTCTTATGCCAGCCATATGTATTTGTTTTAAGTATCAGTAGGAGTTGAACCAAGCTGTCTAAGTATTGTGCTCACCAATTAATGTTTGACAGGATGAAATCCACCAGTGAAACAGGAATGAAAAGCATTAAACACCAATCACATGCATGAGTACAGTTGTGTATAATGATATTCATATACCAGCAGTAGTCAACAAATCATCATAAATACCTTTTGATCCTTTTGGTCCAACCTTTCCTTGTTTGCCTACTTCTCCTCTGTCCCCCTTTTCACCTTCATCCCCTTCCAAAATAAACAGAAAATAAGACATCATGGTACATTTCTCTCAGTGCAGTAAATACAACTATTCACACTCAGAAAGAAAAATTCATGTTTTTTTTTTTTTTTCCGACTGATTTCTTTTTATTTCACATTGAAGGCGCAGTAGCCATGGGATAAATTTCCAGACAAGATATAAGGAATCTGACCATCATTTGGAAAAGCTAAAAACTTTCGCTTTTAAAGAGGCTGTTACAGCATGAGAATTGTACAACATCAATTTCTACTGCCACACTTTAAACATTTTAGCTATAAAGCAGATAAATAAGCCAATCATTCAATATTGGGAAATCTGTGCACACAGGGACAAACTGCCAAGGGAGGCAACAGATGTTTATTAATTGTTTCTAGTGATTCCGTTCTTAGTGACTCTGCGTTCAGGGCTTGCAGATGCGTTTGGAATGAGAGGAATGTAAATATGTTGAAATAGATCTTGACATAGACCTTGGCACTTAATATGACACAATTCTTGCCTTCATTTTTTGACAGATGGCATTTGTATGTTGATACAAGAAACTTGTTTTGCAATTACTCCAATGCTTTATTTTGAAAGGTCATACACAGAGGAACTGTTATAGGTAAAATCATTGCATTTATTATGGTAGTGCAGAGATTTTTCTAAATGAGATCAGGACCCTATTACACAGGTTCCTGTATGGCTCTGTATAGGCACTTTCACTGTTGGAAGAGACAGTCTCTCACTGTGCAGCCTATAGTCTAAAGGCAAAAGGCAGCAATTAGTCAGAAAGAAATGTTATTTCCTTCCACAAGTAGCATACAATATTTCTTTGCATTATGCAGGAAATTGGAAGCACAGCTAGAGATGGTTTTCTCATATTCTTAGTTTGGAGCCAAATCCTAAGAAGAAGATTTTTTTTCTGCCCCCATCAGAGGTGGGGAGGAGACACACAGCTCACCTGCACGGAACACAGGCAGCATTCCAGAGCCTCTCCTGTTGTTCCCTGCCCGTGCTGGCAATGAGCCTTGCCATGCAGTGGGAAGCAGTGCCACAGCCTCCTGCCTCAGCCAGGATCTGGTAGAGGCTGCCAGTTGTGTCTGTGCCTGCTACCCAGAAGAGGAGAAGGCTGGGTGCAGTATGTGGAGGGACTAGGGAGGGAAGTCTGTGTGGATGTCAGCCAGAGAGGTGAGGACAGAACTGCAGCATGCAACGAGACCAACAACCTGTCTCACCAAGGGTGGTTCCTCCAGCCCCAGCAGAAAGTGTTTAGGGAACTGAGGTGTACTGAGGGTGACCATGAGCCAGGCAGCCACTTCCAGCCCTCTCACAGCAATGGGTTTAATGC
The DNA here is from genome assembly GCA_030060385.1 of Muscicapa striata striata. Lineage (NCBI taxonomy): Eukaryota > Metazoa > Chordata > Aves > Passeriformes > Muscicapidae > Muscicapa > Muscicapa striata. Next base: position 6,479,284 of record JAREIS010000046.1, read on the forward strand.
TTACCTGAATCAAGCACTGCATCCCTCCCCTCATGAACAGCCACTAGTGATTCTTCCCTCCAGCAATTAGCCTTGTGCCTTTAGAATCCATTTACATCTTTAGCCCTTATAATAAATATTCTGTGGCAAATAGCACAATTATTTTTTAATGTGCTGAGGAGAAAGTACCTTCCCATAGTTGCTTTAAGACTGATCATGACATTGGTCTCATTTTTTTCTGAAAAATATTTCCCACTCATTCCTGATTTACCTTCTACTTTTGTAGTCAGAGGTAGCATGTCATGGGCTGTTCTGTGGAGTAAAGCAAATAAGAAGTGCTGCACAGTAATTGCAGCACATAAAATTGAGTTTTAGATGTTTGCACCTTTCCATTCCAGCTACATGGACTGAGCTGAGTCTGTCCTTTTATGCTGAAAAAACCCTTCCTTCCTTCCTTCCTTCCTTCCTTCCTTCCTTCCTTCCTTCCTTCCTTCCTTCCTTCCTTCCTTCCTTCCTTCCTTCCTTCCTTCCTTCCTTCCTTCCTTCCTTCCTTCCTTCCTTCCTTCCTTCCTTCCTTCCTTCCTTCCTTCCTTCCTTCCTTCCTTCCTTCCTTCCTTCCTTCCTTCCTTCCTTCCTTCCTTCCTTCCTTCCTTCCTTCCTTCCTTCTCTTTCTCATTTGTGAAACAGCTTATCCTAAAAATAGAACACAGGAAAGAAAGTCAATATACAAGTGGAGAAACTGTGATTACTTTCTAAAGATTCCTGATTCAGTTTCAACATTTTGAGCCACTGAAAGATCCAGTGACTTTTCCTGATGGACTTTGGAACAAGATTTTCACACCTGGGGCTGCTGGAATTGAAGCTATGTTGTCCTGTATGGACAATCAGCCTGAGAGCTGACAGGTGAAAGGAGTGAAAGGTGTGGCAAAGTTTGTTCTGGAGATTTCCAGAGATCAGGGAGTGACTCAACTTCTATTAACACCTTATGTGATCCAAATTTTTGCTTAAGACTGCTAAAAGCCTAATGGAGAGGGAAATAAGTTCCATCACCTGTTTTATCTTGGTGCAAGGAAGCCTGCCACACTCTGTCTTACTTTTCATATCAGGAAAATGGGAAGAACTATAATTTGTTTGTCTGTATGAGAGAGTAATCCTGCCTTTCTCCCATCTGTCACCTGAGAATAGGTAGGCCATTAAAAAACGGGTAGAAACAAACAGTATTATTAGTGATACCATTTTATTGTTAATTTAAGACTAGATTAAGCCCAGTGGCTGCTGATATGGTACATGCTGTGTCTTCCTTTAGCTGTTTTGTGCCGTGATCTCAAGCTTTGGCACGAAATGTGAACTCTCGGGTTGTGCTTCCCTCTTGTGGTCTTGCTATGATTTGCAACCAGGTAGGAGAGTGAGCGGCTGGCTGACTGTCTTGGGCAGGGGTTGAGTTTGCTTTATTTCTAGTTTACCATAAGTATCCCTCCCTTTCCTCTGAGACTACATGTGGACAAGCATCCCACTGTATTAGCCGCCTTTTTTTTTTTTTTTTCTTTTTTTAATCTTCCAGGAAAAAAAAAATCAGTCTTGCTAGTACTCTGGACTGTGTTTTTGAGTTCTGTAGTACTGTGCTTTGTGCAACACGAATTTTCTTATCCCTGACCTCATGTGCTCGCTATCTATACCTAGAGATTAACCTCTCCTTTGTGCTGCTTTTCACTTGGGACAATGTCAGGTTAAATTTTAACCTAATTAGCAGATTGTCACTTTAGAACTGTGGTCTCAAGGATGTCAGATAATGCACTGCACTGGCATTTGAAGGATGGGTGAAGAAGCATCTGCAGTCATTAACTGAAGTAAAACTATTTCTCTGCCTTGTTAGCATTTCCTCAAGTTGATTGATTTCTTCTGTGTCACAGATATGAAATACCAGATTTCTAAAAGAAATACCTGAAGCAGTAAATTACAAGGCTCCTTCAGCTTCGGGCTGTGCAATGCAGAAGAGCAGAAGTCATAAGAAGCAAGTAAATTTTGCAGCCATTAGAAAATTTTAATTGTAACTGAGAGGGAACCACAGACCTTCAGTAAACAAGCTCAGGAAAATGCTGAAGGTCTAATTTCCAGCAGGATTTTTAGGAAGTTGAAAGGGGCTCTGTCTTTTTTGGAGTTTGACTAAATAACACCAAATAACTAAATGTTGAGAAATTACCTTTAGTAAGAATTTAATTAGCAAGAATTTACTGACCTTCAAGTGACTTAGATTTCCCTGCTGAATCTTTTGTAGGCAATTTATCTGGTTTGTATTCATGAACTGAGGACGTTTTCATGTTCATAGATATTGTTCACATATATTCAGTGATTGTCCAAGTCTTGTAATCAAGGGTTGACCATGGTTCTTGGAGAACCTGGATGTAATTCCTGGGGGTTATGGAGCCCACATTTATCTGCACCAGGCTGAAAGCATGTCTGCAGGCTGCCTAAAGGCTAAAGCTGGGAGAAGACTCTGAGCTGGGCTTATGCATGAGTATCTCTCAGCACACTTGGAGCTATGCTAAGAGACTCCCTGGGACCACTTTGTCAGGTGTGCTGGTGTGCCATGGCCTCAGCTCCAGTTCCTGTCTCCTGAGCAAAAATACTACAGAAATGTTAATGCTCTCTCATCCTCTTTTTTGGAGGTATGTCTCCCTCTAGAATCCAGGGCATGCCCACCCTTTCAAATGATAGAAACATTACTTACGCTGGGCTACAGCACAATTGTTGTCCTTCTACACCACATACTCTGAATTGAAAAAATCCCACTACCATCCAAAAAGTCCTTGAAAGCCCTGGGTCTAATGACTAATTCGCTGTGAGGGTAAAAGGATGTTAAATCTTGATGACAATACCACATAGTGGTATTCTCAAGCAAGGCAAGCAGCTTTGCACTGCTTGCCTTAGATACATTTATCATTCCTAGGCGTAGCCAATGCCCTACCACAAAGGCTTTGTATGGAATTTGTTAGAAGTGTGACACAGTTCTGCTGAGCTCCATGTTTCATGCTCTTAGTCCCACCTGAGGTGGCAGACAGACCCTCCCCACCTCCAGAGACTGAATGTGAAGAGTACAGGTGATTTCTGCCTCTCCTGGGCATTAAACTAAAAGGATAAGGAGATGAGCATAATTCTGGAGCCTTGAGAACCCTACAGGAGCAACTGCCCTCCTGGAAGAACCTTACAGATAGCCAGAGGATTAGCTCTGTAGCCTGGGACACTGAGTGACCCTGAGCTTTGCAGCATTGGGCATGGAGAGGGTTTGTCACCAGAGGGAGTCCCAGACTTTAAGAAATAAGCAAACACAGCCCAGTTTGTATTTCCAGTGTATGAGCGCGTCACAGTTACGTCAATGGAAAGACTCAAAATTTCCTCTAATTTCACTTTCAGTGTCTTTTAGATCCTTAGCAAATTTCCCATAAGAGTGTGCATTCTTGCTTTCATGCTGCATTTGGCTAGTGAGGACACGATTTCTTGACATCAGCTGCCTGACGTGATGCTCCCTTCCCTGTCCTTCCTCCTCCCCTCAGTTCCCAGTACTGTCCTGCACACCTCCTCCCCTCTGCCTGCTGTTGAGCACCTTTTGGACCCTATTTTGAAGAAATTTGTCTCCCTAAACAGAGGAATATCAATTAGGCAGATACATATTTTTAGTGAGTGAGCTGAAGCAGCTCAATGAAAGCCTGATTTGGCCAGAGCCTGGTGCTGCCCAAATGGTGAATTTAATCTCTGAATGGTCCATTCACTTAAGAGCTGGATTCAACGTTCCTTGTGGGTCCCTTCCAACTCAGAATATTCTGTGAAATAGCTCAGCCAGCCACAAGGAGAAGTGGGGACCACATTGTCAGAGTGGAAAAAAAAGATGATGTTTGGCCTCCTTGTTTTGTCAGAAAACCTGAGAGTTGAGTAGTGTGTTCAGCTGTAGTGTGAAACTGCACCCATGGTCACTTTCCCAGGTGTCCTGCAGGAACATGCAGGGCTCCTACATATGCAACATTCTTACACAGGTTATCTTTCTTTGTCCAGGTTCAAATTAGACAATACAAGCCCTTCCCTTGTAAAATAAAAGGATTCTTCAAGAAAAAAATGAATTCTCTGATCGCTTTTCTACTTATAAATTTGACTTCATTAGAAACACCCTCCTCTCCTATTCCATTGAGGGAGGCATACCCAAAACTTCAGTAGGGTCAGTGAACGTCTACTGACTTGTATTATTTAAAAGTGTGGGCCTTTGTGCATGAATGGAATATACATTATCTCTTTAATAACACAGAAATCATTTCAATCATTCTTGATTCTCCTTTTACTTGGTCTGACTGATTTGATTTTCCCAGCCTGTTGCACTGCCATTCTGACAAGAGACCCATGAATTATGGTGGCTTCAGTGAGGAATCAGACTGCCACTGGTAAGAGGTACAGACCCACTATCTTTTGAATTTATGTGTTTAAGTCCACACATATATGCTTAGGAGCTTAGGCTGATAATCTCCAGAAACTTACTGTGTGCTAAAATGAATTCTAGAAGGCATGAAAAATACAATTATGTGTTGAAATTAAAGGACTCTTAAGATCAAAAATGAAGCACTAAGAGAGAAGTTTAGTTATGGATTTGAACAGCTATAGGATGTGGTAAGTCATTTTATATTTTTGGAAAGCAATGTGGATAGCAGCATATCTGGTTTCTGAAAGAGTTTGAGATTTTCCAAGAGTGGAACTGCGTAAGCACAATTAAAGCTGACAGATGGACAGCTATACTGGTGACCACAGTAAATGCTATTTTGAGGTACCAGCCAATGTCACAGAGTTTATAAGCATCATTTGTCAGAAATAATGATAAGGAAACATTTTATGTCTAAACTGCTATGGGAAACTCCCGGTGCTCTTCAAATTTCATCTCATTCCAGTTTCTCAACCTGGATGTGATTCAAGACTTTCAAAGTTCTTGTGTCTGGATTTCAAAGAAAATGAACTAGGATCAGGGACAGATAGCAAGATCTAGAGCTGGTCTTCTGAAAGTGCTGAGATCCCATAAATCCATGTGAAACCAGCTTCTGCAGTGCCAGCCCCTGCTCACATATTTAATGGGAGTTCAGAAGTCAGAGTTTTGACCTCATGTTGTTGCTTATTGATTTACTCAGAGCAGGTCAACTCCTGTCTCATCTATGTCAACAGCCCGCTTAAAACTTCCCTTGAAGATCAGGCTTGCAGTCTCATGGGGAGATTAGGCTGGAAGAAAGGACAGAGCTGGGACACCCCTAAAGGGAGAGTCCAGGGGAGCAGAGCCTGATCCTCCTGATGCTGCCAGGGCCACAAACAACAGCTGGTGCCTTTGCTCTCACTGTTAGCTGCTGCCTGCCCACAGACCCTTTCTCAGCAGCAACAGCCAGCCTGCTTTTTTCCAGGCTTGGAAGGGTAGCAAGTAAGAAATAGGGCCATGACTACTTTTGGCAGGCCAAGAACCAAGAACCTGGCTGCCTTGGAAAATTCATTGTTTCATTTATGCTTAATTTCTTGATTCTCTTTGGACTCAAGAAGTCCATGAAGTACAGAACATGGTCTTTATTGCCCCAGTTACTCAGCCATGAATCAGTGTTACCCAGTGTAAGTTTTCAGAGTTTTTGTGCCACAACACCACAACAGCCCAGCTAGGACCAAGTTGTTCCTAACATCTGGAGTCAAACATCAAAAATCACTAGTTAGGAACATTGAAAATCTACCTTTTTTTTTTTTTTTTTTTTTTTTGGTGGTGGGGGAGGAAGGGGGTGGGAAGGAAAATGGCTCACACCTTTCTGTCTTTAACTGCCATATAAGCCAGCTGGCTGTGTACTTCAAATCATTTTTCAGGAAGGCAGTACAAGACAGCCATTGCAGTGAACTCTTTTCATTGAAAATAATCCCCTCTTTTTGAGAGAGTGCTGTCTAGAAAAGGAAATGCAGAAGAGTGCCGACTTTTACCTCCCTCTTATTGTATTCTTTTTAATTTTCCATTTTTCTGGAGTGCACATTTGGCATATTTCTTTGCATAATTCTTGGCAAACAGGCTTCACGTTTCATTTGCTTGCCCCAGGAGCTGGGGGGGACAGCAGCACCTGGTGAGCACCATGTGAGCCCCCAGAGCTGGGGCTGGAACCCACGGCGCTTGTCTCACTGGGCACTGGAGCTCAGCCAGCACAGCCTGCAAACTCTGACAGGGCATTCACTGCATCCCTCCTCTTCCTGGGACACTGAAGTCCTCCAGAGTATTTTCTAGCTCTTACTGTTGTACACAATGGCCTCTGGTTTTGCCTCATGCTTTCTGGGAGCTGGTGGGACTGTCACAGGTGGTTTGAAGACTTTTCTGATAATCAGCCTGGAATTGCTTTTTTTTTTTTTTTTTTTTTCCATACTTGTAACATCTCAAGTATGAGCATAACAAAGAGATGTTTTTAAAGGGAAGAAAATGGTGTCCACAAAATAACTTGAACAAGTTACATGTGGATTGTGTAAGTGGCCTATTTTCACATTCTTGAACAGGTGATTTTCAGGGTGAGCCTGTGAAGAGGTTGAGAGCTTGCTCCTGTAGCAACTGTGAATGCCTAGAGGACTGAGTCATGCAGCCTCCAAGAGTGCAGGAAATAAAGGGTTATAAATTCTCCAAACCCTCCACTTGTCCCTCAGCACTCTCCTCCCCACTGTACTGTGTGATGGAAACAGCAGTATCTATCTCTGCTGCACAGGACCAGGGTCCATCCCACCTCTAGCACACAGATTGGAACTAGCCTATAGGACAATTTATGCCTTGCACTGGGGTAGTTGAGGTGGGACAGTGTGGGAAGTCTTGCAGCTCTTGAATATCTTCTAATTCTTTGCACTTCTGGTTGCCTTGGCCCATTAGACACTTCCATGTTCTCATGGAAGGAAGGAGTTGCCACAACAGGAATGTAACCTGTTGTAGTAGAAACAGCTGGTCAATGTAGTGTGTGAGATCAGCACCTCTGTCTTCTGGGAGCATCACCATATTTTACCATAGCTGAGATGCTGAGCAGGTGGAAGTGAGGGGGTAAAACTTGTTCAGGACAAGTCAAAACCCATTTTTAAGAGAACAGTGGACAAAGGGACACGAGAGATATAGCACAGAGAATAAAAACTACAGCAGCCAAGATCAGAGGCTTGTTTGTTATCAAGGTTAGAGTTTAAACAGCAAAGTTCTGCCTTTGGCTATGGTCATAAGCTTGGGATCATGTACTCTTGAGTCAGAGACATAAGATGCATGATGGAAAACTGACAGCAGGACAGACTTTCTTCTGACATATTAGGTACGCATGTTTCAACCTTGACTACAAGGGATGCCTGAGAAATAACAGGGTAGTTCATACACTCAGCCTGCTTGGTCTTTAATTGCCAGGATGACTAGAAGTTAAAACAACCAGTGCCATTAAGGGCTATTTGTGACTGTCCTGGATGAGCTCAGCACTGGTAGGAACTGAAATTAATCTAGAGGATCATATCACATAGTCTCCAAAATGGATTTGATGATTTGCAGTGGATATGAGCCTGTAATTTGGAGGTGATTTATGCTCAATACTCCTTCTACCAATCATGAGTCTTGGGGATGCTGATCTAAAGTAGTAGATATAGCTGTGCCAATAAACTGCTGCTCTCATCTTGTGTCTTGGTGTCAGCCAGGAAGAACAGGACTGGTAATGACTAAACCCTGACTTTCTCAGTACTGCACTTACAAAGAATAATAATATCTATCCTTCAAATACTTCCTATACAAGGCAGGCCACAGAAGCCAGCTGGAGTCCCAGCTACTCTGTGTTGCCACGAGACTGCCTCATTAGCTTTGTGACTTGTTAAACACAATTCTGTCAAACTTTGTTCTCCAGCTTGCCATTAATTAGATACTAACTAAACCAACACCCACTAGCTCCCTTGGGGATCATTACATCTCTCTGCATTTATGCTGTGGCAGCAAAAGTTTAAGCTTGGATTGTAATCATGAAGAAATTAATTTCCTGATTAAAAATGGTCCTTTAAGCAACATGCATTTGAATAATCCATCATAAAAACAAACGAGTCTGTAGCAGTGCTCTTGACTTGATAATCTTTTCTCTGCTTTAAATTTAAATCAGCTACATTTTTTTTCTCTCAGTCTGTAGCTTATAGAAAAACACAATGAATTACTAAAAAGAAAGCAATAGTTTGAAACTGGAATAGCCATGGTGTGGAATATATATTTTAGACCTGTCACTGCAAGACAGATTTGTATGTCATGGACCTAATAAGATACCCTTCAGGCAATTCCACTGATGTTAGTTGTGTTACAGAAAAAGTAAATTAATGCAGAAAATTTGGTTTCAGATATTTGCAAAGTGTTTTGAAGATAAAAGACCTGTACATGCCAGAGTTGATCTAGTTCTTGTTGAAATCTGTAGCAAACATCCTGTTTAATTCAACAAGAGCTACTGGATCAGGTCTGATGAATGTAACAGAGATGTATTTACAAGTAAACATTTGAAAACAATGGCAGTTTGGTAATTTTAAATACTGTATATCTCTCCCTATCTGGAGATGCAAAACAGACAATTAACAGTTCACAATAGATGCCTACTTTTAAACAAGTCCCTCAGTTTGTATCTGTTAGCTGTTTTCCTTGTGTGCCGAGCACAAGAAATAACAGAATATTTGATTGGCTGGAGAAAGATGCAAAAAAGGCGCCCCTAACTTATATGAAAAGATGTGACACAGTTCCTGAAACTAAAGAAATGAAAATTTAAATCTCCTTGCTTCTTCATTTTCCTCCATTACAATTACAGCTTACTAGATGTTTTTACACTCTGCAATATTTCACATCTTTCATGCCCAGCCCATGCCACAAGCCCTCCAAGTCTCTTTTGATAAGAAATCAGCCTTTATCAGTACTGATCTCAGCATTAGCAACCTGATAATTCCTCACCTTTTGGTCCAGGTAAAATTGTGTGTGTTGAGCAGACATCTGTTGTAGGTCGATTGTCAACATCAAAACCAAAAATCTGAACTTGCAAGATAAAAAACACTACAAGGGTCCCATATTTCCTTAGCTGTTGTTCTTTCTTGCAGCTCATCCTTGCAGTTTCTCAGGAAATGCCTTTCGTTGTTACAGTCTTAAGAAATGCAGCTGATTCAAAAATAAATGCTTTACTGACTGGAGCAGTGGAAAGCTTGGGAGCTACATGCAAGAACATAATAACACTAAATAAAGTGAAGAAAGGAGTTTGACGATTCTGTGGTTATTTCTGTCCTGCACATTATCCAGGATATTTATTTAACACTGACAGCTGTTTATTCCAATTTATCTCTTATCTGTGAGACATTTAGCTCCTTTTGCCATGGAAAATTTCTCCAACATATGGGAATATCTCTCTGGTAATTTTTTTCCTCTCGGCACTGATTCTTCACACCCAGATTTTCACTTACTCAAGGGACAAAAGACGTTGGTATTGTATCCAAGTGTGTACTAATTAGCTATAGGATACATTTGGCTGTTAGTGTGTTAGAAGAGTAATGCAGACTCCATATAACATGTAGAGATACTTTTCCATAAAAGCTTTCCACCAAGGAGTTTGTTAGTGACAACAGACGAGCTGCCAGTCCCCTGTGGGTGAAAAGCACCGATGCTATTTCTCACATTTTGGGTGCCAGGTACCCACAGTCCCCAGAGTAGCAAACAAAAAGTTGGCATTATTCATGGGTGTTTTAGCCTGAAACCCACAAGTGATGGGTTTATGCTCACAGATAGCTCCCCAAGCCCAGATCGTGTTGGTAGACAGAGTACAGAAGGGACAAACTTCAGGACAAAAGACACAGAACAAGTTGAGCTTGAATGATGGAATCACTTTCTCCCATATCACTCTTCCCATGCACTGGGAGAGGCCATATATCAGGACAGGGATGTAGCATAGATCCCAACAGAACATTATTTTTGAGTTGTCCAGAGAAAACCCCAGCTGCTTCGAATCTGAGGTAACTTTCAGGTGTTCAGCTGGGTGCTGGCACCCTGAAACCAGTGCAGGAGTCACCTTGGATGGAGGAACAGTCGCATGCATCCTTGCTTTTGGAAGGAGCTGTGACAGATACCTACCTGTGTGCAATCCCTTCCTAGAAAAAATTCTAGCTTTCTCTTAAGGAGAGCACAGTACCAGGGATAAGAGGATGTTCAAGGTAGCCTGGCAGAAAAGAAAGGAGAGATGATTATTTGTAGTATTTCCAGGAAAATTGTTAACTTCTCACACAGTGAGACAGCTACTCAAAATCTGAGCTAGGCTTTTGAACTATGTAGTGTATGAGAGGGTATTTCCTTTCCATTCTAGAAAAAAATGCATTTCCTATGTTAATAGCTTTTGAGAGGCTTTCCTCATTACTTAAGAGTATTGGTTCCCTTGTCCTATGTTTCAGCCTTTGAGCATACAGAATAAGTAGCAGTATGACGTAAAAGTCAATACCTTTACTTAAAGCCTAAAGGAAGGCTCAGACTTCAGGCTTTCATCTGAAAATGATAATAAAATATTGGCCAAAGTCCCAGGAAGGGTCAGGATGCTCCTCTTCCTTTTTCTTTCTAGCCTGCTCACAGATTGTCCCCCTTTCTAAAACTCTAAAACACTTCTTTTATTTGTTTGGTTGGGTTTTGGTGGTTTTTTGTTTGTTTGTTTGTTTTGTTAAACTGTATACAGTTCTTTTCAGAAATAAATAGTAATCTTTGTCCTAAAGAATGTCATCTAACTTGCCCCCTCAAATGTGGCCTTGAAAACGGGTACTAACACCTAGAGGGGGAGGAAAGGCAAAGTCAGGATTATACTTGAGTAGAGTCATACCAGAAATAAACTTGTTCCTCTGTGATTTGCATTGGGCACTGTGCCTCTGACTTGTACACTGTAAATCTGTTTTATTTAACTTTTTCTTCTCTTCACTTTCCATTTTGTGAGCAGAAGGTCAATGTAAGAGCAAGAATAGAGTGCGTAGGAGTGGGAAGCTAGTGCACTTAGGGTTGGAGGAGGCATTTTGGGAACTGTTGCCAAACTGACATGAATGATGCTATCTGTTCCATGGTACTGAGAGACTCACAGTGACTTGTTTGTTATTTATCGGGATAAAGAGTGGTGTAAGTGTAAGTGAGAGAGGAAACCATTTGTTTAACTACTTCAGTTACTATCCCAGACTAAGCAGGGAACATTTTTCTGACAGTGGTGTGATCATTTAAAAATGTTTTCATTCCACTTTAGAATATAAATCAAGACTCTACTCTTCCCTGACCCCCACCTCCCACCCCCACCCCACCTTCCAGTCACAAGCCCCCTGAAAATACTGTGAGAAATTAGATTTAATGGATCTAAAAACTTCATAAATGAAAACACTTACTCAAAATGTAGAAGATCCAGATTTTAATTATTTCTCTGCCTAGTTCAAACCAGTGCTTGCAGTAGAGCCTTAAGGTTATATTGCTTTATTACAAGGGTGTGTGCTAATCAGTTATGTCTTCCTGTGTGTTGGACCAGGAATGCTGTCCTGGAGCTAGAAAACTGGCCTTAAAAGGCAATCCATCAAAACAGATGTACTACCATGAAAAGCATGGGTTTTGGCTAATGAGTATTTATCAAACCAGTTTCACTTAAAAATCTCCAAGCAGCTTCATTGCAGATGGACATTCAATGAAGCAGAGTGCCTATTGTGCATATCAATTCTCATTGAATCACACTTAAAGAAATTACTGTAGGCAAGGAAGAAAAACAATCTAGGCCGCATCATCCAGACAAAAAAGTCACAAAACAAACACTTCCAAGGTATGAATGTTTTACAAGGAAACCCTGAAAAGGCACCCAAAAAAAGATATCCAGAAAGATTCTGTTCTTTGAAATGAGCACTAGTCAGGTAACCTTTGTCTTGTGCATTGTGTATTTGAAGTCCAAGTAACTTCCTTGGAGATTTGCATAAGCTTCATTTGCTTACTCTTCACATATTAGTAGTTAAATGTCAACAGACTATAAGGAGCACAGACAACATGCTGAAATACTTTTCATCAAAAGGCCAGATCTATAGCCAATTTTCATCATTTGTAGAGTCACAGACTGTGGTTGGACTGCAGGTTAATACATCCTGCTTGTAATCATAGGCTGATTCAGACATAAGTGTTGAGAGTCTGCTGGCATCCTTTCTGACCCAAATTCAGCATTAAGAAGAATATTCCTATCTTTACCTTACTGTACCGAATAAACTTGGGAGCATCTAAAAAAAAAAAAAAAAAAAAAAGGTAGAATATTTCTTTTCTTTGAGATCCTAGAAAGTTTCTCTTCTGGTATCAGGGCTTGTGAGGTTTTAAGGTGTTTCATTCTGTCATGCTGGATGTATCAGTCATGGTGGCAAAGCTTAGAGGAAATGGAAAACGAAAAGCAGAGTATTGTGGTTTGCAATGTGTAGGGAGGAAAGTAATCCTTACACTATTTTGTAAAATGCCATTTTTGGTTTTGACACCATGTAATGGCTATTTGAGCCTGTAAACACAGTCTCCACCAGTTCTCATTCCTCCAATTAAGATATAAACAATGACTAGATTTTGATATGCCTGAAAATAACTGACAAAAACAACCAACCTAAGGACAAAATTGTCCAAAATCTTATGGCTTATATATATTTAGTAAACAGAGCTTTTAAGACTCTAATGATTATAGATCATCATCCGACATCTTGTTGTATGTTTAAGAGGTTTCATCAGCCTCAGCTGTGTCAAAAATTATGCTCCACTATCAGCTGTGATCTCTCTGGTTTCCTGCTGATGAGTTTGGCTCTCTGCTGAGTTGGTACCTGGAAGGATGGGTGTGAGCTTTTTCTGGTCTGACACAGGGATGGCACTCTGGGAGAACCTTAGGTCTGCACTAGAGCTTACAACCCCTTCTTGGATGCTCCTATATCTCCTTTCCCACTCCTATTCCCCTCAGCTTTTAGCCCTTAAACAGAAAAGCTGACACAGATTCCAGCTGTACATATCTGCTGTGAGGCAGGAGGGATTTGGAGACAGCTGGTGCCCAGGGAACAGAACAGCTGGTCAGCACTGAAATCCCATAAGGAGTTTGAGTTGCAGAGCACAGATTCAAGAGAGCTGCTGGATGTTTTATGAGGTGCAGTACTGAACCCTATACCCCATTTGGAAAACAGACCTCAATTGTGTGTACCTTCTGCTCACTCAGATAGTACTGCATTACAACTCCTTTTTTCTAACTTTTGTACTTTGCAAGAATCTCCTGGCTCATTGTGAATGTTTTACAAACAACATTATTGTGAACACTGGCATTGAGAATGCTTCTCTGTCTGTTAGCCTGCAGGCTTTCAGTTCTGCTGAAGACACCTTTGACATAATGGCACCAGACTTTCAGAGTCTCCTAAGACAGATACCTATTGCTATTGTTTTCCATTCAATCACTCAGAGAAGCTAACCAAAAATGTAAGGCATTCTTATATGTATTCAGAGATGCGATAGAAATGAAATACTCAGTGTGGCTTGTAATAGTGTTTATTTAAGTGCAGCCTCTTCCTGTGTCAGAACAGATTTTTGCAAACAAGAGGGCAATGATTCAGTTCCAGAAGAAGACTGACAAAATAAACCCCAGCTTCTACTGACCTGATGCAGTGCTGAACAGTGTCCTACCCTGGGAAAATATTTCCTGCTTCATTTTCATAAATATTTATGTAATTCCTTCTGGGAAGCATGTCTTCTACAGAAAACTAAACATGCTGCTCCCTGATATAAATTTAACTGTTTGTTTACACACAAGAGATTATGGGCATGTACCCAGCCTCAAACTTTTACATTCTTATCTCAGGCATTTCTGTCTTTTAGAATTCTTCAATCTCCTCCCAGAGATCACATCATGTCTTGAGCTATGGAGCTCATTTCTGGCTCTGGAATTTGAACATCCCTGATGCTCTTTGGAGAGTTGTTATTTTAGGCTGCATAAATAGGAACCAAATATAATGTTCTGCCTGGAATCACACTTCTGTCCTGCCTAGTTATACCCTTCCCAATCTGGTTTGAGGCTCCTTTCTTAAAAAAATAAAAGTCATGTAAGCAATTAAATAGCATGGCTAATGAAAGTATTTATATCTAGAAACAGACCTGGACACACAGCTGTGAACTGAAATAGCACTGGTGTGCAGTCTTTTGTGTTTGCTTTCTAAGTTTACAGTATGGATTAGTGGCAAAGTGGTGCACAAGTTGCCCCAAGAGAATAGATATACTCCCCACCATGACAAACATGACAAACTGAAAAAGGTTGATTCTGCTCTCTTTAACACATAAGAGAACAGAAAAGTTGCTGATGCTGCAACACAAACTGACAGAACCCTGTACAAAGCCTTGGATTAGGGCAAAGCTCAGCTTTGCTTTCCAGCATGCTCTGAAACCCTTCCATGAAGTGGTGAACTGTGTGGGGTGCTCTGAAAAAGGCCATGTGATGGGGCAGACATAGTTACAGATGGCAAATGTTAGGCTTGTATCCAGGAGAAAACTCTAAAATAAAGTGGTACATAGGTGATGTACTGATCTGTGGATTTTGTATGTAACCTGTTTATCATGCAGAGCAACAACAAAACTTCAGACCTCAAGCTCTACCAGTCCTACTTGATCTTACTCTCCTGGTCCTAGAATTCAGCTACTCTGTCATGCATTACCCATGTTATAGGTAAACCTTATAAGTTGTTATTATACAGATCATCTAGATTTATAATTATTTAGTTTCTCTTTTTTTCTTCCTCTTCAGTTGAAACTCTGCTGCATACCTTCTGAAGAGAAGTAGAGCCAAACAGCTTTTAGCTCTTCCTTTGGCACTTTCTTTGCAAACACCAACACCAACAAAACAGGTGGTAGCTACCTGCCCTGCAAGATCTGGCTGAAAGGGAGGGCAAGGATGTGAGGAAAATGAGAGAGCAGGAAAACAGAGAAAGCTTGAAAACTTCCCTCCAAGCCCAGAGGCTCCTGGCCTTGGTCACTGCCTGAACTCTGCCACCAAATGTGTTTCAAGATATCTGTCCTGCCCAGTGAACTCTACCTTACATCCTAAGTTGTTTCCCTGCTGTTTGGGGACACACAGTATTGAGTAATGTGTTGTAACATTGGTTTCATATCTGTGTGGGTGTCTTTCTGGCAAGAAAAAGAAAGTTTTGAGCCTCATTTTCCCATTGAGCCTCATCTTCCTAGTTATTGTCTGCCAGATTGTTTGCTAGTGTAAAGGAGGCAGGGTGATGGTGGTGGCTTATTTTCCACTTGACAGCATAACAAAACTAAAGGAAAAAACCTCCTTCACTCAGTTCATACCCAGAAAGCCCTTTGTTTTGTTATGCCTTTAGGTTTTTTTTTTTTTTTTTAACCTGCTAATGAATTCAGTCTTTTCACAAGTTCAAGTTTCGTGTAATGAAGAAAGATTTTAGAAATATAAGGTTTCCCTGCATGGTGATTCTTGCTGGTATCTCTGGAGATTTTGACATGTGATTTGGAAACTGGAAGGCTGGATTCCACTCCCCAATTTATATGCATGCGTCTGAATTGTGGGTACTTGCTTAGGTGTACAGTGTGATGTCATTATGGCTGGATTTTAGTATAATAGTGGTTTAACATATAAAATACAGTACTAGCACAGACTGGATTAAAGGACTGTTGTGACTTCTACCAATTTGGAGTAATTCACATCACTTGGAATAACTGCTGAGCCACCCCTGGCAAGTAAAAAAAATGAGCTACAAGGCTTATAAAAAGATTTCTGAATAGTAGTGGCTTTGTCATTGATGGAAACTGTTGAGAACCACAGAGTTTTCTGCAATTTTCCCTGAGGCAGGATTCTCCTAGCCTTCAAGTTTTTGTTTGTCTCATCCCCACATGGGAAGTGACACCTACTTGGATGCTTTGCTTTTTAATCTACCTGCTCTCTGGCTGCAGCAATATAAGTACAGATATAGAAGAAAGGTTCATAAATCAGCACAGTAATTCTCATCACCAAAAACTGGGGCATGTTTTTTTCTAATGTATGGAATTTTATGACAGCATTCAAAAGAATTTATGAGTTTACAAGTAAGATTAAATCAGACTCAAAGACAATGTTGGACTGTGTCCAACAGTATCAGTAAAACATTATGTAGCACTGTCATTTCTCCAAGTGTTTTGGAGTTTCCAGCTTTTTTCTTATGGGTTTCAGGGTCACTTTCAGTCTAAGGGACAGGAAATTGCCACAATCTGCTAGGTGCTTGGAATTTGGTCAGAGCAGCATGGATTGGGAGCAAAGAGTAGATCCTGGCAGGTTCTTCTACTGTTCTGTGGCAAAGGCGTCTTTTAACCCCTCAGGCTGTTAAAAGCACATCCTCAAGTTCTTACCAGCCAGAAGTAGTTAAGAATAAACCTGAATTTATGAGCAGTTGGGTTAATGGTAAGAGATTACCTCTCATCTTAGCTGGTCCTTGGCTTTACAGGACAGAAGAGGTTTGCCATGTAAAGCATCCACTGTGCTGCATCACAGATCAGTTGTTCTCTTTACAAAGACCAACAACTTAATCAAATACAAAAAGGCTGTGCAAAGAGCAGGGAGAATGTGCATGTACAGCCCATCACAAAGATCTGACTGCTCTTCTTTAGCTCTTTTCTTTTCTGGTGAAGTATGTCTTCATACTTTGGCAGTGAAAGTGACTTCACACAGAGGAGGCTGT
Source organism: Muscicapa striata striata (assembly GCA_030060385.1). Taxonomy (NCBI): domain Eukaryota; kingdom Metazoa; phylum Chordata; class Aves; order Passeriformes; family Muscicapidae; genus Muscicapa; species Muscicapa striata. The sequence goes on from JAREIS010000046.1 coordinate 6,495,985, forward strand.
TTGGCTGATATCAGAGGTGATTCTAGCTTCATGCTGTTGACATGGTCCATTTACTGTTGAATCTGTGCTTACACTCCAGTCATGCTGTTGCATCCACATTCCTGGGCTTGGATTTGTGCTCTTCCTGCCCACAAGTCAGTGTGTGCCCACGATGGCTTGTCTGCCCACCCCCATACCCATACACAGGATGGCTCAGTGCCTGCTCACAGAGGTGGGAAACCAATTTCACAAGGGTACAGATGAGCACTGGAAATAGATTTTGACTTGCATCCTGCTCAGTGCTGCCTATGCCAGTTGCTCAGCTGGAACTGGCTTATTTCCAATGGTAACTTTAGAAAAAAAAAATTTCTAGGCTTAATCAATCTGAAAGTGAAGTACTGCCAATTAGCACTAGGAAGATATTCACGTGTTTTACCGTAAGAAGGATTTGTGGTGGGGAATGAGTCAGTAACTGAATGCTTAGTGACAGCTTCCTCAGATGATGACTGTACCTGCTGTCATGCTCTGCCATACAGACAGGCACATGTCCAGTGAGTGCTGCTCCACAAGGGGGCCAGCAGGCAATGGAGTCAGAAACTGAATGCTGAGCTGCCCCTTTTCAAGGAAACAAAGGGCAAGACATGAGATTTGTTGATGAGAGCTCCTGAACATCAGGGCAAACATTATGGCTTTATACCTCCGAAGATTTGCATCAATCAGCACTTAATAAATAGAAGTAACAGGGACCCACAGTACAAGGAAAGAAGGGAATTACAGTCCTAAAAAGAAAGCAGGGATGAGACAGTGAGAAGTTATGATTTATCTGTTTTTCTAATTATATGAGATTAGAACCAGACTAGAGACACCAGCTGCTTTGATTTTGCTGCTCCTGGGATTCCTCAGTTCTTTCCTCATAAGTGGAAGATTTCAAGTGATGAGAATCTGGCCTGAAGAAATCCATCAAGCTGTACTCATTACTTAGAATCTATGTGCTGATTTCAAGATTTGGCCATTTTGATTTTCTTTGGATTAGATGAGCTCAAGGGAGATCTCCAAATGAATGTGTCATTGGTTTTCTGTTTGTGGCTTTTTATGTGATGCAATTCAATAAAACTTCCATATAGGCAGTCATTAATTGTCAAAACCAAAAATACCCCTAAACTCCTGACTGCAATTATCCATGCTGTGCTATATTTGGGACACATTATGGTTTCTATCATTAAGAAGGCTTCCTTGTAATGCTCCATCATGGATAAAACATAGCCACAAAAATGATGCATATGGACAAAATATAAAGTGAAATTATGGGTTTGTATACTGAAATGGAACTTGTGATGATGCATATGCCAGACATGCATGACACACAGAACAGAACTGTTGGTAAACAGGGGGAAAACTATAAATATGCTTAAGACGAGACATCACACATTGTTTCAAGTGACAAACTTTGTACTAAAAGAAAGGAAAAGATCACAAATCTAGACAGACAGTTCTGCTAAAAGTCATATAGCTGCATGATTCATTCCTCAAAGAAATCAATGTCAGGATGACATTTTTCTTCAGGCAATACTGGCAACTGCTCATAATTTGGGTAAACTTTCTCTGCCCTATAAAAACAAACCATCAAACCAAAAGGTAACCACTGAAACAGCTACCACTCAACCAAAAAAAAAAAAAAAGTGTTTTGAACTGAGCACAACATAAAACTGCATGAGTCAATCTACCGTAAACTTTCAGCAAATAGGATGTGTCATCAAGATCAACTTCGGTGTTTCCAATGAGCATAGGCTTGTACAGCAGGCTTTTTAGAAACAGACCTCACTCCAAATAGTAATTCCTTACTTTCAATAAACCCTGACTGGCTGCAACCAGTTATTTCTTCTGATACACATGGCCAAAATAACTGACATGTAAACAGAAGCCTATGGAGCTAGATTAATTACAGGGATTATGTATAGTATTCAGAGCTTTTAAAACAGAAGGGATCATTATGGTGATACAGGCTGGCTTCCTACTGTTGTGGTGGGGTGATGTGAGAGGCAGAGAACGCCTTGACACTGTGTAAGCACTGCCTAGCAGTAACTAAAATATCTCTGTCTTATCAACATAGTTTCCAGCACAAATCCAAACCACAGCCTCATATCGGCTACTGTGAAGAAAATTACCTCTATCTCAGTCAAAAGCATTATTGTGGTTTAACCCCAGCCAGCAACTAAGCCTCAGGCAGCTTCTAACTCACTCTCCCGTCAGCAGGAGTGCGGAGAGAATCAGCAGAGTTAAAGCCTGAACACTCCTAGACTGAGATAAAGACAGTTTAATAGGGAAAGCAAAAGCTTTGTACAAAAGTGAAGCAAAACAAGGATCAATTCATTGCTTCCCACCGGCAGGCAGGTGTTCAGCCATCTCCAGGAGAGCAGGGCCCATGCAGCAGTGACTTGGGAAGACAAACACCATCACTCAAACGTCCCCCTCTTCCTGCTTCCTTGCAACTTTATATCCTGAGCATGATGTCATATGGTCTGGAATTTCCCTTAGGCCACTCTGGGTCACCTGTCCTGGCTGTGTCTCCTCCCAACCTCCCAGGCAGCCCCAGTTCCCTCACCACTGTGGCCATATGAAAAGCAGAAAAGGTCTTGGTCCTGTGCAAGCCCTGCTCAGCAATAACAAAAACATCTCTGTATTATCAACTTTGTGTTCAGCAAAAATCCAAAGCACAGCCCCATAGCAGCCATTGTTAAGAAAATCATCTTGACCCCAACCAAAACCATCACATGTACATAACATAAGCCCAGGAATTTCACACAATGATTCCTGCTCAGAGCTGCTGGTGATGATTGGAAGATGTCTCATCTCTATATTACTGCTTCAAGTAACCGAAAATTCAAGTTCTAATGCCCTGTTTTAATGGCTAGTTACCATTGTTTTGTAACCTGCTGGATCTTCTGGAATGTGTATTTAGTAAAGTATATTTAATACATTTACCTGTTTAAATAAACAATTGTATTTGAAAAATTTATAACTTTCCATCAATTTTAGGCCCAAATTCCAACTAGTTCTACATCCTTTTTCCTAAAAGCGGATTTATCTAATGATAAACAGTCAGAGAGCAGCTTTCTTCCTGAAGTGTTAACACTCACCAGTGAAGTTTTCCAGCCTACAGCCTACAGCAATGCTTGGTCTGCTTCCATTAGATCATAGTCCCAAGGCCCACTGATTTAACTTGCTTCAGCATATAGTGTTCTTGACAAACTCCACTGCTATTTAAGCTACAGCCTTGTCTTACCTCTGCCTTTTATTTAGAGAGGTGGGTGAGATATTGTTCTTATCAACACAGGGTTGATAACAGAGATGTTTTTGTTATTGCTGAGCAGGGCTTACACCGAGCCAAGGCATTTTCTGCTTTACATATGGCTACAGTGGTGAGGAAATTGGGGGTGCCTTGCTTTCCTAGTGACCTTAGTTGTTCTCACATGATACTACATTTTCTCTCTTGAAAAAAAAGGGAGTATCGAACCAGGACAGAGTTAAGGTATTTGCAAATATCTTTATCTAAAGTTAAAACCTCAGCATTTTGCCTAAATAAGATGACAGACAATTTGCTTGATAAAGGGAAGAGTCACCCCTCATTATGCAGGGGAAGACAATTTGGTTGCAGATCAACCAGGGCAGTGGTTACAGAGAGAGCTAAGATGATCCTGTGAGTCAGTCTACATCCAGCACAGCTGAGAAGTTTTGGCACAATGCCACAGTATTGCTTATGCAGTTGTTCCTAAGAACAGTTCATGTCCAGAAGTTGGGCCTGTATTTTTCCTTTGCCTGTATCTCATAACTCCAGAGTGGAGAGTTGATTCTGTTAGATTTCCACAAAGCATTTGACTTTGTCCTGTATGCGGGAGAAACAAATTTCACCATGAATGAGAATAAGAAATCCAGGTAGCTTTGTTATACCTGATAGGCATGTGACAAGGGTTGGGAAGGATGCATGATGCAAATGGAAAAGACATAGGAGCAACAGAGAATATCACAATATTTTTTTGTGGAAAGAAGAAATAGGGTAAAGAGAAAAAATAAAGGGAAGCTACAGAACTGGTATGAGATTCTCCAGCATGTCTTTCAATGCAAATGAATGAAAAACTCCCATTAACTTCCCTGAGTTTTGTACCAAATCCTTTGTGAATACAGAATGGAAAAAGGAGTGTTTAAATATGAAGAGTCCACTCCACCTCTTCACCAGGTTCATTTCAATAGGATGATGTACATTCCCAATAGGAGCAGGTATGTGTAAAAGAACACAATAATGGACATATCCAAGGTCCTTCCATTAAAAGTGACTGTCTTTCACTTACTTTGGAAAGTAGAAAAAATGCAGGGTGAAATCACATGACAAATAATATGATAAAGATAGTGAGACTTCTGCAGAAATGTGTCTCTGAAGACAATTTTTGCTTTTGCCCAACAGTACAACTTTTTGTCCATAACAGCTTTTGTTTTGGCATGGCTTAGCAGTCTGCATTGTTTTCTTCAAAAGTTTCTGAGGTTTCCAAAAAGGAGAAATCACAAAGAAGACTTGTTACATTTAATGCAGGTTAACAGCTTATCTATTCCCCATGAGGAAGCAAGGTATAGTTTATTTCCCCTCTACTAGAGCAAGGCAACATATTGGATTATTCAGTGAATCATGCTGGAGGGCAGTAAAATGGGCCAACATTCTAAGTATTTAGTCAAGGTCATGGAATTTTTCTAATTTGACTTGATTTCTTTTTGTAAGATAGAAAATGCAATAAAAAATAAAACAGTCTAAATGTCAGATCTCAACTACAGGATATTTCTGAATGTCAGAAGACCAGAAATTTGGTACTGTTTCTTCAATTAAAAAGTGTTTTGTTTTGTTTTGTTTTGTTTTGTTTTGTTTTGTTTTGTTTTTTAAGTGATAGATGTTTTTGCAGACCATCAGGGCTTTCAACTCTGATGGAAAATTCCTGACTACCTAACTACAACTATTACAGTTGGTATCTGCCAGAGAATGTGACAAATGCTACCAATAACTCAAAAAATTACCTCAAAATCAATTGTTGGTATGGCCTTATGGATACGAATTTTACAAATTATTAAGTTCTAGGCTATTTCACAAAGCTGGGCTATGTCTTTTCCTAGCTTCCTGAGAAACTCTGCTATCAACTCCATCAGAGACTGAAACTGCATGCTCTTGATAGTCACTTGGGAATTATTAGCATAACCTCTGCTTTTCTGTCCTTTATTCTTGTAATGCTCACTGACTGGAAAAATGAATAAACATGTAACTGTAAACGGCCCTTTGGAAAATCCAGAACTTTCACAGAAGAGTCATGTGGACAAATCACTTGTTCCCCATGTCTCAACTTTGTGGTGGTCTGGGAGGCAAAAAAGACCTTCCCCTGGCAACCTCCAAAGATAAATAAGCTAGAAAAATAGCTCTACTTGTGTATTTTGTTTCCTGACATCAAAGCATCTTGAGACATGAGCTATTATGTGACACTAGACTTTTTTTCTTCCTGTAACAGTTGTGGCAGATACTCAGTATTTATTTTGCACATTTAAAATTCAGATTCATTCAGGAAGGCCAGACAAGAAACGTGCTGAGGATTCCTCTCACCCTGTTAACAGTGATAGCACTTTTACTGGAATAATCTGGACCAGCAACTTGCAGCTCATACGTGGGTATGGAGGAAAGGAGAAAATATTTCTCTATCCTGTGGTAGGCTGTAGCTCATATTGCTTTAATCATCAGGGTGGCAGTTGTTCTACCTGCATCCTGGGAGCCCTGACCCATTTCAGCATAAAATGTTCTTGTTACTTCACCCTGGGAAGTTTTAACATCTTTGGCGCTTCCAGCAGGGCTTTGAAACGTGGTTGAGGAGTGTGCATGTGTGTGTGGCAGGACAAAAAGGAGGAGCTCTTACTGTAAAAGGAAATACATAACCTTTGTCTTGCAAAATTGTTTTTCCAGAGATGTTTCTGCCTCTCCTATCAGAGCTCAGGGAAGCTGTGTTAGCTTGCCAGCACCTCAAGCTGATGCTGGTGTAGCTCCACTGCAGCCAGCACAGCAGAAAAGGCTGCAGAGATGCTGGAGCTGCTCTCTGGGGAATGGGGGCTGGGAAAGGCTCCCTCCTTGCCCCACTTCAGGAGCCCTCTCCACCCCACTTACCTTCAGTTCTCTCCACTGGAAACAAGGTGTGTGTGGCTGGTAGCTGAGTGTATAAATGATTGCTCAGAGAGCTGGCTGACATACAGCATCACGAGCAGTCAGCATCGATGTCCCACTGATGATGGAGAGGTGGTTTCTCATTAATAGAGTGGACTTTCTTCAACAAAATAAATTAGCAATATACACTTGAAACTCACACTTTTTTTAGGTGTAAAATCAAGTCCTCTGAGAATTGCCAGATATTTGCTTATCTGGTCAATCTGAATTCAGCCAGGTAGTTTTGTACCCTGCTACAATCTTCAGTTGCCTTTTTCATGGACTCTTTCTTCCCTTGGGTCCTAATTTACATGAAGTTAGATTTGGTTACAAAATCAACACTTTGAAATAAGGAAGTACCAAACCTGAGGTTTCCCAAGAAACCTTCATTTTGCAATGTTGCATGCCTGCCATTCAGTCATGCCCAAACTGAACACAAGGTGTCCCAGTGTATAAAATCTCCCATTGAATCCAATAACCTGAAAGGATCAGTGATGTGCAGGGACTGTGATTACCAACACAGCATTGCTGCACTGAATGGATCAGTCATCCATTCATATGTACCTATCATTTTCAAGGGCCTAAACCAAAGGCAAGTATAAGCTCCAAGGCATGGAAAGGGGATAAGCAAATAATAGGTGGTCTGTAAGCAGAAATGTAGCCTTTTTACTGAAAACTAGAGCAGAATTGTGTGAAAACCGCCAGATACTTTAAAATCTATAGGAAGATAACCCATCCAGCCTCCAAATCAAATTATGAAAAAGCTTTATAAAAACGCTTCAGCCATACAGAAGACTAAGTGTTATAGACACTTCCTTATTTTGAGTCTTGAACCAGGCTTCTCAGCTGAGGCTTAGCAAACCTACTCCTTGATTTTGGCTTTCATAGAAAGTCAAGGTTGGAAGTGACCTTGAAGATCATCCAGTCCAACTGTGAACCCGGCACTGCCACTGTAACCCCTAAGCCCTAAATCACATCACACAGTGCCAGATTCAGACACCTCTTAAGCACCTCCAGGGTGTCATTTGTCACTGGCTTGCTGCCTAACACAAGCAGACCCAGACATTTAGTGTTTTGCTTAGTTACCAAGTAGGCATTTATGGCAAATTTTCCCTTTTCTATGATTTTTGTTCATGTGGATATCTACCCCCAATGCCAATTTAATAATAAGAATATAATATGATTTTCAGCCCCAATTAATTGTGCTTTATCACAAAAACTTTTTTTCTGATGTTTTGCATTTTGTGGTGCCAGTGGAGGTGAACAGATACAGTTGAACTGTTAAGACAAGTATCCTTCCACACAGCTTGGTTGAACTGTTACGAGAGAGCCCTTCCCAGATGGCTTTTATTTATTGTAAATACTGACTAAATATGACAAAGTTTTCTGTATTAGTAGGGCTTTGCTGGGTCTGAGTGTGTTGACCCTTTCTCAGTAAAAGCTTTTTAATGCAAGTGCCCAAAGGCATGTGAGTTCCACTTGCTTGTAACTACAAACTAATGGTTAAAAGTGACTTGAATTTCAAAAGATTTTACTGTAAAGCATTTTTTTTTGTCTGAGGCAGCATGGCCCTTGACAAAGGTTTCAGGCCAAAGAACCATTTTGGCATATCTGAATTTTAAAGAAACAACTTAGTAACTCCATGGGGAACATTGTTAGGAAGGTTGGTTTGGTTTGGTTTGGTTTCCTGAATGTTGGCTTGGGGTTTTTTTGTTTTTGTTCACCAGATTATCCTCACCTGCTTTACTTGTTTCTACAAAATAAGTGCATCACTCTTGTTTTGGGAATACATCTACTCCTGGGACTTTTTGCAGAATATGTGAAAAGATGTGACTTCATCCAGATTCTTCCCTTATCCTACAAAGCAACTCTTACAAATTGTGACTTTATCCTTTCAGCAGGCATGTGTGGTACAAGATGAAAGAAGAGAGAAGGAATGCTGGATTAGAGTTCTAGCCTCAGAAGAAGAATCAGTTATCTATAAAAACATCATTCAGTTTCTCTCCGTCACACAGCAAACTTCCTTCAATAGCTGTAATACAATAATTTTTCCTATTGTATCTATGCAAGATAGATATTATGAAAAGGTAGAAGGAAGATGCATAAGACTGCATCAGAAGGTAGGAGACAAACCCCTTTTAACAGGTTCAGTTACTTACAGTTACATTGAACAAGAGCAGAGGTAAAAAGCACACCTGAAATTAATTATGTGTTTGAGATATCACTGTTTTCTGTATTAACATTGTGAGTTATGTCCTTTCTTCTATATGTGCTCTTCTATGTACTTTCTTCTAGGCAAACATGGCTTTTCCATGAATGAATGCAAGGCATATTTATGATGTCTATTTATTTAATTTGTTTCTTAATTGTTTTTAACAACTATTAATTACTCTGATCCCTGTGCTTGCTTATTAACAATGTAAACAAAGCTCTGGAACTCAACAGAATTCCTCAGATGCTTAAACCCAAGTATTTTGCATTCATTTCAGAATCAAGTTCTTTGTCCTTTTCCTTGTGTCCTGCTATAATACAGCAATTTTTGATGCTTGAATTCAGCTTCCTTCACCAGATAATTTGTGTGAGTATATACATGTCATGAGAATATGTTTTTATTGCAATGATAAATCCCCAAAGGAGGAGTTTGCAATGGAAACACTGGTTAATTTTTAAAATACTACAGAACCAGAAGGCTGGGCAACACTTAAAAAACACAATGGCATATTTTAAAATTAGACCTACCATTCTTACCTTTATAAGATCTAGAGGAAATTAAAAGAAACCTTCAATCTGGAGTCAAAGCCAGCAACACCGACTGTATTGCAGTGGGCATAAACTCAGTCCAAGACCTTAGATAACCTCAGTTTTCCTAAGATCTTACTGTCTACCTAGTATCAGACAGCCAGGGGAATCCTGGAAATAAAACAAAATGCCACAGGAAGTGGCATCATGATTCAGAAGATGACATCCTTCACCCTGAGTCACTCGTGCCCTGCTGGGGTACTCTCCTGCAGGTGAATCCCAGCACTAAGGCTCTGAGTTCTGACCACTTCAGGCTGTAAAATACTGAATGGCACTTGTCACAAGAATAGCAGCCTTTATCCTGCCTTTGGGCTGTATTACAGACTGGGTAATTACCTCAACGTTCTGGTTACTTTAATTGCCTATGGTATTTTTCTTCTTTACTTCCTTCCCTTTGGTCTATACCAAGTTGCTGGCATTGCCATAGCAGTTGCTGTGTTTCTAGGGGTGTCTGGCTTTGCTTAATGCTCAAGGGGACCTGGCTGGATTTCATTAATTGCTGAGTTGCTGCTTCTGTTTTGTCTTTTTAGCTAGTGACACAGTTAAAACAAAAGCTGAGCTGCCTTTCCTGTTTGGAAAGTGCCCAGCCTGCTGGAGTTCATATGCAAGAAAGAACATTGCTAGCCTGAGGAAGATTGGAAATTTGTGCTATGCCATTAAAAAAGCTTGACATAACATCACAGACACCAAAAAGCATGAAGTACAATAGGCGGAAGAGACCATTCCCACACAGAAGACATAATGGACTTAAGTAGTTCTTATATTTTATTTCTAGTGCATATCTTAACACTAAGATGAAATTGTCAGTCACACATATCTAAATCAAGAACACTTAGCAACAAGGTCATAAATAATGAGCAATCACTCTACTTATACATGGTTATTTCTAAAACAAGAAAGTTCTTTCTTACAGTTATGGAATAATAAGTATTGTGATTACTGTTAAAGACCAAAGTTTCCTAGGTAACAGAGCTACAAATAAGATTATTTCTCCTAAACTTCTGTTGAATTGTTATCAGAATGCCCGTTATTACAACTGATTTGATCTCTTTTTGGTGGAAACTACTTCATCAAATGCAAACATTAGAATGAGTCTGAGGCTCAGAAAGCATACACCAATATCTGGGTTCAGTAGGTTTTTATGGTGGCTTATAATAGAAATGGTGATAAAACTTTAGCCATTGCCTTGCTATCAAATTCCTCTGTAATTCCAAATTAACATGCTTCATGCTATCTGCCAGCTCAGCTGCTTCCTTTGCATTCAATACAACGTGGGAAATGCTGGTTCCCTGGTAATTTTAGTAATTGTGATGTCTTCAAGTGAATGCTTTGGCTTTTGTTCTTCTATTCAAAGAATATAGCAGAAAACAGTTTTACTGATCTGTAAGAAACCTGATCTCAGTAAGTCCTGGGTGTTCCTCGACTTGGTTCTGTTGATTTCAAAGAGCTGAGAGTACACAATGACTCACAAGACACGTCAGCACCTGGCGAAATCATGTCCTAATATATCTGTGTGGTGCTTGGTGGTTTCAGTCAGCAAAGAGTCATGCAGATATTTCCTTTCATTGTATTTTACATTCCCACCTAAGTGGTTTTGAAAGCCTTGAAGTTTCCTTTGAGCACAAGACTCAAGTGTTTATGAAGCATTAATATAAAAGTCCTTCAAGGTACTACATTTCAAGACTTTCAGAATGAAAAACATGCTAGCAGTTTTATAATAATAATAAGAATTTAAATAAAATTCTGGTAAGGGAAAATAAGCAGTGTTATTAAGATTGCAACTTAGAGCAAAAGCTCTATGAGTTCTAATGGACCTTTTAATACACATGTTGAGAGTTAGGGGTCTATTTCTAAGCCCTAAACACAATGCATTTAATGCAGAAACTAAAAGAAACACAATGGATGCTGCCATAATCATCAATTATTTCACTCAGTTGTTTAGGAAACAGACAGCCTGCCTTTAGCTTTTGCCAAAACTTCCACTGAAGTCAACCTACTGTTTAAACACTCAGCACGACCTTTTGCTGTATTTCTTTGGTTATTTTTGAATATATACACTCTTCTAGTGCATGTACCTGTGCACTTCTACATGTTCTTTTAACACCTCAATCTGAACTGGTTTTATAGCATCCTTTAGCATCTATAGAACACTTGTCGAGTTGCTTGTTTTGTGCAATTACAAAGGAAGCAGACAAAAGATTTTAATACAAGAACTTAAGAAAAGTCTTAAGAATGTCTGAAGAAATGCCAAATTTTAAATTGAAACCTGAGTTTTGGGTATATTTCATGTATATCTTTTCTGGAGATGGGCTTGCCATCATTGCAGCGCTGATTTCAGTTATCCTTTTATAGTTGATTTAACCCCAAATATATATATATCTACATTATTCATTATGCTTCTTTTAACTTGAGATATTGATCTGCCAGAGAGGTCAACCTGAACTTCAACTAACACAACTTTTCTGTTATTAACAGGATAGAAGCTGCCTCCTCTTCTTTGCTGTTAGTCTTTTACTGTCTTGCACCAAAAAGGCCTCTCAATTCACACAGGAGCCACAGTTCAGCTGCTCAAAAACCAAAAGCAAGTGCTGCCCAAGGAAGGGCAACATGTCCAGAGAAAGGCAATGAAACTGGAGAAGGGTCTGGAGCAGAAATCTGAGGAGGAGTGACTGAGGGAGCTGAGGGTGTTTAGCCTGGAGAAAAGGAGGCTCAGAGCAGACCTTTTAGTTCTCCACAGCTCTCTAAAAGGAGATTGTAGTCAGGAAGGGATCGATCCCTTCTCCAAAGCAATAAATGACAGGAAAAGAAAAAAAGGTCCCAAGTGGCACTCAGGGGGTTTAGATTGGATACTAGGGAAAATTTCTTCACTGAAAGGGTGGTCAGGCATTTGAATGGACTGCCTTGGGAAGTGGTGAAATCATCATCCCCCCACAGAAGTGTTCAAAAGGTGTGTGGATGTAGCACTTGGGTATGGGGTTTAGCAAAGTGGGTTTTGTTAACAGTTGGGCTCCATGATTTTAGAGAGCATTTCCAGCCTCAACAATCCTGTGGTTCTGTTCCAGCCCCAAAGGACCTCACAACACACACAAGTGATTTCAGTCCAACCTAAGAAGTTTAGGTGCACTTCACAGTGTGGCCACCTCTATCAGCATGAGGCTAAATTGAGCTTAGATAACAGAACATTGAAGTAAGTTGTTCTCTCATGTTCTTCAAAGCCTTACAGAATGTCAGTCAGACTTACATCCTTCCATGCTTCTCAGCAGACCTCAGCTCATTTTCTATATTAATTTGTGCTGGGTAAAAATTCAGTGTTTTTCAAAAACAACTTCCAAGTGAGGAAGGGACACAGGAAGATATGTATTCCAGGGCCTCTTCTACAGGTTCCATATTAAACAGTTGCTAAATGAAAAGGCTGTTTGCTGTGCTATAAAATAAAGTCATCTTTCTGCAGACCTACAGCCCACCGGAACAAGGGGACAGGATGGAGTGTGCCTTTTCCAGTATTCCCCACCCACTGACCCAGAGCATGAAACCCACAGAGTTCTTGGAACTGCAAACAGTGTTTGAATTCAGACTAAAACTGGAAAACAGAAACTGGCCTTTTTTTTTTTTCTCTCTCTTTTTTTTTTTTTTTTTTGAGTCACATCAGTCAATGCTATTTACAAAATCGGTTTATGGAGACCACAGGTGGACACTCTGACTCATTACACATGAATACTAAATATATCCAAGACAATCTTGGAAAATCCCATAAAGAAAGAGGGAATAGCCGTCTGATTTTTATATTTATAACGTTGGGGTCTGGATGCCAGTAATGGAAATTACATTGTTTTCACAAAAAGCAGGTGAGGGACAGTAAGGGACTGAATGATTGCCAGGATGGATGAGGCTGGAAGGAGCAGGCAGCTCGAGCTGGACACGGAGGGAGGTTTGTCACCCTGCCGTAGGTTGCTGTTTGCTCTTGTGGCAGGCTGTGGTGAGGTTAGCAATGCATTCCACAATTGTTGGGAGTTAAGAAAATGTTATGTCCCTTAGCCAGGGCGAAAAGCACACCTGCCCAGGAAGCCAGCATAAAATTCAGTACTGTCTCAGCCCTACTTCATTGCTACATGGAGAATTTGAATAGTACTAACAGCCTCATATCCTGCCACACATTTTAGTCTCTCTGATCTTGAAAACCAGGGAGGTCCAAGGTCTGTAATATATATAGGAAAGCAGATAATGGAACCCTTTATGTTTGTCATCACTGAATTCTGTTTTGATGGATGTTTCAGTGCCAGGCTTTTCCTTATTCTCACTGCTGAAGGAGACTTATTACTGGACTCCCTGGAGTCCCTTGCTCAGCCTTGGGAAATGTAAGAGTGAAACTGAAATAAGCCATATCAGTTCTAGCATGAAGGCTTGTTTTATATGTAAACTGAGAAACAACAGACTCTGTTGAGAGGAGCAGGAAGGAAGGAGTTAGCGATTTCAATCTTTACCCTTTCCTGAATGACCAGTAAAGTGAATAAACCTGATGCCAAAAAGCAAATTTTTACTTGTAGGTCACAAAAACCTGTATGCTATTTCTCATTGCCAGGATCCCAAGCAACATTCTATCTTGGCAGTTCAAAACAGTTCCTCACTACTCCCCACTTCAAAACATTCCCAAGAACTAGAAAGAATTCTGCCACTGCTGTCTTGTTGGAAATAGCAATGTGGTACTGTGAATATAGGCACAATGAGAAAATACTGATGCAAAGTCAAATGAAGTAGTTACAATTGTTCTGGTCAAAGCTGTATAGCAGAAGTGGTATCACATTTTGTGAAGGAGTTTGTATCAAGTGGTTTGTCAGCTGGGCTGTTATAATGGGGACTCACTTGACCATGATCTGCTAGTTTTGCTAGTTTGCTTGCTGATACTTTAGCAAAATAGATACAGCTTCAAAAAAGTCACTCTTTTGGTAACTTGAATGACTAAAGTTCTGGAGCTGGATGTGGAAATACCCAACCAGTCTATCTTCTTGGCTTGCTGCAGTCAGTCTCTAATGAGCTCTCCATTTGTTCTGTGCATCTCTCTAATGCTCCTTTCAGCCTGCTGCTAAAGTGCTTCTAATGGCAATTTTTTGTTTATTTCACTGCTTTCAAAGGAGTTGATTCTTCAGCATATTACACCCGTTTCCATCCATTCACCCTTAATACTACCTACTTCAGTAGACTTAAACCAAAATAAAATATTGTTTTAAATTTCAGGATGTTGTTGTTGTCTGTTGAATTTAACTCATCACCAGTACAGAAGACACAAACAGCACAGCACAAACGGAAAAGTTTATTGCAAAAACAGAGGGATGGCAAAGGAGTATCCATTTTTTTTTTTCCCTGTGGAAGAATGAGTGTCTTTGTTTCAACCTTAGGTTCAGCAATTTCTACCAACTTACTGTCTGCAAATCTTGGTTTTGCGTTGATCATCATAGTCATATGAAGTTATTTAAAAAGGTTTTTTGTTGCAGAGGTCACATGAAATCATTTAATAAAAACTTAAAAGTGAATTTGCCAGCTCATCTCTCATTGAAACACACTTTTGGCATAAAAGAACCTGCTGAGTTTTAAGAATGAGCAGAACTGGGCATTTACCCAATAATAAGATGGCAATAACAGGAAGGAATGCTTGGCTATGTTATATGGTAAGGGAACAATGCTTCCATGAATTTTATGTGTTTATATTCATAGACGCTTCATGGTGACTTAGTTCTGTGGGGTTTTTGAAATTACCTAGTGCAGGAAAATCACATAGGTGGTCTGCAGCCATCACTAAGACTTTCGTGAGTACCCCTGACAAAAAGTAAAAGGAAATGAAAGTCTTTTTGTGGGAATGAGATGGAAAGGAAACTTTTTGAGGGTAAAGAATAATTTTATGAGCCTAACGATGTTTCATTTAAAGATTTGCAATAGCTCTTCAATCCAGTTTCACTCAGCGTGCACTTTGGTCTCTCTTACAAAGAGAGCACGGCTGAGTCCCTCTTTTTCATGAAGTAAAAGGTCAGAAGACAACAAAAGCTTAAGTGTTGATACTAAATACCTGAAATCTAATCCCTGCCTCAGAAGCACAGACCACACACTGCTGAGCTACCAACTCCAGGTCTGCTCATTGTCTCTCTGAACTCAGGGATCTCAAATTTAAGTTACAGAGTGCCCTGATTTCAGCAAGAAAGACTAGTGTATTCCTCATTCCCAACCTGATGGTTAGGCTCTGTGAAGAAAAAGCTGTGGAGTTGGGCTCTGCCATCCTAGAAGGTCCATATGCCAGCTCTCCTGCTTGAGCACAACATTGGAGTCACTCTGCAGCTCTCCTCTTCCCACATCTTTAAATGAAGGTGGCTGTGGCTCAGGCCTCAGTGCACCCTACTTTCTTGTGAGCACATTCAATTTATCAAGGAATTTATGGCTGCATTTTCCTTTTGTATGAATCCCAAACAACCCTAGGAAAGAGAATGGATTTTGAATGCTGAGCTCAGACAAACAGGCTTGTGATCAGTAGTAACTGAATGTGCTATCCAGTCACAGGTGCATATTTGGATTCAATCCAGTTTTCCTCCCATTTAATTGCATTTCAGGGGTCTTTTTTTTATTGAAAAGGAGGTTTGTCAATGAATGAGTGAATTGTATCATAGAATCACAGAATGTGCTCAGTGTGAAGGGACCCACCAGGATAATGGAGTCCAGCTCCTGGCCCTGCACAGGACACCCCAAGACTCACACCATGTGCCTGAGAGTGTTGTCCAAACACTTCTTGAACTCTGGCAGGCTTGGTGCTGTGACAGCTTCCCTGGGGAGCTGTTCTAGTGTTCAAACACCCTCTGGGTGAGGAACTTTTCCCTGATACTCAACATAAACATCCCCTGACCCAAATTTAGGCCGTTTCCTCAAGTCCTGTCACTGGTCATGAGAGTGAAGAGATCTGTACCTGCCCCTCCACTTTCCATCCTGAAATATCCATTCACCTTCTTTAGCTATTAAAACAAAGCTATTTACAGGACTTCTGAGGCCCAGAATTCATCTGAGTGAATAAGAATGTTCTGTATTTCAATAAAAAAAGGGATAAGGCCTTTCAAGAAAAATCCAACCTGTTCTTGTCTTAAAGGAAATTGCTCTTTGACTGCTCTGGCTGCTCTGCATCCTTCAAAGGAGACCACACTGTGTCAGCTAATGATTGAAAAAATAGATTTTTTACCAGACTTGGACTCTCAAATTTGTTTCAAACAAAGTTGAGACACCACAAAACTTCAATTCAGTATGAGTTATTCTTTGTGCTGCTTCCACTAAGGAAAAACGCATAAAGTATTTCCTGTGCTGAACACAAGAATTCTTCTAACTTTTGCTGGAAAGGATCTGTGATTAGTTCAAAGGCTTTGCTTTTTAAACCATAAAACTTTCCTGCTAGACATTGTGTATGTGTTTGCTGTGTTTGTATGAGGCAGCAGCTCCTGCTGAGATTGGAATGACATCCTCCTTCTTTTTCTTGTCTCTACTTAGAGCACTAATCCATGGATCAGGGAAAGACATATAAAAAAAAAAAAAGACACACAAAAAAACAAGGAGAGCGTGTAAATAATTCATAAGCACTAAATTTCCCTCTGCTCAAATCCTAGGTCCACTGCTAATGACAAGAAATTAGTACAGCCTAAACTAGCACCTAAGGCCCAGGAAACGAGCTGACCAGATTTCTTGTTCCCTGTTGACCCCCTTAGGCAGCTATTAAATATTGCCAGGTGGAAACTCCCAGGAACAGGGCCTGATTCACTTTTTCCCAGAGCATACTGGTATCTCATAAGTGGAATATAATAGCATAATGTTGCTTGTTCTCACAGAATTTACTAAGTACCAGCTTCTTGAGTGTACTGTACACCGAGCTATTTACTCAGCTTTATCAATTACACTGGAAATTTTTTTTTAAATCTAATGCAAACCAGTGTGTTTATATGTTTGCATGTGCTGTAGTCAGTAATGATTAACAGCTTACACATCTCAGCAGTTCCTTTTCTTTTCCTTAAATTTTAAATAAAATGCAGTGGAAATTTAATACTCGGATTTGTATTCTTCCTTTTACCCACATCATTTCTCAGAGCTGTCAGATCTCATTTGCAAGCCTCTCTTCCTCTGTCACTAGAAAATTACATCAATATTCCAAACCACCTGATGCACCCTCTTGACACTTTACCCAAAGATCAGGGAAAACATGGATGAAGTATGAACCAAAGTGTGAACAGTTATAACAGTTGGTCCTGGAAACAATGCATTTTGCAAAACATATTGTCTTCATTATAACTTACAAGAACTGTCTCAAAGTGAAAAGCCTGGGTGTGTGCAGTGATCTCACACACCAGGTATTGCCTCTAAGATACAAACACTGAAGGAGCTTTGGCAATGTGTTGTTTCCCCTGAGTACTGGACAGAGCACAAGCATAACACAGTCTGAATCTAAGACCTCATTAGGCTTTTCCTGTAAGAGATGTGTTATGGAGAACACTGGGAAAGCTGAGAATGTGCATCTGAGCTAATATCTGCACTGATATTAAAAAAATAAAAAAAAAAAAGAGAGAGAAGCCAAACTTCTTAAAATAGAGTGGAATGCATTGTTTGTGTTTATTTTTCCTCTCCAGTTCCATAGTTCCATTGAACACAGTTCTAAGTTGATTCACAATTAAGAGTCTTCAACTTGAATGACTGAAGGTCCCTTGAGTTTCTTTACTGGAAAATCCTGTCAGCAGTCAAAACTTTGCCCAGGAAGGGAAAATGCTGCTGTGATTCAAGTGCGAATTCCACTGTTAAATGAATTTAAATCCACAGCAGTTACTGACAAAGTTTAACCTTCTGATAATTTCTTCAATACTTTTCTTGTAGATAATGAATGCCGGAAGAGAAACTTTCTATATTATGCAGTGTCAAGATCTTTAATACCAAATTCACTGTGGTGTGACATATCTGTGGTGAATATAGGAAACCAGCAAAAAGGGGTCACAATTACCCATCCACTTCTTAGTCGTGGCCATTGGCAAGATCTTGTAATGCCTACAGAGGTAGTGCCAGCCATTCTTGGAAGAAACACCACCACAGAGGGCAATTAATACAGCTTGTTTATTTTCTGGCAGCCTGCAATACTTACTGGGCCACTGAGAGAGAGCCAGAGGCTGCTTTAATCTTCAAGAATTAGCAATAATACACTGTGGCAGAATTTTAGAGATTGGACTAGATCCATGTTAGCTTTATTGCTCTCAAAAAACATTGAGGTCACATAGAGGCTCATATTTTCCAGTATAGCCATAAATACCACTCAGATTCTGACACTGAATATTTATTTTATTTCATTTCATTTCATTTTTATTTAATTTTACTCTATTTTAATTTTATTTCACTTCATATTTTATATTTTATTGTTCCTCTTCTGGAGCTACTTCCCCTTTGCTCAAGCCTGCCCCCAGAATTTCCTGTGACTGAAGAACACATTTCTTTCTATCTTCTGCCTCTGACTGGAAGAAACAGCCTCAAGAGATCAAGAAACAGACCAATGGACTGTTCCTGGTGTTTCTCTCAGGAATGAAGGTTTAATTGCCAGTGGCTTTAGTTTCATTGGAAGAGCCAGCTTCAGCCAAATGGGAAGATTAAATTATTTGGGGACAGCGAGGTCACCCAAGAGAGAAGGGTGGAGAAGACAGTATCTTGGCAACTTTTGTACTGGGAGAGCAAGTGCCTGGACCAGGCTGTGCTGGGAGGTACAGACTAACCCAGAAATGACTAAAACAAATGGTCCTTGAAACACGATTTGGAGCAGAGCCTACAGCATGTCTGAAGCACACCAGATAAATCCTAGAAATGGTTGGAACAGACTGCAACAAAAGGCTGACTCTGACTTCCAGGACATTTGGTACCTGATAGTGCCTGTGGGATGGGCAGAGGACATGCCTTGCTTAGATAAAAGTACTGTGATGTATTTAAAAGCCTCAGCCATCTTTGAACTTGCTTTCTGACTCCCCAAGAGGAAATGGTATAGCCAGGGGGAAGACTGTTGTTCCAGATGTGCATCTGGGTTTCTCCCAAAGCCTCCCCTGATCAGAGGGTCTTACTAGAAGATTCTCCCCTGCCACTGTAAAGCTGCTCAGAGGATTTAAGCACAGTCATTTTATGGTGAGAGGAGTCCACAGGTGTATTTCCCTGTGTTTCCTCAGCTATTTGGCATGAATACCTTCCCCACTTTCTTGTACAAAATAGATCCCAAACTCAGCCCTGCACTTTAAGCTCCTTGAAAATTTGAGTTTTGCTACTTCCCCTATACCTAATTGAACATTTCAAACCCATTCTGCACCTACTTTCTTCTTCTTAGACCAAACAGTTAAGGACCACTGGGGAGGTAAGAAAGGTAGCTCTACTAGGAGATACTTTTATTTTCTATTTCCTGAAAAAAGACCTCTGGTCAGTATTAGGAGAAAGTGATTTTCTGTCTGTAAGCCTTCTTGTTAGTTTTCCTGGCAAAAAAAAATTAACAGGTTTGGACAGGTCCTGGGCAGATCTCCTTTTGAACCAACATCCCCAGCTCAATCCCTCTGGCAGACTGTGTGGCCTCCTGAAGTGCCCCAAATACACAACACTTGCCATGAGGTCCAATAATTTATAGGAGATTTCTGGAACTGCAATCAGAGGCAAAGGCACACAGGCTTAGTGGTAGAAAATAGCAATACCTCCTTATGAATGATAAATACAAAGCTCTTGCCTCATGGCTCTGCCAAGAGTTTGTTATTTTGGTTTCCTGTCTACCCATGTAAATACCCAACAAAAAATGTCTTCTAAGCACATGGCTTCATCCCTTCACCTCTGCTAGCACTCCCTCTCTGTGGTGACAGTGGGTGTAATGGGCCTAAAGTCTTCAGGACTACTTGGGAAGCCTCTCCCTAAACGTTTCAGAAATGTTGCCTGGTTCTTCCCCAAGGCTTTCATAACTTCCAGCTCTTGTTATTTCAGTGTAAGTGAAAGGTGAGCAGAATTTGAAGAGTATATTCAGGACTGTGGCTGTTCCCTAGAAAGGACCCTGAGATGCCAGTGAAGACCTTCTGCTGGTCTCCAGATAAAATAATTTGTAGCTGAGCAAGATTTTTATAACCTTTACTTACACAATCCTAGTGACACTGTGTCACGGTGCGACTGGGGTTTGCCAATTTTAATATATTTAATTTCCTTTGGGGATCGAGTTTAGGAGTAATGACAAAGCAGGCTCAAAGCTTAAAAAGGGAACTAGAAATTTATTAACAACACAAAACAATTCAGAATAAGATTTCCAGATTATTCCCTCCTCCCCCTTTCTTCATACCAGCAACACACAGAAAAAAAAAACTTCGGTCAGTTATTCACTTAAATAATCATTTCAGTTCAATCAAGAGAGAAAAGCCCCTTCTTTTTGTTTAGGCCTAGAGGGTGTCTCACTCTCATAATCTGCATCCACCCGGAAACTACAAATTATGATTTTTCCTCCCATTTTCACAGTCCTTCCAGAGCTGTGTATGGGTTGCTGAAAAACACATGGGGTGTCATTTTAAAGGCAGGCTGCTGAGAACACAAAAAGACTCTTCATCTCACTCTCCACTCAAATATCTCTGTCTAATTCCAGTCCCAAAGACAGAGAGCTCCACTTCCCGAGGCCTATTTTTCAAGGCAAAAAAGGTCTTCTTCTCAGGCACTTTTAACCTCCCCAAGTATATTCTACAGTTTAAAGGAATTTTAAGTAAAGTCACGATCCTCTAAAGCCCACAAGAAAAAGGTTTTAAGCTACTTATCAGTGGCGACTCCTCCATCTCTCCTTCTATAAGAACTTGTCTTCCTTCTGCAGACTTCTGTAATTCCTCCTGCTTCATGCTTTCCGTTCTGGGGAGCTCAGGAAAATCCAAAGTCTCATTCAGGCACTAAAAGTTAAACTTGTATCCAAAACGGTAAAGATCCAGGCTGAAGCCATGCTGGAAAAGACGCAGCCACATGAGATGATGAAATGGCTGGACTTCTTTCTGCCGCTGTGCGAGGCCTGGGAGCTGGGCCGGGCCGGGCCGGGCCGAGCCGAGCAGAGCCGAGGCTGCGCTGGGCCCCCTCCCCGGGGCCATCCCGGAGCCGGGACCCGCCAGGGCTAGAGCCGAGTCCAACCCGGGGCCTTCCCGGGGCTGGGAGTCATCCCGGGGCCGGGAGTCATCCCGGGGCTGGGCCCTTCCTCCTCCCGGAGGCTCCTTCCTTCCGGCCCCGGCTCAGCCCAGGCCGGGCCCCATGCTGGGACCCGGAGCTCCCGCCAGCTCCTCTCTCCTGCCCCACCGAAAGCAAAAGACTCCAACTAACTTCTTTCCTGTGATTCATAAAAGAGAAACAGTGTTCTAATTGGTTTCCTGGGCTGTCAATCACCAACCCAGGTCTCTGATTGGTCCCCGCAGCCTCAGGGGAGGCTCCCAGAGAAGACCCCTGCTCTCTTTGTCCTAAAGAGCATGTGCGTTCCATGTGGCCTCCATGGCGGATGGGCCACCATCCCCCCCCTTTCCATGTGTCCCAACACACACTGAAGCCATGGCTTTTTACACACCCTCTCCCAGTATTCAAGTCTTCCAATCAGAAGGTATTTCCAGGGTGCAGACTTCAGCTCTCTTGCTGTTTTAACTTTATTCCTTTCTCTTCTGTGCTCAATGGTAGAAAATGGCAGATTTTGCTGTTGCTTTTTTAGAAGGTCCCTTTCTTCAGACTAAGTCATCCCAGTTCTTTCAGTTCTTTCTTTGCATAACAATTCCCCTCTCTTTCATTTGTCCATTTGCTTTTTGTTTTGGGTAGATAAATAGCTGCAAAAATGCTCAAAATGGCCCTTGGGGTATTCTGAAAAAACAACCTTGTAATCTCTCTAGTCATCAGCTCCTTTACCCATACTAACAAGGCAAGATGAGGTATGGGTAAAAAAACAACCCCAAGGCACAGCTAATGCAAAACATGTATAAAGCAGAGGGTCTCTGTTTTGTAGGTCTGGAGCTGTTTTCGCTGTACAGCTATTTCAATAAGCAGATTTCCACAGAGAAAAGCAGCAATTCTGAAATACAGTGAGAGCACCTCAATCAGGAAAATTTCTTTGCGGAAAGAGTTCTTAAACATCGGAATGGACTGCCCAGGGAGGTGGTGGAGTCACTGTCCCTGGAGGTGTTCAAGAAATGATTGGATGTGGCACTCGGTGCCATGGTCTAGTTAACAAGGTGGTGATCAGTCAAAGGTTGAACTCAATAATCTTGGAGGTCATTTCCAACCTAAATGATTCTGTGATTCTGTAATTCTCTCTGGCACTTGATCACATTCAACAGTGAGGGAAAATTTGGGTTCAGTGGACCCAAAAACAACTATGAGAAAATGCCATTTCCCATTCTTCATGCCTTTTATTTCAGATCTTTCATTCACGTGCAGTGGTAGATGGCTCTGTAGCATGCACCCTTCAGCCCCTTCAGGTGGAGCTCTGTTTCCAATGGAACAACACACCCAAAACTTTATTGGTCTGTGACAATACAGAGTAAAAATACCTTCTGGAGCAAGATAATTTATTTTCCTTATAAGCTTGGGTTATGGTAATGGCTGTCATGCCTGGCTACACCTAATCCTGAAAGCTGGGGAGTCTGTGGTGTTGTCCATAAGCCACTTCTCCAAAGCTTCAGGCTACAGAGCTTGCTTATCATTTACTTGGATTGCACAGCCTTCTGAAGCTGTTTTCTGTAACACAGGTTTAGCCACTGGCTAAATATATGTATTTGGCAAGGTATATTTCTGGTTAAGATTCTGAAGATGTATGATGTAATGAATTAAACGCTTTCCAATCCTGAATATTTAAAATAAGCCATGCTGTATTTAGCATAGCTGCAGAGAAGAAGAAAGAGCATTTACCAGCAGACTGAATGAATCAAAATGCCAGGGTAGTTTTTGACAAACTTTATTTAACTTGCATCATTGCTTATATGCACTTTCAATGGAGTATGATAAATGCAAAATGGTCATATTTCAATGTAGCCCTCTATTAGGGAAACATTTACAATTTTAGCCTTGAGTACATGGGTAACAGGATAGCCTTGTTAGCAAGATGTTATATGTTCAAGTGATTTTTTAAAAATATGCTTCTATGTCTAAGCTGACTCTTGAAGCTCAGAAATCTGCTACAGAGAAATGGAGAAGTAAAAAATATTTACAGTAAGTTTTTATCCTACCTTTATTCTGACATTTAAAAATTGCTTAGCATGACATGCAACACTGAAACAGATATGAGTAACTGGGAAACCTGGACACTGACTTCCTTTAGGAGACTCAAGAGAAGTTAAATCCAGTCTGTGCTCAGAGGAATATATCTAGTTGACTGTGATAGATATAACAGGTCTCCCTGAGACCAACAGGAAACCAGAATTACTCTGCTGCCATTCACCCTTTTAACAGCGTTATAACCTGACTAAAATCAAAGTAATTTAAAATGTGTTGAATATTCACATTTGGTATCCAAGTAAGTTTTTAGCCTTAGTATGGCCAGACTAAAACACCCCAGTCCAATTATGAAAAAATGGGTAAGCTATATTATTCCCAGGGTGAATTTCCACTTTCAGTGCAATAACTTCTGGGTTTACCACCCCATGTGGGAACAAAAGTTTATTTTACATTGTATTTTCACTACTACATCCAAAACTACCAAAAATATCATTGTGGAGACAAAGCAGGGGGTGTTTTTAGAAAATCTTTTAAAAAATCCTTTGAGTAACAACTGTTTGGAAGATCCATCTATTAATTTAAGATATATTTTGTCAATGAGGCTTTAAAATGATGACTGAAAGACAGATACCTTTTAGTGAGAATTGAAGGAGAAATACTCAAACTCCTAAGAATGACAGAGCTTTAACCTTCACAAACTGACAAAGGAAGAAAATTATCTTTCTTGACATTTTCACACCAATGCTTTCCTGGAGCATTTTGTTACAGTTGAATATAACATATTGACAGTAATTAGGGGAAATTCTTTTTATGCAGGAGACAAGACTACACGATTTAATGGTCTATTCTGGCCTATGATTTATTTAAATACAACTAGTTATTTTATTGGGTTTTTTTTCCAATTCAACATAGTTTAGCAGTTAGTCAAGATGGAATCTGGTTATTCCTAGTACAGAAGTGATAGATAAATGTGGGTAATGTTTATTTGAAGATTTCAGTGGTCTGCACATCTTGATGTGGCTTCTTGCATGGTTTTGTACAGAAGGATTGCACAGAATGTGAGATGTGATTGAGCTCATGGTCTAAGGTTATGATATGCAGTTCTTACAAAAAAATACAAAACTGCTTTGAACAGCCTGCAAGAGTCCTTTTCCAGGGAAAACACCACACAGGGTCTTCTCATTTAATGCCATGCTTTTCATTGTGAATTTCCAACTGGTCATGAAGACAAGAAAGGTCATTATCAACTGGGCAGAGAATGTGCATGGAGGGCACAGAGGATCAACACCAGCTCTGATCTTGCAGTGTGTTCAGCAGCTGCCCTGGGAACTGCATTCTCTGGGTATGTTGGGTGTGCAAGATGTGTTCCATATTGTTCAACAGCTACCAAGGATGTGTAGGAAGCCTGATTTACTCTTAGACATTTTGTACCTGTTTCTATTCTTTATGCATGCTCAGGCAATTACTCATTTGGAGAGGGAAAAGATCCCAGTAATTTGGAACTCACTTGCTCCTAAACTAGAAAAATACTTTCTGTACCTCTCGCTCAGTGGCACCCAGGACTTCTCCAGCAAGGAAAGCAGAGTGTGTTCATCTGGGAAATGGATGAGCTTAACAAACTGATTGAAAGAAAGCAATACTAAACTTGAGTCTTGCATCACCCTTTATTCTTGGGCTTCTTTACTTCCATATCTGCAATTAATAGGCTGTGTTTTCAGAGCTTTAATAGCATTTTTGGGGTAGGAATGATACCTGTTGCAAATATGCTTCTCAGTGTAATACATAAAAGAGAACAGATCAGCATGCAGTGACCTAAAATATTATTTTTCTATTTTTTATATATTATGAGATCACGTTTATCCATAAAACCATGAGAGGGCAGCATTCTCTCTATCATCCATATTCTTTTTCTGCTAGATAATTAAGAGAGACTTTCTTTAACACTCATCTCATAAACCCCAGAGAAGTGTTATCTATAATTCAGAGCTTGGTTCAATATTCTTTGTAATCAATAGGAATGTTTCCCTTGATTTAAATAGGTGTTGAACTGAGGCTTCAGTTTTTCAAAATGACATCAGGAAGAACGGTCTACATAATTTAAATCAGAAGATATAAAAAATAAGCATCAGTGAAATTATTTTAGTGGTGGTGAACCATGAGGACAAAATAGCAAGAATATTGGTGTATTCCCCACTTCTTTGAGTCTTTGTAAATATAGACAAAGATGTCTCTTTGGAAAAAGTGGACAAAAGCTGCTGGGCTCAACACTGAGGTAGCAGAGTGGTATTCTGTGAACTGTATGGCATAAAAGATAAGTTGATGCTCTGTGTACACAGACAAGATAAACCACACTCTTTTTTTTTTTTTTTGTCCTGTTTGTTATTAATGAGTGGAACAGCAATTTAGAGTTTCAAAGGGTGATCTTAGAATCAAAATGGGATCTTTTCAAAATGGACAAGGACCTATGGCCATAAACTAAAACACAAGAAGTTCCACCTCAATATGAGGAAGAACTTGTTTACACTGAGGGTGGCAGAGCACTGGAACAGGCTGCCCAGGGAGGTCATGAGTTCTCCTCTCTGGAGACATTGAAAACCCATCTGGAAGAGCTCCTGTGTCACCTGCTCTAAATGACCCTGCCTTGGTAGGTTGTATAGATGATCTCCAGTGTTCCCTTCCAACCTTAAGTATTCTGTGATTTCCCCATGTGGGGATAGAACTAGATGACCTTTAAAGGTCCCTTCCAACACAAACTATTTTATGATTCTGTGATCTTCTGTAAGTGATCACAAAGCATTTACGTCATCTGTGCTGTATGAGCAATCAGTTTTGCTAAACAAAATTATCTCTCCAGCTCTGGAGTTCATTAATGTGGCAAATACCATTAATCTAGCCAATAGTTTCAGTGCAAATATTACAGCTGTTACATGATCCTTTGAGTAACATCAATACAGTATTGTAACAATTAGTGATTGGGGGTTTTGGATATATTAATTGTGCATTTTTTCAAAATTAGAACAGCTTAAGATGGAGAGAGAGGATTTGAAAAAGGAAAGCAGAATTTTTTACTTCTAAGTAACTGCTTCAGAAATGCTAGGTGACAAGAAGCTACAGTTTTTTACTCAGATCAATATTTAGACATCTCATAGTGTCAGTCCAATGGAGAGTGGCAAGCATTAATTAGCATTGTTGCTAGCAGTTTCATCCGAGATGAATACTATTTAATGAACATGGAAACTAAGCTATTCTTTCTATATGGCTTGACATGGTGACCCAACCCCAGCTCCCAATGGGTTTATGATGAAATTGAATTTTTCTTATTTGTTTACTTCATCTCCTGCTGGTAAGGGAAATTCCTGTATGTCTCTTACTCACAGCATTTCAGTAATTTCAACACCCCTAAAATGATGCATAAAGTTTTCACTGTCAATAGAGGTACCACAAACTGTGGTTTCACAGGAAAGACATTGAGACAAATGCAATGGTGGGCAAACGCACACAATTCCCAAAGTTTGCCCTGAGCAACTATTCTACATGTGAGAAAACAAAGGAGCCCCACAGGGGTTGGCAGTAAAACAAAATTTTTATTTGATTTAGAACTATTTTCATATTGGTGTTATTTGATCTATATCTACTAGCATTTTCTTTCATTGATATGAGCTACTTAAAAAGGTTGCCCATTTTTTCAGAGGGAAAGAAATCTGTGATTTTTAAATAGGACCATCATAAAGAAAAAAGTTAATTTTCTAGTTATCCTTTGAAGACTACTAAAGATTTTTAGCATTTGTTAACTTCAAGTATTTTCACATAGTTTCCATAAAAAAAGAAAAATATGAGGTATTATTAAATTTCATGTAACTTGTCATATAAAAATGAATTCAATAACAAGTGAACTCTTCCCAGATGGCTGTATATTTTTTTTAGAGAAATAAAATAGCTGTTCAGACTAGCCTACATTTTATTTACATGGAGTTTGAATTAGCACTTTTTCAATGGACCTCAAAAGCATTTTTCTCTGTTATTCAACTCAATACTGAAGCTCCAGTTCAGGAAGGTACTTCATAGTGTGAGTAATCCTATTCAAAGCAGTGGGCCACTGACACACTTAGAGATATACGTGTGCCTGCATATCCCAGGAATGAGCCTTGGCATACAATGAAACCAGCTGGAGTATGGGGCACCTCTCACCATTAGAGTTTCACCTGGTCTCAGATGGAGTCATGTGCTTCACCTGCAAGGCAGAAGCAACAAAACATTTTGTTGGCATAGGGGACAGTGAGTTACCAAAGTTCAATGGTAAATGAGAGAGTGGCTTAACAAGATTCAGTGGCAAAGGTATTTGCTGCATAGGGGACAGTGCGAGGCACAACTGTCAGGAGACCCTCCCTTGAGCTGTGAGGTTCAAAAAGTATCCCCTTGGCACTCTAAACTCCTTCCCAGCAGGGATTTTCAGGAGTGCCTGGATTCAGGCTTAGTCCCAGACCTGGTCAATGGTTTATGTTTGTATGATCATAGATAAACAATAAAGCCTTTATATGACTTAGCCAAGATTTCAAAGTTTCAGTACTCCTATTCCCAATTCACCTACTGGGTATCTGATGTGATAAGGATTCTCTCAGCCTTGAGGAGTAACCTTGAGAGGCAACCCCACTCAAGGGGAGATCCTGGAACAGAACTCTGCTGCTATGCAGGAGAGTTCAACAAGTCCTGGGCTGTCCACTAGCTATGGCATAACTTGATTGCTTCATAGTGATATCTGCATACCAGCCATATTTTGGCTGGCATATGCTCAACTAGCCTTTGGCTGCTGAGCAAGATTTATAGCCCTTAGCTGTTGTGCTGTTATCTGTCTCTCCAGAGGCCAACAATAGCAATGCAGCCATTCTGACCACTACTGATGACTTTTCCTTAAGCAGAAAAAGGGTGAGGGAGTGCCACACCGCCATACACTGGAGTTTTGATTTTATGTTTAAAGTAGTGCCTGACACTCTGTTCTTCATGGGTGGGATGCCACTGACTCATGCTTGACCTTACCTAGAGCTTATTTATTTGGAAAACATTCAAGAGGTCACAGTCCCATAGTGATGAATGTAAAACAGGGAAATATGAAATGCAAACGTTCAAGACAGGCCCCAAAAGAGATGTAACAACTTGCAAGGAAAGTGAATATGGTAGTAGCAGCAAAACACATCATAGCTTTATGCATCTTCCTTCTTGGATAGAAGGTGGAGTATGCTGGGGAGGGAGGGGTGAAATAAGGGAAAGATGGCAAGGATGCCTGAACATAAATGGAGATAAGGGGAGGGAAAAAACAATTCTTCACTGTGGGACAAAGATATTCCATTAAAGAGATCATTAATTTGGGTTCTGAACTCTCCCATTGTTGAATCAACTCCAAACACCAGGAGGCAAGGAGAAGGGAGATGGAGAGATAACCATCACTGTCTGTCTAGCATTTGCTGTTGCCAGAGTGTCTGATGAATCTCCTTCACCCTTCTAATCAGCATGTCTGGATTTAATTTGGTTTTCTCTTTTCTGCGCAGTGCTGCTGTAAAAGGCCATGGATTTTCACTCATTTTAACAGTCAGCTGATATATTCAACAGGGAGCTTATTTTGCTAAATAAGCTACATAGCAAAACACCAAGAAGCACATTGCAGTGAAATAAAATAGGGACTCTAATTGATGCAGTAGTTTTGAATAAATCTTTCCATTGTCACAGTCAGCATGCTAAATGCCAAGGCCTGTCATCACCCCTTCTTAGTTACCTACCCAAGGTAATCATACAGCTCTTCTCATTGCAGAATCCAGCTGTTAGCAATACCAGTTTATGAGGTTTTGCCCAAAAAGAATTTTTAAAAAGGCAAAAAATAAATGAGAGGCTCCATTTTGCAAGATTGTCAGATCCCATCTCTTCTTGCAGAGCCAAAATAACTTGAAGAGCACTGTGGATGTTTGGCTGGGAGTGCATGGGTGAGGTGAAGTCAGCTCGTTCAAAAACCTTACATTGGGCCACCCTGCCCTTTTGTGGAGAAATGGCCTCAGGGAAATAAACATCTGCAAACAGCCCCAAGGTTTATAAACAGTAAATTTGCTGTCTTTAGTTATGGACTTGTGATGCTTTTTGTCTGTTTGCAACTTCAAACTCTGCATATAAGCAGGAACAGCAGCCACTTTGTCCTTGGAGCTCCTTGAGTCTATATGAAAGAGGTATCCAATGCACATTTAAGACTGAAATTTTACGTTTACCCTTCTGAGTGGTTACCTAAGTATATTTACACTCTGAACATATAAAGTCATTATAGAGGCAGAATGGGAGGAAAAATGAACACCCAATTTATGAGAAATAGGAGGCAGAGGGAGCAGAAAAGGGAAAGCCTCTGACTGCAGTTCTGCTATTGCAGGCCAAACATCACATGGCCTCTTTCGCAGAATTAATGGTTTAGGGAAAAAATATGATCTGATACCAGCCTGGCCCCAAACTCTGGGCTGTGCACTTTGCTGACTTCAGCTGGCATCTCTGAGTGATATGTCAGATTGCAATTAGACCTCTGAAATTAGAAGAAAGGCCTTTTTTGGCATTTTGTGCCAAAAAGGTTCAAATAATTTAAGTATTTAGCCTTCCAGAAATATTAATATATTTTTCAGGAAAAAAAAAGGTGTTTTTTTTATTTTTTTAATTTTCTTCTGTTTTTCACAGGTGGCCCTTTCTTGTTCTCCTCTTACACTGAAGAGTCAAAATTTGTCCTGGTAAATTTACCTGTAAAATCAATTTAGTTCAAGATTCCGCTGTTGTGAAAAAATAACATTTTATTTATCAAGGGGTATTCAGGCAAGTCCTATTAAAAAGTATTATTGGCCTGAAAAACCTTCTCTAAAAGCATTTTAGAATTTATTCATGATAGTCTGTAGAGGTTTTTTTCCCCAATCTACTATATGGAAAGGATGAAATTTTGTATTAAATTCTAACAGCTTAAAAATTGTGTGAAAAGATAATAATTTTGTATTAAATACTAAAGGACTTCCCTCTATGAGGATATAAGCAAGCTCCACAGGAAATAGTAGTTATGCTGCAGAAGGATTTTTCAGGCTTAGAGAGCTTGGGGGTGGGTATTTGAGTGCATTAGTATTCACTCCACATTCTTGCCTGCTGTTCCACATGCACTATTTTGTGCCTCCATAAACTGCTCTGGATGCAGATCAAAATTATTTAAAAGCATTCACAGGAAAAAAAAAAAAAAAAAAAAAAAAAAAAAAGACCAGAGCAGCAGTTTCTATGTATTTCCACACTGCCTTCATTTTTATTGACATTTACTTTTAGCCTTTTTATAGCAATATGAAAAAAAATGGCAGAAGCAGAGAAGGGAAAGGCTTTGTCTGATAAGAAAGGCTTTTACGTTTTAGGGAGAAGTTCTCATAACAAATCAGAATGCTGTTAGCTTTCCTTGTGCAGTCAGCATCAACAATTCAAAGCAGCAACACTGAATTCTTAAGCTGAAAGGGCACTTTAAAGTTGTTGTTATTATTATTACTATTCTTTCTTGTTTGCAAAATCTGTTTGTACATAGGAAAAAGTATATTGATCTCTCCTGTGTTAATACTTTTTAACAGGGTGAACACTCACTTCCTCTCATTTTATTTTCTGTTTCTCAAGCCTCCTGAATCATAAGCCAATCCACGTGCAGATTGCCAAGGAGCCATGCTTCCACCTCCTGGAGCTGAACTTGCAGCTGCAGGAACACTTACTGGGAAATTTCACTAAGGATCAAGTGGTCACCATCACCTGCAATACATGGATTCATCAAGCAAGTTCTGCTTTACTCCTGCACAAAAACAGGCTTCTTACTAAAAGTTTGGGAGGAACCTTTAATTTCTTGTTCACTGAAACAGCCTGATTCATGGCCCATCACCACTGACTCTAGGCTCCTTCAGTATTTGTCCTAGTAGTGATATTCTTGAATCCTGATTGAAAAGGAGCATGGTAAAGAGCAAAGTTGTATTGCCTACTCTGAGAGCAGGACAGAAGAATCCCTGTAGCTCTAGAAATATGAAAGTGTATGGAGATTTCCATTAAAAAAAATATAAATAAAAAGGCCGAGGCAAGAAAGTTAAGGGTAAGATTCAAAGGAAAGCAAAATATCACTGGGAGAGGACAAGCTTAGAAGAAAGCTGAGAGGGAAGTTTATGCATTTTTGGATGGATGAATAAAGGTGGATTCAGGGAAGAGATGCATCTTACACACACATACACACACATACACACACACACAGAAGTCCAATGTTTAAAATTCACATTGCACGACACAGCGAAGTCCCAGTGCTAACTGAGGCACAGTATGCAAAATCTTTAAATCAGTGTGTTCCCTTGTGGACAATAATCACTGACTCTGGGCAATCTCTATAATAGTCCTGGTCCCTGCTGGGTGAAGCCCTGGAATCTGTGTTGTTGCTCTCTCTGCTGCATTTATGGTGATGAAAAATAAATATGCATGAAGTTGACAGTTAGTTTGGCTTCCACCAAAGCTTAATTTAGCTCACTTCTCAGTACTGAATAAGAGAAATTAAAACCAATAATTAATAGCTCTTTTAACACAGTGAGTAAAGAGCAGCATGTGATAAAAATGCTAAATCTGGGGAAACTTCAGAGCTGGAACAGAAAGATTGTGCAATGCATTCCACATTTCTGAGGAGGTACCACATACTTTGCAGGGCACTGATGGACTAAACAAAAGAAAATGTCTGGTCAGAGGAAACAAAGGAATGCACTGCAGCATCCAGGGAGGATGTAGCACAGTCCACACCAGCTGGAATGCCTCTCCTGAGGAGTCTGAAATTCCTTCCATCTCCTCCCCTCTCCTGTTTTTGGTTTTCAACCTTCTCTGCCAAGAAAAGGACAAAAGCTTTATTATGCTTGAAGTTTGGCCACAAACAAAATTACCTAAAAGGTGCTTCAGAGCATTTAGTACATGACCAAGTGCTATTTCTGCAGGGACATGGCAAGCTTTCCCAGTGACTTTTGCCATCATCCACAAATTGCATATTCCTTCTGTGTTACTTCACAAAGGTTCCTCCTTTTTTTCTTGGCTTGCACCACTGCGCTCACTTTCTTTGAAGCCAGAAGCTGCAGAGCTGACCTTGTACAAGGAATTTCAAATAAATTCGAATGGCTGTTTTGGGGAGGAAATATTAGCTGCTCATTGATTTTGTTACTTTATTGTGATATCTTCTGTGTATGGGGGCGGGTTTGTGGGTGTGCTGTGCAACCTGCCTGAGGAAGGCAGCATGCACAAGAAATTTCAAAATGTTTTTAGAAGTACAGCAAGTAGAAGGCACAGAAGTACATACATTTTTTGTAATATGTATACACATATATATTACACATATACTGCATACACTTACACCTGCCCATCAAACATTCATTGCTCCCAGCCAGAGAGGGTGGGTAGAGCAGTAAGTAAAAAGTCTCCAATATTCATTCAAGAAGGGTGATCTACAAATCATGAAGACATAGAGGTGGTTGGGGGAATATGGGCAAGCTGAGGCTGGCCTCAGTGGCATGGGAAAGGAAACAGGAGCCACATGAAAAGAGACATAAAGATAAAAAGTAAGGGAAAAGACCATGTCACTCTCAAAGGTGGGGACAAAATGCTTTAACTCAGTTCAATGGGAAAAGGAAAGGCTGTTGGAGAAATTCAAAAGAGCATGGCATTGATATGATGGACAGCAAAGCCAGCAACTTTCTATAAATAAGGAGAAAAGCAGTGCTCTGTGTCTGAAATCACTGTATTTGCAAATGTTATCTATGTATCTATGCAACTCATAGAATTGTCATGCAGATTGCAGCTGAAAGATACTGCTTTTATGCCAAATATTCTTATTTTGTTTGATTCTTTTAAAAGACTGTACTCTCTCACAGTGGCTTTTCTGTCCAACCTCAGCAAACCTCTACACTCGAGGTTCCAGTCTTTTATCTCACCTGTATTTCAGATTGTTCAGCACTGAAAGCCCCTGCTGTACTGTAGATGTTTACTGCCACAAGAAGCAGCCACGGTCCTGTGTCCTTCACAGATGACAACTGCCTTTAACTACTTCCCTGGTTGAAAGGGGAGAGCCTTGCCACAGGTGGTGACACCATTTGGATGTAAATTATACAGGCTGTCCATCAGGCTGCACAAGCCAATAGCTGGTTCACAGTTGAATGAACCCAGTATCTGAGAGATCTGAATTCAGAACATGTAGCAAAAACACCTCAGATCTCCATGCAAAATTCATTGAAGGCTGAAAGTGGCATCATTTCCGGCCTGACAATCCTGTGTATGTGGAAAACCAGAAAGAGGGAAACTTGGTGCCATGTTAATACTGCCCAAATATACACAGTGAAGTCAGACTGAAAGCAATGAAATTGCAGACGCTCCTCATGAGCTAAGAGGACCATTTTCCTTAACCAGTGACCTTCAATTACAGAGTAGCAAGCAAATTAGTAGAGACAAAAAAGAAAAACCTGTTAGCCAGAAAATCTTACTGGCTAAAGCTTGTCTTGTTTCAGTTCCAGTTTCCATAGTTTTCGGTAAAATATGTGATGTCTCTTTCTCTTTTAGAGTACTGTTGTTAACTGGAAATGTTGATTCTGGGAACAATGAATTCCTTCTCATCGAATGGGGTTTACAACTGAGTTTTTCAGAAAACTTCAAAGGTTTCTGAGTACTTGAAGGATCTGAATCATTGCCTCAAGCCTCCTGATATCACAGAGATCAAGTTAGGAAAAAAAATCAAGGCCAAAAATGGCAAGGGCAGGAATGGCAAAATAAAATTGTCATTTCTCACTTCATAGGTCTTCAACATTCCTTATGCTCATGCTGGTTTGCCTGTAGGTTGCAGTGACTGTGAAGCAGGCTGGGATGTAAACTTACAGGGCAGCAGTTTGAGCCCCTAAACAAAAAGAGGGGCTTACTCTGAATTACAGTCATTTGAAAGGTAGGAATCTGATCTTACTCAGTTCAAATTGTTCATACAACATGAAACAGTCACAAATCCAGCTGAATTACATGGTGTCAATCCACTTCAAAAGGGAACTAGCGAAGATAACATCATCTACCAGCAAAGGGTGCCCACACAGGGAACCAGAACTCTTCAAATTCACAAGCTGACTTAATTACCTAGGTAGACAAGCCCAAGCAGCAAAGAATATATGTCCTTCTTCACTTTGAAACTGGAGATGTGTCTATTTAATTTTTTCCTTTTTTTATGGCTGATAATGCTATACATCTTTTGTGACCTAATTTTCCACTTCCTTCATTGCAACCTTCAAATCTTATAATCCAAATCAAGTTCTGTTTTGATAGGAAAAGCTCCATATTTCCTTCTCTGGACAAAGTTTGACAAGTTGGATTTTCCTTTTTGTATATCAGCCCCATGTATATGCCTCAGATTTACAAAACAAGCCAAAGTCTCAACAAAAAAAAATTAGGCAAATCCACTTACAAGATAAAACAAGCCTTACAGTTAAAACAAAGATAATCATGTGGTTATAAGCTTTCTCTTGACAACATTATTAGCTAAATACCTTTTCTTTTTCTTCAGTATATACTGGCATGAAATCTTTACCCCAAGGTTTTGGAGTTATATGAGAGAAAAAGGATGGGGCAATAGCTGCAGAAGGTTTTCTCTTACTTTGGTCAATTCCTGCTACCTGCACCACATTAACCTGCCTGCAGATTAATAGTTTTCTTTAAGCCTCCATTTTCATCAGCTCTTACAATTGAAAGAGAGAGATTCATTTCTAAAGGAAGCTGTAATAGCATGGTAGAATGCCAGATTGTTGCCTTCTTGCAGCTACTAATATGTTTGCTTTCAGAGCCAATCGATCTTTTTGAGATTCCTCTTCCCCTTAGTTTGACATAAATCTCTTAATGACGAGGTTCTGAGTGTTCTCTAAATGCAACATGTGGTGAACTCTAAGTCCCAAGCCTGAAGCCACAGTCTTCCCACTGTTTGTTGCTTGGGCTCAGTAAACATCACACTGATATATTGAGATGACTCAGTGAGGCAGTGTTCACCTGCCAGCACCGACTCACCGGTCAGGACTTGTGAATTTTTCCAGATATCAGACAGGCTGGAAGAGCAAAGCCATTTATAAACCTGGTGATTATAATGATGCATGGGAACAAAAATAGTTTACAACAATAATAACATCCAGGACAGCAATACAAATAGTGAGGATAAAAACCAGGGAAAGATAAATACCTGTCTGGAAATATGACTACCAGTGAATCAATAAGTTGATGTCCTAGCAAAGGCACATCACTGCAGACTGAAAGCAACACAGTGTTCATAACCTTCAGTCTGCCCAATGCAAGTTGTCCTTTTTCTCCAGTCTTATGTACTGTTACAAGTGGCAGTGAACCATTTCTGTTAACTAGAGGGCTGTTTCTGCATCACTTTTAACTACTGATGGTTAAAATAAGCTAGTTGTATTCCTGTAACATGGAATGGAATGGAGTACTTAACACCTGTAATACTCAACACTTCAGATTTGTTAGTGAAAGAAGAAAACATGATTTTTTAGTTTCATTTCCTATGACAGTTTGTAAACTATGCTATGACTAATGAATACTTTAAGGCACTTAACTTTTAAAAAATAATTTCAGGCTGTGTCCCTTCTCTGTATGGCATGTAGTCACAAACGTGGTTCTTTTAAACACTGCTGAGAACAACTCTGTTGTAGCATAGACAAGTGTTTATTACAGGGTTTACTGCCTTGTCCTATGATTCTATGCTCTGCAAAAGCACATCTTAACTAATTCCCAAAGGCAAAGTGGCAACACTGTAAAACACTTGTGAAAACATTCAAACTGCAGTTTAAACCTTGTTAAAGTGCAGTTCTTCTTTGGAAAGTGACCCAGAAAATGGCAGTGTGGGATCCTGTATTTATTGTGTATATGTGATTTCAGGATCAAACATGCTAAGTACAAGCATCCAGTTCTCTCCTAACATCCATAGCCAGCTCTACAGACTCCAATGAGATTAGATAGTTGAAACTTTCATGTTCATGTATGGTTAAATGGTCTCCTCAGCAGCTGCCCCAACAGGTTATCATCATTGAAACAGATACATCTTGCCTCACTTCCATTTAGCGGAATGAGCTTAAGGAGGACCTGTTTTCTGCTCATCAACCTCCATCAGTTTTTTTCACTGCTTAGGGATGAAAAACATCTTTTCATCAGAGAAGTCAGCATTTCTAATTCTGAATAAAAATATACACAAAACAGCTGTGTTAAAGAAGATCCCACTTCTTAACAACAGCATTGTTTTCAGCAGAAGAATTTTAATGGCTTTCTAATTTGTTTTTTGGTCTGGTTAATTACATAAAATATTTCCATCTCTAAAAAATTCTGATATTAACACTATCCATTTATTAACAGGTCCATACACATGAACCTGTTTAAATAGGCTTATGAGTTATAGTTTTATTTCCCTACAGAGCCAGCTGTTGGGCATTTATGGCTAGTACCAGCAATGAGAAGACATAGCCCCATCCAAAGCCCATTGAAATTCAGTTAACAGTGTTAATTAACCAAAGGGGGCTTGCTATGTGTTTGAAGCTTTTCTTCCTGCTGTATCTGAGATGAAAGCAATCAGCCTCACCTACCTCCCAGGATTCCCTGACTTGACACTGGAGCTGCTTCCAATCAGGAGACACATTGCCATGTCCAGCTCTTGGCCTTTGAGAGGATAAAAGTAGTTTAAAGTTCTGCTTATGAACTTAATAACTTCTGCTGATGGAACTGCTGTAGCATTATGGTTGACACTTGAAGTTGGTCCCTGTATGGAGAATACCATACTCACACATAGCTATCCTGACATGCTAAAAGATGTCCATGTCAGGAACAATCCTTCCCACTGCTCTACAATGAAAATGCGGGAATGTACAGGTAAAATTCGTCTATTGGCAGTATGTGCTTTCCTCTGGATAGTATGTTCATAAATATATTTAAGAATAAATGCTAAAGTACTAAAAAGTTCTGAAAAGATTACAGGAAAATTTGCTTCATTCGTTCCAGGTACAATATCAATTGAGTAGTGACTACTACCCACCAAATACCAGTGGGTGGTAGGCTTTCTGTGCCAGTTTTCACATCACTTCTTACAGAGAACTTACCGCTAATTCAAGTACCCTGAATTTTTATCCTGACAAGTGTAACCAACATCTGTTTCAGTCTTAGGTTATGCTTGATGCCTGTTCAAATGGCTATGGATTTGCAAGGAGGCACGTGTGAGGCTGTCCTTTAAGATTATGGTTTCCAGACAGAGTAGCTTAATTTTTATGAAATAATATACAGGCTTTTTCCACCTAACTCTTGCCAATCCTGCTCAGCCTTGTGACTCAAAGGGGCAAAGCTGCACAGCCCAGTGCCAACAGGGGCCCCAGTTTCAAATGCTTCAAGAGCTGGTACATCCAGAGCTGAGGTTTTGGTCTGGCCTATGAAAAGGGAGAGAAAACCATCTGTGACATCTGGAGGCACATCAGGCTTGGCTTCTACCCTAGGTCCCCACGGGCCCCCATAATCCTTTATAGCCATGTGCAGCTTGTGAAAAGAAATCCTCTCCCTGCACCTTTCCTCTGCTCCACACCGGGCACGCTCCGGGGCTTCCATGGGGCCCTCGGAGCCATCCCGGGAAGCACCAACAGCAGGGTTTGATCCCTATGGCTTTGGAAAAATGCACTTTTCTAACTTAAACTTCGGGGCAGGGAAGAACAGCCCCTGAGTGGGGCAGGAGCACGCTGAAGCCACGACTGTGGCTGGAAAATCACAGCACGAGCCCGCCGTCGGGGCCGGCCCGGGCCTTTCCCCAGGCCGAGCCCCTCAGGCCGCTGCAGGCCGGCGGTGCAGCGGCCGGGCGAGAGGCGGGCGCCGTCCCTCGCATCGCTGCCTCGGCAGGGGAAGGGCAGCGAACGGGGCCCCTCCTGCTCCTTCTCCTCAGCCTCCCCGCCCTGGCCTTCCCTCGCAGCCACCCGCTGCTGGGAGCCCCCGGGGAGCCGAGCCAAGCGAGCGGAGCCTCCCCTGCGGCCCCGCTGCGGAGCGGAGCGCAGGGCGGCACAGCCAGACAGCCAGACAGGGCAATTCAACCCTCCCCTGGCCAGCCCCTGACACTCCCTCCTGCATTTTCCAGTCTGTGGTTACGGCGCTCAAAGGGTTCCATTAAGTCACCAAGTGTTACAGGTTCCTTAAAAAAAAAAAAAAAAAAAAAAAAGAAAAAAAGGGGGGGGGGGGAGGTGAGGGGGAGTGCGCGAGAGAAAAGTTTGGTCATGGCAGGGAATGTGTGATCAAAGCTGAGCCCAAGCTTCCTGTTACACCGGGACTATATATATATCGTGTCTTTAATGTTGGGAATGTAAGCAGCTGCCGGAGCCTGGCGCTGACTCTCTGCCTGATTCCCAGCGCGCTGAGGTTTCTTCCACCGACCACAATGAACAAGTTCCTGTGCTGCACGCTTGTGGTGAGTCCCTTCGCTGAGGTACATGGGCTCTGGGATGACTGCAGCTTCAGACATCAGGCTCGAGAGACACACGGCTTTTCTTCTGGGCCTTTTGTTTTGGGTTTGGGGTTTTTTGGGGGGTTGTTTGTTTGTTTGTGGGTCGCTTTGTCTCCTCTCTGTTTTCTTGGTAAACCCTTTTTGTTTCATCTCTCCAAACTTTCCTGGTGAGTTTGGAATGTGATGGACAAGTCCAGCTCCAGGGACACAGGAGGGATTTTCATGCCATTCTCAAGGTAGTGACACGATTTGTTTTTATTTTGCCTTTTTTTTTTGTTTGTTTGTTTGTTTGTTTTTTTGTTTTTGTTTTTTGTTTTGTTGGTTTTTTTTTTTCCCTGACTTCCTCCCTCCTTTTGCAAGGCCTCATCATACTGGTCTGAAGCAAAACCCTGTATCAAGTAATGAATTTAGAAGCTGTAGGCTGGAATGTTTGTTTCTGATTTACAAAAGCTTCCTCCCTGCCTGCATCTAGTCTCTGCTGCAATGGCACTCTTGGTATCTCAGGTACTGGGCTGGCTTTCTTAGCCAGGAAAACCACTGTGAACTCTACCAAAAAATCCCCACAAGTGTGTGGTTCTTGTCTTGGCTTAGAAAATTCAGCTTCATATGCAAGAAAGTGATGAATTAGTAGCTGTGTCAGTAGCTATTACAGCAGAAGTTGGGTTATTAAATCTGGTATAAGCCCCTGCTTTAATAAGTTTTTGTTTACTTAGTGATTTAGTAAGATATTTCCAGATGGAAATTTAGAGATGTTACCAGTGCAGTAAATCTTTCAAAATGTTATTTAATCCATTTAGTCATATGGAATTGTATATGAGTTCAGTTTAATTAAAACCTGCCAACAGACAGATCCTGTGTAACATCTATTTGGAGGCTCTTCATCTTTTGCATAAGGAAACTTTTAAAGAAAAACATTAAAAAATAATATTCAGAGTAGACTTTTGCTTTTGCCAGCACAGTAACTTGCTTCTGGGTTGTTTTGGTGAGTACAACGCCATTAATGTTGTGGCAGAGCATTAGAACTGAGATCCATTTATTCTGAAAGCTTTTTATAAATGCAACGAGATTTCCAGGATCTGATGAGTAATGCATGTTTATTACTCTCTGTACAACTTTCTGAAAGAGCTTTTTGAGAAACAAACCCAAAGTAATTAATGGTGCCAGGGAAGCAGAATTTGTCAGGCTTGTGGTCAGCAGATTGAAACAGGACAACTTTTTCATCCCATGTCTGATGTTGTGCCTGCTTTGTCAATATGAAATCACAGGAAGTTAATCTGGGAATTTCAGCAATATCTGGTTATTAACCTGGCTTCTTATCTGTGGCTGTTATAAAATAGCCACATCAGGATTTTGATTTTGATTAAATGCAATGTGCCTGTTTGTGTTCTCCCACAAAGTAATAGCACATAGTGAAGTTCAGGATAATCCTCTGGCAGATGAATCTTGGAGCTGAAATACATTGGTGACAGGACATACCAAAGAGATCATTATTCAACTGCATTATTATTATTGTTGTTGTTGTTAATATTATTATTATTATTATTATATTTATTTAAAATTACTGTGAAATTTAAGTAAAATTAGTGAAGTTTAAGTATTGTCAGGTGTGCTAGAGCTCAGAAAAGTACCTTTAGTATCTGTTTTACAACTACCCTTTTAGGAGGCACAACTATAGTTCAAAATTCTGTGCGTTTGGCTCACATGCTTGGGAACCTAGTTTGGAGACATTGTATCTAAAAAGACTTTTGGGACATGATGTACTTTCAAACTTGGTCTCTTTGCTAAAGTTTCGGCAAGGTTATGCCTGTGGTGGTGGTGCACTTATGTTTGTGTTGTTTGCTTGGAACACTAAAGCTGCTTACAAACATTATGAAATTGGACTGAATGGAAAGAAAT
Organism: Muscicapa striata striata; assembly: GCA_030060385.1. NCBI lineage: Eukaryota > Metazoa > Chordata > Aves > Passeriformes > Muscicapidae > Muscicapa > Muscicapa striata. The sequence continues at coordinate 6,536,628 of JAREIS010000046.1, forward strand.
TCCCCAGACCTGAATCTCATTGCTTGTCACGTAACTGTCTTGACCCTTATACTTGACCTTTCTCTATTTTGGATCTCTGGACACATGTGACATTCTTTTTCTGGCCTGCCTGTTGGGTTTGCTGTGTGTAGGCAGTAGTGGCTTTGCAGCCCGTGAGGGTAGGAGTTATCTTTCTGTCTGACTTTCCTTCTGTCTGTCTGCATGTGTCTTGGTTAAAAATAAAACACTAAGGTTACCAGAAGAAATTTTAAAAGATATTGTCACAATTGAAGCAACACCCACTGTTAAAATCTCATGGAAAACTTAATTTTGTTCCTTCTGTAAAAACACCTGTTTGCACATAGTACTGGACACACATTTTCTAGCTAGCAGTCAGCTGTTAGTAATTCTGTCAGTGCAAAGGCAGACTGTAGTTACAGTGGGAAGACCCCAGGTTTAGATTAGCTCTAAATCTTGCTGTCACTCTAGTGAATAACGTTCCAAAATGTAAGGCACATATTTTGGAGAGTATCTAGCTAGTTTTCCCTGCTTTCTCCCTCTACAAATTTCAAAACAAATGTAACACATTTGTTACATTTGTTACACAAATGAAGACTTTCAATTTAGCACTTCTTTGATAAGGTCCAAAACTGCTCTTCAGCTGAATTTCATTTTCCTATCACTGAAAATGAAACAGTAGGTTAGACCCCTGAATTGCTTTATGAATGACAACTAATGGTGCCTCAAAAACTCTCTACAGGACTTGACTTTTTGACATACTGCTTTACTGACAGGAAGTGAAGACAGTGTTTCATAGCCTCGGTTTTGAATTCAGGTCACTCAGGAGAATCACCAGCTGAACTTATGTGAAACAACAGCTTTCACTTTATATTGTCTTTCAAACAAAAGTAGGTCCTGTTATGTCCAAAGTGAATGGATTACAATGAAGCAGTTGGTGGAATGTGGAGGAGCTTTATAAGCTGAACTCAAGCCAGTGAAGATGACTCCATGCTAGATTTCATTGTGTACCTGGCACTTGGCCGTGGTCTGCAGAAAGGTCCTTAGTCTGGGCAGTGCTCTCGTGAGCCTGCAGCAGCCCAGGGGTCAGCACTGCTGCAGAGCCCAAAGAGGCTAAATCTGCTGATTGCTTGGGCCTCCAGAACAGCAGGATGAGAGCTAGATGGGAGTAATTTCTCCCATGGTGACAAGTACTTCACAATGGTCATTTTCCATACATGGATGTGGATCTGATCCAGCATGGCATTATCACATACTGGATCTGAGATACAAGTTATTGGTGAGGAGGACCTTGATAATATCATCCAGTACTGCATATTGCCAGTGGGATTTCTCTGGGCCTGTGCATGATTTCAGTGAGGAATTCTGGCTGAGGACTGAGGATATGTGAAGTCCAAATACTTTGTATAGAAGGCAAAATAGGAGAGTTATGAGGTTTTATTTTGAACCCAATGCAAACACTGGGAGCAATCTGACAGATGTCTTGAACGATTATTTATCACACGAGAAAATATGCTTTGGAATACTTGTGGAATGCAAAACAGAAACAGATTTATCTTTCTCAGCAAATTAAACATTCTCCTTTGGTCTACAACCCAAAACCACAAAGCAAAGCTATATAATAATATTTTCATATGCTGAAAGCCACTCTCTTTTCTGCCACAAAGCAGTGATTTAAAGGGATGATGCTTGAAGGATTTTTACTTCATGTGCTTTGTCTTCTAGTTCATTTTAATTCAGCAAGAGAAATCAAGCAGCTCTTTGCCTTACATTTAAAGATGAAAGAAAGGGAATGTATTTTTTAATGCCCAAGATATGAAATGAAATTTTACAATCACATTATTTCTCTTTCAAAAGCATCTTCTAAGGAATCGAACAAATGGACTGCACAGGCCTTTTATGTTAGCATTGTATATGCTGACATAAGGATGGTATGGAGAAATATAGCTTCAGGCCTAATGTGCTGAGTGACGCAGTGAAAAGAACTGCTGTCTAACCTTGGGTAATTCGTCTTGAAGAAGTTCTCAGTATTTACTTGCATCACACTGACTTACACTAGACTCATATTTCGATACTTACGGTTCATCCAAATTCCTCACACTGAGATAGCCATCCTGAAAGTGGGGATTTTCCCCAGGGAGATGGAGGAAGATTGAATTCTTTTTAGAAGTGAGCCCATGACACTAGAACTCAGTTTCACCCAATAGGTTGTTAGATGTAATGATATTAGGTTTTGTTCTGGTTTTCTTTCGCTGTAACAATTTTGTTATTGATATCATTTAATACTCATAGAACAAAAAAAACCTCTAACCTTTGGGAGTTTTTTTTTTAATTGAGCCTTGCATTTCACTAACTCTAGAAAAACTGTTTGCAAATGAATCACAGTAACAATTAATTTGTCAAAATGAAAAAGATACTGAGCATTATTTTCTTACCTTAGTGCTGGTGTATGAAGAATTGGCTGAGGGTTTAAAACTGAAAGAAACTACCTGGATCTCTTCAGTCCATTTGCCATCTCTTCCAGGAAACCAAATGTCATATTTACTTTCAGAAGGGCATTGAGAGCTATATTTAAGACACATAGGTTTCTTACACCTGCTTGTCACTGAAAGGTCATTCCCAATCTTCCACTGACAAGAGAATCCCCTTTTCATTTGCCAGTATTATCCTTTAATGGAGAAAGTTCTTCTCTCTGAGTTCACTGTCTATCTGTACTGAACCCATAGCTTCTCTTGAGACTTGCCAAGCTATTGAAAAAGTCCAGATCCTCTCCAAGAAGAAGCTCTCCATTTCCTTTTAAACCTTCTCTGTACCGCTTCTACCGAAGCTACACTAGTGAATTAACCTTTCTTAAACAAGGATGAACAGAACTTTACACAATCTTCTCAGTGATAAAACCATTAATTTGGTCATGTGCAGCACTAATGGATGCCAGCTTTGGTTTTTTTAAGGATTATAGGATGAACAAACTCATTGTCCCTACTTCTGATTCCAGTAGACTGAAGCTGGACTTGTAATTTCTTCCTCCTTTCAAATTAGCACGACATCTTTTCCAGCAAGAGCACAACAGGCCAGTGCCAGCATGATTATGGAAGAAATCTTGCTTTCTATGAAGCTTTTGGGGAGGCCACTGTTCTGAACTATTAAGTTCTGATCGTGGCACTTCCCTGTGCTCAAATAGTGCTGTTTCTTACAGGAGACCTTCAGGTGCTTAGTATGTAGACCACATTTAAATATGGACATTCAGATCAATCACAGGTTTTGTGTAGCTAAGAAACTGCCATCAGGTTGGTCATAGGATAGTTTAGGAGAGGAAATGCCAGGAATGACATAAAATACATTTAAATACCATTTTAATTTGTCGTAGGAACATGGTTCTGAAGTGCCTTTCCTGATCATTCTTATACACTGTATTTTAGTTTCCACATCAGAGCAGCCCTGGTGTGCACAAAGTGGATTTACCAAAGTAAACTGAACTGATGAAAGGAAATCTAGAGATGGACCCCAGAGGCACACCAGATGCACTGTAACCACTAATGCATGCTTATCCATGAGAGCAGATTGAAGTCAGTCCAAAATATCCCCTCAGAATAATACATAATGTGGATGTCAGGTGCTCAGCACCATCTGTTTTGCTCTGCAAATCTGCTGTAACAGGTGATGCAAATTCCTAATGTAAACACAAACTCTGTGTGTGTTAGGCCAGGAGAAAGGACAATTTAGTGATGTTCCCCTCCAGCTCACTCTGTGAACTGGGGGACAAAAGAGTATTTTCATTCTGTTTGTACCAAGTGGCTGCAGTAAAACTGGTAAAAATTACATTTCATTATCTTCCACCATTATCACTGAATTCTTGCAAAATATCTGAAAAATAGATTGACTTTACTTTGGCACTTGATGTAGGTTTAAAGATGTCTTCTGATTTGCAGGTTGCATGTCAATATTCAGAATACTCAGGTGTCCTATGTGTTTTCAGCCTGCATAGAAGACAATTTTGCAGATCTTTTTTCTTATTATCAAGCAACTTACAATAGTCTTGTGAAGTATGATATTGGGGATTGAGGTCTAGAAATGTACTTAGCAACATACTAATGGCTATGTTTGGTCTAAAAAAGATCCAGAAAAAAATGCCCTAAAAAGACCCATATGCTGTCTATGGCAGTGTTGATATCTGATGCATAGAAGAGATGGAAGAAAAGGACAGAAAAATATCGGTATTTTTGTGAATTCAATTTTTGATTTGGGTTTTCTTGATCAAAAGGTGATGTTTATGTTTAATAGTCCTTTATTATTTTCATCCATTACTATGTCAGGTAGCATCTTGAACTCAACTGTTTGCAATGTCCTATAACAGTGAGTTGCACAGCTCACTGTGCTGAAAGGCTCATAGTAGTCTAGCAGTAGTAATGGTAATCTAGCTCTGTGTTGAAAATTATGTATAAAATGCTCTGGTAAAATTCTGAGATATTCATTGCATTTATATCTTTTGTTTGACTGAAGAATCTTTTTGTCATTATATTTTATTAAATAAAATAGTTGGATCAGTGCTCAGCCACTGATCAATAGATTACTGCAGCTATGTAATGTGTGTTTCTGGGAAAAAAAGGGAAACAAGTGTGATGTACTTTGCTTTTAAAAGCATGAAGAAAATATCATCTGGGAGGACTGTTCTTTTTGTCATGCTGATTTATTAATCCGATTATTATGGGGTTTGGTTATGCTTATTTAGATTAATAATATTCTAGTTGCCATTATTAGTTCATAGTTATTGGTTCTTCCAAGGACAAAACTCTGTATGTCTCACACACAAATGGTTCAAGTATTGTTTTCTCAATTTTAAAAATTAATTCTCTCAAATTGTGTTGAAATGCTTTCAATTTTTATTGGCTTGTTTCCCACAGCTGTAGGTTCTTCAGGAAGCAAGTGCCTCCATTTTTCCCTACAAACCCCTATGCTTTCATACCCTGATTATTGAAATCAAATTAATTTTAATGCTGAATCATCCCCTGCAGCAAAACTCTTTACTTGTTTCATACATGGTTTCCAATGTAAATAGTTGAGTAAGAAAAATAGATAAAATCTTGTTATTCTTGCTCCTACATGTTGCAGAGCAGAGTTAACAGTTAAGAAATTATTCACCTACTTGTTCATTATGTGAAAATGTGTCACTAAGGGCAGAGGCACAACCCAGAGGAGCAGATTCTGCTGCAGTGCCAGCTCTGGATTTCTGGGGAGCTGGGAATACTGGTGTTTTTCCACGAGGACATGCTACCCATATGACTGGTTGCTGTCCCTAATAATTTTCAGTGTCAGATTTTCATCTCTGTTGGGAATTGTCTTGGGTTTTCACAGACATCTGAGTGAAGTGTGGGTTGATGCTTGTCTTTGTAGTGCCTGTGCCACGTGTTGTATTCAGATCTGTTCTGTGAAGGGAATGGCTTGTGTCCATGCAAGTCTTGGACACTGGGATGCTGTATTATCTATTACTAAATTAAAACCATAGAAGAAAACTTTACTCTTCACATGAACAATTAATGAGATTACTAGGACTTCCTTATTACTAGAGTCATAGCTGTAGATTTACCAAGGGTGGAGGCATTTTTCCTCAATGTAAAGCCACTCACTATTAAAAAATGTGCTGCACCCTCTTTGTTAAATAGATCACATAAAACAGATCCAGTCATTTAAGGAAAATGGAGTTGTTCATCAAACTTCAAAGACTAATAAGGAATTTCTCACAATGAAAGGTATTGTGCATTGAGACCACAAGAAAAGTGAGATCTCTACTTCTAGAAATCAGATAAGTTATCAGACTTAGTCAAGGGTAGCTAGAAGAGGCTGTAGGGAATATCCATACTGTCTGCATTTCATTCCTCAGCCTAAGTGTAGCTGTATGAAAAGTGACATAGACATGCAACAGGAGAATGCATTTAAGAGATTTTGCTTAAGCAGTCTGAGTTCCTACGTTAAGCATCTCATATCACTTGTTGTTTACTGTGAATGGTGTTAATGCAGATGAAGTTTTAAATTGTCCTTTCCAAATTTAATAAGACTTTGGCTTTACAAGTGCCAGAAGTGGCAGAAGTGAGGCCATTAAATGAAGCATCTCAAGAAAAAAACAAAGTTAATTCCACTTATACTTTGGGGGCATTTGGAAAAGAGGAAATACATTTTTGAAATTGAATTGGCAACTGTATTAGCTGAAGGGGGTTAAAATAGCAACAAAGACAAGTCAGTTAGATCTAAAATTTTATTTGATACACAGAAAAAAAGTCAAATCCTGTTTACTTCATCTTTCTAAAATGTGTAAGTTTTGGAAAGAGAAGTGGCACATGCAGCCATGCGTGCAGTGCTGGGACAGAGCTGGGTTACCAGTGAGGAGAGTGAACTGTTGGCAGACCCTGAGAGGATCAGGGTGGTTCTCGAAAATTATTTTTGTGGTAGATTGGTAGAATCAGAGAACCAAATGTTCAATTATAAGGCCAAAACAAAGTGATCTGGAGCTTGTCTCTGCAGCAGAGCAGGGTGTCTCAGATCACTAGGTCCCCAATCACACCAGCAAAGCAGACTGTTCTAGGAAGCAGGGAGACTGTAGCTGTCATGGCATGTGCCAGTACTGAACCAACTTTTCAGCACAGCTGTGAGCCTGTGGTTTTAGGCAGGAAATGAAAGCATTGGCCTTGGTCTCTTCCAGGTCATGCAATTAAGTCCTTAATGTGTCCTTCACAACATACATCATTCTTCACCTCTGTCTCAAGCTGTGTCTTCATCTTTGATGTAGCTACCACATTACATCCCAAGAGCTTCTGTGTATTAGTGCAAAATTAAATGGAAGGCAATTAAAAAGTAACCCTATTGTTCTAGCCATTAATTTCTGTTAGAAAATAGTCTAAGATAAAGTGTATGGAATCACTTTCAAAGGTATCTGTCCAGAGGGTGCAGTACACTGGTCGGATTCATATACTCAGGCACAATTTCTTTTGCATCAGAAGTACTCAATACTTAAGAACACAAAGGTGCAAAATGTCCACCTTTGCTGTGCGTTGGACAAATTCTCTGGTTCCAGACAGTAAAAGATCATTGCCCAGTGATATTAAAAGGGTGTAAATCGGAGAAGAATAGGATCTACATCTATGGAAGGAATCATGTAGGTCAGGAAGATTTGCTAGATAAGATGCTAAAACTTTCCCAATCGAAGATAGATACAGGAGAGTCTGGAAGCTGGTCAGTATCTCGGAAATTTCTAATGCAAATATTTATTTGAAGATAATGACATGAGTAGACTCATAAACTCATTAAAGTGCAGGTTTCCTTATGATCATGGTGCTCCCCGGAACTAAAAGGAAGTGATGTTTCATTTTTCTGTTGCTAGCTCTTGGACATTTCTGTCAAGTGGACCATCCAGGATGACTCTCCCCCCAAGTATCTCCACTACGACGCTGGGACATCTCGGCAGCTGCTGTGTGACCAGTGTCCTCCCGGCAGCTACGTGAAGCGGCACTGCAGCGCCAGCAGCCCGACGCAGTGCGCTCCGTGCCCGGCTCAGTACTACGCCGACGAGTGGAACAGCAACGAGGAGTGCCAGTACTGCAGCACCGTCTGCAAGGAGCTGCAGTTCGTCAGGCAGGAGTGCTCCAGCACACAGAATCGCATCTGCGAGTGCGTCCCGGGCAGGTATCTGGAGCTCGAGTTCTGCTTGAGGCACACGGAGTGTCCGCCCGGCTTCGGTGTTGCCCAGGCAGGTGGGTCCCGCTCCTCCCTCCATACGCACAGGCGTAATCAGAGCTCCACCGCACGTCCATGGCTCGTGGCAATTACAAGATTAGGAAAGAGGCTTGTCCAGATGAAATTGCAGGACAGTAAATTGTAAAGCCAATTGAACCTGTTCTAATCTGCATCTTTTGGACTGTAGCCAAAGGAAGGTTTCTCAGTGGAATACTCTGCTCCTGCTGTAATATATAACTTAATGGCAGTAGCAAATGTAGCAAATTGCACTCTAATGAGAAACATGATGGATAGCCTCTTTTAAAGGAACATTATCTGGAATGTAGTATTTGTGCGTGTGATAAATAATAATGTTTTTCATTTTGAAATCTGCTGTTTCAAATAACTGTATATCTTGACAAACACCAGGAGCACTACATGGTTCACACCAAGTATATAATTATAACAACATTAATATAGCTCTAGCATCACTGTGATATGTAGAAATAATTAATTATCAGCATCCTAAGTGGAGTTCTTAGGGAAACTGTTACTATTATCGAGCAAACAACCATTGCTTTGTCAAGCAGGCTGGCATAGTGCTGAAAGTCTGGTGGCGATGTAGAGCAAAACAGCATGGAGTGTATTCTTCATTTAAGACAACATAAATTGTTAAACCAATAATTCATTCTTCCCTCAAAACAAAATACATCATTTATTGTTTGGCAAATGCCATAGCCCAGTATAGCTCCAGCATTGAACACAACCTGAAAGGATTACAAACTGTCATTGTGCCAGAGTGTGATAACTGTATGGAGAAGAGCACTGAGGAAGGAAATGCAGAAAATCAAAGTGTCTCAGACACCTGCAGGCAATCAGACTACAGAATGATTTCCCCAGGAATGACATACATGCAGTGAGAAGCACTAGGGTTGGCCTGTACATTTTAGAGCTGATCTGAGTGCCAGACTGGGAGTCCTTTTCTGGGTTATGAACCTCTCACTGGAGAGCAACTTTGATGTAAGGAGAAATATCGCTGCTGTAGCTGCTCACTAGTCCTTGAGTAATTGGTTGATGAAGCTTTGTCCTGATGCCCTTCCACTGTTAAGCATTTCCACTGGCAGCTACCACATTTCCATATTGTAAACCTTCATTAACCTAAACTATTATACCCCGGGGCTTGGGTTAATGAGGTTCTACTGTATCTCCGCAGCAAGTCAAAAGGGGCCAGTAACAAAGTCCTCAGAAGGAATTTGGGAGGTGAACAAAGTATAAATTGTCTGAACAGCCAGCCTGCTGCATCCCTACGAGCATGGTGAAACATGGCAGACAAATTTCAATCCCTCAGTTCAGAACGAAGCAAACCTTTAAAGATAAAGTGTTGGATTTTTTAATATCTTGAAAAGTTGGTTTCCAAAAAACCATCAGATTGAAGCAGCTAAACCCAAGCAGACCTCAAAAAAGAATGAAAATGTTGTAAAAATAATTGCATCCCCCTGTGTCAGTAGTCAGTTTTTGAGGTGAGGCAACAACTAAGAATTTAATAAGCATGTACTGCACTGTGTTACTGCTTTTTGCCATATGATAGCCTTGAACTTTTTAATGATGCAAATTCAGGTGAAATAGAACCTAAGAGCAGAAAAATATGATCCCACTCCCACACAGGGAGATGGTGAGGTCCAGTGCCTCATTTAAGGCTTAAAGCATTAGGAATCTGTTTCCTCAGTGCCTGTTGTTCATGATTACACTGGGATGTCACCTTGCTTTTGCAGCCTCTTTTTGTGCGTGCAGATTAGGCTTTGTTCCTTTCTGCCACGGCCGGCCCTGTAGGAGGCAGGGTTTATAGCAGCACTGTACTGGGAAAGCAGCACTGCTGCGAGGCTGCTCTTGTCTCTCACTGGCAGATGCCGTTTCCCTGGGAAGAATGGGGGATTCCAGGAGAGCTGGAGGGAGTGGTGGGAGGGAAGACAGCAGCAATTCGTGCCCCAAACAAGAGCGGAGAAATAAAGAGTGAAGAAGCTGGCAGAGCTGGAGGGTGATTTCATGCTCAGTCCTGAGAACACTGATGGATTACCTGGTATATTCCTCCCTTGTGCTGCAAAAATTATGCAGCAAGCTCTGAGCTGAATGATGCACCATTTGCAGGAACGCTCCTTTCTTCCACTTCCTTGCTGCCAGGACACAACAGCACCTGTCTGTAGCAGGGAAAGTTGCTAAAATGCAGCTGTGTCAGGACAGCTGATTGCTGCCCATGAGGTGCAGGTGCTGGCTGGAGTTTTGTCCAGCCCAGAGCTGCAGGCAGTGCACAACAGCAATGCTGTGGCTGCAGAAACACAGGATTTGGGATGGGGTATGTTGGCAAATACAGGGTCTCTGGCAACTGTAATCTCCTTTGTTTTCACTGGTTGTCTGATGAAGTGCTAGGGTTGTATGCAAGCGCTATTCTTGATTTCACAGCTGATTGAAAACTTGGGATGCATACTCTTTTTCTCAAAGGATTTCCCAAAATATAAAATAAGCATCCATATGTAAATACTAAAAAAATGCAGTAGATGGAGGTATTTTCTTATTCCAATATAGTTTCCAGTGTTTTCAAATAAATTTTAAGCATGTGCTTAAGTTCATGTTCAATAATGCAGTATTCGATACCAGACTTCAGGCACTTGTTAAATGTTGGATGAATAAGGATGAATTAGGAGTGAATATACAGCAGTTATTGATGCTGTTAGTTGCCTGCCACTGGCAGGTGGTTAAGACTGCATAGTTTCAGGTTTCATGGATTCGTTTTCTTACTTTTTGTAAATTTGCTGGAACCATATGTTGTCATTCTGTTGTTGTTTTATATAATTAGTTCTGAAGTAAAACTATGCATTATAAATCAACAAGCAAAACATTTATGTCTATTAATTTTTTATATATTGGAAACTGCTTTCTTTGCTTTAAATAACACTTTATTCAAGCCCCAAAAAGAATTTTAAAATTGTTGTCTTTAGGTGATATTTAGGTGGATTGTATTTTTATCTAGAACTGAAGTAACCCATTCAAGTAAGGTTCTGGGCAGAGTGATATTAGAACAAATTTTTTTTGTCACTTAATTACAGAATATTTGTGTAGTTGAAAGATGAAGATCAGACATAGTGTAATGTCTGAATAGACTCAAATAATCGAGGTTTTAAATACATTATTAAATTACTGATTTAATCAGTAATCACTAATTTTAAACTTGGTAGCAAGCATATTTAAGAGTACTGTTTACTGTATTACATCAGCAGGAGCATCCTTCTCCTAAGGCATCCTCTGTCTCTTTTTTCCCTAAGTGATTCCTTAATAGATCACAAATACAAAAAGCAGAAGTGTGACAGTTTAGAGAGGAATGTTTTCCTTGCTTTCTGTATTCTTTTTAATTTTTTTCCCACAGTTGAGGTTATATGTAATTGGATGCATTGTTTTCCTGTTTCCGCAGGTACCCCTGAGAGTGACACTGTATGCGAGAGATGTCCAGAGGGATTTTTCTCAAATGAAACCTCCTCCAAAGCAGCCTGTCTTAAGCACACAAACTGTAGTGCCCTGGGTTTCAAAATAGCTTTGAAAGGAAATGAGGTTCGTGACAACATCTGTCAGGAAGGTACAGATACGACACCTCAAAAATGTGGAATAGGTGTGTATCATATTAAGGAAGAGTTCTCTGAAAACATACGTTTAGTTATTGTTAAAATTAATTTACCAAAATCCAGGATACAAATATCTAGCTTGTTAGCTCTCTGCCTGCTATGGTGATGGCCGTAGTAGAACTTTAATTATCATGGCTCAGACCAAAAATAACATAAGCACAAAGAGAAACAGCACTATGAAGACAACTTCTTAGTCTGTTTTTTAAACACTTTTTCTTATCATTCTTGCTGCTTGGTTGTTTTTTGTTTTTTTTTTTTCTGACACAGGCAAGGTAAGAGGTCGAAACAATTGAAATCTTCTCTTTCTCATTTCAGATGTAACCCTGTGTGAGGAGGCTATGTTCAGGTTTGCTGTTCCTACTCATCTCACACCTAACTGGCTGAACATACTAGCAGACAGCTTGCCTGGGACAAAGATTAGCACAGAAAATATTGAAAGGATTAAACAAAGGCACAGCCCTCAAGAGCAGACCTTCCAGCTTTTGAAACTATGGAAGCAGCAAAACAAAGAGCAGGATATGGTCAAGAAGATTATCCAAGGTATCTTATTGTGATAACATGTGCATTATAAACAACCTTCTGAATGGCATTTTAAAAATTGCTTAGATCAAATATCCCCTGGGGATGTGTTGTGCTTGGAGAAGGGCCTGCAGTTTCACTGAGATTCATTGATGCAGTGAGCACAGAGAAGTCCAGGGGAAGCAGGAACAGAATTCCACTTCTCCAGATTAGTAAAGGACTGTATTCTTCCCAGACTTGTAGCCCACTTTGGAGTGTGTGCTGTGCTGTGACCAAGGTCCCCTTTTGAGACTGCACAACATACAAAGAATTCTGATCAAGTGAGGAGTGTTTCCCACTGCAATATCTGACTAACCAAGGTTAGAGGGAGCTGGTTCGCTGCAGCTGAGAGTGCAATTTGTCTTCTGTAAAGTAGAGGTTGATATTTTGGACTGAGACATTTATCCACAGGATGGGAGCACATGGGAGTGAGGAATACATCGACAGGATTTCCTTTATTTTTCCCTTCTGGTACCTCTTTGTCATGCTGATTCATTACTTTGTTTGTGCTGAATCTACCAAGACACGTTTCAAAGACTAAACTCTTTTCATGTAAGCCACCATCAAAAACCACATTTGAATGACATTTTGTCCACTCAGAATAGATTTCAAAAATGCTGCAGAATTTTTTACCCCTCTGCTATTTAGTATGTATGCCTATGTCAGTCTGTGAAGTGTCTAGAGTACATGAAAATTCAAAATTACTGTTTTAACAAAGCTTGCCTAGGCTCTCTGAAGAGAACAAGCTACATTTTCATTCACTGGAACCAAATACTGGAAGTCCTATCAGATACACGCAACATTTTACAGGATAGATGGGCCCAAAAAAGCAAAGATGAGAGAATTATTTGAAGCAAAGAAATTTGGAAAGCACAGTTTTGGAGTTTTGGAAGGTTTTTTTTCAGGCTACAGTAAAGTTGTAATGTGCTGTACTTACCTCTCTTCTCTTTTTGCTTTCTGTAGATATCGATCTTTGTGAAAGCAGTGTCTTAAAGCATGTTGGCCACCTGAACCTCACCTTTGAACATCTCAACATGCTGATGGCAAGCTTACCAGGAAAGAAAGTGGGAAAAGAAGATGTTGAGCGCACAATGAAACTATGTCAACCCACAGAGCAAGTTCTGAAGCTTCTCAATCTGTGGAGAATAAAGAATGGTGACCAAGACACCATTAAAGGTTTAATGTATGGACTGAAGCACTTGAAAATGTTCCACTTTCCAAAACGAACCATCCAGAGCCTGAAGAAGGTGATTAAATTTCTTCACAGATTTACAATGTATAGATTATACCAGAAACTCTTTTTAGAAATGGTAGGGAACCAACTGAAATCTGTGAAAGTAAGATGTGTCTAACTCAAGATATATTTCTTTCTCCACTGACTATTTTTCCCTAATTACTGCTAGCAGTAATTAAACTGGAACATTATTTCACCACATTTTGATGTATTATTTATAGAAATGTCTGACTGGAATAGTTCTAAGTCTCCTGCCGTGGTTTTGAAGGTGTTTTTTGTTGGGTTTTTTGTTTTGTTTTGTTTTGTTGTTTTGTTGAGGTTTTTTTGGTTTTTTTTTTCTTTAATAAAAATCACTTTTGTAGAAGCTATTAACCCAATGGTAACACTAAGAGCCTGATTCTGCATTTTTGCACATTCAGAGTTGAAAAGTCCCACTATAGTCACTAGAGGAGAAAGGAATGCCAGACCAGGCTCTACTCCAGTATTTGCTATTTATATTCTTCAAGGAATAAACCTTTTTGTTGTACATATTTATTAAGTTAAATGGAAATTGTATGAGACTGAATTTTAGGAAGAGAATTGGAAAGCACACTGTATATTTTCTAGTTAAACAAAAATGATTCCATATATTTTTCTGGCAAAATTTTGTAGCATGCCCTAAGAGTTATTAATTTCTTTACATTTTGTATTTAAAAAAATGTATTATTGCTTAGTATTATTTGTATAAGTTGTGGTATCTTTTGGTAAGGATGTTTTAATTTATCCAATGATTTTAACTCAAATATGGTGAAAATATAGCTCAAGTGACCTGAATATTTAAATATTCTGTGAGGAAGTGAATGTACCATATTTAAGAAGCTGGATTTTTATATAGAATTTCATAATCTTATTTTATAAAGCAATTAAATTTTCAGTTTACTTTTTGACTGGTGTTTTACTCGACTCTAAAGTAGAAAATAATTACAAAGACAGACTGTGTGGATTTTTGTACTTTATCTTGGGCTTGGGTCTCTGCTACTCCCTATCTGGTCTAGTAGTTAATATGTGAACCAAGTAAATCTTGATCAGCACTGGATTTTCATGGTCACTGCAAAGGTGTAGAAGCAGCTAAAAAAGTTGTAGTGGTTCCAGTCTAAGAGGCCCAGGTGGTTGTGATATGACCAACTACAACTCCATAGACACATTTGGCCCAGCACCACTCTTGGCCCAGTGACGTTCTTGGAGAGCTCACAACCTTTGCCCTAACCACAGCTTGTAATTTCATGGAGGAAAGATGATGCATGGGCCTGACAGGCTTGGAAAGCCTCACATATTGCCACTGTGTTTAAAAGAAGGGAGCACAGAGAGGTTATATAAAAAATAGTAATTTACCATTTCCCTCTGTTACAGAATAAGGCACCTACAAAGCCCTGAGCCCCATAAAAACAGAACAGAGAGTGGATGAGTGTCATTATCAAAAGCTTACAATTTTAAGGACCAGTGGTCATTCACAATGCAAGCCAAAGGTTTTGATGGCTTCAGAGAAAGACTATACTCCTGGGTTTTTTCTTTAAACCATGTGAACAGAGCTTGAATATTCAACATATTCTTTTCCATTGTGTCAGTTAAGGAAATCCATAAACATTTAGCCTTGTATGACAAATATTCTTCCATTACAGATGAGAGGATCTTAAGCAAAGAACAAGAAAGAGATTTCTGGTTGATAAGATAGGCGCTCATCAGAATTGCTCTCCATATAGCAAATACAGATTGGACATACTGATTTAAAATACTTGGGATTCATTTTTCACTGAATTCTCACATCACTTTTTTATCAAAAGGAATAAACTCCCTTTTAAATTTCACATGCTATTAGCATCTCATTTATTGCTGTAGCTGAGAAATGGTGTTGAACATGAAGAAATTCCCTAGTTTTGTGTTGATTCATTTGGGATAATTTGCATACTTCTTCAACAGAAATTGGTTTTACATGTAATTAAAAGATTATAACAACAGACTCAAATTTGCAAAATAGATACCAGATGTTTCCATGACTCTGACAGGTGTGGAGGTTTGGGGTGTTCTAGTTAGAGTAGGTGTTAAAGTGAGAATAATTCTTACTGGCAACAAAATGAAGATCACACACATCTTGTAAACAATATCATCTTAATCCTTTCTACATATACAACAATTTTGTAACTGATAGTATAGTTATAGTATCAAGTAGAAATACAATTTAAAAATTTTTCACAGAGATAGAGCTCTCTAGAGAAAAGCACAATTGCTTCTTAGTACATGGATTTTAATTTATATATTTATGCTTCTGTTGTTCAAGAAGTTATATGTAACTCTCATTGTAAACAATGCAATGTTTGTGGTCCTTCAGGAGAGTCGATAGTGCTTGGAGAATGAAGAAGTGCTTGGAGCCAGAGCCAACAGATTTAAGCAGTAACTGCCATGTAAACATGTTATGCTTCACTACAGAGTATGTCCTGGACTGGATTTCCTGGGAAAACTGAGCATTGAACTATAACCTGTGCCTTTCAAAATAAGATTTTTCCCCCCTAAATTCAAACTTGCACGTGCTTAATGAATTATACCTCTTAAAGCTGACTCAGTTAATCAGTTGCCCATGCCCAGGTAGACACTTCTCAGCCAGTGTGTGCCTCATTTGTCAATTCAGCTTCACTCAGCTGGAATGACTTGAACACATCCTGGGCAGGCGACATTTAAACTGTATTCCCTTCCCCAGCCCAAAATAGCCAAGACAAACAAAAGCAAGACCCAGGATAATGAGGGAGAGGGTGAGGCAAACAGAAAGTGGGAGGAATGCTTGGAAAAATTGTGGGTTTGGGGGTGGTAGCTTGTTTTATAGGGAAAGCTGCAGGAGGAAGAAGGTGCACAGTGGGCAACAGGTAGGAGAGGGGTCCCTGTGTCCCTGGCTTGGAGGAAATGCTGCTGTGGGGAGGAAAATGTGAGGGGACAAACAACCAGAGCTGGGCCTTGGGGTAACTTGAAGAAGGATTTTGTTCTCAGGGTGCCCTGACCTGCCAGAGTAACAATCCCTGCTCTCCTCCCAGCCTGGCTGCTGACCAGACTCAGGAAGCAAATGTTTTGCCATCCTCTGGCCAGAGGTGAGGCCAGCCTTGCCTTGGGATGGAAAGGAATAGAGGAACAGAGAAGCAAGATGAGTGTGCTGCCTCTGCTGCCCAGCCAGGGGCAGGAATTATCCTGTCCTGCCAGCTTCCCCTTCACTGAGAGAAAGGAAAAGCAGTTTTGGGAAGGTCTGAGGGAGGCAGTGAGATGGGCTTTGAGGCAGGCTCTTTAGCTGTTGTCTGCCCAGCTCTGCTCTCAAAGCATGCTCTCCTGAGCTATCAAAAAATATCATGGGTTTAAAGCACAACCTTATGATTCCAAAATCTTTTACAACCCTGCTTTTTAAATGTTTTTTTAGATGCACTTATCCTCCATCAAGGCAGTCTCTTGAGTCCCAGAAAATGCTTTGGAGTATGGGGGAAATTAATGAAGAAACTAGACACTAAGCTCTGTAATAATATTTTTTTTATGCTGTACACATCAGCAAGCACAATAGACCTTGACCTGATCCCTGACCATAGCCCAGGAATGTTCTCAGAGTAAAAATCAATAGTATAGTCTGCTATAGACTGAATGTTTTAAAAACAGAGCCACTTGGTATTAGATAGCTTTTAAAAAGTGTAGAGAACTGAATAATGACATTTCAAAGTGATGGTTGGGAATGTGCATAAAACTGAAACTGAGCACCACACACATACACACACACCTTACACCAGGGACACAACTTATCCTGGGGTGGGGATTGCAACTCAACCAAGCTCTTCAGCACCCTCAGACACCCACCCTGCCTCTCCTGATATGGGTCAGCATTGCCATATCCAAGGCAGAGGTGTCTGATTTGCTCATGAATCACCTTCAAAGTGCCCAAATTTTCAGCCTTAAAATAATTCAAAACCTTGGCTCAGAAATAAGCAAATATTTATAGAATAAGGCACCCATAATTTCTGCAGACTATTGGAAACTATTCAATTTTGGACAAATGTCAAATATGGGAAAGGCCCACCCTTCAAAACATTTCTTTGTTGAAATAACATGGAGAAATAAAATTTGGACAAAAATACCTGAAAAAAGAAAGATTTTTGCATTTTTCTTCCTTTACCTTAATTAGATGAAGAAGCAATATTGGCAATAAGCTCAGTAGTGAGGAGACAAAAAATATATACAAAGCTCAGGCTGTGGTGGGTTTCAAGGACAAACCTATGGGAAAAGACATAAGAATGGATGCAGAATTGCAATTAGTTGAATAATTCTATTTTTATATTAGACTTTTGAACTGAACAAAACTTGAGATGAAGTAAAGCAGATGAACGCAATGTGAACAGTTTATCCCACTCATCATCCTCTTCATCCCTTGTATTTATGGCAAGTTTGCGTAGGATTCCTCTGTTTGTGTTTTTGCATTTAAAAAAGTTCTTTCATTCTACCAGGCTATTTTTTTTTTAAATCATCCTGACCTTTAGTACCTAGGAGGTTATTTAAAAGGAACCACATGATGAAAGACTGTGGCTTTGGCAATATTTCTTATATAAAGAAGACAGGGTGTGGTTCAATAATGGTGAAGACAGAACTTTCTGGAGAATGTTTTTCTCCTTTATTTCTTTATCTAAGAAGGAAAGTCTTCATTCACTTTTAAATAAATAAATAAGCTTTCTGGCAAGTAGGATATATATCAGTCTGGAGAAGCAGAACTTTGTCAGCAGACAAAACACAATTTCTGTCTATTGACAGTATCAGTGGTTTGGTATTTGGGCTATGCTACGGTTCTGCCTATGCCACTTTAGAGGAGTGAAACGACACATCCTAAAGGATGATTAATCCCATTTAATACAATGGGATTATTATGGGAAATTCAGTGCCAGTAAGAGATAGATCAGGTCTTTACATTCTTTGAAGGGGAGAGACATCAAACACCAAGGTGCATAAACACCAGAAGTTTTGCAGAAGCCTCTTTCTCCTGGCCGCACTTAGGGAAGACTAACATATGCTCGCATTTTTGGGAAGGGTGTCCACACTTGGGAGATGTGTCAATGCTCAAAGTAGGGTGTGTTTTTGGGATTGCAGCAAAACAAACTGAGAGTAGCTGGCAGGCTGGTGGAGCCGTTGGGAAATGGGCTATTCCCGTCTCTGGAGCTAGAGAGAGGCAGCTCAGTTTGACGCCGCGTGGGTTGGGACCCAGCGCAGGGATACAAGGAATGGGTAGTTACTGTTGTTGAGAAGTGTTTTTGAAAGTCTGAGAAGATTGACATGTTGAAACCTCAAGAAGACAGAGGAATGACGCAGAAAAGTTTTGCACTTGGTGCCTCAAAACAAGACTTTGTCTCTTGAAACAATCACAAACGCCAAGTACTCAGAAAAGAAGGGATTCTTTGGCAGTTATTGACAAAGCCCCCATAGCAGTATTTGGGTGAGAGAGGATGCTCACAGGCAAGCAATGGCAGCATCAAAGCAGTTCAACGCCCAGCTGTAGAAGTGAGGACCCACTGATGCTCCCAGGCTCTCCCTGTACCCTCCATGGACTTGACAATTTAAATGCAGCACAAGGGAGTTCAGGCACACCAAGGAAGTTGCTGCAAAGGTCTGTGTGCTAAAATTGGGTCCCTCCCTTCCCACCCCATCACTGTCTTACTGAAACATGGTCTTACATCCCAGCTCTCCCTTGGCGTGCCAAGTGATTCCTTTGGGCGCAGGTAATTGCTTCACTTTCCTGCCACACCTGGAGCTGCTGGTGTCCACCTCTCCTTGTCCAACAGCACACACAGAAGGGAGGTGGCAACAGGAGTGAACTTCCTCCCCAGCCTCAGGGGATCCTACCCACCACTGCTGGGAAGGGGCCCTGACAGCCTGAAGACAGGGCAGGACACACCAGCCTCCAGCCTGCATCCTGGAATGGGGCCACACCAGTGGCTGAGTGTGTATGAAACAGTCATAGAAAAATCAGCAGGGAGGAACTGCATTTGCATTAAACAGGCATAGAAAAAATGTGCCTGCTCAGACAAAAAGTGATATCCAGAAGACACAACCAGGGAAGTATCAAAATCCCTTTGTACAGCTCTGTGAACTCAAACTCTGTGTTAATTATTGTTAATTTAGTGCTCTCTTCAGTTAAACTGATTGTAGAGTATTTCTACATGCACAAAGAAATGAATTTCAAAAGGAACAGTATTGGGTGAAACACAAAGGTCTGACTGTTCATGTCCCATCTTCCTCACTCCCTTAAAACCATTCTAATTCTAAAATAACCCTATTACAGCTCTTTCTGCTTTCATGCTGCTCACAGTTATTTGATGCAATTCCTTCCCCTGCTCTGGCAGAGAGGAAGGCTCTGTTCTTACATTGCATTTTACCCTTCTCCCATTCAGCCCCGCTGTCATCCTCATGTCACCATGCAGAAAGTCTGCAAGGTACATACTGAGGCTGCAAGGAGCAGCAATTAACCACAGAGGAGCTGCACTCTAAATAAAGAGCCCTACAAAAAATATTTTGTTACAGCAAAGGCTCCAACAGCAATGATCAAGATGGCAGAGCACTGTGCTATTGCTGTGTGCTAAGCTGTATTTACAAGTTGCTTTGGAAGTGCAGAAATTGCACCTATTCCCACAGAAATGTCCCTGCTCCTTCTCATATGATGATAAGAGGGTGGTTATTGCAACATCCCACAGTGTGATCCTGAAGGGTATGGGACAAATTCAAACACCCACAGAATACAGAGCAAAAGGACTCTGACAAACAAAAAGCCTGGATTATATGTAGGGTAATGACTAGGAGAACCCTTATGCTGGGAAAATACAGCCCTGTGAAGAATCATCATTGCTCCCACAGCGGAAGAATTATAAGACACATGCTCCAGTTTTGCTGAAGCAACAATATATCTGACACACACAAAAAAGGAGTCAGTCCTGTTGGCTGGTTAGTCTTGCTTAAGGTTAAAATACCTACAAGCCCATTCAGTATAATAAGTATTTAATCAGAAGTTTCCTGGGTGTGCTCTCGTGCCCAGAGATACCATTCCCACAGAAAGGTTAACTGTAGAAATAAAAGTATATTTCCAGAGCTGGCTATTTATACATGAAATCAAAATAATTACAATAATACAAATAAAAAACTATAGTTCCTTAATAGCCATTTCTGTTCTTTTTCTGTAGGAGAACGCAGAGTTTCAAATTCAGCCCTGGAGATATTTTTCACTCTCTCTAGAGTAAGTTAATGTTCAATCCTGAGATGCCTGAAGGGAACTGCTTGCCAACACTGGAAGAAGGCTTGGAGTTATTTCCCCACCTCCTGGGCAGTTAACTGCCTTCTTGGTAAGGGATCCTTTGGGAAGATAATGGGTCCTTGGCCCTCATCTACATAATGCTCAACGGTTGTTTTTAATGTTCCAAATGTAAGGTGTTTTCCAAAAAAATTCCCATTGAGACATAACAAGCTGGCAGTGTTTCCCTGAAAAATCCCAAGTACTGAATCTTGTGGGAAAGGATGCTGACTCACTGGTATTGATGGCTCAATACTGAGCTCTGATATGAAGAGTTAGGACAATTGCATTATTCAGGCAGGAAGAAGAAAGCAACAGAAATGAGAAAGCAAGAATGAAGAAAAGGTAGTTATAAGTTTCCTTATGAATGAAGTCATATAGTAAGAAGAGTGAGGTTAAACTTATTTGTCATACATGGCTTTAGCTGATCTGCATGAATTTGTTTTATTCAGGTTCATTGTGTTGTGCCTAGGGTATACAAATTCAGTGTTGAATTTTAAATTGTAGGACACCTAATTCTTCTTTATTCCAAGCCATTAAAAAAGTCTTCCTCTCCTTTCTCTCTACCAGACTCTGAAGATGCCATAGTACTCCATTGTCTGAGTAAAACCTGAAATGTATGAGAAAACTCTTCTTTAAATGCACATTTTAGAACTGCCCTTTGTGGGAGAGCATCTTAATTTGGTATGGTTTTATTTATGTGTGATATATCATGGCTTTGGGTGCACAGCTTATTCTCAAAAGTAAAAGGCAATCTTCAGGTCCATGTCAGGCATGAAAAGATGTGTCTTACTTTTTATATTTCTTTTAAATTATGATTTAAGGCTTATGCCTGGCATTTTTCACATGTCTAAGGCTTACTTGTTTCTGTGCGATTTGTAAATGTTTTAAAGGAAAGAGCTACTGAAAAATTAAATTGCCACAGGCAAGTAAAATAAAGCCAGTCTGCACCCGCTGCCAGTGCAGTTATTGCCAGCATTGCTACAAAAGGAAGTATTTTCAGCTACAGTGCTCAGACAAAAAATTATAAGGAAAAAATACTATTTCTGTGTTTATTCGGAGTAAGAAAATCTCCTTGCTTCTGGAAAGATGGGCTGAGAAGAAATGGATGCAGCTTAGTTTTAGCCATAGCCTGCGGGATTAGCCGAGCGCTAACCACAGGCACCGGCAGTCAGCTCAGCATCCTGCCTGCCAGCCTGCTCAGCCCCCAGGGCAACGCTCTGCACCCACCAGAGAAATTCTTGTGGAAGCTTAGGTTTCAGATCTGCTGGCTTTTCACTTCTGCCTCCCAAGCAAACATTTGCTGGTTGTGCCAGAGGGGAATTTTGAGTCCACAGAAACAGACACCTGATTATCCAAAAACTTTCTGGGTTATGCTAATGTGTCTGGTTTCAGTCTGCAGATTTTCTGCGAACCCTGATTCAGTTCCTCTTTTCTTGTGATTTTCTCTGTGAACAGAAATTTCAGTGGATGCCTGATTCTGGTCTTGCTCAGACTGATGTTGCACAGCTGTATATCTTGATTTGTAGCTTTTTTCATTTACTGACAACAGAAGTGAATGGCCAGGCTCTGCAGCCTACCCCAGATCAACTTTGTCTTCTTGCTGCTAGAGCTCCACCAGTAGAAACGGGCCCCAGATAATATGAAAAAATCATGAACGAACTCCCTAATTCCTGGAGATGCATTTCCAGCTAGAAGACAAATCAGGAGTTACCACTAAGGAGCAGCCTCTGGGAACTCCTGATACCATAGCTTACTTGCTTCTGGGAGCAGCAGGAGCTCAAGGAAAGGGTTAGTGCCCGCTGGCTGCTTGTTAATGGCAAGAGCACAGAAAAAAATGTAATCTCAGCTTAAGTCCATGGGTCACATCACCAGCTCACCCTGAGTCAACAGTTTGGTTTCCTTCTAAATGCTTGGTTAAATATCAATATGCTAAAAGTGGAGAAGCAAAGTGTTTCATATTGTCTCTGTCAATTGCAGTGAACACTTCACATTTCACTGCTCAGTCCAATGGCTTTGTGCTCAGAAAGATTTGGCACCAAGGTTTGTTTGAACATGGCCAGAGAGGGAGTTTTGGCTTGGATGGTCACTAAGTGCATCTGTCTGGCACTCTGCTCTGTTCCTCCCCACAGACCTCACTCACAGACCCCACTGCAACCACAGGTGGGCAGAGCCCAGAGGGGTTCAAAGATTTCATCTGATGTGAAATTTCCCCTTCCTCTGCCACCAGGGGTTGAGGGAACCCCAGTTGTAAAAGTCAGAGAGTTTAGATCATTCACACAGGAAAATTTGAAAGCACTCTTAAATTCAAAGCAAGGTTAAACTACGCTTTTCCTTATGAAAAGACTGATTTATTTGAAGTTAAACAGGTAATTCTGTCTCCCCCCCCACCAAGTCAAACAAAAGCAAATGTGGTATGCTTAACTTAAAGCATTTAAAATTAAAAAATAAGATAAAAAGCATAAATTCTTTTCATTATCTTGTTTTAATTTTCTAAGCGTAAAAGAGATGAGCTGAGCTGACATAACATGGATGTCAATGCCACTTGACTGCAGTAATAAGTGGAATGGTTACCATTCACACAAAAGCTGTATATACCTGTAAAATTAGGGGGGGAAATTATTTAAACCTTCAGAAATAACTAAATTGTGTGTAAATTGTGTGTGTTTATGGTTATACAAGAAATGGTTAGATCTATTTGCTTAGAAGACAGGGGCACCAAAAAAAAGTGTTATCTTACACAGTGTAAATATACTGTGGATATATTTTCTTAGTTTAAATGGATTCAGAACAGGTTTCTTTTAGCAGGCACTGTCACATACAATTTGTGGGACATAGAACTACTTAGTTGCTCTGTGCAAAAGGACACTTTTGCACTCCTGCATCTCTTCATAAAAGAGGCCAAACTTTAAGAGAGTTGGCAGAAGGTATTAAAGGAGCTTTTCTTACCAAGTGGGAGCAAAAACTGGGTGTTGATTACCTTCAAAACAGTTCAAATACAGAAATACAGACATTCTTACATGGCTTTTTTTAACCTGGGTTATCCATTACTTTTTATTTCAGACAAGATTCATGTTCAACAAACAGTGAAAGTGGCTTTTATTTGCTATTGTGTAAGACTGTTTCTTTCTCAGAAGTGTAGCTGGTTTATAATACACAAATGAATAATTCTGGAAAGACCATGCATTAAGGAAGTCAGTTATTTAGCCCTTTCTGGAAGAAAGGCCCTTCATTTTTTAATAACTGCTGATGTTTTTGCTTTAGCAGCCTGTGTGCATTCACACAGCCCTGAATCAAAAAAGGCCTTTACACTTGTGGAGTGTAACTTGTCCTTCTTCCTGTGGCCCTGAAATAGATGATGAGGAAGGATGTAGTGATGAAATGTTTCAGCAGAGCTGAAGATATTTGAGCCCAGACCTATATCCTGGATCTGAGCCACCTTAATTCTGGCACAACTGTGATTAGAGTCCAGGCTTTCAGCTCTGTCCCAATGTCTATGACCAAGACTCTTCCAACTTTTTTTCTCACAGCCATGCACTCCTCAGTGAGGCAGAAAAAAAAAAAAATTTATTTCCAGTCCAAAGCCTTACTGGCTTCATGGACATGGAGAAGCAGTCTGAAATGTGTCTTCTGCAGGCAGTTCATCCAATTGTCCATGCTGAACAGCAGTTCCATGGCTAAATAATCTTCTGTTACAAAATGGCTGAGAAGAAAAAGAGATTTGAGGGAAATGCAGGAGACTAGGACTGCAAAAAAAGGAGACAATAGAGTAGACAATAGTGAAGGAGTGAGGATAAAATAGGAGTCTGTATAATTAAAGGAGCGGTTTGGAATAGGATATTGTGTCGTAGGTCTCACAAGGAACATCTCATGTGTATTAGATATTCTCTTGATCATAAAAAAGCTCTTCCAGAGGGGGCTGTTAGTGACCTGCATGCTTAGAGGTAAAGACCACAACTGCCCCCAGAGAAGACAAGGAGATCAATAGAAGGGAAACGCACTGACAAACTGAACTGGAATCCTAGCAGAATGAAGAAAGCAGCAAAATTTCACCTTCTTTCACCAAAAATATGCAGGCTGAATATGCACTGACTTTACATGTACTCATTTATTATATGACGCCTGGTTTTCTGTAGGTTTAGCATCCACTCAGAAAATTGGGAAAGCTGTCTATTTACCTACAGTGTGTCAAAAATCAGGAATCAAATTCCATTAATTGCTGAAAGATTTCACAATAGCAAAATGCCAGACAGACTGTCTCAATGGGCAATGGGCACAAACTGAAAAATAGGAGATCCCTTATGAACATCAGGGGTTTTAGCCATGTTCCCCTATGAACATGAAAAAAACCAAACCAAACCAAAGTCTTTTTTACTGTGAGGATGACTGAACTCTGGAAGAGGTTACTCAGGGATGTTGTGGAGTCTCCATCCTTGGAAATATTTGAAACATTTAGTCTCCATCCTTGGAAATATTTGAAACATTTCTGAATGCAGTCCAGGACAACTGGCTCTAGGTGGCCCTGTTTGAACAGGGGGTTTATACCAGTTGACCTCCAGAGGTACTTTCTGTCCCCAGTCATCCTGTGATTCTATGATTCCGTGATTCTGTGAATGCCACAGCATGTCTTTGTGCTATGTTGGACCTTGGCCAGAGGAGCAGAGGCCATACATGGTGTAGGCCTATGTCACCAAGGTCCAGGTCACCTCGCACCATCTCCAGAGGAGTTGTGGCACATGCTTCACGGTCAGTGTCCTGTTGCTGGACTGCAACAGTGCAACAAGGTGTCAAACACATCAAGACTCCTGTTTTCCTCTGCCTCTTTGGGACTGTTTTTCCTTCCTCAGAAAAGCCACTTGCATCTGCTTTAAAAGTCTGTGCTTGAGGAAAAATTCATCTGTTTATTCTAACAAAGAGGACCTGAAAATACATGGTGAGCATGTATGCTTAGGTCAGAAGTGCACCTGCCTCAGATGATAATTATTCTGTATTTTTAGCATCAGGGTGGGCAAATCTTTCTATTTTCTCCATTGAACCTTAAAAAAAAAAAAATCCTTCCTGTTACACACCCAGTACTCACAAGGATTGTTATTCTGAAGGCACCGTCCATTTTCTTAACACATGCACAAAAGTTGCTTTAAAGCAGATGGATAAATACAGCCTGGCTTTATTTTAAGCTTTTCATTTCTTTACTAATGTGACATTTCAGCTTGGTTGGAGTGATTGCTAAATTTTGCAGTCCCTAATTCTTCAGTTCAAATGCTGAAATTCTAATGTTGATCTAATACGTTCAGGTCAACATTCAGAAATAGACACTAGGTATATGCAGAATTGCCCTATTGTTTATCTTGATTTTGCTATAAAATAATTCTCAGTTTTACAATTTACAAGAAAATCCCTCATTTACTTATATAAAACAAGCTAAAGTAAATGTCTTTAAACTTCTTTCATTTTTTTTCTCATTAAGTAGTGATAAAAATGAATTAAGAATTAAATGATTTCTCACAAAAGCCTTTTTTCCTGACAGTAGAAGCTTCCAGAGATTTAAGATGAAGGGATTCTACCTCATTAGACAGCTAAGTCTTGCCAGTCTGTTTAGATGGAGAACAGATGAAATACAATAATTAAGATGGTTTCAGAATTCAAGTGAAACAGCTCTGCAAGAAAGCAATGCAGCGGAGCTTCTGTTGAAATTTCTATTTAGTCAGATAGGATAAATCCATTTGTCTGACCCCAAATCTCAAGCTCTCCAGTCTGAGATTGGGTGGTAGGGATTTGTTACACTTTACCAGCTGTAACAAGTGTGATCTTGACTGGACTGAGGCACTCTACAATGGCTGAGACAGTGCTGAATGTCCACACTGCTTGTGCGAGCTTTTTGCTTGGCAAGCAGACCAGGAGTCTGGAACTCTCTACTGTTCTGTCTACAGGTTTAGACATTGGAGGAGAGTTATATCACTTCCCTCTTTCCCTCTGTGTACTGGCCTATGCCCCATTTCTCATCAGCTCTCTTTGTGAGTTGTGTTCAGTAACACTCCTAGATGGTTTTAAAAAACATGCTGGTTTAACATTTCTTTAAAAAAAAAACAACAGATTCCCATCAGACATAATATAACAGTCTTATTAGCTATACAAATGTTGAATTCCCCTCATTATTGCTATTGACCTTGGCTTCACTTAAATCCTGTGGTTGTGCATTAGTGCTTCTGCATAATATAAGATCATTTGCCTTTGGTAAGATTTACACTGCAGTGCTTTAAAAATGACTAAGTACCTCCTTGTTATTGCAAGAAAGCAAATAAGATGTCCTTTATGTCCTTTACCTGACTGTCCATTCTTATTTGTTCCAAATTTAAACAGTCCTGTGATTATTTACTCTTTGGTGTAGTGCTTTTCATAGCCCATGAAGATAATTTGCAGATTAGAGCAGTGGAGTCAGGCAAGAGAGGAGGAAAATAGACAGGAGAAAGCAAAGTATGGAGGAGCTGAGTATAGGAGGGCTATAAATGTCCATTGAAACTCTTTCTCAGTATGTTCTTTTGACAAAAAATTTGTTTCTGGTGTCCTTGCCTGCATGTCCCCCAATGTGAGTGGCAGGTAGCCTTTGGTGAGTGGGATAGGGAAGCAGAACAAAGAAAATTGGAGACAATTCAGAAAATTTTGAAAACAAAAAGAGAGGTGAGAAAGATCTCTTGGCCTGTCTGATGCAGCAGGATCTAAGGATCTGATTATCAGTCGTAAAGGGACTCCAGACAAGTAAAGGTGGGAATGGACTGACACTGTATGTTGTTTTGTTCATCAGAAGTGAACGTGAAGCTTAGACAGAAGTGTGGCTTATCACCTTATCTTGCTGGCTGACCACAATGTTCTTGGCATGTTATGAATGATGGGTTCACATTTTAATTTTATCTTGATTTTTTGAGGTTGAGTTGGGGTTTTTTATTCTCATTTTCTTAAGGTGCTAGGCACTACTGCACTGTCCACTCAGGCAAAGTGCACTTAAATCAGCACCTCCATAAGTACAGGACCAGCATGGAATTTTCCATTTTGTTAGAAAGTGTGTATTTGTCAAAAGCAACTCATTTCAGTGAGAGCTTGCATGCCAGCTTTCTTGGGAAAAATTTTGCAGTGTCTACCTGGAATTTCCAGTGAAAACAGGCTTCTCAGTCTCCATAACAGGCTGTTTGTCAAGGCACATATTTGGGGTGTGAGAGATCTGAAGTCAAGTCCTTGGCTCCAGGAAAGATACCATTGATGCTTTAAAACAAAATAGTGTGAGAGAGTGTTAAACACAGAAAGACAATAACGTGGTGTGAAGGCACTTAAAATGGGGAAGAGTAATCTTTAAGAACACGGACTGAGTACAAAATACAGACCTCAAGTCTGACACATTTTGTGTCTACTTCCTAAGCTCCAAGGTGTTGAATTATGGTAAGCAATTTCAGTAAAGAACATTGAAAAAATGTCAATACCCCCTATAATTCTGGATTGACTGACTCCATGGACATGAACTAGTATGCAAAATAATGTCACAGCTATGTAACATGATGATATTAACTTGTCTTTACATACCTGTATAATCTTACCTAATATTCCTTGACGGTGCTCACCATACACTACCACTTTGGGATCTTAAGTCTCTTCTATCCAAGAAGAGAGCCCAAATGAGCAAGAAAACAGACTACAGCTGAAATTATTCCTGCCTAAGAAGGCAAGACTTCAGAAACAGGATATGCTGAGACACAAAAGATGCATTTGTGATAACAAAACTTTTATGTCAGCCTTGATGTTACTAACATAATCTTTTTACTTAGGAAGTCCTTAACTGTTTCACAAAGAACTGGTTTAAACTTAATTGAACTTAAAAGCATAATTCCCAATTAATAGTGATGTTTATTCAGTTTTTATTGAGATGGCCTCAAGAAATGTAACATGGCTTAATTTATTGTGCCCATCTCAGTCTGAGCTGTTTGTATCTGCATGTTTCTCATCTCCTTCCAAGACAAAATCCAGTCAGCTCTTCCAACAACCAAACCATCTAGAAGCCATGATGCTGTCTTTCATGTTTTTACTGTTGGACTCAGCTCCCAGTAAGTACTGGCTACTGTTGTCAAAGCACCACAGGCCGGCAAATACACCCAAGCTTGTTGCAGAGTCATTTTTTCCAACAGTAAACCAGAAGTCTATTAAATCTCCCTCACAAGCAAATGATAATCCTTCTACTCATCATCATAAAATTTTCCTTTCACATATAGGGTTACACAATCTGTTGACTGCATCACATTTTTCACTCCATCATCTCAATGAATTATCTATACCTGAATGCCTGGAGAAGCAAGTAAGTCCTGCAGCCAACCATTAAGCTGAAGGTAGGCATCGAGATTTATTTTCCAAGAAGATTCAGAGAAATGGCTTGGAGTCTTCTGCAATTTCCTGCTTTCACTCATTTGTCTTATCCTCCCTTTGACACTTCAGGTTATCTCATCCACTTTGGCTCTTTGAAATAACAGAAATGCTACAACAACAAGGAAACCAATAAAACCATTTTGCAAGATGCTGACAGCTCTGAGACTCCAGTGCACCTGGAAAAATCAAGCTATCCACATACTTCTTTGTCCTCTTGATAGTCAAAAGTGGTGAGCACAGTCAGTACAGACTATGCCAGTCACTGTTGCATGAAGGCCTGATGACAAAGTCATGATATGGGTCATTCTACAAAACAAACCTGCTTTCTGCCAAGAAGAAAGCACATGTTTATCTCTTGATCTCATATCATGGCCAAATATTCTCTTTGAAAAGATACAGAAAGTGCATCTCTCTGGGAACACTTGGATCACACTGGAATCAAGACATGATTCTGGCACCAGATCAAAATTTCTTCCACTCTGTGGGTCCCATCAGGAATGAAATTCTAATCCGAGCATGATCAATTTAAACTGTATTTCAGAACAATAATGGAGATTAACACTGGTTTTCTTACACTTCAAACTCACCTATTACTCAGTCATTTGGCAAGACTGAATGATATTCCTCAAAGCTGCATCCCCCAAACATGGCTAAATGCCCTCTTTCATTGTATGTCCTGAAATATGATGCCCTTGTCCCATTTGGAAAGGTGTCTGGACGTGTCCTGGCCCCATACAAACGTGGTCTCTGGCAGTGGTGGCCCCTAAACCATGTCCCCAATCTCAGTTGATCCACAATAGCCCCGAGGTGCTCAGTGAGCAGCATGCTGGGGCTGCCACAGGCCAGGGCTGCTGCTTGGGCTTGCTCATGTCATCCCTCCCCAGGTGCAGCAGGGCCATCTCAGGGTGTGTGAACCTGTGATCGGCGTGAGCACAGGCACAGCCTGAATGGACATTTGGGCTGGGCAGCCAAATTCCCCCCTTTCTGCCAAGAAGTGGCTATGGAAGCACTGGACTCTTTGTGGAAAAGCTCACCTCTGCCAGTTTGCAGGCTAAAATTCAAATGGTGCCCCTAGCTACAGTTGTGAAAGCTCTCTCTTGTTTCCTGTGTTCTACAAGGGACTGAACAATTGCTATTTGGGTCAAAATTTAATCTCAGTGTTGCAACAATGAACCATAACGACCAAAGGTGTTGAGGACTTGTTTTTGCTGTAGCAAGAGGGACAGAGAATAGTGATTTTTACTGGAGGTTCTCAAAGAAAAAATCAGATTTTGTTAAAGATACTAATGATTACTTCTTTCTCATTTTATTGCTCCACTCTGCGACAACAAAATACATGAAACCCAACCACATATCTAGTCATATAAAGGCAATCAAAAGCACATTACAAATAATATATAATTTACCACAGTGCAATATCACTTATAATACAATTTTAATAATACGAGAAAAAATGGAATTCCATAGCCTGTGAGATTTTCCTGACTTGTGTGTAATGACCATTGGATTAGTTTTCATCCAGCCTTGTTTCCATGAGGCTGACATAAAACAATATTGTTAATTCTGGGAGGAAGCAGGACTTAAGAGTAGGTGTTAACTGAATACAATAAACTAAAGAAAAGTAAATTTAGAATAAAAATAATATTAAAATAATAAGGAGGCCTGACTGTAAGTCAGAGAGTTCGTAATTTTTATAAATTCAAATGTCTGCCATAGCCTAGGAAAATTAAAATCTAAAAGTGGTGGAAAGTTTTTTGCCATCTGGCAAGTCTGGGGTCCAAAGACAATCCTAGACTTTATTAAAGTCAATGGTCTGGCTGGATCATCGTCCAGGTACAACAGAACAGCCTGGGCAAAAAACATCAGAAATGAATCAAACCAGTTACTGATCCATAAATAAATATAAATCCATGAGTTATTGGAGAAATGCTTTAGAAATTAGAATCTCTGAAATGCTTCATGTTTTCTTTGAACCAAGCAGTAAATTGAGACAGCTCTTTACTTGACAAGTCTATCCTGCTCATTTCCCATGCTGGAAAAAAACATCATGAATAGGCACAATTTCATGGCTATGGGCCCATGACTGCATTTCAGCAGTATCATATACGACCTGCTGGTTGCAAAGGCCTGTACAAACTGTCCTTAAAAGTTAGAAAAGGCATGGCAGTGAACAGTAGTTCCATGAGATAGACAGACAGCACAAACATGTTTGAGTGGATTTAATGCCCAGCTCTATGCACTGTCAGCCCAGCTGTGTGCACCACTAAAATTTTTGCCAATGATAGCAAAGTGGGAGGTGTTATTGAGTCATTTCAGAGACAAGATGTCTGCAGGGTGATCTAGATACATTGGAGCTTTGAGCTATGGTTAATGGGATAAAAATTAAGTGTGGGACTCTGTGCTTAGGAAGAAGTAATGCCAAGCACAAGAATAAAGTGGGAGAGGAGTGCCTTCCTTGGGAAAGGAAGGAGGAGGTGATCATCTTTTCTCCATAGTATCCAGTGATAGAACATGTGGAAATAGTTCAAAACTGCAATGGGGAGGTTTAGACTTGACATTAAAAAGTACTCCGTTAGCGAGAGGTGTTTAAACACTGAAATAGGCTTCCTAGAGAGATAATCAATGTCACAAGCCTCTGAGTGTTTAAGAGGCATTTTGACAATGTCCTTAATAACAGGCCTCAACTCGGTCAGTGCTGAATTGTTCAGACAGTTAGACCAAATTATTGATTCTACTCAATTCAATTCTATTCTATTCTATTCTATTCTATTCTATTCTATTCTATTCTATTCTATTCTATTCTATTCTATTCTATTCTATTCTATTCTATTCTATTCTGTTCTGTTCTGTTCTGTTCTATTCTATTCTATTCTGTTCTATTTTATTCTATTCTATTTTAATTTACTCTCTTCTATTCCATTCTATTCTACACAGTCTGGTGAACTGTTGGGATGGATTAACCTGCTGCGTGTTCTACCAGCAGCATGCAATTCCTCAGCTGGGACATTTTCTGGATGCAGTGGTTAAGTATTTAGACATGAAGGTGTTGCAATTTTTTTTTCACTCTCTCCTTGCCAACCCAGCTTCTGCCACCCAGCCCTCCTGTCATTGTGCAATTTTGGGGGAGACAACTGCTGGCGTAAACTGTGAGACAGGCTGTCATGACAATCAGCTGAAAGCCAAGTCCTTGGTGTAAAGGGGAAAACCTGAAAGTCAGACACTCTAAAACTGGAGAGACGGGAAAAAAATAACAGCTAAAGGCAAGACCTCCATGGAAAGTTGAAACATAGCCGACTGTTGTTGAAGATGGGTCAATAGTTCCTATAACCTCTAAAAACATCTCAATGTGTTTCTGCAGGCTACAGCTGGATCCAGCAAAGCCGCCGGTGCCTGCATGAGTGATGCGGCTGGAGCAAGGCCCGTGTGCAGGGCATGTGGGTGCCAAGCTGGGACGAACTGGTAGGGGTAGGTGGGGTGACATTTCTGGCAGTCTGGCACGAAGGCGCCATTTCATTCTTTGCACCAAGGCCCATGCCAACCATGCTGCAAGGCTACCCGGAAAATTATGCTTTGAAGCAAGAACAGAGCCTTCTTAATCCTCGTTAACGCAAAGCCTCTGTTGAAAATGATGGGCACATTTTTAAGAGTTTAAACCTACACTGGCTAAACCATGGAAAAGGGACATTCTTTATTACCACTTCTCTTTAAGCAGATTAATTTCCATTCCCCCTGAAGTGAACCTTAGGGAGTGAGGAAGAATCACTCCCTAAGAGCTAATGGGGAAGGCGTCGCCTATATAACACCACCAAAAATATTCAGTTACTCTCTCCCCACAAAGCCACTGAGTAATTTAAAAAAATAAAACATCAGAACACAGGGCAGTTTGCTTCTCTGTAATTTAGAAGCATAAAAGGGAACTGATGCTGTAATTAGAGGCTGAAATCCCAAAAGCCTCATTTTTTAAAGTTGTTTCAGTGGATTTTTTTTTAAATTGGTATTAGCTCCTCCAAAGCAGGGACTAAACCTTCAGTCAAGGGCTTTGTTAAAATTTGAATTGACCTAGGAAAGGTGCTGGAGGGGACCCTGGCAGATCAGAGGAGCTTAGTGTGCCACAAGACAGAGCTCCAAGCCAAGACTGGATTTGTTGCAGACAGAATTAAGTGAAGAGAAGGAGATTTGCCAAGTCAATGGTATTTTCCATCATACCAGATAAGTATTCTCACTTCACAGATCAGATACTTGAGGCACAGAAATAATAAGATTGATTTTAAAAATGGTGCTGAACAGACATAAATAAGCTATGCTAACACGCCTTCTCTGTTTTTCCTAAACATACCAATCCTTTGGGTTCTGATGTAGTTAGTATATACAGTGTAGTTAGCTATATATGTGTAGTATAGTTATATATGTGGGCATACATAGTACAGTTAGCTATTCTCAAAATTATCCAATTTAAGCTCAAATGCTGCAGGACCATCACAGACTTTTGAGAGATCTGTTGCTATGTCTTCAAACAAATGAAACAAAACCTAGAGGGGAAGACAGATTTGCAGTGAATCTTTTCAGGGAAGCAAATTGGACAACATAACTTCAAGATTATTGTGGCTTTTCCAATGAAGTTCCTTATTCTGAGGTAAGAGAAATCCACCTCCTGTACATCTGTGCCCTTTCTCAGTAATTCAAGCTGATGGTGTTGGTCACTGTCTGTTGGAAGGTCAAAAGAGATGGTCTCCTCCCTCGCCTCAGGAACACACTGTCTCTTGCTTATGCCAGAACACTTTTTTAGGCAAGGCTTCTGACTTTGTCATTTCCTTTCCTGTTTTGTTTTGCAGGGATTTTAAGCTCTTGGCTTCCAAGCTCTCTTTTGCCTTTGTTTATTGCCATTTAGATTTTAGTTGTTTTTGTTAAGATGCTTCAGGCCTGGATGCCCATAAATTAAAATGCATTATTATTGTAATAAAGCTGCGTCACTGCTGAAAGCCAGACTGGCAAACATAGACCTCTAAATGGAGGGCCAAGTGAGAAGTTGGATGGTATTGACCTCTACAACATGTAATACAGCAGAAAGTATCTAATCTGGGAGGTGGAAAATATAGAGAGGAAATGTACAAAGGGGTGTTCATATAAGCTTCTGGCAATCTGTAAAGTTAATCTTTGAAAACTGGGATAACCATGAAAACCCTTAAAACTTTCATAGGAAACTGAGATGAATTGCATGCTTATAAAACTGTGGTTGTTCTAAACTGTTGGGATTAAAAGCTAAAACAGGCAGCATACTTTGACTCCCATCTCAAATGAGCCAACCAACTTGAGAGAGCAATGACTGTGCACTACCACAATTACAGGGAGAGGCTGCTTATTGCAGCAGCCATCTATGAAATGAAAAGTTCAATGATCAAATAAAACAGCCTGCTCTATTTTTCAAGCTTCTCTTTGAATATTCAAATTCAAAATGTTTTCACTTCAGGATTTTGGAAAAAAAATACCCCAAGTGGTAGTGCTTGTCATTTTACTGCTGTGTTTAACCCAACTCATGAAGAAATATTCAAAGAGGTAGCAGCTCTCTTTGTAAGTGTGAGAACACTAGGTAGGATTCATCCTGCACAAGCAGGAGCCCTGGAAATTGTGTTATAATTTTACAACCTAAAAAAGTAATTTTTAAGTGCCTAAGTTGTCCATGATGTAAAGGAAATGCCTCATAAAAGTTTCAGAACAAAATTCTTCTTTCTAATGCAAGGAAGACCTCCATCCAAGGAGTCTTCAATAACTTGCTTCTCTCCATTTGTGGTGGAGGGAATGTTGTTCTATAAAATGTATTAGATTTCAAAGTTTAGCCACTAGTTAGTTGCTTAAGTTAGGTGACCTGGATTCAGTTTATGAATTTTTTTCATGTACACTTTTATTCTGGGGTGCCTCCCATACGGAGACCTAAAGGTGTTTCTATGCATAAAGATATACCCCACTCCTGTGAAGAAAGCCAGTATTTCCATTTCTCCATAAGAAAACTGACCCCCAGAAAAGGGACAAAATTACTTTGGTTAGATATGCAACGCATACTTATAGACTCAAGTGCAATCTTGTCCTTTATTTTCAGGACTGCAAAGGAGTAAAGTCCAAACCTGTAGTCAAATGCTGTCTGCAAAAGACTTAAAACACAACAAACAATCTCCCAAACTTACAGCAAATTTACTGAGAAAATACCTCCTAGAGCCTAGGTTCTAAGACCCACAATATCTCATGTTAATGTGTCTTTTAAATTTGTAGTTTATTAGTCTTGTTCATGTTCCTCTACTTTAAGTAAAAATCCATGAACTACCAGTATGTAGGCCATTTGCTTACCCTTAGGTCTGAAAGGTTTTCTTACCATTTCTTGGCTGGTTTGATTTTTTAGTCTTTTCCAACTGAAAAATTACTGGTCCTGGTTTTTGTTAGGTTTGTAAAATATCTGATGATCTAACAAACAGAAAACCTTAAAAAAATGTTCATTGGAAAGAAATTCCAAAAGTCATGTCGGATTTGCCATAGGTTTTCCCCTTGATATAAATAACATTTCTTTTAGCCAACAGGAATCAATGCAGCAGATATCAGAGGCTGATCTAAAACCATAAGATAATGACACTTGAATTCCTGCTGTCCCTACTTTAATGGAAAGTCCTACTTTAAGGTTTGCTAACCAGAAAACAGGCAGCACTACATATTTCTTTAAATGCCACAGTTATTGAATTCCTGCATTAAGTCCCCTTTCTATTTTTAGCTGTGAAAAGGTATGCCTTTATGGATACATGCATGCCCAGTATTGCTATCCAGAGAGTAAGACAGTAAACATCCCTTTCTGCTGGGAAGGGGAAAGCTGAAGCATCAGTCCTTTACTTCAGGTTTTAAATATAAAAGCAACTATGTGGTATTATTATAAAAGATATTAAAACCAACTGAAAAATAGCAGTAGCTTCTTCAAGGGAAATGAGCATCATGGCTGATTTTACTGCTGCTTGTTCTGTTAAGTACAGCTCTCAGCTGTTCCCCTCTAGGTTTCTGTCAGAACCTGGCCTTAAGTCCAACTCAAAGTGTCTGTCCTGGTTACTGTAAACACCGATGCAAGACTGGGAAGCTTGTTATCTCACTCCCTCCCTCACTTCAAAGGAATCTGAAATGTGCAGTAGATTTTGCACTTGAAAAACTCCTCCTGTCTGGACCACTGCTCTGAGTCGATCTTACTAGAAACTCCTAGATCTCCCTGACCACGGCTCTGATCTGGTTAAACACACACAAAATTCATCAGGATTCAACTTTTTATAAATATTTTGGGGCAAGATAATTTGGGCCACATTAACTGAATCATCAGCCATGGTATTTTCCCCTTCTACTGAACTACAATTCAGTTATTCATACATGTTAATTAATAATCCTTCAAGAGCCAAAGCATTAGTACATCATTTATTCCTTGCTGCCAGGAAAATTATACAAGGGACTTTGTATTCATTGCTCTGTTGCCAGAAGAGCTGTACTCAAAAAACAGAAGATCAGGGAAAGACAGACTGCCCATTCTGTAAAAGCATTGAAGGCATGCATCAGACTTTGCTTATCGTGTCCTTGAACAAAAACACACAGCCTTGATGGTCAAAGTGGAGACTTCAACAAACAAAACTCATATAAACTGCCAATTTCTTTGGGAAAAAATAAGTCCTTCCCAGGGTACTTTTCTTTCTTATCTGATATTGGAGCTTTACAACTGCTGTGTTCCTTTAACCACAAGCCTCATTAATGAGGCCTACTCAGCAATGGCTACATCACAGCATTGAGATAATGTCTCCTGCTGTGATTTAAGGAGGGCAAATACATCCCTCCTGCAAAGATAAACAAAGCTTTCCCAGCAGTTTCTGCTCCAGTCTGGTGGAGAGGACATAACTCAGTGCCTATGACACTGCCTCTCTGCTGCAACCATTTCTCTGACACAGCACTGAGCTGAGCATGCAGCATCCAGGGCGGTCAGGCTTGCCTTCATACAAAGGCCATGGAGCTAACATTTACGTCAGTTGTTTCATTTGTTAGTATCTAAACATTCTTCAACAGTGGTTGGCTGTTTTCTTGTATCAGTCTAAAGGACCTGTTTATTTTTTGAACATTTCTTCTCCCCATGTGTCACTGCAAAATTAATCAAATGGAAAATCTGCATAAACATTTATTAAAATGTTCATTCTTATTCAGCAAATCTATCTATTAATCAAGTAATCTGTTTTCTCATGTGAAATGATCTTTTCTGTCCACAGGAGGAACTCTAAGAGATAATGAAGCATAATTAATGTAGAGGTTGATGAATTAATGATTTAAAATTCTTGCATGTCAGTGAAGAATGGCTCATCTCCATCCTAGGAGGTCTATTTCTCCCTCTATCTCCAGATAAGGCACAAAGATAGTATTTGTTTTGAGAAGGTTTTACATCTATATCCAAGTGATGACTTGACTTATAAA
Organism: Muscicapa striata striata; assembly: GCA_030060385.1. Classification (NCBI taxonomy): domain Eukaryota; kingdom Metazoa; phylum Chordata; class Aves; order Passeriformes; family Muscicapidae; genus Muscicapa; species Muscicapa striata. Next base: position 6,573,991 of record JAREIS010000046.1, read on the forward strand.
TATAAGGGTCATTCCTGAAGAAAACAGTTTGTCCTACAAGACTGTGTACTATTTGGAAAGCACCCAAGTAAGATCTCCATAAAACTGTCTGGTTTTCTGGTGGTTTTATCCTCAAACAAAACAGATGTGCTCAGGTTTTGCTGCCCTCCTCCAGTGCAGGCACAAGTACTGTGGTAGGGGAAAAAAAAATCTGGTTACCAAGCCTTTGATATAGAAAAACCACATGGAGTTGAGTCATAAACTGTGGACACAAGACAACTAATTATGGGTTGTGTTAGGCATGAGGAACAGGTTAACTGCTACATAATTACAATTGAGATGGCTGTAGACACAGTCAAGGAAACCCAGTTAATAGAAAGAAGTAAATGAAAATGCATTGGTACCTATGAAGGAAAACAAGTCCTGTCTGTTTTCTTTAGCTTCTTCAGTGATTTCAGATGTTCTTGATGCTTTATTACTGGTTAAACCTTATACTTACGAAGCCTAAACAGGGGTTTATATTTCACATTCTGCTATTTTTCATATGAATGGCATGGAAGGAGTTAGCAAAGATTTCTTTAATAAGTGGCCTGCACCACCAGTTGAGTGAAACTACAGGGATGAGCGACACAATACAAACTGGGAATCTGTGAAATGGAAACTCCTGTGAAACAGATCATCAAATGATGAAAAGGAGATGGGTGGTCACACCGAAAGTGTTTGTAGTCAAAAGGCTGTGGGGAAGGGAGGGACACTGGGAGCAGGATGCATTGCAGGACACCATGGGCATCAGAGCCTGTGGCTGCCCTGGGCCCTGCTGCCCCAACGGCCCTGCCAGAGCTAGGGCAGAGCTGTCTGCTCCGAGGCCACCCCTTGAGCAGAAAAACCTTCTTCTGACAACATCAAAGGAGTGAGGAAAGTGAGCTGAGAATCCAGGCGGGCTGCTTCCTCGAGGTTTCCCTGAAGGCCTGACTCAGACTAGTTTGAAGGCTTCCCCATTTCCTCCCAGCTTGGTGGAAACTTTTATCCTGGTTCCTTGAACTCGACTTCTGAAAGTACACACCATTTCTGAGTATTCACCTAAATATAGCCTCCTTCTGCAATGACACCTCACCATCACAGGGTGTTTCCTGTTGACACTAGCTAAATGTGGCATTGAGGGGTCTCTACCTGAGTGAGTGGGCAGGCAGCCAAATGGACATCCAGTGTGCTTGACCTTTCTGTGGTGTCACAACTTCGCAGTGGAGTTGCAGTCAAACACTGTGGCTCCCTGGTTTCTCTGTTTGCCACAACGTTTACACTTTTGGTGCCCCTGCGGGGGTGCCGTGGGTAAGCCTGGGTGGTACTGTGCATGACAGCAGCGAGGGTATCCCTCTGCCACACCAGGCATTTCCTTCCAGCACTGCGGCTGGGAATGTACTCTTGTACAAGAGACCCAGGTGTGATCCTGGTCTTTCAGGCACTTGTCCTGGGTTTTGATCTGCAGCTGCAATGACACAAGTCTCCTCTTCAGATAATCAAGGAGGATGTCACCATGTCCTTCAGCTTTTCCATAAAATATTTTGGCAGTTTCTGGATCCTATATATACAGAAGGTTTTTCTGTTTAAAGTACACCAACAGCAAGTTAATCATGTGGGAAATTTCCAATGTGTACAAATCATTTAGCATCTCAGAAGCCTCTGTAGTTTTTATTACTGAAAACAACTTCGTCATCTGCAAACTTTAATTAGCTGGCTGCCTGCCTCCTCCTGCAGGACATCCATGCCTGAGGTACCCCCAGTCCCAGGAACAAAAAGCTTTCTGCCACGATTCACTTATTTTCTGAGCCAAGGACCAGGCTTCTACTGTTTAACCATTTCCAAACCTTTGCCAAGGGTTTCTTGCCCTGTGGTTACTTATACTACGGCCATTTGTACTGTGGATATTTGGAGTGTCTATTGAACAATTATGAGGGGTCTTTATTGAACACTAAAGTAAATTCTGTTTTCCAGATCAACTTTTCTGTGACTTGCCTTCAGGCTGTACTATTTCAGTCTCTGACCAACTGCTGTTTCTCGCCTCACCAAATCTGTGATTTAGAAAGGGAGAAGCACTTTTGATTCCCCTCTACATGAAGAAATGTCTAGTTTCAAGAACTCAGGTGTGAGTTATGAACCTGTAGAGTTTTGCAGCCACTGTGTATTAGAAATAACAACTAATTACAAAACTACAGAGTGAAACATAATCACTAAGGAAGAGTATTTAAATGCCACCATAGTTTATCTTGACAGATAAGCCTGTCTTGAAAATAAGGGATTTCCCAGAGGAAAAACAAAGATTCTCAGGTTATTTTTTGATCTAAAGGCAATTTCTATACTTTTCTTTTTATCACCTCCTTTAAAAGCAATCATGATGTAGAGAGGCACAGGGCTAACGGTGGAATGAACATTAAAGGCTCTTGTCACTGCAACAAGACACTGGAAACCTATTAATTTTTTTGCTGTTTCTCCTCGCAGTAGTGTGATAGGATTGAAAGCAAATTTGGGCCCTGATGGATGACAATTGCTGCTTCTAGAAAAAAAAAACAGAGATTATTTCAGAAAGCCTTTATATAGCATCAAGCAAGGACCACATATATCAGGGTTCAGGGGTCCACTTCCAACTAGTCTGACTAAGAGGAAAAAAAGGTAAAAAAGAAAACAAGAAAGCCAGCACTGTGCAGTATCTGGGAGATGTTAGATCACCCTGGCTACTTCCTGTACATGAAAGTGAAGGCAAAAACTTCACTTTGGTGAGTCTGTAGTCATTTCTATAGCTGAAGTACATGCTTTTGCGTGTGTCTATCTGATGCTGGTTGGGTAAGTTATTCAAGTTTTTGTGAAAGGCAGGCGATCACTCCCAGCTGTGTGCTATGCCCTTAACTTCAATGCTTTTCTGGGAAAAGATCTTGAAATGACACTCAACCATAAACACACAGCTTTTATTTAATTATTTTAGGTACCTGAAGTAGTCCATAGGCTGTTCCATGTCCTGTTCCATGTTGCAACACTAAAGACAACTGATTAAAACATCCATCCTTAAACACCCACCAAAACTGAACCAAGTATCTGTCACTCCTCGATTTTTGCCACAGAACAGCTCTCCCAAGACAGTTCACAGAAGTTAAGCTGGTAGTTTCACATATTCTTCACAAATCCTGCTTATATGTCCTGCTCAACTTTGCTTCTGACCCTCTCTAAGCATTGCCCTGCCTTCTTTCTCCCCTTCTTTGTTTTAACTTTCAAGTTTCTCTCCTTTTAGTCTTATTTTGGTTGCCAGCACCCATTTCCTTCATGTTCAATTTAGGTATGAGCCACTTTCCCAGAACTAAAATGAAGGCATGACTAAGGAAAATGGCATGCGGAGTGTGAGCACTGATGAGGAGTAGATGCTCTCCATTACTACAAGTGAAGCCTTTATTTTCACCATAACAAGCCAATTCAGAGCTACCATTAAAGCAGCTTTATTTTGGCATAGGAGGAAATAATCAGTCAGTTCTTAAATTGAATTTCAACTTTATAGACTGAGAGAGGGAGTTAAAATATTGCCTCTTCATTTGGGCCAGACACATGGAAGGACCATTCATCTGGCTAGTACAGGTCTCTCACAGAGCATTGTTTAAATTTTAGGCTTCCTCCAAAACATCTGGAAATTTGTGGAATTGACTTTAGCACCGTTTTTGGCCTCAACACAAGTGTGCCCATTTTACTTGCTACATCACATGATATTAGCCTCTGTTGCCTCAATGAGTCCATCACCTGGATTCCAAAGCCAGAGCAGCAGAGAAGCATCCACTATTTCATACTACTGGACAGAGAAGAGAGAACCTGGCATGTTTAAAAAGTACCATTGGTTCTGCATCCAACAAGTGTCTTCCTCTGGTGATTTGTTTTCTCTATGGAATATTTTTTTTTTATTGCCATTAACCATATCACTGGGTCCAACATGTACCTCATGGTCATTTCTATGAAGCGTAGTAGTTGCAAATGTTGGAATTATATCAATGAAACCAAACTGCAATTTCAAAAGAAGCTGAGATGTGTGTGCATAGTGCTTAGGGGCTGAACTGCTTTTTCATCCCATCATGGAGTAATACGTATCCCATTGAAATTCAAATACAAGGAGTGAGCATACAGTTAAAAAAAAAAATTTTAAAAACCTAATTATTTTTCCGAGCCCATTTGCTTATTTACTAAAAGAAATGGATAAAACTATCATCAGGAAAACACTGTTACATGACCATTGCCCAAAGTGTATTCTTACCACTGGATCATAATTCCCTTTCTTTCCATTCCTTAAAAGTTCATTCAGTTCTAACTTCTACAGTAATGTTTATCTAGGGTACCTAATTATATAGTGCAACCTGCATCTGGAGTGCTGGTTCAAGGTTATTATAGTTCTCCACAGACATAACAAAAATATTATTTTAAACTTATCCATTGAGGAAAAATGGCTGCATTTTACCACTGATAGGAGCATATGAAAGTAAAATAAAATCATTGGTACTTTAGAAACATAACAGTGTTGTCTATTCAGATTAATTTTCTCCATGACACTTGCTGTAATAGAAGTATTCTTTTTTGCTTCTGCTGCAGACATAAGATCTATCAAACTAAACTTAAAATAAATAAATTAGATGTATAAAATGATGGATTATAGTGATAGGCAAATAAGAAAGGTGAATGTTTTTGAATGCTTGTCAGTACATGTTCCTTGTTGGGTAGATTTGATAAGATTAATGAAATGTGAATAATGGAGTAGAATAATAATTTGATAGTTTTTCAGTACTCAGTATCTGAAAAAGAAGCTTCTACTCGTTCTATATAATACTGATTTTTATGCAGAGCACCATTACTTTTACTACAAAGAAGAAAACTTTCTTTGGCAAGAGTAGAAGGAAAGTGGGTAGATAAAACAAACTCTTTAATTCATATGTCCTTATTCATAGGTTTCCCGTCAAGCATGGTTTCTTCTTTATTTAGAATCAATACTAAGTAAGGAAAGGATAAATATATAAATCGCAAAACTCTTTCTGTGGGTGTATTGGTAGCCAAAGTAAATTGCTTGAGGTTTGGAGAGACCATGGGCTTGTTCTGTATTCGCTCTAAAATTCAGAAGTGATGAAGAAATATTGTGTTTCAATCCCTAGAATGAGGGCCACAAGCCCTGCTGGAGGACTGGCCATGTTTACAACATGCAGCATTCCCGACAGCATGCTCACTCCCATAGCATTCATGGCCTCTGTGGAAAGGCCATGAATTTTTTGGCTGTGTGTGAGACCAAAACACACAGCCAAAAATGGGAAGTCACGAGCCTTTGGCTGGAGCCCACTTATGATTTCTGCCATGCCAAGCACATGCAAGGCAGGAACACTATAGGATCTTCTCCTAAGGGATTTAGAGTGTGGAAGTCTGATCTTGCTTACTCAGGTAGCTATTCAAGTGCAAAGGTAAAATTAGTCCTTTAAAGTCAGCAATGACTTTAGATAAAGAATGTCATTAAAATTCTTTTACTGACAGTGGACTGAATTAATTGTACTCCTACCAACACCCCCCGCCCCTCACCAAAAAAAAAATTCCCTGTTACCAGGCAAGTCACTTCTATCTTTCCCATGTCAGTGCCCTTATGTGAAATAAATGCAGTAAAACACCCAGGTGATGATGTGACAACGTTGTGAAAGTTCACATTTTTGGCATATCCTATAAACTCCAGAAAAAGTTAAGCAAGAAGTACAGAAACTCTGATTTTTAAAATAATGCTTCTGGTTAGTTGCTCAGGTAAGGCAGTCTTCAGATAATGAAGTCAGTTGGGAGAAATCTCAAGTTTATTAAAGGTATGATTTAATGATACTTGAAAGCTCCTGTGTGCCAATATTTTTTATTCCTCTTAATGATCAGAAAGAGCTTTCACTTTTATTTGGGTAAAAAATAGTATCAATATTAAAATAAGTTTGGGAACATGAGAATTTATACTTCCAGTAAATTTGAAGTAAAGTTAAAAAAATAAGAAGGTATGAAATACATGTGTTTGGCATAGGTACTTCTCCCTTCCTTTAAAATCAGGCATGTTCACTTAACCATTCGGGTAGGTTAGCCCGGTCAAGTCACTGCAGACAACTCCTTCACCATTCATAAAAGGTTTTAATGCACAAGAGGTTAAATATCACTTCAAAATATCTGAGTGTAGTAGCCACCTAACCAGGTCTGACTGTTGCTTAGTAAAAATTGTCAGAAATGCATCAATATCCTAAAGAATTATTGATTGCATTATGTTAATGTACAATTTGATCTTCCTTCCTTCCTTCCTTCCTTCCTTCCTTCCTTCCTTCCTTCCTTCCTTCCTTCCTTCCTTCCTTCCTTCCTTCCTTCCTTCCTTCCTTCCTTCCTTCCTTCCTTCCTTCCTTCCTTCCTTCCTTCCTTCCTTCCTTCCTTCCTTCCTCCCTCCCTCCCTCCCTCCCTCCCTCCCTCCCTCCTTCCCCCGCCATCCTGAAAATGGCAGGTAAATCATCTGAGCACTCAGGACAGCCATGAGGCTTTATTGGTTCAGCTCCAAAGGAAATTAAAATACTTTGAGGAATTTTCAAATTTTGCATAAAATTAGCTGGGTGCCAACCCATGTATTTAGATGTGGGACAGATGAAAATTACTGTTACAGGAGATGTGGAAGGTCAAACAACAAAACAATGCACTCCTTGTACTTGTGTCCAACAATGACAAAAACAGGAAGGAAGTGATAACATAAAGGGGACTATCTGGGATTACAGGCTGCCAGCACTGGTGAAGTGTTTTTGTTGCTTATCTGTCCGTAACTAAAAATACAGTTAAATTTTTGTAAGGTTGGTCCTTATACATGTACAAAAGGTTCAAATACATGTGCTTCTGGAATCACTGGCTTTCAGGGAAACTAACACCTAATTCACAGAGTAATTTCTTTAGGAGAAAAAATGCTGGTATAAGAATGGAGGTGACATGAAAGCAGTATTAGGGGTAGCTGGGACAGAGAAGTGAGTGGCTCATTTGTCACATTAAAGAATTTGATTGCAAGATGTTGGAAGAAGGTTGCAAAAAAATCTCAGCCAAGATTACTTATGGAACAAACACAAGGAGAAAAGTCATCATTCTACAGTGGAAATTCTGGAAGACGGTGACAACATCTCCAATCTTGTTTTCATTGCTTATTTCAGCCTTTAGAAATACACTAAGAAAAGTATTTGCTCTCTACACAACAGTCCACAGTATCCAGAATAGGGAAAATAAAAAGTATGATGATGTTTAGGTCTGAAATAATACTATCAGTGATTATACTATCTTGATTGACATTTAAGACCCCGACCCCTTAAAAGCCTCATGGGTCATAGGAACAAAAAAGAAAGAGAAAAGCAGAAAGAGTTGCAGCAGCAAGATTGGTAGGCAAAGGGAAGGTGATGCCATGGGTCTCTTCAAGCCTGGGACACAGTGAGCGGATTTCTTGGAGCTGAGGAAGTGCCTTATTAGAAATACCAGGAAAGGAAGGAAATGTCTGAGCCCAGACACAGAGAATGGCTAGAGGACACAGGCCAGATTGGAGCAGGTAGGGTGCAGGAGCTAGAGACACATTTGTCAGTGCAAAGGGATACATGAGAGAAAACATTGCGGGAAAATTTCACCCCTGAGAAATAAATCATAGGAGACTTCGTGGCGAGGCTGTTATTTACCTAGAGGGTGTGGTAGGACCTCAACCAAGCAGAGTGTTTTCAGCCTGGGGCTCCATCTACAGAAAAGATTGCAACAAAGTCAAGTGGTGAAAGCAGCCAAACTGAGGCCAGACAGGTCCAAATTTGATAAAATTGCATAAATCCAGAGATACCTCACATTTTTTCTGGACCTTCAACAAAGCTATTGCAGAGATAATTGTGAGAACGGGCAAATTGCTGTTGTGACATGAAACTCTTGTTGAGCCCAAGTTAAAAGAAAATAGCAATTAAAATTTTTAAAAATCCTTTCTTCTACTCAGAGTAGAGAAATCAGGGAAAGCTGAAGCATTCAGTTCAATGCAGTACAATATCAAGAGTTCCCCTTATTGTGAATGAAAGCTCTACAATTCATACACTGTATAGCCATCAGTATTTTTTAAATTACAAGGAAAATGGTTTTGCATATAAGATTTGCACATGAGATAAATGTTCACATGACAGAAAAATACTCACAACTACACTAGGAAGACTAAACAGAATTGCTTATTGTCTGAGCTCACAGAGCTCTTCCAGGCCTCCCCGCCATGCCAGCAGAGTGCAAAAGATGTCATTTTTCTTCGAGAGTTGCACTTTGGTGTCTATCTGGCAGGTTTTAGAGTGCATTCCTTATTGTCCTTTTCACACCTACAGTCAAAAGCTCCTGAAGACCACCACTGAATTCCACTGAGAACAAAGTAAAAAGAAAAAGAGGAAAGGGAAGAAACACCTACCTTTTGTTTTTCTATGTTTTTCTATTTCCAATAATCTCAAAATATGTGAGAATCGTTTGTTCCAAAGAAGAAGTGATGTAAATGATGAATTTTGTTCTACTTGAAGATAGGGGACAATGGGATTACTATGGAAAATTTGTCCCAATTCTTTGTTTTTTCTTGAGTTCCACTAGCAAAAAATAAAAACATATTGGATTTTTTTTTTAAATTTCAAATGCTTGAGAAGTTTTTACCCAGAAAACACAACATAAAGCATGTGGGTACACACTGGAAACCTGTTTGGGTTTTAATGAGCATAGTGTATATTTTTACTGGGGAGGAAGAAGTTCCTGTGTTTTTTTTCCAATATACCATTGCTTTAGTGGGAATCAAAAGTGAAATGAAACCATCGTGTTAACCAAGAGGATACCAAGATGATAGTGTTCTTCAGTTGTTTCCAGCACTAATACCCACTTGAAAGCAGTAAGGAGACCTTATTTCCTTTTGGGGGGTTTATTTTAGCATTTGAAATATGGTAGATAGCATAATTGGATTTTAAATATCTGATCCAAATTTATTTCAGGGGACTGAGTCAAAACAAATACAAATTCAAATTTCTGTAGTGCATCTAAAAACTGGCAGCACATTCATTTCAGGACTTCACCAATTACAGCATTTCACTTATTTCTGAAATAGTTGGCTGCATATCTAAAACCTGGTCCCACACTTTTAGGCTTAGCTGCGGATTCATAGGTGTTTGTTCTATTATTCAATCATATTATAAAATGAACCACATTTTCCAATAGCTACTTCATGTTCCCTATTTCATTTTTAATTGCGGCGTTTCTTCAAACATCAGTTCTCCCACAGGATTTCAGTTTTGGACCACTTTTGCAAGCCACTAAAAATGATGAATTCTTGAAGTTTGCAATCTGAGCTCTCTTTAAGTCCACATACCAAATTCTTATCCAAAACCATGTCAAAGAAGCCAAAACCAACCATACCACTTCCTAGGTCTAAGTTGCATAACAACTAGGTCTGAATCCTCCCATAAAATAACACAGATCCCCTGGCCTACTGTGTTTTTAACAGAGTTATCTCAATATCCATGGTTCATTGTCTTGCAATTGCTTTTACTCTTGCATTTTAAATCGTCTGATTTCCTATGATCTGATGACATTACTTGTTACTCAAATACAGGAAAAAAAGATTTTGTGACAGGGTAGTTTTCATTAGCTAAACCACCTTTCAATATTTGTTTTAATTTCTGAGTGTCCCAAACTGTCCCATTGCTTCTGGTCCTTCTCCCATACCCATTGCAGTCTTAAGGACCCTTCTGTGCCCTGTGTTGCAACCTCTTAGATATCCCACGCTCTCTAAAGGAAGTATATGGGTCTTTCAATGTGGTCCTAAAGAATTCACAGAAAAATCCCAGACCAGTAACTCAGCTTTCCGAGGAAAAAGACAGATCATTATTGTAAGTTCCACATGTAAAGAGAACAATGAATCATCATTTTCTGGAGAAATAAAAAAAGTGCTAGCTAGGATGAAGTTGCTGCCATATGACTTATGGTGGCTGGGATCCAACCAATCACCACATCTCAAGCAGGTCAAAAAGGACAGGCACCTCAGCTACACCTCCTATCACCATTCAGTTTGTAACATCTTTTTGCACCACAAAAATACCAAATTTTAATTTTTCTTCTATGTTGTAAAACACTTTGTGTAGAATTAGTTCTTTCACCTATGTTCTCCTGAAAGGTTTTCATTCTGGGACCAAAGTGATGAGTTTGTCACTGGATTGCATTTGAACATTGACCCCAAGGTAAGATGTAAAGCCAGCCTCACATGCTGCTGGAGAGGCAGCAGACAGATCACAGAATCACAGAATAAACTAGGCTGGAAAAGACCTTTGTGATAATCAAATCCAACCTATGACCTAACACCTCCTCATCAACTAAACCATGGCACTAAGTGCCATGTCCAGTCTTTTTCTAAACACGTCCAATGACAGTGACTCCGTCACCTCCCTGGCCTGATGATTCCAATGTCCAATCACTCTTTCAGTGAATTATTTTTTCCTGATATAAGGAGCTGCAGCCTCTTCTGGTTGTCAGCAACCCTTGTTGGTCAAGGGTCCTGTAACTCACTGAGCAGCATGTGAAGGCATGTATGGAGGTGATGGCAGCACTGCCCATCTCCAGTGTCTTTGAACCAACTGTTCTGAACATTTCTGCCAGGTTCCTGCCATTATCCCTGCTGCGTCATGCGTGGAGCCCATATTTTGGTGGTATCCCTTGTATCCAGCCTGGGGAGTACTTGTGAGCACTTAAAGACAAGCAACTGGGGAGATTTGCTGAAGCTCTAATAGCCATCTAACCTGGTCCATATGGCAAAGAGAAAGCAAGCTCAGTTTTTGCTGAGCAAACTGAGTTTGCAGTTCATGTTTCCATACAGCACTTGAAACCCTTAGTCTGCATGTCCACAGCTTTCCTACATTACAGTTATAGGCTTCTTAAATTTCCCTTCTGTCACACAGTTGCTCACAAAGCTTATCTCCCTTTTAGACCAGGAATTCTCAGATATTTCAGGGAGGACAGTCATAGCAAGAAAAAACTCTATGCTTTGTTTTCACGTCCAGTAAGAGACCAGATGCATTTCTTCCTACACTGTAATGAAAAATATGGTATCTTTGCTAATGGAAAGGCCTCGGCTAGATCCTTCCTTTTTTCCCATTCAATTATATCTCTTTTGGGATCTTTAGTCCACAAACAGCAGGTGAATAAATGTGTCTATAAGGCATGAATGAAGTATCTCAGAATATTAAAAAATTCTGTCTTTAATCTCAGAAGCAAGTAGGTCCATTTGCATGTCCTGCTCCCTCATCCAGGAATCTGTAGAGTCCCATGGCTTGGGAGGATCATGCAAAAAGTTTGTAAATGGAAGAAGTACAAAGGAAAAGCAAGAAAACTGCTGAGTATAGAGAAACACAGTTAAGGGTGGACCTACACTCTGGGTTAGCAGTTAGTTCATAAGCCTGTACTACATAGCTCCTTTCAAGCCTCAGCAGTCTTCAGAGTCTTCAGTATATTTATGACTCCTCATCAGAGGAGTATTACAGCAGCCTCCTTTTGGGTGGCCAAAATGTTGATGATTGTTACAGGTTTGCATCTGGCAGATTAAGTCATATGTGCCTTGACATGACCATAAAAATTGGTTCTGGACCGAATTACTCCTGGAGAGTCCAGGTATGCAGCTGGAATATGCTGTATTTCACCATGCTACAAGAGTCAGTTCTGCTTTCTCAAGGAGGAGTGCTGGTGTGAATTCTGCCAACTCTTCTGGCTACTTTCTCTATTCAATTCCTCCTAGCTGGCATGAGTAGTGAGATTTCAGCCAAGGCTTAAGCTCCTCAAAGTGGTCTATCACTCAGCATCACTGTCAGAAATAGCAGTGATGTAGGAACTGAAAGTCATCAGTGAATTGGATACACCAAAGTAAACATTCCTTCCTAATCTTTCATACGTCTTCATACAAACACTAAGCCAGATACAAGGGGATATAAATTAATTGGGGAATACAAATTAATAGGTCCCAGTCAATCTCCTCTCCCAAAAGACTGGAGCTGCAGACCATTATCACAGGTACTTTCCTAAGATTTTTGTTACGTTTACAGATAGTCACAGTAACTCTATGTGAGCTTCCAAACACAGGTACAATGCCACACACTATAATGGACAGTATAAACTTGTGCCTAGTAAGATTTTCTGCCATCAGACACAGCATCTGGGCTGTGTCCAGCTGGGCAAGGGAGGGATTGTCCTGCTCTGCTCTGCGTTGGGGTGGCCTCACCTTGAATCCTGGGTGCAGTTTAGGGCACCACATTATTAAAAAGACATTAAACTATTGGAGAGCATTCTGAGAAGGGCCACAAGGGTGGTGAAGGGTCTTGAGGGGAAGCCTAATCAGGGACAGCTGAGGTCGCTTTGTTCAGCCTGGAGGAGACTGAGGGGAGACCTCATTGTGATCTTCAAAAACCCCACTAGATGAAAGTCAAGTATTGATGTCTTCACTCTCATGACCAGTGACAGGACCCAAAGGAATGGCATGAAGCTGTATCATAGGAAGGTTTAGCTTAGATTTTAGAAGTTTTTTTCATCCAGAGAGTGGTTGAGCACTGAAACAGGCTTCCCAGGGAAGTGGTCACAGCATCGAGCCTGTCAGATTTCAAGAAGTGAATTCTTGGGGTGCTCTCTGCAGGACCAGGAGCTGAACTTAATGATCCTAATGTGTCCCTTCCAACTTAGCATATTCTATGATTCTTTGCTTATTCCCTTTTTAATTATCTGCAGTGCAAAGTTCCTTATGACTTCTATGTACATATCTACGTCTGGTTGGAAGTGTAGGAAATGAAAGCAGCAAAGTGAATTCCAAGTAGAGCCATTCTGCATGCAGCTACACAGAAGCACATTAAATTAAGATTACAGTTGGTAGCTGTAATTTTGATGCTTCTTAGCATCTAATAGGCTGTTTTTCAGCAAACTTTCTTTATATGAAGACAGGGGGAGTGTTGTTTGCAATTTTTAAGGTTCTTTGAAAAGCCAGCAAAATTTTCTCCTCTATTCCTCTATATGAAATCTCATTGACAGCATGGATGGACCATTGGCAGGGCTGAAATTTCTACCCAAACAAAGTAAGACCAGATAGTCACCTTCTGGGTGGGCCAGCTTTCTAAGGGAGAACGAGAGGCGGTCTGAAAGTGAACTTCACAGATACTTTTTACATGAAGACAGAGCAAGTCTCAGCAACTGGGTGTAATTTCAAGTCTTCCTGGTCACAGATGTGTACCAATCTACAAGGCTTTCCTTTCTTGTTTTTCTTTTCTCTCTTGACACATTCATGACCTTTTTTGCTTAATTCCCTCTAATCTCCTTTCTTATCACAAAGCTTCTTTTTCCTGCCTGCATGGCAAGTCCCATACTTGAACACTATTCAGCATAACACTAAACTTTCTGTTCCCATTCCCTTTCCTCTTTTTCTTCCAATTTCATCATTCTTTCCTTTACGTACATGATCCTGGCTCTACACCCAGCCTATCCAATTTAGTTCTGTATCTAGTGAATCTACTTTCCATCCACTTTTTTCCATCACCTGGTGTTCTTGTTTCAATCTTTCTTTTCCTCCAACCACTTCTCACAAACTGCCATTCCTAATCCTCCCCTTAGGCTGTTCAGTCATCTCTCCCTAAGTCTCTCTTCATCCAGACGAACTTCTCATCTGCTCTGCTTTCTTTTGTAACTGGGTCTTCATTCCTACAATGTCTAAATGTGACCTATGTCCTTGCACTCATTCTTTATGGCTTTTCAGGTGGCCAGCAGAAGTTTCTTCATCCCTGTCTCTGTTCTGTTCTGATATTGCCAGTCTTACCAGTTTTTCATATAGCCCATTCTTTCTTACTGACTTTAGATTATTTTTTTCCTTATCCAATAAGTTTATCCTTTTATTTTCTTTTTGACAAAACCCACCAGTTCCCATGCTTTTCCAGCTTAAGCTCTTGGTCCTCCCTGGACATATATCTGAGATCTTGGTCTTTTCTCACCTGGACTGAAGAGAGATGGCTTCTTGCTCTCTGTGGACCTGCTAGTGTGTGGGCACAGGAGGCACTAGTCACAAACCATCTTGCTGCAACTTTTAAAAGCATTTGCAAAGAAATCCTGGGTTGGTAAGAATGCAGAAGGCGTAAATTACTCTGTGGAGATAATGCAGTTGGCCTGCAAAAGGTAGCACATGCTCAGGACAGACAGAAATTTTGAACAATTTATCTGCCAAACTCTGCCATATTACTAAAGAATAGAGTTTAAAACTCAGCCAAATATGGGCAAATGTTTATGTGTCTGGCACCAGGAGGCCTCCAGCCTGCCAACCTCCAAGTCAAAGCATGGAGTAGCTAGTGTTTCCAAAAAAGAATTCTTACAACCAATTCATTAACATTGGCAAAACAATGTCTTTTTTCATAATCTTTTTTCTGGGAAATAGTATAACCATTTTTGCTGCAACTTTCCAAAAAAAATCGAAATACAGGCAGACACCCAGCATAAAAATTTACAAAGTTATAAATAACCAGAATAGGAATTTATAATTAAAAGCATTGAACAAATTTGCAGTATTGGGTAGCACAGTATGGATAATAACGATTTGTACTACTGTAGCCCCAAAAATGTACTCAGGGACCATAGCTCCACCATTCATCCAAACGTGGAATAGGGATGTGTCTGCAATATTGTGTTTCCAAATAGTTTATAACCCAAATTTTAGACAACAGAACACAAATAGATCCAAAGACATGGAGAGTGCAGGAAAACAATAAGAAAATCCTATTCAGTGTGACTAGCAAATCATCCTAAGGTACCATCAGTCTGCATATTGCCTACTTATCATAGATATTTGGAAAAATAAGAAAGTGGGGCTTGATCAGAGGACAATGAGATAGTTCTGCAGTTACAGAGGTGTGGGGTCAGGATAGGAAAAAGCATAGAGGAATTTTAAGTAAAAGCAATCAGTCATGCTGTGGAGCTGTGGGACAATGACATCCAGCAGTAAGAAAGGGCCAGTAGGTGGAGGGACAGGGAACTGGAAAACAAGCTAGCCAAGGATGACACCCAAGGAGTCATCCTAATTATTGAGATTTCCACATGTGAGCATCCCTGTGACTAGAGGGAACCATATGACTTAAGGACTATTATTTCTCTTTCCTTTCACCATCTTGTGAGGGAACTGTCTGCTTCACTCTTGTGTGCATTGGAAGGATCCTGAAGATCCTATTTCTTTGTCCCCCAAGGGAGATTGGTTGGAGGTAAAAATAATAAAGCCCATCTATAGCTCTAATTAAAGTGGGAGTTTTGGGGATAGAAGTGACCTTATCAGCTTGACTCGGAAGCATGAAACTCTCCACCATCCTAAGTGGTGCCGTTCAGCGGGGCTGTCGCGGAGCCCGGGGCCGGGGCGCGGGTGTTGGACCGGCACAGGCGCCGTGTGGGGGCTGCGAGCGGCCGCGGCCCTCGGGCCTACGGGAGCAGCCCGGACACCAGCAGGCAGCAACGGGGGAGCCGAGGGGATCGAGGGAGGATGCTGTGGGGCGGGACCGAAGGAATCGGGGAAAGATCCCGCGGGACGGGACCGAGGGGATCAGCGGAGGATTCTGCGGGACGGGACGGCGGCTGAGGCGGAAGCGCGCGGCGCGAGCGCCATCTGCTGGCCGGGGGACGGCGCGCGGGGGCTCCGCTCCGCAACCGGCCCATAACGTGTGCTTGACACCGCCCATAACGTGTGCCTGACAGCGGCCCATAACGTGTACCCTGACACCAGCCCCATAACGTGTGCTTGACACCAGCCCATAACGTGTGCCTGACACCGCCCCATAACGTGTGCTTGACACCAGCCCCATAACGTGTGCTTGACACTGCCCATAACGTGTGCCTGACAACCGCCCATAACGTGTGCCTGACACCGCCCCATAACGTGTGCCCGACACCAGCCCATAACGTGTGCCTGACACCGCCCATAACGTGTGCCCAACACTGCCCCATAACGTGTGCCTGACACTGCCCCATAACGTGTGCCTGACACCGCCCCATAACGTGTGCCTGACACCAGCAGATCCATCCCACTCAGTTGTGAGAATGGCTGGCCATTATCAGCATGGTCTGGGGCTGACAGGGCAGCAGGCACCTCTGTCCCTGTGCACAAGGAATGGGAATGCACATCATCCAGAAGTGCAATGGTGGTGGAGGTCTCACCTTGAGCATGATGCCAGCACAGCCTGCATCCAAACATCCAGCATCTCAACTCCAGTCCCTGAGAGGTTCTGAGACAAGTGGGTACTGAAGAAGAAGGCCATGAGCCTTTCCTGGTGCACTTCACCCTTATCCCTCTGCCAGTCCCCCCAGGCTGTGCTCAGTGTCATCTTCACACCTACTGGTGTGTCAGGAGTTTGTGCTACTCAGCTCTTGGCTCTTATTATCTCTTGCAGGTGGCTTTAAATTGATTCCAGAGCTTTGTCTGGAAACCTGCAGCATCTTTAGCTCCAGTAATTTAGACTTGGCCAAGATGTCCATAGTGAACTGCATTGAGCCTCTCCCAGTGGAAAGCATCCCTTGCTCTTTGATGGGTCTAGCTTTGGCAGGAAAATGAGCTCTTCCAAATGCCTGAGCCTCCTTTCCGGCAGCAGTGAGAGGGCTCATCTTCCCAAAACAATCCTTCAGCATCCTTGAACATGCATCCTGCTGAGAACACACAGCCTGCTAGCCCCACCAAGCTATCTCTGGGGGGCATAAATATTCCCTCCTGCAGTAATCAGCATCTAGGACTCCAGTGGCTGGCCAAGGTGAGAGTGCATTGTCTGAGAGGATGGAGAAAATGAGATTATCTCAGCTGTTTGTTCGGATTGGAAAACTGTTGGAGAAATAATATTGCCATTTAATTACCAGTGGCCTGGTGTGACCTGCTTTGCAGCAAATGCTTGTCTTTGGCTCACACTTTCAACTCCCTTCTACCACATGTTCATAAAGTTTCAGGGGAAAAAGATTCAGATAATTTTCTGATGGATTTCACCATTATTTTCGTGCTGAGTTCTCTGAGAAAAATATGCCCTTCAAGATAGATCAAGAGGTGAAGAATCCATAGCTTCCCTTGGCAATTTGATCCAAGGACTAACTGCCCTCTCAGTGAAATTTTAATTACTAATTTCTAATTTGCATCTCTCTGGCTTTATCTGCAGTTCTGCTTTGCCCCCTCCCCCCTCTATTTCTAATAGTTGGTAAAAATGCAATCCCATATTTTCTTGTTGTTTGGCAGGTTTTTTATTAGCTAAACTTGCTAGGCCTATTACAGTTACCACTGTAAGTAATATCTCTAGAGCTTTGGCAATTTTTATTCTTTGTAGTATTTCCCCCAGTTCTCCAATATCCACTCTGAAAAGTTAAGTCCTGATTTGTACAAATATACTGCAGTTTCAGTCCAATCAGGAAGACCATGGACAGAAGAAAATCCCAATTCCCATGAGTCCTATGTTGACATATCTGGACATATCTATGACCATAGAAGCTCTATTGAGGATTCACACTGAAAGTTTATACTTCTCTCTTCTGTTTTCTAGCACTCTTGCTGGTTTTTCTGCAACCATTGCCTACATTTTTATTTCTTGACACTCTACTTTCACTTGATTTTAATAAAAGCCAATTGATTTGAAAAAGCATGGCTTAAGAAATGATCTGTTGCTGTTGTTGTTCTATAAATATTATTTTTTACCACAAGACAGACCCCATTTGATGGTAATCTGCAGTGACAGCTTCTTTATGAGCTTTGTTGCCGTAGTGCATGGAGTCAATATGTGCACATTTCAGGTAGGCATGAGCATAGTTTCCATCCTCATTGTCAGAGGCTGAGGCACAGAAGTGGTCTAACAATTTATGGCATTATGGGCTTTGATGAGTAGCTGTATGCATGCCCTTAGACCATAACAAACATGAAGTAAAGCCTCAGTAGAAGACATGCACATCACTTTGCATGTGTACTTCTAAACCAGTGGGAATTCATCTTGCTATTCCTTGATATGTGAGAAGTCACTTACTTGTCCGAGTCCTGAGTTAGGGATGGGATCTCAGAAGTTCTTCCATTAGCATATCTCCAGGACTGTATTTTCTCTGCAAACACTAATGTAAAACAACCGAATAGTACAGTAGTTACCAAAAATATAGAGAAAATGTATTTTAAAAGAAGATTTGAAAAACATCCACATCGTAATTGCAAAAGAAGTTAATTGTTTACATCTGTCTCTTTGGATACTTTTTTGTCAGATTTGCCCATAATTTCTATTTTCTTAGCAGAGGCAATATCTGTGTTGTGGTCAGGGATCTCCCTCTTCAGATCTATGCTATCCACAAAGGTTCCTTCTGCTTCTCCTTCTGGTTTTCTTCAGTTATTTACACATAACATTTGTGGAAAAGTTTAACTATTTTCAAGAGAGGTATATAAAACTGCCTTATGCCAGCAGAGGAGATTCACTTTATTGAAATAATGGTGCACAGTCCTGGGATTTGCACTCTTTTAACTAGGTTGATTTCAGACTAAATTAAAACTGCACAAAAAAAAAAAAATAAAGCTGGCAAGTGCTAAAATATCCCACTGAGATTATAAAGACTCTTACCAATGATTAACTGCTTTCTTAAAACCATTTAACTACTCACTTCTGAAACCTTACCCTTCAGATCTTTCCCCATACAGAAAACAAGTACCCAAATCTCCATTTGCAATCCTCTTTTATTAATGTTCCTTGAAGCACCTTTTGGAAAATATATGAATGTTGGTTTCAGATCATTTGCAATGATCTTGCTCTTCATCAGAGTCCCTAGATATATCCTTCCACCATAGTTTGATCTAAAAGTGTGTTTCAAATCACTTGTAAATAAAACAAGACAGCAGAGGTGAAACTGAGAGCTTAAG
This sequence comes from Muscicapa striata striata, assembly GCA_030060385.1. Taxonomy (NCBI): domain Eukaryota; kingdom Metazoa; phylum Chordata; class Aves; order Passeriformes; family Muscicapidae; genus Muscicapa; species Muscicapa striata. The sequence goes on from JAREIS010000046.1 coordinate 6,592,910, forward strand.
GCAAAGGATAAAAACTGGTGTTCACCTTGGTGGGACATTCCTTCCCAGTAATTGAAATTAAAGCTGGCACATAAAAGCTTGCCCTTTTCTGTTTTGCTCTGCTTTTTGTTTTGTTTTAAATAACAAAGTAGCCATTATTGCTGCAGCTAACTCAGTAAGGGGTTAGGGTTGGCAGAGTATGACAACTGTTACTCACTGCTTGCTCTGGGTCTGCCCATTTCCAACTTCAGTAATGCAGTTTGATCTGCCTCACTCTGGGTCCTATCAGTAATATCCCTACCTTCAGTGAATCTGCACACCTAGAAATATGAAAGTGGGAAATCTTTCAAATGGATATAAAAAAGATTGAAACCAAAAGGTTATTCTTCTCTTTCAAAACACATCCTTCTGAAATCTGATATGAAAGGCATTATCCAAATTATAAACAGGGTGAATTAACCTAGACTTTGTCCTTGGAGAGAACCAGACCAATTATTTCTTGTAAGGAATAGAATGTTTCCTTACATTTATCCAGTTTTGGTGGTTACCAACTTTGCTACATTTAGCCCAAGGCTATGGGCATAGTTGAGTGTAGGGGCAGCAATGCACTGCTTGACTCTGTTGAGTGCACTCTGACCTTCTAACTAGGTACCAGAAGACTCTCTACAGCTACTCGTAAGGCCCGTTTTGAAGATAAAACCCTACTCGACTCAGGAAAGCAAAAAAACTGCTGTTAATCTCTATGAAACTGTCTCCTCAAAATTGGTGCAATCAACTAATTCAAATTTCTTCATTGCTGAGAAAATTTTAATATTGTCCTGTGGGGAGAAGGATACTTCTGCTCTACATCCTGGTTGCACTTTTCTTCAAGAAATAATTTATCTGCCTCTTCCTTCTCTTCCCCCTTCTTCCTTTGTGTGTTTGTGTAAAGGTAGTCTACCAAGTTTAATGTGAATTGCTATAAGTAATAGTGGTCAAGAACCTTTCTAATTGTCTTAATCCTGGTGCCCAGGACTCCCTGTATGCACACAGGACATACATTGACCCAAAGATTTTAGTCTAAACTGGATGTAGTGCATCTTTTAACATTTTTTGATTAAAAAGACCACAAGCTATTGTGGACCATGCCTGGAGCTGACAGGGGTGACTTTGGATGGTAACTCCTACCAGGGCAAAGAGTTATTTGGGATGAAGGAGCCATCCTGATGCTGAATGCTCTGCATTTTTGACTACTTGGAAGCATTAAGCAACCTGACAGCTTGTCCATAATTAAAGGATTTACTAAGATAGGTCTGTGATAGAGTGACTGCCATGTCAGGATGCAGCAGCTCTTTTTCTTTCTGCTATAATTTATATTAACTCCCAGAGGAAAATCATGCTAATTAGGACTTGTAAGTCTAAATGCCAATATGTAACTGCAAGGTAGAGAGGAAAAAGCTCTTCAGGAATGATTTATTTCCTGTTCAGAAGAACATGCAGCAAAACATTTATGTAAAAGGTTAGTCCGAAGCCAGTGGAAAGGCAGGGAACAATCATTTAAAAAATATTTTTGGTAACATTTATCTGTTGCAGAATGAATTTTGGACATTACCTCTTCTTGAATAAACACTTGTTATTTGTTCATTTCAAAATATCCTGCACTACATCTGATTCTTCGTTGTTCATATCAGTAGAGAAGGGAAAGCAAAAGAGGAAGGTAGAAGACATTTTGACTAATTCTAATGCTAAAGGTTAGACATTCAAGAACACAGAGATTTGCTTTTTTTTTTTTTAGCTCCCTGAACTCTTACTTTTCCATACAACTGAGATATAAAATAAATTACTTAAGAATAGTGAGATAAAAATAATTTCTAGTAAACTCCATTTTCATTAAGTAGTTGGTTAGATATTGATGTTTAAACAACTGTAGAAAGAAAATCAATAATGAATGCAGCAGTTTTGAGGAAAGTCTTTTAAAATAGCATTTCTGTTAATGTCCATGGTGAAGAAAAAAAACCTATAGCTAATTTCTTTCATTTGATTAAATATGATCTTGAACAAGTTATTTTTACTTGATTTGATATGACATAGCTTTAAATCAGTATTTATAGAGTGTGACAGCCAAGAATTGGAGGTACTGATTAAAACCAGCAGCTACTAAGTCCCAGGAAACAGGGTGAACTGTAAAGTGCACAGCCCAAAAGCTGCACAACACAATATTATCCTACAGATCTGGAAAATAACTGAGACCTGCAGGTTATTTGCAATATTTTAATGCAAAAAATCATGCAACTAGAACAAATGTTCCTTCAGTGTTATGAAAATTGGGATATAGCTTTCTTGAAACATGCCTGACATCCATGAGTCTGTTCCTCATGCCCACCCTTCACTGCCTGCTGAATACAGGCTCTCACCTCTGTTGGTCTCAGCCATTAATTTTCACCAGTCAAGCATACAAAACCTACTGACCTCAGTTTGGATATGCTTTAACTCAAGATGGATTTAACACAGTGAAGATCCTGGTAATACAGTTATAGAGACTGGGAAAATCCTAGTGTGTCTCAACAGATAACATACTTGGACACTCAAGGAATGCAAAACCAGCCAGGTTACAGTAATGTATGTTGCACTTTGTTGTCCGTTCTAATCTGGGTTAACCTAGATTCTCAAAATTAACTATCTGTCACACAAGCAAGAGCTAATACTCATTCTCATCTTCTGCCTGAAAATCATGCATTTTGAAACACTGCAAGAAAGGACTATGTTAAGAGATTTGATTCTCAAGAAAAATACAGGTTTGAAGTCTGTATATATTTGTAGCTGTGACCTAACAAACCTATAATTTGCCAGATAGAAGTTTGTAATAACAATTTGGGCCCTAGCAGAGTGGCAACTTCCAGATGAAACTATTTAGCAACAAATATTTTTTGGCAAAATCAAAGCATTTTATGGTAAAAATAACAACTTCATGAAAAAATAGAATTGTTTTTCACTGAGCAAAAATGAAAATGAAGTATTTGGTTTCAGGTTTGCTTGGATAAAATTGTTTTGTTAACCAACAGCATGTTCCAGCATCCATGCCCAGGACTCACAGCTGCCGACGTGCAAGCAGCAGTTCTGGTCATGCATTCCAGAATTCTGTCCCAGAGCAGAAGGGAAGTGTTTAATTCCACAGAGGAAGCACAGTGTTGAACATGATGTTCTCATTGTTGTTCCTGTTGTCTAGTTTGTGGTCTCTCCACCTCATTCCTCCTGTATCCCATGCTGTCAATCCTATTCTGGGAATCTGGGCTCTTCCCAGCCCAAGTGCTCAAGCAACGCCCTTGGGTTTCTGAATTCTTCCCAGTGAATGGGGCTTTCCTTGCCAGTTTGCATCCAAATCCCCTGATCTTTCTATTCTGTTTACTTACCCCAGGTTTTAATCTAACATTTTTCTCTTGCTCAATTTCCTGCTTGTACTTCTCCTCTTTCCTTGGTTGGTGCTCTATTCACTGCCTTCTGGACATAGTTATTTCCTCATTCCATTGACTATAATCCTGCACCCATCTTGGTGCCATTGGAGAGCTTCATCCCCTGTATGCACATGCCTTCTTCCAGGTCATCACTACACACTGGAGGCAGTCTAGCTGGCAATACTAGTCCTGGGTATCTAAAGCTGGGATTCAGTCTGTCAGAACTTACAGGACAGAAGACTCTTAAAGCGAGAGCTGACAGCAGGAAAGGGAAAGACTGGAGAACAAAATATCTCTTGAAAATACAGAGGAGAAAAAGATGGAAACACAGTAGTGAAAGAATAATCACTTTCAAACTGACTTTGAAACCATGGCATGAAAATCTAAAGTAAAAAAAAATGCAGCTTTAACCTTCCAACTTCCAAAATGACAAGACACTTTCTACTGAGAGGCCTGTTGGCCTTTAGGATGTACACCCCTTTAATTAGCTGGAAAGTCCCTGTCTTAGGAAGATATTAGAGATTTCTGAAGGTCTTTCTGTGCTCACATAAAGTCACTGTTGCCAAAATAATATCTCATATACACAACTACTGTCAGCACAAGAATTTTCAGCCTGCAGCAAATGTGTAAAATTTAATGTAGTTTAACCCTCTGCTCTGAGGCTGACCTAATTCCAGTGGCTATGCATTTGTGGTGTGCACACACAGCTGCTATGATGAGGATGACACGGAGTGCATCACCCATGATTTACCATTTTCATGGATGTGTTTCAGAGTCTACAGGCACCTTATCCATACCTTCTAGACTCAATGGGAACTTTTTCCTTCATATGACTGGTCCTCAGGATTAGTCCTGCAATGACAAAAGAGGCCACTTTCTGTCTAGTTATCCCCTTGCCAAAATACTTAGTATCTTCTTATTGCAAATGTGAAATCCCTGGGATGGGAGACTGCTTCCAGTGCTAAGGCGATTGAGATCACTAAACGACTTCTGCACACTTGCACTCTGCCAGCACTGTGCTGTCAATACAGGTCAATAACAGGCTTATCACAAAATAAATAAATTATATGTGCCTGTTGTAAGCTCCAGTCTAAATAGAGCAAGTAATTACAGAGGAAAACAATTTCTCCTTTAGATGGTTTTTTAAGAGCACAAAGGATAAGTAACTCTGGCACTGCTGATTTAGCAGGAATATGGTGGACCTCAATAGATGAGAAATATTATCCCTCCTGCCTCTGGGTTGGTGGTAGAATTTTAACAAGGATTTCCTAAGAGACCCCTCAAAGCACATCACTGCATGTAATTCATTAGCTCAACTGCACCTGAGGTCTTGGTTTTTCCGGACAGGAGGGTGTGCTTCTGCAAAGTGACTATAAAAAATAGAGATGAGACTCAAGCACAAGTCTCCGGAGGAAGTCCAGATGGCTATTGTAAAAATGCAATCAAAAAAAGCCTCTGGCCTTGATGATTTGTAAACTGATTTTAATAAGAATTATCACAGCATTTTCTCTCCCAAATTGTGAGAAGATTTTTCAGTATGAAAATAACAATCTGTCACTCAATTAAAATTTGTTGATGCCTCAAACTACAGGGAACTTGGACGGTGAAGGAAAGTGTCACTCACAAACCAATTTGTCAATTTTATTCTTTTGGATTGGTTTATTCTCTTATCTTTTATCTAACATATTTTAAAATATTTGACTAAATATTACAATAGCTGTGGGAAAGTTAGAGGAAGAATAAGTTTAACTAGATTTGAGGAAGTCAGGGTCTGAGCAATTAACACTTCAGTTGTGGTTGGTCAAAGATACAATTTCAAAAATCTTAGCAGGTGCAAAGTGATGCTACATGGGGAGGTGGTACAATGTCTTTGTTGCAATATTGCAGTGTCTGAACACTTCCTAATGAAAACACAGGTAAAATTTGGAGAATATCAAGTAACAAATGTTGGCATATCTTTTGAGAAAAAGTTGCACAAGAGATTATTTTCCAATGTTTGTGCACACTGTGGCCAGCAAGGATACTCTTAACCAAAAGAAAAGGATTAATAATTAATGTCTTATCTTTCACAATGTATAATTAAACTGTGACACTCATTTTTACAAAATATTGAGGTCAAGAGTTTAACAGCATTAAAAGAAATATTAAACCTTACAAGGATAATACTAAACCAAATGGGGTGGAAAAAAATCAGGTAATACACAAACTCCCTGCTGCTGGCACAGACATCTCCTAATTAATAATAAGATAAATATTCTTCTTGGTAGGTTATCCTGTAAGTGTTGACCATGGGGACTCCTGATGCCCATTCCCTCTGCCAAGAACAAACTCCCTGAGACAAGGAGCACACCAGCAAACCACCAGTGCGTATCCAGGTCCCCACGTACTTGAAAGGACTTCACCTAAAGAAGGGCCCATCAAAGTTACTGTGACTTCAAGAGAAAAACACTGTCTCAAACATGACCAGGAAATTACCTTAGTTCTTGTATTGAATGTTGTGTCTGAAAATTTGACATTTTATTCTAAAAAGGGCCAAACAAGATGGGTAAGCACTTGTAGGGGATGGGATAAACAGTGCAAGGGTTCTTGCCTGTACAAGGGGGCTAGCACAGACAAACAGAGTAGTCAGGTCTCTGAAGTGACACCACAGAGAGACATTGTTCTTTTGCTTCTTCCACTGTCACCTATAAGAAATTTGAGGTCATCTGAAAAGGTGATGTTCTGATTCAGATTGTCATAAAACATTCTTTCTATGTGAACAAAAATAAAAGCAATTATCTATGAAATTTTATATACAGAAAACATTGGGCAAAGGTGGACTCCAACAAAGAATAACAGAGGGAGGAGAGGACAGTGACAATACATAAAACTGTGCTTTCTTTAAAAGCACCTTCTTCTGGAAACCAAAATAGCTGACCAAAATAGCTAAATACTCAGGCATGAAACAAATGAAACAAAATTTAAAATGGAAAATTCCAGTGAAATATATCCTTTAGCTCTTTGCACAATTATGCTCCCAGGTAGGGGGACTAGTAATGAAGACTACAAACTAAAGAACAGAGCAGGAGGCATCAAATCAGTCAGAGACCTGGTCCCATTTGTTACTCTTGATCCATTGACTTCTCACATGAATACAACTCCTCCCTGATGCCCAGGATCTTATCATGCCTCTAATTTACTTACACTCCAGTTTCATAGTTCCCCTATGAAAGCAGCATTATAATAAATCCCAGGGATTGCAGTTTTAGCACGAGGCTCACTGTGCAGCTGCCTGGGAGATGAAATTGTGACAAGCAGCGCAGGAGGCTTCATTGAAGGATGAGACATTCCACATGAGAATAAAAGCAAGGCCAGCAGCTACAGCTCAGAGGAGAACATTCAGTGGGCCACAGCTCATTATATGTTAGGGTGTTAAATTGGTTGCTAAGTGGGTTAAGAGAGAAATCCCCTTCTCCCATTCAGCACAGCCAAGGTGGAAGAATGAATCAGCTGCTTACCAAAAACTGCTTTTCTCTAAAGCCTTCAGCAGTGCCATGAGAAAAGTGGGGGGGCAGGGAGTGTGGGCTTGCTGCAGTGCCCAGTGCCATCCAACCCCACGTTCAGAGGAAACACCTCTGCCTCTTCAGGGTGTGCAGGATTTGGGTCACAACCACCAGCTCCATGCAGATATCTCAGGTGCTTCATTGAAGACTCCTTAAAATGGGATGCCTGATGTTCAGGCACCCAGACTGAGCCCTGAGCTCCATTGACTGAAATAGGAGCTCAGACACCTAAATTTAGATGCAAATGTCATTGTCTAGAGATGCAACTGGAACCTGTAATGTGTTATCTGTGGCTGAGTGTTAACTGCTCAGTGATTAGAGGATATATGATGGTAACATAGCAAATCCCTGCAAACCAGAGTGCGGGATCTCAAATGTCCTCACATTTTTGTGAAAAGGAACTGTAAATATTTGGTCTGTAAATGAGGTTCTGGAAAAAGAAATTACAGTGCTGCTAAATATATCCTTTGAATCTTATCCTGTGAATCTCAGAAGACCTGAGCTGGCAGTGTTTTCTCAGTCAGAATTTCCTCTGCTCATGGGATGATGAACTGTGGCTGCGAGTATCATTGTGGGCAGAGTGGGAAGGTGAGCTCTTTCCATAGGCATGGAGCAAACCCAGAGAGCAGGACATTCCATCCATGCAATGATCTGGGCCCCTGTGCCCCCTCTGGTGAAGGGGAATCTGCTCTCACCTTCCCATGCTGCAGAGCCAAACTTTTTCTGCATCTGCCTCACCAGTTAATGGAGCACAAGGAATTGGATTACATCAACCTCTGTGCTCATACAAGGAAGGAGGAAAGACTCACTTTCTTCTTCCTGGCTGCACAGGTCCAATGACATCCTCACCCTGGGGTGCTGTCTTGGCTTGAGTAAACCTTGAATAAGCATAGACAGATCTGACTTAAACTACTACTACTTAAAAACTTTTTTAAAGTGTTAATAAGCAGTCTGAAAATCCCATATCAAAGATATAAGGCTATACATGTAGAATAATGCAGAATGTTTCATTTTCAGATGAATTTGCTCCATTCTATTTAAATTCTGTCACCTTCAGGGAATCAAGTTAGTTCTAGATTTTAGTTTATAGATTTTGTGTTTGGTATTCAAGGTTAACTTCTTGCTTGATTAGACACAGGCGAATGCTTGCAGCTGCACTACCACCGTGGAAATGTAGCCCTACACTGTACTTAGTCAGAAATGTCAAGCACCTAGTAGTTATCTACAAAGAACTCATTTTGTCTTCCATTAGCAGCATTAAAGTAAATTTGGTACTGTTTTGTTTTCATGTTGCACAACATAAAAATGTCATAATGTGGAACACATGGGATGATTTGAAGATGACCATCCCTATTCACACAGGGAGTACATTCTGTTATTAATTCATTATCACTATCAGTATAGAAAGAGCAAATGAAAGTTCAGGCAATTTGGAAAAATATTTGCCAGCTAAAGGAGCCATGCAAACCATCCTGGTAACACTTTAAATGGATGCTAAAAATTCCATAAGGTTGAACAAAATACAATTCATATTATGTGGCACACAAGAACAAAAGAAAATAAACCAAACACACGGAAGCAAGTCAGGTTCAGAAAAAACAACAGTGTTGTGTTTGCCCCTGCTGAGTTGCTTAAGATGCACTGCTGCTGGCAGAAGCTGGCCTGTCCAGACAGCTGTCTGTGCCAATGTCTGCACAGTCTTGTAGGGACATGGTACCTGTCCTTTGGCCACCTAACAGCTGCCATGGTTTGTGAGACACCTTTTACAAATGCTGTGTCAGACACAAGTCTGCACCTCCTGAGATTACGAGGTGCTCCAGATGAGACCTGAAACTGGCTGCTCCCAGGGGCTGCCAAAGCTGAAGGCAATCTCAGGTCCAGCTAAAGAAAGTATATGCTCAAGACTGTTTTCAGGCTGCTACAGATCTCATTAGCCTTGGTAGGAGGGTGTGACAGGGCTCACTCTTCTAGGAGGTGCCCATTGCTGTGTCTGCTGATGGGCAGTGATATGAAGCCAGGCCAGAAGAAATGGGTGAAGGTGTCAGGCCAGGCACTGAGTGCCACTCATGGGCAGGCAGGGCAGCCCTCAAAGAGGCTCCAGTATTGCCCTGGGAGGTAGCATTAGCTTGCCCCAGAGACACTTCCCAAGGCCTTGTCTATGAATTGGTCTCCATTGTACAGTCATGTCAGCATTTCCAGGGAAATATCACTGTTATATTGCTGTTTCATGCTCCCAGCTCCAGTGTGAGCATCAGCTTCAAGTCAGACCTTTGCCTTACAATGTTTGGCTTACAAATATTACTGACTTTATATCCAAGTGAAGAGAGACAGACTTAGTTTGTAGTCAAAGTAAACACCTTTGAAATGACCTTGGCTAGTACACAGCTGTTATGCATCAGTTTGAAATGAGCTTGACAAGAGAATACACATTGGCTGCTTCTTTTGATGCACAGTTGAAGTGAAGACAAGAGCTTGTTGACTGGGAACATTCAGATATGGATCAGGGGAAGAATGTTTTCACAAGCAGCTTCCTCCTCCACCTTCTCTTTACTTCCTTTAATATGATTTCCAAATATTTCCCCAACACATTGGCAATAGTAGTTGCTACATGGCAAAGAAACCCTATTTAGATTTTTTACAAGCCATTCTAGACATATTCGAAAGGTTTTTTTTTTATGCTACAGGAATATGACTATTTTTCTTCACTTACTAAGTCAGGATTCAACCAGCTTTTTTATTGTTAGGAGTTGCCAGCACAAACTAGAATAAAGAAACATCATTTAATGCCTTGGTATTTGAAGAGATCTGATCTTGCAGCATTGCTACTAAGGTATATAGCGTGCTGAAATTTCAGCAAGGTAGATAAAAAGTAATCATTGTAGGAAAGGTCCTAAAATTATCATCAGAATTTCGACAGCCCTCATAGCTGTCTATGTGGGCATACAAAAGGTCTTGAGACTCACTTTGTTTTTTGAGGAAGGAAGGAAACTGTCATCTAGAACTCCACTGTGGTATGGCTGTCCAGAAAATATCTGTAGCTCAAAACTGTTTGCAAGCCTCAGAGGGACCAAATAATCTGCTTTTGACACCAGATCTGAGACTGTCCTGCCATTGGAGGTGGTCATCAGTGGGTTGAGTAGGCTGTAGGCTCTGAGATGTGAAACTCTCCTAAGACTTGTTCTGCCACTGTCTCTGGACACGCCTGGCACAGCTGTTCTCTTCTTGTACTACTTTGTCCAACAATGCCCTTCCCATCACTAAAGATATGAGTATCTCTCTGTGATGATTGAGGGATTTTTCCCCATTCTGAGGACTGAAGGTCTGCTAGATCAGACCCACCCTCACAAGCACCCAAGGAGCACAGGCTGCTCCAGAGCAGGCTGTAGTGCAAATATAACCTGGTTATGTTGTACCCTGGAAAAGGTTAACATAGTGTTCCTTCTGGGCTGCTGTAAACAGCACTGGCCTCCTCACAATGCCCAGGAAAGTTGAACCTGCCTGTATTATATCACTGTGCTGTTTTGGTGGTGGGCTCAGTTTGTGCTCTGCTGAAAGCTGACAGCATGGATGGGGCCCCGACTGGGAGGGAGTGTTTGGGCAAACTCCTTTAGGGTTGGTTGGGCCTCATGGCACTGCATTTGCTGAGCAGAACATACAGTCCTGCTGCTGAGTTGCAGGAAGTTGTCCTCTAGAGCACCATGAAGATTCAGGAGATGAACTCCATGTGATGTGGAGGCTCCTTCCATTGGGCCATGTTTATTATTCCGTGAAGAAGGACCATCTCCTCATCATGGAGATTTGGCTTCTCCTCTGGGCAGCTGTCATCAAAGAACATCCACCTTCCTCCTGCCTGCCCATGACTCCCTTCTGAAAGCAGTATCATACACAGTAGTTTGCAAGCAAATAAATCAAATCATTCTTTCATATGACAACTGTATTGCAGGTAAAGCAAACCAGCAGCTTCCTCTCAGAGTTATCTCAAATGATGGACAGGTGCTTTTAACCAGCATCATCACAAGCTTATGCCACTATTCAAAACTGAGGGACACTCAAAATAGGAACATGTGCATTGGTGATCCTGAAATAGAAATATCTGAGTAAAGTGAGGAGCAGGAGTAAAAAAGCTCAAAGTATACTATATACACAAGGAAGTCCAGGCACAGAGTCAGGGTTAAGCTTGGGTTTCTGAAAAGCCTAAAGAAGGACCAAGATTTGGGGCTAAAAGCTAGCAAAAAAGGAGCACAAGAAGACATGTTATGCTGTTTTATTTAATCTCTTTGGGAAAAGAAACAGAGTTCTAAGATCAAATTTGCCAATGAGAATATTTCAAGGCATTGGCTAATTCATGGACCAAAATGTTTTGGAGCATTGGCTTGCAGCTGGCGGCCTATCATGTACATTTCCTGGATAGGACAATCTACTGATTTTGTGCCTGGAAGCTCAACTGCATCTTATTTAAAACATGACACGCAGCTCTTAGGTCCAAGTGATTACTGGCTGATTCATATAAATGTTAATATGAATACAGAGGTGAGGGCTTTCCTTTTCCCAACAGAAGACTGCAAAATAAACCATAGATGCTAATGTTGACGTCTTGGAAATGAAAGCTAAAGTAAACTGTCAGTGAAGCTTATGTAAATGGCTCCAATAATTTTGTTTTGAAGAGAACTCAAACACTTAGCATCAGCCAGCTGGCATGTTCAAAGTTTGTAAATATTAAAAGTTTTCTTTGGCAAGAATATCAAAATACTACTGGTATCTCTGGCATGTAATTCAAATAAAAATTAGGTCAACTGTGAATGTTAACAAACCTTAAATAGTCCTGATATCTAGTAAATTGAGAGTTTCATTATGCCAGGCTGATATGGCCTTAAGTAGTGCTTGAATAATAAGGACTGTGTTGGGTGATTCCTGGTAGATGCATGAAGTGTTTAATGAGGCATGTTTTCTTAGACAATTTGGTACCTTGCCTTTGATGTAGCTGGCTCTGCAGTGATAACCCCCTCCCCTCTGCTCCTTCTGCAGCAAGCCCCAGGCTGGACTGCTGCATAGCTAGTTAGGTCTTCCTCTGTCTGGCCCTCAATGTTTGAGACATCTTGAGCCTTTTGCATAAGACTAAAAAGCACATGTGCCCTTCAGAGAAGGTCAGCACAGCAGCATAGGCACTGAATCCTGACGCTGCGGATGCACTGAGGATTTCTGGATGTGCAGTGGCCCTTGGTGGACATGTCCAGCCTTTCCATGAGCACTTTCTGCAACTGCTTAATGCATGGGAAGAGGCCCAGACATTCAGGGAAGAATTTCAATTGGAAATCCTGTAGAAATAGAGCAGTTGCCAAACTATGTGTGGAAAAGAATTGAGAAAGATGGTTCTGGAGGAAGCTAACTACCCAGTAGCCTTATCCATTCCCAATTCATGGAAAACATGTGTCTTGAAGCCAAGTAAGGACATCGTGCTTGTTGTCTTCACTTGTATTGATTAAGCCTGGTATGTTTGCAAAGATGGCAGTTGGCCCATTAATGCACAGGTCATTTCTCTAGTCTGAACTTAAAAACAAGCTGCAAAACACTGCTTGAAGGTTGCTTCCCAAAGATCCCTGTCAATGGGAAGAAAGAACAGGAAATCTGATGGCTGCTGGCAGCCTGGGTTGTGATGTGTATTTCCTCATCAGCCCCAAATCTGTCTTAACTACATGAACGAGGGTTTGAGTCCATGCTAAGGTACTGTATGTTCCTTCCATCAGCCCTCCAGAAGGGTAAAAGGAGAAAATTTGTGGGTTGAGGTAAAGATAGTACAATTTAGTAAAGCCATGTGCACAAGCAAAGCAATACAAGGAGGTGATCCACCACTTCCTATGGACAAGCAGATGTTTGGCCATCCTCAGGAATGAGGCTCCATCACATTTAATAGTAACTTGAGAAGACAAGCAGCACTATTCTGAATGTCTTCCTCCTCCTTCCCCCAGTTTTAGATGCTAAACAGGTTGCCACATGAATTGGAATGTCCTTTGGGTCAGTTGGGATCAGCTGTCTTGGCTGTCCCCTCCCAGCTCTGCACCCTCAGCCTCCTCACTGGTGGGGTGGGATGAGGGCTTATGCTGTGTAAGCCCTGCTCAGCAATAACAAACACTGAACTATCAGCACTGTTTTCAGCACAAATCCAAAGCTTAGCCTAATACCAGCTACCAGCTACTATGAAGAAAATCAACTCTATCCCTGCCAAAACCAGAACAGTCTGGAACTGAGAACCCTCAAACTAATAGAAGCATGGAGGTGCCCCTTTGCTAGTAAGCACAGAGTCTGTGGCACTGTGGCTCGTTGCATATGCTCCAACACACAAGGAGCTTCATCTGTGCAGCAACCTGACAAACCCCAGCAGAGCTCTCTGTGGCACGGCACTTAGCTTGAGAAAACTAAGACTTGCAGGATCTTTAATTTAATTTTTAGAGCTCTGTGGTATGGAATGATGAATCTAGCAGAAATTACAATTTTGTATTGTTGAAAAATAAAAAAAAAAAATCTATAAAGCAGAAAGAATACATTGTCAGGCACAATTATTTTTTGATAAAAAGAAATAGGAGTTGGCATAAGAAGTAGACTTTCATTTTTCCCATCTTTTCAAGAATCAACTTGGCAAAGGGTTAGGTATACATAATGCAATATTCCATGGTTATGTAGAAGGACAACGTGTGCAATATGGCATCATATTTTTCAAGGCGATATAATGAAAGAGGCCAAAACTGTGTCTAGATTATGTTTCTGCAAGTGAGTAATGTGGAAGATAATAAAATATTTATGTTATGTAACAGGAACCCTCTGGTTATGCTTTATTTTTGGAAATGTTAAAAAAAAGCTACAGGGTTTCTCTGAAATGAGCATTTACTAACTTAATGGGAAATGTAATGTGGGTTTAGCAGAAGTCATGAAAAAAGCAGCAGACTGAGGTATCAAGTGGAGTGCTCTGGAGTTCTGTTGCATTGTACTTGCTGCAAGCCCCTGTCACATGTAGGATTATGTGCTTACCATATTTGCCAGAAGGGCAGTTTTTCTCTGTGTCCCCACACAAATGTGTGTCTCATGTATACTTCTAAGGCTTTTAACTGAGATGGAATGTGTTTCCGCCCTGCATTACCAGAGAGTAGTTTATGCTGTACAAGAGAGGAAAACAGAGTTCTGAGCATACTGGTGATGCCCACACTTTCCAAACAGAGTTGGAGGCTGGTTTTGCTGAACTACTGCAAATGAGGAGGGGCAGGATCACCTGCTGCTGGTGATGTTGAAGTGCATGTCTCTCCCATTGTTAACCCTCTGAGTGCAAAATAGGTTTTGAAATGTTCTCTGATAACACTACTTCATCACAGGCATACTTGGCCTTTTCCAAAATGATGCAAAAATACCACACAAAGGTAAATACAATGTTCTTGACATACCCCCTGGATATTTCATTCCCTCATAGCTGCATACCAATGTTATGCCACACCATGCCATTATCTACCTCCTGACAGGGTATTATCCTAGGTAAGGGCTCAGGCATCCTGCTGATAAATTTGATAAGTGAACAGATGCAGGAAAAAAAAAAAAAAAAAAAAAAGGACTGAAGGACCACTTAGTAGAGAAAAGGTTGGCAAGGTTGGCAGAGAGCCTGAGCCTCAAAATTGCAACTCTGTTGGTGATCAGGTTAGTGAGAATGGACTCATATACACAACTCATATTACTATTGATCTTATTTATTCAATTAACAGTACTGAAATCAAAACAGCTTAATTATTTGTTACAAAAAGGCTATCTGAGACTCAGTGTTTTTTAGCACTGGTAGGATTTTTTCATCCCTACGTTAGCAGCTGCTTTAGAGGACTGCTTGCACCAGCCTATGACTGGCCACACTGGCACTGGTCAATGGGAAACCCAGATTTTGCATCTTCTCTGGCCAAGTCTGTCATGCTGGGTACTGCTAGCCAGACTCTGCAGAGCTGCTTTCAGGGATAAAATTGGAAAACATGAATAGACACGGATTAATGGTGACTGTTCAAGATTTATATTAGGTTTTTTCCCCATTCATCTGTGGAGGTGTGTTCCCCAAAGCTGATGGAGACAATGTGGTTCCTTCCACAGCTCCTGAGTTAGAATTCAAAGTATGGGGAAGATGAGTGATTGGGACAGGAGGTTTTTATGAAACCTTACACATTTTGTGCTCACTGTCATCTGGAGAAAGTGCTGTTGATTTTCTGCTCATTCGCTGAGATCTGTGAGAAGGAAAAATGTCTGCTGTAACCCAGTGTTACACAAGCAACAGAGTACAAAGTAAACATCACTTGGATCAGGACAGTATGAGGTTCCTGAGTCCATTAGGAGCAGTAAGCTTAGTTATCAGTATCTGCAAAATATTATAAGAGATGAAGCTCAGAAAATTCACTGCCCCTGGCTGTTTGCAGATGGAGGGTGTGTGGAGGGACAGAGACAGGAAAAAGATAAACCATCAGCTGCTGCACTGATGGAGCCATCACCCCACATACCCTCACTTCTGTGCTGCCACTTACTGCACCCACTGTGGCAGTGTCCCATGCAAATGTTTCAAAGGCTGGTGGAACAAAAAAACCCCAAGTATTTGATGAGCACAGAGGTACAGCGAGGAATGGAAAATTCTTACTGACATATCAGGATACCACAAATAATGCAACTATTGAAAAGTTGGGGGGGCAAGCTACAAAAGTGATTAGTAGCATACAGAGTATGAGGATATTTAACTATTAGATTCAGCTTTCCATACAGTTCAAAGGCTGTCAGGCATCTGTGTGGCCATGGATATGTTGTTTACTGATAAGGATATCAGTATTTGAAAAAAGATTAAGGAAACATGATGGCAAGATCCTACTTCACATCAGCTACTACAATTCTGGGCATCTAAGGAGAGGAGAGAGCTCCACTCTATCCAAATACATAATGCACCACGTGGAGGAAAGATATACTTAATTGGCAGATAAGAGACAGCTCAAAAGATTTCCAAGTAGCAGAATTTCCTTCTAAAACTTCCCAACAATGCAAAATCAGAACAGCTTAGGCATGCTCTGTCCTTTCCCCAGCTTTCTGCCTATTGCCAGTAATTCCTGTTTAAGACCATTCACGTCCCAGTTCAGCCAGGGCTGTCAGTGTTCCTGTATCAGCAATGTGCCAGTGTATAGCTTGACCTTTGCACAATTAAAAGTTTAAGAGGCTTGTGATACAGAAGGCAAGTTCCTAAATAAAATAAAAATATTCTTCATTTGCTTCAGATTCTACAATAATTTGTTCCAAATTTCATGCTCTCCATTGGTCCAATTTACACAAACTCACAATAATTAGCTGCAGAGCTTCTTTTAAATTTACAAAAGCCATCATTCTCTGCGATAGCTTGATGCTATGCCCAACTTCCTCTGAATAGACTTTAATGACACAGTAACCATGGTTACAATATATAAAATATACAGCCATGAAATGAGGAAATGTAACAGTGTAATATAATTTTCTCTGGAAAATAAAGGGGTTTGGCATATTTGCATTAATTAGGACATCACATTAAGTATTTCATGTTTGCATTCTTTATGAAATAAAAGTCATTAAAGGTAAAGTGATTTTTGAATTATATTCAATAGCATACAGTACCACTGGGAAAGCATTTTCCCCAGTAAAATGGGACATTTCAATTGGACGTCTGTAAGTGCCATTCTGGTAAGTTGAGTTATAGCATGTTGGGAGCAAGCCGAGAGATCCACTGCAACTGGAGCAGCCATATGTCATAGAGCTCAGGGTTTTAATCTGAGTGGTCACTGGAAGGAAGCAGCTAAACCCCTCGCCTGCACAGCTCAGCAGGTAACAGGAAACCTGTAACAGGAAATCAGCACAGCAAACCAACAGCAGCTGCATTGTGTTTTCAGGCATTCTGCTTTCCTAATGCTATTTGCTATTACATCTGCTTAACTGATATGAAATAATCTATAGCACACAAATCAAGACTGTTGCTCAATGATAATCTGAATGTTTTGTGAAAGCGGCAGCCTCTCCATCAAAGCTTCATATACCACATGACTCTTGCATGAGGGTTGAGAATCCTGAGATCCCTTGTCTCCTGACAATGTCTCTGCAGCAAACTTCATTATACTGGTGGGCTGGATATAATCTATAGCATTTTATCTCTCCAACTTACACCTTCAACATCTCTACTTTGGTGCTTTATTAGGAAAAGGGGGAAGGATGGCCATCTCAGGGCAAAGGGAGAGGCAAAACGCAGCCCTGCTCTAACTTTTGCTCTAGCCATATTTCATGCTACCATATGAAAAATGCAACAGGCTGGGTGCATCCTCCATCTCTAGTTTGGAATTATAGAGATAATTTGAACCAACTCAGCTGGTTAGCAGTGACTGAAACTCAAAAGCTTACTTTCAACATAGATGCTACCTGTTGCTTTGTGCTGTCCAGGGGACAACTTCAGCGTGGTCCTGACAAGCCCATGTGCTTAGCTGTACTTGCAGCAGAGATGCCATAACGAGTGACAAATTGCATTGCAGTGACAGTTTTTATCAATACAAAGGCAGTTATTTAATTTTCTCTTGAAACATTCATTAAATGACGTTAGATGAGAAGTGTATTTATATAATCTGCTCTCTTCATGACAAACTGATGTGCAAGAGAAAAGATTAAATTAATTGAAAAACATTGATTATGAACAGGTCATTTAGCTCTTGCCTCAAGCAAACCACTTTCTTATAGCTAGGCATGGAAAGATGCTCTGAGTTCAGCTGTACCTCCTGTTCTTCCAGCTGCAGCCTAGTGAAGGAATCAAAAAGGAAGGAAGATTAACCTTAGAAAATACAAAAGGATGAAAGGTTGGTGAAAAATCTTTCAGTTCCATTTAGGTCAGGCTGGCATTCAGCAACTACTTCTGTCCAATTAGGCAACTGGAGCGAATCTGCTTTTTGTCCCCATATCTTGTGCAACCTTGTTGCAGAAACAGAAGTGGACAATAACATTTTTATTTCAGTTTCAAAATACAGATATAATATGATTCCATTTAGGGAAATGAGACTAGGTTTCTCTCTTTTTTTGCTAGCATGTTAGCTTTTTTTGTTTGTCTTTGATGACTTTTTTTTCCAACCATCCAGAGAAGATGACATAGAAAATGCAATTAAGATTGACATGTATATGTTCTTTAAAATCTTGGAATCAAATTCAGAGATATGTATTTTGTTGGTGCAGAAGTGACAAAAAGAACATGATTTCTTTCTGAATCTTCTGTGTGTTGAAAGGATTTATGAAATATAGCCATAGGATGGTTTGGGTTGGAAGGAACCTTAAAGATCATCTATTTCCAACATCCCTGACATGGGCAGGTGTACCTTCCACTAGACCAGGTTACTCAAAGCCCCATCCAACCTGGCCTTGAACATTTCAAGGGATGGGGCATCCACCACTTCTCTGGACAACTTGTTTCTCATGAAAAGTCCCTCTCCAGCTTCCTTGTAGCCCCTTGATGTACTAGAAGCCCTGGAAGATGCTGTAAGTTCTCCCAGAACCTTCACTTCTCCAGGCTGAACAGCCCAAATTTTATGAGCCTGCCTTCACAGGAGAGGTGCTCCAGCCCTCTGATCATCCTTGCAGCCCTCCTCTGGACTTATTCCAACAGGTACAAGCCTGTCCTATGTTGGGGGCCCTGGAATTGGATGAGTACTCCAGGTGGGGACTCACCAGAGTGGAGTAGAGGCAGAATCCCTTCCCTTGTCCTGCTGGTCACACTGCTTTTGATGCAGCTGGGGACATGATTGGCTTTCCAAGTTGCAAGTGCACATCAAGATAAGCTTCTTATTCACCAACATCCCCAAGTCCTTCTTTTCAGGGCTGCTGTCAATACACGCTCTTCCCAGCCACTTTTTGTGCTTGGGATTACCTTGATTGGGATTGCACACAGGTCCAGGACCTTGGACAAGCTGAACTTCATAAGGTTCACAGGCCCACCTCTCAAGCTTGCCCAGGTCTCTCTGGATTTCTCCTCACAGCACAGAGCATCTCCTTAAGATATTTGCAAAGAATTTGTTCCTATGGGATCAAAATTAAACATCAGAAAAGCAAAGGAAAAACTATTTTCTACTCTACTGTATGCTTCCAAAGATAAAGAAGGACTAAGGAGAGCACCAACTCCAAATTTCATTCTAGGTTTAAGCTCCTTTCTAGAAAAAAGCACTACAGACAACCATCTTCCTTCCTCTCTTTCTTTAATGAACATTAAATCACCAAAGAAATCGAAGGACATTATTTGAGAAAGAAATGGCTATGTCCTGGTCTACCTAGTGTCATTCTCATAAAAAGCACGGTAATATCCTAGTCTTCATTAAGTCAATGCAAAAACTAGTATTGATTTAAAAATTTTTCTTTTCATGTGAAACGCAGTTTCAACACTCTTCAACACTGACACTTGACATAAGTACTTCATGACTACTGGACAGCCAGCCTGAACTATTAGTCAGAGGACCAGAACTCATGATGGTGAGGGTTTCTCAGCCAACATCAATGACATACTGATGTTGGCTCCTGCTCTGTGCCCACCTGTCCTGGCTCAGCTCTGCATCTTGCACAGTGATAGCAAAGGCACCTCGCACCCCGCTCTTACCCAGACACACAGCACTGATGTGCCCCGCTCACTGAACAATGTGTTCTCAAACCATTCTGGTGTTCCCAATAATTCAAACCTACTAAAAATAGATGTCATTTTAAAGAGTAATTACACACTATTACTATCCTTCGAAACTGAGTTATATTGAGTTATAGCAAAAAAAGAGGCAAAGATATAGAGCTGTGAGTGCCTTCTTATTTTTTACTGCTATGTTTTTGAGCTATACATTTTCACATGCACTGGGTTCTGTACCCAGTAGCAACTTATGGTATCATACGGTACCGTGGTTTCTTCTCCAGTCCCACTTCCATGCAAAAATGTCAGCCAGACACATCTCAGAAGCTGTCTATTTAAAGACTAATACATGTTGTTTGATATTATTAATGTATGATACCTGTGTTTTATGGTCAAAGTCAGT
The DNA here is from genome assembly GCA_030060385.1 of Muscicapa striata striata. NCBI lineage: Eukaryota > Metazoa > Chordata > Aves > Passeriformes > Muscicapidae > Muscicapa > Muscicapa striata. The sequence goes on from JAREIS010000046.1 coordinate 6,612,920, forward strand.
GCTGACCTCATCCAGGAACATCTCCTAATTAAGGGCTGCCCCATCCATGGCATTACTGAGAAGACCCTGAGAACATCAGCTGGTGCAGTATACATCACATCCACACCTGCAGTGGTGTTTAGGTTCTCCCTCCTCTCCAGCTCATGTTGAACCGTATTTATGCTTTTTTTTGTTGTTGTTGTTATTTTTTAAATAACTCTGCTAGTAGACCTTTTTCAGTTGCTTGGAATGAAGAAAGTCTTTGCTTAAAATTGCTGCATTGCAACATCGCTACTCCCAGCTATTAAACAACCCACGACACGAAACATCGAGTCCACACAGGCCTACCTTAGCAAGTGTTCCAGTCAAGCATGACATGAGTCATCTTCTGAGCTTCAGCTGGATGACTTGTGAGGAATTTGCAGGTGTGTGTGTTTGTTTGGATTACAAGGAGACTATTTCAAGTGGAGACAGAATGTTTCATTCCTGCTCCTCAGTCTCATATGCGCATTATATTTGTCATTCCTGTCAACAAACATTTCTAAACTAAAAATAATGAGTTAAATATATGCACTTTATTACACTGCTCTGGAAGCCATTTCTGCTTACAACTTGAATTTCAGCTCTTGGCTGTCTCCTTTCTTTGGGAGACAGCACTCTCACTTTGCTATTGGAAAGAACGATCTGTCCCTCTCTCCCCACCCATTTTCAGTTTATTCACCCTTACTTTCAAACTTTATATTCAGAGAAGAGCAACATCTTCTGAAAGTCCAAATATTTTGTAGACAGCCTTGGGAAAACTGGCTTGAATAATTTTTTGGGGCAAATTTGTGAGACCTCATTTTCCACCAGTGGAAGTTATGTGCAAGTAAATGACAGCCTAACCAGGACCCTGTCAGGTTAAACAAACATGCTCATCCTTTCCAGCACAGGCTTTCCATTTGGTCTGTGTCTATTCTGCAGGATAACTCAGACTCCTGAAATAATTGTCTCATTAGGTATACAGGATACAATTTGTAAACTGCATTCTGTCATCTCAAGAATAAATTATCCCCAAACAGCTACTGAACAGTGAGACAGAATACAGTCTGGCACATCTATTTTGCATGATTCTTGGAAGAAGCAATATCTATATGTAATCACTGCCATTCAGGCAGTAAGGTCAAGGTCAAATCTTTTGCATTGCCTGATCTCTTCCAAAGGCTGTGCAAAAGGGGTGCAATCATTATTCAGCATCACCTGACAATGCATCCAAGTATTTTTAGGAGAATCAGATCAGATCTGATTATTCACAAGATCTCCCCAGTGGCCTTTCACAGGTGCATGTGAGACAGGTAAAAAGAGAAGTGAAATAGGCAAAGTAGGAAAAGTATCTATAGAAAGCAAGGCAAAATTAAGAAGGAAAAAAGAGAACTAGGTGATTATTAACTAAGGATTCAAAATGGGATAAATATATAAAAATTCAAGCCAAAATAAAGAAATGAACAAGCACAGGGTGTAAAGATCATAAATCAAATAATCTCATAAGATTGCTGTTATAGACAGCTGTCTTCTCTTCAGTAGATGCACCAAGAATTTCACTTCTAAAATTGTCTGACTGCAATTTAATTTTTTCTTCAAGCATACAACAGTGTCACAAGTGGAAGTAGAATATACAATTATTTTCATTTTTCTTAATTAAAGCAAAATTGCATTCGATTTATATTCTGTTTTCTTTCCTGTAACACTTAAAGAAAAAGATAGCCAAAATGATTAGACCTTTTTGTCTTTCATGACATCTTCCCCTGTCAAAGAGATTTTGCCTCTAGGTGGTTTAAGTGATTGATCAATTAGGAATCCCAGATATAAAAACACACAAGATCTTCATTAACAGAACAGATCAGAATGAGAATGAAGGAATTTAGTGATGATTTTCCTGAAATGGACAGTGCTAGCAAGTGGTTCACAGGCTGTAGCAGGAGTGCTGCATCTTTAATAAACGAGCTGCTGTGCAATTTCAGGAGTCATACAGTAATATATAATTTTGCTCTGAGACATTGGTTCCACCTATCCAATTTTCTTAATGGTTCTGATGGGTCATTAAGACCTTCCCCCCCACCCTGAATTCCTGCTTGTCAAAAAATGTCACTGATCTCCGACCACACCCTACAACATGGCATGGGAAAATGTGTGGGCATCCTCTGCTCTTCTCTCATGGTGCCTAAGGCTGTACTCTGATTCTGTGACTTGTCACCAGCTCAGTGTGTATATCACCATTGGGAGGAAAGGGTTAAAAGCAGAAGATTTGGCAAAGAGAATGGAATAGCTTCTCTCAAACTGACCTTGCAGCTGGGAATGCTAAGAATGTCAGTGTAGGCAAATGATGTTTTATGGCTAGTATTATTCTTCCTCTGCCTTTTGAGAGGTGTAATTCCTGTGTGGAGATAACTCTTGGAGATATGCTTGAGCTTCCTGCTGGGGGAGAGAGAGAGAGAGAGAGAGAGAGAGAGAGAGAGAGAGAGAGACAGAGGATCTTAAAGGCACAGCCTTGTGATAAATGGTGTGTGTGAACAGCCCTTTGGAGCAGGCAGTGCCTACCCCACTGCTCTGCTGCTGCGAGCAAGGATGAACTCAGCCTAAGGGAGGAGCCCGTGTCCCCACGTGTCTCTGCTGTCCAGCATTGCAAGCCAGGTAATGAAAAAAACCCAATCTTTGTATCTCAGCTGTGGTTTGGTGGTCACCCTGGTTATCCATATGTGTTGATTCACACAGTCACACTGGCACTGTATGCCCATTAAAATAGTCTCAAGATATTTTCACTTGTTTACACTCTCAACAGAAAGTAATTTTAATTTGCTGTTTCTTTTTGACTTAACTTGCTTTCTTAACAAATTTTTTTTTTTTTTTGTTAGGACAGCTCAGTTTGCAATAGCACTAATGGGTTCTTGATTCTAGCTAGACCACTGCTGGTGAAGAAAGTGTTTCTTTTTTGACAAACCAGAAGGCCAGGGTGAAGCTCCCTACTTTGTGGGGTGTGCACATTGCAGAGCTGTGGTCAAAGTGTTCTGGCTCTTACAAGTGCTGCCAACAGGAGCAATGTACAGCTGGAGAGATGCTTGTGTGATGCTTTTCATTACAAGCCCACACCCCAAAAGCCAAACTCCTGTGCTGAATCTCTGCCATGGAACAATTAGGGGTAATGGTAAGACAAATTTTTCTTTTTACTAATATCCTTCCACCTTCCTGATGTATTTCTGATCAAGAATGGTATGTAGGAGGAATAAGAGGAGAAAGCTAGGAAATCTTTTTGTACAAAGCACCACTAGAAAAACACTTGCAGAAGATAATTTCTTTCAGCAGAAGACACATAATCTAGAAATAATGATTTGCAGTGTAGATGTGCACATAGTTATACAGAAAGAAAGAAAATTTTACAAATTAAGGAATGAAACTCTTCTACTGTGAGATTAATGGGAAACTCCAAGGAGATGTTAACTCTGCCTGTAAGAGGTGGTAGACACTTAGCATGCAGAAAAGTATTTCTATATTATCTTAAAGGAGTGGAAAAAAATGCTGAAAAAATAAGCAAAGGGAATTGAAGATTAACTTTCACATGTAATATTCATAGCCAGAGAAAATAGTTATTATTATTTATGTAGGAAAGATAGACAATATAGGGTTCTTGTGGACATCCAGCAATTTGTCTAATAATGAGAACTAATTTCAATCTTGTTCTAATCATAGACAAAATAATCTCACGTATTTCTAATACTCAAATGAAAAATAATGAGCAAACAACAGAACAACCTGTTTCACACATAAACACCTCCTCCTGTATCCTTGTCTCCAAGGACTGAGAAGGTTTTGGTTTGTGATCCGGCAACCCAGCTGTATTTGGAGCTGTCGCTGGAGACAGCCTGAGCAGCTTGGGGTCACCCTAGGCCACCCCAGGCTGAGCACTTCATCCTGCCACTCTCCTCTGGTGCGCTGTGGAGCCAGCAGGTTGGAGATCTGTGCTAGAGGGACACAGTTCAGTCAAGGGGTCTGGATCACAGAGAAGCAGCAGAAAAAAGATACCTAGAACCTAGATCCCTGTTTCATTCTGTCTTAATGTCCACACTTTTTAAAAAAATTTTCTTAAGAATTTAGAATTGAAAATTGATTCTTGGCTGAAAACATTTGAATTATTCATTTATTTTTTTTCAACATCAGTATTTTCATTTGGAGAAAAATCTTTATCTGGTGAACTCTAATTAAATGTTGGTTTGTTTGGGTGAGTAATCAATACAGTTGCAGGAATCTGGTAGTATTGTAGATGATCACACCATGAGACAACTTCGGGAATCCCAACTGCTCAGGATGATGTAGTTTTAGGATAGTGCTAATCCTGTGATCAATAGTTCCAACATTTGTGCAATTTGCATGCTTCTGAAAATCAATACTGTCATTGAGGGACATTGTTTTCTTGAGGGAGACATGCCAAGTATGTGGCTGGGATGCTGAAAGGTGCTGGTGTTTTGCATCTGGGTGACAGGACATGATGCACACTTCAGCACTAATGTAGGCGAAGAGATATCAAAGGTGAAAAACTTAGGGCTGGGTGAACTGCTGTCAGAAAGTTGAGTGGTACCTGAAATTGTGCTTCCCACTCTTCCATGGAAATGTTCAGTAACAAGCATAGTTTGGATAGCAGAAGGAGGGAGATCTGAAAGATATCAATATAAAATATGTGTCTTCTGTGTATCAGGAATTGAAATGAACTGACTGTGCTCACAGGGAGAGAATAAATCACCATTTCTATCTTTGGGGTTTTATTAAAAGCAATTTAAACCCACAATGAAAACTACTGAACACCAGAAATGAAGACTGGCAAAGGCACAGTTCATGGGTAAAGACCATCCTTACTGCACTCATGCTGGCCCTTTGGTGAGCTGCTGAGATTGAGGCCCTTGTGAAAATCAAGTCACTTTGTTGGATGCTTGGAATAAAGTTTTCCTTTCAAATCTCCATTTTATGCCTAAGTCTGTGATAGATGAGGATATGGCTAAATGTCTTTCCCTCAAAAGGACTCTATGACAACATGTGAGATAGGTCAGGAAATTTTTCTATAGATTGGTATCTATATCACAAAAACCATTTTAGAAGTTTGATAATTTGATTTGTTTAGAATGACATGACTATGAAGTAAAATGGCTACTCCATCTGAAACCATTTGTTACTAGAGAAAGCCATCTATCCTGAAATGGAAAAATACTGTGAGAATGAAAAAGGAATAAGAATTATAAAACTTACAGAAAAATTCTAATAGAAAATGCATATTATTTTATAATAAAAATCATAGATTATAGAATTTTATGCCAAATAAAAAACATTTATGTTAAAGCCTGAGAAAACAACTAGTTAGTAAGCCCTTCTGTCATATGTGCTACAGAATTAAACACTGACCATGTACAACAAACTAAAACCGGCTTATAGCAGCAGCAGCAGGGCAGAAAAATTCTCTAAAATTAGTGATGTTTTGACTGTATAAAGACAACAATGCCAGGCTATGGTTAAGCCAGAAAATCTTTGGGAAAATCTCTATGGTAGAGGAAGTACTACAAATACAGGATAAAGGATAAGGGATTTCCGTTGAAGAGGCTTCCTTTAACAACTATCAATTAAATTATGTACAAAATAACAAGTGAAAAAATAGTGCAAATTGCATAAAATTCTTGAATTTCCCAGTATCAGTTGATTGGAAACTGCTAGCAGCTAAGGTCAGAACAGGGTAGAATAGTGATTTCTTTAATAAATGTTCGATGAAGGACCAGGAAGCAGTGGTGATTTGGACTCTGTTTCAGTGGGTGTTAAGCTCTTGTAGGAAATGTGGCTGTAAAAATAACTATGGGTAGGTTGAGTTCTTCAAGTTAAAGTGCAATATGAACAAATGCAAATCTGTAACTAAATTAGAGAACTAGGTTTCTAATGGAAAAAGAAAAAAAAACACCTTAGACCATATGATGTAATAAAATTAAGTATGTAGGAAATTCCTCTTCCATACCACTAAAAGAAATGGAATGTGAACTGACAAGTCCAGTAGAAGGCACTTGGTGAAACCATAAATGTTGTCTGAAAGGCTGCAAATGTAGTATGTATCTTCAGAGAAGGACAAAAACATGATTCTGAGTGACACCTCTCAATGTAACTTTTACTGAGCGAAATTTTTGAACAGATTTTGGAGGAATGCATAAGTAAGAGCAGACAGGCAACACAAAGTAAACTAAATTGCAGCATGATTTTATTAAAGATAATTCAAGACTCGTTTTTTTCATTTAATGTCAAATTGGTGAGTTACTACATAGAAGTATACAGCAGATATAATCTAGATAGGTTTAAGTGTTTCTTACAACACTTTACAGGAAATTAGTGTTTAAATTGCAAATATGAGGGATTAATGTGAAATGGATAAAGAGCTGTTTAAGGGGGGAAAATTGCCCTAAATCATATTTTGGAAAGAGTTATTAGGCTGACAGTGGTTACTACATCATTGCTCAGTATTGGGACCTATGCCCTTCATATTAGTGGCCAAAGAGACATAATCAAATTATTTGCTAATGGAATTTACAGATGACACAAGGTTGGGAGATACTATGAACAGCAAGAAAGTAGAGTCAGAAAAGAAAAACCTTTCTGCAGAAGACACTGAAATACTTTGGAATACAGTGTTCTATTCTGACCTATGTTGAAAAAAAGCAAAGCCTAAAAGCAAAACTATATTGGAATAAGAACACAGAAGGCTTTGGAAAATGGAGTTTTCATTTTACAGGGAAAAATTAAAAGATTAGGGTTTATTTAGCTTAGGCAAATGAAAGTTTGAAGAGGATTGACAGTTCCTCATATTCAGGGGAAATTGTTAAAAAGGGAGAAGAATTGCTTATTGCTTATACTATAAAACAATCATGAGTATTTATTAGCCTAGAAATTTAGAAGATGACTTTTAAACAACCTCAAAACTAAATTCATGAGGAGTGGTGATTTTAAATTGAAAAGGTGGTGAGAACCAGAGTCTGAATTTATTTTAAGATGGAACCTGGGAAATTAATGGAGCTGCTGTTTGGCAACCTAAGATGCCTCACTGAAAACTGAAGTCTTTGATATATATATATTAGTCTTTGCTACTTGGTATTTTGGGATCTTCAAGAGACTATGAAGGATGGCTTGCTGGTTGTTTGCATCATATTTACACTGTATCTACATGATATATGTGTTTATTCTATACTTAGATTTAGGTTATTTAAATTTAGATTTAGATTTAATCATATTGAGATTTATTTATGAGGGTCACTCTTAGCAGAAGAAAGGAAAATGTTGTTATCCTTGATAAGTATCATCCAGCTTCTACAGTGGAATGAATGTGAAAGGGGATTATTTCATGTTTTCATGAAACTCTGAATGTTGAACAACCTAAGAGAATGTAAATAGAAAACAGTGGTGGTTCTAGTGTCATTAAATTCTTAGATGATTGATAGATATATCCTGGTCTAATCCTCAGTGGTAAAACTCACATCAGATTTGAAGTCATACTGGTGGTCTGGGGAAATTGAAGTATTGTTCCTTCTTTTGTCTAATCTGCAATATATGGGCAGGCCACTTCCTAGTATAATGTAAGAGTTTTATTTAATATTTGCCTTCCAGGGACACTGATGAGTTCTTGGAATTCTTCCATTTTTCTTATGATTCATTATAATGGAGTTTATTATTTATATAATATAGGCTTGAAGTTTAAGATGCTGGGATGCATTCTTATACTTTAGGCTGTAGCCTGATACAGATTAGGAATTTCACAAATTGACACAAATTGCATGGTTTTCCCAACTGGACAAAACAGAACTGAGTGACCCCTGCGGGTTTTTAGTATTAAATATTAATTAATATTATTTTTGTTTCTTTGCCCCACACCTCTGTAATTGTACAGATGTTCAGTCAGCAGTAAGGGGAACAGGTAGGTGGGTTAATCACCTTTGTTGTCTCTGCTGGACTTGCTCCAAGAGCTCTGTGTCTCTCGAGTCCTGAGGACACCAGAATTGGACACAGCTCTCCAGATGTGTCTCCCCAGGGCTGAGTAGAGGGACAGGACCTCCCTTGACCAGCTGGCAATGCTCATCCTGATGCATTCCAGGATATCACTGGTAGGCTCACGGACAGCTTGTTGTCCACCAGGACCCCCAGGTCCTTCTCCTCAGAGCTGCTTTCCAGCAGATCAGCCTTTGGGCTGTACTGGTGCCTGGGGTTATTCCTCCCAGGAATTCCTCCAACTCTGCATTGTGTTTGTTGAATTTCAGACAGTTCTTCTCTGCCCACCTTCCCAGCCTGTCAAGGTCCTTCTGAAGGGTTCACAGCACTCCGGGGTATTGGCCACCCCTCCCAGCTTTATGCCATCAGTGAACTTGCTGAGGAACTATCTGCTCCTTCATCAAAGTAATTGATAAATAAGTTAAAGGACACTAGGCCCAGTACTGAACTTTGGGGGAAACCACAAGAGAAAGACCTCCAGGCAGACCCTGCACTACTGATTACAATTGAGACAAAGTAAAAGATGACAATAATAATGATGATGATAATAATAACGATACCAGTAGTAATGATAATACTACTAATAAAAATTTTGATTAAAAGGAGATGGAGATAGGGAGAGAAACTCCAAGAAATATAAGTGATAGACAGTATGGTTGCTCACTCCTACCTGATGCCCAGCCTGTCCCCCAGCAGCAATTGGCCCTTCCAAGTAATTCCCCCAGTTTATATACTGGTCAAGATGTTCTGCAATATGGAATATCCCTTTGGCCAGTTCAGGTCAGAAGTTCAGATCAGCCATGCTTCCTCCCAGTTTCTGCTGCAGCTCCTCACAGGCAGCACATGAGACACCAAAAAGTCTTTGACTCAGGGCAAGCACAGTTTAGCAACAACCAAAACATCAGTGTGTTATCAACGTTATTCTCACACTGAATCCAAACCACAGCCATGTACCAACTACTACAAAAAAGTGGTATCTATCCCAGTTGAGACCAGGACAGCTCGCCACACTAGGCACTTTCCATTCCAGAATGGAAAGTTGTTCTTTGTCCCCAAACCTGTAATCATCAACACTCTTAGCATGAAACCCACAGCCATATGCCTCATGGGTGTGGTGAGATGGGTACCATTTAGGCTAGTTGTATGCCAAGTCTCTCCACAGCTTTAATTACTACTGTAGGCTATATCCATGCAGATATTTGTTGATATGACTAGTGAGAGAAACAATAGTAGAAAGGTTAACAAAACTGGTCATGATGCTTATGAAATTATTATTGAAGTAGACAATTGAGAGGACATATGTCCCAGTCCTACTTATCTTAGAAATTGTTAATATGTGTTGGCAGTATTTCAGGACCAACTAGCTGGACAAAATCCAGTATTTTTCCCCTCCTATCATATTTTATACTCCTAAATATTTGTTCCAGTAAACAAATGGTTGGGTTTTAGAAACATCTATTTTATCGAATAGGTTGTCTACTACCCACAGGAAAAGGAGGTGAACTTTGTGTTTCCCTAAGAATCCATGCAGATTTTTGCTGGACAACTGAGGAACATAGTTTTTCTGAATCTTATATTCTTTTTATCAGCAGGAGGTAATATGCTCTGCCAATCCCATATTCATGTAAATCCAAAAGCCTAAAGGGGGAGATTAACAGAGGACTCTGTGAAAGCAAGTTTGCAATACTTGCCTGGTTCTGTACTCTATTAGCTTCTGCAGGAAATGCAGCTCATAGTTACTGCAGTACTAAACTAAATAATGGGCTTAATAACATAGCAAAATATATTCAGAGCCCAATGATGCAATATATATTAGATTATTTCAAAGCCAGGACAATCTGAGTCTCTGAAGAAAACCAAATGTAATTAAAATTATTTCTACTCCAAAAATTCAGTCCTCATTACAAATGTTGCCATGGAGTATTCCCAATGTAATTTTTATTCAGAATTAGAGACAGAGGTATTAGCCTTCCTGAATACCATGTGATCTTGAATAAAATAGTGTATGCCTTGCCTTGAGTGAAAGACAAATGGGAAGTAGATGCTAGATTGTGTCAGAAGACTTTCAGTCTTCACATTTACATGATCTTGGCAGGGAAATGTTTTATCTGCTGATGCAGAGATGAGAGACAATCCATGTGTCTTCAGAGTGCAATTATATGGTATTTAAGGAAGTTATTAAACATGTGGAAAAAACACTGTGTAAGAATTGAAGGAATCTAGTCATAAAAAGTAATGTCCACTAAACAAAATCCTCAGATTACTTACCTAACTGACAATACTTTATGATGTGGAATCAGGGCCAGCAGCAGCAGGTAATTTCATTTATATTTTGTTCATTTACATTTTCTTAATTTAAATGCTCAGAGAAAACAAGAATAAATTAAAAAGATTCATAAAGACTGAATATAAAACATATGCTTTTCACTGTTTTAACAAAAGAGTTTGCTGAGGAAGAAATGTGCATATATCTTTTACTTGGACAGGATGTTTGGACAGCAGCAGGTAGAAGCACCACATAAAAATATAGCTTTAGAAACACTTGCTTCTCCACAAAAATACACTGAAAATTCTTCCTCTGGGTGACAGGAACAAGATCGTGATTTCTCTAAAAATAGACTAAAAAAGAAGATGTTGATACAGCAGCAAAGAGCTACAAGGCAATAATTACAAAACAGTTGATACAACTATAATTGATATACTTAAAAATACTTTGCCTGTGGGAACTCTGAATAAGCTGGAGATAGACAGATGGCTGCCTCTACAAAACAAAACAAAACAAAAAAGCCAACTCTGTAATTTCTAGATAAGGCCAACAGGTTTAGATTTTTGATGGATAGCTGAAAAAATGAACTATATCCGAATGTACTAAAAATAGAGTATATTGATGCAGAGTGATGTCACAGAGCTCCTCAATGGCAACTCACTGAAGAACTGGCAACAATCCAGCAGCAAATGTAAATACAGACATTAGCAAAAAGATTTGGCAGAGGTCAAATGGGATTTCTATTTTCTTGTTCCCCAGCCAATCTTGTCCCATCAACCATCTGTTCTCAAATTCTGCTTTTCCTGACCATAGTCATTTCACTGCTAAGTAATGAGTAAGCACTATCTGCAACCACCTGTAAATTTTTCAATGAAACCCACAGAATTGCTTCCCTCTTTCCACTTTTCCTTCATTCTCCAGGGAACAAGATGAAAAGACACTCCATCACCTGTACTGGCAAATGACTCTCACAGACACTGCAGCCCAGTAAGCCCTTTGTGGTTCTACACTCCCAGTATTTCCATCCTCTTCTCCCTTTTGGAGGAAGAGTGTGAGTGTGAAAGAGCAGCAAATGAGAGCCCTTCACTGTGATTAGAATCAGCTGCCTTCACTAACAAGCAGCATTCTTCAGATCAAAAGGAGAGAAGTAAATGTTGTCTAGGCTTATTCAGCTTCTTGTAGAGAGTCAAACATCCTCTTGCAGGAGGATCAAAGCCCATGTTACTCTGTGTTTTACTGTAGCCTTCTAATAGCTGCCATCAGACATACTAATCAAATAATCTAGGAAGAGAAGATATCCCAGCAGTTCCAGTTCTATGTGGTGGAAAATACTCATCTACCACAAAAAGATGCAGTTGGTGTTCCCCTTGTGAAGGGCATTGATCAGGCACCTCTGGGCAGCAGGGGAAGAACAGACACTTCCTCCTGACTGCCCTGTCTCTGTGTGCTTATTTTTGGATTCCTACTGTCATGCAATTGCTGTGACAATGTCACATCAGTACTTTTACACATTTAGAAGAAACTCTGTAAAACCTGGATTTACCTTCAGTCAAGATGCCCAATGATTTAGAAAAAAAGAACATCAGTGCACATGCACCATTTCTCCAAAGTCTGAGAAATTCCTGAATTTGTGAATATTTGAAAAATAGATACTTACAATACATATTGTTAATCTTTCAACAGAGAAAAAGACACATTATCTTTGTGCATTAAGCTGGAACGCAGGAAAGAGGCTTCAATCCCTTTTCTTGATGATAAATGTGATATGGTATTGGGGCTGTTAGAGAACCTGCTCATGCACTGCTGCTTTTGTGGCAAGTGGTGGTTATAGGTGAGCTTGTAAATGTGGCACACAAAGCACTGCAAGACCTGCTTGCAGAAGAGCATCTCAACTTTGCTGCAGAGAGCTCATGCTGCCTGAACAAGATGTGACATGAAAGAAGAGTACAGTCATTGCCATCCAGAGCAAACTGATGACAGCACAACTTAGAGGGTAGGCGATTCACAGCTCACACTGTTCAATCTGTAAGAGCAGTACATACATGGCTTACAGTCTGGCCAAGGGAAAATCACAATACTACAGACACAGCCCCCAAGCTCTGGGAAAAACAGCCACAGTAGGAACCACAGTGCTGCCAGCATCTCAGAAAATCTTCTTTATATGACTTCACATTCTTATGAAGAAAATTTGATGGGAACACTGCAAAAAAACTGGTACTGACATGCTTGGGTGGCATACATCAGTTAATGTTTGGCATTAGCACAGAAGCAAATTCAAATGCAATGGAGACACACCATGTCAGCATTTCCCTTGTGTCATCAGGCAGACAAGAGGTCTATTTAATTAACACTGGATGTTGGTTATTTACTCACTGTGACATGAAACTGTTTACTGGGAATATTTAAGACTTTCCCAGTTTATGTGTATTTTGTTACCTGAAGAAGAAATTCCTGAGTCTGGTTGTTTGCATGCAGATGTGCTGGTAGGTGTGATTTGTGTGCCTGATGAATTCCCTACTAGAAAAGCACATAGCTCCAGGACTACCACAATAAATGTGCAAACATGTAACAGGAACTGCACTTCTTTACCATGTGATGTGTATGCAATGCAGAGCCCAGTTATTTATTATGAGTCACAGATGAAGGAAATTCTGCTGAAGGATTTGCTCAGAGGTAAAATTTAGCCGGATCAGATCCAATGTGATAGAAGTTACTCTAACGATAGGTTACAGTAAGAGATGATCAAACAGAAAAACTTGCTCTATGTTTTAGGAGAAATTGAGTCTTGTGAACGACAAAATATGATCTGCAATGACAACAAAATCATAGAGCCCCAAATGAGGCCTCTGTGACCAACAGGGTTCTGATCTGTAGAGCTGCAGGGCTGGGAGGGTAATTTGGGAAACTCTGTGGCACAAAAATACATTTCAGATTGAATGAGTAAAACCAAGATATAATGGTGTTTATGGCAAAGGACTCCAGATGCTGCTGTGCCACCATACACTCTCACAAGCACCCAGGGTTTTGAGAGATAGTAGAAGAGTAACACCAGGAAAAGGAGTAGGAACTGGAAAATGTCTATATAACAATTTAAACTGTATAAAATCATTATCTTCCTCATCTTTGTTTCGATTATTACTATTATCACCATTACCACTACTGACAATTCCTTACTGTATAAAATATGAGTTTTTTTAGTAGTTCTTTCTTTTTCTGCAATACTTAAATCTAGGCCAAAAGTGATTCTTAAATTAATCTATTAAGATTTATATTGTAAAAACATAAATTCCTGATTTTACATAAAAGGTCTGTTTTCTCTTTGCCTATAGACAAGCATTTAAATTTAACTAATTGCACAGCCTTCTGGGACCTTCTGGGACAAATGTTTGAATGCTTCTCCGAAATGGTATCTATGTTTTTCATTAAATTGTCTAAAATCCAGTACTGCTTGGATGAAATTTTTATTTTATTTCCTTTATTTACTGAGAAGGAATACAGAAGAACAAGCAGTAGCAACACCAACCATTCATTTTATCCTGCACCAACTCAGCATTATAGAAGTCAAACTTTGCCAGATAACACTTTGGATGGAGAGAGTCATCTTTTCTTAGGAATGTAATTTTTCCAGCAGGACAAGAATATAACCTTGACTTTACAAACAAATAGTTTGCATATATCAAAGTTTAGAACTGTCTAAAAAATAGCAGGCAAACTGTTTTTTCAGGCTTATTTCTTGCATGTTGTTAAAGAAACTTTGTCCTTAACTCTGCTTGAGGTGTAGATCAGAATCACTTCAGAGAATTTCAAGCCTGCCCTGGGCAGATGCACAGAAACAATGAAATCCTGGATCATAAGTAGCACAGCACTTACCTTATTTCATTTTGTGCTACTGCAGCTCTGATTCCTGATGCCTCACACTACGAACTCAGAGCTCTGCTTACTTAAGCCCTTTGGGATAGTAGTACGGCCACTATATTTGATGCAAGAACACTTAATAAAACCAAGAGAGAGTATATTGCTCTTCAAAGACTCGTGTACATAAAAATAGAGAAACTACCCCTCAAGCCATAGATGCAAACAGCATACAGATTATTTTCTTCTGTGAACAATAGAGGGATTCAAATGAATGGAGATACAAAATAGCTAATTTTATCAGTCAGTGAGATAACTTGAATTTACAGGCATAAATTCAGTTCTTCACTGATACAAAAAGCCCATCAGAAACTAAACACAGGACAGATGTTTCACCCATCTTTATTTTCACTAGGTGTCTGAACAATGAAAGCAATTGTTGACAGTACTGGAATTCTTACAATTATTTGAAAGAGAATCCTTATCACACCTGTCACACACAAGTTAAGTGGTTTTCTGGCTGTAAAACGGCTTAACAACCCAAAACACCTTAATTTAAGATCGCAAATGGGTTTGCCCCAATTGCAATTGTGCAGTATTACTCACTATCCTGTTATTTCACTAAACTGATACACAGAATATCTACAATTGGCCCATGCTACACCTCAACTCATTTTCAGAAGAAAAACCTGACAGTGGAGTGTGTATTGGATGCTCCATTTGAATTAATATGAAATATTTAATTACTTACAGAGTTCCTAAGAAGCCAACAGTGACCAATATGCCCCTCTTATGGCCTGACTGACTTAAAATGTTCATTAAGCCATGGTTGACATGATGGGCCTATGAGCTGATGCACCCCTTAAATGCTGCTCTGCTCTCCTCTGGGTAGGAAATGACTAGAAATGGCTCTAAGGTAATAAGATGCACCTGCTACTATAGCTCACTTTTCTTTCTGCTGTTTTCAGCCAGGAAGAAAATCTCAGAGAATCAACATCTGACCAAGGATCACAAATGACCATCTTAGGATGTGAATTTCTTCTTAAGAAAGAAAAGCACGATGCAGGGGCACCATTGGAAGCTTACTTTCAGGAAAACAGAGAACCTTAAAATATCAGTAGCATTTTGAAAGAAATTAATATCACCAGAGACTTTCTAAAAGCTTTTTATGGCATAATGGTAAGAGGCACGTTAAGATGTGGCTTGCTAAACATTTTTGAAAGACCTATTCAGCCCTCAGTCAGTGAAAGAGTCCTTGCTTCTGACATGAGGTGAACTCACCATGGGGCTGAAGGTTACCACAAGGCAGGACTGATAGTTCTTTCGGAGGTCTTATTAATGGCATGGCTTGCACAACAAAAGGGTAGTTTTAATTTTGTGGAAGATACCATGTATTTCTTCATTGAAGAGAACTGCAGTACTATTGCTGTGTACCACATTGTCTTTCTGATACAGTGTCATCAGATAAGAAAAGAGATTTGTAAAACAGATACACCAGCAAGCACCACCCATGTTGTGGTAGGAATCTTGGATCTACATTCTGTAGCTAATAGGTATTTAGCTCTAACGGCTTTTTAGTGTAGTTCTGATACGGGCAAAATACAGAATAAATGTCTTAAAACTTAAATTACAAAGACTTAAGAATTCACTTGGAGTATAAACCACAGCAGCAACAGAGGAACAGTTCAGAGCACAAAGAAAAAATGAAGCAGTCTTATGAGAGAAACTCAAGGAGGCAGATGGCAATTAGATGTCAGTAAGTTCTCATTAAAAGTGGATGGTTTCAAGATTCAGTTAAAAGAAAACTCTTTGAAAACATCTTTTGGAGCAGTAGAAATAAAAAAAAAGTATTAAACCCGTTATGAAGTGGTTGTATATTACAAAATATTTTGTTTTCACTTTTATTTGGGAAAAGAGCAAAAAAAGTTGTATGTGAAATCTGTAGTTCTGTCACATAATTCAGATTTCTGCTACTATAGGCTTGCAAAACAGATGTGCTCAAACTAGTAGAAAAAGGCAATAAAGCGGAAAAATAAAAGCATAACTAAAAGATTGTTCCTTGCTTTCTTCCTGTGTGTTAAAAATAATGAAGTCATTATAACTGGCATTCCTAAAAATAACCTGCAGTAACAATCTTGGGGAGAAAACACAGATTTGTCACCTGTAAGACACAAAGTTAAAGACTCCTTTTGCCTATTATCCTCAACAAATAATGCTGTGAAAGCTATTAGGCTCAGAGCATGGATGCTTACTGTCCTCAAAAATCATATCAATAATATAACACCAGCTCAGGCTCCTTTAGCTACATGAATTGAACCAAGAGCATCCACATGGATGGCTGCAGTTCATTCCTGGTCTACACACAAAATGTGTTCATCAGGGCTGAGCATGGGTCAGAACTGTGTCCCTGTGCACTGTGACCTCCAGCGGGTCTGGCTGCATGCACGCTGGGCAGGTCCATGGCCTCCAGCTCCTCTGCCCTGTGGGCAGGGAAGAGCACAAGGTGACTGGCTGAAGGCTACCAGAACCTTCTGAAGGCCACCAGCACCCTCCACACAGGGTCGAGGAGGAGAGAACTGAGCAGTTCTCAGCTCTCTGTTGTTCCTGGCAGGCATTTCTGTGCAGCTGGGACAGCAAACAGTAAGTACAGAACTGCTGGGCACAGCCTCCCCCCAGGGCCCCAGAGGACAGTCACACAGCTTCTGCTGCTCAGTAGGACACTGCACTGTGATGGAAAAGTCTACCACAAGGACTGTCATAGCTGTTGCTGAAAGAATCTCAAAGGACACCAAACACTTGTGTTTAGATAGCTGAATTGGTGCTGGAACCTCTACACACCAGAGTCACAAACACCACTTGCACTTATATTACTGCATGTTTCAGAGCTTCTCCATTGCAATGTGTCAGAGAAGGACACCTGGGGACACCTTCACCAGCTTTGGTACAACTGCATAATGTCTGCAAGGGCACTTAAGTAATGTACTCAGTCTGCAATGCTGCTTGGCACTGCTGTCTTCCATAATCTTCCCTCCCCAGTCCTCTTCCCCAAGGCTTTTCAGCAGCTCACACAAAGCCACTTGCCAAGATGGGCACAGAATAGCTTACAACTTATTTTGTGATTATCCTTAGGATGGCAAAATTCAACTTTTAACAATAGAATGGAGTTTTGGAGTTACCATAAAATGCTGGGCTAAGGAAGCAAAATGTCAGGAGATTGCATACAGATGGAAATGGAAGAACTTAATGTTCTCCCACTAATAACACTGAAGAAGCCTCCTCCCCTGTCCCAGACAGACCTCCACGTAACTCTGGGGACAGCAGGCATCTTTGGGCACAGGGAATCTTGAAAAGGGGCCAGAGAGCTAGAGGGACAGCTCCAAAAGGCCTTGGTGAACTGGACTTGTCGCTTCTGCTGTTGGGCAATAATGGGAAAGGTGCACTTCCTCCCCAGAAACCAACACCTCTCACATCCCAATTCTTGCTTGGGTAGCAAAAGTGCCTAAGCTGATCACATGGCTATGTGCTGTTTCACAAGCCAGTCTTCTCCCACTAGAACAGGAAAATAAGTATTGCAGGACATTATTTGAGTTATTTACATTACCACAGCAATCTGTGACCTATCCTTGGAACTGACAGCAATACCCATGCACAGCCAATTCAGCCAGTGTGAACAGAGATTTCTCTTCTCCTGAGCTGTGCGTCAACTAACCTGTGCTAGATACTGCACTTGAATCCTCCTCTACCTTCTATGCCAACCTAATCTAAATCAACTCCATCTACTTTCCTGGGATGATGCTTGGTGGGTGCGAGAAAGCAGGAATTGAGGACTTGGCAGTCTCAAAGCTTGTCTTCACTTGCAATCATTAGTTTAACTTAATACACCTGAATGACTTCATTTGTACTTAGCCTAGCTTTAGGGAGCACTGGCATTCAGGAAGCACCACTCCAGCTACTGGAGTGACTTGATTAGCAGTGCTGAGTGATTAGATTAGCAGAGTGGCTGGACAGACTGTTAATTACTTATTGTAGTTCCAGCAGATGTATCCCCACAGCACCAGAGGCTCGAGCTATGCATTTGCATAGACAAAACCTGTGCATGCTTATACTCAATGGTTTGTAATTCCCAGCTTTGCCTGCAGCCAGTGCTTCTGGTCCCTCAGCTTACATGTCAGAGGTCCACACCAGCTGCAAACTCCATTGTTAGCCTGGACTGGGATCCAGCATGGTCAGCAAGAGACACTATTGGTTCTTTGTCATCACTCCAGCAGAGACCTATTTCAGATTCTCTGGGTAATGCTGTTTCTGGAGCGATGTTTCTTGGCATGCAACAATGCCTCATTGCACAGTACTATAGTTTTTTGATGCTGTTACAAATGGCAGCAGCTTTCACCATCTCTGAAGCTCTCCTGTGTTCCAATTATGGCCAAAAAAAAAGCTTCCTAGGAAATAACTCTAGTTTTAAGTCCGGGGCTCCAGAGAAGTATATGCTCATATTCTATTTGTGATCATTTCTGCTCAAGAACAAACGAAAATAAAGTGAGTAGGAAGTGAAAGTAAGATTTCTCTCTGTGAAGCTAGTCCCCTGTGAGCTACATGTTTAAGCTCATTGGTCACCTGGGCTGCTAAAGGCAAGCAAATTCAAAAGGCAGCATTCAAAAAATGCTGCTTTTCTTCCCTTTGGTGACTTTTAGGAAATTCAGCCTTATTGAGTGCTTGATGCTTTGGTTGATAAAGTTCAGTGAGATGAATCCTACCCTTCCTGCTCTCTGCCAAGAGGAAACAGACCTATGCTGCTGCTCCTCTGCCAAGAAATAGCAGACGTTATGTTTCCCCATATGGAACAGTGCTCTGGATTATTGTGGAATTCCCTTTCTATTAAAAAGCAAACCAAAATAACCTGTTCAGAAATAATTGAAAGATTTTTAGGAATGTGGAAAGAGGTGTTTTTTCCAGGATGCCAGAGATAATTTAATGTTTTGTTGTATTGTTATAAATTCCCTTGTCCCTACAGGTAGTAAAAGTGTGTAATGTACAAAGGGGAAACATAAAGTAATGCTCTCAAAATATAAAACTGGTAAGAAGTAGCATAAGGAAGAGGATAGGGCTGTGATGCTTTGCACTGCTCCTAGCAGTTGATTTTTGCACAGTAAAAGCATAAAATCCTGCAATAAATACTGGACCTACACCTCCTCTGCACTGGGATTTTCACTATATGAGGTGTGAGGCAATGAAAAATCAAGGCCATAATATCCTACTGAGCTTCTGAGTCATCTCATTGCACTGAAGTAAAAGCACTTTAGAAAATACAAGCCATCTGTGATGTTAAATGCAATTATCTGATTTGCCTTAATAAATGCTCACAAATCACTGCTAACCACTTCAGTTTTTCAACACTGTTCTGAGTCATTCATAAGCAGGTAAAGGTCATTGTGCTCAGACCTTATCACCTCTAATCATTATGAAGTTATTATTTTCTGCAATAACACAACTACTTCCCTCCAAATCCAGCATACAGAAGACCTGAAAAGGAGATGTAATATTTTTTTAGCTCTGTCCTGGTTTCAGCTTCAACCATGACAGCTCTGACATTCAGAGGATCACACTAGGTATATTACATTGAAATCAACACAGTACTGGCGATTACTTATAGCTTCTTCCTACTGGCATCAAGGTAAGTGACAAACATTACTATTGTTAAAGGTCAGATACCACCTTCTTCACTTCATCTTTACTTGTAGGGCCAGCCTTCAGCAATCACAGGCCCTAGGAGCAGTGAGAACTGGCACAAGAAACACAAATCCTGGGGTGGATGAGGATTAAGTCAGGGAACATTTAAACATATTGGATATATGTATAAACTCACAGGGCTTGATGGTTTGCACCTGTCAGGTGCTGAGGGAGTCAGCAAATACCAGGGCAAGATGACTCTCAATTATCTTTGAAAGCTCACAGCAATTTGGGAAGATTCCTGACGACCAGAACAGAGCAAATCTGGACAACTACAGGTCAGTTTGCCTTGCTTTGATCCCTGGGAAGGTGATGGAGAGACTAATTCAGGTAATAATTTCCTGTATTTACGATAGGGACTGCCACTGTACTGGAATCCATGGTCAAAAATAAATTTACATTGGGGAAATCAAGCCTGACGTGACATGCCTGACCTGACAGCCTCCTATGACAATATGACTGGCTTTCAATTCTGTGTCCAATAACACTGATAAAGTACAGGCCAGGTAAGTGGTAGGTGAGGTGGATCAAAACAGGCTGATATGCTGAGCTCAATGGATTGTGATCAGCAGCACAAAGTCCATTTGGAAGCCAGACATTAGTGGTCTACTTCAGGGGTTCACACTGGGGCCAATACACGTCTGTCATTAATGAACTGGGATGATGGAACAGTGGTCACCCTCATCAAGTGTATGGATAATCTCAAACTGGGAAGAGTGGCTGATACACAGGATGGTTATGCTGCCATTCAAAGAAGCCTGGACATGCTGGAGTGTGTCCATTGAGGACCATGAAGATGATTAAGCAGTACCATCTTCAGGAGTATCTCTTCTTCAAGAAGAGGCTAAGACAGATGGGCCTGTTCAGCTCATAGAAGAAAATCTTTGGGGGCATCTCATCAATGTGTATAAATACTCGATGGTGGGGAGTAAAGAACGTGGAGACAGATTCCTCTCAGCAGTGTCTGCAGAAACAAGGCAATGGCCACAAACTGAAATACAGAAAATTCCATTTAAATGAGACAAGAAACTGAGGAGAGAGCAAACACTGGAGCAAGTTGACCAGTCCACCCTTTAGCAGTACCCACCCTTGTCAATATCCAAACCAAAATAGACATGACCCTGAGAAACCTGCTCTTGTTGCCCCTGCTCTGAGCACAGGTATCAACTGGATGATCCCTAGAGCTGCCTTCAACCCCCAACGGCTCTGTAATTCAGTACTTGCAGGTTACTTACAACACTGAATTGTTCCAGTCCACATCAAGTTGCAGTTCAGCAAACAACAGCATTAGTCAGGATTGTTTAAACAAGTTACTCAACTGTTTGCCAACTAATCACATAGACATGCTATAGTAGACTGCTTCTCTAGTTCTGTTTAAATACATAGCCTCTATTAGGTATGGTTCTTCCATTTTTTATGAGGAATGCTTATGTGGCAAGGCTCAGTGATTCATACTCTCCAGTCATGAGCAAGAAGGGCACTCAATGTGTTATTTTTCTCTGCAGGAAAGGGACACAAACTCTTCATAAGAGCACAAATCTCATTCACTGCTCTCAGATCACCAGTACAAACAAACATATCTGAAACAGCCAAATTTTGTATCAGTAACACTACCCTCATTTGTTCCCACTTCACATCACCCACTTCCTTGTGTTACCACACTGGGCAGTCACCAGTGAATGAGAGCAGGTAACTCATGGTCGTAGCACTCAAAAGGCTTTGTACCAGATTTCAGAAGAAAGGAAGGCTGTTTGAGGTTCCTGATAGCAGGAAGGTAATCCACCACTTTAGAAAGAAGTGCTAGTCCAGGGCAGCTAAAGCATTCATGAGATCACAGGATGATTTAGGGTAAAAGGAATCAAAAGAATTCTGTAGCCCAGTCTCCTGCTCCAAGCAGGATCAGGTGCAAGGAGCAGGTTTCTTATGCCTTTCTGTGGGAAAGTGGGGGCTTGGGAATCACCAAGGATGGTGGCTGCAAAACTTCTCTGAGCACCAACCTGCTCCTATAAATGACTGTCAGCCAGGTGAAAAAGGGTTTCCTTATACACAGCCTGAACCTCTCTTTTTTCAGTCTATGCCCAGTTTCTCTCAGCCTCGGCCCATACATGAGTGAAAAAGCCTGACTCAAAAAGCTGCCATGTGAGGCAGTCACAGCTGTGGTCTCTGCCTGTAGCCCTACTGCTGCTTTTGGACTATATTGCTGGGAGAGTTGTCACAAACTTGCTTTGGGAGGAAAATCTGTGGCATATTTCCACATTTGTATAAAAATTATCTATAGTTTACCATAAAGCAATGAATGGAATAACCCATCAAAACATCTGATGATGGCAAAAGTCAGTACCATTCTTTGTGCGTAAGACATAGATATTCCTGGAAAGTGGAATTAACCTCACACTTACAAAAGGAGTGACATTTTTACATAGTGCTGTCTGCCTCAGACATGTACAGATCATATTAACCCACCCACTTCCCTTCCCTGATCTTCTATCAAATGAAGTAAAACACAAAAAACTCAATTAATCTTCTGGATTTTTTAACACTCACATACCATTTTTTCCTTGAAACTGACAGCAGGGAGGGATCATGATTCTTTAAGAATGTTTTAATTGATTTTAAAAATAATTAAATAACTGAAAAAAAATTAGAGAGAACACCAGATAATGCTACAATAATGATAAAACACACCTTCCAGACATCTTTTGATTGTTTTCGAGTCTCCTACAAATCCCTAAATGCACTTACTGTAGTATTATGGATTGTCATACAAAATATTTTTGACAATTAGGAAATGCAGGAGTGCAACATAAACAATACTCAAAGTATATTTCAGCAACAGTATATAATTAAACTCTTACACTAGTAAAACCTGAATTTTATAGCCTTAGTGACATTTAAAATCATATTACATGTATTTTAAACACGTTTATCTATATTTTTCTTGCCTAATAGCTCTTCTGAAGTCTTTCTCAGATCCCAGAACACGGCTTCTTAACATTAGTGCTTACTTACACTTTGACACATACCAAACCTTGGGTCATTTTGGATGGGTCAGCCTGGGATCCACACTAGCATAAGAATCTGTTTCCATGGATCAGAACATTATACCAAAAGTCTGTTTCTCCCCTTTTCTCAATATATGCTTATATGGGTTAAAAAATAAATTAAAACAAACAAAAAAAAAGAAGCTACGCACCAGTATTTTCCACTTTCTCCATGTGCTTTTCACGTATTTGCATGAGTCTCAGCAGGTTTCTTAGGAAATGCCACTTCCTCGAGGAAAAAAGAGAATGCAGAGAAACTCCACACCCTCCTCCTCTCACTCCAGATCTGGCACCCACTATTCCTCAAGCTGTTTTTTCAGCTATGTGGCTGACTCTGACGAAGCGAGAGGAATTGGATGGGAATTTTCTACTCACTGCTTCCACACCTGAATTTCCACCTACGTCCTTCAGTGTAGTGTCCACGAAATTTCTAGTTTTTCATTAGCAAACAAGGGCAGCTCCTGGCCTAGAGTGTGTGCTGAGCATGCTCATGAACCATGTACAGCCCTCCCCTTTTCTTCCAGCTATACTGGCAGAGCACTGTAGTGAAAAGCCCCACTTCTCCTTCCTCATCAGTACCAAATCTGTATAGTCCTCCACATGTTCCTGCCACACCTTTTCCCAATCTCAACATAATTATCATCAGTTACCATTGAAATACACACCCATTTCCACATATTCTTTCCCAGGAATATGCAATCCAATGTAAGAGTCCAGATACCAAAATTTTAGGCAGATGGTATGGTCCTCTTTCTGTCATACTTGAGTTTGACGACAAACGTTGAATGGTTTTAATCTCACCATCACAGTTTAGGCCCACTCAGCTAAGCAAATCACAGCCAAACATATTCAGACACGGCTGTGCTGCTTTCACTGCCAGAGACACATAGTGCCTGACTTGAGGTCAACAATTTTCAGATGTTTCTTCAACTGTTCCTGAAAACTGCTCCTGTGTATGTGGTTTCAGCACCCAAAATAAAATAATAATGTTTGAAAACCTTGGGTCACAATGATATGGCAGAAGTACCTTGCTAACAAGACCATCAGATGAAGATGAGTGAGAATTTCACTGTTTTAAAGAAAATACTTAGGAGCACAAGGGGTTGCTTAAAGTTTAATGACTGTTGAATTTCTGTAAGGTGAAAGGGGAATAAAAAGAGAAAAATGATGATGGATAACATTGTAGTGAAGTATACAAGTCTAACATCTTGTTTAGACTTCAGAACTCTTGCAGTAGAGCAATGCTGTTGACAGACATTCATCAACTGTACTTTCATCTGATGTTAGCTGGCAGAAATCCTATTCAAAAATAACTAGAATGGCTAAGGAGCCTCTGGTCAGTACTGCCTTTTCATCTGGTGACCTAGGACACAGTACACAGCAAACTGACTGTGGCTGAGACAAACCAAGTCTGTTTAAAGGAAGTTTGCTACACTTTTAAGAGAAAGTTTAGAAGAAACCTCTCTGAAGTGAGGCAAGGTAAAAGTACAAGCAAGAAAGCAAGGCAGAGAAAGCAAGAAATTGCTCTTTCTGAGCAGAGAAAGATGATCTTTTTCTACACTATAATTTAGCAGGGTGTTTTAAGAAAGCTAGCTCAGTCTCACCTGATGCTTCTGAAAGCTCTTCTCAAAACAGACTTTACCACAGATTAATTGAATCAATTCACACAACCCCTTGAATCAATTCACAGCCTCTTTTGTCTAATGAACAACATAGAATAAACTACAATTTGTCTATTTTTACCAGAATTTGTTAAGTTTCTGATGGTTTTAGACACTGTTAAATATTAGGTTTCACTAGCTACTAGGTATCACACACTACACCTTTTAACATCTGTCATGCCCTATTTGCTATCTAGTCACAGCCATAATTTTGCTGTTCTTCAGCAGGCATGAAGTTGTAATTAAAAACTACAGGGCTGTTTAAAGGGCTCAGTAAAATTGTACTCACCGGGGATGTCCTCAGGGTCCAGAGCTGAAATGTAGTTACTAGTCAGAAATTCAGCATATTAATGGGGATAGAACTCCAGCTCTCCATGTCCGTGCCACTTCAACTCTGAGCCTTGATTGATTCCCTCCATGGCTCCCAACTCATTCCAAACAAGAAAGCAGTGCTTCACATATGCATTAGCCAGGTAATTACACCAACATATCTCCAAATATTGTCACAGTCAAATAAATGATTAATATTTGAATACATAAGCTCAATACAAAATGTCATCAAAATCACAGAAGCTTATTATGTATTGAAGGCTGTATGTGTGTATTACATATATTTGAAAATTGTGATATCTATCTATGGACATCCTATTTTCTCCACAGAAAGCATGTGAACATCAGTCCATTCTGCCAGCATATGAGATCAGCTGTGTGACTGTATTGCACTTGGGAGCACCAGCATACCCTCTCAATTTTCTTTACTTACAGTGTACTTATAGCACTGTGAGTATGCTTACCACTTTGCAAACACATGAACAACAAGGCTGCTGCTCCAGGAAACTTGTATTTGGACTCATGTACAAAACAAAGGCTAACAGTTCAAGTGTTTATGAGAGCACACAATGAATCAGGTCTTCAGGGCAAAACTGGTTAACAGAAGGTTTAAGGAAAGAGTAGGGCTTCAAGACATTTCTTATAGGCTCTGAGCTTCCTTCATAAAATAAAAAATGAAGACCAAATTTTTAATTAATTGAGACATTTCAAGATGTCAAAATTCCTGGGGTTTTTGAAGACTTTATTCACTTGCATATTGTATGTTCTTGCACTCCAATTTGAGGTTTGTTTTGCAAAAATAACCTGTCACAAGAAACACATTAGCCACAATAGCCACTGCTAACAAACAAAAAGAACATGCAGCACTGTTATCATGCCCTATCTGGGTTTGCCTTTGTATATTCTGTCCCCTTGCTGTTTAATAATGTTTAATAATGACATAACTTTGGTGAGTAGAGTAACTAATAGACTCTTTCTGGATAGTTAATATTTACTGATACACTTAAAATGAAAAAAAATGTCTACTTCTGAAGTAGACAAAAGCTCTTCAAAACCTTTCTGATATCTCAAAATAAAACTAAAAAGTGCACAAGCCCACAGCTGTTTTCCAGGGCAGATGCGGGTGGCAGGCTGGTGAAAGATTTCTGGGGACCCGAAGCAATGGCTCTGCTACTGTGTCCCTGATCTCCTTCGTGGTCGGGATTTGTTGTAGGAGCTGTCAGAATGGGTAAGATGAACAAAAACTGAGGGCCCGGCTCGCGGGTGAGGTGCTGACTGCCAGGTCCCGGTACTGTGTGTGCCTTTTTTTTTTCCCTGCCAACTAACTCCTCCGGCCGGCCAGGCAGTGCGGTGGGGCGGGACGGGGACAGGACGGGCTTATCCTGGAGCCGTCAGCCTGCATGTCTGAGATGACTGAAATCCTGGAGAGAAACATCCCAGAGCAGTGAAACGAAGCTTCCCGGGGCAGGCTGCCCGCGCAGTCCCCGTCCCACAGACGCCTCGGGAGGGCCCGCAGCCCTGCCGCCCCTCACGGCCCTCGGCCGGCCCGTGCCTCTCTCCCCGCCAGCCGAGGCGCGCCGGGGCCCCGCCGACGGCACGGAACGCCGGTGCCTGGCCGGGCGCCCGCTTCCCGGGACTACGTTTCCCAGGGATCCGCGGCGCGGCCCCGCCCGCTGTCAGCGAGCGCTGCAGGTTGATCGCCGCGGCTGCAGATGAGCGGAGCCCGCGCGGGCGGGGGCGGCCGGGGCAGCGCCGCCGGGCCGGGTCGGCGGCCGGCGCACTATGCGAGGCCGGGAGGATGGCGGTGGAAGGTAAGGGCTTCGCGTCCCCTGCCCGCCGCCCCGGGGTCCCTCCCTGTCTCCTCCCCGGGCACTCACCTGCGCCGTGGCGAGGCCGGCCCGGCCCGGTCCGGCGGGAGAGCGGTGTCCGCCGGCGGGGCCGCTCTGCCGCCCGCTGCCCCGGCCTCGCTCGCGGGTACCCCCGGCCCCGGCGCACCTCGGCCCGGCCGCCCGCAGCGCCGCGGCTGCCCCGTACCAGGTGCCGTGGAGCCGGGCCGCGGCTGCCGCCCCGCCCGCGGCGGGGTAGGCGCCAGGGTCTGCCCGGAGGCTTCGATCGGCAACTTCCCGGCGGGCCCGGAGGTGCCGCCTCTCCCGGCATGGGCGGCCGACCTGCGCCGCCTCCTCCGGAGCGGCCCCGGGCGCCTCCCCGCCCCGCCGCCGGTCGGGCTCCCGCGGCCGCCCGGACGCCGCCGCCCCTCGCTGCTGCCCAGATGCCCCCAGTGCCCCGAGACCGCGATGCCCTCGGAGCTGCAGCAGCCCCGGGGCGTCCCTCGCATGGGCGCAGAGCTGTGCTCGGCCCCTCCTTCCCTCTGAGGGATGGAGAAGCCGAAGGGCCGAGATGCTCTCAGCTCCTTGAGAGCCGGGAGCTGTGAGGTGTTCATAAGGTGCCCGGCTCTTGGGGAAGTACCGCGGTAATTGAGGCGATAGCTACCAAGCCCTGGGCAGGTGGATGCTCTGCTAGGTATTCCAGTGAATGCTGGGTTCCCTTTAGCCGTCTAACATTGACTGTATGTTCCCTTTTGTTGGGTCTTTGGGAAGTTGGAGCAGAGAGGTGTAAATCTGCTTTCCTGCTGTCTGCTCCCAAAATTCACTCGGTTTTCTAGCGCTTTAGACTGAGGCAGTGACAGTCGTGGGATTTGTGCCTCATCTTGCTTTATTTGGTACTCTTGGCAAAATTTAAGAATCCTATGTAAACCAGCCATCTGACCCCTTATCCTGCGCTTAATTTCGTGTATGTCAGTATTTTTGTCTGTTCATCTTGTGACTACCGTGAGTTTTGTTTCTCAGTTATGCTGAAATCTACAGTTCTATCAGAGACACTTGGTTTATTGCTGAAAATGATGCTGAGGCTGTCTTTTGCTGAGTGCTCAAGTGAACAGTGCAGATGATAGTCTATCAAAAACTTAAAAAGTCCTGGAGGCAGTGGGGAGCTTAACATCCCTGACAAACAGCTTCCTATGCAAATTCAAATAAAGGTAAACGAGACTACTATGTGTCAAAAGGTGTCTGTCAACCCCAAGTTGTTCATCCTGAGTGTAAGCCTCTCCATAAGGCAGGCACTTCTTAGGCACAGGCTGCTTTTCCAAATGGCAGTTTTGAAGACTGGAACGATATGAAGGAGGAAGGTAGCGAATAAAAGTATTGCTTCTTTGGTGGCAAAAGCATAATGACATGAACTGGGCATGCGTGCCCGGTAGCAGCTAAGTAAGTAAATGAAATGGACTGCCATGCACCAGATGGTTCACATGCCAGCAGCAGCCCCTGTTTCAGTGTGCTCACTAATATCATCCTCCTTTATTTACTTGAAGTCCTTCTCAGTCTGTTCGCTACATCTTTTCAGGTCTGTAATAATTCCTGTCATATCTGCAGTGCCCTCCATCTGAGAATCTCTGAAAGCTTTGTAAATATTAATGAAGGAAAGCTCTGCTAAAGCTTTGAGAAGCAGTGCCTTTCCCTTCTCCTGCAATGGAATTTTTTTCTTTAACTCCTTCTTCCCATTTCCTTTCCCCAGGATGCATCCTGTGGTGTGTCAGAACATTCTTGTCTGTGTGTTCTGCATTCCTCCCATTTTGTTTTTTTTCTCCCTCAACTTTCTTGCCTTTGCATTATTCCGTTGCCCTCCCACTAACACACTATGACTATTTCAGCACAAGTAGCCGTGTGGCCGTGGCTACTTTGTGTGTTTGTTTGTAGTGCATTCACATTTCAGGGCTTTTATTATCCGTCAGTTTCTGTTGGGACTGTGTTTCTTTGTGTGACTGTACTTAAAAGCTTGCTTTTCTCTTAATGCATCCTCTGCCTTATTGGAGCCCTAGGTGTGAGCTGTGCTCTGTTCCTGAGCTCTGACTTTTGGCGAGGAACATGTGGCATTATGGCTTCTATTTGGAAGGCTGAGAGGTTACTTGTTCCTCATGACTGATCATCACAGTGTACATACCCTGCTTTAGTATAAAGTAGAGTTGTCATTGAGTCTTCTAAATAAATAGTTTTTTAGAAAAATGTCCTGGACTCAGGAAGAACAGACAGTTGGGATTTTTTTGTTTTCTGTTTGTTTAATTTATTTGTTTTCTTTGGAAACATGCTTTCCTGGCTTGCAGCTTGGGATCTTGAGAGCATAACCTGCTGTACAACAGTTTTGGAAGCTTGGAAATAAGGTTTAAACTGAGGTCGTCTGGCCTTCCAGTCTCTGCAGTAGTCAGCTGGGAGCTCAGTTAGGATGGGCTGCCTGGGCTTTTTTTTATAGAGTGATACAAGGCCTTTGAATGGTTGGGCCAACTGGCTTCTTGTGCAGACTTGCAAGTGTCTGGCTCTGGGATGCAACTGGCAGGGAGTGGAAAGGTCCCTGAAGCACAAGGGAGGCATGGACTCTGCAGCACGGGAGTTGCTGACCTGAGCCAACATCCGCTGCCCCACCAGCTCCACCAGGGCTATTGTTCTATGGAAACTGCCGGTTTGTCAGCTTCAGCCATGAACCCACAGTCTTTGTTTTGTTTTTCCTTTCAGAAATGCCCTGTGTGGCTAAGGTGAAGATATTTTGTAGCTTATACTTTTTGGGAAATCTTTGAAAAATTTGTTTATTTTATCTCAAAAAATCCTGAAATCTTCCTCAAATCTGATTATTTTAAAGCTGTCTTAGCATGGTGTGCTGGGGGTTTAGCTATGGCAACAAATGTCAATCGGTTTACTTAAGGAAAATATCCAAACTTTTTTAGTGGGATAGCTGACAGTAAAATATGAAGTGGGAATTTGGAAATACTACAGTTCCTTGCCAGTTATATATAATACATAGTTTAGTGTCCCAAAAGAGTTTATGTGGACTGGGAGGTCCTTTGGGCTGTATTGTGCCAGTGCTTCCAGATTGATGAAAGGATTGGAGTGTGTGTGTATGAGGAATGTGAGTTTGCAGTCCTTGATATGAGCCCATTGAGATGGCAGCACTGCCAAGGTAAGTTTTAGATTCAACAGTTTTGACAATGTTCCTTTAAGTGTTTTTTCTCCTTCTAGTAAGAATGAAAGAACTAGGTCAGAGCCAGTAGAAAAAGGCTTTTGATCTCTGCAACAGTGTTCTCAATTCTTTTTTTTTTTTTTTCAGTTTGCTCTTGTGCAGCAGAGGTAAAGGGGAAAAGAGAGAAATGGTGATTTCTTTTTTCCCCACCCCAGTGTTTATTGCACAGTAAAGTGAGAGACTAACAGCACCCAGCAGATGATGTCTACATGCAGGTGATTCCACACAGTTCTGTTGGGTCTCCTGCAGCTCTGATCTGTGGTGTTTTTGAGATTCCTTTGCAAAGAAAAGTGCTATTTATATCACGCAGTTTTTTCATGGTAAGTGTTTGATGAAGTTTCTTGCTGTGTATAGGCTTTGGAAAGTGCCACATACATCTGTTGTAGGTCTTCTCCTGGAAGTTTATGTAAACTTCCAGTCTCCTATGGCTC
Organism: Muscicapa striata striata; assembly: GCA_030060385.1. Lineage (NCBI taxonomy): Eukaryota > Metazoa > Chordata > Aves > Passeriformes > Muscicapidae > Muscicapa > Muscicapa striata. The sequence continues at coordinate 6,643,305 of JAREIS010000046.1, forward strand.
TTCTGTAGTGGGCTTATGCTATTGAGGCCCTGGATTTTCCTACAGGATAGTATTTTTTACTAAATGGAGCCTTGCTGACATGAAATGACAATGACTGGCCTTACCACTTGGTAATCCTTAAGGAGACTAAGACTCAAAGGAGGTTAGGGCATTCTGTGGAGTGGCATCCTGGTTAACTGCTGCAGGACTGAAGTTATTTGCAGCTCGTAACCAACTTTTATCGGAGTGATCCTGTGAATTTCCACTATGTGATGTACCTTGGTTGAACGCCTTCAGTGCCTAGCAACTCCATGGATATTGAATGCTGCCATGTGTTTCTTCAGAGACTTGAGGTACGGTGAGCTCATAGATGTGCTATGCTAACTCTGCCAAGAATGTCAAAGCAAGTTCAGGATCATCCAGAGGACAGCTTTGAAGCAGCTTTCATGTAGGTACATATCATGCTGTTCCAGGGTGTGCCCAAAAGTACAACTCTTCTGACAGGTATTCAGTTATTCATCTTCGTCTTATTTCTACACCCACTTTGAGCTCAGACTGGATATGTCTCCATATCTAAGTTTCAGGGAATGTGATCTAGTGGATGGTGTTTCAGCATGCTTACTTGCCTTTGGAGCAAAGAAGTAATAAGCCCTATGATTCAAAAATAGTACATGCTTCCATCATGTTTTTGGTTTCTTCAGTAATTTCTAACCAATTCTTAGCTTGAGGGATTCAGATGTGTGGCTTGGAAATAGCTGCCAGTTGGAAGCAGGACTGAGAGGCACATCTCATTTCAACTCTCCAATCAGTCACATTGGGTCATAGCAGAGGAGGTGGATAGGACTAATGCTGGAGGTGTATTGGACATAAGTGAGGCATAAGATTTGAACATCAGTCTTTGGTCTTGTGTTCTGTGTGTTACTTTCTGATTATGTATTGCAAAAATGTATCAGCAATTATGGGATTCCAGACTGGAACATAGATCTTCTCCTATCCACATTTATGTGGCAGCCTTCTTGATGGGCTGTAACATGTGCCCCCTTATTTCTTGCTCAAAACCAGCTCAACCTCCCACCTGCCCCAACATTGTGCATACAGCCTGGTGGCTGTGTGTGCTAACCACTGCTTAGAGCTTTCCAATCTATGTTGCTACATTTGAAAGGGAGATTGTGAGCTGAAGTTCAGAAGGTGCACTCCATTGTAGGACTTGGAGACCCCAAAATGAAGATGTGGCAACAAAGAATTGCCCTGCAAAGGAGTGTCTTTGGGTGTATCCAGCTTGAGTGGAGGGTGGATATTATGGAAGCTATGTGATCCTTTTACCCTCCCTGCTTTTACAAATGAACCCATATTAGGCAGGAATCGAGGTACCAAGTACAGACTTGGTGTGACACTGTTTCCTTTGGATGAAATTTGGTGGTAGGATATGAGTGTTTCTGGAAACTTGGAAGTACTTTCATGTCAACCAGTTTAGATACAGTTCCTTGAGTGTTTGACCTTACCTTTTAAAATACTTGGAAGATTTAGAATCTCGAAGAGGACACTGATTAATATAAATTTACTGGTTCAGTAAAATTGAATCCCATCATAAGGTTAAAACTTGTCAGATGGTGTAATCAAATGGGCAAAGAGAAGGAGTGGTTTGAAAGTTTGTGTGCTTTTTCCACCAAGAGGGGAATACAAGTGAGCAAATGACAAGAGTTAGACTTTGGATGCATTTCCTAACATACTGCTGGAAGGTATTGACAAAACCTGTAGTGACATTATAAGAGCTCATGTTTACTGTTTAAATGGAAACTATAAAATAGAATGGTTCTTGAGGGGTTTTTTTTTGTCCTTCTTTTATGTCCAAGCATGGCAGGCAACATCCAAGGAGGTTATGTAGCATTGTTCCTCTTGTTTACAGCTGAATGTATGAGGTCAGGGCAAGCTGCTTAGAGCCAGTCTCTAGTGCTTCCCAGTGTTGCTGTGTTGCAAGGGCTGGGGCAGGAGAAGAGCAGTGACAGGCTCAGAGCAAGGCACTGTAGCTGGATGGTGTCAGAGTTGCAGACAGGTGCTGGTTGTTGATCTGATAAGCATGGAGAGGTTTTTGTCCAAAACATTTTCTGTGCAGGCTTGCTGGTGGGTGCACAACTAGGGTCTGTGGAGCACTGTAAGTTGTGACCATTGGTCTCTGGAAGTAATACAGCTAGTTTGCAGAGGTAGTAGAGATGTTAAAGGGCTACTTTTCAGTTCACCGAGTATTGAGTCTGTGGGTCTGTTAGGATACTGTGCCTGGTTTTGGAGCCAATTTTTTCTGTTGTCCTGGCTGAGACAGCTTTACCTGCTTGTGCCCTGTTTTGTCTCTTGGCTGTCTCTCCTTTTGTCCAGACTGTGTGATCTCTAATGCAATGTCCCTTTCTGTGAACAAGAGATACTCAGAGTTTAAAACTAAGCAATCCTGTTGTAGGTTATTTCTCATGAAAGCTGTTGCCTTTGAATGGATACAGTTATTTACCCTTGCAGATTAACAATTGAATAGCTCAGCCCTCAATTATCTGCTCAAAACATGCAGAGAATGTAGAGGGAGTAGTTCTGGAAGGTGCCAAAGGCAAAGGTGGAGAAAAGGGCTAAAAAATGGAGTAATTTTAAAGTCTTCTGAAACTGTCTGGTTGGTGCTGGTCAAAATAGCAAATAAGATTTCAAGAATTATGAGGAGAGCCCAGAACAAGGCAAGGGAGGTATTAGTTTCTGTATCATTGCATATTGCTTTTGTATTGTGAATGCTCCCTGCAGCTTTTGCTTGCCACACCCTGAAAGAAGGAAAGGACTGGAAAGAATACAGAAAAGAACAGTCAGCTGGTCAGAGACGTGGTGTGTTCTCTGAAGGCAGGTTACAGATATTATCATTCTTTAGTTTGGAAGAAAGATCGGCAGGTTTCAAAGATTCTTATTCTTTAGCTTGGAAAAGAGATGACCATGGAGAGAATCCTTAGGCCTTGATGTATGGAGATGATGGATAAGGAACTAGGTGACAAGGCAGAACAATGAAGCTGTAGGATTTTATGCTTTTTCATATAACACAGGAGTTTCCCAGGTGCACTTTTAACCTTGGGAGTCATTCCTAATATTCCAAGGCTGGATCAATTCATGTATACCCTGCTCTCACACTGTTTTCTTAAGCAGTGACATAAAGGGCTGGACTTCTAGTCTGACCCAGCTTGATGACTTTTATGACAAAGTCCAGCTCACCTGCTATGTGTCCAGAACATTTCCACTCACCACAAGAATTTGATTTGCATCGAGTAGCTGAGAGGGAAATTTGGTCAGGACAATCCATGATGCATAAGATATGGAGCAATCTTTTTCCTAGTATATAAGAACTGATACTGCTCTCTTAGAGGAACTGTGTGCTATGGGGATTTGGGGAAGGAGGGGTCTCACATTAGGCTGTAGCTGTAGAAATGCTATTCTGGAAAATACTGATTCTCCACAGCAGGTATGGTTGGAAACACCGGCACTAACCTCTATAAATGAGGTGAAGTATGGTCTGAGAGAGATAATCAGGAAAACCTGAAGCAGATTAGATCTACAGATGTCAGTCTTAGTGGCTTCTGCCTTGAGTAGGTTTTATGTTCCCTCACCTTTGTGTAGGGTCCTCCTTCTCTCTCCAGAAGCATCCTGTTGCAAAAGGACTACAGAAAGTGAGGCAGTTGTTGTGAGTAGCTGCATGTTCTCTATGCAGCATGAGCTAAACTTGGCATTGAAGAGAGCTTCATTACTTGAAACAGTAAGAATTCACCCTAGTTTTGCTCCTCCTGGATGATGCAAGGATGTGTGCAGTTCTGAACTTGGGCTGAAGTGAGCACTGCATTTCATTACAGGATCCACTATGCTTGCAGGGAGTATGTGATTGACAAAAAAAGGGTGTGAGGAAAACCGTGTGGATTTTAGCCGGTCTTTAATGCAGCTCTGTCCATTTATATATAATGTGCTAGCTCCTGTTCTTCAGCTGAACATTCAGGTAATTATTTCCCTCCATTCCCTGACTCATTTGCTCTCCTCTGCCCTGTCTTTATGGCTCATTTTAAAAAAATATTTTTTTTTCTTCCCCCAGAGGGGATTTTGGTTGAGTTGATTTGCTTCTCTGCAAATAACCTAGTAAAAGCAAGAAAGAGACTTTAAATAATGCTGTTTCATAAACATAAAGAGAATTGTAATGTGCGTCAGTAGAAGCTTTCTCTCAGATTGTCCTTTGTGTGCTCTTGGCTGATGGTTTGTTGCTACACAAATCATCTGGGGTACTAGAGCGAGTAGGATACAGTGGTATGAACAAGCAGTAGGAGGTAAAGAATTTTACTGGGGGAAGGAAAAGAAGGCATTTCCAGACTCTTCATTTAAGTGTACAAGGGAAGGGATAGACTTGAACAGTGATAAAGGAGTAGCTTTTAGGCAGCTGAGAGAAAGCCAGGCTGAAAACAGAAGTCAACTGCCAGATTTCAAACTAGTTTTGCTAGTAATAATGAATAAAGATATTTTCCTTTGCATTTTGATGACTGTGCATCATTCATGGGACAAGAAATAAAGCCCAGATCCACAGCTGAATCGCAGCCATTTCTGTGCCGCATGTTCAGCAGACACCAGCCTTCATGGGCAGGGCAAAGGCAGAGATCTGTCATGCATTGTGGGACAGTGCACCTCTGATGCCATAGTAAACACTTAACCTGTTTGTGTCTGAGCTGTTCTTTGTGTGCTGGAGAGGCATGTTAGTGTTTAAAAAAGGTTTTTGATGTAACATTGGCTGATTATAGAATTGAATAGCAGTACTGTTAGGACTTGAGAAGAGGCATTCTCAGAAATATAACTTGAGGTGAAGCATGACTATTCAACTTCCTAATCAGTGACTGCAATACAAGTTTCTTCCAAGATCAGTGGAACTAATGAACACTCATTGCATACTCAGGTGTTATTACTCTTTTTTAGCTCCATTTTCTCTGTGAATTCCTTAGGGCAACAGTGGTACCTAGTTTGGAGTTTCCCTAAGCTGGTTGGTGACTGAAAGTTGTAATATATGGTGAATACTTTTCCTTGTGAGAGAGAATTATTTTAAGTCTCTGCCTATCTACCAATTTTGTTTTTTGTACTTATAATTCTTATCTCTTGTAGCACCCTCTTTGTGTGCCACTTTGTGTGACTCACAATCTTGAAATCCAGAGTTCCTCACCATTCAAGAGAATCTCTGCAGATACTTTCACAAGCCTTCTTATTGACTTACTAATTTGCAAAACAAATAACCAACTATTTTGTACTTTAATCCATTGCTTAAATTGTTTTCTCGTGTGCAGGTGATGTATGTTACTTACTGAGCTTTATTACTTTGTTCACTAAAATCCATTTGCCCCAAGTTAATTGCATAGCTCAGTTGTCAGTATTCTCCTGTTCATCTATACCTGTACAGGATTTGTGGTAACCTGGCCTTATTTATTCACTGAATAGGTTCATTTTTCAATGAGCCTCTGTTGCTAGCGTGAATTCAAGAGCTGCTTGTACCAAGTGAACTTTTATTAAAATAAAATGAGAAAATGTTTCAGAAATTATTCAAATACATCGACTTTTTATGAGATCTTGTTGCTGTTACAAAGGCTGAGGTTGCATTGCTGAGACACCAATGTCTATCTAGTGTAGTGATGACATGCAGTCTGTCTCCTGAAGAGCAGGTGTAAAAGAAACTGTTTACAGCAGTTGCTAAAGTCTGTGAGATAAGAGATGGTAAGTGGATATTGCCATACATAAAATGAATAGTTTCCAGTAGGAAAACTGTAAAAAAATGCGTAAGGAAATTTTTTAGCTGAAGAAACTTGATGACATACATACCCTGGTGGGATGAGGGTCTTACCTCAACCCATACAAGAAGATAATTTCTTATTCTGGGTTTAGTGTTTCTGTTCTGTAAAGAACTTAGTGGTCTCTTCTTTCTACACTCAAGATTTGTTTGGCCTTCAACCAAATTATGAGTTTAGTTTGATTTGAGATGTGAAAGTGCTAAGTTACTCCTTCTGATTTCTTGATATATTTCTATTGCTGTACAAGACTTTATACCATCTTACAGCTAGAGTTTGTTAGAGAGATGTATGTGAAGTGTAGTAGCTTGTCTCAGAAAACATACTTTTTCAGTGTTCTTCTATGGCTTTAGTTTTGGGTATTTTTTCATTGTTTCTGGAGAGAGCGAATGGTGTACAGTAGCAATTGGCTTGATACTATGGGATGACTACCCCATTGTCTAGCTAGAGATGTTCAGGGATAGTTGTCTCAGGAATGCCATTATCTTAAATTTTCTTGCTAGTAATAATTCTAAAGAGGTAAAAAAGGCAAAAGCCCCACAAGTCGCAGTTACAAATTAAAATGGATGCTCCTCCTCTGAACACTTTATCCCCTTCTGCCTCTATCGACTTCCTACACCTGTGTGCCCTTGTCCCCTTTGCTCTGCCCTTCCTGCCCTGGTTCAATGTCCACTTCCTTGCTGCTGAGCTGTCACTTATCTTGCCCTTCAAGACACTGCCCAGACACAGCTGTTGGGCATGTCCTACTGCTTTAACAAAGACTTGATTGTAAAATTCATGTCTTGTAAGAAGCTGGGTTTTTGTTTAATTGATTAATGATTGGTAGTTGTTATAACAAGAGGCTAGAAAGACAAGCAACTCACTGGAGGGACCTGCAGGTACAGGTGTGTGTCTGTCTGCCAAGCCTTGCTGCCTGTGTCTGTCTGAGCTACAGGTACAGCTTGTCTGTCAACAACAGTTTACAGTGCACTCACATCTCAATACTGGCCTGCCTTTTGGCACTGCTTGTTTGGAATTGCTTAGTGCTGCTTTTTGATGCTGACCAACAGAAGCAGATGGCTAGACACCAATATTACTTCAGTTAAGTACTTTGGAATTTCAGCCTTATAGGTTTGTGATAAATTAATGTGATTTGTACTGAAGTAGGACAGTCTTGACTGATTTGTGGGCTTTTTTTGCTCGATGTGAGTGCTGCTGATTCGGTGGCCATTAGATAGACAGGTATGAGGAACAGAGTGGGCAAAATCTTGAATTTACTTGCTCAGCAGGTTGCCAGCAGTATTTACTAGGTTGCAACATAAGCAGCAGATTGTATTCAGGTGAAACTTTGCATTTGCAGCTGGTTCCAAGTGTTGTTTTGGGAGAATTGTGCAAATTTACATTAGGTAGAGAGAGGACTGTATGGAGAAGTAGTTCTGGTAGGCAAAAGCCAGACAGTTTCTCAAAAGCTGATTGATGAGGCAAATGGACCATCCATAGGAATTGCAGAAACTCGTTACTGTGGAAGAAATTTCTGCCAGACAGAGTAGTTTAAATGGTCCTCAGTTTTATAGTACAAATTAAAGCTATCTTTATTTGCTGTTTTTAATCTTTTTTTTTTTTTTTTTTTTTTTTTAACTATTGTAGAAGTGGTAGTAACTGCTCAGGTCAGATATATCTTTGAAATAATCTCATGTTTTCTAGGGATATGTAGAGCTGCTAATGAATTATAAGCTTCTTGAAATACAAAAAGAGCTTTGCAGTGCAGACCTGTCTTGCTCATTTGGTCAGTGTAAGGAGGCATCTCAATCTGAAAAAGGCTTCAGTATTTTCAGTGTGAATGTCTCATCTCTAATCAACCCAGGTAATGCAGATTTTGAGTAAAGGCAGCCAGAAAACCTCAGGGGTTCTGTCTGGCTACTCTGGATTGAAATGCAGCATCTGGAAGTGTACAGAACTCTCACTGAAAATGCTGACTGCAGAATTTGATTTGGTTGGATGTTTAATTTGCTTTTGACAAAGAAATGGGCAGAGATCGAAGGAACAAGTCCAGTGAGAGCTGCTGTCCAAAGGTCTTTTTCCCTAGAAATACCTGATAAATCTTTTTGACTACTGAAATGACTGAAAAGATATTTGGATCCTTTTTGTAAAGTCTCTGCTATGTCCAACCTGCGTTTGTAAACATTCAAACTATATGGATGAACTTTTGTCAGTCCTTCTCAAGAGTGTGGCATTTTATGGTGGGAGTAGCAGGTGGATTGTATGGACTTAGCCCTTAGCATTGTGCAGCTAAGTCTGTGGAATGAATACATAAAATGGAGCTTGCAAGGTTGCCAGTATTTGACACATGAAAGTTTTGTAAGGATTGTTAGAGGTGGGGTGGGTATCTCCTGTGCCTGCTTTTTGTCTCTGAATAGCAAAAGCTAGCATATGACTATGATGCACACAGAACAGGGCACATGAGTAAGAAGATGCTATTTTTACTCGATCACTTTTTAGAACAGAACAATTGTTATTGCATATAACTCAAGTACTTGCCAAATACACTTTAATGTAGCCTTAATTGATCTGCCTAAAGTTTTAAGCAGCCAGCAGTATTCCCACTGAAACACATAGTTATGAAATGTTTGACACAGTAGGCAGTGAGTGCACAGAGGTAGTGATTGATCATAGATTTATCTGCTAAGCCTTGAGCCTACAGATGGAGAAACAAAGACTTTCCATCTGCCCATGCAAAACTTTGGATATATCAAGGCTGTGTTTTGAAGAGTGCCTTCAGGCTTTTTTCCAGACAGTATTCACAGAGTGACCTCTAGGAAAATACAAGGCTTGCCCCAGATGCCAGTAACTTAGGATGGCTCTTGGTGACTTCTGTGTACCATCAAGTATGCTCAGACAAGCTGTCTGTTGGCTGCTTGCCATCTGGGAGGAAGGCATGCATGGGAGGAAGGTAGCCGGGGAGGCAGAGGATTCTTGTTGCCCTGTGAGCTCTTCACCTCTTCTTTGAAACTGCATGTGCACCCTGAAAGATCTGTGTGGGCATGGAACTGGCTCACATGTATGGGCCAGCTTCTGCAGGGCAACAAATTACCTTGCTCTACGTACATGGAAAGGACTTGAGTTTGTGTTTCACCATTTATAAAAAGTACACAGTGTATTGCATCCTAGTTTTCTAGGACAGATAGGGGCTCTGCTTACTATTTTTCTCACTGAACTTTTCACTCTCATAACTTGGCAGAGTTTTTCAGAGTTTTCTCAGAACTCTTTTTAGGTTCTGGAAAAATTGATATTTTTCATTAGATTCAGCTCTGCCATTAGGTTAGGAGTACAAGAGCACTTAAGTACCTTTGTTTTAAATAATAGTTTGTTTCATAAATGTAATCTGTGGATCTATGTTATTGTGTCAGCCAGCACCATTCATTAAGAGCTTGTTGCTGTGCAGTCAGAGCTCTACAGAACATCCACCCTCCTTCCTCAAAAGGAAACAAGTTCCCACCACAGAAAGCTTTCAATACAAATTGAACAACAATTGTGGGGGAGCATGAAGTGAGATTAATCAACTGAAGTGTGGTTTTCAGCAGGGAAAGGAGAGTACAAGTGATCTGAATCTGGATGAAGGGTTGTATTACTGAGATGTAGATGGTATATGAATATTGAGATTGTATGGAAGAATATTGGAAGACGTTCTGTTTCAAAATCTAATAATCCTGCTGATAGTGGTATTAGGCTGATACTGTGAACTGATTTGGAGGGTGTCTTGATGAACTGTTAAAATTTGGGACTGATGAGGTGGATGCAGTTTGGTAGAATGAAGAGGTGCTGAGGCAGTTAGGGATATTGTCAAAGGAGCAGTGTGGGAAAATGGTCTGAATGCAGAGGGCAGGATGAGCTAGTGTTAACCAGTACCAGGGTAAGAAGGAGTAATGAATGGTCTGAAAAATATCTTAGCCAGAAACTACTTTGTCTGGAGAAAGATCTTTTTATTTTTTTTTTTTTCCAGATGAATGCCATTAAGTCCTAAAAGAAATTTAAGAATGTGTCAGCTAAGAGTGTCAGAGCGCTTGGGCTGTGGTGAAGTTAGTGATTTCTGATTATTTTTATAAGAGCTGTTTAGGCTCAGTTCTGTGGGATGTTAGCCCTGGGTGCTGTCAGCCCACCAAGCCCCAGTAGGTTTGATAGTTCATCCTGGGTTTAGAGCTGACTTTATCTAGCTAAAATCATATAAGATGTAGATTTAAGAAGAGAATAAATTATTGACCAAACATTTACCTCTTTCACTGTCTTTAACAAATCTTGGAAGGGAACCAGTTTGGTTTGTATTGACATTTAAAAGGCGGGAAGAGCTCCACCACTGTCTGCCACAAAGATGGATCTATGTATTCTATGTGCTAACAGGAAATAACAGACTTATGCAAGGAAATACTCCTTGTTCCTATCTTCTGTGTAGCTGAGGGTTGGAGGTAGCACTAGAAGAAAATAATAGAGCTGGCTACCTAAAGATGTGTCATGGCAAACCAAAGATAAGCTTTGCCAAGTGACTACTAAGATACATATTTTCTTTAGGAGACTGATACCTCTAGAAAATAAAAATGTTCTCTCTCCCCAGTTTTCCCCTTCCCCCTTCAATATTAGCAACTATGGAAAAGTTGCTTGTGTTTCTTTAACCACTCAGCAGTTTTCAATTAAAAGGCAGTGGGCATCTGTGTAATTGCTAGCAACCTCTTCCATTTTTTTCTCTTTTGTGTCCTGAAGGAGCCCAGTAAAACCCTTTCCATGAAGAAATTTTTTCCTAATCTAAATCCTAATTTTTCCAATCTAAACTTCCCTAGCACTTGAGGACTTTTCCTCTGATCCTGTCCCTTTTTACCTGGGGGAAGAGACCAAGCCCCACCTCGCTACAGCCTCCTTTCAGGGAGCTGTAGAGTGTGATAACGTCTGCCTTGAGCTTTTTTTTTCTCCAGGCTAAACAGCCCCAGCTCCCTCAGCTGTTTCTCATCAAACTTGTGCTCCTGACTCTTCCCCAGCTCTGTTGTCTTTCTCTGGATGTGCTCCAGCCCCTCAATGTCCTTCTTGTAGTGATGGACCCAGAACTGGACACAACACTTGAGGTGTGGCCTTACCAGTGCTGAGTGCAGGGGACAATCCTTGCCCTGGTCCTGCTGGCCACACTGTTTCTGATCCAGGCCAGGATGCCATTGGCCTTCTTGGCCACCTGGGCACAGCTGGTTCATGTTCAGTCACTGTCACCAGCACCCCGGGTCCTTTTCCAAGGGCAGCTCTCCAGCCACTGTTCCCTACCCTGCAGGACTGCATGGGGTTGTTGTGAGCCAGGTGCAGGACCCAGCACTTGGTCTTGTTGAACCTCACACCACTGGCCTTGGGCCATGATTCCAGACTGTCCAGATTCCTCTGTAGAGCCCTCCAACCTTCCAGCAGATCAAGACTCCCAACCACCTTGGTGTCATCTTCAGACTTTCTGAGGGTAGCCTTGATCCCATCATCCAGACTTGATAGATACTGATAGAACTTGGTACATATTAAATACAACTGGCCCTGGGGAGCACCTTTTTGACCAGTCAGCAGCTTAATATAACTCCATTCACCTCCACTCTCTGGGCTTGGCCACTCAGCCAGATTTTTATCCAGTGAGCAGTACATCAATCCAAGCCATGAAAGGCCATTTCTCCAGGAGAAGGCTGTGGGAGACAGTATCATAGGCTTGACTAAAGTCCTGGTAGACAACATCCACAGACTTTCCCTCATCCACCAAGTGTGTCACGTGGTTATACATAGGAGATAAGGTTGGTCATCATGCTGCCATGTTATTAAAACCTGTATCATTTGCTCCCTCTAATGCATGGTAAATTAGTGCCATAACCCAGAAGGGTCTCCTTGTTCATCCCATGCCACCCTTCTCCCTAATGTCTATTGTTTGGGGGCACTGGGAAGGGAGGAGTTGCAATTCACAGGTAACTTGCTGCTGGCAGTGTCCTTCCAGGCAGTTTTAATTCCCACTGTGCTATGTAATTTCTCTTTGGTGAGCATTGGAACTGGGCTGACTGCTGAAAACTGCCTGTTTCTGAATGTTGCTGTAGTGTGTTAGGGTTTCAAAGGTGACTCTAGGAGTCTGCAAGATCCTTGCAGAAGACAGTGGAAGGGATTTTTACAGATTGCATTCGATACCAAATGGCTTTTCATGGCTGGTCAGCCCTTGCTGGAGCAGAATGTACTGGGATTACTTTTACTGGTTGGTTAAGATACATTTACATTTTTTGTATGGGGGGAATTAATTAGATTACTAACAGAACAGTTTTTATTCTCATTGTGCTGTGAAAATAATCAGTCTTGGTGGATCACATCTATCTGTGGTCTGGAGGATAGGCAGAGAAGTTGTTAGTAGTTGTTTCTTTCAGGTAGGTAAATATGATCTAGAGGAGCTAGAAAATAGTAGGTGGATATCATCTAGGAGAGAGAGAATTTTTTTGGTGTCTTGAGGCACACTGATGTAAATAAATATAAACCATAGAATTAAATTCCTTTCTAAGTTCCCATAGGAGAACTTAGCTTGCAGATACAGGTATTGTAGTGATTGCAGAGATCACTTATCTTTTAGAAATATTTGGATGTTTTTTAAGATCCCAAGGGAAAATGGTCGACATTTTGGCCTCTGCTTTAATTCTGTACCAAGGAATTGCTGTAACTTGGGCTCAAAGTTTTCAATACTCTAGGATTTAAGCTGAATAGATTTTCAAAACGGGCTATGGTTGTAAAGACCCCTTTGCTTTCACTGGCAGTTTGAGCCTTTCCTGTGAGAGGCTTTCAAGGGCTGATCTGTAGGTGGTAGAAACTGGTAGTTCTGATTCCTTCCCCAGCTCCCCACCCTTTGCTTCTAAGCCAAGCAAGAGTGAAAGGGAAGCTTTTATTTTGGCTATACATTGTAGTTTAGGTTTCTATTCAGGTCTGTCAAACATTGCACCACAATATTTGAGCAAAGTTCTTTTGTACACAGGGGAAGTTGGGACCATTAATTCCAAGTAGCGCTAATAGTAGCCCAGTTATGCAGGAACATAAATGCAAAAGTCAAGTCATATAAAGAGGAAGTTGCCTCAGGATCCACACATTTTTAGAATCACTACTATCTCTGTGAGTGCTGAAACTGCGAAGATTTAGGCAGAGAACAGGACCTGTCATAGTTCTAAATGGGCATTTCTGTTGTATGGTTTGCATTTGTTTTATTTTTTTCTCTGGATGGATTCCTTGTTCTGCTGTCATTAGTCCCAACCTCATTATATACTCTTAGGGAGTACATCTCTCTTGCTTGTTAGGATGGTGTAGGTGGTAACTTGCAGTAGTACAAAGGACTGAAGGAGAGATAATCAGCTGGATAAGTTATTACTCTGTGCAGAGACTGACTTGCTGATTTTTTTTGTGCACAGCTTACTTATCTCACATTCTTTAAGACCTAGAATGTTGTAGAAAGAGAAAATGTAATAGAAAACTTTCAACTTGTTTGCCTAGAAAGGGAAAAGCAGTTATGGTTGGATGATGAGCATTTAATAAAAGCTTCAAGTTGAGGGTCTTGAATGCTTCAGTGAATCCTGCAGAGCCTAGTTCCACATGGTAGTCTGCACTAAATAAATTTATACAATGCTGCATTCCTCTCATTTTCTTTCTTAAATATCTCACCTGGAATCCACATCAAAGTACAGGTGGTTCATATGCTTTGATCTGACATAGCTCTGGTTACCACATGGTACTTCTCAGCAGTTCGTGCTAAACATTTGAACCATTGGATTCTTTTTCCTAAAGCAGTGTTTCTCATATTTTTTTCCCAGCTATCCATTGCAATCTGAATCCAAATGGTATTGATCATCCTGTCCCCACAGAAGGTATTAATCTGCAGCTTGAAGGTGAAGGAGTTGATTCACCCACGGTTAAGAGCACTGGTGCTCCAAAAGGGCCTGAGTCAAAAGACACACCCAAGAGACAAGTGGAGCCAGAAATATCTAAGGTAGGTGGGATTGCCTTATTTATTTTGGTGAGTCTTTAAGAATTCAGGCTTCTTGAAATCCTGGCTTCTGCTTAAAAAGCATTTATCATCCAGTTAAAGACATATAAAGGTGTGAAAATAACAGTTGGAGGAAGTGGATGTTACAGAAGCAGGTACTGCTGTGGAGTTGTAGCGTATGGATATTGGACTATTCTATTTTTCTCTAAATGAAGATAATTTTAAAAAAATGGGATCTCTCTTTTTCAGGCACTGTGGAGACTTTTTCCAAATGACTTGGGTAACAAACAGAATGGGCACAAATATGTTTTTCTTGAGTTTTTTTTTGCTTGCTTATTTATTTTTTCTTGGGGTAGGTAAAGGAGGAAGAGAGTTCTATGGATATATGAATGCGTAGATTTTTATATGGGTGATTGATTTCAATAATCTGTTCACTCATTTTAGGTAAAATACCAGGCCAGTTCTTCCATGTCTGATATGACAGTGAGCAAACACAGTTCAGAGATGAGTTCCTGAGAACAAATGTATCTGTTCTTACCCATAAGCTTCTGCTTCTTGTATGAGTGCAGCAGACATGACTACCAAGTACAAGTGAATGTGTGTACTCCAGATATTTTGGTATAGGACAGTAATTTGTCGTATTACATACATTTTTAACTGGAATCACAGAATATTCTGAGTTGGAAAGAACCCCACAAGGATCATCAAATCCAACTCCTTAGTGAATGGCCCATGTGGGGATCGAACCCACAAGCTTGGCATTACTAGCACTGGCCTCTAAACAAGGAAGCTGGTCTCAGGGTCAAAGGAAAGATAAGAGAATTTTATAAAATAATTGGGAAACATTCTTTAAAAGCCTTATCAGTGTTTTTAATTCTTAAAGGCCTAAAATCAGGAGTTTGGGGGCAATTTCTGTAGAGCGTAAAATTGAGTTGTTACTGAATCTGACACTTTGAGAGTTATTAGAGCAAATAAAATGAGTGGTTTTTTCACAGGTTCAAAAAGGCAATAGAAATTATTTCAATGACTGAACAAATAGGAGTAATTCCTACTGCCAACAGTACAATAAACCTAAAAAATAATACACATATGGTTGTGATGTATTTCACTTTTAGAATAAAATAGTATTAAATGTTTTGAGCAGTTGCCTTGACAATAAAGGCTTGGTATAAATTGTCCATTTTAATTTTTGTATAAAATATCTAGTTTAAAGTTAATACAGTTTAACTCATTTCATTCTGATTTAGTGCATCAAACTAGATCCTCAATTACAGGTTTGGAACAATTGAAAAACCTCTGCTACTTGCTATCTGTTTGGCGGCCAACTATCGAACACCTTACTGTTTTGTCATGAACTCTTGGAGAACAGGTTTGTGGTTACTGCTTTGAAATATTCATTTGGTAGCAGGACCACTAGATTTTGGATGAGTTTTGAGACAAAGTTCAGCTAATAAGGCATTTGCCAAGCTTTTCACAAAGGCAAGCTAACCCTGCTCATGTTTCAACATCAGCAGATGGAAATATGCCCCATACTGAAAGCTGAGGAGGTGTGTTAAACCTGGAGATCTTACAAGCTTGGGAGTGATGAAGCTAAATGGTGCAATAGTGCTCCCAATTGAGAATGGGCTCATGTGGAATTCAGTCATATCATACTTGTCTTTGCTTGCAAAGGACTTATCCTTATGAAAAATCAGAGTGAAATACATCAGTGATTTAATGTAAGGGAGCCTGTTTTCACTGTCTGAGCTGTGATTGTTGGACTGATGGATATAAAACAGGCTGTTCTTGCTGGAGATAGCTGGGGAAGAGAGGAAGTGTGGTGCTCTGAAAGTCCCACATCTGATTGCAGTAGCTTTATTTAGAAAACTGGGCACGCTTCACATTTAAAAGCAAATGAACAAACTGAATTTTTCCTTAGTGAAATAAGCTTAACATAATAGTATCAAGCAAATGGAATGGACCATTTTTCTAAATTTATTGCTGCCTTGTTAGTAACTTTGTCTTTTATGTGTGTATTAATTAAGTGATGTTTTTCATCTGGATTCATATGTTATAGCCTGAGGTGGCCTGTCCTTTCTGGCTTGCCCTGCCTTAAATATTGTTTTGCTTTGTCCTCTAAAATGTGAATATGGAATTGGACTTAAGCTTGTGTAGCTCTAAGAGTTGAATTAAGCTGCCATTAGGAAACTTCATCCATGCAATCATATATGTACGGTCAAAGATGAGCAGGAATTCAGGATAATTTTGTAAATAAAACATTGTGAGCAGAGCCTTTTGTTTTATATTTCCATTGCACAGTTGATTTTTAAAAGGATTTCTTTGCAGTCCTATGTGTTCAAATAATATCAACACATACCTCATATTCCCAGTAGTGATACCTGTGTTGCACAAAGCAGTGCAATGTATTGAATACAATTTAAGATGCCTCCTAGGCTCTTGTTCCTGCTTTCAGCTTTGTAATTTGTCATTGAGACCACTTTAAACATCTGGTTTTGCTGCCCAAAGAAACAAACAAAATCTCCTTTCTAATGACGTGTGTTCTTTCTTTTCTGTCCTCAGCTATGGGATTAAAGAACAGTAGTAACTCATAGGTTACAGACAGATTCTTTAGATTCTTTTTTATGCAGCTACTGTAATGTAAATATAGGAGTACAAGTGTTTGTTTCTATATTTGGGATGCAGTCAACAGAAAGTGTAGCTCCAGTGAAGAATCACTCATTTATTAGTTCCTGATGAGTATGGAATCTAGTATTTATCGGCTGACTGAGGTAGAATTATAATGGAAAATGGAACTATGATGTTAGTCTCCCTCAGCTGGTTCCCTTCTTGTTGCAAATATGAGCAAGGCCAAAACCATCAAGATTATTAATGGCTAAACTGATGTCCATAATCTAGTCAGACTCTGATAATGTACAGGATAGAATACAAATTAAGGAAAATATATTAAGTGTAAGAATGCTTCAATATACACATTTTCTTGATCAGTAACTGATTTTTCAGCATTCCTGGTATATAAAAACAATCCAGGCAGTTGAGTGGTCACTTTCACAGAGCAGTAAATCACTGGAGAAAAGGATGGTTTTTAAATAAGCATTTTAAAAATATAAATTATTTCTTTAACACCACCTATATTTAACCACTGTTATGTATGTTTTCTGGAACTTTTGTCTTTTTTCATTGAAATGCTACTTCTGGCTCTTATGACTGATCTGTTTGGTTTCAATACCATAGTCACAGAGTAGAGGTCTGTTAAAAACAAGCTAATGAAGGTTTTACTATACTTCTGGAATCCTGTACTTCTCTGAGTATAGGCTTTAACACAAGGCAGTTTTTCTAAGGAGATTCAGAAAATGATCTCTTACAGCAGTATTGACTTTTGTCAAGTCCTCCCACTCACAAAGCACTCACAAAGCCTTGTTGATGGTGAGAGTGAGACCCAAATCTGGGCTGTCGCTCATTAGGAGGTTATTTATTCAGGGAGTTCTTTCCTACGTAAGGTGTGCATATCTGGTGACACATTTTGTCTCATTATGTAGTAGCAGCAAAAGCAAATAATAAAAGCTTTTTAATGGCAACTACTGCTGTTAGGCTTTTTATGTTGTGTTAGCAATTGCAGGATTTTTTATCTGACTTGAGAGAAATTAACAGTCCTTTAAAATGTTCATGAAAACTATGAAAAGCAACTGGTAAAAGAAGTGAAAAGCTTTTATCTTGTCTTCTGTTGGTAAGTGCTATGTAGACACCAGTAGACTGTGTTTTGTTGCAGTGTAGCTCATTAGCTCTTTCGGTTGCTTTTGCTTTCTTAAAAAAACCCTTTTTTCAAAATTATATTGAACAACACTGAAGGGCTGACTGAACTCAGAACCAAGAGGACAAGAATTCATTTCAGCTTACTGGGCTCAGTTCAGGAATGACTGGGGTGGAAAGACTCTGGCTTCCCTGGGAGGGATCTGCTCTGAAAGTATTTGGAAGGCGTGAGGGGTTGTCAAGCGTGTGGTGAGAAGTCCAAGCACAGAAGAGTAAGTCTTTTGAGTAATAAAAGTGTTCTAGAATTCCTAGAAATATTAAAATTTTGTCAGTTATTTAAATAAAAAAATGTCCTGGTACTATTTTTTAGCAAGAGACTAGGAAAAGTAATGTTCTAGAAGAATTCTCCAGTTTTAATCAGTGGCTTCTGCTTTACAGTGTTTATCCTTTTCAGTCAAGCTTATCAAATGGGTTGGATGAGAAAGGCAGTATTAGGCCATTCTGGGTGAGGCTCTAAGCAATCTGATCCCATGTCAGAGAGTTGGAACTAGATTATCATTATGGTCCCTTCCAACCCATTTCCCCCAAACCCCCACTTTTTTTATTTTTTTTTAAATCTTTTTTTGCAGTTGAGAAACACCAATACCCACTGAAGTGGGGCTATGAGGTTTTACCATTTTGTGTTGTCTTCCTATTATCTTCCCCTTGTGAGACTTCAAGGTGGTCACAGGATGTGGGAAAAATAACCCAGACTGAACTGAAGATTAAGAAACATTTTTCTGTTCAGCAAAACCCCAGCTAGGCTGTTCAGCTCCTCCAGATTTTGCTTTAAAATTGTGTGTCAGGGTGTTTGAATTGCAGATCTGTGTGCTTCTGAGTGAGGTGCTGACCTTGGATGGGAAAATGTTACTTTACTGATAGGTAGTTTGCTTTTCTTAGCTTACCTTTGTGGAGAAGTAGTTAACAGATTACCAATGTCCACATCAGCTCATCACAATGAAAGTCAATAGATACCGTGTGAATGTGATTTTTTTTTTTTTCCTCTCCCAATTCTGACTCTGATAGTGACAAAACACCACTTATTGGATCTTCTTTATCACTAATAAAAATGGGCACAGAATCTCAGTGTAGAATGTCTGAAGTGGCTTTAAAAATACTTGGTAAATGTTGCTGAAA
Source organism: Muscicapa striata striata (assembly GCA_030060385.1). Lineage (NCBI taxonomy): Eukaryota > Metazoa > Chordata > Aves > Passeriformes > Muscicapidae > Muscicapa > Muscicapa striata. The sequence goes on from JAREIS010000046.1 coordinate 6,662,013, forward strand.
TAATTACATTCAGGACAATGATTCTTTTTAGTGTCTCGTTCTGGGATTATTAGTAGTGCAGAATAGTTGGTGTGCCTGCTTCTATCTTCATATTTAATGTACTTTATAAGTATCCATGTAAATTTGTGGCTGAAATGCTTGATGTGTATGTATCCCTTTCTCTCTCAGCCTGTCATTCACAGTTGTGACCTCTGGCTGAAGCCTGAAGTTTTAGAATTTTGCAGTGAACAAACCTCTTATCCTGAGCTGTGAAACAGGAGTGCTGGGTGACTTTTGCATTTCAAGCCACTGAGAGTGATGTTTTGTTTTGTAACATTCTGGGATTTCATGGGAGTGAATGAAGTGCTAAGTAACCCTGTAGTGCAAAATACAGCTGCTTAGTTCAGAATCCATACTCTCACAACCAAGAAAAACAAGAAACATCTCTCTCTCAGGATCCTGTAAGCCAGCTTACCACAGGAGGACAAATGTCTGATTCAAAATCCAATTATATTCTTGTTGTAGCATGATTTTTGCCATTGCTATATCATCCATTCTTGCTATAAATAGTTTAATATGAAGGCCCAGATTTTTACAGCAAGGTTTCTCCATTCAGCATAAAAGGTCTGGCTTTTCCTATTCATTCTGTTCACAATGGCTGCATGCCTGGGGATTCTGAAAAATGTCATCTCTCCTGACAGCATCCATTTGCAAGTGGGAGATCTTGACAAGTTAATGTGTTGTGCTCTGTCCAGGACAGTGAGGGAAAGGAAGGGCAGGTGGAAAGGACCATTTGTGTTCTCCTTTGCCCCTCATCTCAAAGTGGGATTATTTTGCTATTGGTTTTCTCTTCACAGGAAATCAAAATAATGATCTCAGACTTATTCTTAGCTGTTTAGGTTGTATAAGTAGAACAGGTGAAGTTTATTCACAAAGACACTTTTGATTGACCTTCCAAACAAAGGGCCTTTATGAAGTTCCCCTGTACAAGCACGTTTTATTTATTACTTCAGTCCATCAAGTGATATGAGGAAGAGGAATTTCCTAGGCTTTTTACAGCTGGATTTTTTAACAGTTGGACTGTGACTTTCAGAAAAAAATCGAGGATGAAAACATTTTCGGTAGTTGCAGGCATGCAAGTGCTTGCATGTGGAGGACGTCAAGGTGTTGGCCCCTGGGAAGCAGTGCAGTCTCTGACCCTGAGGCGTGCTCGGGGCTGCACAAATGCACAGCAGTGAGGTGGCTTCTGCTGCAGAGAGACAGCCCTTGTTTAGGGCTGCCTTGAGCAGATGGTTACAAAGAGGCAGCTGAGAGAGCATAAGGAGGGAAGCATAGTCTGATCTGGCTCCTGTTGTCCTGTGAAAACTATCAATGTGAAATTTGTGTTCTTTCCCATTGCACATGTGAAAAGGAACAGCAATTGCAGTACATATTAGCAAACATAAGCAGTAAAAAGCTGTGGTAGTACTCTAGAAATAAGTGGGATGTCTTAATACTATACACACATGTTGACACAGACACTGTATTTAAAACAACTTCACTTGGGGAGGGAAAGAAATGAAATGTACCTAAGACGATGGAGCAGCTTTTGGAGGAAAAAGCAATTCCATACAGCATGTGGATGCATAATGTACTTACAGTGTCAGTACTGCTGCTTGCCTCATTGTGAAGCTGTTTCACAAAGCCATCCAAACCCTCTGCTTCCACTTTGAAGCTACTTTAAGGGCTTCAAAAATAAAGAAGTATTTTAATGCTGCCTTGATGGGGATGGGAAAATATAGAATTCCCTGGTCAAGAAAATAATAGCATTATGATTAGATGGATTACAAAATGTACTATGGAATCAATTTAGACTTTAAAATGGAAAGTGCTCCACTGCTGACACCACAGGTCTGCAAATGGTGTATTTCACCTGAGTTATAACTCATAAATATAATATAATAAAATTATTTTAATTATCTGCCTCATATATTTTCTGGCAGTTGCTGTAGTCACTATAGAATCATAGAACAGTTTGTTTTGGAAGTGACCATAAAGATGATCTTGGTCTGAAGTAAGCACCACTCACATGAAGCTGTCGACATTTTGGGGATTGTTTTGACACTTGAGTTTAGGTGTTTGGATCTCAAACTCAGTTCTTTCCTCTACCTTACTGGCTAACCGGCCAGTTTGATATTGAAATAGTTCTCCATGTCTGATGGAGGTGAAACCTTGCATTAGGAGACTGTTTCAGAAGCTGCATTTACCTCAAAACTCATTCTTGAAACAAGACTGCTCACATATGTATGGTTATGTTCAAAATTACATTCTGGCAAGCAAATACTGTATAATCTGAAAAAAAATGGTCTTACATTTCAAATGAAAAGCAAATTATTGGAGTGTGTGTGTTTCATTTTTTCCCTCTTCATTTGTTTGGCCTTGGACTTTTAGAAGCCTGTTGCTCCTTTCTAGAAGTGAAGCTCTTGCTGTCTGGCTCACTTTACCCAAATACAGAAGAATAGGACCAGTTAAAACTATTGTTTCAGTAGAAATCTGGGATATGGAATAAATGTTCTAAAAAAATTTTGTCTCTTGCATGTATGTATATGTTTAATTGATTGTTCAGGTCAGGCTGTCTGAGTGTAACAAATGCAGCAGGACATTTGCTGTTGTTCCCATTCTTCTCCATGGGGCAGATTCTCAAGCTGTTTTCCATGGTAGGTAGTGGAGAGGCTTACACTGGTGCTTTGTCTTCATCATGCCTCTGGTTTTGACTGGAAACATTTGGTGGATGGAGACTGAAGTAAACTGCTGTTTTGCTCTGAGGGGCCTCTAGGCACTGCACAATTGCCAACAATAATGACCTCTGATGTCAGGGAGAATTTTCAGTATTCTCTTGTGTCATACTTTGCAAATACAAGTTCTTTTTAGCTATTTCTGAATGTGGACTTAAATCAGAAGTGTTTTGGTTTTTATCTAATTCTGCACTTGACTGCAGATTGTGTTGCTGATGTACCACTGCAGGGAACAGGGAAACAACTTTCAAATGTTAAAGCATGCATTTTCTATGATGCTGTGTACCATCCGTGGGGCAAGCAGAAGATAAGGCAAATGTTATGTTTAATGAGAGACAATTCTTCCATTTTCGTTTTCAATTTTTTTTAACCAACTCATTTGTAAGTAGAGTGGGTCTCCTTGGCTGTAATACCATTAAGTGAAACTTTGATATAGTGATTCAGCCTGGGGATGGCTTTAAGTGCCTGTGTCTTACTTCTAGTACTTCTGTGCTCCTAGTAATGTTGATGGTATACTTTTATATTGTCATCAGCTGCTCTTGGAATTCGCAGTTAGTTCAAAAATGAGCATGATGTCCAAGTATGACAAACTCTCAAACTGAAAGAAGCATTGCAAGTGTGCAGTGAGAGGACAGACAGAGTGAAGAAGCAGTACAATAACATGTTTCTTTGAATTTGGGAGGTGCTAATGTGCAGCTGAGGCCTTTGGCACTTGTGGTGCGGAAACTTTTCTATCTGACCATCCAAGAGCCACTCTTGGAATCACACGCACAACCTGAGCTGGGACCAAGGCCTCTTCATGGCCACACCTCCCACACTGAGATGGTCAGATGAGGCTTCCTTACTGCCTCGACCCTGGCTTTTCCATAGCAGAGTCTCAGACATCCGGGTCCTTAAAATAATTTCTTCATGGTGCAATAACAAAATAACAACTGAGCTGCTGCCTCTTAGGAAGGAGCCCAAACAAAGGAAACCCTGGGCTGTTGTATCCTTATGGTCTAAGCCTTGGAAAGTCTGGGCTCTTCCTGCTGAGTCACTGTCCTGTCTCCGAGTCCCCTGGCTGGTGCCACAAGTCCCTGGCCCTTTGTTATGCAAAGGGTCTGTGCCAGTTCTCAGCCTCTTGCCTCAGGCTCCTTCTACCCAGAGCTCAACCTGCAGCTCTCACTGCAGCTGCTCATTGAGCTACCTGTACTGAATGTATTCCTGAACCCTTGGAAAAGACAAATATTACTGGTGATAGTGGCATGAAACATCAGAAGTAAATTCCCTTTTAGAGATTAGGGCATGTGTATCCAATTCTGTCAACAAATCAAGAGTTTAAGAAGAGAAAAGAGATTGTGTTTTAGGTTTTTTACTTACTTTAGCTTTTGAATTGTCTCTCGTTCTGTTTGTGCAAACTTGTGATGCTTTCCTATTCTCTGAATATTTCAGCTGCCATCTTCAGTCTGCCATCCCTCTCAGACCCTACAGATTGTCACATAGCTATCTCTTGCCTGCCAGTTCAGTCTCCACTTTATCTGCCAAGCTGATTTTGTTACCCCTAAAGCTTAGATGAAGAGTATCTTTTTCATCCCTAGATGAGGAGTCTCTTTTCTCCACCCCTGTGGAGAGCAGAGCTCACTTGAGTCAAGGTTAGCTACAACAGTTAAGACTAACGTAATATTCAATGTTGCTTTGCAAATTGTTGCCTGAAATGGGAGGTGCTGATCCTCCTCCCTGTAGTGCAGTGCTACTAAATCCCACCACCTATGCCTGATTCAGAATGAATAACCAGTAGAATGTGCTTAGGGCTTCCCACCGGTCTGGCTGTGAATGTGCAGTGGGTTTCAAGAGGCAGCCATGCTCATCTCATGTCCCTCAGCAGCTCACACATGTGACCCTTCTTGCAACCTCAAGAGCTGCAATAGAAGCAGTGAGAGTGTGCAGCCTTGGCTGCTGGGGACACAGGCAGCTCTTTGGGTTACAGGAAGCTGTTATATTGGCCATTTCTGCTAATGTGAACCTTGCATTTCCTGCTCTCACAACTGCTAGCAGTCACTAAATGATCTGGAGCATCAATTCTTCCACCTCTCTTACCTCCTAATTCCTTACCCAGAGGTCATAGTTATAACTGGTAGGGGCTGTTGCCAGAAGATTTGGTAGAATGAATTAGTAGAATGAATATTTCTAATTCTACCAGCGTCTAGGAATTAATATTGTAATGATGCATCAAGCTGCACTTCTGGGGTTAAATGTGTCTTTACCATGCATATCTAAAAATAGAAAACCTTCAGCACTGAACAAGATAGAGTTGCTGCATATCTTGAGGCCTTTTTTCTATCTTTAACAAAGAAAATCTCATAAGTGGGTATTATGTTCTACCATTTTTCCTTTTTCCTCTAATGTCTGTAAGTGCATCCATCAACTACTGATGACTTTGCTGACCTAGACACCCTATACTTTTTTTGCCTTTTTTTCCCCTTGCTTTAAACAAAAGCATGACAATAGAGTCTGTACCTAATGGTTTTAGAACTGCTATTAATCCATCTTTCATTCAAGGCTGATTGCTTTCAATCTTAGAAGTATGCTTTAGATTGTGAAAGATGTTGTGAATGTCTTTTCATTATTAAAAGGTAGATATGACTGAACTTCAGCATGCCTATGCTGAAAATAGTCTTCTATCTAAATAAAGCTTATGGTAGGTTTGAAGATGTATTTTTAAATAATCAATATTCTTACTGAGTAAATAGAAAAAAATTCTGGAGGTAAAGGCTATCACAATAGTATGCTCTCCTTCAGATATGACTGTCTCAAACTTACTTCTCTTTTAGTAAGTTGGAATTTTTGCATTTATTTTTAGGTTTGTCCTGACGAGCAAATAGTTTAATTGTCAGCATTTCTGCATTTCAGCATTAGGTGGTGATATGTGAAGTTAATGAGGAAAACTGAGATTGTTATTCACTGTACTAAACTTTCCTAAAGCCTTTATTGTTGACTGTAGAAGAAGACTCTGAAGTGCTTGTTAAGGTTCATGCTTATTTAACTGTCACCATGGATTTCTTTTTTTGTATGGAGGGCCACTTCATGGCTGGCAAACTGTAGTTAATGGTCCATAGTGACTGGTAGCAGATTATTTTGGATAAGTTTTTTGCCTGAATAATTATCAGCTTTGTTTTTCCTAGCTGCTGTTTCATGTTCCCTTACTCTCTGTTGAAATAATTTAGTACTGAAAAGCCTTAATTTTTAAAGATTATATTTTAAGGGGAGGAAAAAAAAAAGACCATGCCAAATAAAATGCTTAGATCACGTAAGTGTTCAGCATGTTGATTAAACTATCAAATTCAGATGAAATTCTATTAGCTGTGTGTGTCCATTGTACATACTGTGACTTCTGCCTTTTGCTTTGAAGAAAGCAATATAAGATACTACCTATTTGTTTGGTTTTGATTGTTTCTTTTGTTTTGGTTTGGCTTTTTTCCTGTTGACCTTTTATTCCCTGCTCTGATTTCCAGATTCCAAAGGACACAAGAATGCTGATATAAGCCAAAAAGTAGTATAAGTGAAAAGGAAGTTGTCTTAACTTTTGATTAAAAAATAATACTGTACAGTGTAGTCAGGTTATGTGAGCAGTGCTGACTTTTGGGGGAAAAAACCCACACCAGAGTGCATGCTGTTATTGTGCTCTACAGTGTTTTATGCAAAATATTGAGTGATTTTTAAAACGACTAAATAAAATAACCAGATGAAATTGAATTTGAAAATTAAGCTAGTTTCTCTATGCAAGACACAGTGATGACAAATAAAACTGGGTCATTGTTGATGAAATTCTTGTTTAACTCTTTCCTGCATGTTCATCACCTTCTTCCTCCCAGAACCCTCTCCCATGGTCAGGTTTTTATTCTGGATTTTAGATTGTTGTGTTGTCATGTCCACATCCACCTGTTGTGTTTGTTTGGGACTTTTTTTGGGGTTTTTTTTTTTTTTTTTTTTTTTTTTGGTTTTTTTTTGTTTGTTTGTTTGGTTGGTTGGTTGGTTGGTTGGTTTGGTTTTTTGTCTTTTTTTTTTTTTTTTTTTTTTTTTGGCTTCTACAAGACTGGCGAGGAGATGGGATGCAATGGAAGTGGAAGTGTGTCTAGCTGAACTAAGCTGATGATGGAGATGATGGAGCATCCCATTTAATGATGCAGCACATTTCAGTCCCCAGCTCCTACTTTCTCTCATTTTACTGAGTTGGCAACTGAGCTCTGACTTCAGTGAGTTGATCAGTTTTTCATCCACTGGAATTATCTCATTTTGGTTTTTATTAACAATAGGGTGCTCTGTACTGGTGGATCAAGATCAACCAGTGAGAGCTGTCCCCTTTGGCAACATTTCCTTGTTAATTTGGCTTATTTTGATTATTTTGCCATGCTGGTAGTAGTTAAGGAGAGTACTGCTTTGCTGCTTTTGCTGCTGAGAGGAAACTCTGTGGAAGTGCAATCTAAATAGAGCTAGTGGGTGACTGAATCAGATTTGGAGGACGAACAGGGGATATCAGTCTTAAGAGAAACAACATTAATAACCAAATATATTTTGATTTTACACCATTTCACCATCTTTACCAGATGCTTCAGTTTGCCCCAATGCAGAAGAAGTGAGAATTGGATGATCTTACAATGAAACTTTACAAGTATTTTTTATTCAGAGAAATGTAGCTGCCTTCTGCATCCAGTGTTACAATTATGTGAACAATATAATGGGAAACAGTAGAATTATCCATCTCATACACTTCAATATGTGATTGAGCTCAAAGTATCAAAAGAAAAAGCCAAGGAAAGCATAGACTGTGCCTGCAGGGATAGTGGGTGCGTGGTGGAGATTGGACAAGGTAGCAGGTAATGGGCAGCAAGAGGGAATTTGACTGCAGAGAATGAAATATAGTACAAAGGAAGAATAATTTCTAGGATAAGTCTGAATATCCCACTGTATTTATAAATGTTAAAATTGAGAAGGAAAATTGTTGCTGCTGCGTGCAAGTATACAAGAAGAATAAAGCTTCTGTGCTGACATAAGCAAGTAGGACTATAAAACAAGGCAGAACTTCAAACTTTCCTACCTACTAGAAAGTTCCTCTCATGGTTTTTTTAATTGTTATTAATCTGCCACATATGTAAACAAATTGACTGCAGCCTCTCCCTTAGCAAAGCTCCTATCAGTTGTTTTTCTTTTAATTCTGGTCTAAATAGGTTGACAAGGATTATTGTGTAAGAACAGTAAATTGAGTTTCATTAACGTTTGGAATCAGCATGAAATATAAGTGATGAGCTTTACTTCCTTTTTTGAGATTAATTATTACACATACTTTTTATGATTATTAGTGAAAGTCTTAAAGACCAGCGAATTTTGTTAGAAAAGTTACTCTGATTTCCTGTTTTTATGCTCTTGAAGCAGATATATATATATATATAAATATACATAGATATATATATAGAGAGAGTTTAGCTCTTACACTTGTTACAATACAAATCTCCCATGATAAGTAATTGTGATAGTGCTAGCAAGTACTTTCAGATTGTGCCAGAGTACTTCAGTGCTTCTTACGTGCATCTGCTAATAATTTTGTGTAGAAAAATAATAAAAGGTTATAGCCTTGTATTCAAAGAAACAAGGCAGCAGCAGGATAAAAGCGAGGAAGAAACATCCATCTCTATGTAATCTTCTCCATGAGAACATAGAAGGATATTTCATTACATGAAGTAAGCCTTCAAAGGAGGAGATTGCTTCTCATCTAGGGACAGTTCAAATGTTTTTGGCTTAAGTGTGGAAAACCCTTGTTGACTAAGGAGGTTTTGGAAGTGTCCTCATAAGCAGTGTCCTGGTAATAACATGTTAATTTATGATTGTGCTGTGGTGGTACAGCAGCTGTGTACAAGACATGATCATCTCCATGTGGGAAACTTGAATCACAAAGTGAAATGGGAAAGAAATGGGAAGGTGGAGGAGCTGACTGTGCTACAGTATCTCGGAGAAGTTGGGCTCTGGTGAGCCCCAAGCAGAACATCTTAAATGTATTAGGTGAGACAGGGCAGGTGAGAAAGAAAATGTGAAAAGTACTACACACTTCTTAGAGAAAGCTGGATTCCTAATAGCTGGAAGACACTGGAATGCAGTGCCTTGCAAAATTCTCTGGGGCTGTTGAAGTGCTGCCTGTCAGTAGATGGTGCTCTTTATATCAGCTATTTACTGTTGCTGCCTGTGTTTGGCCATGCTTTCTTATAAAAGATCTGGTAACATTCTTTAACAGTTCATTTCTCTGCATTCTGATGTGTGGGAGATTAGAAAATTGAGTCTTTTGAGGGATTGCCAAAACAAACAAAAATAAAGAAAAAAAGTGTTTTCTAGGTGCCTTTGAAACATCCCCATCCTTGAATTTTTTGAATGACTTTTGCTTGTGTTGGTGTGCTGTTTTGAATTTGGACAAATTCAGAAGCTTCCAGCATAAAACCCATAAAACAGACATTGTGGATTGAAGAATATATAACAGACTAATTCAGTTTGGCAACTGACCTATAAAACACTGTAATGGTGTCGTCCCAAATAAAATTGGAAAGCAGATTTGTCAACCACTTGTGATTTTTAAGTTTTCTTCTTTGTGTTTACTTTGTAGTTTTACCTGCTGTTTCTGGATAGATAGGAAGAGGTTTATTTTTAAATGTAATGCTTCTTAGAAAGGGCTTAAATGAATCAGTGCAACTGTGAGTTTTACCTGGAGTCATTTATGCATCAGTAATTGGATGAATATAAAAACCTGCATAGAAATGAAGATTTCCTTATTAATGTGATTTGAGTATTATTGGACCTGTCTGTATATTTTATTATTCAGAAAATATGCCAGCTTTAAAGGACAATATGTTAAATGTGTTAATTGTTTAAAAATATCACTTGCCAAAGGCTGCTGTTGAGACAAAAGCCCTGATCTGGGCAGCAGAACAGCATGGCAGAAATGCTAATGGCAGATTTGAAGTGTTTAAAGCTACATGTGTCTTTATGCTGTGGTCTTACAGAACATCAGCTACTTAGCCAAGAGTTAAATTTTGGCTTGTGAGATGGATTTGCCCCTGGAGTGAATCTTGAGAACTGCCTGCTGTTGACTGTCTGAACTACTGGTCTTTCTGCAAACAGAAACTGAAGGATTAGTGTGAATTTTTCATGTAATCTTAAACTGCAATCAAATGGTCCAGGAAAGAGAAGGGAACTGAGTTTCTTTCATACATCTAATTAAAATACTTCCAGTTCTTATGCAGTCTTCCCCGGACTTTAATTTAGTTATCTCTTCACAGATCTCTCCAGAAAAATACATATGCAGTCAACACATTACAGCAGATGAATATTGTTCCTTATTATTTCAATCAATTATTCCAATTATTTCAATTCCTTTAGCCCTTTCATCTCCTTACCACATAAGTTCCTTATATTGAGGTGAGGTGGGCATTACACTTTTGTTGGAAACCTCAGTGCCACATTTCTGTGTTGTCACATCTCACAGCTGCCTTCTCCAAGAAGATGTTGCTGGAACATTTTGAGCATATCTGGGCTTTATTTTTTAATGCTACCTGGAACTGAAGATGCAGATCTTCACTGGTGTTCCTCCTGCTTAGCCTCTCTGTAGTGCTTGCTGGGTGTTCCTGGGAATGTGTGCTGGTTTTAACACCTCAGGAAATCAAACTCCAAATGAGCCATTCCCCATCCAGTAAATGAGGGGCAAAAAAGGAGAGACTATGGGTCTCCTGTAGGAATTTTCTAAACACAAAGCAATGGAATAAGATGCACACAACAGTATTTAACAGCAAAAGGGCCGGGCCTTTGTGGATCCCAGTGCGGGGGATAAAAGGGCATTGCAGTGCTTAAGTTCTTTTATGAATTTAGGACTTAATAAGGATGATAAGCAAATACAGGAATTCCCTTATTAGGGAGAGAAGATTACTTTCTCAAAAGTAAGCAGCAATAAATTACATTGACATCAGAAGTGCTCTGCTTGTTTTGAAAAATAAGTGATGAATCTGCCTCCTAGATAATCTATTTGAGAAATCCACAGGTACTGCAATGCTCTTGCATAAATCAGATGATTGGGCTAATCTGACTCTTCTATCAACATCTGCCTTTTTTTCTCCTGTTTTTGCTGGATGTCTTATTTGGGAAGCAAGAAATTGACCTGTCAGGTCAGGCTCAGACCTTTTCTTATTTGTACTTACGTACTATAAAGTTGTTCTCCTCAAAATGTATTTGGCTCAAGAAAACATAGTTAAGAGTCAACTGGCAAAGATACCTAGAAAACTTTGATTGCTTCTGGGGTCTGAAATGCCTTGACGGCTGTACCTGCCTTCTGCATATGAATGAGCCTATCCATAAAGACTGAAAGTTGGCATGGAAAGGTTATACTACTTCTTACAGTGCAAGCCTCTTAATTGGCACATCTGCAGGAAACAAAGTTGCCAAAAATGTGATTCACTCGGAAGGAGCAGACCTTGTAAGAAAGCATGTCATTTAATAGGGATTAAGATCCTCTGAGGGTGTTGGATGTTCTCCTTGTACAAATGGACCGTTGCTGAGCTAATGGCAGAATTAACCTCACTACTTGCTAACCCTGAAGTCACAGCTTTTATAGCTCTTCTCATATAAAAATGCTTCTGTGTTTGTATGTTTAAGATGAAAAAATGAACCATCTACCTCTGATATACAGCAGCTATTAAAAAATACACAACAACTCAACAGTGTTGAGTATCTTCTCAACAGAATACTGTAATTATAAATGGAAGCAGTGAGGTGTAGTCTGTGCTGCACAGATTCATTATGTCAGGGAAATTCCATTATTAACTCCCCAAAAAAAAAAAAAAAAATTGCCAATATCATTAATGACAGCTCCCCAGAGAAAGGTAATACTGCTTTGGCAAAAGAAATATTATGCCATTAATGTGTATTTCTTTAAAAAGCATGTCACCAAAAACCACATAACCTCCACTGATGCTCAGGTAACCAATGTTGCCTGAAATCTCTGGGAAGACTAAGATACTGCTCTGTACCTCTTCCTGCCCCACCCCCGCCATTAAAGACCTATTTGTATTGTAGTTGAATCCCTAGTAAATTATTTTTATAAGCTGCTGTTAATCTACACATCATAATTTTTAACTGACACATTTCAGTTCATAGCCATGTTAATATGGATAATGTGAATATTAAACAAGTACATTTAAAACTGTCATGGTCCTGTCTAGTTCTTCTCATTTCAGGGCAGATTGTTTTGTGATTTGTACTGCTAACAATTGGTATTTGAACTGTACTTGAAAGGATACAGTTAAGTGACTGAAGAACTGTAGATAAGGTATCATCAAATTCATGTACTTATGAGTCAGATGCAGTCTCTTGATTTACAAAACAAATACTGGCTGACCAACTTCCTTTAACTCTTTTTACTAAATGTGCAAGTGTAAATTCAGGACTTTGTTCTGTCCTTCATATCTCTGCCTTTTTAGCTCTTGGTTTGGCTGCTTATTTTTATCTAAGTAAAGGGCAACACGATTTTAGTGTATTATTTATAATTTTGTGCAAATTAAGCATTTTTCCAGTCTAATTTGGCAGTGGATTTTGTTGCTCTACAGGCTGTATTTTAGGTAATAAATAATAAGGCTCTTAAATTTGGCAAAATTAAAAATACAGGTTTTCACCATTAAGTGAATTTTAAAATATCGTATGCTCTGATTTGGATTTGGACATCAAAACCTAAAATTGATGGTGCTCCTGGTCCTACTTGTGATTTTATTGTTGACCTGTCTGTCCCAGTTGTGCCTTTCAGGATTTTTGATAGCAATTAGAATGATGTTGGGCTTTTGACAAAGCTGAGGAGTGCTCTCTTTTCTCCTTTTTCATTCTGACATTTCAGTTTTTCACAGTTTCCTGATAGTGCCACTGCCATTTATATCAACCTGCATCTGCCAGTCATGATTCTTGCTTTCAGAGTGGGATATTTCATGGAAAGAGAGAACTCTCACGGGAAATGTGTCACTTTATTTATCTTTGCCTGTTGTTCTGATTCTGCCTTTATCCTGATCAGGGTAATGCTCAGTGGGATTATTTGGACAACTTTAGCTTTTCCTATTGGTGGTTATACTTCTAACCTTCAGAGGGACTTAACTCCTTCCACCAACTTCTCACTTTTTGGATGAGTCTCATTACATTTCATAACTGCCCTCCCACCTCCCTCCCTTGCAGTCTGTTTGTAATACACCTGTTTGTGGTGCTGGTACAGAAGGTGCTGCATTGGTCAGTCCTGCTGTTGCTTGAAAGCCAGGGAAAGCCTTCCACTGTTCAGACTTTGAACAAGTGGTGGTGCTGCACAGAACTGGGACCCTGAGGTGGAAGTTCCCACTTGTGCTGAGCTGGCTTTAAACACCACCAGAGCATTGTCTTGGCAGGGACAAGCCCTTTATAGACCACTGGAGGCAACAAAAAGCGGCCACTGAGTGAGGTGGGCCTTGTTGCTGTGAAAAGATGGAGAGACTCAGGAAGAGACAGGAGGCAGTGAGCCACTGCTGCTAATGTAGGAGGGAACCCTGTAGGCATTTTTTTTCTCTCCTTTTCCTTCAGAGAGAGGAAGGATAAGAACAGAAAAACTACTTTACAGTACTTTTTTCACTTCTCTCCTACCTTGCATTACTTCCCTGTCAGTGTCCAGTCTTTTCCCTACCTGGTCCTTTCTGAGGAGGGCTGTCTCTAATTTTCTTCTTTCCCCCCCAGTACCAGGAGACTGTCACCATCTGTTCAGTGGCTTTCTGATCCAATTCTAGTTTTAAAGAGTCAATCTTTTATCAGAAATCTTTTTAACATTCAGTCTTATAAAAGATAAGCTGTCTTGCAGTATTTTCCTTGTTTGTTTGTTTTGTAATAAACCCATTTCCTTTGGTTTGTTTTTTCACGTTTTCTAAGTATTAAGATTTTCAACAATGCAGATGGGAACCCAATACAATGGAGGTTTCACTGGTTTTATGTCCTCTTATTACTGTAATTTTCTTCTGTCTTTGCTGGGAAAATCTTTAAGTTTAAACTATCTGACCATCTGAGAAAATGTATTTCTAAACCAAAATGTGCCCTTTCAAGATTTTTCAATATTTTAAGATAACGCATTCATAAGTGTGGTTCTTTTTTTTTTTCCACAGAATGCAAAGCCACGTTTATGTTAGCTGTTGATTCTCAATTCTGTGTAAGCAGTTTAATATTGGAGAAGAAATTTGGAATATATGGTATTTTCTCAGCTTTAGAAATATAACTCAAGCATATTTTTAAAAAATCATGCTTATGAAATTCTTACTTTGCATTGTTGCTCCTGCTGCTTCTTGTCATAAAATGATGAAGACAATGCTTTTAGTCTTGTTTCCGGAGCAGCCTGAAAGGTTTCATAACTTAGATGGCTCCTGGAGCTGTGTAGTGAAGTTCCCTGCTTTATATATCTGTGTCAGATACACATAAAACTTATTTTTATAATTTTTAAATATATCATTGACCATTTGTAGTTTGCTTGCAGGAGGCGTTGTGTTTTGATTTAAGAAACATTTTCTTCTCAACTTGATGTATGAAACAATCCCATTTCTTTCCTTCCAGTCTCTTCCTCTAAGCACAGATACATCCATGGTTTTCTGACCCATTTTAATGTTTCCTGCCCCAGCTGTATTATTCTGTATTATTCTGTATTATTCTGTATTATTCTGTATTATTCTGTATTATTCTGTATTATTCTTGTGACAGCCACCCATACTGCTCTCTCTTCATCCCTGCTAGGTCACAGTGACCTTACTGCTTCTTTCCTTTGCTTGTCTCATACTGACCCTCACAACTGTGAGTCGCCTTTTCCCTCGAACTGCCTGACTGGGTTAATATAATGGTTTAGCATTGAGCAGTTTTGTCTGAAGCACAGCTGCAAGAATCCACACTGCTGGTCTAATAAATTATGGTGCTTCTCATTGCAGCCTTGCCTTGCTTCTGTTCTGTCCTATTTCCAGCTGGAATAGACTTGGTTTTCTTCCTAGTCACTGGTACAGTGTTGTGTTTTGGACTTAGTAAGAAAATAATGTTGGTGACACATGGGTGTTTTGGTTCTTGCTAAACTGTGGTTGCCTTGAGTCAAGGAGTTTTCAGTGTCTCATGTGCTGCCTTTGAGAAACTGTAGCAGAAGCTGAGAGGGGGCATGGCCAGGACAGGTGGCCCGAACTGGGCCAAAGGATATTCCATTCTATAAGATATCACTTTTAGTATGAAAACCTGGGGTGGGTGTTGGTTAGTGTGCTGGTTTCGCTGGGATAGAGTTAATTTTCTCCACAGTGGCTGCTATGGGGCTGTGTTTTGGGTTTGAGCTGAACACAAAGTTGATAATACAGAGATGTTTTTGTTATTGCTGAGCAGGGCTTGCACAGGGCCAAGACCTTTTCTGCTTTTCATATGGCCACAGTGGTGAGGAAACTGGGGCTGCCTGGGAGGTTGGGAGGAGACACAGCCAGGACAGGTGACCCAGAGTGGCCTAAGGGAAATTCCAGACCATATGACATCATGCTCAGGATATAAAGTTGCAAGGAAGCAGGAAGAGGGGGACGTTTGAGTGATGGTGTTTGTCTTCCCAAGTCACTGCTGCATGGGCCCTGCTCTCCTGGACATGGCTGAACACCTGCCTGCCAGTGGGAAGCAAAGAATTAATTCCTTCTGTTTGTTTGTTTGTGTATGTGGCTTTTGTTTTCCTATTAAACTGTCTTTATCTCAACCCAGGAGTTTTCTGGCTTTTACCCTTCTGATTCTACCCCTGACCCTGCTGGTGGGAGAGTGAATGAGCAACTGCCTGGGGTTTGGCCACTGGCTGGGGTTAAACCATGGCAGCCAGCAGGAGCCAAGCACTGGGGATGGGCTGGGTATTGCTGAGCAAGAGGTGAGCTGTATTGGACATCACCTGTTTTACTGGGGGGTTATTTCTTTCTCTTTCTTCCCTTCATTTTAATCACTAGTATTATTATGGTCATCATTATTATAATTTGTTATTATTAACATTAATATTACTATATTTTACTTTGTTTCACTTATTAAACTCTTTTTCTATCAGCCCATGAGTTGAATTTTTTTTTATCTGATTTGTCTTCCAATCCCACTGGGGGAGTGAGTGAGTGGTATTTACTTGCTGGCAGAGTCTAAACTATGACAGCCCTTTGACCAACACAGCTGTAACAAAATTGGTTGTGCTTTGTCTTTTTCTAGTTAAACTGAAAATCCCAGACCAGAGTCTCTCAAGATGTATATTGGAGCAGAATCTGCCTTAATGCTTTCAGCAGTGCCTTTTTTATCCATCTGTTTCATACAAGAAACTGTAGGGTCTGACTTTGGGTAAATTTGAATGTAAATATGCATTGACTATTCTTACATGTCAGGATGAGTATGTTGGCAAACCAGATGTTACAAACGGTATGGGACAGCCTTATTCCAGCAAACCTGCAGCCCTATTTGACTGAGCACCCTCATCTCCACAATCCCTGACTTTTGTAACCTGAGCAGATTTGTAAATACACAATATGTTAGTGTTGGAAAAGCACTTTCAAATAGCTAGTGTCAAAGTATGTAGCATAGTTTAAATTATGAGATTGAATCCTTCGTCACTCAAAAGTACAGAGGCCTTTTCTTTCTGGAGTAAAATATGATAAATAAAGACAAAGAAATTCTGGTGAATAAATTGACCTTCAAAGCTGGCAGGCTTGGTAAATTACACCTGGAAGGCTGAAGAGGTAACTTGTCCATCATTGCTTAGGAGGAGCAGGGCTTGATAGCTGATGCTATTCTGAATACTGAAATACACTCTAGTAATGCACAGGCTGTAATTTTGATTTGTTTATTTATTTATTCTTGAGTTAGTTATGTTGAGTATCCTCCCTGCACCATGGAACAAAGGTCATGTAATAAATATGTTTTTTCTTCTTCTTGGCAGTCATTTTTATATTTTGAGATACATATTAAAAAAGCTGGAGTTGGGCAACCTAAAAGAAAAAAGTTTGTCACAAAATCCTAAAGAAACAGGTTTTCCTTAAATATACAAGAAAAGATCAGAATACTGTAGATTTTATTTCTCATTAAATCTATATCTGGCACAAGACTTGGCATAGCATTTGGCAAGATTAAAACTATCACAGAGTTGACAGCAAAGGGTGATCTTAGGATGAGTTTAAGTCAGGAAAATTAAAAAGAAAGCCAGACCAAAGGTATTTTTTAATACATTATTTTAGTTTAATTAGTTTGAGCCTATTCTTTGACTGAGCTGATAAACAGAAATAAAGTAAACCATACAATGTTTTTCACCTGTCTAGGTAGTTAATATGTAGTTAATGGCAGGGGTGTCCTTTAGTATGTATGTTTAGGGTACAGGTAATTTTCTTTGGTTTACTGGGTTTACTCTTTTGTATGAGATCTAGCTTTCAGAGTAGGGAAGAAACTAAAAAATTAATTTTGTGGAAGGAAAGCATATTTTTAAGAGCCTTTCATTTGGAGTATCTTGGGTATGATGTTCGAAAAGTGAAAGTGCAGACATACTTTAGAACTGTTGCTTTAACCCCCCTTTATTCCTGTAACTCATCAAGTCCTTAGGAATTAGAAAATTAAACCTAATATTTGATGTTGTCAGTGTACTAATATCCTCTTTGGACTGCAGTTATAAGCTTAATGTTTCTATTGTAATTCCAAACATAGAAGAAATCAGCATGTATGTTTGCTGTGCAATGTATATTACACAGCAAAAAAGCTACATTTGAAACCATCTTTCAGTTCTGTAGGCACAGAGGGAGGGATAAGTTAAATTTGTACTCTAATTGTAATGAACTTGTACTTCAGTTATTTAACATGATGGTGCTTAAACCTTTTAAGAGGACAGTAGTTACTGAACTGAAAAGAATAGCCTCTTGTTTTAAACAAACATTGACGCTGCTTGTGTACTTTCATCTAGGAATAAATAGATTGTAAGTCTATAGCTAGCATATTTGTGTACAGGTATTTATCATTTAAGTATTTTTGTGATGTACAAGAAAAACCATTAACCATTTATTTTTCAAGGGATCATAGACTTTTCTCTAGTCTTCAAAATTCCAGTGGAAAAAAAAAAATTAAATTTCAGCAGTATCACATATAAAGACAGACAGTGAAGTTTTAATCTTGTTGTTCAGGGATTTCTATGGAGTCAGAGAGACTGCTTGTGTCTCATGGCTATTTTTACTTGTTTGTTTTTTTGATGTAATTTGAGAAGGGCATGCATTTATATCTGCATGTAACAAAAGTCACCTAACTGATAGCATAATATTGGACTCTTCATTGAAATTCAGTTTCTTCTATAACTTAAATAGCAGTAACAAGAATGCCAGAGAAGTTTGAGGGCCCTTTGATATTTTGAGTTGCATGAGGAACTGGGAGTTAGAGGGCAGCTGCTCTCCTTACAGAGGTTGTGCCTCCTCCAGACCAGTGTGGGATCCTGTGTGTGTAGAAGACTGATGAGCTGCTCAGAAAGGGTAGTGATTGGGCAAGTGCTGTCCTGGCTTTTGGGCACCCTCAACACCTCTGGAAGTTTTTTCTTCTGTGGAGACCAAGTATTTCAGTCTTCTGTATTTTGGTGGGTGGCAGCACAGATGAGACTGATTCTTTCTGGTGATTTTGTGCATTATTATGATACCTCTAAATATGGATGGTGCCAATTAGCATGTTTGAAACAGGATTCATAGTTCTGATGAGTCTATTTTTCTTCAAATCAAAAAAGGCTGGGCTAGGAGATGTGCATTGTACTATATATTCAACCATGATTTTCCTACTGTTTTTTTAACTTTGACACAGGTAATAAAAAAGGGATAGGGCCAACTGGACATGAGAAATTCAAGACACATTTGCCTGCTGGATTTTTAGGTCTGCCATAATCCCTGGCCTGAACTTACTATCTTTGCATGACATACTTTATGGACTTAATAGGACATGCAAAGCACTAGCTTAAAACTGCTTTGGTCTTTAGGGCTTCTGGTAATGAAGAAATTCAAAGCAACTTTGTAAAAGTCTGTCTGACAAAGTACATCTCAGTAAATGCTGGGATAAACCCTGGCTGGTGACGTTGAGGGAGTCTGCCATGAGTCCTAATGGAGAAGATGGGTTGAGACAACATTACCCTTCACCTCAAATTTGCACAGAGAAACTTTTCTTGAAACTTTTACACCACAAGGGAGCTGGAGGACAGTATTCTGCATGCATAGCATTGAAACAGTCATTTCAGTTTTATTCCCTAGACTCATTCCTTGACAAAATATGAAGTAAATATATACATTGATGTTCACACCTACTTACGTCAGCAGTATCCAATGGGAAACATTTATTGTTGGTAATAAATGCCCATCTGTTTAAAGTTTCTTTAGTCTTCTGGGCAGATTGTGTTGAAAAAAAAAAACCAAAGATTTAACCTCTTGGAATTTTTTTTTTTTTGCCTACTTTGTCAAAGTTTTAAATTCGTGCAGTTCAGGTAGCCTAGAACTCAGCATTCTTATATGGTTGAAAAAAGTTGAAAAAAGTGTATGTGCAAAGGTGAATTGTTTGATTAAGTGAAATGTTACTTTATACATATAATAAGGCAACCGATTTATGAATATATATTTATAAACTGCTAATCTATTGCAAAACTGAATTCTAAGGAAAGTATTGAACAATGTTCTTTTTAAAAATTACTACTCATTTATAAAAGATCAACTATTTAAGTGGGAGTCCTACTTATTTCATGTGAAGGTGATTGTAGGAAAGTTAAAGGTAAAAAGGAAGCGGAAAAACTATAGCTGCTTGTAAACATCATTCAAATTAGGAATTTTGTCAGCCAAGATGTTCAGTATGGATCAATATCACCAGTTCCATGTCCATTGCTGTGTAGTCTCCTTTTCCCAGGCAAAACCAGTCTTCAGGCTTGTTGGCACTACAAGCCTTTGTTGCAAGATCTTTTGTGATTGTTTGTGATGTGTAGTTAAGGACCATGCCTGGCCTGAGGGTACTCCTGGTCTTCTGGGATTATATCCAAACTGGGGCACAAAGGTACAGCTCTCCTGTGAGTTTGAAGTATTCAAAGTGTGCATCTGTTATCCTTTGTCTGTAGTCATTGGTCACTCTTGAAACTAATTATTCAAGTGCAGTATGGTTCTGTGATGCAAGGAACATGAATGCAATGGAAAATAATGTTAAAGAACCTTTCACTGTGTGTGATTCCTGTGTGATGTATTCGAACACCAGGGTCTTGTGTAATGGGCTGGCTGTTACTGGACATCTCTCAGAGCAGCCCTTGTTTTGCATTTAGTATTTTAATATCCTATGTAGGGGTCACAGATTAATATTTCTGAAATTTGTGTGCAGACTAAACATAATTTCTGTTATTCATTCTGTGTTCCTAGTCTGGGACTGTGAAGCTGACCAAGCCTGTGGCGTTATGGACCCAGCAGGATGTCTGCAAATGGCTGAAGAAACATTGCCCTAATCAGTATCAAATCTACAGTGAGTCATTCAAACAGCATGACATAACTGGTAAAGTATGCACTATCAGAAATATTTTACTTACTTAAAATGTGATTAATTGTTTTACTTTGCTGTTAATAGATTGGGACTGTGCCCTGAGGGTTTTTTGTTGAATGTGTGACTAGAGAGTTGCAAGGTTTAGAGCAGAGGGAGTATTCTAGCTTTCATAGGATGTGGTAAGTGATATCCTCATTTCTTTAAAAGATAGCTTCAGATAGTTCAGGGTCAATATAATAAGGAAAGAAGTCAGTCTGTATGTGGGTAAAGACCTCACCCTCTTCATTCCAAATTTAAAAAAAACCAATAAAACCCATCCTATGAGGAAAATGTAATTTGTTTAAATTTTCTCTTTCATTGAGGTGCTTGACCTTGAATTCATATTCTTTTTTGTGCCTCTCCCCACTGTTTTTGGGGAAAAAAAAAATCTTCATGTTCTTAAGTAGGATGGGAAGTGATCCCAACTGGGCCTCTCCCTTAGCCTGAAGCAGGATCAGTACAGCAAGTTAATTTCTGACGGATGTTTGTCTAGCTTTGTTCTGGAAAACTTGGAATGAAGCAGATTTTGCATTTGTCTATTCTAGTATTTTATGGTTCTTAAAGTCAGTATTTTCCTAGGATCAACCTAAAATCAAACTAAACTATTATTTCCAGCCAACAAAACTGATTTATGTCCCAAATGTGGCTTGAGTACAACCAACCACTCTTTCTTACAGTCTTTCTTTCACTGTATAGGGTGCTGCTTCTCAGTATCATGTACTTTCCTTGTCTAGTCTAAAAAATACTTATTTGTTCTATCATGGTTACTCCACAAATACACAAAGGACCTCCAAACCTTCAAAACTGGGTCTCTTTTCTTAAAATAATATATTGAAATCAAAATTTTATTGTTTTCTTATTTACTTTGGAAATTGATATTGTTTCTGGTGATCTGCTTGACTTGTTAACTCCTGCTCAGTTTGCTGTTGTTGTCTTTTAGCTGATAACTTTGAATTGGCAGGAGTTTAACAAACATAACTTGGGACTTAAATAGCAGTTTTGCTCATATACCAAATGGTAATTAATCCGTAAAAAAACTGAATATGGAACACTGATTTGTTCTTTGCAGTGGTGGTATACAAAACTGGGAATTGGCATTCAGCCATTTAACATTAAGCAGGAATTAGAGTTTCACATACAAATCTCAGTCTTGACAATAACGCATTGTTAGCTGATGTGTGTTTCAGTCACTGTCTGATCAGGTACCTGTGTACTTGTGTTGTTTCCAGTTTTACCTTCATTCCTGTTGCTATTTTCTTTGTGATAATGTGAATGATTGCAAACACACAAACGACAAACTGCCCGTATTTGTTTACTAAGCAGCCATAAGTACATGTACACACGCGTAAGAGGTAGTTTGTATTGGTTTGCTGAGTGTTAAGGTTTAGCACATAACCATTGTGCCCATTTCCTCTGTCACCATCTGCTGAATGCAGCCTGTGGGAATGTAGTCTGTGTCTCCACCCATGTGTACAGAGCTGACTGCATCCAGAGCACTCCCAGAAGAAAATGAAGCTATTTCAAAATATTTCCCAGTACTGTTTTACTATATTCTCCTTCTAGAATTAAGGCACTGTGAGATCGAGTTGAAAGGAAGACATTTTCATTTCAGCATAAACTCTGATGGAAAGCTTGGAGTTTCATTGCAGATGTGTGAAACTTTGAACTTTATAGACCTCTATGAAAAAGAAGAATTGAGATCCATCTTTCTTACTTTACACAAAAGAGGAATAGGGAAAATATTGGTACAAGTGTTAGAAAGTAAATCTGCAGGAGAGAAAAGAACTTCAATTCAGCAACTACCAAAGAAGAGATGCAATCAATATCTGTACAGATTTTATAGAAGTATAATGTGATAATATTGTGAGTGGAATCATTAACTCAGGAGGATGTTTCCAGTGCAGTTAGTCCCCAGGACTCTGATTATTTGAAATCTAATAAAGGGAAAGAACAGTGGATTTGTGGCTCAGAAAAAGTAGAACATGGAGGGAACATGGAAACTAATGTTAAGATTGAGCCAAGGTAGTGTAACTATTCCCAGGTACGGCTGTGGAAAACTGATGTGATTGTTGAAAATTTCTCTAGAATAATGTGACTTTACAGGCTGTTTTGATATGGAAAAATATGATGGAAAAGTTCTTAAAGAAAGTGACATGAAAAGGATATTTAAACTTTATTTGAAGATAAAGTTTAAGGCATGGTCATAAGCCAGGAAAATAATCTTGAGCAAACATATCTAACAGTTGTTAACTGTAGATGTTGAGAAGTGTGGCTTTTACTTGGGACTTCCTGATTACAGTTTATTGATTTGTGGACAAAGATGCAACCAAAACTATTCTTTTATTTGTGGAAATTCAGACCTTTTTACTACTTCTGACAAAGAGCAGCTGCAGATTTATAAGGAAAAAATCCTTCATCTGGAAACTTACCTAATAAGAAAGATCTTCATATTAACAGTGATCTTGAGATGTCATGGGATGGGCAGAGTGTACTCTCATCAGATTTGCAGATGACAGCAATATTTGGATACCAGTCTACAGACAGTAGGGACTGCCTGTAGGACATTGTAGGGACAATCCATTGGGATCTAAGCATGGGAAATAGACACAGGAAGGAATGCATCAGTAGGACCCTTATGAAATTCAACAAGGATGATTGCAAAGTTGTGCCACTGGGAAGACCAAGGCTCTTGCACCCCACTGCAGCTGGGGCTGACTGGCTGGGAAGTGGCTCTGGTGAAGAGGACCTGATAGTCTGGAAGACAAAGTGAGCCAATGTTGTGCCTTGCAGCAGAGAATGCTGTCACTATCAACAGGAACACAATAACCTGATCAAGAGTAGTCATTATTCCCTTTACTCTGTACTTCTTAGACTACAGTTCTTAGATCTCCTGTGCAAGTTAGGGTTAGGGCTGCAAAGATGCTCAGGGCTGGAGCTCTTGCTCTGTGACCAGTGGAGTGAAGGAGCTGGGCTTGTTCAGCCTGAGGAAGAGGCAGGTTGCTGGAGTGGGATGGGGGTGCTAGCAGCAGCCCCCACTATACAGAAGGAGGTTGTTAAAAAGATGGAAACCAACCCTTCACAGTGATCTGTGAGAGACATGAGGCTGAGGCTGAAAATAAAGAGAAACTTTCTTCCCCCATGAGGACTGTGAGCTTTGGAATGGGTTGCTCAGTTTCTATTCTGGGAAGGTTTCAAGCCCCAACTAGATACAGCCTTGAGAAATCCAATCTGATCTCATAGTTGACCTTGTTTTAAGCTGGAGGTTGGACTAGAAATCTGCTGGGGTCCCTTCCAATCTGAAACCTTCTATGGTCCTATGATTTGCTGAGTACTTACTGAGTACCTCAGATCCAGCCAGTGAAATGCATTTTGCAAAGTTAGGGAGAATTAAATACAGAATAGTCTAATAAGAAAGTGGGAGATTTATTAATACATTAAATCCTTGGATTCAGGTAGTGGAGCATGTGGTTGGCTTATTCAGCAACAGGTGGGAAGTATTTTTAAGGTGTTGGACTCAGAGACAGAACAGAAAGAATTTGAAGTAATGCTGAACAAGATCTAAGGGCACCTGACAGGAATTAGCAGTGATGGGAAAAATAAGAAAAGGAAGGAAAAAAAATTACAGTGGCCTGTACAACAAAGAAGGCAGTGCCATGGTAGGGTAATGTCGCTGGAGGCTCTGGAATGGGTGTTGACATTTACACCTGTAGGAGGAGACATAAAAAGTTGCATTGACCTTCCAGGTTTTTTCCACTCATTTTGTACTGGTGTGTTACTGGTGATAAACCTGAGAGATGGACTTTGCTTTGTGTGCATTTCTGACTTTGAATTTGCTGGGCAGCAGAGGACTGGGGAGTTCTAGAGAGATGAGTTCTTTGATGGTCTTATCCTGTACCATTGAAGCAAGTGAAGATTTTTCCAATGTCTCAGCATTAACAGGAACAAGACTGGGTGTAGAGTGACTAAAGAATAATGATTTTGGAGCACATGGTCCATTGGCAAAGTAAGAAAGCAGATGCCTAAGTAATTGTTTATGGATGTGTGATTTAGAGGGAGGAGGGTAAGAAGGAGAACAGGAAGGAGGGGAGGAAGGAAGGAAACCCTGCTTCCCTGCTTCATGTTTTGTTTTTACACCATGTTCCCCAGTATGCTAGTGCATGTCTTCAGAGCAAGAGATTTTAATGCTATGATCATTAAACAAACCTCATTTTGCCAAAGTCATACCCAAGAGGTACCTTGGTCCAATTGAAAGAATTTCATAGGAGGTACTTGAAAAGACTAAAGCCTTTTAAAATTAAACTTTTAAGAAGGAAAGGAACAGAACTCAAGAAAACCTCATTTTAGTTTTAGAAGGGACCAGAACTTTTGAATATTCATTAAATACCAAACAGCACCTTGGAAAATGAAATATGAACTGATACTGAAAACCTTCTGCAAATAGTCTTAAAATCTGTCTAAGTCTACATCTTCAAAAGATGCTTGTATCAAATAAGCTTTATTGACATAAAGAAGCTTTATGACATGACATTAATATAAAATCATGCTTTCAAAATCAACATTGATTAATTTTTTTTTCACTTGAGTAATATATTTATAGATGTTAGGGTTTATCATATCAGATTAAATGCTCCAGTTATTTAGCATTTTAGTGAAGAGATAATCTCATGGTTTAAGATACTACACTGGAATTTGGAGATATCTTGTCTCTATTTCAGTTTACTCTGGAAGTTTACTTTGGAAGCGTACCGAATCCTCAGGGTCTAAGTTATTCTCTCTCTATACAGATAAAGGGTTTTTTATAAATCAAAGTGTCGCCAGATATCTTTCCAATTTTTAGAACATATATATAATTTAAATCTGCCCTTTGTTTCATGGACCTCAAGTGAGTTTTGTGATGCAACCAGTGCAGTGACTTGGGGGTGAAAGGTGTGCAGTAGGCTGCAGGGGCCTATGTTTCATTCCTGGCTCCAGGGCAGAAAGGATGACCAAAACCGGGTGGGTTTATTCACTGTGATGAGACCTCCTGAACATATTCATCCTTTGCCATGTGTTTTGGTTGATGTACAACAGAGATAAAGATTCTAGTATTGTTAAATGTGTTGTGATGTGTGTATAAAAGATACTGAGTCAACCCAGCCTTCCTAACAGGTCTGTTTCATTTGGAACAACTTCTGCTCACTTCCTCACCCTTCCCTTGGCAAGTGATTCCAGCATTATCTTTCATCCTTCCATTACTGATGAGTATTATACTGACTCAAAATATCTCTTATGCTAATGACATAACACACCTAATATGAGGCCTGATGCAAGAAGCAAAATGTCTTCTGTAAGGTGGTCTTTGTAGGTGTTCCCACACTGTTTCTGACATCTGTCCCCTGAGAGTCGTCTCACAAATCCTACTGTTGTTACATTGAAGACTACATAAACCAGCACCTTTTCTTAGATTATCGTATTGCACATTGTTTTATTGTCCCTTAAAAACTGGTCACAGCCTACCCTTTAGGTTGTTATTGGTAGAGACGTGTTTATGGTCAGGTGTAAGACTGATACCAAGCAAAGAAGGTCTTGGATAAGGGCAATGTGTTGTAGGTAAAGTACTTAGACCTCCTTTAAAACAGTATTAAAGTTTCTCTTTGCTTGGTCCCAAACTGTAGCAAGTTTTGAGCATTCTTCGACACTGTCATAGATTTCAGAATCACCTTCATTGTGTCCAAATTGAGGTATTTCCAATAAAGTAGAAGTTACCTTCCCTGTTTTGGATGTGACAGTGCTTTTCAGCGCAGCAGATGTCTTCTGCCAAGCAGTGATAGTCTGATGTGGAGAGCAGAAGCAACTTTCATCTGCAGCCATCTCTGCAAAGCCCTTCCTTTCTCTGTTGTGCAAAGCATAAACCAGCCTTACCCTAGTCCTTATTTATGCCACTTTTCCATGCTCTTTCTGTGAGGTCTTAACAGCAGTGTTGGTTGGTGGGCTGTCAAATCAATCCTGACTACATGCATCTGCAGTTTGAAAAATAAAATAAAATTACTGCTTCACCCTGGAGAGAGCTTTTATTCTGCTGTCTGGATAAGGTCAGGCCTATTTGCAGCATTCTTTGTGGAGCTGTGATGCTTGTGTTGGAAAATGTGAAGGACTGAAGAGTTTTCCCTGTTTCATACTTGGCTGCTCTCAAATTTTTAACATGTGGAACACATCAAAGAGTGATGAATGTCGGGATAAAGCTTCTGTTTGCATAATATGTGGCAACTGTTCTTTTTGCATGGAAGAGTATCAGAAATATATTAATGTAACCCTGTATTTATATAGCATAAAATTGAAAGAAGTTGGAAAAGTAGAAATATTTTTTTCAATATTCAACCTCCTACTGACATAAAAAAAAATTGTGTGAAAGTAATCTTCTCTCATGTCTCAGCAATGGTTTCTGGGTCTGTCTTTTCAGTCAGATGATAGCTCATAAAATACATGGCAAAATTCCACAGCATGAGACAAAGCTGTGATGGCTATGGAGAGATCTAGTTTGACCAGAACAGCTCATCTGCAGTTGAGAAGAGAACAGTGAGGTGTTCTAACACTTCATGGGAGTGGTAACATAAGTATTAACATAGTTAATTATTTTCTGATAATAAACTTTTCTGTGTCTTTTCTGTGATAAATAATATGGGGAGTGTGTCAATTAGTAATGACATAGATATTTCTTTTCCTCTGTGCACAAAACAGTGGGGAGTGTTTGGTGCTCTTATTTGTTACATAAAATTCTGTGTGGAAGAAGTGATAATACAATCTGTTCTGTTTGGTAGGAAAGGGAGCTTGATGAAGGGCAACGGAGTCATTTTTGGCCTTGCTTGTTAAATTGATGTTAAATTCAGAATAAAGTTTCCATGCTCCTAATCCATTATCAGCTGTGAGATCTGCTGTGCAAGTAGCTGATGAATGTTTTGCAGAGTTTCCTGTCTTAGTGGATATTTTTTGTGTCACGCAGCTTTTCCTTGGTATCTACTTTACCTAGAAAGATCTCTCATGGTCTCAGTAAACAGTTGCTCTACAACATACTCAGAAGTGAATTGTATTCTAGCTGCCCCTTTTTCTTTCCTTCAGTATTCAGCAGAGCTGTGGTAGCTAGATTTGCTTCAGCTGATACTGCTGCCTAATGTAGAACAGAGAATCCAAATAATCTTTGAACTGAAAAGTATTATTCCAGTCCTTTAGCTTCAGATCTGAAATTCCCTCTCAACTTACTGCCAATTAGTTTTTCTGTACTCTTAGAATATGAGCATTTAGGGGAGAGAAGAAAAAGGTATATTACTCTTCATTTGAAGCAGTGTTTAATTTTTCCTTGGTACTTATTCTTCATATGCTGTCAGATGGGGAATTAATGTTGCATAATTATACATGCAATGATAATTGGATTATTCCTTCCCTCTAAAAGAAGGGTTTTTTCTTGTTTCATTTAATCTTGTTATATTTACTTTAGTAATTTTTTTCCTAACTAGAGATCATATCATGTTTTACTGTACTCCTTGGAAAGATCTTTGTTGTACAGTCCTTGTAAACGTGATCCACCGTATTCTCTACAGAACACTGATTCACATCAATATCGGGTAAAATGCACCGCCAGAAACTCTCACTATGGCAGCCAGTTTCAAAATCAATTTCTGTTCCTTACTTAGAAGAGATCTAAAAATGTGAATTAGGGTAAGGTATTGAAAAATGTTTCAAATGTCTTAGCAAAGCCTATTTCAGGAATTCTCAAACTATATTGTAAAGCTTTGTGATATTTCCTAGTTTTCTGATAAGGCTGCCCAGTGTATCTACACTGAACTGAACACTGATTGTGATCCACTGATAGAGCCAAAAAGCTTAAGAGCCACTGATGCAGCCTTTGGGTGCTTACCCATCTGTCTTAGGGATAACTCAGGCATCCACCTTCAGTGGGATTTGTAAAACCAAGGGTAAGAGGGTAAATTACTGAAGTAGTAAGTGAAGAGGAAAGGACTGCCTCCAAACAGATTAATTTAGTGGGCTTAATATAGGTAAGAGAAGATGTTATGAAAACAACCCTTTTATGTTCACCCTATTTCCTTTGTCCACCTTTTGTTTTGTGACCCTTCTCATGTTCTTGATGAAGCCTGCTTTTATCAACTACTTTGTCTTTAGGCTACTTTACAGGGATATTGATTAATTTATAAGAGTTCTAACATTTTGGCCAATATCAAAGCTCCACCCTCTCAATTTATTTCTTAGGATGTTTTTTTTCTACACATTTTTGGATCTAACTGTTGGTGATTACATTACTACTTTACCATGTTCCTTGATTGATAAAGGCTGTGGCAGAGCCCTTTATCTAGAAGCTGGACAAGGTGGAGCTCTGTTGTTACCTCCAAGGAATAGCCTGAAGCCATGCAATGCAACATTCTTAGCTCTGACAGCACTTTGTTATTCCCTTTTTTTTAAATTTCTCCCACTTGATTAATGCTGATGAACAACTTCAAGATGGTCCATAATGGTCTGGAGTCTCTCCATCCGAAGGATGGGGTCCTTAGTTTAGAACTGGCCACGGAATATTTAGACCTTTGCATGAATTGTGTGGATTCCAAGTGTTGTGCCCTGACTGAAATCTAATTAGGCTGTTATTCTGTGTTGTTTTTTTTTCAAACTTCTGCTGTATTTGTGGAGTCTGAAATAATTTTTTCAGCTTGGTTAAACTTGGTTAAACAATGGTTAGCATTGGTGAGTTCTCATTTCCCATCAAGTCAGGCTTCTCTGCAACACTTCGGAAGTTTTGGATCCCATTCTGGTGCACCAGGAAAAGAAATGAGAGATATTACAGGGTCTCCTTTCAGGTAACTTTTGCTACTGTTTAAGGAGAAATATTTATTGCCTTTGCTGTGCAACTACGACATCAATTTTATGGCTCAGTTGTAGGTAAGGAAAACTTAGATGAGGAAAACTAGACTGATTAAGTGGAGGAGTTGTTAGAGGACCATATAGTTCTTCATTTTGAAAAAGTGAATTAATTTGCTGCTTAGTGGGTGTGTGTTTGTGATATCAGTGAGCAGCTAGAGCTGATTTTTTTTTTATTTCAGCTTGTTACTTGCCAGCATGTGCTATTCATGATACAGGGATTTAGTCTTAGTGTAATCTTAAAATTATTTGGCAGTGTTCTCAGTCCAATAACACATCCAACCTCGCAGTGAAATGCAGAAGGAAGCTCCTGATATGGATGAAGCCATGACTGAGAGTTTGACTTCTATTTTGAACAACAGGAAGAATTTCTTCATTGAAAGGGCATGGTCAGGCATTGGAACAAGTTTGCAGGGAGCTGTTGGAATCCACATCCCCAGAAATTGTCAAGAAATGCCTGAACCTGACATTTAGCACTATATGGTTTAGTTGACACGGTGGTGGTGTTCGGTCAAAGACTGGGCTTGATCTTGGAGGTCTTTTCCAACCTTAATGATTCTGCGATTCTAAGTGTGTATTTAATCTCATCCAATTGCTCTGCAATATCCTGTGTTCCTTCTCTTACCTCTGACTTGCTGTTGCCTCCAGATACCCTCCACCAATGATGCTGTGATTCCAGCTTCTTCATGGTCTCTGGTTTATAATACATATGTCGACAACGACTCCAGTCTTGCACCAGGTCTCTGACAACTGGATTAAGCACACCTTTCACAGCCCTATGTTCTCAGCGGTGTTCTGGTTCCTCTGCTGAGACTCTGGGCACAGCCCACAGGAACTGGGCTGCGTTCTGCAGCTGCCGTGTCCCGAATTCCCCCGCTGCGGCTGGGCGAAGAGCCGCCTGCAGCCTTCAGGACTCCGTGCGGTGCTTCAGCCGCTCAGCGGCCCGGGCTGAGCTCGGGATGGAGCCGGGGATGCCCTCGGGATAGAGCCGGGGTTGCCCTCGGGATGGAGCCGGGGCTGCCCTCGGGATAGAGCCGGGGCTGCCCTCGGGATAGAGCCGGGGCTGCCTTCGGGATAGAGCCGGTGCTGCCCTTAGGATAGAGCCGGGGCTGCCCTCGGGATGGAGCCGGTGCTGCCCTCGGGATGGAGCCGGGGCTGCCCTCGGGATGGAGCCGGGGCTGCCCTTAGGATAGAGCCGGTGCTGCCCTCGGGATGGAGCCGGTGCTGCCCTCGGGATAGAGCCGGGCTGCCCTCGGGATGGAGCCGGGGCTGCCCTCGGATGGAGCCAGGGCTGCCCTCGGGATAGAGCCGGTGCTGCCCTTAGGATAGAGCCGGTGCTGCCCTCGGGATGGAGCCGGTGCTGCCCTCGGGATGGAGCCGGGGCTGCCCTCGGGATGGAGCCGGGGAAGCCCTCGGGATAGAGCCGGGGCTGCCCTCGGGATAGAGCCGGGGCTGCCCTCGGGATAGAGCCGGGGCTGCCCTCGGGATGGAGCCGGGGCTGCCCTCGGGATAGAGCCCTAGGGATAGAGCCGGGGCTGCCCTCGGGATGGAGCCGGTGCTGCCCTCGGGATAGAGCCGGGGCTGCCCTCGGGATGGAGCCAGGGCTGCCCTCGGGATAGAGCCGGGGCTGCCCTCGGGATGGATGCCCTCGGGATGGAGCTGCCCTCGGGATGGAGCCGGGGCTGCCCTCGGGATGGAGCCGGGGCTGCCCTCGGGATAGAGCCGGTGCTGCCCTCGAGGATGGAGCCGGTGCTGCCCTCGGGATGGAGCCGGTGCTGCCCTCGGGATGGAGCCGGGGCTGCCCTCGGGATGGAGCCGGGAAGCCCTCGGGGAGCCGGGGCTGCCCTCGGGATGGAGCCGGGGCTGCCCTCGGGATAGAGCCGGGGCTGCCCTCGGGATGGAGCCGGGCTGGAAGCGGTGGGAAGCCCTAGGGATAGAGCCGGGGCTGCCCTCGAGATGGAGCCGGTGCTGCCCTCGGGATAGAGCCGGGGCTGCCCTCGAGGTGGAGCCGGTGCTGCCCTCGGGATAGAGCCGGTGCTGCCCTCGGGATGGAGCCGGTGCTGCCCTCGGGATAGAGCCGGGGAAGCCCTCGGGATAGAGCCGGGGCTGCCCTCGAGATGGAGCCGGGAAGCCCTCGGGATAGAGCCGGGGCTGCCCTCGAGATGGAGCCGGGGAAGCCCTCGAGATGGAGCCGGGGAAGCCCTCGGGATAGAGCCGGGGCTGCCCTCGGGATGGAGCCGGGGCTGCCCTCGGGATGGAGCCGGGGCTGCCCTCGGGATAGAGCCGGGGATGCCCTCGGGATAGAGCCGGGGCTGCCCTCGGGATAGAGCCGGGGATGCCCTCGGGATAGAGCCGGGGCTGCCCTCGGGATAGAGCCGGGGATGCCCTCGGGATAGAGCTGGGGATGCCCTCGGGATAGAGCCGGTGCTGCCCTCGGGATGGAGCCGGGGAAGCCCTCGGGATGGAGCCGGGGATGCCCTCGGGATGGAGCCGGTGCTGCCCTCAGGATAGAGCCGGGATGCCCTCGGATGGAGCCGGGGATGCCCTCGGGATAGAGCCGGGGATGCCCTCGGGATAGAGCCGGGGCTGCCCTCGGGATAGAGCCGGTGCTGCCCTCGGGATGGAGCCGGGGATGCCCTCGGGATGGAGCCGGGGATGCCCTCGGGATAGAGCCGGGGATGCCCTCGGGATAGAGCCGGGGCTGCCCTCGGGATAGAGCCAGGATGCCCTCGGGTAGCTGCGGCTTTCGCCTCTTGCCGTGCCCCGCCCGTGGGTGCGGCCCCACGCGCAGCCTGCAGGGGGCGCGGCCGCACCGGGAACGGCCGGAGCAGGAGCGGCTCGGAGCGGGAGCGGGCCCGGGGCGGCGGGAGCGCGATCCCGGGAGAATCCCGCAAGAATCCCGCAGGAATCCCGGCCTTCGGGCGGCACCACGCAGCCCTGAGCTCGCCACGGCTTCCTCACCCGGAGCCTCCCCGCTCTGCTAATGAGCTTGTCAGCGCCTCGTTTGTCATGTCCCTCCTTGATTCTGTTTTTGGAAATACCAGCCCAGCTAGCTGAGACACTTGCAGAGAGCAAAGAGAGCGGAGGAGAAAGGATTTCCCCCTTCTCTACCTCCCTTACATTACAATAAAAATAAAATACAAAGATTTTTTTTTTTTTTTTTTTTATTCTTTTTGGTTGCTGAAGCTCTAAAGCAGGTGCCCTCTACTAGTCTGGGTTTGCCAGAGGAATAGCTTTCACTAAAAAGAAGTGGCTCTTGGTGCTCCGGTGGAAATTGTTTGATTTGATATAGTTAATTGAACAGGTTGAAAGTCTGACAGGGTCCAGGGCAGTGCACCTGACCCCAAGCTTCATCCTTGTTATAGCAGAATGCACAATGCAGGGAGGTCACAAGAACCTGCCTCTTCAGCAAACATGTAAGGACCCAGCTCCAGAATTTTTCTGTGGATTCTGTGAAAGGAACTCTTGGAATAAAAAAAATACTAAAAAAGGCTGGATTCTGTCCAAGTCCTTACTGCATTAAGGAATTGATTTTCATCTCTTCACCCTGCCAGGATCTGTACACCCTGAGAAGTGTTTATCTGATTCCTCAGATCCTAGTGGTGACCAGCACTGAAGAAGAAGAAGGCTTCTGTCCATCTGTGGGCATCCAGACAAATGCTTGCTACTCAGAAAGAGGAATTGACTGTGAGAAACTTGTATCTTTTAATTGATTTTGTTACCTGTGAGAAACCCCACGCTTACAAATGTGAGTCTACTGACACAAAAGCTAATGATTGATCTGAAGCATGTACATGTGGATTTATCTGTGAACCTTTTTAACAAGGTGGACTAAAAACATGGCTCCTTAAAAAAGCCCATGAAGAATAAAGTCTTCCCCTGCCCACTGACGTTTCATTAATATTACTGAGCCCCAAAGTACTTATTAGAGGCAAAATCTTGTTATACAGTAATCAACACTAAGTGTTTGTTCTCAGATAAAACCTGGGAGACTTCTGATGGCTTCTTGTTAACTATAGCTACTTGATCCAATATATGGGTGCTTGTATTTGATAGCTGTGTTGCTGCTGAAAATCAGGTGCTCTGTTCTTCAGTAGCTGCACTCTGCTGTGTATTTTAGTCTTTCTTTGGTCTTGATTTTAGTCTTTTAACCCTGCAGAAAAGGATCGGGGAAGAAAAACCACAAACAAACCCAAATTTAAAGGAAAAAAAAAAACCAGAAAAAAAGAAAACTAGAAATCATGTCAAAGCATGAGCTGTTCCACAGAAGTTTTCAGAATCTCAAGAGCTTGCTACCCATCAGGCTGTGTAGACCTCACCCTGCTTCCTGGTATTTCTGCTTGAAGCATGAGGAATTTGTGCCTGCCAGGTTGGTAAGAGAAGCCTCTAAGTTCCACAGACAAAAGTGTTGCTTCTTAATCACTGAATAAAAAACCCAAATGCTCTTCCAAGAGGAATTTGAGGTTTTGTTCAGTTTTGTGAAGCGCCAAACAATGATGCCCTTGAGGAAATGTGTATCTTTTGTCAGTGTGCCATGTGTTTGAGACAAGCTGTCAGTGTAATCCCAGTCCTGTCAGCTGTACTGACAGGGCACCTGCATTGCACAGGGCCTGGTGACATTGTGCTGCGATTACAGGGAGGCCTTTTGCTTAAATGTTTGATCCTCAAAACATGTTTATGTGTGTAAACCCCAGTCAGTCTCTCTGTAGTTTCTGTTGGGTGCAGGGAATTGCTGAACTGAGATTATTTACCTGTTTGCAGGTCAAAATCACCAGATCCTGTAACTGTTTTAGTTAGAAGTGTCCTTTTGAAACCATCTAGTCCAACCCCCTTGCTCAAGCAGGTTAAACTAGAACAGATTGTCCAGGAGTGTGTCCAGTTGGGTTTTGGATGTCAGCATAATTGTTCTATTTAATCAAGGTTTCCCTTGACTACATCTTTGAAGGTATAATTTTTAATGTTTGTTTGCATAGAATATGTAGATTTTATCTTACAAAACTTGTTTTTGATCTAAATATAACATCTCAGAACCTGAAGATGGATTAATAAGGTTATTCAAAAAACAGTACCAAGTGTACAATGATCCCAAATGGCCTATAAGGAAATGTTTGTTGCATGTTCCAATTTTTTGTTGCTGTTTTAAGGTATAAACACTGTCTGGAGAAATGCCAGGAATGTGACAATCTGTTATGAACATATCAAACCTATGAAGTACTGCAATCTAATCCACTGTCAAGCTCTAGTTGAATTGCCTTGCAAAATTGCTCGTGTCCACTGCTTTATGGATGCTCTACGCATATAGATAAAGCTTGTCATATATTGGCTTATCAAAAACAAACAAAAGACAGCTTGATTGTGATGAATGTCACCTGTAACCATTATCCTAGGCTAATCTACTGCTGAATTTGCCATCCACAGATGTGTGCAGTCCTTTTTTATGTCCCATTAAGCCGTATGCAGACCCACATCATACTAACTCATTCCAAGTCTGTCTCATGGAGATAGAAGCTTTCTGTTAATAAATGATGGTCTGCGGTTTTTTTATTACTCTCAACACAAGGAGCTACAGACCTGTTAGCCTCTTGCCAGTTCTGCCAAGAGAGTAGAACAGTTAATTTGGGCTTCTGTCAACAAAGAATTGCATTGTATAGGTAATACCAGTTATCTTGATGCTATCCTGTCAAACTAACCTGGTACATTTTTCCTTCTTTCTTTTGTTTTTTGCTTTTTGTTTTTCCATTGACAAGGGTACAAACTTAGTATTTAACAGGTATCATGCAGAATACATGCCTTTTTTTTGCCCTGAAAGCATAGAGCTTAGGATCACATGACATCTTAATTAAACATGTGCTTTTTAATTCCGTATGCCGCGTGCTGGAATGAGGCTGGCTCATTGACAGATGCCTGTACCCAGTAGGGAGACACTAATGAAAAGGGCCTTTATTGGTGTCCCCTGGTTTAGCTGGTTGTGCTGCATTGTTCAGCCTTTCTGTGTTGGTTCCCTAAGTGTAGCAGTTGATGTGGTAGTGAACAATCAGCGGGGTGTGTTAATGGTACAGGTCTGGTATAAATAATCCAGCTAAGTGTTTCTGAGAAAATTTGTTTTGTTGAGCCAAATGTAGCATGGTATATGAGAAACCCCTTCATCCCGTGGTACAGCCTCTTCTCCCTGGGAAAGCAGGCTGTCAAGGGAAAAAATGAGTTGGGAGATAGTGTAGGTAGATACATTGCATGTACTCCAAATGAAAAGCTAATGTAATCTCTTGTTAAAAAGTGAACTGAATAGCAAGGATTGTTGTAATGTACACAGGTCAGGCTGCTTAAATCTACAAGGATGCTGTGTCCAGTTGTGGTGTTTTAACTCTAAGAGTAGCGTAGAAGCAGATGGAAGGCAGAGCACAGTCTTTTCCCAAGCCTGGAAGGTGAGCACTTGTCTCCATGTTACAGGAGATGAAGCTGCTGAAAGGAGGGTTGATAGGTGACTTGATAACTGGATATAGGGACTTAGCAAGACAACAGTGTGTGTTCAAAAGCTGAAATTGGAAGCTTGAGTGATTCAGTAATCGGAAAATGAATCCTGGCTTTGCAGGTCATTCAGCAGTCAAAGTACTTACTAGGAAAAAGGGTAGACTTTGACAAATCCAACTTTTCAAAAGGTGAGAAAGGTGAGTGGAAAAAATACGTGGTAAGCCTGTGTATGTGCAGTACCCAGGCTGCATGGTCACAGGGATCCTTCAGCAGAAGTGTCAGCAATCTCTAGATTCCAGTACACTCTGCAACCTCATTTTGTGAATTTGGGGAGGGGATGATTTGTATTTGTAGTTTAATTTGTCTGCTTCTTGAGAGTCTATGCCTTTAGAAGCAAACACCCCTAGAAGCTCACATGAGCCTTGAATTAGGCACCCAACATAGCAGGAGAAACTAGTTAGCAAAACTACAGGTAAAACCATCTACTAATTGTTCTTTCTGTGCTCAACACATTTTTTTTCCTACTTGTTCAATCAGTATGTCAGACTAGGTCTAGGATAAAACTGATGTACAGGCATTCACATTTCAGGCTGAATATGAGGAGTCCTGGATACAGCCCTGTTGTAACCATCACGTTTGGAGTAAGTACTTGTGCTTAGGGAACTATGTGGTATTTCCGACAGCATCTCCTGTGGTTCAAATCTCTTATGTGTTCTTGTGTGTGACCAGAGACAAACTAGGATAGATACACATACTCTAGAAAATCTCTGAGATTTGAAGTTCTTGTCTGTCTTCTCTTTGAATTCCCTTGTTACTTGCATTTTACAAATATATCAAATGTGGCATGCAAAGATGATGTCTGTAAACAGTATATTACACATGAACCCAGTTGGATGCTGATGCATGCTCACATAGCTGCCATTCCTTTAATTTTCTTCTTAGGCATAATTTCTGTACAAGCCTGTTAATACCATCTGTTTTCCATGTGTATGTACATATTATTCTTAGAGCAGATAAGCATTTGTTGCTGAAGCTGCATGTGATGCTCTTTTGCTAGGACAGGTACCAGAACTTGCAGTCTGGTAGGAGACTCTGACTTCTCGAGCTGTCGCCTGGGAATCTCTTTACATTTGTCACTTCAGAAGTGGCTCTTGCACTGTCCTAAAAATGATAATGAAAGATAACTATTGATAAATATTGAAAAATAGCTATTAATAAATATTGAAAAATAACCATTTCTTCTGAAAGCACAACCCTTTGAGTAGTTTTTCGATTCACAAATGTGTGGCCATCAACTATGTAGTCTGGATCAGATCAACAGAAGGATTTTAGCCATGGAACTATCTTTGGCCTCCACATGCTACATGCAGTACTGCCATAAGGTTTGCTGATCTGTGTTGCTGGGATGGGACTTAGAGCTACAAAGTGCAGACATCACATCAATCTGACAGAAAGCAAGGCTCACACTTGCAGTGTTTGTTACATTTTTAGGCAAGAGTATATTCTACTTGTGCAAATGCTCTTGCTTTTTTTGTGTGTGTGTTTATGGGTTCTTTGGGTTTAAATAGACTACATAATCTCAGGGTTTGAGATTTTGCAAAAGCTCTTGTGGGATTCAGATTGTGAAGTTCAGGTGTTCTCTGATGTCTGTTCAGAATAGTTCAATGACTGTAGGCTTCCAGGAGATTTGACTTTGGTGCATGAATTTTCCTTAACAAAAGCAGAAACAATAACCTGCTCAGGTCAGAGAAAATAGTTCGTAAAACTGTCCAAGATATTTTCTTGGATTTTTTGTTTTGTTTTTTTTTCCTTGATAAGGCTAAATCTTAAACTACTGCATAAATGGTTCAAAGAGAAATTGAATCATATGAGAGTCTGATTTCCTGGACTTCATAATTTTTACATCTGCACTACTGCAGTAAAGCACAGCTTTGCCTGAACACAGCTCTCAGGCTAGTGAGGGATCACATAGAGTATTCATGAGCACTCCTCTCTGGGCTGTGAGCGAGGTGGAGCTTTGAGGCAATGGTCTGTGATACTGCAGTGGAGAAATACATTCTTTGATGCATGCGCACCTGCAGACTGCAGCTTCAACTCAAAATGTTGAACTGCATCGATTCCCACATTGCTCATTATCAGAGTTGAATTCAGTGGAGCTGTCCCTGGCTGCTGACAGTGATTAGAGATGTAGGTGATGGTTTCCAATCTTCTACAGGGACCAGTCACTGGAGAACCATGAAGGCTTTATTTTGCCAATGAATTTCACTGCAACTGGCTGGCAGTAGAGGAAGTATTGAGAGTCTTCTGTTTCAGGTACTGATTAGTGTCCATTCAAAGCACTGCAGACTCAGGAGCTAACTGGGACCTTCCAGTGTTTTTTTGTCCTAGACTTAGTTGGATTTTTTTTCTTCTGTTTTGAGACTTTTTGTCCTTCTGTTGAACAGTCTTTCTTTCCAGTAGTGAAAATCTTTAGAAGTACAGGCATGACAGTTCTCTCATTGTATCCAGCTCCACAGAGGCACTACCTGGCTTGGATGACTCTGTCTCTAAGCCTGGGGTCGGAGCATGCACAGTCTCTTGAAATGACTCTTTGAGTGGATCTGTTGAGTTGTTGCAGACTGAAATGCTTTGAAGGTTCTAACATGAGCAAATTTACATTGATCTTCATGAAGACAGCACATTGGCACAAAGGCTTACCATCACACCGTACTTTCCAGTTAGAAACTGTGGGGTATTTTTCTTCTTTCCAGAAGTCACTTAATTCTTTTAACTGAACTGCAAGTGTTTTCCCTGATGTTGTATTGAAAATCATTGAAATTTTGGTAACAGTAATTAAGCCTAAAAAAATCAGTCTGATAAAAGTAACTGACGTGGAAATTTTCAGCCTCAATGGTTGAAGTTCAGCAACACTTGATGATTATAAAAGGTGTCAAGCAGCTATAATCATAGTCATCTACACCTGTTCTGTATGTGTGTGCCAAAACATGTATTTGGTCTCCTTTGAAAGGAGTATATGTAATGGCTTATTGTTACAAGTCTTTCTATTTAGCTGCATCGC
Source organism: Muscicapa striata striata (assembly GCA_030060385.1). Classification (NCBI taxonomy): domain Eukaryota; kingdom Metazoa; phylum Chordata; class Aves; order Passeriformes; family Muscicapidae; genus Muscicapa; species Muscicapa striata. Next base: position 6,700,779 of record JAREIS010000046.1, read on the forward strand.
ACATTTCTATTTGTAAAGGGAATGTGTGTTTAGAGGGACTGTTGCTATTCAGTGCATCAAGTGTTTACTTTTTTGGAAGCTTTAATTTTCTTCTCATATTGCTTTATTTAGCAATGAATTTTTCAAACTAGGAATGCACTATCATTCCTTATGTAGAAAATAATTACTAGTAAACTATTTTATGTATTCTTTATGCATAATATATTGTATATGCAGTTTCTGTGTGTAATGATTTTCATGGATTCTCTCTCAAAACTAAGTATACATGGTTTTCAAATCTGTTCTATATACATCTTTAAAGTGATGTAGCTGTAATTTTGAGTGTGCTACATCAGACTGAAGATGCATCTAGCAGAGGATCCTCTCTGTCCAAAGGTAATGCTTATGAAGGAGTGTGAATACAGCATGAGCATATTTCCTCCTAATACCCTCCTGACTTCCCACAGTTTGAACACATCATTATTTGGACACATAGCCCAAATCTCTGTGGTATTATGTATCAGTAAAGGACATGGAACCTGAAAGCTGACATTTCCTGGTTTTTGAGACCTGAGCAGTGCAGCTTTAACATTTGTGTGTGCTGGTGGTGGTGTGTTTTGTACTGGAAGAGAGTAATATTTAAAGATGCAAGGGAGTAATAAGTGTATTTAAAAAAAAATTCAAACAAACAAAAAAACAACCAAACAAACAAAAACCTGCCAGGCTGATGAATTAGAAAACTGCTTCTCATACATGATCCAGGTTTGTGGTGCTTGATTCATTCAACAATTTTGGTTGTAAGAGTCTCAAAACTAATCCCATAAGGATCCCAAAAATCCAATCCCCCCTGCCATGGCCAGGGACACCTTCAACTAGATCAGGTTGCTAAAAGCCCTGTCCAGCCTTGACCTTGAATGCTTCCAGGAATGGGGCATCTGCAGCTTCTCTGGGTGACCTGTTCCACTGTTTCACCATCCTCACTAAAAAAATGTCTTCCTTGTATCTAGTCTAAATCTATCCTCCTTCAGGTTAAAAAATATGCCTTACTAAAAAGTTTGACCCCATCTTCCTTATGGGCCCCCTTTAAGTACTGAACAGCAGCAGTAAGGTCTCCCTGGAGCCTTCTCTTCTATAGGCTGAGCAACCACAGATTGAGATATTTCTGTCAACATTGATGGAAGTTAGCTTTGAGGAACTTGCAGTATTTACTTACAGATCCCTACTGCTTCAATACAGTTCTGACCTTCAGAGGCACCACTTCTGAAGAGCTCACAGAGCCTTTTTATTTTGTTGAATTTGATAAATGATGTCTGGCTTTCATTTCCCTGACAGACTGTTTGTTTTCACCAGATGTGCTTCAGGGCTGACTCTGTTTATTTGTTTGTTTTTCTCCTTTATTAGAGAGATAGTTAGTTGTCAGTAAAATAACAATTACAGTACCTGAGCATTTATTGCATGTTCTGGAATGCCAGATGTCAGAATGCAACTTACAGAAAAAGATGGAAACTATCTCTCTTTAGTCATAGTGGTCTTGAAAATATAAGGCACAGTAGAGTATGTTTTTTTTACATTCCATCTGAGTGAATCCTTCAGTAGTAAGCAACTATTTGCATACTCTTTATGTAAGCAAGCTCTAGCTAAACAGCATCCACTAAATCTTGTGCAGTCTATTGCTGACTTGCAAGAATTGCTGGGAACTGTTACACCAATATGATCATCCATCTGGCAGAAAGACGTTGTGAGCTGCAGTGCCATTAACACTTTTCTATAGCAAAAGCTTTGATGTGCTGGATCCATTCTGTACCTCAATGAATTACCCACAGTAAAAGAGTAGTATAAACAACTGTAGTCTGAAACACTCTCTTGTACAAACCTGCAGTTATAATTGGTAGTGAGAGACTGTGGGAAGCAGTATCTTTTGGTACTATCTCTCAGAAATATATCAAAATGATTAAATAGATTTCCCAAAGAACTTGAGGACTTGCTAATACTAGACTGATATGTGATTTAAAAAAAAACAAGCATGCAGCTTGCTGGTTTTCAATAATTAATGGCTTTCTTGAGTGCAGAAAAGTGAAGTTGCCAAATTTGACCTTGGACCAAAATCATAGCTGGAATATTGAACTTGTTTTGTTTTATGTAAACCACAGTGACGAGTCATGTAATTGTTCTCTGTAGGAGGTTATTGAGAAGTCCTTAAACTGATTGCAACTGCAGTGGCCCAACAAGGACAACAAACTAGTTTAACTCAACTTCAAATTGTTTTGCACTAACAAGCCCTGTGACTAAAATTTGTGTGTCACCTGGTTGTCAAACCACATTGGAAGTGGATTAACTTAGATGTGGGTTGGATTTGCCCTCCACAAAGTAGGTGTGGATGCCCTTGTGTCCTCTTGCAACTCTTGCAAGCATACTACATGTTCCAAGTAGTTCCTTATAGTTCATACAGCCAGTAATGCAGTAGATCAGAGCAGACTGATGTATTCTCTACTGCTCCAGAGGCATCCAGTCAGGATTTCATCTCCAGTTTTAAATATTGGTGTGCAACTGTGACCATCCCATGCAATTCAAGTTTGTGGGGAGATAGGTTTCTTTGTGCTGATTGGTCCCCAGTCATGCCTCAGGCGGCTGTATTGTGGTCATGTACTGGAAATGCTCAGTGTAATTGACCCCTGGAGAGGGGAGCTTTATCTTTGCCAGGTGTCAGGCAGAAGTTTAACAGAGCTATAAAGTTAGGAATCAGGCAGGTTCCGAACAAGGAGGCAGCCAGGGCTCTCTGCCTTTGTAAAATGGAATAGCTGTGGTCACACTATATTGACTATTACCTCTCAACAGTACAGTGAGAGGTGTGATGCTCTAACTTAAAAACCTTCTGCATCTCTTGTTAGAGGGGCCATATTGCTTTCAAACCTTGTGGTGGTGTGAATAATATAACCCTTTTCCAAACCCGTGTGCTGCTAAAGCATGTGGGGTCATAGAAATCTTTGGAGAGCCCAAGTTAAAACAAGAAAAACCTAGACTGCAGCTCTCTACCTTGACCAATACCATTTCCAGTTCCTGTAAGTATTTAAGATGATGTAGAAATAGAACTTAATGGAAGGAGAAATGATGTACTTATCACCTACCACTGCTGGACTGAATGTAGCATTTAGAGGGGACACAAATTCTTTGCTCTTCTTCTGGGATGTTAAGAAAGCTCAGGAAAGTTATACTTGTTTTTCCACTGTGTGGGTTTTTACCACAATCCAAAAAGAATAATAAAGGATACAAAATAACAATATCACCTTATCGGAAGACTTTTAAGAAGGGTACCGGAGACAGCTCATCTGCTTTTTTCATTGTAGAATCAGTGTGAGAAGATAGAAATGTAACTGATACAGAAATAATTTAGCCTTCTTAAGCAAATGCTTTTCTAGCTTTGGACAGCCTTAGGACTCTGCAATAAAAATTATTTAATGTGAATAACTATTGAGGTTTTATTATTAAAAATAATAAATAATATCCTGACATGTCATTGTATTTGTCAGTTGATGGTTTTATAGTCCTCTCTTTCTATATTGAAGCACAACTGTCGTAATATCCAAGCAGGTCCTATAACAAACAGAAGAAGAATTATGTGAAAATAACTTCGTATGTAACAATTTGTTAAAATTGAAACTGTACAATATGAATGAGAACATGAATGCCTCAGTTATGAGTAACACTTTGTATGAGTTCCCACTCAGATAGGTAAGTGTTGTCCTGATTTTGGCTGGGATAAAGTTAATTTTCATTTTAGATACATTGCTGTGATTTGATTTCAGTGTGAGGGTAATGTTGGTAACACACTGATGTTTTGGTTGTTGCTTAGCAATACTTGCCCAGAGTCAAGGACTTTTGAGTGTCTTAGGCCCTGCCCCTGTGGATTTGTACAAGAAGATAGGAGGGAGCATGGCTAGGACAACCATGAACCGGCCATAGGGATATTCCATACCATAGAACATCATGCCCAGTATATAAACTGGGGAAATTGGCCAGGAGGGGCCAATTGCTGCTGGGGAATGAGGTACTGAGCATCACCTGGGTTTTATTTTTTTCCCATTACAATTATTATCATCAGTAGTAGTAGTAGTATATTTTACTATCATTAGTATTATGATATTTTACTTTGTTTCAGTTATTAAACCGTTCTTGTCTCAACCTACGAGGCTTTTTCCTTTCCTTGTTCTCCTTGCCATCCCACAGCTGCATGGTGCTGAGCTGCCAGCTAGGGTTAAACCATGACAGTATGTAGGGAGCAACATTTTACTTTATCACACAAGTAGAATTTCTTATCTAAGAACATGGATTTCCCATTAACCCCTCTGGGATTTGAAATAGCAGTCTCTCTCTCTTTTTAAAATCATTTCATAGTGCCTGTTTCATGTAACTGAGATGATCTGATACTGCATGTTGAAGTGGAGATCTCTCTTGCTTTCAGAAAACTCTTGATTGCATTGCAGAAGTCAGTCATAGCAAGAAACATTTCTATGTTAAGAGCCTGTTTAGCTGCTCTCTAAAAAGCCATTTTTCTTGATTGTTCTGAAAGTTTTAAGGCAGACTTGAATTGATTCCCTTTTCTGGGCAAGGGTTCAGTGGAAGGTATTGCAAACTTGGGGAGTGCATTCAATGCTTGTCAGTCCCAAAATGCTGCAAGTCCAGACTGATCTCAGGAGATGCTCCTCTCTCTGTAGATGCAAATGTTCTTCTGGTCAGCATGTCTGTGGGTGTAAATCAGGACCTTTATAACGTCCCAGCATTGTGGTACTTTGTAACCTTTTCCATCACCTCTCCAGGTGATCAGTGTGGTGCTTTAAAGCTTGATGAAAGTATCTGTGGTGAATCTGAAAACTTAGAGTGGGAAGTGGCAACATTTCTTATTAACAGCGCTTTACCATTCAGGAACACTGAGAGAACAAACCATTAGGAGCTGTCTTTGTATTGACCACTTTTGTGACAGCAGAGTACTTTTCGTGTCTCTTATAGCAGTCCTGTAGAGCAGCTCTGCTGTTAGCCAGGCACTCTGTAACAGGAGGAGGCTCTTGGCTAGCAGAGAGGAGGTGCTTTCCAGTACTGGGGAAGTTACTGTGCGGAAGGTGGTCAGTCTGCAGGGTTGTAGAAAGGTGATTTACTTTGATCACAGTGTTTATCCCAAGTCTGGAATGATATCCCAGTAATTACTGTGCTTAGGTAAAGACCAAAATCTGGTGACCCTCTCTAGAAATAACAGACTTTTGTCAGTCTTTTTTTCCCCAGATCTTTTATTGCCTTTGCTGTAAAGCTGTTCCTGTGGAGACTGTGCCAGTGGTCTAATTGTACTCATAGGTGGGAAGAAACCAATGGCATTTTTCCATGTGTCCTGGCAGTGCTGGCTTAGAGGTCAAGATCGCAGAAGACATTAAGGGTGTTCTGAGAAATATGAGTGAACTGACATGGGCACACTCTACGACTTAATGGTCTCTGTGAATCAGGCAGAATATATGTATAAAAATCCTTGACAGCTCTTCTGACTTGTGCAATGTGATATGCAGCATGTTGCCCTTCAGAAGTAATCCAAAATTGGACTTGACATTACTGCTTTTTGAGCTGTTTTTCACACATTGTCTCTTACATGACTTCACAGAAGTAGCATTCCTTGAAGAAATGTGCTGCGTTCCTCAAACACAGTATCCCAGTCATTTACACCTCTTCTTTCTCCTTCTCATTTCCAGTATTTGAAAATGTTGGACCAACTTTCTCATAAATAAGACCTGAGACAAGGCCTAAAGCCAGCAGAGCCCTTAAAATGCCTAGAAGTGAAAATTAAATCTAAATAAAATTGCCATAGTCATTAGAAACTTAACCAGACATCTCTTTTCCATTGCTATTCATAATTTTCACTGTTGAGAGAACCAAGACATTTAAAAGTTTAGAACAGGTCAAAAACAGCAAAGGAAATCCTTTCCAGCTGCTCTGGCTTGTGCAAATGGACACCTAAAATTCACAAGGAAGGAGGTAATTTTGTCTCTCCTCTGTCCTCTGATTTCTGAGAAACCAGCTTATACTTTTACTTTTCAGGAAAAGTGAATGAATTCTGGAAGTCTTCTTGTCTCTTAAGATTGACCGAACCCCTGTGCACCAGATGTACTATGTTGGTAGAGCTGGTTGGGTTTTGACAAGAGAACTTCTGGCTCTGTAATGTTGCCATGTTGATGTCAGTAATGTTTCTCAAACATCATTTGACACTGCAGCTAATTAATAAGCAATTACAACAACTTTTGCCCATGCTTCTAGGGGTTCTTGCTCTTAAGGACAGGTTGCCTATGTTAGGCCATCTGTGGGAAGTAGCCCCCAATCTCTGCTCATTCCTGAAATATACCTGGAAGTTTCTGAAAAACTGTTAGGTGGCCCTAACAGGTCAGTATCATCTCATGAAATCTCAGGGGGAATTTGATAGTACAAACAACTGAGTTCCAGCAGCTGGACCTTTGTGGCAGTGGTTAATTTAATGGAGTGGACAGCAGTGGAGAATGGGTGACATCAGGTGAGCTTCAAAGGGCTGAAAGATCCCCCATGTTTTACAAGCCTAATGGGCCCCATCCTTCTGCCCTTATAACCTTGCTAATTACAGCATTTTCTTTAGAGAAATCAAATATCTGGATGCTGCTGCTGCTGCTGAGGGATACTGCAGGTGGTGAACACTTGTATTTAAACAATTTTGAGGGAGGTTCCATGTAGGTAGGTATTTTTTCGCCTGGCTCCTTGGTTTGCTCATGTCAATTGAATACATCAATATACAAATTACATAAGACTCTTGTATTCAGCACCTGCTAGTTGTGATCTTGTTAACTGTTGAAGTTCAGGCTGCCTGATTTGCTGCTTCATGGAATGGAATCAGGATCACTGTGGTTAGAAGGGACCTCTGAAGGTCATCTTTCCCAACCTCCTGCTCAAAGCAGGGCCCACTAGAGCAGATTGTCCAGGGCTGTGTCCTGTCAGTTGTATCTCCAAGAATGAAAACTCAGCAACTTTTCTGAACATTTGTTCCAGTGTTCAAGCACACTCAAAAAAGGTTCTTTGCATTTAAAGGGAATTTCCTTTGTTCCAGTTTGTGGCCATTGTCTCTTTATTCCTTCTGTCAGGTGTTTACACATGTTGGGAAACTCCCTCTGAGCCTTCTCCTGGCTGAGCAATCTCAACTCCCTCAGCCTTTCCTTACCTTACAAATGCCCCAATCTATTAATCATCTTTATGGTCTTTTGTTTGACTTGCTTCAGGATGTCTGTGTCTCTCTTGTACTGGGGATTCCAGAACAGGACAAAGTATTCCAGATGTGGCCTCACCAGGGTCGAGTAGAAGCAAAGATCACCTCGTCAGACCTGCTGGAAATGCTATGTCCTACTGCAGCCCAGGAAACTGCTGACCTTCTTTGCTGAAATGGCACACTGCTGGCTTACATTCAGCTTGGTATTCACCAGGATCCCAGGTCTTTTCTTGCTCACTGAATAACAAAAATGTTTCTTACACCATTATGAAAGGATCTTACATCATCTCATCATTTAAGTAGAACATGGCTACTGAGGGCAGATACAAGGTCCTGAGGCCATGACTGGGAGTATCTGTGTCTTGCTATATGTTGCTATATGTATAAATCTTGGCTTGCCCATCTTCAAAGGTCATCAGAAAATTGCTTGGGAGCAGACTGGAAATATCTTGATTTAGATCAGCTTCTTATGCAACTGTGCCAAAGGATTTGTTATTGATACTTCAATCTATAGACAGCTGTGCTGCTGTGATCCCACATACCATCCAGCTGATTTAGTTCAGGGGTATTGACAGGAATTCATACTGTCAGTGCTCACATCTGGCTTAACCAGAGAAGCTTTGCAGTCTAAAAAAGCTTCAGAAAAGAACTTGTTTCAGTGGGAAGAGAACAGAAAAAAGCTGGTGAGGAAAACCAAGCAAAATGTGTATCACAAAGATTACTTAAAGGAGAATATTACAAAGAAATATAAGTGAAGAGTTTTACAAATCTGGATATTTGATTTAGAATTTTAATTATACACTGGAAGATGAAGTAAATAATTTATTAGTATCTGTCCTCACTTTTTTTTTTTTTTTTTTGGTTTATATTGCTGCTATTCAGCTCTTGATATATGAATATTATTACTTGCTGGAGTTTCACAAGACAGGTGTCTGCAACTCAGGAAAGAGAGTTAAGCCTAAATGTTTATTTATAACATAGAAACAAAAAATTGTCTCTTGTGCATAACCAAAATCACATTTGAAACTAACCCTAAAATGATTTGGCTTTTGTATTGTAAGACTGAGTGCAAGTTAATGAATGGAGATGAAGATAAACAATTTAGTACTTGACTGAGGATTCAATTTGTGGCTCAGTACTCAGAAAACGTTCTCTAGACTCTTGTGGTTTAGGAAAGTTTTTGCCAGGCTGGAAGTTATGATTTCCTTCTCTATTTTCTTTTGTGTGTGTGTGTGTGTAAACCAGTGGAAAAATTATTTTGCATATTTGTGTCTGAGCACTGATACAAGTGACAGCACCTTCATTCAACCTGTGAGAACAGTCCCTCTCTGCATCAGTGAAGTATCTTGCCCTGCACTTAACCAGTGTGTCACTGGTTCTTAATACATATTCTGTGAGTAAAAGCATTGCGCTTAGACAGTGTGACATCTGCTCACTGGGTGAGCGTTAGTCTGCAGTATTACTGTAGGAAATTCTTGTGCTGATAATTTCCAGTCTTTTCCTCTATATAAATTATTACAGGCAAATTGTCAATAAGAGTTGTAATACATTCACTAGCCACAGTTGTTGCTTTTTCTCTAATCAGATTTTATTGGTTGATTAGTGTTTGTTCAACTCAGTGCCTCTTTAAAGGAAGACTTAAAGGTGGATCATGTCATGCATTCAAATGTGTCCTCTCCATATATTCTTTCTTAAAAACAAGGTGTAACTGAAGATTCATACATACTATGGTGATTTAATGTTTGCTGTTCTCTCTGAAAGGAAAAATTTAATTTATAGTAGAAAGAAAACCCACTGAAGCTATCAGAAAGGCAATATAAAGCAAAAAAACTCACCATGTATTATCTGAGGTTTGGGAGTTTAGTACTTGTTTGATTTATATAAATTTCCTTTTCTTCCTTTTCTTCATTTTACTTCCTTTTGCTCTTTCCACACTTTTCCCAAGGCCTTTTCAAATGTTAGATCTCATAAAGAGATAAAGAGCCCTCCAGTACTGCTGCCTCCCTCTTGTGCAGACCCCAATAACCTGAGCTCCTCTGAACAGTCTCTTCCAAAACCTCCATTTCAAGACCACAAGGACCTGAGAATCACCCATTTCACTGCTAGGTGGCTCTGATTGTGAATTAGCCTCATCATTTAATTAATGTTTCATTTTAATTAGTTTGGGTTTACCTTACAGCATTTTTTTCTTGTTTTGCCCCTCGCTGCTAAATCAAATCACATTGGAAATGGCAGAATTATTCTGCCATTTTAAAATGTTGGTTGAGATTCCTCTCACAAGCAGCTCTAAGTATTGCTGTAGTCACTGGAAGTCATCCACTGACCTTAGGCTCAGCTGCAGCTAAAATTAGCCAACTCTGTGTTTTGTTAATTAGTTGCTAAATTACAAGCTTTTGGAGAATGAGAGAGTATTTTGTCCCAAGCCCTTTTCTAGACATCTGCTGCTGAACAGCCAGAGTGAGTGACACACACAGATCCCATTATGTCTAACGCAGGTCCTAGGTGTGATGCTCTGGATTAAAAAGTGAACTCCTAAATTATCATCCAGAATAGTCTCTTTTGTGATTTCTGAAAAAGCCTGGAGGCATCTGAACATCTTACTTCCCTTTTTATTTTAGCCATGAATTTACCTCAGTGCCTGCAGTCAATTCTTTATTTGTGCCCAAAATTTTCCCAATCTGAGCAGAAAAGCAGAAGGGAAAATAAGTTCTGGCTTCCCCTTCAGACTGATGGCTTTAAAATCCTGCATCCAGATAATCCACCTGCCAGGGAAGTTGGCCCTTTCTCTAGCATGTAGGAAAGGAGGGCTGGAGCCAGTTCTCTGTGTTTGGTCTTGGAAAGAGGCTGGGAGTTGACAGAGGTTGGAGTCCTTGCACCCTGCTGAGGTTTCCAAGTGCATCACAGCAAGGTCAGTGCAGCCTTACCTCAGCAGGACTGGGGCTGGAGCAGGAGCTGGGCCTCTGCACATTCTGCTGGGAGCTTGAAGATGAGCTGCCTCTGTCTTTTTGAAGAGCTCCCTTGCTCCTAGCTACAGCAGTTATTTTTATAATAAAGGTCACACAAAGTTTTCCTGCATGTTGTAGTGGAAAATGAGCTTTTATTTTTACTTGGGAGAATGAGACCCAAAGCTAGAGCCAGGGGCTGGGCTGTATGTTCCATTTGGGCCACAGTGCTGAGCTGCAGTCTTTGGTAAGGGTCCTGCACATTAGTGTTATAATACTGTTGTTGAGCCAAATGCTTTAGGTACAGAATGCAGAGTTTAAAAAGTAATGTCTGGATTCTGTTACAGGGACGAGTTGTTAAAAACTAGCTACAATAATTTGTTGCATAGGTATCTGGGTGTATTCTGATCCAAAATGACTGTCTCACAGTGTTTTGCAAGTCAAGTGCAACTATTAAATAGGAGGAATAGACCAATCAAATAAAATCCTTTTGTCCTGATTCTCCTCAGAGCTACATTAATAAAAGCTGGAAGAAATGCAAAGGAGTTCAGCAAAGTTTGGTGTACTACTGAGCCAGCAGTGCAGCAAAAGATTAATGCCTGTAAGAGTGTACATATATTTGAGTAGAGGTAACTTTTACAACAGGAAAGTTATATTTCCCATGGTTATGAAATGGGCAGCATAGACATATCAGAGGTGATGTGTGCCACTTGACAGGTGCCAGGCTTCTAATTAAAGCCCCCAAAGAGAGATGCTGGAGCAAAACATGCATCTGGAGAGATGTGTCTGGTTCCTCCTTCAGGTTAGAAGAGTTGAAGCAGTCTACAGTGCTTACCTGTGAGCATGTTGCTATTAATTTTCCATTTTTATTAGTATGAATTATTAACCTCATGAATATGAACAAAAAACCTCTCTCAATTTCATTTTTATTAAAAAAATGAAGGATTAAGATGGTATGGGTGTAGAAGAAAGCATCACTGCAAGCTGCTTGGAGATAATGTGGAACAGGAAAGAGCTAGGGATGCAGACTGGGAAGTGTTTTAATACTGTATGTACCTCAGCATTGGGATATGAAATCTTATTTTAATATTCAATAGTATTTAATTTTTTTCTCTTTTTCTTTTAAACAAAGCAGTTATTGGAAAATCTTATTAGAAAATGTAAGTTCTCAAATTCTGGTGTGCTGGAGTTTTGATGGCCCACAGACCTTCTGCAATGCAGTACAGTAAGCTGTCTGCTCACATTATGTCAGTCCTCCTTGCTTCCCACAAGTTTGGCATTAGAAGAAACTTAAAAAATGAATTAAACATGTTTCAAATACTTTGTGTAGGTTTTTTTGCCTAAATGCTGTGTGGCAGTTAGAGTAATCAGGAGGAAGAAGGGATGGCTTTCCCCAGCAGAATGAGTCAGATGGCCCCCAAGATCTCCTTCCAAGGCGTGACTGTGGTGGGTTGATCTTCACTTGACACCAGGTGCCCCCCAGATCTCTATCACTCCTCTCCTCAGCAAGGCGGGGGAAGAAAATGAGATGGCAAAAACCTCGTAGGCTGAGATACAGGCAGTTTACTAAAATAAAATGTGGTGCTCAAGCAAAGGAAAAATTCTGAAAATTTTATTCTCCACATCCCATCAGGAAGTGGTGTCTGGTGACTTCCTGGGAAGCAGGACGTCAGCACATGTAGTGGTTGCTCTGGAAGGCAAGCATTGTAAAATAATGAATGTCCTCTCTTCCTATTTCTTAGCTTTTATATCTGAGCATATGTCATGTGGTATGGAATATAATTTTGCTCAGTTTGCTGTCCTGGTTATGTCATCTCCCAACATTTTGCCCATTCCAAGCCTGCTGGTGTAGGGGGAAATGTTGGAAATACAGCCTGGATGCTGTGGGAGCGCTGCTCTAGCCAAAACACTGCTGTGTTTTCAGTGGCTTCCCAGCTACTGCTACAGATCGCAGGCTCTGAGGGCTGCTGAGGGGAAAATGAGCTCTGCCTCAGCCAGACCTCATGCTTGAAAACAATGAAAGATTTTGCTTATAAATGGATTGTCTTCTGTGTGATTTCAGGGATTTCCCAGTTCCACTTGGGTTGGTCACTTCAAGAATGAATGTCGGGGTCTTTTGGTGGCCATGTTTGTATGGTTATTTTTCTTGTGGTAATAAATGATCCCTTTTTCTGGAAGAAATCTGATTTTTGTAAGGTCCACCATTAAAAGTTACATAAAAAGTTCATGTTTAAGTTTGCTTTAAAGACTTCAGTCAATTCTAATGCTTTCCAAATTATCTTTCCCTTTCCTAATCTGTTCTGTGTAGAAGCTGTACATTATAATATACGAATGTACATTTACTGCTGAATAAATTAACAAGACTCTTGCCAGCAAGAATAAGCTAATGTGATTTTTTAAAAATTAAAAAAAGAAATGGGCTATCTAGTGCATAATGTGCTACACAGGGAGCAACATTATATTAACTAGGAATTGAAGAACTGCCTGTCCTGCTGATGGTGAACAAAATCGAGTGTGTTGACAGATTCACTCACTCCATCATGAACAGGAAAGACCTTGAGGATGTTTATTTGAATAGGGGGACTATAAATCTAGAACACAGGTACCAACAAACAATAGTCCTAGGGTTTTTTCTTAAAAAAATACGATGTGCAATATAATAAAAGCTCATTATTATATGTCTGTACTATCTTTATATATAGCTGTAGATAATATATAATCTTGTATGTCCAGAAAGTAGGTTGGCAGATGTATGTACAACAAACAATGTGGATTTATAGACTGCCTGCTAAAGGTTTGCATTTATCCTTAATTTACTTTGTGGGTCCTATTGGGTCCTTCCTGAGAGCACTAAAAATGGTTGTCTCACATTTTACAGTATGCTTGAAAAGTGCTGTAATATGATTTGTGCTTGAATTTATATTTCAGAAGGGAATTCAAGTTATTACTATTTCCTCCTATTAAAATCATCAGGTGCTGAACATGGTCATCTGAAAAACAGGACCATCTAAGAGTCTTTTACTCAAGACTTGTAAGAAATCAATATAGTTCCCATCAGTACAGTAAATTACCAACTGAACCACTTCCAGTAATCATAATGCACAGTCTCTCATTAACCCCTTCCCTTCTCTGTATTGAGATTTGTATTCTAATATTGTCTTAGAATAAATATATTATTGACTATATCTGTAAATCATTAGACATTAGAGTAATTAATTCCAAATTTTATAACTAAGGCTCTTAGGTATCTTAGGTGGCGGTTCTGTTGAAGACCCTTATTGATGATCTGGACAAAAGGATTGAGGGCATTCTTGGTAAGCTTGCAGACAACACCAAGTTGGGTGGGAGTGTTGAGCCCAAATGCATGGTTCAACAATGCCAAGTGCCAGGTCCTGCACATGGGTTACAATAACCCTACCAGCAAAGATTTGTATTGGATATTAGGAAAAATTTCTTCCGAAAAAAGAAAAAAAACAAAAAAAAACCCCAACTACTTGGCTGGAAGTATCTACCAGGGACAAATAAGCAAACTTCTAAATTGCAGTTCCTAAATTGAATATTCCATATCCATGCTCTGTTAACTCACTGTCTTTCAGTATTTTTACATGACTTCACCATTACCACAGGTTTTTGGTTTTGTTCTGTAGCATAAATCCAGTGTGGTTGTGACTGAGCTGATGGTCATGCTTGAGCCTGTCAGGAGTGTAGGAGCCTCGAAGAGAGTGGCCTGGGGAGAAGCAGCTGGGGGCAGCTAGCTGGGAGACATCCTTGGGAAGAGACAAGGAAAACTGTGTGTCAGAAAGACATCTCCTAACTTGAAATTTCAGAGACCCTCATTGAACAGGAGATACACAGCTCAAAGGACTGTATCAGAATTAAGGGAATAGAAAATGACAGTGGTATATGATGGAATGTAGAGGGGATTGGGAAAGACAGCACTAAGGTTAGAGGAAGTTTCATCAAACTAAGTAATCTGAGTTAAGTAGCTTCACAGATGCAACACTGGCATCTCAGTAAGTTTGTCAGAAACAAATTTAGAAGCAAAGCCACGTTTTGGTTTTTGCTAGTTTTATATTTGAAAATGCAGCTAAGTTAAAGATTCTGTTGAGTTACTTTTCTTTCCATATTCTGTTCATGCTTGGGGTTCAGAAGTGTGGAGGAAGGATGGGATGATGCAAGAAAACTGTGACCTGAGCGGGGCTTTATGGAAATAAACTTATTTTATTGTAGATTTATTGGCAGAAGTAAAAATAGTCATCACTTCCTCATGTTAGAATGATGTTGAAACAAGGGATGCAGATAATATTCAGAAAGTGCCTTTGTTTACGTAGCTGCTTTTTTGAGTTTGATCAGATGTTTATTGACCAGTATGACAGTGTTTTCTTTGAGAAGCTCTATAATAGAGAGGGTGTCATCCAGATCCAGCAAATAATGAGTGAGAAAGAGACTGAGAATCATCTTTGATGGTGCTAACAAATAAAAGTGTGTCCAAAGTTAGTTTGATGCATGAGAAAATTGATATGTAAGCCTTCCTATGCTTCCACTGGAGACATACTGGAGTCATGGGCTTCTTCCATTCATGTGTCTTACCAGAAGGTAATTCCAATGGCCTCATGGAGGTTTACTGGTTTTGTTAACAGGATGAGAAAGAACAAGAATGCTGGCTCAGATGTTGGAGAGCTTCCTCAGCTGGAGATCTTTAGTATTCTTCAAGGTTAAATAGTCTTCTCTGCTCCTCTTGGTCCCTATAATTAGAAACTATTGTTCCTTCTTTTTTTCTGTACCAGTATCCCTTGTGTCTCCTGTCTATTTAAGCTGGTCTCCAGCTGAGATTTTTTCATCACATCAGAAGTACCAGGCAGGTGCCAATAGCAATTTTGGGAGGCTAATCTTTGCCTAGGCTGGCAGCTGCCCTTATGCTAGCAGGTAGATCACTAAGGTATTTGCTGCTATGGTAAATCTGATGAAAAATGAATCCATTTTTACTTTCAAAGCGAGTAAGTCTTCCCTGATTAGTGATATATTGGATATCTGAAGCGGGACAAAGAGGATGGTGATGCAAGCTGCAGTTTACCAAGAGTCTGCATTAGTCTTAGGGCTATAATGATTAGTAAGACAAATCAGATCTAGCTACTTTTGCAAGAAGTGCTGTAGATTTGCCACAAGGCATTCATGACAAAGCAGCTGATGTGTCTGGTTGACTAGTGATTAGACAGGCATGAGACGGAGAGACAAGCTCTTAAATTCTCATGGGAAATGCCGAAAATGTAGGACTGTAGAAGATCTGATAGGTTATCCAGAAAAACATTATGAAGTCATACCAAATTTGCTCTGAAAATTGGATTGATTTCTGGTTTGTGCTGTTTCTTTTAAAAGATATTTCTGAACTCAGCATCCTCAATTGCATCTATATCCATTTGTTCTCTTTTCAAATCAGTTCCGCAGTTTAAAAGATCTCTTTTCCCAGCGTTCATCTCCCCCCACTACCATCATGAGGTCATTTTCATTCTGGAGGTGACTATTCTTTTTCTTGCCTCTTTTCATAATTTTGCCATTCCTCACTCTGAAGCCATAGCCTCTTTCTTTGCCCATTCTTGTTTGCATTCTTTCCTAAGTATATGATGAGAGTTTTATACTTTTGTCTCACCAGCACCTGAACAATGATATTTATGCCTGTGTCTCTGTCATGGAAATTTCTTACATGATATGTCCAAGGAGGCTTGTTTTTAAGCACTGCAGTCAAGAGAAGCCAACAATCAGCCTGTTTAAGCAAGAGGAAAGCTGTGATCAGACAAGTAAACACAAAAGCCCCACATTTGAAAAATTGGAGAAGCACACTATTATCTATTAACTAAGAATAAAATGGCATTTGCAGCATTTAAGTAAAAACTTGAAAAAAAACTTCATCTTACATAATTTAGGGTTTAGTGAATCTCATTTTCCTGTTTTTTCAGGTTTTGCGGGTAAGTAAACTTAACATCTTGTCTTGATAATCGGGTATACCTTTCATATTGTACTCAGAAGACAAGGTCACATGTCTTGGCTATATTTCATATCATCATTTGTTCCCACTAGTGGTTTATCACTTTCATCAGCTTTAAATTACTTATACAATTACAATTAGTTTTCTTCAGGGTTTTGTGTCAGCTCAGCCTCTTACTAGCTATCTGCTCTTGTTTTCCTGTATTTCTTCAGTTCTTTCCACATGTTAAATAAGCCCTTTCTTACCTGTCCCTTTGCCTGCATCACAAGAGTTCTTTCAGGGCTTCCTGTGAGGTGTCCTTCCATGTGTCTGTGGACTGGCAGTTGGGGGAAGAGCAGTAGGATACACCAGTGAAGGGAGGTCTGAGCATCTCTCATTAGGTACAGCAGTCTGTGCTGCCTTCCTTGCTCAAGGGCCAATGCCAGCCTCATTGGACCAATGCTTATACTCCTCCTAATGTTCTGTGGCATGCAATGTTTCTCCCTCCATTCAGATTTTCATCTAATCCCAGCTTGATTCAATGAGATGTGCAGCAGCTAAGTCATATTAGAAAAAATTAGGCCATCAATCTATTATTAAGCTGGAAAGTGTTTTATATTTTGTGTTTGCCCTCAGGGTATCTCGGAACATTCCATGGCTGATCTGCCCTGAGTATGAGAGGGTTGGGATTTAGGTGCTTAAAGATGAGTACAGTTACTGAGGGCGTTGTGGAGTTTTGTTTAAAACATTTGGTTTCCAGCCTTGAAACTAACCTAGGTCTTTGTTATTGGGACCTTGTGCTGGAGCCACATAGAGCAGGGAGGGGGGATGGTGGCCCATCTCCTAAGGAAGCCACTTGGAAAGCACATGGCTTAAGACAAAGGGAACAGTGTCCTCTCTGGGAACCTCCCCTGAGGCTGCGGGGACCAATCAGAGACCTGGGTTGGTGATTGACAACCCAGGAAACCAAATAGAACGCTGTTTCGCTCTCACAAATCACAGGGAATTAAGGTTAGTTTGGTCTTTTTGCCTTCCGGTCGCGGAGGTGAGTAGACCTGGGGCCCGGCCCCGGCATGGGGCCCAGCCCGAGCCCCGGCAGGGGCGGGGAGGGCCCGGCCCTGGGAAGGCCCGGGGTGGACCTGATCCGGACCCGGGATGGCCCCGGGGGCGGGGACCCGGCCTGACCCGGCTTTGGGGTGGGGGAGCCCAGCGCGGCCCCGGCTCGGCTCGGCTCAGCTCAGCTCGGCCCAGCCCGGCTCGACTCCCAGCCCCGCGCGGCGGCAGAAAGAAGTCCAGCCATCTCATCACTATGTGTGGCTGCATTTTCCCCAGCATGGTTTCAGCCTGGCTCTTTACCGTTTTGGATACAAGTTTAACTTTTAGTGCCTGAATGAGACTTTGGATTTCCTGAGCTCCCCAGAACAAAAAGCATGAAGCAAGAAGAATTACAGAAGTCACGGAATGGACACAAAGTTCTCATAGAAGGAGAGATGGAAAAGTCGCCACTGATAAGGAGCTTAAAACTTTTTTTTGGTGGGCTTTAGAGGATCGTGACTTTACTTAAATTCTTTTAAACTGTAGAATATACTTGGGGAGGTTAAAGTGCCTGAGATGAAGACTTTTTTTTGCCTCGAGAAATGGAGCTCTCTGTCTTTAGGACTGGAACGGACAGAGACATTTGAGTGAAGAGTGAGATAAAGAGACTTTTTGTGTTTCTCAGCTGCCTGCCTTTAAAATGACACCCCATGTGATTCAGCAACCCATATACAGCTCTGGAAAGACTCTGAAAATGGGAGGAAAAATCATAATTTGTAGGTTCTGGGTGGATGCAAGTTATGAGGGTGAGACACCCTCTAAGCCTAAACAAGAAGAAGGGACTTTTCTCTCTTGGGTGAACTGAAATGATTATTTAAGTGAATAACTGGCCGAAGTGTTTTTCTCTACGTTGCTGGTATGAGGAAAGGGGGAGGAGGGAATAATCTGGAAATCTCGTTCTGAAGTGTTTTGTGTTGTTAATAAATTTCTTGTACCCTTTTAAGCTTTAAGCCTGCTTTGTCTTTATTCCTAAATTTGATCCCCAAGATAAATTAAATATATTAAAATTGGCAAACCCCAGTCACACCGTGACAGACCTTTATGGTTCTCTTAGTTTAAGTACTTTTGAAAAAAATGTCCTGTTCTCTACTAGGTAGGTAGCTCCTACATCTGAGAGGTAGTGTCTGTAGTGTTGGAAAATTTTCCTGCAATGGTAGTTAAGTTCATTCTACTTGTGTCTGAGCAAATATCAGTGTATACTCTTGGAAAATGTTACTTTTGTCACATGCTCTGCTTTTGATAATGTATTATATCTGCACTGTCAGAAAATTAAAAATCTATCCCCAGTTTTTACTGTATAGCTGTGTCTCTGTTTAACCACCTTGCTTGATAAAATGGCCATCTTTTGTGTATTCTTATTAATTTCCTTTTTTAATCGTAGCTTTTTAAATGAAAATAGATCTTTAGATCAAGATCCTTCATAAAGGTTATTTCATAGAACACATGATGTTGGAAGGCACTTCTGGCAATCATCTACTCCATGCAGGGACAAGTGCAGCTCAGGACCTTGTCAAACAGGTTTTGAATGCTTCTGAAAACAGAGACTCCACAAATTCTCTGGACAGTTGGTTTCGATGTTCAATAACACAGAGTTCTTAGCAGAAATTATTTCTCTTTCAGATTTGTATAATATAGGAAGTGAGACAGGGAAGCATCCAAAATCATTAGCTGATTGTCAGGATCTTGGCCTTAGTGACTAATTAGCTTTAGTGACTGGTCCAGGAACTAAAAATATCTTTTCAAATGCATGATTGAGTATCAGAATGAAAATTATTCCAGTTGTGGCTTGGATGTTGTTGTTCTAAGTGTTGAGAGGGGGAAAGATATGGGGAAGTTTGAATTTTCACATTCAGGTCCTTTAGTGCATTCTTGAAATGATACATCACTGCCTCAACATATCACTTTGGATTTGGTGCAAGAAAGAGTTAATTTAAGGCAATCTGTGCAAGCTGCTACAGAGAGTATGAGTCAATAGCATTGTGCTTTGAGTCTAAGCCACAGAGGAACTGACATGCCAAGAGTTGAAAAAAGACGTCTCTGTTCTGTGCACACTCAACTTCCAAAGGCAGTGGCTGGGGTAGAAAAACAATTTGAATATGAACTAAAGAATTGCCCAGAGGAAGGAAGGAGTAATGACTATATCCATGGTCAAAGTGAGGTGGAGGGCACTGGATGAGATGCATGGCCTCTGCTGTCCTTTCTTATTACTGTTGCTGACTCCCTGCCCTAAGATGTCGTGTGTTGACACTCTTTAAACTGGTGTCTTGTATTTTTATTTGCTTTCAGTTGCTAATTTGACATTACAGACCATACTCTTGAACTGTTGTACATCCTTCATACATTGCTTTAAGATGTTTTAGTGTGATAAGACAATATAAAAATTGAAGTCGTTATTGCTGCTTTTATCACCAGGAAAATTGGACAGCTGGCATTGATCTGCAAGAGACCTAATTTCCATAGTTTGTTATTACATTAACCCTTAGAATTCTTCTTGTTTATGATTTCAAAGAAAGGTTTCCTAATCAAAAGGTCATCCTTTGTAGCATGTAGTGTTTGAGAGACACAGAAAGGCAGAAAATCTATGAATGCTGTCATTTTTATCTGATCAATAACATCTTGCTTTATTAATAGTAATATCCCAGTATTTTACATTGTGTCCTATCAACATCTTACAGAACTGCTTGGGAGTGAAATCTAGCAGTTTGTGAAAGGCATGCTGCTAGCTCCTTGGTTTGGGGCAGATATTCTGTGCCTCTTTAAATTTTTGGCATTTATCTTAATTTTTTAAATAAAAATAATTATAAAAAGTCTTTACTCCTTGCTGTTTTGTAAGGAAAGAGCTTGAATAAGGGCCTTATCTTGCTGCGTTGAGTAACACTTTCAAATGGGCTAAATTGTACCATTCAACCAAAAGCCACAGTAATGGTAGCACAGAGGCTGCTGTGTTGCAGAGGGAATAACTTGCTCTTTGCTATCTTCTTCTGGTTTCACAATAAGGCTTGGGAAGACAAAAAAGGGATTTTTAATAATTAAAAACCAGAGGAGGTGAAAAGTTGAGCCTGTTTTAAAAAGTGAACCAATAATCTCATTTTCAAGGTAGTACCAATGTAGCTCCAGTTTGATTTGTTGTTATTGACCAGGGCACCTTTAGATAGCAAATGTATGTATTCAATGGGAATCAAGAGTTAGTGGAGGGCTGCACAACACTCCTCCCTGTACTACCTCACAGCAGAGGTGAAGACCAAAGAAAATATATTTTGGTTTTCTTCCTAGGGTAAAATTCTGCCAATTTCCTTACTTGTTGGCTCAGCCAGTGTATAACCTTGCTCATTTATTTATAGCATAGCCATGCCCAAAAGATGGAATCAGAGTTCCACTAGAAAAATTGGGAGATTGTAGATTATTTGATTTTTTTAACATCTACAATCTGCCTGGGACTGTGTTTCAACATTAACCTAATATTAAAGGGTAATTCACAAACTGGGAGTGAATGCCTGCAAAAGCTCCTTATACTTGGGCAGATGTCTTTTTATACTCAGACAAAATATTTTTTGGGAGTGATTTAGATATAATTGATAGAGATCTCTGGGATTTTTTTTCAGATTTTGCTGTGATAGTTTGCTGTTAAGAGAGATTTGGAAGGCTGAACCATGAAATACAGAACCATGCTTGGAAATGGTGCTGCTAAACTATAGACATATCTGAATTGCAACAATATTCATCCTTGGTATATCTTAAGTTCATTTAATCTGTAAAACCCACGGCCATTGGTTTTCACTCATTTTTTTGGCATGATATTTCAAAATAGGTGAGAGTCTATTTAGGCACCTATGTCAGTTGTAGACTTTTAGAGGTTGTCCTACCTATGGGAGACCAACTGGGCCTTAAGAACAGCTATTGGTTCTCTAAAATCACACAAGTTACCTGTTTTATATGCCTGTATCTCACAAAGCACCAAAACAATACAGAAAAACAATAGAAAAGGGAGGAGCAGCACATAAATCTCTAACAGTAAGGGAGTACCTAACAGATGGAACAATATCCTCTCAGAATGAGGTATTTCAGGGCTGAGATTTTTTTCTGTGGCAAGTTGTCATGTCAGAGTGGGCCTGTTGCACTAATGGAAATCCTTGGGTGATTTTTCTTTTTGACTTTTGCTTCTAGGCCGTGCTTTGCTGAGACTTACTGACAAAAAGCTTGAACGAATGGGCATTGCCCAGGAAAGCCTGCGACAGCACATTCTGCAGCAAGTCCTTCAGCTGAAGGTGAGAGAAGAAGTCCGAAACCTCCAGCTGCTTACACAAGGTATGAAAAATAATTTTGATATGGACAGTTATTGAGATCAGATAGGAGAAGTTTGCCTGAGGGCATAAAAGGTGACTTGATGTTCTTCTACAAGAAATGATGCGTGAAAATGTCTCATAGACTCCACGTGCTTTCCAAGGGGGGTACAAAAGGTAAAATGATGCATAAATACATAGAGATGTTCAGCTGCCTGTTTCGTGTGATAAATAGGCTCCATCTACAATTTGATGGTGGTCCTTCTTAAGTGTCTGCTTACTAAGATGAAAATAATTTTATATAAAGAGCACAGGTGGAGGACTTACTGTCTTTAAAAGCATTGTCCATTTTGCATTGTTTACATTCAGTGTTAGATAAAACACTGTGTTAGATAAAACATTGTAGTTCCTGTAACCTGTTTTATAGTAAGGGCTGTAAGTGGAAAATTACCTGTTAGACTGTTCTTTGCAGATGGCTGATTCCTTCTTCATGTTGCAATAATTTTATTGACTTGAATAGAGTTGCTTCTAATTTTTGCTCCTAAAAAAATACAAAACTGGGCTCAATACAATGTCTAGATTAGAATGTAGAGAAGAAGGAGTAACAAAAAAGGTTATATATTTTTTCCAAATGAGGTTTAGATGTTTTATGATGACTTTTGTTTCTAGCTCTCTGGTAGTGGCTGTGGTAACATGGAAGAGAAGCAGTCATTGTGGCAATACTGTAAAGGAACATTTAGACACCCTCTACTATATAGCTGCTATACTTTCTCAATGTTAAATGTTGTTTGGTAGTCCAGTGGGATAGCATAAACCGTATACTTCTGTGGTGTTCTGGTTCAGTGCCTGTTGTATGTCACACTGTATGAAAAGAAACAGTTCCTCATTACATGCAGTGTATTTTTAACAAAATGTCCTTCACACATTACATTATGTTCCTAATTAAGCCTTGCTCACTGTGTTTGGGGAAAAACTCTGATTAGTTGAGTAAGCTACATTTTATCTGAAAGAACTGAAGTCTCAGCTGAATTGTTTCTTCAGGCTTGGTGTCTTGTGGATTGTGATGTGGGGTTTTAGGGTTCCTTTGTTTGGCTATGAACTGTTAATAGAAGCTCACATCATCTTGTGTCATGTCAAAGGTAGTGCACATGCTGAAGCATGAATGTCTTTCCCAGATGTTAAGAATTCTTCTTTTCCCCTTTATCCATTAATCCATTATTCCTACATCCTTTTCTTCAGTGTTGGCCAGGTTCTCTCTTCCACTGCATCTGGAATGTTACTTGAGAGTTTGATGGACTGCGAAGTTCTTGTCATCCACCATCACTGTTACAGGCCTGCTTATGAAAGTTGGGATTTAATTGATATGGGACAATGAAGACACATTAGCTATAAATTTAGATCAGTTAATTACTGCTGTCTTCCTTCATAGACTTGTATATGCCATTGTGTATTTCCTGTGTTCTGTTCTGGACACATCAACTAGTGTATGACTTAGGCTCAGTCAGGCAGCAATGACTGCCATTTCAAGGAATTCAGGGCAGCATCCTTTGAGATCTGTTCTTTGCCCAGGCAGTTGAGGATACAAGTTTGGACTTTGGTAAGAGAATGAAGAAACACATGCTGGACTGTGAAGGACAGATTAGCTCTGGGTGCATAGGTGTGTATCTAATGCAGTCTCTCTCTGCCATGTAGAGGGAATGTTCTTATGTATTCTGATCCTGTAAAAGCAAGACATTGTATGCTTTATGAAGAGCAGCACAAGCTTGACAAAAAGCTGGAGGTCTGCAGCTTTGGTTGTCTTCCCCCACAGTGGTGTTGGCCACTGTGCTGCACTTCAGAGGTACTCCAATAAATCCTTGGGGGAATGGCTCAGTCTGAGAACTTCTGTCAAAAGAATTTAATCCTTGCTTTGGTGGGGTCTGTTACAGGGTAACCATGTGAGCCAGAAAGACAAAACACACTGCATTGAAAGCTATGGTTTTCAGGGATGGGTGGCCACTAGTGTGACCACTAGCCACAAGAACTTGTGGTTGCCCTGTGTTCCAGAGCTCAGCTGGGAATGGCTGTGTGAGGGAGCAAGAGCTCTCTGTCCTTGTTGGGAAGAAAACAGTGGCACTAATCCAAATTCATATCAGTAAAATAATACAAATACCATTTTAATAAGCAAATCCATGAATGGACCTGATGGACTGTAAAACCTCTTGTCTGAAAGCCAATAATCTTCATGTGCTATTGGTCCACCAAGGATAGTATAAAAGCAGGCATCTCCCAGGTGAATTAAAACAGAGTGCTTCAGCAGACTCTGTCTTTTAAAAAGCTAGAGGAGCCAAAACTCTGTTTACTTTCATCTGCTTAAATAAAGTTGAAGTTATGGTCAGAACAACAGTTTATAAGAACATTCCCCTGTGCAGCCAGCCTGTGTTAATTGTATGATTCCAGGGTGAGGGGACAGTGAGTGACAGGATGACAGCAGTACTCCTGTCCCTTATCACCTCATTTACACCAAACTGGAGTGTGTGTCTGTTGAAAGTGCTTGATGGAAGTACTAAGGTTAGGATATTATTTCTCAACCACAGTGCAAGTTGTAAAGCTCTTTGTATGTCAGTTGTTCTCCGAAACTGGTTCTGTGCTCTTTCCCAGTTTCCATTCATATTCTTAGTGTGATTTATATGTTCCTGATCCACATTGTTACTGGAATAGCTTTCTGTAACTGGTTTGTTTAGTTTTTGTTTTGGAGAACACTGGGAAAACATTTTTTCCTCTGAAAAGCTGTTTCTCCCTTTGGAAAATCCACTCACAAAGTCCAGGTGACACTGTAGCTATTGCTGTGCTGTGCCTTGCTGTCTTCCAAAAAGAGGGGGGGAAAAGCCCTCTGTCTCTCAGTGCACAGCTCAGGAGACTGTTAGGTGAAAGAGGCTGTTAAAACCCATTTCTGAATTCATGCAGCACACAAGCTGGGTTGCAAGCAATGAGATCCTAATTCAGAACCCATTGATGTCAGAAAAAAGACTTCCACTGACTTTAGTACATACCCCAGTTGAAGCTGGGTCAAACAGGGAAAGTTTTAAAATAGCATTATGTAATAGTTACCAGATATTTTAAGTGGCTTTGTGTTCTGTTGTCTGCAGAGAAAGTTAACTTCATTTTTAAAACTCAATAGCATTCTTTTCTACTCCTAATCAGAAAGTGACTTAAAACTGTTTTATTCTTCTTCATTCAAGACACACCATCCAGTCTCTTAAAGCCAGAATAGTATGTGTTTGTGTAATTGGAGTCTTGTCTTGAGTTTTAGGAAGACATTTCTTTGGAGCACGAAATGCCTGATTGAGGCTATTATTGGTAGAAATGCTATTCCAGCCTCCACTAGGACAGAAGGGCATAGGCCCAACTACTGATCTGTGCTTTTTTCCCAGACTTAGTGATGTTGAGGAACTAATTTGACAAAATATCTTCCAGTGTCTCTTGGGGAGAGCTACACACTGTTGGAAACACCATTATTATACTGTTATCACTGTAAGCCTGACTTGAAAGATTTTTTTTTTTTTATAAAAAGCCTTACATAACTACACAGAGAAGGAAGAAGTTATTCTGAAGTTTTTCAATGTGAGTCCTGCTTTGGGCTAGCATAGAAGAGACTGTCCTCAAAGTGGTAGAACAGTGCTGTGTGTGTTTCTGATCAAAGTATTCACAGACAGCAATCTGCTCATAGGGCTGAGCTTGAGAATCATTTTTGGCTGTGGATTAAATGATAACCTGCATTTAGGATGATGTTAGGCCCCCTTCTGAGTTCCTCTGTGAGTTTCATATAGGGCAAAGTGCTACTTGAATTTATTGCCAGGACAGTATTTCTCCTCCTAGCAAAACATGTTAGAGTAAAGCTTTGTGCTTCACTGAAAATAATCTCGGCAGCTGATACATGTTGAAATTACTTCTTCACTAAGTTTTCTGCTCATCCTGCACTGATGCTTAGGCACTGAAATATGTATGTGCCCAATGAGAGTCACAGTAAGACTGATTCCCTCCCTCACTCCCTCCCTCACTCCCTCCCTCCCTTTCAAAAGTAGTTAAGGTACCTAGCATTATCACTGTATTCTTCCAGGAGTGAAATTAGAGTGCCTTCAAAGTTGCATCTCATCTTATCTAAATGCAGGAGTGATGCATCCTAGCAATAAAGAAGTCAGGCAAAAAATGCCATAAGGCCTGCATGGATAAATGAGGAGTTCCTGGGCAAACTCAAACACAAAAAAGAAGCCTTACAGAGAATGGAAGAAAGGACAGGTAGCCTGGGAGAAATGCAAAGAAAGTTGAGAAGCAGGAATCAGGTTAGGAAAGCTATGATAGAATTAAATGGCCAGAGACGTCACCAGCAACAGGAAAATCTTCTATAGGTACATCACTGATAAAAGGAAGACTAGGGTGAATATGAGTCTTCTCTGGAAGAAAATGGGAGATATGGTTACCCAGGACATGGAGAAAGCTCAACGAATTTTTTGCCTCAATTTTCACTGGCAAGTTCTCCAGCCACAGAAGGCAAAGGCAGGGGCTGAGAGAAAGAAGAACCAGTTGTAGGAGGTCAGGATCAAGTACATCTAAGGAACCTGAAGATGCAAAAGTTGATGGGACCTGCTGAGATGTATCCACAGGTCCCAAGGGATGGATGAAGTGGCTATGCCACTATCCATCATATTTGAGAAGTTGTGGCAGTCCAGTCAAGTTCCAGTGATGGGAGCCCTAATTTTTAAAAATGGAATAAAGGAAGACAGGGGGAACTGCTGGCTGGTCAGTCTCACCTCTGTGCCCAGCAAGGTCATGGAACAGATGTTAAGGAAACTTTGCTGTCTGACCATTCTCAAGCAATCATACTCTCACTACCTGAGATTTCAGTGCTGGAAGCAAAGCCCCTCCACAGTGGGTGGCTCCAGGCTGATGTGTGCCCAGCTTGACTCCCTACACACACACCACTCTCACAGCAAATGAGGTTTCCTTACCAGCTCAGCCTAGGGTTTCCCACAGCAGAGTCTCAGACCTCTGAATTCTTTAAATAGCTTTATCATGGTACAGCAATAAAATAACAACTCGGGCTGCTGCTTCAGAAGGAAGGAAACCCTGGGCTTTTGTATCCTTATGATCTAAACCCTGGAAAGGTTGAGTTCTTCCTGCTGAGTCACTGGCTCCTGCTGACTCTCTGAGTCCCCTGGCTGGTGCCACAGATCGTTGGCCCTTTGCTATGCAAAGGGTCTGTGCCAGTTCTCAGCCTCTTGCCTCAGGCTCCTGCTACCCAGAGCTCAACCTGCAGCTCTCACTGCAGCTGCTCATCGAGCTACCTGTACTGAATGTATTCCTGAAGACAGATCCTCCTGGAAACTATGCTAAGGCATAGAGGAAGTAAGGAGGTGATTTGTGTCAGCCAACATGGCATCATTGACCTCAAATTGTGCCTGACAAATTTGGTGGCCTTCTATGATGAAGTTGCAGGGCTGATGGGTAAGGAAAGAGCGACTGGTGTGATCTAACTGGACTTGTGCAAAGCATTTGAGACTGTCCCACATGGCATCCTTTTCTTTAAATTGGAGAGACATGGTTTTGATGGATGGATTACTCAGTGGATAAGGAATTGGCTGGATGGTCACACTGAAAGAGAGGTGGTCAAAGGCTCGATGTTCCAAGTGGAGATCAGTGATGAGCGTCATTCGTCAGGGCTTGGCACTGGGACTGGCACTGTTTGACATCTTTGTCAGTGACATGGACAGTGGGATCCAGTGCACCCTCAGCAAGTTTGCCATAGACAGCAAGCTGTGTTGCTGTTGACACTCTGAAGGGAAGGGATGCCATCTAGAGAGGCCTGGTCAGGTGGAAAGGTGGGGCCATGCAGTCCTCGTGATGTTCAGTGGGGCCAAGAGCAAGGTCCTGCACCTGGGTGGGGACAATCCAAAGCATAAATACAGGGTGGATTGAAAGCATCCCTGGGGAGAAATGCTTAGAGTGTTGGCATTAATGAGATGCCCAACATGAGCTCTCAATGTGTGCTTGTGGCCCTGAAAGCCAAACATGTCCTGGTCTGCATCAAAAGCACTGTGACCAGCAGTGAAAGTGAGGCTGTCCTCTGCTTTGCTCTCATGAGACCCCATCTGCAGTGCTGCTTCCAGCTCTGGGGCTCCAAAGAAGGACATGGACCTGTTGGAGTGAGTACAGATGAGGACCATGAAGATGATCAGAGAGATGGAGCACCTCTTCTATGGAGACAGCTTGTGAGAGTTGGGAGTGCTCAGCCTGAAAAAGGCTCTGGAGAGACAAGACCTTATAGAAGCCTTCTATAGTACCTAAAGGTGACCTTCAAGGAGCTGGAGGGGGACTTTCCAAGGGCAAAGATAGGACAAAGAATAATGGCTGCAAACAAAGACAGTAGGTATAGATAAGATATAAGGAAGAAATTCTTTACTCTGTAGGTGGTGAGGCACTGGAACAGGCTGCCCTGAGAAACTGTGGCTGCCTCATCCCTGGAGGTGCTCAATGTCAGATTGGAACCTGGTCTAGTGCAAGTTGTCCCTGCCTATGTCAGAGTGTTGGAACTACACAACCTTTAAGGTTCCTTCCAACCCAAAATATTCTATGATTCTCTAAGTGAGCAAAGAACAAGTGAGAGCCTTGTGTTCTAGAGATGGATCATTCAGTGGGTTTTAGAGGAATTTCTAAACAGAAACATTGCCTTCAGGGTATGTTTGGTGAGTAAGTCAGGACAATGAAACTCTCCTTAGCAGAAGTGTTTTACAAGGATTTTGGCAGCATTATCAGCCTGTTAGTACTAAAGGCAGGCTTGATGAAAATTTGGTATGGAACCCTCCCAGTCTATCAGAAACATGATGCTAGTTCCTGTTTGCCCTATCTGCTTTGTCCATAAGGATATCAAAGCTGGGAGGAACCTGAGCACTGCCGTACCAGGTTTCATCATTACATGTGAGATTTGTTGCCATTTTCCATAATCAAAACTTTAAAGTATTAGACTCAGTCCCATCTTCTGATTTCCCATGTAATATAACCTTTCCTACTGTGGTGGCTCCAATACTCAGCATGAATGATTTGGAGTTACATACCTGGTTGAAAAGGGACTTGAGTGGTCAGAAATTTTGAGAACATGGGAACTTGCTAAGCACAGGACTAGAAGGTTAATGAGTTAAGAAAAAGCAATTGCAGCTTGCTGTCCCCCTGCTGTAGACTCTATGGATCCTGTGGTATCTGAACTGTTATTGCCTACTGTCCTTCAGGTTCCCTGAAGGAATGTTGCTTGAGATCAGCACATTTTTTTGTCACCCCTGCAAAAAAGTACATTCCATGTATATTCTGGACTCAAGGTTTTGGCATCCAAGGAATCTTGGTTTCATATACCTGTGGTGTTTCAAGGTCTGCAGCTTTTGAAATCCTGACTATGTTCTTACCAGACATCACTTCTTTTGTTTTCATTTTTTTGACCTTATCTTTTTCTTTCACCTAACCCTGAAGCTTTCAGCTAGTCAGGAAGGGCCTTTCTTCCCAAAGCACAGACTATGCAACTGTTTCTTGCATGTGTTGCATACATGGCATCTATCCAAGGTACAAAAAAATACTCTTTTTCAGAAGAGCTCCAGCAAACTTAATTCCCAGCTGGGTTCCTTTGCTCTGTGCTCCTGTTATGCTCCAAAATGTCTGAGAGACCTTGCAAGTTGAACACAAAGTGCATCATGAAAGTACTGTCAGAAATTACCCAATAACAGTAGTTTATCCCTTATCATAGCATGAAAACTGTGTTCCTGAACTCAGCGTGCTAAATTGCCTGATTACAGGTAAAGAAATCTTAACCTTCTTCTCAATACAGGTTTATTTTCACTGAACATCCATATCCCTTTTACTCCTTTCTATTGTATGTCCTTTTCCCTGTACTACTGCAGGAATCATTGCACTTATTCTTAACACTGCTTTCCGAGACTGTAAAACGACTTTGCTACCGCCCATTAGACTACAAAAGAGCAGTCTTTTTTGTATTTTTCCCATTCCAGTCAAGGACAGTTTCAGCACTTAACAGAGGATGTAGCTCTGGAATCAGAAGCTGTGGTTGTTCATGAGAGGCTTTTCAGACTTTAGGCACTGCTAAGATGTCTTAGAATATTTTTTTTTCAGGTTACAAGTATGCACTGACGGGTTCTGTATGGTTTCCATTTGTTTTAGCTGAAACCTCAATATTGTATATGCAGTGTGTATCTGAGCAAAGATAAAATGTCTAATATACATGCATCAGTGATGATAAATATAAAATTCCATCTATGGCTTCAGTTATTTGAATTTCATGTGTCTGGTTTCTAACCTGAAGAATATACTTGCAATGCAGTCAATGGTCCCTGGCAGACCATTGCATTGCTGTGGGACTGTTAGTTACCTTTATGCTATTGCTGTGATGCTAATACATATTCATATCAAATAACCAAGTGATTCAGCTGACAGGTAAAATAAGTTCCAATACACTGAACAATACATTGTAATGCACTCTGGATAGGTTTAGCACAGAATTGTCCTTCAATATGTGTAGTATATTAGTTTGGAATATGAATAAGGAAACATAGGACCAATGAAATTTGTATTGATGAACTTCTCTGGCAAGATTTTAGCTGTGTAAAATTATGATGTGCTTGCATTTTTATGTGTTTCTATAAATAGTATTGCAACTCAGTCTACTGCTAATGTAGTATTAGCTGTTTTGTATGAATGCAAGATCATGATTGCAGTTGTCTGGTTTTCTTATTATTTTATTAATGTTGACTTTTTTTTTCATTCCTGCTTTTCAAATTTCTCAGAAGTCAGCCTACTGGTCAGTTTGGTCTGGAATGTTTGGTCCTTCTGAACTAATGCGTGCCCAATACTGCCTTACATGTTTGATGGAAATATATTACATATAAATAAAAACACATGTATATATGTATGTATTTTCTCACTCATATAAATTGGAAAGAGAAAAAAAATTCCCAAAGTTTAATAAAAAAAAGGAAACTATTTGTGTAAACTATGCTGTTTGTGCTTCAGGCTGTCATGAAAGACTTTTAGCTAAAATAGGAAAGCCTTCAGCAGTCAGACTATTATTTAACAACAGCTGTTTGTGATCAGTGCCAGTGGAAATCACTTGTTTTCACCCATTCACAAAGACCAGGCTGGTAAAAGGGACTCCAGGAATAGGTACAGTCTTTCACACAGAGTTTAAATAAATCATATTGTAAGTTGGTGCCATTTACAATGTAAGATAATTGTGATTGCTAATGAGATTTTTCCAGAAATCAGACATAGAATAAAATAAGGAATGATCATAGAATGGTCTGGGTTGGAAGGGACCTTAACACCATCTAGGTCCAACCCTCCTGCCATACAGGCACACCCAGCCACCTTCCACTAGCCCAGGTTTCTCAAAACCCAATCCAATGTGGCCTTGAATAATTCCAGGGATGGGGCATTCACAGCTTCTCTGAGCAACCTGTTCCAGTGCCTCACCACACTCACAGTGAAGAATTTCTTCCTTATGTTCAAAAAGCTGCCCTTTTTCAGTCTGAAGCCACTACTCCTTGTCCTGTTGCTGTATGCCTTTGATAGTAGTTTTATAAAAGAACTGAGGAAATCGGAGCCCTAACTATATTTCTGACCCCTTAGAAAGCATGTGGAAATTTTCACTGCTGTGCTTCTCTTTCAGTCCTGTCTGTCTTCATCAACTAACACTTTTTTTTGTCAAACTGAGTGTATAGCATTGGAAATACGAAGACAAAAAATGCCATTTTCAGTTGGATCCAGTATCCCTCTGTCCCACTACTGGCCTCTAACAGTAGCAGATGATGTTCAGGCAGATCCCTGGATCCAGTTCCTTCTCTGTGGTCCCATTCCCTTGGGCTCTCCAGCATTCAGAATTGGTGCATTTGGAAGAGTTTTGCCCTGCCTAATTCTTTAGTATCCATTGCGAATCTGTCTTATGGTCTTAAGAAACAAGTTGTTCACCAGAAGTTTTTTACAAACAAATATCATCACTGGCAGCCTCAGTGGTGACAGAAGTGCCAAAGCCTAACTTGGCATGCCTTCATTTGGGTACTTCTTCCTTCCACAGAGACTCTAAGCAATCCCTCTGTCATGTGGATGCAGTAGTAGCTGCACATCCTCTTTATTTCAGATCCAGCAGTCACACCTCAGACACATCAGATGAATTATACCTGTTGCTCTCCATCAGTTATTACAGACACTTGGAATGGTTGGCAGATATATTTGTCTACACAGTAGATGACTGAATGTGGATGAGATCAATTCCCACTTGCTAAGCCTAGATGTAAACTCCTACACTAAAAAAAAATTGGTCTGAAAGCTGGATGAATTGCCCTCTTCACTCAGATGAGTTTTGGTAACATCATCTTGCTGATTTTATGAAACTAGTATTGCTGCGCCTACATGAATGTGTCCTGTTTGCAAAGTGTTTCATGGTGTTGGCAGTTCTAACAAACATGAAAGTCACTTCAAGCTTTTTTGAAAATGTAGAATAAAGTTTTGCTGTTTTGAATCCCTGAAGGTGAGTGTTGCCAAAGAGTTCAAAAGCATTCTTCTTCCTGTTGTTACTAGCATTTATGGCCTGTGCAATAAAAATTTGTAATTACTGGAAAGGTTCAAGAGAGGCAGGAAAAAAAACACTCATTTTTATGCCTTTGTGAAGTTGCTTTTCTGTATTGTGTAAAAATAACCTGTTTCATTTAAAAGCTTCTCTTTTTCTTCATTCACATTCTTTGAAAGCTTTTCTGTATTGTAATTTTAAAAATGAATGTGGTTCTATTCAAATAAAAGTTTACTCTTAGTGGCATTTATGCTTCATATGATAGAGCATCTTCATTCACTTAGTTATACATAGGCAGTCAGCAGTGTTACAAGCTGTTGCTTTTTTACTAGGCAATATGCAGATCTCTGGCATATTCCACAAAGGAAAGGTAGGGTTATTTTAAAGCCTTTATTTGACTTGATCATAAAGCATGGGTACTAGCCTAGTGTTTTATGACATGCTCAAGTATGATTAATAATTTTAACTATACTGGTTCCCCCATAAGATCAATATTATAGAATTTTTCCAGTCACTATTTCAATGTGTTTTAATTGAAATTGATTTCCTATAAAATAATAAAATGAAGTGTATTAACAATGGTCTTGTGGTCCTTGACATTCAAGTTCAGAGTTCTAAGAAAATTCTGAACAGTTTTTTAAGAATATTTGATTTACATCTATACATTATAAGTACTCATGAAGCGCCTGTAATTTTTTGGTGTTAATTCCGGTAGATGACAGCATAAATACAGCAGCCATAATTTGAAACAGGAATGTGAATGAAAATGTGGCAGAGAATTGTTGTTTTTAAAACAACTTACTTCTCTGTTGGCAGTTCAACTACAGCTCTATTGTATGATCTTAAAACTGAAAAATATTTTTAGCAGTAAAAGTGCATGCCAGTCACAAGAATTATTAGAAGTTACCTGTACAAAGAAAAGATACATTGAGAAAATCTGCAGTGAGCAGCTCTGTAAGAACTTTTTTTCCAGAGGTATCACCTGGAGGGCATTGAGTCAATCTTTGACTATTTTTCTCAGGGTCAGGGTGGTAAGTTGAGTTCTAGGCAGTTTGTACTTGACAATACCAGTTCTGAAGCTCCTCAATCCCACTAAGTTTTTGTCCACATCTTATAGTTTATTCTTGGTTAAGTTTATCCACATTGTTGGGATAGTTTGTTTATGTACATTTGGTTTAATCAGTGGCTTCCACCTGAAGACAACCTGGTTAGAAAATAACCAGGCTCAGGAATGGCACAGTGTGTTATATCCAGCCAGCCTGGTATAATATGTCAGGACTCTGACTTGGCATACTTGTTCAGCTACACAAGAGGGCTGGATCTCTTTCCTCAGGAAAGCAAGTTAGAGACTTTTGTATATGAGCAAAAATGCATGTCAAAGTTCCCTTGCAAGCTTGAGCACAGTCTGAAGGCACATACACTGACATGGTCCTGGTATTTTGAGTCCTCTCCTCTAGAAAGGGGATTCACATCTTCCTGGTCCGTTTATTTGGCACACACAGTTGCCATCACCTGGCATTTCATGAGATGAGATGGAGTTGGAGCAGCTCCAGCACCTGGACCTGGAAACAAGTAATTTTGTTATATTCTTTCTTTAATGAGACCAGCTAAGAGGCTTACTGCTGGTAGCATCAGTCAGCAGACTTTTGGTTTTCCACATTGAAAGAGCACTGTCTTGTAGGACTTTCAGGAGCTGGATTTTGAGAGAAAGATCTGAAAAACAAAAGGTCTTGCATAGCAAAAAGATTCTTACTCACAGGTTTTCCTTCTTCAGTGATGCAAAATTTCTGCTCTTAAAGTTTACTCTCTAAAGTCCTCTAAAGTCCTATGGTTTTTGTTTACTTTCCACTTTGGCATGTGTCAGAGATAGAGATGGAGAGAGAATGGTGATCACATTTTCTTCATTCTTTAAAGTGTTACGTAATTCTTTAGGAATAAAGAGGAAAGCCTTCTTTCAATACTCTATTTCTTTTGGTTTTCATTCCTTTAAGAACTCCTGAAGAACTGAGGATTGTCGTTAAAGTTGGACCAAGAGATTAATATCTCCTGCTCTAGCTTTGTTTTATTTATTTCCCTGTAGTCTGAATTCAGAGGGCTGATTAGACTACACTCTTCTGCTGAAGGATTTCTTTACTTTGTACCAGAGAGTGTACCTATGTGAAACACTTTTCAGCAGTTCCTTGTAATTATTTGTCCTAATGTGCCAAGATGATCCAGCTTTATTTAATGAGTATTTAAAGAATGTTGGATGGGTGAAGGAGCAATCATCTTAGACAATGGACCAGCTTTAAAAAGTGTCAGGCAATTGAGGATGCAGATAAACCTTTGAAAATTCCCTACACTGATCACTCCCAGTATCACAGTTATAATTCTCAGTCTAAACTTGGAAGACTTTGAAGCAAACAAACTGTATTTCAGATTAAAGAGGTAGGAAAGAAGAAGAGAAAAATACTTCTACCTCTAAAGCTCCACTGATATATCAGTTGTCACCTGGGTAAGTTCTTAACAGATCTTTCTCTAGATTCTGGAGCTGCTTTAATGTCTGTCTGTGTGGCTACCATCCATTCTGTCACAGCAATTGTCTGTGACACTAACCACTGATATTGTTGAATTTTGTATGTCTCTGCTTAAACCTGGAAGGTTCTGAAGGTCGTCAAAAGGCAGCCAGCCCTTACAGCCCATCAAGATAATGAATGTGTTTTTGCTGGGATGTATCTTCATGCATGGAGACACCTATGAGAATTTTTTGTCTTTTTCTAGAAATGTTTCCTTTAGGTGTGGAGGTTTATCTCAGCGTAATGAGAATTGTGGTTTATTTTCTTCTAATCCTAATAAGCTCTTTCCTGGTGAGTTATTATTTTTTACTAATATTTGCTTGCTAGATTTGTTTGTTGATAAGTTTTCTCTCTCCCTTCTTAAATATCAGCTGCTGTGATAAGCACTAAAATGTGTGACCGTTGCTTTGTCAGCAACCCATGTTTTCCTTTATTATACTGTTACTGCTGTTCTTGACAACTTTTCAGTTCTCTCTAGTAATGGAAATGTCACTGTGGGAATTTTACATTACTTCTACATGGCTTAGCTGATCACATGATAATTCTGGTATGAGAATATGAGTTTTACTGATTTCTTTACCATTTTCTTTTCATCCAGATGATCAGAACCCAGGCTGTTTAAGTGAGAAATACAAATAGATGCTGGGACAAGAAAAAAACTCCTTCTATCAAGGATGTCTTTAAAAATTAGGAGCACCTAAACATAGTATCTTCCTTAAGTTTATGCTTCTTATAATTAATTTGGCTAAAGTCTTTGGGAAAGTCTTTAGCTTACTTAAAACTGATCCTTAATCTTTGTGCATACATTCTATACCACTTCTAGCACAGTAAAAAATAGCAAGAGTAGCTGCTCTACTAAGAAGAATATAAATTTATGTCTACTACCAGCTATGATTTGGTTTTATCTCAATTATCTCCCTTTGAAAATTGGAGACCTCAACTTTGCTCTTGGTTCTGTGTGGGCAAATGGAAGAGTAATGCTCCATTGCTTGCAGATAAATTTAAACTAATAAAAATGAGAACAAGATCAACCCCATTTTTCCTCTACAGCATGAGACTATAAAGCCCATTCAAATCAATGAAGGGTACCAGTGACTTTGTTGACCTTTGGATCAAATCCATAAACCTTTTTATAACTTAAAACCACAAATACAGAAACATAAGGGTTCTATTCTCTAACCCAGCAGGTCTTTGTCAAATTGAAAAATGCGATCTCTTGCCAATTTTATTGTATCACAAATACAATTATGATATTTTATTATATTTAGAAGTCTTTTTCTTAACTATATAAGACCTATTTTTCACTTGGTCTCAAAATCTCGTTTGATGATGTACACTGCCTGTGTTATTTGCAATCCTAATTTCTTTAATCACTGCTGGAAATAAAAGTAAAAGCTGCACTTTTATATTGTTCTTTATAGTCATGCTCTATACTAAAATGGCATAATCAAAGATAAAAACAATTATATTGTCTTTTAACTTAAGCAGTTTGAAGAGTCTTTGTCACATTTTGCCTTATCCAGCAAAAATTTTGGTGTCCAATTGAACTTATTGTTTGCATTCCTCAAATAATCAACAAAGAACAAAACCCACCCCCAGAGGTAATTTGTGCCCTTCTAAAATAGGTGCCCATATTAGGTGCAATATATTGCCCTCTGGAACTTCCTGCCTCTGTCAAATGGAGGACTTGCCATTTAATTTGGGACACCTAAATTTTAGAGAGGAAAAGTAGGCAGTAGCTTTTCCTACTTTTTGCTTTTCAGCATCAAGCATGTAACAAATGGTGTTACCCAGTGCTAATTTGAGAGCAAACTTGCACTGCCTTAGTATAGTAATTTTGTTTCTTTATCTGTATCTGTTAGCAAAATCTGGTTATGCTATGCCTTTAAATTGCACTTCTTTTCCTGCAAGTGATAACATCATCCTTCATATTCTATTAATATACTTTTTATTAACTTTTTTTTTTAATTGAGCCTGATTACTATTCACTGGTAGTAGAATTTAAGCAACATCTAGGTGTTCATAGGTGAACATTTAAGGAGTTGCATGTTCTGGGTTAAGGGTTTTGGAGTTATTTTCTTAGTTGTAATTTGAATAATCCTTTAGTCTGAAGCAGACATGGATGCATTTTATATATTGTCTTGGGATAGGTTTATAACCTACCTTCACTTCTGCAGTTTTTCCCAGGCATGAGTGCTTTAATAACTGCAGTTAGACAGATCTTAGTCCTCTGAGTTATTCTTTCATCTGGATATGGTTAAGCCTGATACAAATATTAAATAATTTTTATTATATTTTTATGATTGTGGATTTGTTGCCTCTGTGGAGAAGGATCCAGTCTTAGACAGGAAGGCCAGGACCAGGCTGAGAGCCCCAGATGGAATGCCCTCTAGGAACTGAACTTCTACTTTATAATTCAGAAAACTTACTGAAAACTTCTTCTGTTTCATATAATTAATTAGTGCATAGTTTCAATTAAATAGAAAAGCCAGTAAAACCTATCAAAAATGGAATAGTGATGCAAGAAGGGCAATGGAAAAAAACAAGCTTCTTTATAAGTCTTTTGTTAGGGCTTTCTGTGTCTCCTTTAAAGCTCTCTTGCATTCTCATGCAGCTCATTCTTTATATTGAATACTAAAGCCTTTACCATCTGCCAAAAGGTTTTATTTTGGGGTTTCCTCTCATGTGGGAGGGTGATTTCCTCCTTCCCTTCATGCTAGTTTCATTGCTATCTTTAGGACTCGGAGCCTACTGGAGACCTTCCTGTCTCCTTTTTATTACTCAGTCTCCTCCTTCCGTGCTGCAAGTTCCTGCTCCCAGGGGCAAAGAAGAAAACAAGGGCTGAAGCTGCCTTTTTGAGCTGCCTGGCTGATGCCAACAGTTTTTGTTTTAAACACAGGAGTCCAGTTCCTGGAGCACAGGGCTGCTCAGACTCCTCACTGATGTTCCTGGGATGGGTGTTTTTAGGAACAGTTCCTCTGCAAAGGCCATGTGCAGCCTCCCTGTGCTTTGGCTGCAGAGTGCAGTGGCTTCTGAAAATAGGTGCTGTAATCTGTAGCATTTGCTGTAAAAGCCATTGGTCCTTCTCTATTTGTTAGTCTTTTACCTCAGCACATTAATCCAACCTGTTCTGCCATTGTTAAGACATCTATAGCCATAGCCCTGTAGTTTCTTCCTCTTATGGGAGCTTTAGATGTTTATTTTTTCTATGAACATATTGATTTCCTATCTTTACCTTCCTTGTGCTGCAGAGAAAAAGAAGTGAAATTGAAGGTATTATATTTGCAGAGGGATAGAATTGCATCTTTTTTTTTAAATTCCTGAGAGCAAAATAAAGCAGATGGTAGTCTAGGTTTTTCAGCATAGCTCTCAAGGCTGCAGGGAATACAGCTGTAGTGGGATGTGGGTATCCAGATGCTGAGCCATGAACACAGCAGGAGAAGGCTGTGAGTCTTGGTCATGTACCTCCATTTAAACCTTTGCTGTGGAGCTCTTCAGGTACCTGCCATCATCTCTCCTTGAAGTAGATGCTACATGGGAGAAAGAAAGGCTCCTGCGTTTTCTCTTCAGCCTCTGCCTGCTGGGAGTGAGAGCAGTCTCTGTCTGAGGATTGTGCAGTCCTGTTGCTGCCTGTCCTAATTTGCTGTACAGCTGAGCCTGTGACTGGAGGTAGTGTGAATGTGGAAGGCACAGGGAGTTGTGCTGGGTGTCAGATCACCTCCTGAGGGCTCTGCCAGGATCCATATCAACCAAATTATACCTCTGTTGAGTGCATTTCTGGCACTCATTTTTTTATATTTTAGTTAATCACTGGCATTACACCAAATAGCATGTCAGGTAGTAATAAGAATGTAATATTATTTTATTTGTCATTAGCTCATCTCTTGGGCTCTGAGATGTTCTAATCTCTGTCCTTCCATCATCACCCAGGTTTCTTTGGAGATCTATCATTTGGTTTATTTACTCTCCCTCTGTAATTGAAAACTTTACTGTTGATCGCCATGAAAAATGTTCAGTGCTTAAAAATAAATGGTCCATTTTCCATCTCTTCAGTGCATCTAGTTTTTCTGAGCAGGAATCTAATAAAAGGTTGCAATGTGGAAAAGGAGGATGAGGGTGACCCAGGGTGCTATCCAAATGGCTGATCTACAGAGAAAAAACAATGCTGGGATTTCTGTTCAGGAAAGTGCCAGAAAAACTGCCTAGTTCTTAGCACTGCCTATTTTAATGACATTCGGTTCCAAATTCCAGGTACAGCATTGCACAGAGAGGTCAGTGGTGCCCCTTTCTAACAGCAGAATGGTGCAACATAACAGCCTGAGATGACATTCTCCTGGAAAATAAGACAGCTATGTGTAAAAATTTCAAGCCGGTGACACATGTATCTTGTCATTTAAAAAGCAAGGCTTTGTGCTTCTGGTTAAATGCAGGTTTCCATGTTCTCCCTGTCACAGATGCACACACATGCACATATTCTAATTGGATAAAACTGTAAACAGTAAATTAAGGATATGATTAAAAATTAAACAGCCACTGCAGAAACCATCAGTAGTAAATGCTTATTAACTTACACATAACAGCATGCTGGTGTGATAGCTTCAAATTGCCTGCTGAAACTGATTTGCAGCAAATAAGGCCAGCTTTCTAAAAGGATATTTCTGGGTTTCAGTAATCAGACCCTCAACTCTGCTTGGTTTTTTCCTTCACAATTTTTGCCAGCCTTTTTTAAGTAACTGATAATGTGCATGACTTTCTTTGACTACAGTGGGTGATGTACTTAATCCTTTGCTTCTGCTGCTTAGCAGAATGAGTCAGTATGGGACTGATGCAGCTTTGTCCTCTCTCATGTGTTGCAAGACTTCTCTGGTTTGCCCGTGTTTTTGCAGGGCTTCACCAGAGCCCCTGTCCATTCTGGGACCCACCTTGCTGGCTGTTTATGTACATGCTGCATGATAAGCTGGAGGGCGAACATGATTTGAACAAATTCACTTGCTCTTTTGTACTAGTTTGAAAACAAACCAGTGGGAGATTCCAGTCAGAACTACAATTAAATAGGAAAATTAAAATAAAGGCAGAAAACACTGGCTTAAACTGACAGACTCAGGACCCAACCTGACACCTGTTTGTCAGGGTGGTGGTAGCCATCCAATTAAATGATGGCTGCAGTCCTGTTGAAATGATAGATGTGGTTCTGTTGAAGCAGTGATCCTATAGAAGGGTCTGGTCTTCCTCTGAATGTCCAGTGGTGGTTATGCAGCTCTTGTGTTCTGGGAATCCAGTAGGTAAGGCTCCTTGTGGTATTCCTAGCCTCAGATTATATCCAGGTAGGAATGCTTGGCTCGTTCCCCTGGGCGGAGCATTTCACAATTTTATGAGTCATGCTGTGAGATTTGCTGGTCCATTAGCAGAAGATATCCCCTGGAGGGAGTTCTGAGGGATAGGTCGTGGAAGAGATAAAGAACATTGGTGAAGATGAAAATGGTGATACAATACATACATTTGGTTACATCTTACATTGTAACCTAAGACACCATCCAAGTGCTACATCCATGCATGAACACCTGGGATCTCCAGACTAGCTCTATCTGGCATTTTGTGGCAGAGGCTGCAGTTTCTGGAAAAGGCGTCCTTCCAGCTCCACAGGCCTTTTCTATCTCATCTCATAACATCTATCCCCTACTCTTGTGTGTCCTGCACATGGAGTCCAGTGTGTTGGATGACAGATTGTTTGGCCATCCTGTTTTGGGAGAATAGCATTTTTCCAGCCAGAGCAAGGGATTCTCACAAGAACTTTACAGCCTTCATTGAACAATGGCAGCTCAATGTTAGGTTTAAGTGTTTGGGGAAAGTTGAAACAAAGTTTAAAAGCCTTTCAAAACTGGGACTAATCTGGAGGGCAGAGGAAAGCAGAATCTTTTCTAGTGAGCTGTGACTTCTTGGATATTTGCTTTTCAGATGGGTTCTATATTGTGGATGTTTGACCAGTTTGTGGTATAAAGGAGCCTTTGCATACTTATTTCCTAAATTCATATGGCCAAAACTGAGGGCTGCTCTCTCCAGAAAGCAGCTGAACTTTTTGCATTTTATCTGAGGCTTTTGTGTTCATTTATGCTGGAGACTTCCTTTCCTCTTTTCTCCTGCCAGTCAAAATCAAGAAATGCATGGGTGTTTCTTGAGTGAAAGATAATTATAGTCCACTCAGTATCAAAGGATTGTATATATTCTGTGAAAAACCCTTTAATTCTACCTTCCTATGAGAAAGTAGCACATCCCCTGAATCGGTGCCAAAGCCCTTGAATGTGGCTGCAGGTGGCTGAAATGTGGCTTTTGTTAAAGCACTGCTGGAAGATGATTTCTGTCATTAACACCTCAGCCCTCTCAGCTGTTTCTGTGCTTGTTCTGCTCCAGCTGCTGTGTTCCATATTGGAGCCATGCAATGGGTGGCTCTTTGGTAGCTGCCAGTGTTGTAGCTCAGCATTGGCTGCAGCCACACTCTGCAGCTCTGGTGAGCTGGGCAAATGGTGGCACACACTGGAGATGCTGTTGTCTGCTCAGGGTCACCTTCACTTGTTTAGACCACTGACTATGTTTTGAGGGATGTTCAGGCTGCCCTGGTGTATTTAAAGTGCAAGTTTCTGCAAGTAGAAGAGAAATAGCGTGAGAAGGGATGCTGTGGCTCTGAAAAAGGGGAGGACACAAGGGGTGCAAGCCAGGTCTGAGATGCAGAGTGAGGTGCCTGCAGCTGCTGAGTGCCACAACAGAGCCAGGATCCTGGGTGAGGTAGATTCAATATTGGCTTCACTCTCATTTTCTGGGCTTTGTTTCTTGACTTTGCAAGGCCTTTCCAGTATAGTTACATCCCTGCCCCAGGAACCAATTCTCACGAGGTAGAGGATGCCCTGGTACACAAGGTGCCCGGGTGGAACACAGGGAGCAAGGTTGGAAACCCACTGGCTTAGGCTGGTCGATCTGAATTTCTGACAGTAGCAGAGGGAAACCTCTCCAGAGTGGTCTCAAGTGTACAGAATACCACAGGGAACCGTCCTTTTTCTTCTCAATGTCCTGAAGATCAGATGGATCTGACATGTTTATTGCCGTAAGCTGTCTTGTTTTATCAGCACATCAGATCTAGGTACTTGACAGATGTGCCAAACAGAAAATAAAATCCATCCATACCCAGAGTTATGTATTTTAGCATCTGCGTTTTCTATTTTGAACTGTTCTCTTTATTGTCCAACTTAGCCTGTGCAAAACTGGGAGGAATTTTCATTTATAATTAAGGAAAGAAAGAGACAAACTATTACAAGTGCACGCCAATTTGTGAGCTTGAAAAGCATTGTTTGACACATTCAGCTTTTTGGTTCAGACCAGTATCTGAGATAGCAAAAATGTCAGATTTCATGCAATGAGGCCAAGTTGAACCATACTGGCAGTAGTGAAGCAATATGTATATGTTACAGATTGAATAGCTTGGTATTTTAAAACCTGTGTAGCAATTGCAAAAACATGAAATAAAAGCTTTTTGAAGCCAGCAACGTCATTTCAAAAGTTATTTCAACATAGTTCTGAATATTGAAAGATTATTTTATTCACAACTACCCCATTAGTGTTTCTTGCCCTCAGTACATACTTGGTTTCTTTGGGGGATGAGGCAGCAAATGCTTCTCTGTCTTTTTTCACAGCAAGTTCTCTGTCATGGGTCAGTTTTTTTCTTCCTCTTAAAAAAAAATTAAAAAGACTAAAAATTGTATTAATGTACCACAGTATTTCCAGCAGTTGCAAACTGTGTAGTGCAAAGTGGGTATGGAATATTTAATGTGATTTTAAATTAAAATTGTGCTACATATTTACTTTTTTAAGGAAAAGTACATTGGATTTATTTGAACTACAGACAGCAAAGTTAGATCATACAGATTCTTGTAATTACTTAAATTTCTATTTATCCATGTATAGCAGTGGC
The DNA here is from genome assembly GCA_030060385.1 of Muscicapa striata striata. NCBI lineage: Eukaryota > Metazoa > Chordata > Aves > Passeriformes > Muscicapidae > Muscicapa > Muscicapa striata. Next base: position 6,743,413 of record JAREIS010000046.1, read on the forward strand.
TGCTGCTGAAACACAACGGAAGTCAGACAACAGACTTGGTGAATGTCACTGGTTAAACACCTGTTGTTGAAGAGCTAAACTTTTTCTACTTCTGCAGGTGCAGAGATAATATCTTTTTCATGTTTGTTCAGCTATTTCAGTTCAGTGACTGGTTCATTCAAAAATAAGAAACCACTTGGGAGGAGAAAAAAAAGCTGAAAAGCTTGTTTTCCTCTTTGAATCTATAAACAAAATCTGTGTGGTTGAGGATGAGATCTGCCAGTTCTACGCTTTTGAGAAATATGGCAACCAGAACTGACATGCAGTTCACCAAGGTAATGCTTCCTTGCTTAATGAGTCTGGTTACTTAAAAGTTTAATAACAAGCTTATTTTTGCCTTGATTTTGTAGCTTATTTGGAAAATACTGTTCTTCAGCATTTTTATTGCATTTCACTTTTATACTAACATCGGTTTTATAACTAGAACTTAACATGAATCCCAAATAATAAAAAAAAAATTACCTAGAATAATCTATCATTACCCATGTCCAAATATAATGAAACTGTAAGGAATGAAAATCAATCAAGAGTAGTGTGTGAAAGTGCAAGTCATGTAAATATGTATGTGTAGGTTGTATTAACTGAATAAGAAATGGCATACTTATTTATACATGCTGTCTTCAAGTTTATATCAACAAGCTGAAACCTTCACTAACATTTGTTTTCTACTGCCCACAAGCTTAGGAGGAGTCAGTCATAGTCAGCATGGCTTCATGAGAGGGGCAACCCTGGCTGTTTGTATAGACTGGGGAATGAGAGGCTGGAGAGCAGTGCCATGGAAAGGGACCTGGGGATCCTGGTCAATGGCAAGTTGAACATGAGCCAGCAGTGCCCTGGCAGCCAGGAGAGCCAACACTGTCCTGGGGGGCATCAGGCCCAGCATCACCAGCCAGGCAGGGCAGCGGATTGTCCTGGTCTGCTCTGGGACGGCCTCACCTTGAGTGCTGGGGGCAGTTTTGGTCACCACAATATAAAAAAAGCATTAAGCAATTGGGTAGTGCTTTGCTGAAAAATGCCTTGGGATTTGATAAACAACAGTATAAATACAAACAAGCAGTGTCCTCCCTGTAAAGGGGGACAAGAGCATCCTGGGCTATGCAAGCAGCAGTGTAGTCAGCAGGTCAAGTGAACTGATCATTCCTTTCCGTTTGGCTCTAACGATGACATCTTGAGCAATCTGTGCAGTTCTGTGCTCAGCACAGGAAAGACAACGACAGACTGGAGTGGGTCCATGGAATGGGTCCTCAAGGCAATCACTGTCTGGAGCACATGATGAAGGAGAAGAGGGTGAAGACTGGATTTGTTCAGTCTGAAGACAAGGTTCTGGGGGAAGCATCTTACATCTGCAGCAGCCTGTTGGGAGAGTGGAGAAAATGCAGAACCAAACTCTTCCCAGATGCCACAAGACCAGAGCAAGAGGTAATGGACCCAACTTGGAATGCAAAAAATTCTAACCAAATATAAGGTGGGGAGAAAGAGTGATGAAACAGTGGAATGGGCTCAGGGAAGGTGTTTGATCTCCATCCTTGTAGATTTTCCAAACTCGACTGGACACAGCCCAGTACAGCCTGCCCTAGCATTACTCCTGCTCTCAGGAGGTTGGACTGGAGACCTCCAGAAGTTCCTTCCATCCAGCACAGTTCTGTGATTGATAGGTGCCAGTGTGTGCGCTAATTGCTCACTGTGGGTCACTCTAGGAAAAATATGAACCATTTGAGATGTTTCATGTGATTTTCTTTAGGCACTTACCATGTTGTAAATTGAATCTCAGTCTGGGAGAGCTTGGTCTGTTCTCTGGAGTGACAAGCTGAATACATGCCTACCCTTGGTCAAATGGATCTTGTCCAAGCTGTCCAACAAGAGTTAAAACTTAAAGAGGATTACTTTTGTTTCTGAAGGCAAAGGTAATTAGTGAGAGAATTTACTTTATGCTTTATTCTGAGTCATAAGAAGAGGGTGGCTGAGAATTTGAAGACAGAAGACAATGTGAGTGAAAATGATCACAAAAGAGTTTCTAATCTGGAGGAAGGGAAGGAATGAATAAAAGCATCTGAATAATGTCAAAGGACATTAAAAGAGCTTGTTTCTTTGAACTTTTGAATTGATAGGTGAGGGCTAGGAAGGGAGGGAAAAGAAAAGTTCAAGGGAACAGATAGGTTCTTAGAAGGCAAGATTCTACGGATATGGCAGCAGACTTTTCCACTGAAGAATGAAAACACATAACATCTCACATATTTCAGGCCCTCTACAATTACTTGAAAATCAGGAATTCTGTAACTACTGACAACACTAATAATAATGGACATTGCACTGGTAAAGGAAAAGTGACACTTAACAGCTAGTTCAATGAGTGACAACTACGATGGGTATTAAAATTCTGTTTTTTCAATGCTATAGAAATAAGGGAGAGATGCAGGAAGTTAGAATGCTGCTAATTTGCGGACAACAAGAGGAAAACTGGTCACAAAGAAGAGAATGAACACCTGCCTTTCTTAGATTCAGTTTTCCCAAACAGGCTAATTGTGATGAGGTGCTTGGAAGAGTTTAAGTTAACTTACACTGAGGGAAAGGAACACAAGCTAGAATGGCAGACAGAGATGAAATAATGGAGGAAAACTGGACACAGTCAAATCACCAGAGTCTCTTTTCCTGTCCCTTGTGTACCTCAGATGAGACCATCCCTGGACTTTGGCTTTTAAGAACTTGTGAAGGATGAGGAAGGGCAAATTTAAACATGAAAATGAGGAAGCCTGTCAGCTTAACTTTGATACATGGTGAAATGCCCCTGAAAATTATTCATCAATTTGCAAACATCTAGAGGGTAATAGGCTGATGGAAAAACAGCCAGTGTGGATTTATTAGGCAAAAATGTGTCAAACCTTTCTAATTTCCTTTTTGAGTAGAATAGGACACATAGGAGATAGAAATAGTAGGCATGTCTTTAGTACAGCTTTTGGCAGTGTTGTGGAAAGCTATGTAGCCTTCTTACAAGGAAATAGGTTGAAAAAATAATCTAGGTGAAATTATTGTGAGGCAGGTGAAGGACTCCTTGAAGTACTATGTCCAAGGAAGAGCTATTGTTCATTTGGCAGATGGGGAGGCAGCCTGAAGTGCAGTGATGCTGTTGTTACATTCTGCCCCAGGTTGGTACTGCTCATGGTTTTCATTAGTGTCTTGGACAGTGGGCTGGAGAGAACAGTGTGCAAGGGACTAAAAGCTCCAGCTCCAGTGAGCTTTGGATATTGTGGAGGTCAGGTTTAGAGTCCTGAGTGGTCTTCACAAAATGCAGAAATGGTTAATATTATTGAGATGGGAATTCAGCAAATATAAGTAAGGCCTTCAGTGAAGTGTTTTCCCCAGGAAGGGAAAACAAATGTGAGTATGCAGACAAGGGATATCTGAGTAAGTAACAGTGAGAGAGCATGTGATGTTTGGATATCACAAGCTGAATATGAGTCATGCTATGATATGGCTGGCAGAGAAAATGGGGAAGAAACCAGACTCTAATCTGAGTCTTGTGTGTAAGCCATAGGACATCCTTCAGTCTTCTGCTGGCTGGCTGTTGCTCTGTTGGGATAGTGTCCAGAGCTGGCTTCACACCATGGAACAGTATAGACAAACTGGAGAATGCCAGAAAAAGAGCAGTAGGAGTGAGCAGAGATTTAGAAAAGACCAGTAAGAAAATATTGAAAGAATTTGGTCCAGGATGCAAGGACAAAGATGGAAAGAGAGACAGTCTTTGAAGTATATTAAAAGGTTTTTTAATAGTAAATCATAGGGTACCATCTCCACCTAACCAGAGGTAAGAGGAAAAGTTCAGTTTACACCTAAGGAGGTTTAGTTTGGATATTAGAAACATAGCATAAGCATATTATAATGGAGTAATTGGAGGAACTGGGGTAGAGTGGTAGGTGTGAGGACTAAGTGTCACCTGTGTGGATATTTGTCTTTGCCTCAAGTGAAGGGGCAGGCTAGATTATTTTTTTGAAGTCCATTTCTGTTCTCTCTTGTGGTTCAATCCACTGAAGGAATATACAGATTAAAAATGTAAGACGAGTAAAACTGATTTAAACCAAGGGTTCATTTGTCTTAATTTAAACTGTGATTATATTGAGCATTTCAAATATTCCTGGTTTAAATAAATCCCTTATGTTGCAGGGTTAACATCATCTGTTTATAGAGGTCTTTTACAATGCCTCTTTATTTATTAAAAAATACTCCTTGATGTGATAATCTCTTTGAGTATGAGTTATACAAGTAATGATGAAGAGACTACAGTGTTCCTAAAATTGTTCTCAAGTATTTGGTGAATGCCCTAGTATTTCAGTAAATTGGCTGAATCCATACCATAAAAACTAGACATCTTGTCAGACAATATGTCCAAATAAATGCCAATTTCTTAAACATGTAACACTTGCGTAAAGAAGTATCTGCCCTCCAAAAATGAGCTACTCTCCAAACACACAGCTCATCCAGACAGTAGCCTTGTATATCTTACTTTATCCAGTGTTGTACTGGTGACATTAATTCAATGAGGAGACCAAAATGGAAGTGTTAGTTATTTTTCATGTTTGATTTTCTTCTCTATGAATTTAATATAAAGACATTTATGTTGAGCTAATTATGCCTTGGCTTTTTGTTTTCTGCTGCTGGGTGAAATCATATGGAAGGATTATTTTTTTCCCTTTTCCCTGAAGAATGGAACATTTGACCACAGATGCCATTTTTTACATTAGATAGAGAACCTTGCTGCCTATTACTGCAAGTGATATTAGTACATAGGTCACACTGTGGAACAGTGACTAGCCAACAGGACACAGAAATCACACCACACAATGCCTACAGAATCAAATTATGTTTGATGTTTGGTATTAACTGAAACTGTAAAATAAGACTTAAACAAATAAAAATCTTCAAAAAAAGAAAGCCCAAAAGAAAGCAAAAACCAGAGAATTTCTGGGATAAATGTTCTTCTTAGAGGAAATCTATGCTGAGCAAAGCGTCCAAAGCAAGGGAAGAGCTGCTTTTTGCCCTTCTGCATTCTGCTGTACCCAGCTGTCCTGCTTCCTCTGTGTCTCTCTCTGCACATATGTGCCACCCACCTAAGGAAACAAAGAGAAATGACTGGTCCCAGTGAGGCACTTCAGTCCTTCAAGCTGATTCTGGCCAGGAAGATTTCTTGTATATAATAATAGTTTATTCACACCCCCAAAACCTGTGCTTCTCTCAATGTGGGGGGCACATGCTCACCTGCTGGCACAGGAGCCCTGTCATCCACTGAGCTCTGTTTAGCCAGATGCCAAGCACCTTTCAGCTGGGAAAAAAGGATCCTTAACAGCCACAGCTGAGGATGTTACTGACTCGGATAATGTATTAACAGCAGGGATGAAAGAGTTAATTCATTTTTCCATCCATAATTTTTTTCTTTGTAGAACTGATTTGACACAGGCTAGCAGGGTGCTGTTACTGAAAAATTGAAGCACCAGGTGTGATTAAATAAGATCACACATTTCACTCCCTCTTTAATTTCACATCATCCTTCAGCAGCTGTACCCTTTGCTTTCTGATAGTTGGAGAACGCATTGCTTTTACAGCAGGCAGCTTGCTGTATTGGTAGTGTGCACCACTGGGCTGTTGTAAATCAAATTATTTATTGTTTGATGGACCAAACTTATTAATCTGTTTATTTCTCAAGTAGAAAATACAGAGTGCATTTGGGTAATGGAGACAAACCTAGCTTGGCTCCTTGGCATTTTCCTGAGGTTCATCCATGCAGCAGAACATGTGTCATTCCACTGCAAAGAGAGTAAAAAGGTTAAGTGTAAGGACAGTGGTGGATTTGAGATCTTTCTTCTGTTCCTACGAATCATAGCTCTATAGGCTCTGATGAAGTGACCTGCTTTGCTGAGATTCTGTGGCCTGCCACTGACACAAGGAGACTGAATCACTGCTATCCTGGCCATTGCAGGGCAGCAGTACTGGCACAGTGCAGAGATTATACTCTTGTCCCTTTGCTGCTGCCTCAGAAAGGTGGCACTGAGGCCACAATGGCTGTTAGTGGTTAGAACGTGATGCCACAAAAAGAAAACAATCATGTTTTTAACTGTCCTTTGCTTTAGAATAGTGTTCCTGTGTAAAACTGAATTGGATCCTTAGAATATTGATGGTAGTTATTCCAGGCAAAGTTTCCACTTACAAACTTTGGCTGGCCTCACTTGTCAGCCAAGAGCTGCTCAGAACAAAAATATGTATCTTTTAATTTTTTCATTCCTCAAAGGAAAAGGGATTTTTCTGTAATACTGTGACACTGTTGCCTGCAGTAAAAAAAAAAAAAAAGGTTATGCAGAAGTGACAGTGGCTTGGTCTGAGATATTCCAGTGCAGCTCTGCCATAACTAATCCAAAGAACAGAAGTCTGTGCGCTGTAGTGCATCAGTTGAATCTGATGTATTGTTGTCCTGTGGTGTCAGCTCCAAGGCATACAATTCACAGGAACACAGGTTTGGGTGTTCCTGAAGAGGCCTGCTGCTGTAGCTTTGGCTCTGTGTTCTCCTCCTGCATCTCTGGGGCTGCACTCCATTAATTTCCTGCTGCACTCAGTGGTAATATTTATACAGCTATGCATCTGTGGTGTTCCTGATACAATGTGCTGACCCTTATCAGCAATTACAAGCAGCATTTGACTGTTGCCTATTTATAAATGTGACTATGCAGCAGTCTTGCCTGTCCTCCAGCACTCTTAGGCCCCTGTGTGAACCAGACAATTTTGCTTTCTGAGGACTTGTCAAAAATGCATCCATCAAAATTAAACAGATGAATTAAACAAGTAAAAGGGTACCTGAATACTATAGCTCTTTTATTCCCAAGTAAACAGGGTTTTGTATGCTGTAGCATTATTCTAACATGAAAGAAAAAAGATGCCAGGGGACAGTGACAGAAGAAGTTTGGAGGCTCTGGAGATGCATCTGGGCTTGTGTTTCAGTATAAATAATGCCTATGAACACCTGTCCCTTCTTAAGTTTGATCTTGGAAGCAGCATTGGGACCAGCTCATTTGATGTCTCCTTTTCTTTAAATTGAGTTTTGCAGATAAGACTGGCTGTCTGTAAATGCATGGATGTCCTAAAAAGTGAGCTGGCATTTATGCAAACTTAAGTCATGCAGGAGAAGATACTCTTTAATCTGTGAGAGAACAAAAATGAAAACTCAGTTGAGCTCCAAAGGAAATAATTTTTTTCTTTTCATTAGTAGACCAGTCTTCATGGAGATGGAGAAAGCTGCTCTGACCTTTTTTCCCCTTTGTGATAGAGCATCACTTTTTCCATCCTAAGTCTGAGTTGTCTATGATTTACTGGTGTTAACACAAACATTATTATTTATTCACTGTATATTCACATATATACAAAGGAAGTGTTTCAAAAGGTGAAATTATATTTAAGTAATTGTTTCGTGTTATGCTGAGGAATGTTTAAAATTAGTTTTTGAAGTCACAGTGAAGGCTTAGAGGATCTTTCAGATTGTGAAAGTTACCCAGTAATGTCAACCTGAAGTATTTAAAAATACAAGGTTGACCTCCTTCAGAAATAATGAGGTTTAAAACGAATCCATATTTTGCTCTGGATTTTTTGGGAGGTGGAGTCTATAGCCTATTCTGAAGCGTTAAACCTTTTATAAATACAAAGTAAACATTTTCATGCCAATCCCTGTTTTAAAAAGCTGTTCCTTTAACAGAAATTCTTGACTAATACTGAGAGCTCTTGCTCCTCCTGCCAATGCAAAGCAAGGTACTATTTTCCCTGTTGAATTTCCCATAACTCTTCTTTTCTTTAGGGAGATGAACTCCTTTCTCTACCTCAAAAAACGAATGCTTTTGCCATCAGTGCTGCTTTTCCATCAAAGTCCTTTAATGCAGCTCTTTTCCTCTCCACACGCAAAGCAGCCTTCACTCACACCTGCTCTGTGATAGGATCCTTCTCCCTGAGGAAAGCACAACATCTGTTTTGTTTCCTCTATGGAGAAAAAGAGAGACACTCTCAAGAATTTCTTCTCCTTTCCTGCTTGCTAACAACAAAAGAGATTTTTAAAGCATTTGGTGTTTGTAGAAAGAGGAAAAGCCAGTAGAGTACTAGACAGGAAAAAACAGCCATGGAAAAATAAATTGAACATAATTTGAACTATAATTAAAGGTCTTAAATAGAAGTCAAACTGCCAAGCTGGAAAGAAAGATGTGCATCTTGAAATAAAGTACCTTTATGGAAGGATGTGCTTAGGATTATAGTGTAGGATTGCTCTTTGAGACATCTTGGCTCTAAATCTGCTCTGAGCTTCTTGGGTGATACTAGACCAGAAACTTAACCTTTATTTGCTTTTGTGGTCCATATGTAAAATGTGGTGGTATTGTGAGTTTTGGTGTTTTGTAGTGCTTGAAAGTACCAGGAAATGAGGTTTTCTATATAGAAGCAGCTGTGCCATTGCAGTGATGGTAGTTTTTTGTGTATGATACTAAAAAGAGTTTATATCCTTTAAAGTATGGGAAGCATTGTGAAACAGTGTATAACTGCATCCCTGGGGAATCAGTTTGTTGTTAGCATAGTGTAACCTGGAGCTAGTAACTAAGGGGCCTACTTGAGAATGAGTTAAAAGGTGTAAAGTGAAAGAGAGCTTCATAGGACGAGCCTGTGCTCTGCCTGTGACGCTGTCCGTGCACGTTGCACAGATTTTGAAAGCAGCAGATTTTGTTGCATACAATCCACTTACTAGTTAGAAGCCAAACTGAAACCAAAGGCTCTGAGCTGAGCTGTTCGTGGTCTGGATGGGGGAAGATTTCACATCTTTCAAGTGCTTCTGCTGCGGCACATAAGAAGAAGCTGTGATCAGTGGGAGATAGGGCACTCTGGCTGCTGCCTGGAAAATCCACACGTGCACCTTTAAGCTTAAACCTATACGAATAAATTCAAAGATTTTTATCTTTTAGTTGACCCACAACTCCTTAAAGTCTCTTTTATGTTTGCAGTTTAATACTTCAGCCACTGACAACATTACCAATTGGAGCCCAGCACATCTGGATTTTTTAAGACTAATGAAAAGTCTGTAATATGCTGCAATTTCCTCCTGCAGTAATAATCGAAATAAACCAAAGATTCTCTGTTTTTACTACTGATACCAAAACTGTCTCCAAATCAGTATAGAACTGTGTTTGGAGGAAAAATAAGATGTGGATTTCTGTGGCATCTTACTATAGCTACATTAGCAAAAATGCCCATTCCTTGGTGGTTATTGTGTGTTTGAAGGGCCAGTACAAATAACATTTTTAGAGGTGTCAAAGCAGGAGATAGTTCTTAGTAGCGTTTCAGGACTCCTTAATTCACCAAGCATGCTCTTTGTACATATTTCTGCAGATCAGTTAGAATAGTCTTCTGTGTTTAAAAATTCACCTACCAGTATGATAACTTAGAAGCAATCTTGCAATATGTTATTTGTCCTAATTTGATGAACCTGGGACACATGCTGTGGTTTAAAATAGTCAGGCTTTTGGGTCCTTTTGCTGTAACATTTCCTTGGTGTAACATTCAGGCCACTGGTGGCAGTTCTGTCCTCTCTCCAGTGCTCATTGTGATGGCTGTATACATTTCCCAAATCTGCCATTCACTTCCATTGTTAGTTGTGTTTGTTACTAGAGAAAGCCACCAGATTTCCACCATCACCCTCTACATGTCCATTGCTGAGGACAGTATAGCTTGTGGATAAGCAATGAAGAACAGGGGAGCAAAAACACTTGGGAAAAAAAAGAAAGTAACAAGCAAAGAAACTCTGACTGCTGGAAAGAGAAGATTCGTTGAGTTGTAGCAGAAGTAATGAAGTGTGAAATGTGCTATTCCTAACCAGTGCTCCATGCTGCTTTAATTTACAGAATATATAATTATACAACATTAACATTCCAGATCATCAGTCTTTGACAAAAATTGAAATGAAAACAGCAAAATGCATGAGTCTATTTTTAAGACAATTATTGTAATAATGGATAAGACTACAAACTTAAATAATTTTCCTGATTTTTAGATTATGTCTTTAAGATTCTTTGATTTTGTGCCCTGGTAAATCTTTGCATACTGTTGCAAAACCACTTAGCTTAGTAAATCTTTACTGAATGCTTGTGGAAGTCCTTCCAGCATACATTGAAACACCCCCCGAGGAAGATGTGTTTCAAAAATCAGATTAACTTTTATCTTTTTAGTACTCAATAATGATTTATACCAAGCCCATAGACAGCCTAGAGGATACAGAGTGCATATGCACAGACCTGGTTGGGTCAAGAGATGACCTTTCTGAGTTGCTGTCTCCAGAGGAAGGAGCATTGTTTAGTCACTGAGATGCTAACAAGGCAGTGCTGAGAGACAAACTAATTTTGGTAGCTTCATGCAGAAAAAAAAGCCCCTCTGAAATTTAATGACCTTCTGTAGGGGAAAAAGGCTTTAGGCATGAAGATATAAGCAGAAATCAACAAGGCTGTCACCTGGGACAGAATACAGAAAAAGAAACAACTGGAAGTAACTGTAGTTAACTAAAAGTTATTATTTTGACATAGGAGCACAGTTGACAGTGTAGGCAAGGTACAAAAACATCACTGTATTTTAAACAGCTCTTGATCCTTCACAAGGAATAAAGTGTGATTTTTATTGATGAATGCCCAATGTCTAGATGTGTTGCCTGCACATCATCAAAGGCGTTGAATCAATGCAGAACTAGATTCTCAAAATCATGAAATCATATATTATATGCAGGAGGAACCCGGGGACCATAGTTAGAGATTGTATTGAATTTGGGGAAGAGGGATATATTTTTGACAGGAACAAGAAACTTTTGTTATTGAGTCAGATAGCCAGATTTCTATGTTTTTGGGGGTATAATATTCAAAGAGGTCGATGGTTTAGAACAGCTGTTCTAAAACTGTTTAGAATATTTTAATGAAGATTCTTACATGTTCAGATTATGTCAACACTCATACAGGAGTGGATGACAGCATGGCATGGGGATGTTTCTTCAGAAAAAGTCTAGAAAATGGATATCCAGGTTTTATGGACCTTGGCACTGAAACAAAATCAGTGCATAGAATTTGTAATTCTGTATGGAAAATTGATAGAATTACTTTTAGTTGGCAGTATTAATGGTTTGAAAGTGTATCACAAATGTCAGTTACACAATTACAATTCTAAGTGATCATGTCACCTGGCAACCACGCAGCTGTTGAAGGACATGATATGGGATGGTAACTTAAATTAACTTGTAGGTCACCAACGCCTGGCCATGCACTTTGGTGGTGACCAAGAGAAATAAGTTCATTCTTACAGCAATGACAATACTGCAGATCTTCGAGAATACAACCTTTGTGCTGATCCTCAGTATGTGACTCAATGACATTTTCCTTATACCACCAAGGGGGCTCTGATACTGGAAGCTATCTTAATGCAGAGATTGGGATATTGTTCCAAAGCTGTGACTCAGAGAATGAGTTGCTGTGGGACTTCTCTAGCTGATATTCCACATTAGACAGGTGGTGCTGGTCTTGCTGAAACTCCCACTGTGCAAAAGGCTGACAAATGCTTTGGACTGATAAAACGATAATACCAACTTTTTGTGGTACATGTACAATAGGAATTCAACATATCCCTGAACTAGCTCAAGTCTTTCTATGTTCTATTTAAGGAATGTTGACAAAATGGGCCACATTATCACTCAACTGATTAATATGTAAGCTATAAAAGGACCTGGACAGAAAGAATAAATAAAGGAAAAACTCTAAACCAAACCTATTTTCTGCTCCTATGCTCCTACTGCTGGTTATGCAGAAGCAGTAAACAAGCCCTATTCCCAAAGCTGTGCTGACAGCACTGATGATGGTGGTGCACAAATTAGGAGGTAAACAAAAAGCCGTGTTAATTTCAAGCTCCATTAGAAACACAGGCGGTAAAAAAAATCAATGTCTCCCAAACAGAAAAGGTCAAAATTGGTAGGGAAAGAAATTTGTTTTTCCAATAGGTGTAAGGTTTTTAAATTATTATTATTTATTTTAAATTGTGTGTAAGAAAGAAGAAATTGGTCAGTGTCACATTAGTGACTAAAACATTGAAAATAAACAACTAGCAAATTTTAAAATTCTTTTTTAGAAAAATATACTCATCTTTGGCTCAGGTTGAAATTCTTGTATTTAAAGGCTGGTTTCTATTTTAAATTTTGCCTGTAGGTTTTGTGGATATTCAGTTACATTTATAATCTTGGCATGACACATTTGAGGGATCATTCTTTTGAAAAGTGTAATCATCAGATTTCACTGTTTTCTCTTGGCATAGTATATTCTTGGATCCAAATCCTTGGGGCCTGTTAATTTAAATTTTAGGTTTTGTTGTGCATCCAGATTAAGTCTGGAAATACATGTGTGTCATTTTGTTATCAAGTTGTCTAGCAGAGGATGACAGGAAGAACAAATACTGCTGTGTATGTTTTTGCTTTATGGTAGCGTGTCACCTTCAACTCCACTCACATTAAATCTTTATCACTTCATGTGATCTTTGCTTTGCATATTAAAGTAAGTTTCATATGGCCATGTTAAATTATGTATGGAGTTGGAGTTCTGTGGTATGGTGTTGGGAACCATTTCTTCTAACACCAATACATATATAAAGACCTTGGAATATTAACACAACAGAAGCAAGTCACTGAGTGTTTGAGGAACTGGTGGCCTTACCATGGCCACTGATTTTCTTACACTTATTCTTACACTTATTACTTACAGTCATATGTATTTAGTGTGACCTCTTTTGATCAAGAACAGTGTTGTGAACAAGGCTCCGAGTTCTTCGTCCTTCTGCAATACCAGCTAGTCTCAGGATTTTGCTAATACCAGTGTCCCTGTATAGTGGGTAATAATCTGCTCTACAGAATGGGATCAAGATGCAGGGAGTTCAAAGACCATGGTTTATTGTACAAAAATGTATTAATGTGATAGATTTGTTTTAAACCATCTTTCACTAAAGTACAGCCAATATTTTTGTAATAAAGTCAGGATCTCTGTAATAGAAACCACAGATAAGATCCCAACTGAACACAGTTTCCATCCAAACAGTTTCATCTCCTCATTGTCTTTTCAGCTCATCCTTAAGATGCTCTTCTAATTGTCATTCCCTTCAGTGAACATTAGCATGCTTGTTAAATTGGCCGTTTGTGTCCCAGAAATGCCCTGCCTGTCTGGTGACTCACTCAGACCTGCATTTTGCACACCCTGGGGAAGCATGGAACAAGTCATCTCAGTACTTTCAGCTCCAGGTCCTAAAACTGTTGAGCATCAAACTCAGTCCTCCCTTATTGCTTCATTAACTGTCATTGTAAGGTAAAAAGAGGCTTTTAAAGAGGAAGAAGTCTGAAAGGATGTGTTCTCTCCTGTGGATTATTTCAACATCTTCTTTGGGTTTTTTTGTTTCTACAAGTTACGAAGTGCCTTCTTTCTCCTTGTCTGTGCTGTCCTGCCATCCTTAACATAATCACCACCAAAAGAGACCTACTCTATCTGGCAGTGTTGCAATTAAGGTATGAGGGTAGCATATAGAAGTCAGTTTGCCTGTCCGTGGTTGCACTGGGAATATATCACTAACAGCAGTCAAATCTTGTTTGGCCAGGAGAGGAAGCAGTAGTAATTTGAAGCTGTGTAGAAAGCTGCTATGTTCAGTGCCAGCTTTTAGAAGTTGCCCTGATCTGTTTACTTTCATGTTATTTTAACTCCTCAAGTTCAGGATAGCTCATTTTGAGAATGCAACATTTGTATTTGTTTCAGAAAATAATGCATTTGTTTTTCTAGAGACAGTGTTGTCTTCCATCAAAACTTTAGTTATACACAGCTTTGCATCCACATGTCTGAGGCCAAACACTGTCCCTTGAAATCATCAGAAGCTAATGTCAGTGAATCTTGGGGTTGCTGGCTGCTTTTTGTGTCTGTTTGAAAATAAATTAACATTGTGTTGAAGACTTTGTGGAACTATCCTTTGTGACATCTAAGAAGTAATTACTTCAGTGAAGCTTGAGGGCAAAGTGCTCACTGTTTACTACTGCAGTAATTTTTTCACAAGGCTTTCCTCTCTTGCAGCACAATTAATTTTACATTTCATTTACTGACATTGGCATGCACTTAGCTTTATAATATTAGTTAAAATTTGTTTATGATGTCAGTTTTATTTTTAGCACATTGAAAGCAGGGGGATAATTGAAGTGGGCTGTTGTACAGTTTAGGGCTTGTGGTGGACTTGGAGAGATGAGGATTGCCATTCCTGCTTCAAATGACCTAGAGGGAATAACTCTTCTGTTTAACATTTCATTGTAGTCTTTCTGATGATATCTCAAAATGTCAGCTTGTGCCTCATAGCTTAAGTTAAGGTCCCAAAAGAACTTCTGATGGACCTCTGAAGTTTAAAAATTAAGTTTCAGTGATATACACCAATCATATTTTAATATGAAAGGCAGTTGAAGTTCAGTGTATCATTTATTTTGGTTTAGTTCTTTTTTTCAGTTCAAAGTTGTCTCTTGGAACTTAAGTTATTAGTTGTGTCCTGTATGTTAATACCAATGAGTTAGCTTTATAGTGTGCCACAGGATACTCTGCTGGTCAAGCTAAAAAGCTTTACCAGACTGTATTCTAATGAAATCTTAGTAACTTTCCGGGATGAAAGGGAATTAAGACATTTGGTCTGGAGTTTTCTTGATTGGTTTACAGCATAGTGCATTGGTTCTAAAGTGCCAGTTTTTCTAATTCAAGTAATTTTAAGCTTTTCTATGAAGAAATTAATGCACTAGGAGGTCAGTCAAGTACTGATTAAAATCTGGTTTGCAGCTCACGCTGACTTCTACTACCTTCCTTAATTCTTGACCTGGAAAAAGGAACATTCATAAATGTTTCCTATCAGGAGTGATGTTTCATCGGGGGTTGAAGGAGGAAGAACACTGTGAGACATCTCCACGTGAGTGGCATCTTATTTGAGTTGCCTTCAGGGAAAATAATGTGTATAGATCATAAGGCTGGTCCTGTCTTTGGAGTTTATGGAACATTTGCCACTGTGTTTGCTTTTCCCTATGAGATAAAGCAACCACAGGAAATCATTGACACTCAGTGTGTTAGAATGCACAGCACAGAGAGCTCAAAGAGCAGCAAGACCTTCATCAGCTGAGTGAGGTGGTCCACGTGCTGGCCTGACCTTACTCCCACCTTTTCTGTTAGGAGAGCGGATTATTTGCCAGTCATTCTGAGCTCTCACTATGAAACACAGTTTTTCTGCTGTGCTTGTATCTAAAAGCTATCTACTTTTATTGCTGGCCCCATCTGAAATATTTCAGGCTAATGAAACAATATGATTGTTTTTATCTCCAAAGTGCTTCATTTCTACTGATGAATGTCATACACAAGAACTCAAATCTAAATCTGAGTGGTTATCTCTGCTAAGCTGCTTTTAAAAAATGAATTAGCTTAGTAAAAAGCTGGCAAATACATGCCAAACGCTTTGTGAGGATCGCTGATGGTGAAGTTTTGTTAAATGGTGCTTTTTCCAAGCAAGACAAAAATAGCAACTTTGGAAAACATGAAGCTGAGTCTTTTACACAGCTGAAGCTATTATGAGCATGCAGGTAGCATTCTTTTTCCCTCTTTTCCCCTTTGAAAGCTCAACATCAGCTTGGAAGTGTGAGAGAGAAGTAAGGTTGATGCTTAACATGACTGACTGCTCAAGAAATAGGTACTATTTGCTATTTTAAGCATTAGCCAGTAATTAGGATCTGCAGCACTGAGTCTCATTCTCATGTCATTAATGAGGTCATTATCAAAGATATGATAGGGTATTTTCCTCCTGTTAGCCATGTGACTGAGATAAGTGAAAACTTCAAATATTTTGGGACCAGTGTTAGGCTTTTTACGAAGCTGCTTCTGTGGCGCCTGTCAGCACAAGCATAGTGAACTCTGCAGTCTTTGGGGAACTGCCCTCCAGAGCCATTGGGAATCCTTTTCACACCTGACTCTTGAGTACATATTAAATATAAGATGCGTCTCTTTTTATTCCAGCCCCTCTTGGGCTCCCTCCTTAGCAGCTTTAGTGAGGACATTCCCCATTGCTACAATCCCACCTTCCCCTAGCCATGTCTACATGTTGATATCACCTATACTCTTCCTTGGGAAGAACTCCCTACAAAGTCACCCCACACTCTTCTCAGACCCCACTGTGTGTTGCTGGCTGGAAGTTTGCCTTTTGAGGTACTGAAGCGTGCTGACTACTTGCTGCCTTGCCGACCTGTGGCTCACTGTTTTCTTGTGTCTCTGCATCTGCTGTTTGTCTTGTCTTTGGATATGTCTGTACTGGCTTCTGCAGCATGTCATGAAGAAAGATTACCCAGCAGGCAGGTTGGAGGAGCCTGCCTGCAGGATGTGCTCTGCCATTGTAGCTCCTTTTCTTGACCCAGCTCATTTAGATTTACATCATTCTACTGTACATGAAACTTTGGTACACAGACTCTCTGTTTTGCATTAGGAATGCACTTGACATGAGGAGTAGGGGAATAGTTCCATTATTAATAGATAAATATGTTTTCACATGAATTGGACAAGGAATATATTTCTATAAATTACTGATATGTGCTATAATGACAGGAGAAACCATAGAATCAAGAATAACAGGTTGGAAGAGACCTCAAGGATCATCTGGTCTAACCTTTCTTGGCAAAAGCATGGTCTAGACAAAATGACTCAGCAGCCTGCTCAACTGAGTCTTAAATGTGTCTGATGTTGCAGAATCCACCATTTCCCTGGGGAGATTATCCCAACAGCTGATTGTTCTCATTGTGAAATATTTTCGTCTTGTGTCCAGTTGGAATGTCCCCAGGAGTAACATTTCCCCATGACTCCTTATAAAAAGGTAGTCTCCACCTTCTTTATAGCCATCCTTTAAATACTGAGACACAGGTTTCCCCTAAGCCTCATCTCAAGGCTGAGCAAACAGTTATCACAGCCTTTCCTTTTTTGTGGCCTTTCTGTGGACCTTCTCCAGCCTGTCCATGTCATTTTTGTATAGCAGAGACTGAAAGTGAAAGCAGTACTCCAGGTGTGGCCTGAAAAGCACTGAGTAGGGCAGGATAGTGACTCTTCATCTCTACTGGGGTTGCATGTGTTGATGCAGGCCAGCAGTGTGTGGGATCTCTTTGCCACAGCAGCACACTGTTCACTCGTATTGAGCTTGTTGTCCACCAGGACCCCCAAGGCTCTTTCCACAGAGCTGCTCTCTGGACAGACCTGTCCTTGTTTAACTTCATAAGGTTCTTGTTATCTCACTATTCCAGCCTATCCAGTCTTCCTGCAAGGTGGTTCTCCCTTTCTAAATGTCTATACTTCATTAGGGTACAATTTATCCCATCATCCAGATGTCTTATGAAGATATTAAACATTGAAATTACCTTTTTTCCCCCCACTGGTGTGCTTCTTGTGCCTCATCCAATTTGCCTTGCCAGTCTTCAGTACACACATAGTGTATTATAAGTGTAGCTTCCTGTCACCCTTGCATATCTTACAATAATACAGTTGTTAGGAGTATGATGTAAGAATTTTAATTTCTGATGTTACTGCCCAAAGACTGTTACAGAATGAACTCTTAAGGAAACTGCTGTTTTGGTGATTCCCTGTCTCTTGTGTGTGTTTAATAAATGTGTTGTTTTAGAGTACATTTCCACTTTTTTCCCCCTTGATGCACATTGGATCTAAGAAATTCCAAACTGCTCTGCAACATTGGTTTTTCTTACTAGCTGGCAAGAAAAGCGAGGGGGAGGGACAGAATACCAAAATTTGATATTTGAAGGTATTTTCCAGCTCTTTTCACTATCACTTTGTATTGCTGTTATACTTGCCACCTCTGGTGAGAATGGCTGTATATGCATGGTGGAGGCAGTGGCTGTCCTGCAGAGCTTACCTACTAACCAGGGCAAATGGTAGGAAGTGTCACTTGAGGGCTGCTCTGTGGAGTATGAGGCATAGAGGCACCAAACCAAAGGCTGTAGGTGCTGGAACCAGAACAGAGTGGCAGCTCAAGGCTCCTCCAACCTCCTTTCCTGAGGAAAAATCCTCCTCTTGATGGTTTTCAAAACCCCGTCAGTGAAACCAATTCTCTGAGAGTCCATATGGGCAAAAGCAAAAGCAGTGCCAAGTCCAGTGGCTCCCTTCTTACCTCTGCACTGCTTGCAGGAGCCCTAATGAAACCTACCAGCCTTTTTCATCTGACCTATCTGCTGAAGACTGGAGGAAGATGTGATTTATTAGCTAGGACCAGGATGGATAGCATCATAAATCTCCTCTAGACAGCAACAATTAAAGTTGCCAGGGTTCTCTGCATTGCCATGTGGAATCCAGGCAACTCTGACCAGATTTGACTGGCTTATTTTGCTAAATGAGGGTGTTGAAATGACCGTCTGGATTTTATTAATAAGTGTATAAATCTGAACTATAAGGGGAAAGAAGATGAACTGGTGGTAGTATATCTGTGACATATACTTAATAATAAAACTTAAACTCTTATACAGCCTGATACAAATTACTTGCTCTACTGCACCAGTTCTGCCACAGCTACACATTTCATTTTTGTGATATGCCCTGCGACTGCTCCACTAGTAAGTGCTGAGAAGGGAGAGAAATAGATAGATAGATGCATCTGGTATTTATAGAGGACTGTTTTAATGGTTCTAAAAAACTGATGTGCTCAGCATTCCTTGCAGCTGCAGTTGCATTCGTGTCAGTAATCCTATCAGGAGGGGTGCTGGTTTCCAGAGTAATTAGAACCCTGAAGCAAATAAACAGCAAATGAATTCTCTTCTTTTGAAGTTATCTTCTTTTTTCCCCTCTTTTAAATAGCCCTTCTCTGGTATAATTATGTACCAGTCATTATAACATTAAAAATAATTTTAAGTGAATGAATGCTATTTTTATTGTGTTCATTGCTAATTATTATGAACTAATTGTAATAGGATAGTCTTCTAAAAATCTCATTTCATTAGAGAATGGCTACTGACTTAAATTGTTTCCTGCCTTGATCCCAGGGAGAGGCAGGAGCTCCAAGCTGGGTTCATTTAAGCTGTGCTGGTGGCTTACAGCACGTGTGGGTAGAACACAAGTTGTTGCTCAAAGCCTTTTTGATTAACTTCTGCTCTTCTAGCACTTAAGCCATAGGTTAAATATATATTCAGAATACTGTATGCTTGCCACCAGGGAAGCAATGACAGAGATACTACAGGATAATATGGGGGGGTAATAGCCTTCCTATCTGGCTTTTTGTGACTTTATCTGGGATAATATGTTGTGCCCCGAGCACTCGTTCCTGAAAAGATACTGGCAGGAGTTCAGAGGACACTAACAACCCATGCAGTTGTCTAGGGAGCATTTGACTCTAAACGGTGGTATCTTCACCATTTATCTGGGTTATTAATCTTGCAACATTTGTGGCTTTAGTCAGATGTTTTCCATTTGTGCTCACATATGCTGAGTTATGGAGTATGGGCATGGGTCATTGTTGTGTAAACTCTGTAGTCTGGTTTGCATTTTTTGGCTCTTGATTTCTGACCAGTTTCAAGATTAAAAAACAGAATAATAAAGATCACTTAACAGCTGCATAAGCTAGTATATATTAATTAATGTTTCCTGGTAATGAGGTATGAGAATGAAAAGCCCACCCCACCTCTTAGATCCCAGCTTGAGTTTTTAAGATTGGCTGTTAGAAGAAAAATGTCTTTGTACTCACAAATTGCACACATTCATCCCAGAGTTACTAGCACATAATAAACATAGAAACATCTAGTGACGTTTTTTTTAATGGACTCATTCTTTAGACTAGAACCACAGCTTTTATAACTCAGATTCTTAAAATGCCTTTTATAATGCTTCTTAAACAGCCTTAGCTTCTGTTGTCCTGTAATGGCAATTCTTTGCTACCAAGGGGACCAAGACAGCACAGTGCTCTGTCTGTAACTTGGCATGTTCACAGAAATACCTGATAAAGATGATGTGGAGACTAAAGCTTCAGGAGGTTCAAATATTTCTGAACTTCAGTTCAAAGTGGAGTTCAGGAGATATTTCTATAACATTGACTGTGCTTTGGACTTCCTTCCTTTCCTCACCCTTCCTGCAGTTATTTTTTGGGTGAGAGATTTATAGCAACAGAGAAAATTGCCATGTTAAATCTGAGCTCAGCTTTCAAATCAGTTGTCACTGAGCAGGACCATGTATACCCAAATACGTAGGGGCAAGATAAGCCAAATCTGCTAATGCTTTAAGTCAATGCATCTGTAATAGAGCTCATAAAATTCTCTAAGGAGAATTATGATGTTGAGAATTATGACTTCTTTATGCTTGAATGAAAGCATCCCCTTGTTGGTTTGAGGGACACAACCTCCTACACAGTAACTTCATGCTTTAGGGTGATTTATCTTAATTTTCCTCAGTGTTTCCATATTTTGAATTGGAATTCATGTGTGCTGAATTATAGTGTATGGGCCTTGGGTCATCTTTTTCTGAACCCTATATTTTATCATGCCTTTTTTACCTCTTGGCTTTGAAAGGCATTGCTGGAGGAGAGAATGTAGTTTTGTGCTTGTGATACATCTGAGAGGCTATTTAGATAATGGTTTCTTGACAAGGAGGTGCTTATGGGGGGTTTTTTGCTAAGTCTTTTTATTCCAGTTGTGATAAATTTGTGATGTATAGCAGTGAAAATACCTCCCCCCATAGTTTCTTTTGAAATGAGCTTAGGAGTGTGCCATCCAAATGCCTCATGCTGTCAGAAAAACCCTTAACACCTACTGTTGCAGACACTTCTGCTGATCCAGGAGTTTCTAAGCAAGGAAAGCAAGATTCTTCATAGATGTGTATCAGCCCCAAAAGGAAGAGGGGATACATTTAGAAGAGAAAATTTTCTTTCAAGGTAAAAATAAGATTACTGGAGAAAGTCTTAAAATCTTGTGGTGCTCTGCCAGGCAGCAAATCCCAGAAAGATACCTGATCACAAATGGTACTGTATGTCAGTCAGATTTCTGACTGCTAGATAGAAGTGAAGAAATCTAAACATTCAAAAAACACACTCTCACACAACATTATCTCTCTTCTGAGGGAAAATGAACATAGCAACTCGCTTAGACCCATGGCAGGCATGAGTAAGTAGTTTCCTAGTTCAGAGAAAAGTTAACAGTGTAGAAAAATATACTCTTAATTTTTACTCTTAACAAAACATTAGAAATTGAGCAATTTAGATGCAATTAATGGGACAAGAAAATAATAGTTAAAAACATAAGCAAGACTGTGATATTGTGCTCCTTACAATTTTTTTTTTAATAGTAAAAAAACACGCTGGTGAAAAAATTGTAATTTGTAGTTATTGCACAGTGCTAACAAGAGCAATGTGATAGCCAGTGGCAGGTAAGCCCTCAGTGAATAAACCAGTTTCTTATTGCATTGTGCAATGCTACATTCTGACAGTGTATAAAAGGAGTGAATTACAGCAGTGATGTAGGTTCAGTAAAAGCCAATTACACCAACCTGTTCTGTACTGGTTTTTGGAAGATGGAGAAAGGGGAGGAGAGAGATAGCAATGTCTGTCACAGAGAAAAAAAAGCAATGAAATGTGACCCTCTTTTAATTAAAGGGTCCCACAAAGTAATTTCCCCCTTTAACTTGTGATAATATGGTTTTGGCAGGAAGAGTAATGTGAACAAAACACTCTTCTTTATAATCAAAATCAAAGAGGGCAGGCAAATTGTATTCAGTAGCAATTTGTTGGGGAATTTGTCATTTGTTTTTGAAGAGTGCTTGGAAATGGACAGCAGGAGTGGGGTGTTTTGCTTGTGCCTTGTGAATGGCAGCAGCAGTGGGGTTTGAAAAGCTTTTAGAGGAGTCAGGGGATATTTTCCCATGGGAAATTACAGAAAATACCTGTCAGTTTTAATGGCAACTCATCATTCCAAAAGGAGACTAATGTGCTTTTTGGAAGGATATTTTATCAGCTCAAAGTCCTCTTTGTGGTAACATAAAATAAGGTAAATATAGTCAAGACAGTGAAATCTTATAAACATTTCTTCAGCTTGGGGAATTTAAAGGAAGAGCTACACAGGTTCCGTCTGGATTTTTGAACAGGGTGTAAATAAGGGTGGTTTTTTTTCCCCCTATTTTGATAATGTCTGATATATCTATTCCTAATTTTCTGTCCATTTATGACCAGATTGAATCTATATGCTTTATTTCCTATTTCTCAGCCTAAGAGTGCTTTCTTTATGAAAGGACTATTAAGGCCAGAAGAGGTGGGGGCCCTTGGTTTTCCCCCACTGGTTAGTTACACTTTGGTCTGTATCCTTAGAGCTTTTAGAGAAGTGCACCATTCTTTTATATGGGATGTAAGAGAAAATACAGCTGTTGTGACTTAATTAGTATATCATGTCTCTCATTGTAAGGTCTGGCCTAGGAAGGTTTTTTATTAAGGCGAAATGCAGCATCTTGTTGAGCAGAGAGGCTGAATGACCCTGAAGTGGGTCTGCAATTAGTGAGCCACAGACAGGAGAAATTGTGCTGCATCTGACACACAACACAGTGTTTTCCAGCCAGAAGAGACACATGCACAGTGCTAGGGAACAGCTGACAGCAAGCCTTTCTGGAAGAACAAGCTGTAACGCAGCAAAACTTAATCAGTGTTGTCCTCCCTCTTTCCTGCTCTGTATGTCTTTATTTCTGCCTTGTGCATCTGCTGCTTCTTTTGAAGACATTATTTTAGACATTAATGTCTAAACCAGGAATCCTACAGAGTCTTGCAGGGTGATGGGTTTAGGTGGAGGCAGTAAGCTTTAGGAAATGGCCAGAGGTTAGAGATGCAAGAGTTGTTGTTACTGACAAATCTGTTAAAAGGGAGAAAAGTGGAAATGTAAAGACATGAAGAAAGGCTAAGTGCTCAGATTTTACTATCATAATGGTAATGGTAGGGTTAGGTTCAAATAGCCTACCTTGAGATAAGTGGCAGCAGAGTCCTTTCCTTTGATCTACAAATCCATTTTGGCCCATTTTCTTGAGTAATCTCACCATTTAAACAAAAATAAAATATAAGCATCCTGTTATATTCTGCTTATATCCAGTCACTGTCATTTGGCTTGTCCTGCAGCCTGGTCAGAGAAGCAGCACACACTCACACATGAAAAGAGGGGCAGAGGAAGGCTGGTTCTGACAGCAGCTGTAATTAAACCACATCATCTTCCTGAGCCATAGCTCCAGCCATAACTAAGCAGGGGATGTGTCTCACAGTAATACCAGGTGGGCTTTTCTCTAGTGCTCCAGACAGATTGTCACTGCAGAGATGCTCTTCTCTAGCATAGCTCAAGTGAGAATGGCCCCTGTGCAGACAAAACCAGAGCTGTTTGTGTCCATATTCTAACGGGGGTCACACAAAAGCATCTTTCCTGCTACTTACTGAGTAAATACTCAGATAACCCTGATGGAAGATGTACAGTGTTGTCTGGTTGTTTACATGTGTCACAAGATGAGAGCAGAGGATGTGTTACATTTTTGGGGACTGCTGCAGTTCCAGGAGTCTCCAGTGTCTGCCCTTTAGTTTCCAGAGGATACTCAGTCATGCTGTCAGACTGAACTGTGGAAGGGGCACTAAGGCAGAGGTTGATGTCCTTTTTTAGAGGTTCTCCCTCTTCCTGGCCCTCCAAATGTGCTTAGTCTGGCAGTGAGGTGGCTGCGTATTTGGTGGAGTGTGAACCAACCCTGAGAAACCTCTTCAGGCAACAGTTGCTGCTGCTTTCAGTGCTGCCCTCAGCCTGATGATCCCTTTGTGAATCTTCAATACTGATCCACAGTACTCAGAGCTGTTTGAGTTTTCTTCTGTTGCATCAAGACATATTCTGACCCTCCTTTCCCTTTCAAGGGAAGAGAGGACAGGCAGCAATATCCCATCTGAACCTTCTTCCCAATTGCTGCCTGTAGCTCTTTCACCCTACTACATCAGCTGGACTTCTGGCCCTGTGCCTTTGACTTCCTAATCACCTGACCATTGAAGCTGTTCGCTGATTCTAAGTCAGGATTACCATGTTCATCAGCCTGCATCTCCCCCATTCTTTGCCACTTTTAAGGATGTTTGGCTTGCATCTTTTGTGAAAGGTGTTTCTGTTCTGCCATTTATTCATATTTGAAATGTTCCTGTGACTGTTTCTCTTCACAAGTCCACTGGTTCCTTTGACAAGGGCAGAGGCATTTCCGGCCATCTACCAGAAATACCAGAGGAGAAAGGTGCACAGTATCTTTCCCACTTGAATATAATCTTGCAAGTTCTAAAATTTATTAGCAAGTCTTCTATAATAATAATAATAATAATAATAATAATAATAATAATAATAATAATAATAATAATAATAATAATAATAATGTTTATTTATTTAGTCAGTTATTTTATTAGTTTATTATGCTGGTTAGTTTATTTGATGAGTCTCATTACACCTAATTTGTTCTGCTTTTTGTGAGCCACCATATGGCATCTGTGGAAACCTGGTGAAAATGTATTTATCATCCCACAAAACATATATAAAGGTGTCAAACATAATTAAATTAGAAAAAGTCATTCTCTTTAAGATATAGTCTTGCCAATTAGTCATTGGGAGCTTCTGGACCAAGTCTTATCAGCTGTCTGGCAGGGGATATTGTGAAGATATGTGTCATGAGTCAGAATGAGGTATAAAGGAAGTGTAAAAGTAGTGCTATTTCAGGTATAACAAACCAATTCTGAGTTCTTGAAGACCTTGAGTGAAGTATTTCATTCTTATCACTTAGGAAAATCTCTCTTGGAACAGAGGAGCAAATGAGGCACAATGGAGAACTGTTTTCTTGGTACTGGAAGTGCACAGCCTGGGGTTTTCCCACCAGACTTGCATTTTACATCTGGGGCTGGGAGTCAAGAAACCTCTTTTAATCCACTGATTCAGATAGGTTTCCAGAGGGCAGTTCACATTTAAGGCAGTATTATTCCTCTAGTAAATATAATCAGGTTCTAAATTTATGAAGTAATTTATTTAAATGCTTTCAGTTTTGTGGTATGAAGCCAGCCTGTGAGATCTATCTCTGCAGCCTGGCTGAATTTGTTTGGACAATAATCTGGCTTCCAGGGAGTGAAGAGTCTATGGAGAAGCCAAGCAGAGCCCTCTTTAGAAGAGGAGATCTTGCTCCCCAGCTCTCAGTTTATGAAAGTGTTTGGTACCATGACTACTTTGCCCGATACTTAGGTCAGTTATTTCTCTGGTAAAATACTCTTCCTAAAAGACAATTGCATCATTCATTCTCCATGCATTAAATAAGAAATTAGTAGATTTGTTTTTTGTTTCCTTTGCTGTGAATGCTACATAAATTCATCTGTGAAGCCAGACTTGGAATAGTTCTAGTCAGCATCTGCTCTCAAGTGCTGTGCCCCTGCTGCCATAGACATGTCCCCATCACAATTTTCCATCTAATATTTAGTAGATTGATTCCATTTTTGAGATGTTTCTGTAGCAGTTTAACATCATCTGGTGGACACTGCTGCAGCTTGTCCATCTCAGCTTGTCTATACAGCAGAGTGGAGAACTAATTTAATGAGTTGATCTAGGCAGAAAATAGTCACTGTAAAGACTAATGGCTACTAAAGCATTAGGGAGTTTGTGTACGGAAACATTCATTGTTAGCAAGCTTTGCATCATGCAGGTGTGTTCTCACCTCCTGCATGCACACAGGCATATTCATGTTCCATTTGGAATGTGGCACTGTAGGGTTTCTGGCCTGTGTTCCCACCTTCCTCTAAGAGACAGCACTGCCAAAAGGACCTGTACTTTTTGAAAGGTGGCACCTTTTCTGTTTGAGCTTGCTGGAATAGCTGCAAAAATTCCAGCTCTCTTTCCAGACCACCCTGCTGCATGTGCACTCTATGTGCACATGCACATGTGCACTGCTTGTGTGGGAATGGTGGATGCTGGAGTTGGCCTTCTTTGAAAATCTGTGCCAAAATACTTGCTGTTGAACTGAACTCATTTTGGGTCTGGTGGATCCAGACTCCATGGTGGAGTTGCTTACCCATGTAACACCAGCAGCACTGTGCATTCAGTTTGCTTCCCGAGCATCCACGGTATCCTGTTGTTCGGAGACAGACAGGGTAGATCAGCTGTAGGTCCTGTCTGTGGTGGAAAAGGTGTTGGTCTCTTCCCAGAGGAAGGATGGGCAGTTCAGTGGTTCCCTCCATCCACAGAGAGCTCTGTCAGGTGCTGTGGATGAGAAATGGGCAAGTGGGCAGAAGGAGTGATGGGATAACCCTGGGGCAGATCACCAGATATCACAGACCTCTCCTTCATGCGGGGCTCTCCCTGTGCTGGGAAGACAAATAGGCAGAAGTTCTTCCTTTGTCTATTTAGCAGTTGTTTGGTGGTGGTAAGAGGACAGTTTAGGGAGGGGACTGCTTTCCTGTTCCCACCCTCCTCATACCAAAGCTCTCCCCCATGACTTTAGTAATGGCTATTCACTGTTAGAAAGTGCCTTTCCTCTTTTGTGATGTTATTTAGCACAGGCTTCAATTAAAAGCAAGCCCCGGGGAAGTAGGGGATGGTTGCCTAGTTACCAATTGCCTTGGGATCTGGAAAGATACAACAGAAACAAGGGTTAATTTTTGCAGGTGAAAGTAGGAATGTCCAGGGATGTGGGTGGTGGAGGTTTTAAGCTGAAAAGATCTAGGATGTTTCAGAGAAACCGAGTTCCCACTGGGTTCTCTGTCCAAATAACAACACAAGATGAACGGTGTTTGTTTAGTTAGAATCCACACCCATGGAAAGTTAGAGAGAATACAAGATCACTGTTTGAGGGTGCTTCCTTGTGTGTGTTATTTACATAATTTGCCACAGTGTTGCAAGGCTTTCTATCTCTGCATCTCATTCGCAGTTCAAAGCTTGCCTTGAATAAGCAGCTGCACATGACCACATAGCCTACCAAAATAGTGACTGCCTTCTCTGGGCTAGCCTAGTTTCCTCAAGGTACCCACAGGTGTCAAAAGATCAGTGGTAAATACTGTAAGGTTTATTTTGAGAGAGTCAAGCCCTGCAAAGAGCTTCTGGGAGCTTCATACCTCTGAAAATCAAGCAGCAAGCATGCTTCCTCAAAACTTCCTAGTCTGCCTTATCAAGTGCATCTTTTCTCTTCTTTACTATATTATTAGGTAGTTTTAGAATAGGATAAATAGAAAAGAGAGATGATTTGTGTGACAGTGCATGCCACTCGTGAGAATATCTTTGACCTATGCTTCTAAAACAGTCTTGAACCAAAGAGCACGAATCCAGATGTGGAGCTGAGTGACCTTTTGGGATACCTGTGTCCCCAGTGGAGACAGCTGCAGTGAAGGAGCCGCGAATGCGGCAGTTCAGATGTGAAGGCACCTAACTGTGCTTCAGCTTGGACTCTCTTTTGTGGTCTCATCAGGAAGTGTGAAACTCCTCTGCAGATATGCAGCTGATTCCCTGTGAAGGTAATGAGGCATCCTGTGAAATCCTTTGCACATGAACTGCTACATGTAGTCTGTGTGCAATATGCAGTGGTTATTTTGTTTGGATATTAGAGTCCTCTTTTTCTCACTGATGAAAGCAGAGGGCAAAATTAATCCTTTTCACTTGCTGTTGTTATTTCTTTTTGCTTGTTTATATAACAACTGCATTTCAGACGTCCTCCTTGTGGGCCCTCCCTGCTGCACTCAGTGCTTTATGGGTATGTACTGCAAAGACTGCAAAAGATTGCATGCTAGCTATGTCAGAAATCAGCCAATAAATGCAAAAAATAGATATGGGAGAAAAATAAGACAGTAGCTCTCTCTTAAAGTAAGCCATAATCCCAATAAATCTGTCAGGTTTTTGGTAGACGCCATGCTAAATGAAATCTTTCTAGATTTCTTCCAAGATTTTTCAAGAAGAAAGTAAGATGTGGCCTCACAGGTCAACAAACTCTGCTTGGAAGTGGGAGCCTCTCGGGAGAAAATGTGACTGCCTGAGATTTCTTTGACTGGGTAGAGAGGCAGGTATCTCTATCAGAGTTAGGATCAATACCTTGGTAACAAATAAGAAATTATGGGTAAAGATAGGTTCCACTCAGAGGGACCTTGAGAGTCTTCAGACATTTCTGAGTCTGCTGTTGCAAATATTAATCCATTATCATCAAAGCAAAGAAATGGAAAGTATTTGCCATGGCAGCATTTTGAATGGAGGGAAAGCAGATCCAGGAGAATATGTGAGGTGCTACAACCCACAGTTGATGGACCCTGTTTCTCAAGATAGTCATAAGCTTGGACAAATTTCCATTTGGAAATGAAAAATATTGTAAGACTAAGAGGGAAATACTGCCAAGACTTAAATATGTTTTTAATCTGCACAAGATTGCCCAGGTCCTTGGTGGAGCACTATTTGTACTGTTAAACTGATGACTGGATTGTTCATCAAATTTTACATCCTTTGGGCCAGGTACAGGTATCTAAAGACATCCTAATGCTACAAGCCTCATGTTAGGTGCACCCTGGAGAAGAGGAATATATGTGTTTGGGATTTTTTCGGTGTTTTGTAGTAAAATCCTTTGGAGTATAATTTAAAATACCATATCCCTTAACTCCTTATCAGAGGATATGTATGCTGGGCTTTCGTGTGGTATCCCACTTAGACCACAACAGCCGCTCTGTAGAGAAGAGCTATCTTGTGGGATAACTGTATTTTTCATTGACATTTACCAATGGCAAAGCATTTCCCTGTTTCCCCATTTCCAGTAATTGAGGTTTATAAGTAATCAGCTTGTTCCTGAGCAAGGAAGCAACTTTGTTGATGATCATAATAGCTTCTAAGCACAAGGTGTGCTCAATGCTGTTTATGAAGGACCTACAGGCAGTAAGTTTTTTTAATTAAATTACTTTGACCTAGAATGAGATTTAATTAAATACTATATTAAACAGACTTAAACAAAAAGGCATTTAGTAAACCACTATGCAAATTTAAAGGTAATTAAAATTTGAAATCTGTCGACTTTACGTTATCTCCATAATTGATGCTAAATGTGAACAGATCAAATACACTTTTTTATTATTGTTTCTTTTTTAAAATTTTTTTGTGGAAGCTAAGATTGCTAATGATTCCTTTGCATTTTTTATGTATGTATCTGATCTGTTGGATTCACCATTAGAGTGGGTGTCTTTGGGGTTGGTAGATACTGCTTGGTTTGGATGCACCAAAGAAGTCTTGCATAATACAAAGATGACAGGGCACTGATTAGAAAAAATTAGCTAAAGTATTAACTAAAGACAATAATGAAGAAAGTACTCCTAACCAGAAATTTTGACTACTGTAGGCTTTCCTGGTTAGCCTGAAAAGAGAGGTTCAAATGTGAAAAGTACATGAAACCAATAAAATAGAAAAGCATCCTCCAAGAGTTTCTAGAATTGGAGCAGAACCAACTCCACTAGAGCGGGGCTGTATCCAGTTGACCAAGACAGCTGACTAACTTAATTCTTGAGACTAAGGTCAAGAAAGCATTGAGCAATATTCATAATTTTCTAGCCAAGAATGACTGACCCTTGCTCTGAGTGATAAATAAGCAGTATATATACATCAAAAGCCTTTAATAAATGCCTGCAGTTAGGCAGTATGGTCCCAGATGTTGAGAAACCTAGTTCTGCTGTTTGAACCTGTAGATAAAATGAGTGGTGAAGGGAGTCCCTCTCCACTCAAACCTCACAGGGAGTCAAAAATGAGCGTGACGTGTGGGGCCAGACCATGTCTGCCTCTGCAAATGCCAAGGCTTAACAAAGCCAAAATACTTCTGTACTGGTGACATCTGTTACTGCTGCTCCTGCTCTGCAGCAGCTGATGTGACCCAGCTGTGGATCAGCATTTATGAAGGAGCTGAGGATTATGCACTCAATATCTTTTCAATACATCCTGCTGCAAACTCTGCTGATTTCCAGGGCAACCTCCGGAGAGCAATCCAAATGTTCAGAAAGCTGCCAGCTCTCCCTCTTGCTGTCCTTTCTATTGTCCTCCTCTCCTGCTCCCCCACCTGGCCCCCCTTACCTTGGGAATTCATCCATCCCAGCCACCTCAAGAAATGATTGTGATTTTTGCTTTCAGAATTGCAGTCTGTGTCTCAGAAAATCATAAAATACCCACAGCCAATTGAACAGGCCAGATTTAAGATGACCTGCAAAAATCTGAAGAGAATAGAATATAACCATAGATAAAAATTACAATTAAACTTCTATTTTCTGAAAGAGAAAAACCACATGAAAACAATGGGCTCTCCCATTTACTCTCCAGATTACAAAGTAACTGAAATCAGTTCTTATTGTATTGAGTCCTTAAAAAAGATCTGCCTTTCTCAGCGTATTTATAAATTAGTCTGACTTTGAAATTGTGGCATGTGAATGGTTTCAGAGGTGAAAAGATGAACATTATTTGCATAATAAAATCACAAAAAGAGTGACTATGCGAAATGTAATTTATTTAAAATTCACCCATCCAACATGTTGGGCACAGGTGCAGAAGACTAATAACAAAAATAGTCACATTCTGCATATAAATTAATGGCAATGTCCAGTATTAAGAACTTCCTTTCCCACACAGAGAAAAACCTTTGGAGAAGGGATGTTCAGCATGATCTGACTGTGATAGATCCTGTTAGAGCAGGGAGGGTAAGGCAGGCAGTCCCATGCTGCCATGTGCTAGCAGCAGATTTTCTGAATACTCCTTAGGGTTCTGGGTATGAGCTGCCATGGGCCAGGGTGGCTGAACAAGCAGGTCTGAGTGGCAGTAGTGCCTCTATCAAATGAAGTATATTATAAGTGTTTTAAAGGATCTGCTCTTGTGTTCTAGGGACATCAGTTTGTTACTTTTTTTTTTTTTTTCTTAATCAGTGTTGTTCCATTGGTTGACGCAAAATGGATGACTGGAGGGTATTTGGTAATTCCAGGACCTTGTAAAAATAGCCTTTTTTTCTATTACAAGCAAAGGTAACTGTAATGGTTGCAACAATGCCACTACATTTCTGACAAAAACTTGATGAAGAGATTGTATTTTATTACAGTTTTGTGTTATGTGGTTAGTGATGCATTCCACTTGAAAAGCCCAGACAGAGACAGCCTAAATTCTTCCTGCATGCCCTGTATTTTCTAGTTCTTCTGAAGCTCTAGTAGCCTTAGGGACTATTTGGCCAAGGCACAGGGAAGGACGTTTGAGCTTGGATTTGATACAGATTAAGTTTGGGCTCTTCTCTCCTAACTGTAGACACAGTGACGTGTCCTACATCTTGCCTAGTTTTAATGTCTGCCTCCAGAAGGAATGAGATGAGCTACACACCAGAAGTGTCTGTTGCTCTCTGTTGTGGAAGAAAGGAAGGTAGCCACTGACCTCTTGGCTAAGAGGTTCTGCTCTGTGGAGAGCTGCTGTTGGCTAAATGAAACCTTTCCTAAGAGGATTAAATGGTGGCCTGGAAATAGTCAGTAAATAACTGTTCATGGTATTGGGAGTAAATCTGTAAGGGCATGTCCTAGGAGGCTTTATAGCAGAGATTAAAGCATCTGAATATCAAAGTGTATGGGAAGAATTAAGACTACTGTTAGATTCTAAATGGGTGTATGGTTTGAATATATGATTTGCAAGTATTACTGGGTTTATTTCAGCTGAGTTTTTTAAATCAAGCCCATGCCAAAAAGTGCATTTGAAAACTCCATAAGCAGCTTGAAATAAATAGAGGTTGCCTGTTAATTACTGTTTTGCTTATTTTACTGCTATGTCATTCATTGATATGAACCTCTGTGCCCACTAATAACATTGGTGGTACCCATACTGCATCTATACTGTGGGATTGGGTGCTGTTCTCCAGCACTTGGGTCTAGGTACTTCTCAGCTCCACTGTGGTGGAAGGCTCTGATTTCCTTCTTCAGTAGACCTGAAAGCTTCAGTTATATAGAGAAAGCCCAAGTAGCAGAGCATCACAGGACGCTCCAGTAGGCCCCTCAGGTTGGCCATCAAAGGGGAATAATTACAGAATCATAGGATTGGTTAGGTTGGAAAAAAATTTTAAGGTTGTCAAGTCCTACCCTTAACCCAGCACTGCCCACGCCACTACTAAACCATGTCCCCAAGTGCCACATCTACACATCTTTAAACACCTCTAGGGATGGTCACTCTACCACTGCCCTGAAAAGCCTGTTCCAATGCTTGAGAGCTCCTTTCTGTGAAGAAACTTTTCCTAATATCCTGTCTTAAGCTCTCCTGCTGCAATTTGATACTGTTTCCTTTTGCCCCATCGCTTGTTGCTTGGATGAAGAGACTCAACCCCACCTGGCTACAGCCTCCCTTCAGGTGGTTTTAGAGAGATAAGGTCCCCTTGAGCCTTCTTTCTGCAGGCTAAACACCCCCAGCTCACAAAGCTGTTCCTCATCTGACTTGTGCTCCAGCCCCCTCCCCAGCCCCATTGTTCTCCTCTGGACAAGCTCCAACCCATCAATGTCTTTCTCATAGTAAGGGGCCCAAAACTCAACACAGGTTAATTGTGTGCCAAGTGCATTTTATAACATGTTTCTGCCCTATATTATAAACTGAGCCATGGTGATACAGTTCATCTCAGACGTAGATCAACACAAAGGATAGTACTAATTTAATGCTTGGCTTTGCTCCCAAAGTCCATTGTTCAAAGGTTTATAGAACAAATCAGCAAAAGTTTTGTTATGATAGATAGCATGATAAATTTTCTTCCTGCTTTGCTTTCTTCACCTTTCCACTTCTTGTCCCTCTTCTGAACGCGTTCATTATGTCTCTTTCTGTTCTGCTTCCAGTTCTCCCCACAGTGCACAGACGTCACGTATGTGTCAGCTGTCCTTTCCTTCTGTAGTCGGGTTAGCTGCTGCACAGGTGTTTGCAGCCCCAGTCCAGGGGCTCTCAGCTTCAGTGACTGACAAATCAGTGGGTGGTAGCTGAAGCGAGTCTGCAGCTTGGAGGGAATCAGGTGAATGAGAACTGGGGAAAGAAGAGTTGTACCCTGGGCATGGAGTTGCTCCACTCAAGGACCTACTCAGAAGCAGCAGCCAGAGGAATGGCAGTTACCATCTTCCTGGCTTTTATAAATGGTACTGATCAACAGGCTTGATGGCTAATGCTGAAAAAGCCCTGGTGTTGGGCACTTGGTGCTCCCTTCATTCAGACCATGAGTTTCTAACTGGGGGACAAGCAAGCCAGGGTAAAATGAGTGTGTTTAAGTTGAAAGGTCTCTTCTAGGCACATTTGCCTAGGCCAGAAGGGCATCTCCACGTAGGAGTCAGAGATAGGCTGAGGTGCTGAGCATACAAGGGTGGAGCTGCCAGAGGTATATAGAGATGATGGGCCCCACAGCAATATTTGGAGTGCAGAAGGAAATCACTGGGCAGTAGGAGGGGAAGAGGAGCAGGTGGCAGGCAGAAAATGCATGGTGTGGTCAGAGAATGAAGGATAAATTTCAGTGTTGACAGCACATGGATTAATAGATCAGCAGGATTTGCACTGATAAAGCTGACACCAAATGCTGTCACTTAGAGAGCTGCACAACTAAACAGGAATTTAAGAAGGGAGGCAGCAGTAGGAAGAACTGACAGAACAGCAGAGAGGTAAAATGAGGCAGAGAAAGAGATCATTCAGCTTAATTCCACTGCCTTTGCTCCCTTCCTTCTACACCCAGAAATAAAACATTGAGGAATGAGATAGGAACAAAAACAATTACCATAATTTGCCATAAATCTTCTTCTGGCCCTACTTTCTCTTTCCTATGCCAGTGGCATAATGGGAGGTCATCTCCTGAGAGCCTTTCTTCTACCAGCTTTTTAGAAGGTGCAGAACAAATATGTTCACTCTGAAGTATGAAATGTGGCTGATGCCCTTTATAGGGGAAAATTGTTGAGGGTAGATTGGAGCTTTAGTAGTGCTGGTAATACATAGCATGTGATGGTGTCTGGATGTGGAGAATGGCTGCTTGTTTATTCTTGATCTGGAAAAAGTATGAATGATAGTAAATACTGCCTGCTTCTGAAGAGATTTATGGCATGAGCTTAATGTGGGCTTCTCAAGAAGGTATGAGAGGAGAATATAAAATGAAACATGGCTGTTTATAGTTGAAGAACATTCTCCCCAGGGGATCATATCACAATTTTTTTTTAATGAAAATTCAGTCAACTAGATATTTAGTTAGCCCAAGGAAATGTTTTCAGTTATCAATTAAAGGAAGTATGGGTGTTCTGTTGCTTGAAGATGCCATATCTTAAAATGAATCAGGATGCTGGATAATTATCATTTTACTCCTTATTAAATTGCTTATTTTCCTCCAGCAGTGGCTATAGCAGCTGTTTAGCCACATTCATTACACTTGTAAAAGTTTTAATTTTAACCACAAATACTAGGACTAACATTAGTTTCTTAAAGTTAGTTTTTCAAATGGTAGTTGAATACTGAATCAGTGGGAATTTAATTCATTTACTGTTTAAGTGTCTTTTAACAAAAAGGCAAATTTCTAAATGTGAGTTGAGTTTGGAAAAAAATTATGTAGTTGCTATCAGTGCTATTGTAAAGATCTGCATTTTTGAGAGTTTATATTAAACATGCAAAATTATTTGCTCACTTTTTAAAGAAAGTGAATAAGAAAAAAGATTTGTATGGGAAAGATGCTTTTCCCTGAATATTAATAAGGCATGGATCAAAAACAATTATTTATTGAGCATTCACTCAGAATTTAAGCCAAAGCACAATTCTACTGTAGATGAGAAGATGTTTCAATCCACTGGTCAAGGTGGCATTTCATTGATATTCAAATCAATGAAATTATTTTCAATGAAAGGATGTTTTGAAACTCAGTGGTCATGGGGCAATGCACAGAAATAATGCTTCAGAAAAGTGAGGAAATACATAACTACACAACAAGAAAAAGCACTTAATGGTAACATTTGTGAGTATCTCTGTGTGATAAGGACTGAAACAAATTTGTATGCACAGCTTTTGCTGAGTTGCAGTTTGGGTCACCATCTTCCACATTCGCACGTTGACTCTTGGCTAACTTTGTCCCGGGTCTTGTCCTTAGCCTCCTATGGGTCTCACAGGGTTTGTAAGTTCTCTTACTGAATTTTATCTGAAGACATTTATAAGCAGTTTCAGATCTGTAGATGGAGGACAGTATGTTGAATTGGATGACTGCTCGCCCTAGGTGATGAAGTTGAAGGATGATACGCAAAGAATAAGGACTTGAGGAAACTGTGCAAGCGTAAGTGCACAGTAGGAGTCCTTATGAGTTGAGTTTGCATTAAACGCATTTCTGCTTTAGCCCTAAAGTATCACACTGTTTTACTTAGAAAATTAGAGGCTTTTGAGTAAAGTACAGCTACAAATCTTAAACTAATTTGCATTGTCAGAAAAAACAATTGCAAATGAGAAGCTGGCTCATGGTCAGCTTGGTGTCCACCAGACTCCAGGGCCATTTTTGCAAAGTTGCTTTGCTGCTATTTGCCTGAGTTGTGTCATGGTGCATGGGGTTATTCCTCCCTGGAGACAGGATTTCATGCTTTCCTGTGCTGAAGTTCATGGGACTGACATTAAAATAACAGATTGTGAGACTCACTGGAACTAGTTTGTTTCCTAAGGAGAGGTGGACAGAATACATTGAATGTTAGATAAAAGATCCACTTGTTTCCTGTGAAAATGTTAAATCTTGTCATTCTTTAGACTGGCAGACCAGGAACTCATTTGCTGAACCACCAACATTTGGCTCTCACAGTCAGCTGGAAGTTTCTGATTAAGAAGCCTAAGCCTCCAAATGCTGGAAGTCTGTGGGTGCCATTCCGTGAGGTAGAGTGTGGGAGTGATCCATCCTTGTTAATGCTGGGTCATTTTTAGATGCAAAAATAGTGTGGTTGGGTACCTAACTTTCACCTCCTCTTTCTGCAAGCTTTTTCTTTTCAAAAAACTTGAACACTTTTTGGCTGATACATGTTCATATCCAGATAAGCCAAATGTACTGCAGCTTTCCCAAAACCTGCAATCTCGACATTGCAGCTTTCCTGGCATTCACAGCCAGTGCTTGAAGGCAGACTAACATGTTCAGTCCAAGTGAAGGTGTTGTGCATACAGTGAAAGACCTCTCATTGTTTTTAACCTTAACTACAAAACAGTATTGAGCAAGTGCAGGCAGGTTTTTCTTTGTGTGTTTTCAGCTTAACTGTAGTTTGAAAACAGATGAATTGCAATGTAGAGGAGAAGACTAAAAAAATAGAGAAAAGGAGTTTAAAGGGTTATGAATAAGCATCTGCTCAATGTTTAAGATCATTATTATATAAAATATTAAGATATATAGGCATTGTATGCTATTACAGATTTAAGTATGTTAGATCATAGTTGGACCAAATATTTTTCTGAGAATATCTGCTCTCCAGGAAAACTGGCAGGACTGAAAGGTGTCCCTTCTTCAAACTTGTCCAAACATACTCAGTAGTTTGTCTTCTGAAAGTGTGATGAAGGAATGCCTGCTCCTTAAGGAAGCTCTCATGATGAAGTGGCTCAAAATCACTCACACTCCCAGTAAGCCTTTATTTTAGCTAAAAGTTAATCTAGGATGATGGCATGATGCATCATGAAGAGCTTACTTTTGTCTGTCCTGAATAATTTCAGTTAAAATCGGGTTTCTATCTTATGTCACCTTCTGTTTACAATCGTCCCAAAAATTGCACACCAAGTACATTGCAGTGTTGGCAAGCCAGTTTCGTTTTCTGTTGTGTCTCCTTGAAACAAAATCTATGATAAATCTTTATGTATCAAGTCTGTTGTAAATGAAAGAATGCATGCACTGCTCACTGTCCCAGGACCGGTGTTGCTGCATATTGTTTTGAAATGTAACACAAAGCTCAAAGAATCAAGATTTCTTGGCATGATGATATATACTCAAAAAAATGTTGCCTGGTGTCAGGACTTGTTTTTAACTGTTTGGAAGGGGCTTGGGGAAGGAGACGGGGAGCATACGGGGGATGGCTATCTTTTCCAGACAGTTGACTGATGCTGTGAAAAACCCAGTTCACGCACAGGAGGCACGACTTCACAGCTCTGCTTTTCACATGTTGCTGTCAGCAAGTCTTTCAGAAAGGATCAGTACAGAAATAGGCAGGTTTGGTGCCCGCCACCGATCCCACCCTAACACCATCTGGTGAAAACAAGAAACCCTGGGAGCAGTTTGTGCAAGTGGGTTTGGCAAATGACATATAACCTCACCTGCAGTGCCTGTGAAATGCTGCCTGGTGTCATTTTATCAAAGGATAATGGAGAAAGGGGAAAATATCTTGATACTACAAAAAGTAAATTCTTCTGTGAATGTACAGCCTCATATTTAGATTGAGCTCTTCTTATGCTGTGAGTTTTTATTTAATGAGTTATGCAATCCCTAGGCAAAAGCAACTGAGTATTTTCTTTTGAGTTTTGAAATGTTATGTGGTTTAGCATTCATTTTGTTTAACTTCATTTCTGTTCACTGAAATAGAGGGAATCATTTAGATTCTGTTAGGAAGAAATTCTTGACTGTAAGGGTGGTGAGACACTGGAACACGTTGTCCAGAGCAGTTGTGGATGCTCCAAGCCGGGAAGTGTCCAAGGTCAGGCTGGATGTGGCCATGAGCAACCTGGTCTCGTGGAAGATTCCCTGCCCATGGCAGGATTTTGTACCAAGATGATATTTTAAAGTCCTTTCTAGCCCAAACCATTAAATGATTCTGTGATTCTGATAGGTTGAGATCAATATGTTTCAGACATCTCTTGCCCTTTTTGGCCAGACCTGGCACAGGCTGTGGAGAATTGAATGGGTCTGAAATTCTTTATTGAATGGTTTTCGGTCTTTTGTTGTCCCTGAAATTGCAGCAAAACAGGTGTTTGAATGCATTATTTCCTATGTAAAAGAATGTAAAGCCGTTGGTGCATTTCAGGAAAAAGGGCCTTTATATCATCATAAAATATGTTTTAGCAAAATCTTTTAAATTATCAGATATTTCATGTTTTCTAAAATTTCAACATCTTCATAATTCATTTTGCTTAACAGAGCAAACACTGAGAGATACATAGTAAAATTCTTTTACTTCTTCTCTGAGATGAGAAGTTAATCTTTGGACATTAGTTGTGGTTTTATTTTTCTGCTTTCAGATCCACTGCTTGATCCCAGATTAGCTGTAAATGAACATATGATTCATTCTCTAGTTACCAGTTTGGAAAGGGAGTCTTTACATGTCTAGCTTGTAATTGTTTCACTTCCTTTTTAATATTGTAAATTCTGCCTTCAATATTAAAATAGGCTGTAAGAGAAACATGGTACTTTTCCAGAACCAGTCTTGACCCTAAAAGTCATTTTTGTAAACAGAAGTGTCTTCTGATCTTTCTGAAGTATTGACGTTTTTTGTAAATTTTTGCACTGCATAATCATAGGAATGGCTCTTTCTGTTTTCATATTGCACATCTTCTGTCCAAATTGTCACTTTATGAGAGGAAATTTTTAAAAGTTCAAGAAAATCAGTAGGCTGGAAAACAGTAGAAAAAGCACTAGAGGGCAAATAGAAGGGTTTTAATTTTTTGTTAGTTCTTAATAACTTGTGTTGCTGTGTTACATCTCTGAATCAGTCATGTATTGCAGCGGAAGAAAAATTAAGCCAAGTGCTTTTGAAAGTAACCCCCCCTACTCTCCACAAAATTTAAACTCTCTAATCAGAACAGCAGTTAAAATATTGTAAAGTTTACTGACTTAATCATAAAATGTTGCAATACAGTAGCAAATGCAATCAAGAACCAGGAACTACATCTGATCCATGGAAGAGCGTGGGATATCAGATGCATTACTTCCTCCAGGAGAAATCTCCTACCTGAAAATATTTCTACATGTCCTGGGTTAAAGCAGGTGAATTTAAAAATAAATTGTGATTGCTGCATTTTCTGCAGAAAAGTTTATAAAATATCCATGAAATATTGAAGTTCTTTATAGAATGGCAATATTCTCTCTTTTCTCTTATGAAAAAATTATTTTCCAGATTTTTTTACATCTTTTGCCTTGCTTAAAAGTCTGTCTGCATGACTTGCTTCTGAAGGTAGCACTTCAACCCTCAAAA
The DNA here is from genome assembly GCA_030060385.1 of Muscicapa striata striata. NCBI lineage: Eukaryota > Metazoa > Chordata > Aves > Passeriformes > Muscicapidae > Muscicapa > Muscicapa striata. Next base: position 6,782,665 of record JAREIS010000046.1, read on the forward strand.
TCTTAAAACTGTGACCAATTGTATGGTTTATTGTGACTGTGACAATATTTGTTATTTTTCTTTGAGCCACTGCTTCTGAAGTCATGTGAAATTATGAGTTTTCAGCTTTCATTAAGCAATAAAAAAGAAGTTTCTGGCCCTTCATGGTCTGGAGAGAACAGCTTGGAAATGTGACTGGCAACAACTGAAAAATTAGAAAGCAGGTCAATCTCTCAGATTGATTTTTCACCCAGCCTTATGTTTTTGTGGAGAGGAGTCTGACACTCATCTTCTACTGAGACTGACAATATTGTCAATATTCTGTGAACTCTGGCAGTGTATTTTATCATGTGTATCATCAAGATCAGAGTTTCAAATTTTATACGAAGATAAAACTGTTGATAGACAAAGTGATGGTAGAGATATGGAAAAAAGTGAATGCTTTGCAAAGTAATTTTGTGCATGTGCAAGAGCTTCTGTTTTTAATGTGCCCTGAAAGTTCCTTTTCTGCTGGATTATTTATCTCTACATATATAATTGTGGATGTACATATAAGCATGCATTATATATATAATAATACATATAACACATATAATTCATCTACATATATATGTGTGTGTGTGTCTGGTTGTACATACAACTGGTCTTGCAAGAGACAAACCTGCACAGTCCTGGATGAGGCTGTATGGAGTTTAACTCAAGACCTTTGATTGCTCAAACACTTTAAGATTCATGTCCTTTTGCTTGGTTTCACATAATACATCCAAACTTGTCTCCTCTAGCCAGGAGAGAAAAGTACAGGGCAAAGTTTTGCTATAATTATAGATGTAATAAACCATTTTTATCTTTCTTCAGGAGCAGTTTACTGAGAACACCCAAAAGCTTAGATCCAGCAATCTACTATTTTAAGATTGCCCGGAACAAGTTAATGTTAGGTTTAGTGCTTTGTAATTTTACTGTAGAAGTCAACCTAAAATTTTAAGATTGAGTTTTGCAGACCCTAAGAAGATTTGCTTCTCAATTTGTACTTATAGTTGAAGTGTGGTTAATAATTTGCTGTTAGGTGCACAAAACTACTGCAACAATCCCAGGTTAGCTAATAGTAGTTGACAGTATCTTTGTTTTTTCTCTAGGATGTTTTAGAGATTCTGCAATCTTAGCCCAATCTTAATGAGATTCAGCCAGCAGTTAAAAGAGCACTAAGAGAGCAGAGAGGAGACAGGGGAACATGAACTGTTATGTTTTTTGTTGTAAATGGCTCAGAAATGTGAGTCAGGCCTGAGCAGCTCATTCATGAGGCTGCTCTCAGTTTGATGTGGACATCTGATGGGTTTGAGCCAAGGGCTATCCCACAGCCACCCTCCAGCTGGTAAATTTAACTCTCTTGCTTGGAAACCTGGTTATCTGAAAGTGTCTTTCTACACAAGAGGATCAGGCTGGATGGAGTACATGGCATAGACTTGCTTCATCTGCCTGTGGGTGCCAAACAGGTGACATTGAAGAGGAAGCTGGTTAAGTTTCCACAGATCCAGGGAGGCAGAAAAAAATGGAAAGAATTAATGAACTCAGGATGAAGGCCTGAGTGTCTTTACATCTTACCATATTAACTAGAGAAGAGTATATACCACTAAAAAAATCAACCCAAAATCTTTAAAAACTTTTTTAAAATCCCAAAAGCCAACAAATTAAACAAAAACAGAAACAAAAAAAAAAAACCCAAACAAACAAAAAAAAAAAAAACCAGAAAAAATAATAGGAAGCATGTTTAAACAGCTATGGGTGAGTCAGCATACTGGAAGCTAATGCACATGACTGATGAGATTATCTGTAAATCTCTTTTTCCACTTTCCCCCTCTTCCCCTAAATTACAGTTTAATGACTCTGCTTTTTAAGGCTTGTTGCTTTCCTGAAGCCCAAAATCTCCCTCTGTCCTGTGGAGAGGTCAGCTCTCTTCTCTTGTGAGGCACAGAACCAGAGCCACATGTCCATAGGCTGGGGACAGATTTTAAAACCCCAAACACATGTTAAAGCTCATTTGCCAATTATTAGCTTCAGGAGAGAATAACTTTGATTTCACAGTAAGTATTTTCAAAGCCATTTTTTTTTAACCTTGCACAGAAAGCATATTCAGTACCTTCAATCATGAGTGTGTGTAAATGAAAAGATAATACTGCAGGTCCTGGATTTTTTAGCATCTGCTGAGGCACCAAATGCCAAGGATAACTGCACTTCTAATTGAGAAGTGCCATCATTAATTCAGGTATCTCATGTAATTAAGGGTAATTAATAATCATCATTAGTTAAAGTATAAATTAGGTGGGGTGAATGCAACAGTAAAGTTAGACTTTGGTGGATCTGATTTCTCAGATGGAGGAAAGGAATCTCAAGAAGTTCACCAGCTCCCATCCAAAGATCTCCTGTAATATACCTTGCACCGTTACCAATGCCTAAACTCTTCACAAAGCCCACACATCCAATTCAGGCTGTCAGTCCAGCATCTTTCACAATTGTTAATCTTTTACTAGGGAGCTGGGGTTTTGGATTTTTTTCCCCCTTGCTTCTTCAGAATAGCAATACTTGCTAGAAGGGCTGGAAGCACATGCAGTGGCAAGCCTGCTGCGCTGATCCTCATGGGATGCCCAGCTCCCTCCTTCCTGAGTACATGGTGTTCGTAAGCGTAGGTTGACTGTGATGCAACTCCAGCCAACACCCTCAGTGTTTCACAGTCTTGACATAACTTGATTCCAGGAATGACTAGAGCCAAATCTGCTTTAACTTTTCTCCCTTCTCATGTACACTTATTTCGATTTTGTGCCTGTGATCCAAGTTTGTAAATTCAAAACACTGCTCAGGAGAGGAGGGTGTGGCTTTCGCTTTTTTCCTCCAGATAGCCTAGAAATAGGAACAGGGAGAAGGCCAAATTTCTCTTCCTTTAAAGAAATGCACTAATTCAAAGCTAGGTGCTTGCTGACGTTCATCAGCCCGTTCAAGCAAAGCTCATATGACTGCTTTCAGGTTTAGAACCTTGTTCCTGGGCACCAATGAAAACTTCCACTGAGGGAAACCTAGTACCATATTATTAAGCCATTAAATAAGATCCTTAAATAAGTGGCCCCACTTGTATGAATACTCAAGTTTCAGTATAAATGTTTTAAACAGTGGCAGCTGCTGTAGGTTTAGCACTGTGTTAAGCAAAAAAATCCGAAACCCAAGAACCACCATGACAGCCCTTTTCTGAAACCTGTTTGTGCCTGCAAGGCACAAAATGCTGGTTTCTGCTCACCCCCAAGCAAAGGGTAATAGCGGATGTTGTGTTACTCTAATCTCACTGATGACTATTTTTACAAAACAGGCTACAGTACATTTACTAGTACATGATGGAAGGGCATAAATAATTTAAATAACAGTTGTCAAAATAAATGAGCAAAGTGCATTTTGTGATAAATTACACTTGCTTTTTTAATGTGTTTCTCACTTAGTTGGGAAATTCAGTAATTTGCAGTGGATCTCCCAATCCTTAAAGTGAATTAGCAAACCCCTACTCTCTTAGCCATAATTTTAACCTTAACTAGAAAGGAATTATTTAGTACTACTTTGGCAAGGGTTCCTCCTTAATATTCTTTTATGGCCTTACAGTGTAATGTAAGTTATGTATGTATCCTATGGACTTGGATTTTAGAGCTTAAAGCTGACTGTGGACAGTAAAGAGCATAATTGCTCTAAACAGAATTTTAACAACAATTCATATCACTGACTGCTTCATTCCTTCCATTGGTATGCAGATGCCAACCAAATTCATAGTGGCTTAAGGAGTGTGTAATGGGAAGTAATTTCGTAGATGTGCAATACCAAAATTAGTGTATACACAGAGCATACATCAACTTAATTTGTCTACTTGTGTGTTTTTAGGTAAACATAAACGATGGAACTCTGTTGTCACCAGTCTATTTTTTAACATTTATATGCAGCTATACTCAGTCTCCTTTATATTTGGGGTTGTTTTTTTCACTTCCTCTCTCCTGGAACTAAAGGAGGCTGCCACAGTTGAGCATCTCTGCAAATAAGAAATTAATTAATTTTTCACTACCATTCTGTGGGTGCCTATGGTGGATTTTGTTTTGAGACTGGCTTACTTAAAGAGGAAAAACATGGCAGACAACCTAAAACAATGGCGGTAGGTTTCAGGTGCACTAGTAACAGCCAAAGTATTCTTTTAAAAGCATTTAGCTTACATGGGCTAGTTATGGAAATGAGAGTATGTTTTTAAATAGATCATCCTTGGTTAAGTATTACTGTAAGTCCATTTCAGTCATACCTTGAAATCAAAGAGTAAATTTCCTGTGTGTTACTCAGACAAAACAGAAGGACTTAAATACAGACTTTCAGAGGTAAGTCTGGCATGCATCGTGACATACCAAGGATAAGCTGGAAGAGTGAAAAATATTTTTGTTTGGAGCTGCTGACAAGGTGGGTGTATACAGTTATCAGTGCCAACACAGAGAGACAAGATAAAAATCTATCCAGATAGATAGACAGGTTTCAATAAGAGGCAGATTTGATTGTCTATACAAAGTGCAGTCTTCCATGCCATGGGCCCAGATGTCATGTTCAGAGCTATTTTTGTTCTTCTTCTGGCCCTTCCATCTTGGCCATCAGTGACTTGAATTGGGGCAAATCATCAGCATTAAAAAGACCTTTCTTTTGGGGACTAAACCTCAGAAGTACAAATGAAATCTTCCCCAGTCTAGATATCCTACCTTGAAATTGAATTTAATGTTTCTACTGCAATGAGACTGGCTGTTTACGTAATGTGATTTTACATTCAATATTAAGTTTGCAGACAGTTCCAAATACGTAACACAGGGAAAGGGTGTCAGATGACATTAGAAACCAGCTTCTGGCTGTTCTCTGATGCAGCAGGGTTACAGGGGATGCTTTTAGATCCCCCATAGTTGCTGGAGAATTTGCTGTATCCTCATTCATAGTGTCTGCATATATACAAACACAGTTCCGTGTGTTTGTTTTGTCACTTTCTTACATTAAGCAAGTGCTAAGGCATGGGGAGATTGTAAATCCAAGATGATAAAGTCCAAAAAACTAAGAGGATTGAGAGCTACTCTCTATTTAGGATAGATGTGCTTCTGGGTGAAGAGAGCTCCATCAGTGCCAGTCAGACTAGAATGAGGTAATTTGCTGTGCAGTCACAGCAGGACATTTAACTGCTGGCAGATAGCTGGTATCAGACCTTCAAAGATTTTTGTTTAGAGAAAAGAGAAGTCCAACAATAAAGGCACCTGTATGGAATTAACAGGGAAACTGGTCAACATGGCACAACTTCTATTCCAGTCTTTGAAATCCTTTGTCTGGTCCTTAAAATATCAAATAAAATGTTACCACAATTTATAGCCAGCACTAGAGTTAACAGTGATTTATCATAACTTGGTATTTAAGCAGGGAGTCTTGGTGATTCCCAGCAAGTCAGTAATTCTGCTGCCATGCAGAGATGTAAGCACCAGGCAAGCTACTATCAGAAACCTCCATTTCAGGGAGACTGTTTTTCTTTCACTTTTGTAGTGGTTGTCATTGTCTTCAAAAAGCAAAGTTCCCAAACTAATTCTCTCTCTCACAATAACTCCTGTAAGAGTGTGTTATTATACATCAGTATGTAAGAATGGCACTGCATTACTCAAAAAAATCTGTTGCATGTGTCTTCAGATCCATGCATTGAGCCTTGGTTAAGTAGAATAATATTGTTACTTTTCTTCCCCCTCAGCTCTGTAGATGCAGCACAGCTCACAGTTCATTTTCTCATCTGTTAACTGAGAATATGGTTGGACAGGTCAGTCCATCGGATTAAATGATCACTGTAGGTCCCCTCCAACTGAGCTAAGTTTTCAGTGAAAACTTTGCTCTTCTGCATCACTACATCAAATTTTGAGGTCCCATCTACCTGCAGGTGTGTCCCATATTTCTTGGTGTTCTCACTGTAGCCAGCAGTAAGGATCTCCTAAGAGCAATCAGAGGCTGGGCCTGGCTCTGCACTGTGTAGACAGTCTGCAGACATAAATAGTTAACAGCAGTAGGTGTCTAAAAATAGTTGAATGAATCTGGGCCACACTTTCATTTGCAAGACCTTTGCTGGTACAGGAGCCCAAAAATACCAAGTGTGGTAGGTAGACTTTGGGTTGCATGTGTTACATAATATAAGTGGCTAATGTTGTGTAATGGGGAACAGATATTTCAAACAATCAGCTGCTGTCTGTCACCTTTATTGGTGCTTCTGTCCTGTGCTTTGGTTTCAGAATTGATCCAGATCCATACCACAGATTTTAAAGACCATTTGGAGAAATCCAATTAAACTTTTGGCTGTCAGAACGCGTTAGTTTTAATGGAAAAGGTTATCAAGCTTTCCAGAAACCTCTTAGAGGCTGCTGCAAATGTTTTGGAAGCTGAGTGTCGGAATAGGGGGCAAAAACATGGTCTCAAAACAGTTTTTCATGTTGGATCAAGTGAACTGGAGTTGTGTAAAGATATTAGCCACTCAATCCTTAGCTAATATCCTTAGTCACTTGTCCTGCAGGCAGTCTGCTCTCTGGGAATGGGGGTCGTCTCTAAAGGTCATTGCAAATCATACTTTGGCATGGTGGTATGGATGAGTTGCTGGATTTGTAGAATGTAGGTATTTAGTCCTAATCACTTGTGTTTGTTTTATATATACAGTCATGATCAGTAGATTTTGTGTGATATATATGTATGTGTATATATATGTTTCACGTGACATTTTAGCTAGTTATTGCAGACATGTAGCCTGTCTAGATTCTAGACATAGAACCTGTTTATATTTTGCATTTATTGTGCAAAAGTGTTTTTAAAGTGCTGTACATGCTTCCAAGCACCTCATGCTGTCACAGAAGGGATGATGGCTGTCTAGTGATAGACACAGTGAACTCCTTTGTTCATGGGCAAATGAGTATGTGATTGTGCAGTTGGTTTGTAAAGCACACCTGGATGAAGAGCACTCCATAGAAGCAAGATAATCACTGTTCATTAAAACTTGTTTTAAGATTGTGTACATATACAGACTTTCATTTCTGTGTGTTCTACTCCAAATCAGTATCCTTAATGAAACTGAATAATTTGCTGTTAGCTGACAATGTGTTTTCTGAATAGCAGGTTTTAAATATCAGGGCTGTAACTGCAGTACATATTTTTCCTATGTAGTTTCTTTAGAAATGGCATATGCCCCATTTGTCTAATCTCTACTTCTGTGATTACAAAATAGCCAGGTTACATAAAAACAACTAAATTACATATTTGCATACAATACTGCTGTGGCTCTGCAGAAGCCATTTTGGACTGTTCAATGCTTACAGTTTCTTTCATTGAAAAGGCTTGTTATTTCACCAGCAGCACTGCAGAGTTGTTCCAGTCTTTTGCATGGAAACATTTTTTTCACCATTCTGCTCCAACTGCTGCAAACGAAGTAAATAATATTTAGTAAAGTAAGTAATAAAAAGCAGTCAACCAATGTACTTCTATTGTAGTTCTTTCTGCCATTTAAACCTATAGGATTTTTGTAAGTTGGATTTCAGAGTCTTTGGGCAGAAACCAGCCTTTATTTAAGTGTTTGAATAGCACAGTGGGACCCCAATTCATGGCTGAGCATTGACAAAGTAACACTACTAAAAATAGTTTGCAGAGTTGGGCCTCCAGTAGCAAAAGAAAAGTCAGAGAATGCATAATTTGAAGAAATGCTCTGGCTGTTGCCAGTGGGTCTGCTGTCCCTATTGTTATTTAAAACCAGAATTAGCTGTGCCTGTTATCTACAGCACAGTCTATCCATTTGCAGCCTGCTGGCTTCATTCTTTATTACCTTTCTAAATCTAGTTAAACATCGATGTTGTGTGAGAGGCCATAGTCAGCATTTGGGAGACCCAAGGCAGGACTCAGGTTATGGATGCTCGGGTTGTGGAGCTGGCTCAGGGGCTCCTGCTGCTGCCTGCAGCCATCCCTCCGCTCCCTGCCAGCACGCTGAAGCCGTGCTGGAGCTCTGAGGCATCTGGGAAATAAATTGGTTTAAAGCCTTGCTCTAGCTTTTCTGATGGGCTTATTTCACAGGTTCATTGTACTGTTGTGCAGCAGTGTTGGGCCCGCAGCAGGGCAGTGGAGGAAGGGAAAGAAAGACTGGAGAACTGTCTCCACCACTGAGTGATTCATCACATGGAACTGTGCTTCAGTATTGTGTGTGTGCTGGAAATGCAGCCATGGTCTTCAGCCTGCAGGCAGAGGGCAAATATCTTTCCATTGCTTGAAGGTGCAAAAAGAAATCTGGTTTAGCAGTGAACAGAATGACTCCTGTCAGGCACCCTGAAGGAACACTGAATGTGCACACTCTGAGCAGCAAGAAACACCAAAATGCATGAGGAGTTTACATAGGTACGGATATTCCCAGTTTCAGCATTGCATAAACCATGTGGTTTAGCATAAAAAGCTAGAACACACATAAAAACTTATTTTGTAGAAGAGAATAGATACCTTTTTTATATACCAGATTCAGAAGTCTTACCTTTTTACCAGTGATTTCACAGGTTATTTCCTGGTGAAATTCTTGAGACTGAATCAGAAGCAAAAAGGCTTTTTTAAAAGCTTTTTTTTTTTCTTTCTCCATAAAGCCATTAGTATCTGCAAGAGGAAAAATCTGGGGTGGATTTGTAGCAGTGGATTTAGAAATGCTTACTGGAGTGCCTGGTGTGTTTAATAGCAGTGAACAATAGTCATATGCAATGAAGAAATACTTTTCATCTGTGTCAGAAGATGTAATTTCCTGAGACATTAGAATGAATTTCTCATCTGGAATCTGGGCCCAGAGGTTAGACAAAACTTGTTGGCAGGCGGTGCCCGATGATCACAGAGATGTCTCCAGGATGCTCCATTAAGGCCACGGATACAGTAATCTCATAGGATTCTCTAACCAAAGAAAACTGGAAAAAACAGGGAGACCTGAGCTGCAGCAGCATGTTGTAGTTACATCCTAGTGAGGTGAGATCATTTCTCTTTGTGATCTCAGATTGGAAAGCAGAAGCTGAATGATAGTGTCATTAAGAAGTTGGTGTTTAACACATTTACAGCTCTCCTAGTTCCCATACCCTTCAGGACCAAACTGCAGAATCCTGAAATCTGAGACTTTTTCAGAAAAAAAACCTTCACTAGTAAGGCAAACCAACTGGCTATTCCTGAACATCTCACACTGCTTTTCTGATAAGGCTGCTGTTCAGTTTTGCATTCTCTGCGACATCACAGCTTCCTTGTTATATGCATTTAGGCATTTTATGTACAATGACTGGCTCTTCAGGAATCTAGGGCATGGATCCTCCTAGCTAACCTCTTAGCCAACCATTTCCAGCATCTGTTTCTTCATAATGCACCCAGCCTAGTGCAGCCTAAGTGGGGATAAGCACCAAACAGAAAATCCTTGAAGGGTGTGTTGGAGGTGATGGAGAACAAGTTAAAAAATGGCTTAACAAAAGATGTTCTGGTTGTGTTTATTCTTAGGCAGTGTGTGATGGTGGCTGGGCTTGTGGAACAAATCTGACATCATGGCTACCTGAGCCAGGTGACAATGAGGCCTGAAAGATGGAGTGTGGGTGCTGAGCACGTGCTGCTTGCTGCTCTTCCCTGGCCGTGCTTGGCGTTGGCCGCGGGGCGAGGGCGCTCGGGCGGTCACACAGAGCATCTGTTCTGTGCCCGGCCAGGCGCCCGCTCCCTCGCGGTGCTGTGTTCACAGAGGCATGCCCTTAATTACCCTAAATAGACAAATGTATGATGCAGACTGAAAATTCCAGACATATGGACATGCCAGAAATTTTGTGTCTCTTCTGGGTAAGGCTTGAGGGGTTACCAAAACTTGTTGCTACCCCAGATCTGCTTTTGAGTGATGTGTCAGCACTTGTTTAAGATAAACATTGGAAGACTTGTAGGCATCATCAGAGAAAATTTTCACAAGTAACTTGGAAATCAAAGTCCTGTATACTTCAATGAGACTTTGGTGTGCAAATTACTTGGGGGTTTTTGAATATCTTGTCCATTTTCTTTCTAGCCAAAATCTGTTTTATGCTCCAGTGGCAGAAATCCTTCCTCCCTTCCTTCCTTCCTTGAAGCAAAAATTTAATTGCGATGCTTACCGTTCTGGCACTGGGGGAGAACTACCACAGCCCATTACATAATTTCCCCTGATTTTTGAGGCACAGAAGTTTGTCTGCACATGAATTTTGATAAACTGTTTGGCCTGAGATAAAATAATAGAATTTTTCCAGGTACAAGTTCTTACCAACCTAATTTCCCACTACAGCAAAAATATGAAAGGTGTTTAATAACAAACAAACCACTATTTTTATTTACTCAAATTTCATTTCCTTATGTGAATTTCTTTTCATATGTTCATATATTCCAAGTGGAAATGAAAATAAATCAGTGGCAAATCAAAACAATTTGGCAGCATAGGCACAATAAATTATCTGGCTACAAAATTATACCAATAGTGCTGAGTAAATAATTCCTCCACAAAACTTTAGTACTTTGTGGATTTTTTGCAGGAAACATCTCATTATCTCAGTTATGTGTATGAATTTTTAAGAAGATTATTTGGTGTGTAATTTCCTTGTCAAATTCCAATATCCAAGGCCTCAAAGGAATGTAGGGCTCTTATCCCTCACCAGAATCTATATTGTTCTTGATATCAGTAGAAATGTAAGCATTAAACATGCTAATCCTGAACATTGTGGTACCTACACTTCACATGCTAATTGGAAATTGTAACAATCAAATTAAGCATGAACTTGCAATTCCTGTCACCTCTTGTTTGCCATTTAATTGGTGGATAACTACTCTGAGCTCATCACTCAGCTTTCTTGGTAATCAGAGAAGAGAGGAGCAGCCAAGGCATCATTTATCCAGTATGACAAATAGGTAGGTGGGTCACTCTTCCAAGGGCTCTGTCTTTCTCCAGGGCTTGTGGAAGAAGTTCAGGCAACAGTGTAGGCTGGTTGTCTAGGATGGGTGAATGAGTTTGTTCAGCCACCACACTAACTTGAGAGCCAAGTGAGCTGATGCTTTGCACAGCAAATTGCTTCTCATAGCTCAGCACAGGCAAGGATGGATTCTCTCATCCCACTCCTGTCTGTGTTTTATATTTATCTGTAGTTCCAGTCTGCAATTATGTATGGAAATACCCAGCTGGCTTTAATCAGGCTATCTGCAGAAGTTAAAGTGAATCATCTCAGAAATCCACACAAGCTTTATTTATTTACGTCTCTAACCTTAAAGACAAGCTTCCAGGTGGGAGAGAGATATACAGCATATCTTTTTTTTAATGCTGTTCCAGTTTGTGCAGAACAATTACATATTTATTTAACTAGACAGCAAAGGGAAGTCTAGTGTTCTGTGATATGGCAGATAAGGCCTTCACCTTACCCACTGAGATGCTGCTTTTCTGCATATTTCACTTTCTTGCATCCAGCAGTCCACACTGTTAATGTTCTGCAAGCAAAGAATCTGAATGGTGAATGGAAGTCTTTTTCGTGATATGACACTTAGCCCCAAACCCTTCTCTTTAAAGTCTGGCAGTCCCCTTCTGTCTGACTTTTAAAGGTCAATTTCTACCTGATATTGAATTATTTTCTGCCACCAAGTATATTGGTCCCATCCTTGGTTTTCAGTGGGTATGCCTCTGCTGCAGCACCTGAGAGTGTGTCCCAGCCCTGGGCACTGGATGCCCAGCCTGGCCAGTGATGGTGGCACATGAGGGTGAGGATGGGGACTGATCATCTTCCTGGGCCTGGGCTTTCTTGGGAAGAAAAACTGGATTTGGAGGCAGACAGGGCAATGTGGACAATTCCAGCAGGTCCTGTAAACTGTCCCACAGGACATGGTTGATACCACTTAGTTGGGGCAAAGGGAGGGATAACACAGCATTTTGCTTGGGATGGCAGCAATCACTCACAGCTCACCTCCACAGCATATGGTATGGTCTGTCACCATTTCTGTACATTTCTGTGCAATCATCTTTTCAGGAACATGTGCAGGATTCAAAAAAAGAGAGAAGAATATGCAGGTGCTTTGGATAGTCTCCAAATTAAAATGATAGGAAATAGGCAGATCAGAATAAAACACAATTTGCAACCAGTCAAAGAATCCCTGTGCTGAGCAGGAACTCCCCAAAACCCTGATTGACTGAACAACTCAAACATTCTGAGCACTGGCTTTCTTTGTTTCGTACATATCAGGTTTTCATGACTAACTTCTTTACTTGGCTCTGTGGTCAATACAGCCCACATATTTTCAGTACTTAGACTTCATGCATGACTTAAGAACTTTGATGTAAACTCCCCATCCTTTGTTTCTCAAGCCCTTCTGCCAAGGCAGCATTATTGGTATTTAGGGTCTCCTTTGGGAATACATCCAGAAACAACCTTAATAATCACCTAGGGGACTCTTCAAATGTGGTAACTCATTTTGATCTGTGTAGTTCACTTTCCAGCTGTTTAGACAGAGACATGAAGCCCGATGTGAAGAGGGTGAGCCCACTCTACTGCCTTGGCACAGCATCAGTCACGGGGTGGAAAAGGATCCCTGCCTTGGACAGCACTTGCCCTCACTGCAGCTCTCCCTGAGCTTGATCCTGCAGTTGGGAGGAGACCAGGGGCCTTCTATTTGATTTTATTTTTAAAACAGTAGTGGTGTATGCAACATGATAATTGTTCTGTAGACCTTTCTGAGGATGCCTGGGAAGACTTGGTCACATTCAGATTGATGAGACTAAAATAGTGGCTGCTTTTATCCGGTACAGCCCAGTGGTTGTGGAGGGCCATGATGAATTGTTATCGTTGATGATTTAGCAATTTCTCTTTCAGATGACACTTAGTAAAGTACAACTTTGAGATAAAATCAGACTTTGGGCCAGATTAGGAGAAGGCATCATTGGCATTCTGGAGTATGTATTTCAGAAGCTTCCTCAAACCCTTTTCCTCAGGAGCCCCTCATGGCTCGGACAGCCTGAAGCACTTGCTGCTGGAGACGGGAGTTGGACAGACAGCACCAGTGCAGCTCCTTGTGCTTAACCAGGAACTGTAAAATAAGGCTATGTTTGAGGTATTTTGAAGTTAGGACCCTTTTTGGTAACACATTCTGTCCATGAGAATAGCAATAATTATTTTCCAGATGGAGGTTGGACATAGTGCATTAAATGAGGTGGTGGGCCACATGCAGAACTGCAAGAATAAAGCAAGTACAAAATGGTACCAAAATCTCTTTGTCTGCATTCTGTCTGTTTGGTGCTCAGAGCAGTGCAAGGGTCCTGGAGAAAACAGTGATAACACAATGTGGTAATACAGGTAAAGGATATATATTGATTAATTCCTGCAAAAAGCTAAACAAATTTGCTTGTTCACCTAACTAAGGGATGAGGGCTAGTTTTGTAGGTTTCATGATGCATTTTTGTTTTGTTGTATGGTAAATGTATGTGTGCATGTGTGCAGTCTTTTAGGTGGTTTTAGTAGGTATAATTTCGTTTTTTGCTTGGTTAATCACAGAATAGAAATTTTCATTTCAGGAAATCTTACAGTGAATATCTCCCTAAAGGTGGATAGTTTGTTCCCCCTATTAGTCCTGCATGAGCTCTGCATAACCAGTGAGGGAGTTTAGCTCCAGAGAGTTTCCAAACCCTTCTGCTATAATACTTACATTTTCCCAGTGAAATCTTTGGTTTCATCTGATTGTGTTTCTTAATGCATATTTCATTGAGAATCCTAAAGCAAGTAATAGGATGATATAATGCACAGAATAATTCACAAATTCTGCTGCACACTTCTGAGTGGGGTAGGCTTGAAAGTGTCCTGCAGAATCTGCAGAATAAATGCAAATATAGGTTCCAGGTGGTGATCAGAGCAGCCACCAAACCACTGGGGACTGTGTGGTTAAGCACCTTATGTGCATGCTGAAGATACCATTAAAGGCTATGTCTTCTTTGAGTTCATTCAGTTTGTGCAGTTCCTGGAGCTTCATTTTAAAACCCAGTCTCTAGAGGTGAAAGCAATAGATATGCAAAGGTTCACAATGCAGATGGCTGTACAGAGCCACAGCGTGGGCAATGCCATTCATCTGTGACTGCCTGTTTCACTTCCTGCAGAGCACCCCAGAAGAGCTTAGGAGACCAAGAACTGATTACAACCAGGCAGTGAGAGAGATGCATGAGAAGGCATAAAGTCAGCAATCTCATAGGCATTTTCAGTTTCAGACAGCACCAGATGAGACTATTAGACTCCTTAGCATCACATTCCCTTAAATCTTAGCTTGCTACAGTTTGAGTTTCTTGAGCAGAATGCTTCAGGACAGCCAGTTCACTGTTCACAGTGATAGGTAGGTGTTGTTTCATCTGATTGTGTTTCTTAAGTTAATACATATATCATTGAGAATCCTAAAGCAAGTAATAGGATAATATAATGCACTGATAATGCACAGAATAATTCCCAAATACTGCTGCATGCTTCTAAGTGGGAGTGATGAGGCATCTTGAGCTGAGATGAACAAACTGCTTTGAAAGAAGAATCTCTCCTAGGGTTTTTCCTGATTTTTTAATTTAGCTTCTAAGCTTGGGAAATTTTCACAAGCTGGTTTGGCACGTGCATAGAAAGGACATAATTTCTTGGGACAGATTTTTGTCCTGAGGTTTTCGGATTACACTGTAAAATCAAGTTCAGAAAATGCAAAGGTCTTTTAAGATATTTTTCAAAACAAGGCCAGAGTGTGAGCTCAAGCGCTTAGGGAGTTGTCCACCAAGAACTCTGATTTTTGAAGGAAAGGGCAAAGAACCAAAATTCCTGCATAAATCATCTCTACACAGAACCAATATGTGTCCTCATTTTGTTTAACCTAGTCAAGTTGCTGAGAGATCTGCTTTGGTAAGGAAGCTGGGGTTGTGTGTGACTCATAAAGAGACTCTTGGCTAATCTGACTATTTGATGGCTTTGAATAGCTTAGCAAAACACATTTTGGACAACTACATTTTCAACCCATTCTGTGTGAACTAACTGTGTTCCACAGAGCAGCTGCAATAACCTCTGACTAATTGTCTTTTCAGAAGGTTACCTGCTGAGAGCATCTGCCACGACATCCATCCTCCCAGAAATGTTTCATCTCAGAATTGCCTGATGCAGGCTGGCGAGCCCAGCATCACAGGCAAGAAGGGAGTTATCTCTTGAGGCAGAGCACAGAGGATGGGATTTGCCTGTTGAATGATCATCATCTGTCTTAAAACTGAGCATCCTGTCTAAACTGCCTTTGGAAGGCACCCTGAAGCCTTCCTTGAGATGAGACGTGCCGTTGATCTGGACAGCACGTCTGGAGTGAGGCAGGATCCCACATGCCCGCGTCACTGGGGCTGAGCGTGGGCTCCACGCCCAGCGCCGTGCCCCAGCAGGCTGTGCCAAGCTGTGTTCCTGCTGCCCCCTCAAAGCCCTTGTCTGGGCCTGGGACACTCAGTGAGCAGTGTAGCAATACATAAATAACATCGAGGAGTTTATTGCTTGTAATGCCATTTTCTTCCCTAGATCCCATGTGGGAATATTTATTCAGGAGCGTATTTATGGTGATGGTATCAACAGATATTAAAACTCTATCCAGGAGGATTAAGAGTACCTGCTTGTGGGAGCAAGTTGCCCAGAATAAGAAAAAGGAACCTCGAATTTATCCTTGCAGAAATAGCAATTAATATGTTAGCTGCTGTTTGTTTTAAAGACTCTGCTCTTGGAGTATTTTGATGGTACATCAATGTCACTGATCGTTTCAATAAAAAATATCTTTTTTCATGGTTGGGGTTTATAGTTCATGACAAATACATCTTAACTGTCCCCTAAAAAAGTAGGTGTGAAGGGAAGACAACATTTGATTCTACCTACTTTTGGCTTTTATAGTTATTTTGCATGGACTCATCGAGAAATATAAAATGCTTGGCATTAGGATTACTGTATTAGATGCTCTAGATGTGCCCACAGACCCACCTTTTCTGTCAAGGTACTCCACAACCAAAATCTTGGTTTCCTCCTTGGCAACCAAATTAAAAAATCAAAGTAAGAAAAGACTTCCTACCTTTTCCCCTTGGTATTTTCCCACCATATTGACAACTGCATTTGACAAACATTAAATTACCTTCAAGACTGTATCACCTACAAGTTTTTAGTAATGAGGGGAAAATCAGGCAAGTCAGACCAAGACATGACTGGTTGAGAATAAAAACAAAATTGGCAGCTTTGTCAAAAAGCATCCACATGTCTGTATTCTCTCAGCTGCTGGGTGCTGCATTCGGTCCCTGGATTAATGTGTCACTGTTGAGCACAGCTGCTGGGCTGTGGCACTGTCTCTGTGCAGCCTGAGGCTTGACTTGCAGCCTGGACACGCCAGAGCTGCTCTGATGAGAGGAGGGGTTGGTGGGTGGATGGAGCAGGCTGGGGAGCTGTGCTTGGTCACCCACTCCTGCTGGCTCCAGCTGGCTGCACACATGCAATTGCTTGAGGTAACCTTGGATCTCTGGCATTGTTGACTCTGGTTATCAGCGACCTGTTAGGTAATGAGGATGTGCAGCAATAGCTGCGTTTACCTACAGGATAAAAGAACCACCCAGAGCAGGAATGGGATGGCTCTGTGATAGAGTGCAGGTACAACTTCATTTGTAAAGTACAGGGGTAAATGGTTCCTGTCCCTGCCAAGGCTGCCCCATGGCAGCACTTCCCAGCCCCTGCCAATTCTCCTTCCACCACAGTGACTGACTGGGATCAGCAGCTCCCCAAGGTACTGTCTTTTTACATGAACTTCCACGAATCTTACAGAGACACCTGTGACATTCTCTTGTCTCAGTATAATAGTAATTCAATGCACAATAAAGAAAAAGAAAAGGGTAAGGTAGATCTATGAATGGGATGCCAGACATTTTCTTTTGTCAGTGTCCAAAACTCTTCAGTGGTAATAGTATCTGTTGGGGGCCCCAGAGCTGGACACACACACCAGCATGTACTGGAGTATACATACTCCATCTGGAGTACCATGTCCAGCTGTGGAGTCCTCGGTATAAGAAGGACATGGACCTTTTGGAATGAGTCCAGAGGAGGACCACTAAACTGATCATGGGGTGAAACATCTTCCTATGAAGAAAGGCTGAGCTGGGACTGTTCAGCCTGGAAAAGGGGAAGCTCCAGGGAGACCTTGCAGTGCCTTCCATTGCCTTAAAGGGGGCTACAGTGAGGCTAGAGAGGGGCTTTCCACAATGGTGTGACAGGACAAAGAGCCTTAAACTGAAAAGGGCAGGTTTAGATAAGGTTTTAGGAAGATGTTCTGTGCTGTGTGGGTGTTGAGGCATTGGCACAGGCTGCCCAGAGAATCTGTGGATGCCCCATCCCTGGCAGTGTCCAAGGCCAGGCTAGATGGGGTCTGAGTAACCTGGTGTAGTGGAAGGTTCCCTGTCCTTGGCAGGGGAGTTGGAATTAAATGATCTCTAAAGTCCCTCCCAACCCCAATCATTCGACAGTTATATGAACTCTAATTAGTTAATAGCAGGATGCAATAAATCTGCAGTAATGTACAGCATATTATAATGTCTCAAGTGACATGAGATGTGAAGTCAGATACCTATGGCCTTTCTAGCACAGCAAAAGTATTAGTAAATATAGCTGAATGCAGTTTTTCACATACTGCAAGGAATAGATAGTAGAAGGTTGCTTGAAAATAGGCATTTTTCATTATAATCTTGTGTTTGGAAGGTGCTGACTTTGGAAATACAATATAAAATTAGTTCCAGGAGAGTAAACCTAGCAAAGATAATAGATGCTTGTTTTCTTTATCAGAATCCCTCAATTGTGGAAGTGTGGCAAAATAGGTAATACCTCTAGGTTGAGTTGAATTAATGTGTTTAAAATTAATGTAAAATATATCTCTTTCTCAGACAAAAACCACACAGCACAGATACTCAAAAACTGAAATACATCTCTGGCTTTGAAATGATGGTTGTTTTTCTACATCAGCTTCTTGAAAATGTCATGTGAGATTAAATCTGTTCACTTGTGTTGGTAAGCATATATACCCCCTGAAAAGAGCTGTCTTTGTTTTGAGAGCTTACTGTCTCAGGCAGGGTTTTCACAGGCAACTGCTCATTTGTGATACCTTTTATAAAGATCTTTACTTTCAGTAAACACTGGATATGTACTGTTACAAAACCAAGGTCCTTAGAGAAGCCTCCAGCTGGGCACAAAAAAATTATGCAGATAATGAGGAAGAATAGGTGCTTCTAAAACTCTGTCCTCGAAAGACAAAGTGAGAAGAGAAGAAATAGGCTAGATGACCACTAAAGCCTGAGTTTGCTTGATCTAAATGCAGAGCTTGACAAAGCTGCTACTGTCTGCTTGCTCAGTGTCACCGGTTGTATCCAGACACATCTGCATGGCTCCAAGTGGTTGTGCTCCCTCTGTGGTGTGGATGGAGCTCAGGTTGGGATCAGTTCCATTTCTCCTCGTTCATGGGTTTCTGTCTGAAGGGCCAGCTGGCTCATTTCAAACTTAAGTACAAGTACAAGCTAATGACTGAGACAATGGGGATGATTGGGGAATTTCAGCATGAGTACAGTCCTGAGGCCTGACCTGATATAATTAGCCAGTTTACCCATTTTATTTTAGTCCTCTGACTCTGTGGCTAGGCAAGGTATTTTCCATTGCTTGAGAGACCTTTTGAAATTTTCCCTTCAGCAGAGGAGCTCAAAAAAAGAGACAGGCCTTTGTGAGACAGGCTTGTCTCTATTGATGCTACACAGATGGGAGACATCCTCTAATTCAAACACTTTTGAGATTAAGTACCAGTTTGCTGCTCTCCAGTTTTAAAACCTCCCAATAGATTTGCCCTTTGTCTTCCAAATTGCTTATGTCACCATTGCTTTCTTTTGTGTCTTGGGGATGCAGTCAGTTATCTGTCTAGACCAGCTGAAGGCTCAAAACTTTCCTGTATGTTCTTCCATGGAGTGAAACCAGTTGCTGGGTCTGAAATGTGCATCTTTCTCAGGCCACTACTGATGTGGCCATCTCATGTAGTAGATGATGGGTGGTGTTGGAAGCATTGCCCTGGAGAATCTGGAGGATAAAAGCAAAGCAGCTATAAGAACAGAAATGAAGAGTAGCACTGTAATCAGGTAAAAATGCCCACAGAAAGAGGGAAATAATTAAGGAAATTGGTTTTTACTGTTCCTCTATTTCATAGGGCATATTTACACACAGGGGTCAACTGCTCATGGCAGGGACTGGGTGGTTTTTTTTAGTCTTGTGCAATACCTACTGGTCTGTCATTCCATCCTTTCTCTGCTCAATCAGACCTTCATGTCTGTTGCTACAAGAGACTGGGGCTGGAAGAGGCAAATATGGGCAAAGTGACAGCTTGGCAAAGCCAGTCAGCCCACACCCCACAGAGAAGAGCCTACCAGCAATGATTTTGAAGGAGTGAGAAGCAGAAATCCATTGCCAGCCTGAGTTTCAGCTGATGTGAATGCTGCCTTGGCAGCATCAGTATCCTGTTAGCTTCACAGTTAGGAATCTGGCCCCAAAACCCCAGCAATCCAGCTCTTCTCACTCATACAGACACATGCATTCATGAAAGAAACAGGATATCAGCTGGAAAGAGTGCAAACCCATTCTGATGAGTCCCATCTCAGCAGTGCCCTAGTCAGAGATCTGGTCCATAAAGCAGGTGATGGGTGAGGGCTGTATGATAAACAAAGCTGCATCCCAAAACATTTTAGTGGTGGCCTTGGTAGTGCTGGGTTAACACTTGGAATGAACATAATGAACATAAAGGTCTTTTCCAGCCTAAATGATTCTATGATTCCATGAAATAACACTATGAACTTGTCTCTGCATAGCTCCTCAGCCCCAGAAGCTTGAGCCTGTGATGGGTTTACAAGCATTTATGTGCTACACGCTGAATTAGCAACTGAATGTGCTTCAGTGTGAGCAGTTCTGCACAGGCACTCACTCATCTCCTGTTCAGAAAAGTAGAACAAAGAGCACAAATCCCCACCAGAAAATGTACAAGCTTAAAAATATTTGGGTTGGAAGAGGCTTCAGGAGATGGTTGCAATAAACTATGCTCAAATCAGGGCCACGTCAGGTTGTGTGGGGACTCATCTGGTTGAGCTGCAGATATCTCTGTAGGTGGAGGTCCCACAACCTGGTCAGGCAACTTGGTCCAAAAGGTAACCATCCTCCATCAGAAGGTTTTTGTTTCCATGCATCTAACTGGAATATCTCTTGTTGCTTCTTGTGTCCATTGCTTCTTGTCCTTTTGCTGTATTTCTCAAAGAAAAGTTTGGGTGAAGGGGAGGAGAAGTTACAAGTAACCTCCACATTCTTTCTTTATGGTGTGATGGCTGTACACCTCTGCAAGGGCTTTCAGGCACAGAATAGCAGCCACCAACACCAAGTGTGCTGTACTGCTTAGCAGGGGAAAGAGAAACTCTGCAACTCCTCATTATATTATGGAGTCTGAAGGGGGAAGGATATGGGTGAGCTGTTTTCACATCTGTGCAGCAATGGCCAGTTCTTACCATTTCAGCCAGCAGGAATATCGAATACTACTTGGGCATTTGGCAGAGCCTTTCCAGTATTTGGCTATCAAGGCTTCAGCAGTTAATGCAAATCCAACCAAACAGAAGAGCCCTGCTCTCTGGGACTCAGACTACAGGGAGAAAAAGCAGTGCTTTTACATGAGGCAATAAAATTCAAGTAGGATTTGTTAAATCATGCAAATGATTTCTGGTCTGCATTTTATCTAAGGAATTGATTAGGAGTTTTTTGGTTGGTGGGTAAAGTTGATTTAAAAAAGTACTAGGGTCACAATATATATATATTCTCTGAGTACATTTACTAAGCTCAGACCTGATTTTTTAAATTTTAGTTGCAATGCATGATAATTTCTTTGCTCTGTTCTATACTCACAGTCTGGTTTTGGATTTCTGTTTTGTTTCTCACAGCCCCAGCAGAGAGCTCTCCATAAACATTTCCAGCCTATAAAGCTGCTGTCCTGCCACTTGATATGAAAGTGAACTTTCCTTCACGAAAACAATAAATGGCGCTGCCAGAAGATGACCATGGAGGATGGAAGACAAACTTGAAGTAAAATCAGCCCACTCAGCTGGTACATTCTGGGGAGACCTGGTTTGCTGTGGAGTAAATATGTGGTGCAGAATATCCAAAATATCTAATTTGTTGAAAATGGTCATTGACAGACCTTTAGCTGGAAAATTTCTTCCAGTCTTCATCACTGTGCATAATTTTTGAGTTCCCTTTAGGGGACTGTCTATGCCCTTCACTAGAAGTCCTGTTTTAGCATGGCAACTACTGGATTCTTTTATTATGTATGCAGATGGCATGATGTTTTAGGAAAAACTTACAACAATTCTCCAATCTCAGTGGATATGTTCACAATATTACACCCTGATAGGAATGTAGACGTCTTGTATGTGTTAGTTTTGCAGTCTAATGGTATTCTGTTCTACAATATCAGCACTTCATATGTGCTTTTCTCACAGAACTAGCACAGTCCATATATATATAATGGTCCTTTTTTAAAATACTGAGGATATGTTTCAGTGTTTGTGCTGAGACTGCATCCAAACTGAAGCCCAGTACTAGCATCCCTTCACTGATTCATAGTAGGTTGTGTAGATAGATTTGCACGTGGCAGAGATGTGACTTCTTTTATCAAGACTTAGAGAACAGCTGTCACAGAGGTAGCCAAGAACAGGGTAGTTTGAATGAGCTGTAAGATACTGTGTCTGCTCTCCCTCTCACCCACCAAATATCAAAGGGTCTCGTTTCTGGTGTGCCAGTGTCTTTTCTAACTCAGTGAGGGAGAGGCAAGGGAGAGAGTCTTTCTCAGACATGTACGTGACCCTGGGTTTGGTCTGCAATAAAACCAGAATAAGCTGGAAGAATTCAGGTTCCTTATGCTGGCCACCACTTATGTTTTGGGCAGGGCTGGGAAATTGTAGTCCAAACCAAACTCTCTAAAAAGGTAAAGTGTAAGACTATACTTCTAAGGAGCAAGACACTCCCTTTGGAGAGGGCAGATTTCTTCATTAACTTTTTCCACTTTCTACTCAAAACAGTATTTGGTAGGAACCGGGAATAAGCAAATGGTTCCAATAAGCCTTTCAATATACTGTAGCAGGCTCAAGACTGTTGCATTCAATCTGAACTTTGTTTTTTGTTCAGTCTCTGAATGGCTGACCTCATCACTGGTTGTATCACAGCTGGCTGTGGTACTGTTTCTTCCGTGGGGACTCAGTGGAATTAGTGTCTGTCCCTTACATCAGGACCTTCTCAACACACTCTTTATAATGAACTGATGCCATCAGCATACTGGGGGGGCTTACCTCTTTGTTCCTTCTTTCTTTAAAATCAAAGGTAGCTTTCTTTGTGTACTTAAAGACTGTCACTCTCTCCAGCCTGATAAACAGATAGGCTAGAGTTGCTGTTAGCATTTATTCCAAACTCTTGGTGAGACAATGCTGTGTGAAGATGGAGTGATGGAGAGAATGTGCAGCTAGAGTAAGTCACAGGCACCTTTCTGGAGAAAGCTCCTGTGGTATAATTCTCAAAAATTATTGTGCAGTTCATTGCTAAAGAATGGAAGGTCAACCACTGAGGATGCCTGTACAACAAACAGATAATTATCTTCAGGGTTTAATTTATTTTAGATGGTTATGGGCTTAGGTTTCAGCTCTCCACCCGTCTCAGATTCAGCATAGTGGATACTTCTATGGTATTCAGTCCAAAAGCAAATTATTTTTACTGGTGACAAAGATTTTCACAAGTTGCTAGTGATTTTTAATGGTTTGGGTCTTTCCATGGGTTCTTAAATGGAGCTCCCAAAAATTACAGAGCAGTAAGCTTCTACATTTTCTTTCTGAAAATCCTGGTCCCTAATTTCAAATTAATTGGTGTAAAAATTCTCCTTAAAACATAAGGATCTTTGCCAATTGCAACATTTGCACTTTTTAGAGCTTTTCATAGGGTTGCAGGTTGGAATCTGATACCAATAGAGCCAGCCATGTGCATGGCACAGGTCCACTGTAAGCTTCAGCAAATTTTACAGCTCTTTCTGCTACAGGTTTTAAAAATGCACTCTCTGACAACTGACATCAATTTTGTTGTTGGTAAAGCAATTAAAAACAGAATACTTTGATTGATATGTTAAATTAAAAGGAGAATGCTATACTTCTACAGTAGAAGTTCTCTTATTTTACTACCTAGTGAAAAAATCCAGGATAATTTGAATGATAAAAGAAGAGTTTATCAGAGAGTGTTATCTTAAAAGGGTGTATAAGAAGAAGTTGCGTTAGGCAGAGAGCCACTAGAAGCTTTTTTTGTATCAATGTTAGTTTTGAACATCTTCCAGTATATGGGCATGAATTTAGATGTGTGCACTTCTCCTGTTAAAACAGTTTGTTTTAAAAGCTTCCCAGGATTTTAGCTATGGTGACCTAGAAAAGCAGTGTTATAGGCCCTGAGAAATGTGAAAATCAAGTCCAGACCCTTGAGTAGCCAGACTTGGAGAGAAGTCTGCTGTAGGTGCCTATTGGACAAACCTCCCTTGAAGCTGGTGTGGGTCTCCATCCTGCAGCCAGCCTATGCATGTGCATAACTTCAGGCATAGCTCCCCTGAGCCCCGTGACACTTCTCACGTGTGTAACTGTCTGCCAGAGCCATAAGGAAATAACTGTACTTTTTGGCTTGTATTTAACTATTCATTGTGTTTGGATTTTTTTAATCATTGTTATTTTCCCAAAGTAGGCCATGCTTCCTCAGGGATATTTATGAAATTGTTCTACATCTCCTGAACAACTATCTGGATCCCAGCGTATTCTTCTGAAAACTTTTTAATACAAATAAACACGTGGGAGAGATTTTTGTTCTTATGAATGGGGGCAGGTACTGTGTTCTCGGAAAGGCTGTTGAGTGCAGACAATCAAGTCTATTGCATTTTTTATGTCGAACACCTTATTAAAAGCAGACATATCCGCTTTTGCCTGGGTCACAGGAACAGTTCAGGGGAAAGAATGCTTTATCTCTGGTCAATAAATCATTTATGTTGAGAGTGCCAAAGACCAAGTCAACATGAAAGGGAGCAAATAAGTTATTCCGGCAAAGGAAGTGAATTTAAATATGCTCAGTGCCATTAGTTCTCTGCAAAAGAGTGGAAGACTAATGCTATTTTCATAAAGCAGCCATTATCAGCCTGTGGAGAAAGATAAATTCATAAAGGCCATGCTGCTGTTACACTGATCACCAGTTATTATCTCTGAGACAAGGCAGGGCTGTGACCAGGACCCTGCTCCCTGTGCAGACCTGCAGCCTCCCCCTGCTGCCACACTCACCTGGATTCTCTGTGTGGATTCCAGGCTGCAGCAGAATCCCTGTCAGAAACTCAGCCATTTCAAATATTTGCACCATGAGAAGTCCTCCACCAGAATCCTGAAGGAATTGCTCACCCCAGAGAGCACACTGCAGCTGAGATCATCCTTTGCACTGTTTTGTTCCTCATTTTTTTCATCTGGGTGGCTTTCTGTGCCTGAACACCTGCCATTTATTCTGTTAAGGGAAAGGAGCCTTCCAGGAGGAGAGTTTGAAAAAGCTTCATGAGCTGTTTGGTTTTGCTTGGGCAGATGCATGGCAATGCTGTACCAGTGAGTCCACCCCTCCTTATCTCTTCCTTAGGGTAGGTGTTGTCACTCAACTGCAGCTGCAATGTCATTGAGGAAATGAAACCATTAAAAATTACAAAATTCTGGGTTTGCCCTGAATTTTCAGAAGACCCCATGCCAGACCCTGGCAGACTCCACTGGCACTACTCCATCACAGTCTCCAGAAATTGTTGATTAGTGCCAGCCAAGGAGCCAGCAATAAAGGTGGTGTTTTTTTGTGATACTAAAATGAACCTCCCTCCACCTGCCACAAAGCCAGAAGATCTGCATTATTCAAAACAAAACAAAGTAAAGCCCTGCATCTTTCACACACATCTTTCCCCTTTAACAGTTACCATCTCTGCCATCAGAGTCTCCTTGAACAGCTCTGCTGCAGGACTGCAATTGACCCTGGTATATATAGGCTGTCAATAGGATTTTAATTTTAAAAGAAAAGGTCCTTTGGTATAATTAAGATTGATGGGTGAGGGGGAGATATTACCAGCATTACCTGCAACCTCCTATAGTAAAATTCAGGAAAGTAATCTGGAGTGCATAAAAAAAACCACCAACATAATGTATGGGTGATTAGGCAGGCTCATGAGGATAAATCAGCAAGTAAGAAAAGTAAATGCTTAATGAAGGAAGCCAAAAATGTATGGGAAGTCAGTGGCAAATAGGTTAGGGCTGGTAACACCAAAGACTTTACATATATCCTAATAAATAGTGTCATAGCAAAGCTAAGTGTGATGTTGGGCAGGCCCAGCACAGAGATTGCTCACACTACACTGGAAACCCAACAAATAGTCTTGTTTTGTATTTGAAAGCAGTGGAAGGAGGGAGTCAAATTACACATTAAAATGTAATTCCTCCTACTCCATCAGTAATTGAAAGTATTATTAAGCAGTAACTATCCAAACATAATTTTAAATTTGTGGAACCTTTAACTGAATCCAAAACTTGCCTAGGACTCTTCAGAATCAGAAAGTATCAAGGAAGCTTCAAATAACACTAGACCCACAACTGTGCAAAAGAATGAGTGGTTTGGTCCAGAAAAATATAAACTCATTAGCTTCCTATCAGTCTTAGGCAAAATCGTGGAAAGGTTGATACGGCATAATCATTAGAGCAATTAAAAATTTATAAAACCCTCCATATTATTTTATAGAACTGTATCATGCCAAATAAACTTGCTATTATTTTTGTGATATCAAAGGATTGTTGAGAAAAGAAGCTCTGCTGGCATACTATACTTAGCCTCCTATAGAGCATTTGATTCTGATAAAGAACAAAATAGCACAATGCAAAATCAATATCACCCATATTAAATGGATTAAAAATTGATTACAGGCTAGATCACAAAAAATAGCTGTAAATATTCATTATCCTCAGTGAGACTATTTCTGATGAGCACCTCCCAAGGTATGCTCTATTTTCAATGTACCCCCCACGGAAAGAGAAAATTATTGTTGGCAACAGCCAGAGATGACAAAAACAGGGACACAATAAATAATGATCTGAGCAGGTCAGTGGTGGAGAATAGCCTGGAGGACAGAAAAGTTAAAAATCCAGGAGAGATGGCAGCAAGTCTGACTTAGAAGCATGGGGAGGATGTCTGCAATACTACAGTGGCTGTGAAGGTGTCATAAATTATCTGTTCAGCATCAGGCCCAGAGATGCTCTTGCCAGCTGGGATGTAGGACCTGGCAATAGTGATGCCATTCCAGTTTGTTTGGTCACTGTCAGTCTTTCAAAAAAGGTGTTGACAACTTGGAAAGATTATTTTCAATAGTTCCCAGTGTCATTCAAGGGCGGGAAAACTGGTCTTATTATAGTGTCAAACTAATGAAGCTCAAGCTATTTATTTATCAGAGGCAATTTGAATAGGTGACTTGATCTCTGTCTGCAATCACAACCTTCTACCTGGACAGGAAAGTGCTGTCTGAGGGCAGATTGCTCTTCTATTTAGAGGAAAAGGGAATGATGTGCTCTACTGGATGGAAACTGATTTCAGGCTAGAAATTAGCTGCAAATACTCAGCAGGGAGGATGATTACCCATGGAGACAACTTACTCAGTTACCTGGTATGTTCTCCATCACATAAAGTCTTTAAAGTACGCAGAGTATTTTTATTAAGTCAATAAGCTCTACCTCAAACTGAAATCCAGGCTTGGTGCAGCAATTACTGGATGAAATTACTAGGCGTGTATTATGCAAGGATTAGACTAGATCATCAGATGTAAACTTCTGAATTAAAAATATCCTGAAGTTTCCAATATTACAGGTAGGCAGGGCAATCTATATCCCTTTCTTTTCTCCACAAAGTGGTATTAATTCAAACAGCTTCTATGGAAATCTGTGCATTTGGTATGAGCATCAGTAGATCTGCTGACAGCTGTAAGGTTCTGCTGCTCATAATTAAAGGAACAGAACTGGATAAGAAAGGACAACAAAACCCTTGGACTTAACAAGAGTCTGTAGCCTTTCATTGATAGCAACCTGGGACAAAATGCTGCATGCAAATGATGGGGCCATGTGGAATGTGTAGTCAAAGCAAGGAGTAACAGCTGTGGGTTTGCCTCTTAAGAGGTAGCATCCTGCTGGCAAGAAACAGATTTTCCTGCCTGCAAGAACTGGCAGAGAAGCTGCAGTGCTGATGGAGAGGGCGATTGTATTGCTGTGCAGCTGAGCATGGTACACAGGTTCCTTGCTTCAAAGACGGCAAACCTCTGCTCTCATGGCCAGCCCCATTGGAGCTGGTTAATAAAGCCCTGGAAGTGAAATTACATCACTGGCATTACCCAGAGAAATGACAGCTGCTCCCAGCTGTGTTTTTTTGCCAGATTGGGTCCTGTTACCGTTGGCTGGTTTGAATGTTGTCCTTCAGAAATAAACAAAAGCATACTCAGTGTCTGATGCAGATTTCACAAAACCGCTGTTGATGTGCACGAGGCAAGTGTGAACCATTGGAGTCATCTTCCATGTGCTTCATCAAGTGGTGGGGAAAGCACAAACTGGATATGTGTATGGTCTGAAGAGTGAACAGCTCACGCAAACAAGGGAACTATAAAAGCAATACTTACTGCAGACTGGTATTAGACACCTTGCAGCTCTGGAGGAGAGCGTTCTGTGACAGGCATGGCTGGGGCCAGCTGGGCAGGGGAAAAGCTGAACTGGCACATGACTGTAACATCTGCTTCTGCCATAAGAGTAGGACTGACAGCATTATCACAGCTTAGGCTCAGACCAGGCTCAGTCTAAGAAGGAAATGAAAAGCTCCTTTCTGATACTAATTCCAAATATATCTAAATAGTTTCTCAGAAAAAAAAAAATCTCTGTAGTTGTTACACTTCTAATCACCTTCTATTAAGTCTTTGCAACGAATTTATCTATTTAATATTGTAAGTCACCAAATTAAATAGCAAAATACAGGGTTTTTTTAAAGCAGGGAGATTGATATTGCAGCAAAACTGCATGTAAGCAATAAGAAGCTGTGCAGGGAAGAAAAACCTCAAATTGTCCCATCAGATGCTATGGGGACTTGCTCAGTTGGTTAGGTTTTTTTCAATGTTGAGAGGGTGGCTTTACATCTAGGCAGAAGTTTTCCTTACAGAGCCAGGCTTTGGTCTGAAGACCAGATAGATAAAGAAATGTTTGGAGTCCTTTTAGCACTTTGTCTGGTTCCCTTGTATGTAAGAGGCTCCTTCTTTGCACTTCTGAGAAAGGTGGAAAAGAGATTAAGTGACAGTAGAAGAAGCACAGAGGGACAGGAGCTTCCAGCCTATGCAAAGCATCTCAGCATGAGAGTCACATCTGATCCCTCTGCCCTGAATCCAACAGCACTGAGCAAGGGGAGCAATGGAACCATGTCAGGCTGACCCACAGGCAGAGCAGTGTTCTGTCTGTGCTGAGTGGCTTCTGCAGCCATGGCAGGAGACGTTTCCTGGCAGGACTGGACAACACCCTGGCAATTGGAATGACCAGCATTTCCCCAAAGAGGCTGTGTCCTCTGAGGAGAAGACTCTTTTGCTTTTCTGCAGGAGTGCTTGGCAAGGCTAAGATGTGTATTTTTCAATTTCTCACAGATACTGCAGAATCTGAAAGTGGCAGGGCAGTACTTTGGGATATGCTGGGCTTTGCTTTCAGTTTCCTGTAGGGACTGCAGCTATCTGGACCTGCCTCAAAATTATTGTTTCTTTTTCACTGTCTGGGTAAGATGGGAGGAATGCCTGCCTGGCCCTGCACACCATAAACCAGCAAAGGGGGCTCTAAATTTGGGGTTCTCTATTTTGGGGAGTTTAATTTAAGGTTGTTTGAACATGACCCTGAGGAAAACAGGCAGCTGACAGCTGGAATTGCAGTTGCACCTGAGTTGTCTCCAAAGGTTGCTTCCCAAAAAGGAGCCCATGGACAGAATCAGATCCCAGGCTGTGTTGGTGCATCCACATTGGCCACTGATGATGGGCATGAGCTGCAGGGAGTGAGAGGGATGCTGGCATCGAGGTCCTGGGAGATCTGGTGACCTGATGCAAGACAGCTGGATGCAGAAAGGCTTACTGCATGCCTTTGGCCATGGTCAAAACATTCACCTGAAGCCAGCAAATCATGTCTGGTCCTGCTGCCTTTGGACTCAGTTCTGGTTTAGATTCATTAAGGACATACTCTAAGCCAGTGATCTCCTTTTAATGTTAACTTGGTTGATAATCTAGAAAAATGCCAGCACTCTAATGCTTATAAAGTGACACACTGTTATTCCCAGTACATCTATGGCTGAACTTTTTAATGTTGGAGCCAAATGAGGTGGCATGAGACAAAAGTGTGCCTTTTTGTTTGATGTATACTGCGTTTCCCCAGGCATCCAAGGTGTTCAGCTGCACAGCAGTGCTTTTTTCCCCAAACAAAAATTATCACGCAAACTAATTTTTAGTATCCAAAGTGGCTGTCACTTAATTCCACCTTACAGTTTTTATATTCAGTCTTTACTTCCTTCTATTTTCAAAAATCAACAGAAAATAAAGCCCAGGCGGGAGGGAAGAGTTCTTTTAAACAATAAAATTAAAACCAATAACAAGTTTTTGGTATCTTTGGGCATGATCTCTGGAAGCTTTGGGTATCTGCTTATCATTTTGTATATTTGACAATTTTGTACTCTGCATTGTTTGACTTCATTTGTGCATGGCAATGTATTAAAACATGGAATTTTTATTATACAGTAAAAGTATTTTGTTTGATTCAAATAAGGTCAAGATTGATCCAGGTCATAAACAGGAGGGGGGAAAAAACAGAGGGCTTTTTTTCTAGCAACAGCTCTCACCTGCTAGTCTGAGCATTCTCATTCAGGTAGGTTCCAGCACCTGAAGGTGGGCAGGGAGAGCCTTTTGCCCACCCGTGTCTCCTTCTCCCAGGGTTGCCTAAATGCTGCACATCACAGCTGCTACCTGAGCAAAGGACTCTGCTCTGCTGGGCAGGATTTGGGTGTGAATCCACACCAACTCTTCTGATTTTGCTTTAGTGCACTGTAACAGCGAGCAGACACTGCACATGGTGAGGAAGAATTCTCCTTTCACTGCCCTTATTCCTCAAGGCTTGCGGGATGCCCTTGTCAGCAGTGAAGCATCCTCCAAAGGGACCAAACTGCAAAAGAAGCAGGTACTAGACTGTGCTGTGAGGAATTTCATTTCCATCCCACCCGCCCCATTTATTCTCAGTATTTATGGCATGGGAGCAATTTAAAAGTCAATGGATTAGGTAGTTTTCACAGAAATGCTGAAACAATGAAATTCCAGCATGATATTTTGCGCTTTCATATATGTGGTTCTTTTCTTTCAGCCATAATTCTGAATAGTCTTACATTTGTAAGGTAGAGACTGATGACATGTTTTGGTCAAACACAAAACGCTGGATTAATACAAAATAGTAGAACAAAATTACACAGTGTAAGGTATAACTGACAAAGTCAAGATAACTTGTCATCTAAAAAAATCATAAATCATGTGGGGTTTTTTAACATCTCATGATGGGACTGCAATTACTGAAATCTGTTTACATCTTTAAAAAGCTTTTTGCTCCATAAACCTTGTCAGCAAGGAGAACGTGTTAGCAGGGAAAGCTCTGTTTTTGAACAGATCTGTGCATGTTACTTCTTGGGCTGAGAGAAATTAGAACAATAATACAAGTAAAGAAAAAGTTACTATGCCACATACCCTTTCACCATCAGGGTCTCCCTAGGGGTTACAGTGCTGCCATATTATTACAACTCTGTGTGCTGCACACTAGGATTATTTCTTTTAAACAATATGCCACCTAAACCAGATCTGCTTTGTAATGAAACAGCAGCTGTCATGATCATGAAATATTTTTTTCCCTGCTGACAGTGAAAATAGTTAGTTGAAGCTGTGGACAAGGTGTTTCCGTTTGTGCTCGTATGGGTTTAGCATTACAAATTTTGGGGATGCAGTTGCAGTTTCTTTACACACAATTTGTTACTCAGAAGCCATCAATGGAGCAACCAGTTGTACAGTTTATTTTTCCTGACAGTGACAATCAGTCCTTGATGAAACTTGCATGATCTCATGTTACACCCATGTACATCCCATGGATCCATCAAAGCTTGCCTTACCTGAGCATCTATCATGGGTTACAGCCCCAAGTCATGCTGCTTGGAATGATGCCTTAAGTTTTAGCTTAGGACCCTTGGGCTCAATGCCATGTCTCTGTCCAAAAATTTTGTTCTTGAATTAAGATCATGTTAGCAGAGCAGATCTGTGCTCATTTGAGCAAAGCCTTCTGATGTGAGCACATATCCTTAGTCCATAGTGAAGTCCAGTGGATGAAGTGCAACCCTAGAGACACACGTGATGTTCCCAGTCCCACTGTTGACCTGCTGCTTGTGAAAGGAAACTCCTCACATCGTCTCTTCATGTCCCATCTCTCCTCACTGTAGAACTTTTACCTGGCACTGTTAAACCTTGAAAGTCAACAGAGGAACTGCAAGTCTTCCAAGAAAACTCTGTTACAAGTGGGACTGATTTGAGCAGGCTGAGCACTGTGGTACAAAACAGACGCCTTATCTGGGGGACAAGAAATTGTCATTCCCAGCTCCTGCTTCTCCAATGCCTGCCTCTCCTGCCCCAGGTGCTGATCTGTGTGTGCAGTGACACTTTTACAGGTGAAGTGTCACATCACCCCACTCTTGGCCTGTCTGAGGTCTGTTCCTCTTTTATGCACTCCTTTGTCTCGTTCATGTCACTGTCTTGTCACTGACTTCTTGCTTTTCTTCACCTGATGTTAGTTCTTGCCTTTTACTGTTATTAGCATCACATGGGAAACACTGAATTATTGCATGTGAGAAACACACTGTCAAAAAGAAGAGCTTTCCTTTTAATAAATGGCACCAGGGCATTGGCCTTGGGAGGAGATAAAGCTGAGAACAAATGGCTACAGGGCTTTTTTAGGGCATCACGGGGATTAACCTCATCTCCATGTCAGTGATGGAACAACAGGCTAAATAAGCATGGATGGGCACTGAACATTTTTTAGGAACAAAAAGAAAAAACCTTTTCAGGAATAGGGATGCTGAAGCAGCTGCTTAACAGACATGAAGAATAGCTTTGAAGAGCATCCCTCAGCAATCCTCACCCTGTGGTACAACAGGACCAAGTTGTCTACCAAGATCTCTTTCTCAGTTCAACTTTCCTGCAGGTAAGACTTGAATGGGAAGCAGAGTTACTTCTCTTAATTATCATTACTTTACATTTCAAATGGAACTGCATCTTCATTTTCTACCTCTTCCAGGTGGAACCTGCTACTATGGAGCCATGACTAATTCCAGAGTAATTTTAGTCAATACCTCCGTGGCCAGTTCAGATGCAGAGCCAGAGCCTGGGGTGACAGCAGGGACCGGGCCCACCTTCCCATCCAAAGTCACGGGTGAGCCAGGGCACAGTTCCTGTGCTGTGCAGTGACAAACAGCTCTCAGTGGGACCTGGGGGCACAAAACGGGCGGCACCCTGCAGGGCCAGGGTCAGCCCAGCTCCTGCATCCAGGCTTTCATCTGGTCTGTACTAGGCACCGTCAGAAAATTAGGGATGGCTACAGAAAAGCCTTGGAATTAGGAGTTAAAGCAAAAAAAATTGTATTGAGCCCAATTATGAGCTGTAGAGGGGCAGCATTTTCTATGCAGCTGGCTGAAGCCTGGAGAGCTGCAGCCATCCATTGCAGAGGGCAGGCTGAGGGGGTGTGCGTGGCCACCTCCACCAACAGCTCCAGGCAGATTGGGAAAGCTGCTTTTCCTTCACGGGGGAGTTTCACTGCAGAGAAATGAAGCACTTCAGGGCACAGCCTAAGTCTCAGCTTGAACACGCTGCCCTGGCACTTCCCAGGCGAGACGGGAGAGCCTGGCTGGTGCTGAGCCCTGGATGCTCAGCCTGAGGAGTGCTTTGGTTCTCCGCCGTGCTGTGAAGTGGGACAGAGCAGACTATGTGGGAGGCAAATTGTTTCATGGAAAATATTGGAAACATTGTACTAAGCTGATTAACTTTTTTAAACAATTTTACTTAACTGCAACAGTTGCCCCACATGAAAAGTGCAGCTGCAAGGATTTGCAGAAGAGAAATGCTCCCACATGCAGGAAAGCCAGATAAGTCCCTGCCTGTCGTCATTACAGCAAGAAATTTTAGTACTCTGGGGACATTGCAGGGTATTTCTGCCTCTGTTTAAGTTTTAATCCAGAGCGTGGAGGGTACTGTTATGCTGACTGGTTTTGTCCATGTCCCTTAGGTCCCAGACTCAGCCTGGTTTTAGCAATTCTTGGCAGGTAAAACTTTTGTCAGGAACATGAGAAATTGTGGGATTCATGGCTCCCACTGTCTGATTTCACCTGGGGACAGCAGCTGCTTGTTTTACCCTGAGGCAGTATCTCTTCTGCCCTCCTCCACTTCCATGAGTCGGACAGTATTAGGCAGGGGAAATTAGGCTTTCTTCATGCTTCCCCTCTTTCTCTGTGTTATTAGTCCCATAACAAGCTGCCTCTGAATCTCAAAATATGAACCTTTTCGACACTGTTCTGCTAATCCCACGAGGGACTTGGCAACCAACAGGAAAACCAAGATTGTCTGGAATATTATCCAAACACATCGGACCAAGGACCACCCTGACCCTTCGGCATTTCTCTTGGGTCACCAGTCACACACCCCTCCCTGTTAAATTAAAAACACTCTAAAAACACTGTGGTTTTAAGCACTAGCAGCAGGGCATTTATATGGGATTTTCAGACTGATGCTTCTCCAGGGGCCAGTTTGGGACCTCCTGAGAGTAGGATATTGTCTCAAAGTATTCCCTGAAAACCATCAAGAAGCATTGGTATCTAAACACACAGTAACAGTTCTGCTGTCTCTGGAAACATTAGCTGCAAATCCATTTTACTCTCTCTAGATTTTTCAGAGCTCATGGCTGGTGCTTTTGCTCCAATTTCCTGTGCTTCCAATTATAGATTTGAAGCAGCAGCAGGCCTCCACCAGAAACAGGAGCTGGGGTGGCTGCATGCTCCCTCAGTGCCAGCCAAGCACAGAGCTGCTGGAGGGAACCAGAAGCATCTCCATGGAAATGGGTCCTGGGGAAGATCAGAGCCGTGCTGGGAGTTGCATTCTGCCATTCAGTTTGTTCTGAATGGTAGCACTGTAAAAATCAATATGGCACTTTTAAAATGGATTATGAGGAGTTAAATGACAAGCCTCCAAAGAGGAGTTGCAAATGAAGAGTGATCCCACGGGAGTTGTGATAGAGGGAATATTCAGGAAGCTGTTCTTGGCTGTTTACCTGAGAGGTCACAACAGATAAGCAATTGAATACAAGTTCCATGTGTGATGCTCTTGTTAAAGGGGCTAATATGACTCTAGGATGTATAAATGGGAATACTGAGTGGTAGGAAAAACATATTAGCTCTATACACGACATTAATGAGACAAAACAAGTCCAGTTCAGCTGTCAACACTTAAAAATCATGTTGTAACACTGAGGAAGGTTGGTTGAAGAGCTGTAAGGCTGATTGAAAGCATATCCTACAATGACTCAAAGGAGCACAATCCATTTATATTATCCAAGAGGAATATAAGGGATGAATTGATCTATAAGTATCTACACATGGAAGAGGAATATGGTACCAGAGACTACTTAACCTAACAGACAAAGGCATGTAAAAGAGTGGAGCTAAAAAAAAATCCAGTTGATAGTGAGGCACTTTTCTCCTTAATGATCTTGTAATTAACCACTGGAGGAGCTGCCATGGGATATGGTAGGTTCTCCATCACCCAAAAAGATACTTAAATTAAGTGTGGATGTCTTTGTACATGATGTAGCTCATGTATCAGTGTGGGAATTGCTGGGCAAAACTCCATGGTCTGCATTATGCAGGAGGGCAGAGGAAACCACCATGGTGGTGCCTTCTGGCTGTGAAATCTATGAAACTATCAAAGTGATGACACCTGTATATCACATCCCAGCAGCATCCTGCCTATTTATGCAACACATGTTATGAAAATACTCTTTTAAGGATATTTAGAGGGCTTTAAATATTTTATTAGAGGCTTTTATAAAAATATACTCTGCCTGTAAAATCAGGTAAATGAAATAAACCTTAAAAAAATAATAATAAAAAAAAACTATCCTGAAATAGATTTCCTATATCCCCAAATCCCAGTCTTAAAGCCAATATCTCAGGATACTCTGGGCTTTCAATATTATGCTCCAAGGACCCAGGCCTTTATTGTGTTTTAAAGCTTCTATTTCACAGATTTATAGATGGTAAACTCAGGAGGGACCACTGTGAATATCTAATCTGACCTTGTACATAACAGAGGCCACAGGGCATCCCTCAATTGCTTCCAGGCCACAGTGAAGCCTTCCAGATTCTTCCTTCAGACATAGCCAAGACACAGCCTTGCCCTCCATCCTCACAGATAAACTTCAGATCATCTCACATCTCACCACATCCTTCCTTCTGCCCCTGACAAATGAAATCTTTCCTGGCACATGTCCCTTCAAATTGCTGCTGCAAAGATCATCTGCCATTCCTGTGTCTCCTTGCTGGCTCTCCCTTTTGCCTTTTCACCAACTCATCTCCTGTTTCTCCTAGTCCCTACCTCTGCCTCTTCATCCCATCTGCTATCAGCTCACTCCAGCCTCTCATGGCCCCCTTTGCTACCTTTTTTTTCATATCCCTTTCTTTTTTCCTGAACAAACCTCATGTGGTGTAGCACCAATTCATGTAGAAGGACCCTAAGTCACATCAGTGCTGGTAAATGAAATGATTCTCAGAGCATTTCCACAGTCTGGGGGACAGGGAATGGGGGTGGAGTCAGTTCATCAGACCCTGTCTCTGCCACTCCTTCCTCTTCAGGAGGACAGATCACATTCCTCCCCTTCTCCAGTGTGGGATAGTTCCCTTGGGAAATAGTTCTCCACAAACTTCTCCAGCATGAGTCTTTCTAATGGGCTTCAGTTTTCCACAAACTGCTCCAGTGTGAGTGAGTCCCTTCCACGGGGTGCAGTCCTTTAGGACCAAACTGCTCCAATGTGGATCCCTCACAGGGTCACAAGTCCTGCCAGCAAACCTGCTCCAGGCTGGGCTTCTCTCTCCATGGTCTGCAGGTCCTGCCAGGAGCCTGATCCAGCACAGGCTTCCCATAGGGTCACAGCCTCCTTTGGGCACCCACCTGGTCCAGTGTGAGGCCCTCCATGGGCTGTGGGTGGATCTCTGCATCCCTGTGATCCTCCATGGGCTGTGGGTGGATCTCTGCATCCCTGTGATCCCCCATGGGCTGTGGGTGGATCTCTGCATCCCTGTGATCCCCCATGGGCTGTGGGTGGATCTCTCCATCCCTGTGATCCTCCATGGGCTCTGGGTGGATCTCTGCATCCCTGTGATCCCCCATGGGCTGTGGGTGGATCTCTCCATCCCTGTGATCCTCCATGGGCTCTGGGTGGATCTCTCCATCCCTGTGATCCCCCATGGGCTCTGGGTGGATCTCTTCTCTGGTGCCTGGGGCGCCTCCTCCCCTCCTCCTCACTGACCCTGTTGTCTGCAGGGCAGTTTTGCTCACATGTTCTCACTCCTCTCCCCACTGTTATTCTGAAGAAGTGTTTATCCCCCTTCTTAAATACATTATCACAGAGGTATTACTGATACTGCTGATGGGTTTGGCCTTGACCATCCTGGAGCTGGCTGGCATTGGCTCTGTCAGACAAGGGGGAGGCTTATGGCAGCTTCTCACAGAAGCCACCCGTGTAGTGCCACTGTTATCAAAACCCTGCCACTCAAACCCAACACAGTGTATCAGTGACAGATCCTTGTCACTGGATTCTTGTGCAGGGAGAAATCATTCATGTGAATTATTAAATGTCTGGATATCATTCCAAGGCATACAACAGCGTGGTACAGTTTGCACACAGACAAAGCCTGCATTTTAATGCTCTCTGCCCTTCTGAAAGAACCCAGATTGATAAACAGGAGAGTGGCATCATGGCACTGTGGTCAGGGGAGATCTGGGGCAAGGAGCAGGAGGTGCCACAGCAGGGGAGCAGGCTGGAAAATTCAGATCATGGAGGAGCTCATCCCAGACTTTGCTTGCGGGAGAAGAGCTCCTTGCCCTCTGTGTGTGAGTGGTGCTCTGCCTGGGGTAGCAGGTAAGTGAGGAGGAAGGATGCACAGGAGAATCTACTGGCTTCACTGCTCCTGCTCCATGAAAACTGACACACACCCTCGTTTACAAAGCCTCAGTGCACAGAGGGGTTTTTTTTTTTAACTTAATACTGCTCTAAACAACTGCACAAGGTTACCTTACCTTATATTGCAGCAGAGTTTAATCCTTCTGGAGCCAAACTGCATAAAATTGCCAAAAACTGACACGTCTCTGCTCAGTGCTGCCTATTGACATGCAGGCACCTCTGGCCAAGCTGAGAGGAAAATGTCTGTCAAAAGGTGTTGATGAGACCATCACATGTAGCAGGCAAGACCCAACCAGCTCAGCAAGATCTGACAAAATTCATGTTCTCATCGGGTGATCGCAGCTATCTGTGGTTCCACTCAGCTGTCAGGGAATCACTCGCACATATCCTTCCTCACACAGATATTTTATGAATCTTAGAGTTAGCAGGATGCAAATCTGCCCTTTGAGGATCATCTGGCAAAGCAGAGCTTTGGCCAGTACCTTGCAGGGGCTGCTGCAGGAAAACAAAGCAATATTAAAGAACATCCTAAGTGTCCATCTCTCTGAGCCAGCACAGTTTATGCCTGGGGGTGGGAAGTACTTTTTTTAGCAGAGATATGAAGTTAAATGCCCCATTGTTTGTAACTAGTCCTGGTGCCGCGTTGGTTTTGCAGGAACACACCGGCAGCTTCAATCTTTATACCTGCCAGCAGTCCTGAAGGAAACACTGTTGCTGGAGAAGGTGTGTGGCATGTTTTCAGTTTGTCTGGCAATGGCTTCATGGCTTTAAACACTGATGAATTAAAGCAGAAGGGAGGGGGGTGGGTGGAAAGGGAGAGAGGGGGAGCAGTAGTTCACAGAGAAAATTTTCATTTAATTAACTGATAATTTACATCTCACTGTACAAATCAGAGCTAAGCATATCTGTCCCAGCCAATGTATATGACTCACAGTTTGTCAAATAGATATTCTGGAAGTGAGAAGTTACAGAAATAAAAGTCATGAATTATCAGTTGTTCTTCTATTCTCGTGGACAGCAACTTTTATTACACGTAAATGCCATTTATAACCATCGCAAACAGGAAAAATAACTGAAATCAAGTTTGTGTGGATAGAAAAGTGACAAAACAAGAATCTGAATCTGAGGATGGATTTCACCCTGTGGTGTGAGAGGATCCACCTGCCCAGCACAAAACATCTGCAAAGTCTGTTTCCAGGCCCTGCCTGGGGATTCCCCATCCCAGCAGGCAGCTGCAGCACTGATGCATATCCTAAAAGCTGCAGTTTCCCTCTGTTGACCACCTGAGGAAGCCCAGATAGAGACTGTGGTTTACTAAAATTTATCAACCACAGATGAGCCCTACTTGCTAATGCTTCTTGAAGGCAAATTCATAGACAAGTCCCAAAAATTCTAAGAATTTCCAATGAGACACCTAGTTTGATGCATGAGGCCTTCTCCGCAGTATGCTGAGATCCTGCCATGCTACCTACAAAGATAAAAGCAGCAAATGCCTCTTCACACACATTTAAAAGTCACAGCACAGAATCTGAGCTGAACAGCCAAAAAAGAAAGGGCTCATTTTTAGTGTGAGGTCCATGAAAGGTTCACTGTGGGCATAACTCAGCCCTGTCCTGCTTTTGAGAGCCAGCATGGGCTTTTGGGAGGCTTGTTGGGAGGACACACGTGGTTTGTCTGCAGAGGGTGGTAAGCTAATTTCTCAATGTTTCTTTAACATGACAAGAAATGCCAAGGTTTGCACAGTGGGAAAAAGAGCCTCATACCAAAACATCTCAGGTGAGACACCCCTTTCAAGGCAGTTCCTGCCCCATGTCTCTCTTATAAAGATGCACCAAGCAGGAGGACTATATTGTGTATTTTTTTTCCCTCTGGAGTATATCTGTGGAGTCCACAAACAGGTGGATATAAATTTAGCTGTTTAACTGATTCAACTTTTTATAAATTTAACAAACAAATGTACATACCAGTAGGATTCAGGAAACCAGTGTTTTCTGTCTGAGACAGCAAAATGAATGGAAAGCAATATTCAAACACCGAAAGTTAGCAGACTAGGTACAAAAATATACCAGTTGCTAGGAGATGGCATTTAATCTGGAATTTTAGGCAGTAAGTAAAAATTAAGTTATAAGAAGAAATGTTGTTTAGGGCAGAAATCAGGCCAAAAGCAAGAGGCTGTTTATAAGAGAGAGCACAGCAAGGGTGCTGCCTGACCATGTGCTGTGGGGCCAGAGGTGAACAGGAAGGTTATTGGCTTGACCATGGGAACAAAAGCCCTGCCAGTGAAAAACAGCAAGGACAAAACTCTTTCCTGGTTGAAGTTGCTGGGAGATGTGCTACTAAAGTAAATAAGGGCTGTACTTCAACCTGCAAATATCACCTTTGCTTGTCATTGAAGTCCAACCAGAATGTTGTGAAACTCAGCTCATTCCCCCCAGTTGTGAAAATTACAGAAAAAACACAGCAAAGTTCATTGCTTGTGAAGTTGGGTCCCCAAACCAGATTCAGCTGATTTCTTTCACTACTGAAAATCCTACTTCCTTCATAGCATTAGAATTGAAAAATGCTGGGTTTTAAGGCTAGACCATCATGTGAAACCATATGGATTCAACAGCCAGGCTAGCAGGGAATGAGTGGGGCTGGCTGTTCCTCACAGCAGTCCAGTCCTTGGTGGGAATTGCCCAAGTAGGATTTTAGTCTGGTTGAAATATAGCAATAGATCTCAAGAGGTCATTTTCTTTCCCCCTCACAAAGGTAAAGGGTTGTGTGTAATCTAGTCCATCACATGGTAATCACCTACACATGTAGAGGACAAACCCCACTTCTGGTTCCTATAGGTATATGCAAGTATTAGAAGCAGTGTTTGCCTTCAGCACCACCCCAGATAATTTTCACCTCAGACACCTCTTTGACCAAGGCTGGTAAGCATTTCTACAATATTTGGTCACAGTGATTACATTCATTAGATCAAAATACTGGGGTCCCAAGGCCAAGACAGAAATTCTGGCTTTTTACAGCTTTGATATTACCTGTAATCCTGATGCTAGAGCATTACTTGTTTCAACTTCCTTTGGATAGTGCTTGTCAAAATGATTAATAATTTTCGCTGGACAGCAGCCAAAGATCAGTGTCAATGCTGGCATCTGCAATCTGCCAGAAGGCTTTGATGTTGACAACCGGGCTGTGGTGAAGCCTAAATAACCACTGGTTGAGGGGATATGTTCTCCTTGCTCAGAAATCCAAAGACTGTCCTCTCTGCTGACCCAGCTTGTCTTCCAAGGATGACTACTGATTGCAGACATTGCTGGCTGCTTCACTGGCCTCTGCAGAGCAAAGTTTCTGGCAGAAAGGCAGTAAAGTGTGTGCTGTTACATCAGTGCTGATAGTGGCACTGGCATCTCCTCTTCATGCAACCCAGAGAGCAGAGCTGGTACCATCTGGTCTGCACCCTTGCCAGGGTTCTCTGCAGTGAGGAGGGGCTGGACAAGGACTGGTTGGTTGTTGTTCAATCCCTCTGATTGATTCCACTGGTTGGGTGGCAGAGTATCAGCCAGTGAGGGTTGGCTGGATTTTTGTCATTACCTGTGGTTAAGAACCCAACCATCACAGTCACTGACTGTATTTCTCATATTTTATCATCTCTAGATGACCCTTGCTTAAGTGGGAGGGTTGAACCAGATGCCCTCCAGAGGTCCTTTTCAACCTCAATCATTCTGTGATTCTCTGATTTCCATGCAAGCAATGATTGCTGAACTTACAGAGCTCACTGTAAAGTTCAGTGTGAGACCTCTCCTTTGGGAACCTGCTCTTCCACCCCTGTGAGAGGCCCAGCCTGTGCTGTAAGGCTTTCCAGTTGTACTGGGAAACGTCCAGGAGGTACCTGGAGGATGCTTTGAGGAAAGATGATGATGACGGTGATGTACACCTAGTGCAGGAAAGCAGGGGCCCTTGCAGAGGTGCAGGGATGCACTTGGGTCACAACAACCCCATGCAACATTCCAGGCTTGGGCCAGAGTGCCTGGAAAGCTGCACGGTGGGAAAGGACCTGGGAGTGTTGGCCAACAGGGACTGAACATGAATCACATGGGCCTAGATGGCCAAGAGGCCAATGGCCTGCATCAGAAAGTGTGCTCAGGACCAGGGCAGTGATTGTCCCCCTGTACTTTGCACTTTGAGGCCACACCTGAAGTGCTGTTTTTGGGTCCCAGTTTTGGACCTCTCACTTGAAGAAGGACATTGAGATGTTGGAGTGTGTCCAGGGAAGGACAACAGAGCTGGGGAGGGGTCTGGAGCACAAGTCTGATGAGGATCAGCTGAGGGAGCTGGGGCTATTAAACCTGGAAAGAAGGAGGCTCAGGAGACACTTTGTCACTCTACAGTCTCCTGAAAGGAGGCTGGAGCCAGGTCGGGGTCAGTCTCTTGTCCTAGGTAATAAATGACAGGACAAAGGGAAATGGGCTCAGGTTTCACCAGGGGAGGTTTAGATTGGATATTGGGAGCAATGTCTTCACAGAAAGGGTGGCCAGGCACTGGAGCAGGCTGCTCAGGGAAGTGATGGAGTCACCATCCCTGGAGGTGTTTAAAAAATGTGTAGGTGTGTCACTTAGGGACATGGTTTAGTGGTGAACTTGGCAGTGCTGGGTTAGCAGTTGGACTTGATCTAAGAGAATCTTTTCCAACCTAAATGATTCTACAATTCCATGATGGCATGGCCACTCTGGGTTGCAGCCAGCTTTTCTCCCAGAATGACTGAACTTCCATTGCTTCTGCTGGCAGCAAGCACAGATTTATCAGTGGGTGATGGAGGCAGTAACCTTCATCCCTAACATGCCAGGTGCAGGGGGCCAACTGCCCACACTGTCCATCTGTCCACACTGTGGCCTAGCCTGGGGCTCCCTTCAGCCCAACATGAGGTTTGAATGAAAAAGAGAAAGAAAGAGAAAGGTAAAAGAAGCATGTGGGAAGCATTACAATTTTTTCAGCTTATTTTTAAAATAGTGTGTTCCTGGACTTTCAAGGGTCAGCAGGAGAGTTTGGCCCCTACAAAGTGGGTCACAAAGTGAAAGAAAATCCCAGAGTATTCTTACTCCTCAGTTTGTAATTGTTTGCAGTGATTTCAACCTGAAATATTGTGCTAAAGCAAATCATATCCTGGGGTGCCTTAGAAGCATGGTCAGCTGGTGATGCAGGAGCTGATGCTCCCCTTCTGTTCTGCTCTCACAAGACCTCACCTGGAGCACTGCATCCAGCTCTGAGACTTCAAGTAATGGAAAGGCATGGACCTGTTGGAGCAGGTCCAGAGGAGATCCACAGAGATGAACAGAGGGATGGAGCATCTCTCCTGTGAAGGCAGGCTGAGAGAGCTGTTCAGGTGGGAGAAGAAGGGTCCAGGAAGGCCTTTAGCAGCCTTCCAGTACCTAAAGGGAGTTCACAAGAAACAAAGAGATTTTTTATCAGGGCCTGTAGTGACAGAACAAACAAACTGAAAATTTGATAGATTTAGATTAGATATGTGGTGATCTGACCTGGGCTGGATCCCAGGTGCCCATCAAAGCCAGTCTATCGCTCTCCTACTCAGCTGGACGGGGGAGAGAAAATATAAAGAAAGGCTTCTGGGTTGGAATAAGAACAGGGAGAGATCACTCAGCAATTACCATCACTGTCAAAGCAGACTTAACTTGTGAATTTGTTGAATTTATTACAAATAAAAATAAGAGCAGGATAATGAGAAGCAAACCTAATCTCAAAAATACTTTCCCCCACCCTTTCCTCCTTCCCAGGCTTAACTTCATTATTCTCAGTCTCCCCCCCGACAGCAGTGCAGGGCAACAGGGAATGTGGGTTATGGTCAATTTATCTCAGGCTGTTTCTGCCTCCTCTTCCCCCTAAGGGAGAGTCCTTCCCACAGGAGTCCATGAACTTCTTCAGTGTGAGCCTTCCCCACAGGCTG
Organism: Muscicapa striata striata; assembly: GCA_030060385.1. Classification (NCBI taxonomy): domain Eukaryota; kingdom Metazoa; phylum Chordata; class Aves; order Passeriformes; family Muscicapidae; genus Muscicapa; species Muscicapa striata. Next base: position 6,826,080 of record JAREIS010000046.1, read on the forward strand.
CAGCTCTCCACAATCTGCTCCAACATGGGTCCCTTCCATGGGGTGCAGTCCCTCAGGAACAGGCTGCTCCAATGTGGGTCCCTCACAGGGTCACAAGTCCTGCCAGCAAACCTGCTCCAGACTGGGCTCCTCTCCATGGTGCACAGTCCTGCCAGGACCTGGCTCCATGCAGGCTTCCCAGGGTATCACAGCCTCCTTGGGCATCCACCTGCTCCAGCATGGGCTCCTCCATGGGCTGTGGGTGGATCTCTGCATCCCTGTGATCCTCCATGGGCTGTGGGTGGATCTCTCCATCCCTGTGATCCCCCATGGGCTGTGGGTGGATCTCTGCATCCCTGTGATCCTCCATGGGCTGTGGGTGGATCTCTGCATCCCTGTGATCCTCCATGGGCTGTGGGTGGATCTCTGCATCCCTGTGATCCTCCATGGGCTGTGGGTGGATCTCTGCATCCCTGTGATCCTCCATGGGCTGTGGGTGAATCTCTGCATCCCTGTGATCCTCCATGGGCTGTGGGTGGATCTCTGCATCCCTGTGATCCTCCATGGGCTGTGGGTGGATCTCTGCATCCCTGTGATCCCCCATGGGCTCTGGGTGGATCTCTGCATCCCTGTGATCCCCCATGGGCTGTGGGTGGATCTCTGCATCCCTGTGATCCCCCATGGGCTGTGGGTGGATCTCTGCATCCCTGTGATCCTCCATGGGCTGTGGGTGGATCTCTGCATCCCTGTGATCCCCCATGGGCTGTGGGTGGATCTCTGCATCCCTGTGATCCTCCATGGGCTCTGGGTGGATCTCTGCATCCCTGTGATCCTCCATGGGCTGTGGGTGGATCTCTCCATCCCTGTGATCCCCCATGGGCTGTGGGTGGATCTCTCCATCCCTGTGATCCCCATGGGCTGTGGGTGGATCTCTCCATCCCTGTGATCCTCCATGGGCTGTGGGTGGATCTCTGCATCCCTGTGATCCCCCATGGGCTGTGGGTGATCTCTCCATCCCTGTGATCCCCATGGGCTGTGGGTGGATCTCTCCATCCCTGTGATCCCCCATGGGCTGTGGGTGGATCTCTCCATCCCTGTGATCCCCCATGGGCTGTGGGTGGATCTCTCCATCCCTGTGATCCCCCATGGGCTGTGGGTGGATCTCTGCATCCCTGTGATCCCCCATGGGCTGTGGGTGGATCTCTCCATCCCTGTGATCCCCCATGGGCTCTGGGGCACAGCAGCTGCCTCACCATGTTCTGCACCAGGGGCTGCAGGGGAATCTCTGCTACAGCACCTGGAGCACCTCCTGCCCCTCCTTCCTCACTGACCTTGGAGTGTGCAGAAATGTTTCTCTCCCATATTCTGACTCCAGTCTTCTCTGGCTGCAATTACTTCTGTGCAATAACTTTTTTGTTTGCCTTCTAAAATATATTATCACAGAGGCATTGCTACCACAGCTGATGGGCTCAGCCTTTGCCAGCTTCAGATCCACCCTGGAGCTGGCTGGCATTAGCTCTGCTGGACATGGGAAAACTTCCAGCAGCTTCCCACATAAGCCACCTCTATAGCCCCCCTGCTACCAGAGTCTTGCCATGCAACCCAATAAAGATATAAGAAGAAATTCTTTACTGTGAAGGTGGTCACAGTATAACTGGTTTCCCAGAGAAGTTGTGGATGCCCCATCCCTGGAAATGTTTAAGGTCAGATCGATTGCAAGATGACCCGTGGCAGGGGGATGGACTAGCTATTTGTTGAAGGTCCCTTCCAACTGTTCTGTGGGCCATGAGTTTGGCCATGTTTTGATTTGGGGGCACTTCACGAAACTTTAAGTCGCTGTAAGCAGCACGGCTCCTGAGAGGTCTGGGAAGAGACTTCTGTTTCTTTTCCAGAATCTAGAGCTGAAAATAAGTAACTACTTGGTGAGATAAGGACCCTCTAAATGCAGGGACTGGTACATAGGCCAGTCAGTGAAAGCACAGGGGTTCTTGCTCCCTGGTGAACAGCAGCTTCCAAACATTAGCAGGATGTCTGTCTGCCTTCAGCAAAGCTCACCCCCACATGCATGGACTGTGGGCTGGCTGGGCCTGCTGGTCTCTGCCACCACAGATACACAAAGCCTGAGACAGTCTGGTGCTCTGTGTGAGCTTAGCAAAGCCAGAGTAAGAGCTGCTATTGCAACAGAAGCTGAAGAAGGAAGTAAAAGCACAAGGCACTGCCAGTGTCCAATGGCAGTATCATGTGAATTTTAAGAAATATGAAAGGGAGATAGAATTTGTTACCACTTTCCCTTTATTTTCTTATTTCTTTTCTTTTAAAATTGAATGTTGAGGAGATATGTTAATTTTGAGGGTCCTGCTGCAACCCCAATTGTAACTTGATGTTCATGGGGGAGGGAGGGGAGAGATTGGTGTGCTTTTCATGTGGAGAAAAGAAGAGAATCCAGGACAAAGTATTTCTGAGATCTACCCAAGGCTCAGTGAGGATCCCAAATACCACCTTTCTAACTGGTTTAAAGCCACAGGAGCCAGCTGTGCACACCCTGAAGGGACCAAGGTCATGCCAGTGAAGAGAAGTGACTGCTAAAACTTTCCTTTCTGCAGCAGCATGGCTCACTGAACTCAGGGAGTCTGAAGAGCTGAGCTGAGCTGAACTCAGTCCAGCCAAGCCAAGCCCAGCCCAAGGATTCTCCACTTCCCTGGCTGAGCTTGAGAAGCCTTCTTATTTCCTCAGCAGCTTCTTTGGGTTTACACTCACCACCTACCCATGGAAATGGGGATGGGGACTCACACCCACTTACTCTGTGCAGCAGAGCAGGCTGTGTGGAGAAGATGGATTACTTTAATCTTGGTGATTGTGTTTTACCTTTTGATGGCCTGGATGTTTATTTCTTTATCATGTATTAATTATTGGCATTCTCTAGGCTTCCTTCTGTCTTAATCTGATTTAAAAGAGACATTTGCATTTGAAAAGTAGCTAGCATGTATAGCAAATCCTTTCCCTTGGTTTGCTATTAATGCAGGCAGTTTTGATGTATTATATTAATGCTGTTTGCCAGGGGTGAAATCAGCACACCACCTATGGAGAGGCACTTCCTTGGTGAACCTACTGCTTTTACCCACAGGCAAAGCATCTACCTACCCTGGTGAAAAACCTGGGTGCTGATTGCAGACAGCAAGGTCACACACCTGCTCCTCTCCCTGCTGCCTTCCACCTGGTTTTGGGAGGTTCAGAGGCTTGCACCATGCCTATGATGACCCAATCTAAGCACGTGCCACCAGTGAAGGGTGGATTTACAGAAGAAGGATTAGACATCCATGGCAGTGAAGGAAGCAAGAGCTAAACACACAACAGGGCACCAAACCAGAAGCTGAGGGTTGTACAGGGAATGAGGCAGGCAAGTGCAGGGGAACTCCTGGCCAGAAGAGGACTAGGTGAGATCAGGATTTGCTTGATGGTCTTTCTGAGGGTTGTATGCATCGAGGCTGAAATGCATGTGTGCTTCAGAATGCCAACTTTTATGTAGCAATGTCTGAGCCAGTTGAGGAATAGATTAAATCAATCCTCTGGTGAATTCAGAACTAATATTTCCTTTATTTCCTTTTTCATCTTCTTTTTTACTTTTTTTTTTTTTTTTACTCTATCACTTAAATAATTTAAGGCTCTTGGGAAGTTGTCCTGAGTCTGATTGATCAGTTTGGGCTGGTGCAAAGGGCATGTGGAGCTGCTGCTGTAACCCCTTCAGGCTGGGTTACAACCTGTAACTGTGAGTACAGTCCAACTGTACTGGTGAGTGATGGGCACAGCACAGGTGACCAAAGGAGCAGTGCCTGCCTGCTCATGTGACAGCAGCAGAGGTGGCTCAAGTCACCAGCCTCAATCCACCATGGCTGCTTGTGCAGGCTTTCCCTTGACCTGAGATCTGACAGCCAAACTGCCTGGAGCAGCCTTTCCTCACCCTGCTCTGGCACAATATTCCAGACCAGCTGTGACTCCTTGAGTGGGAGGGCTTGCTCACCTGGCTCCTGCTCTCAGGGCTGGGTGAGAAGCTGTATTTCTGTGTGGCAGAGCTGGGGAGGGCATGGGCTTTGGCAAGAAGCAATGCCAAGCAGCAGGGTCTGGAAACCAGGCACTCCCAGAACAGCATGTCTGATCATGGCATTAGTTGAATAGAAACAGCTCAAATTAAACTTGTTTCTTCTTAAATGCTCACATAGAGTGAGCGTTTTGCACCATGTTGACTTGGTTTGAAAAGCATTTTAGTTAAATTACTACAACTTCTGCCTCTGGACAAAACTTCTTTAAGTTTCCAGAGCTAATTTACCAAAGGAGTTGGGAAAAGTTATTTCAAGTTAACAGCCTACATTACAGTAGTAGTTATTTGAACAGGTGGGGACTGGGGGAAGTAGGGACATTAGCCAAATCATGAATCATAAGCTAATCAGATTGCCACCCATGTTTGCACCAAAAGAAAAGCCATGCACGAAAATACATCACCAGCTACAGCACTGACTCAGCAAGGACCCGAACTTTTGTTGGAGTTTATTGCAGTAAATGGCTACACTTCGACTTGGTAAGGGCAGGAGCTGTCTCTGGAAGCCACCAAGGAGCCTGGCTCCTCTCTGACAACTCCGAGGGTGTGTGACTTCTTTGTACTGTTTGCTCCTCACTGCATTTCTGCTCCATCCAAGCAGGGAGGAGTTTGGGGCCTTGCACCCTGTATCTTTATCTTCAACAAAGTATTTTCTGCCCGCCCTTTGGATTTGAGGCTCATTCCACAGGCAAGCAGGAAAAGCAAAAGGCCCAACTTTAGATACCCCAGGAGGGCACCTCAGGACATCTATAGCCTCTATCCCCTGCAGGGATGCTCCTCCCTCTGGTGCAGTAGGATGTATTTGGCTGTCCAGGAAGAAGTGGGTCACACAACTGTTTCCTGACCCATCCAGAACCATGCCATGGCCCAGCTATGCTGGGAAGCAAGGGCTGCAGCAGCTCTGCACTGGCTCTGCACTGGGGTGGGAGTTCTTCTCCTCCTGCAGCAGTGAGAAGTCCCTAGAGTGAAAAAAAAAAAGGAGATTTAACTAGATTTAGAATAAAGTAAAATAAAACTACATGTTTGAAACTCTGTTGATGTTAGTGAAATTCCTTGTGTCTTACACCAACAGGCAGAAAATCAGATCTAAAGTGCTGAGGCTGCTGGCAGATACCTTCCTGTTTGTGTGTGCAGTGGAGAAAAGTGCTTGTTTGGTGCTGATTGCAGACTATGGAATAAGAGCAATTTCTCATCCCACCTCCACAGAAGCTATTTAAATAGTTCTACACCCACTTTGAAAGATGCTCAGTTAGAAAGGAGTAAATCTGGAAGTTATTACTCCTCAAAGAAAGTAGGTTCTGCTGAGGCTGCCGGTGCTCTCGGGGACAGCAGCTGCCCAGGAGCTCTCCCTGGGCCAGCCTGCCTTTGCAGTGTCACAGTTGTCATTAGGCAGCCTGCAGAGCACACACGTGCTGCAGGAAAGAGCCCTGCGGCTCGTGTCTGAGGAGCCCTTGGAGCTGACCCTTTGTCCCACTGGGGCTCGGGGCCAAAGCCCAGCTGGCTCCATGCAGGCTCCTCGCAGGCTGCACGAGCCCCCACGTGCTCTCCATCCAGCGCAGGAGCTGAGGGAACAGCCAGCAAAACCCAAGGACATGCCAGGAGAAGCAATAGGCAGAGCGCTGGTTAGAAAAGCCCTTATGAAATACGGGGGACAGAATGGTGTCACATGCAGTCATTCTAGACCTTCCTTCCCCTCCTTGGGCATTGCTGGCCACAAACTCACAAAGGCAGAGTGTTTGCCAGCTCTTTCCCAAAACTGGAGGTGGAGATGTAACCCATGGCACCTCTGCAGGGCTGCTGGCAGGATGCTGCCCACACCCAGCCGCTCTCCCGCTGCCCACATTCCCCTCTGCCAGACTCCTGCCCAGAAGGACAGTGCAGGGGGAGGCCCTTCCCTACAGCAGTTGCTGGCCAAGTCTCTTCCTGGGGGATATGGAGGGAAAAGTTAAACTCAGGTGGGGAACTGGGCCAGCTCTGTGCAGGGAGAGCCAGGTGGGACCCAGGAACTTTGCCGCTGGTCACCTCCAGGTCACCTCCAATCCTGGTCACGCCTGAGAGCAGGCATTCAGGCAGCCCGGGAGCTTTCCCACCCCCACCACATTAAATGTTCATGGATTTAAGTTGTTTCCAAATTACGTTGGATCCAAAGAGAGACTTTTATGAATTGTTGCACTCAAAACAGCCACATAGCACTAAGTCCTCAAATGAATCTCATACAATGCTACTGTCAGAGCCAGCTGCTTGTATTCAGACCCTCAGCACTGCTATCCTGCTCCATAACCAGCACACCAGGACCATGGCCCTACAGCAGATCTCAGGCAATGCCTTGTCTGTCTCAGGCTTTTGCCCAGTAGAACTCTGCATTGAGATTAGGATCTTAATAATTATAAGCCTGTGGTTTTACTATCTGTTTAATTTCATGGTAAATCAGGTGCCTACACTGCTATCCCTCCAACTCACCCAAAAATCTCACCTTCCAAACAAAGGGCAGTTACATTTTTCCTTAAAAATAAACTAATTATAAAATCACTGTGATTTTCTCACATTTAAACAGCCAATTATTTCTGAGGACATGAGAAACAGCTGTTGCAATGTTGAAGCTCAAACAGTTACATCTCTGCTATTTTAATGGGTAAGAGTCGATATTTTTATTCCCATGTGATATTACCAAGACATGATAAGCAACCATAGCATTAGTATTAATTTGTGGAGCAAAGATCACTTCAATGATCAAGGCCCCAATGAGGAATAATTTTAACAGAAAATTAGCATTCCACAAACAACTCTTTGAAAGCCTGTTGTGTTTTCCCCCCCTTTTTCCCCCCTATTCCTTTGTTTTTTGATAAAGCGCCACAGCCCTGGGTAAGAGCAATTTTTACCTCTATGAGCAATTTTAGGCAGAGACAGTTTTTAAGGCAGCCTTAACTCTTTCCAGACGGGGGAGTGGACTTCAAAAAATGCTTTCCAAGGTTTAACTTGGCATTGTGAACCACTGAATAAAGGGAGAGCACTGACTTTGCCTCCCACCAGAAGGTGAACAAATATCAAACAGAAGTCAGTTCTCTTCCCACAGCCTTTAGGTGAGGACTTCTGCTAAAAGCTTTGCTCTTCAATCAATGATCACCCAAACCAAAGTGGCATCTGCAGGTACTTGGCATCTGTGGAAACCAGTCTTATAAATACAGAGCCAAGCCTAGAGCTCCAGGCTGTGGGTTCTGCAAGGCTTTGCTTTATTCTTTGGAAATCCTTGTTGCACTTAGCCAGGGAAAAGCATGTGTGTGGCACAAAGAATGGTGATTTGAGCTAAGCATGGAACAGAGTAACAATTTTTAACTGCACATGTGTCTGTCAACAAGCCCTTTCAAACATCTTAGCTCCATTGTATTTTTTTATCCTTTTTCCTCTAGGATCATGACAGTGGTGATAAATCAGCTCTCATGCTGTCCTATTAGCCAGGAAAATATTATCAATCCCATTTATTTGGAAATGTGAGACCCACAGGTAGTCTAATAGAGTGATTACCCCAGGTAGCTACCTATAACAAGCCAGTCTCAGCAGGGGAATCCCATTCCATCCCCTCAGAGAGGATGCTCTCCTGGAAATTGTGAGGGTGATTTTAGGTCTCCTACTTGGGCAAACGCTTTAAGCACAGAGTTACTAGATTTAAAAAAAAAAAAGGGATAGAGGTGGATGAATGAGTGTGAGCATTTTTTCTCTTATTTTTTGAGTGGATTTCAGTGCAAGAAGCAAGAGTCTATGTTCAGGTTTGAACTGCATAGATGGAGAAACATCTAATGCCCAGTGAATCAGTCAAGGACATTACTCAACAGCATCAAAAGTAACAGCATCCAAGTGTGTGAAGCAGTAGGAAATTTTTCACATTAAAAAAGTAGAGTGGACCTCCAGATTTAACTGACAGCTGAGCCAGGAACTCTGAGGAATTAAATTTTGAAGGCACGTAAAGCTATAGCTGGACACCAAGAGAGACCCAAAAATTAGAAGTCCACAGTAATCTACCTCTCTAAGAATTTGGCCCCAAGTGACTTGCCACAGATTGGACAGGTGTTAAGTTACAAAGTCAGAAATAGAAAACCAATTCCCTCTCCTGGCCTTTCACTTAAAGGCTTGGACAGATTCCCAGACAACTGTCAGCCACATGAAGATATAAATTATTTGGAAGAGTGCAAAGGGTAATGAACCAGGGTCAAAAGCCACCTGCAAACTTGGAGACCCTTAGCAGGCAGCAGTGGCAGAGCAAACCTGGGGTTGGTGACTCGTGTTCTTGACATGTGGATACACTGAAATACCCTTTCACCACCGATTCTTCCTCATCTTCAGGCAGAATTTCTATTATACACTGGTTTCTGCTCCATCATCTACCTGCCAGGTGGCAGATGCAGGCAGAGAAAGGTAGGCTTCGTTTTCTGGAGCACTCAGCCTCCAGTGCCTGCCCAGGCTGTGGAAAACTCTCCAGCCAAAGAGCTGAAAGCTGGCTGTGTGATTCCTGCCATACTGCCTACAGGGCCTGAGCAACAGCAGTGAAGCAGGCTGGGCACAGGCTGATTTCAGTCTGTGACATAGGAAAGTTATGAACAATGTGTGATGGCTGGTTTAGAAAGGTCTTCAAGAAGGCAGCTGGTCACCATAGCCACTCTCTTCCCAGCTACAGGCATTCACATCTCCTGGAGTAGGTTCTGCCTGACACAATGGGATCCAGATCTCTCTGGAGCAGTCAGACTGTAACTCAGGAATCCTATGGATAAAACCTGCTAGCAGTGATCTGTAGAGGTTTATTTCTCTGTGGTCTAAAATGACAACCTCATTGCCTTTTTCCAGATACAAATATTTCAAACCTGAAGTATTCACTGGTGCTGAAGTCAGCAACAGTGTGAGTACTTCAAGTGCAGGGCAGTTGGAAACCCAAGGGCTTTAATTTCCCTCCTACACCTCCCTGTTGCAACAGCTACCATCCCTGGCACAGGCAGCAAAGCTCACAGCCTTCTTTTTCTGTTTGAAACTGGTCCCCAGAGGCTTAATTTGCAGAGCAAATTTGCAGTAATGGGATTCCAGATTCCACCTTCCTGTGCATGACAGAAGGTGCCTCTGTGAGCTGCCTTGGTTCACTTTTCAAGAAGCTGACCTCTTTTTTCCTGAACAGCATCTCAGTTCTGGAATGTGGGATGTGACAAATGTTTTAGAGAAGGAGTACAGGGCTAATGAATAGATTAATATTTAATCACACTTCCCCAGTCTTGGGTCATTGTCAAAAATTGGTGACCCCTGTACCTAAATCTACACCAGCCACAAATATGACTTTGTTCTCAGAATATTACTTTTTCTTATTATTCCCAACTTCTTCCTGCAACAGTCTTCCCCATAGGCAAATTATTTTTGAAGGGAATTGTCTTCTCTTGGCTCCAACTACAGGACTGAACCGGATTTTCTATCAGCAACGCACCCTTCCATAGTAAGCTCTCATCACATTCCCTGAAGAAACTCTTATCTTCACACACATTATGGTGCATTTCTCCTCCTCAACTCAGCATCGGTGCAGGGAGAAGAGGGAAGGACACAACAGCCACCTCAGCTCATTCCTGGGACATGCACAGAAGAGCACAGGGGTAGGGAAGCTTTTGGCTGATGCAAGGTTTCTGTCCCTCTGGTGGTGTAAGACCCCTCTGTATCTGGCAAATGGAGAGGGGGATTGCAACCCAGGGAAGGCAAATCCATTACACTTTTAATGTAGGACAGAGTGACAAGGAAAGCACATTGGGACAGGGTTTAGCATCGGATAGTTACTTGACACCCAGGGTCTTGTGCAAGCACCCTGAAGCCCATCGCAGGTAATTTCCCCACTTTTATTTGCTGAGTTAGCAGGACAAATACACTCACTGGTGCTGCAATGCTCCTTTCCAGCACTGCGGGTGCCAAAGCAAGCCAGGGCCTCCAGCTGTGCTCCTGCCATCCCTCCAGCCTGGGTTCACCATACAGGCCATCCTGCCTGAGCACTGAGGGCTCTCCCAGCACACAGCCTGCTGGCCGTGGCACTCAACGCCAGAGAGCAGATGAGGTTAAGCTCAAATATGGAGCTGCAAGGACGGCTGGGTGCTTCGGCAGCTCCCTGCAAACCACTCGTTCATCAGCATCGTCTGCCAGCCCCGAGGAGCCGCCTCAGCGGTGCGGAGGGCCTGCTCCGGGGGGCGCGGGCAGCCCCAGGCGGGCAGCGGAACCCCGTCCCCGCCGGGGAGAGGGGCCGCGACCACGGCCCCCCAGCCCTGCCCGCACCACACAGACCGCCCGGACCAGGCGCCTCGCAACTGGGGTTTTGGGTCTCAGCCCCGGCTTAGGGTCTGTTCCCTCGGGGCCGCTCCAGCATAGCGGCGCCGCACTCGGCAGGGGGCGGCAGCGGCGGCGCCGCCACCGCCGGCGGAGAGCCGGGTCGGGGCACCCTCAGCCGGGGCTGAGGGCTGCTCTGGCAGGGGGCGGAGCGGGCAAAGGAGCCCCCGAGGCGGGAGGGGCTCCCTGGACATATCACCGCAGGGCAGCCCCGAGCGCGCCACTGGCCGAGAGACGCCAACGCCACCCCAGCAGCGGCGCCCCCCGCCCGCGGTTATCAATGGGCGCGGCGGAAGCCCCGCCCCCCCGGACGTGACGCCCGCCAATGGGGGCGCGGGGTGTGCGGCGGGGTGAGGTCAGCGCGCGAGGCCGGGGCGGGGGCGGCGCGGGCCGGGTGCGGCGGGTGGGGTCGCGGCCCCGGGCGGGCGGGGTGGGCGAGCGAGCGCGGGGCTCGGCGGCCGCTGCTGCCGCGGCCCGGGGGAGGCGGGAAGGAGGGAGGGGCGAGCAGCAGAGGGAGGAGGAGAAAGAGAGGAAGGAGGAGAAAGAGAGGGAGGAGGGTCCTCGCCGCCGCTGCTCTGTCTTGGGGGCCATTCAGCGGGAGCGAGGCAAGGAGCGAGCGACGCCGGGGCCAGGCGTGGGGCGCCGGGCGATGCGGGGCTTCGTCAGGCTGCGGCGCGGCGGCCGCGGGCTGTGAGCCGGCGGGTTGGGCCGGGCCGGGCTGGGCTGGGCTGGCGGCGCGGGGCGGAGAGGGTGGGCGGGAGCGTGGCGGAGCCGAGAGCCGGCAGCGGCGGGAAGGCGGGAGCGGCGCTGCCCGGTGCCCGCCCCGCGCGGGGGCCGGCCCTGAGTGCATGCGGGGCGCCCCGCCGGGCCGCCGCCGGGCCGCCGCCCGCCGCCCCTGAGACACCGGCGGCGAGAAAGTTGCGGCGGTCGCCCACATGCGCGGCCGCGGCCGGCGGCTTGGGGAACGGCGCCGAGCGGAGGTGGGCGAAGAGAGTTTGAAGCGCTCGCCGGCGGGAAGATGGCGGAGCGGAGCTGAGAGCGGCGCCCGGCGAGCTCGGGCTGCCCCCGCCTTCCTCCGCAGCCCCCGGACCCCCGCCGGACACATGCAGGCCAAAAACGCTACCTGACGCTGCTCTCTGCCGGCACCTGTCTTGCCCTGCTGCTCTACCTGGGAGGCGTGCGGCTGCGGGCGGCACGGCACCCGCCGCCCGGTAGCCGGCATGGCCCGCGCCCCGGCGGCGCCGAGCGGCCCTGGCCCCGCTTCCCCGACGCCCTGCGGCCCTTCGCGCCCGCCGAGCGCCCGGGCCCCGAGGGCGGCGGGCGCGTCTCCCCCCGTCAGCGGCGGGACGCCAGCGCCGGCCTCTACCGCGGTCGCCGCTGCCGCATGGAGTCCTGCTTCGACTTCGCCCAGTGCCGGAAAAACGGCTTCAAGGTCTACGTGTACCCGCAGCAGAAGGGGGAGAAGATCGCCGAGAGCTACCAAAACGTCCTGGCCGCTATCGAGGGCTCCCGGTTCTATACCTCGGATCCCGGGCAGGCCTGCCTCTTCGTCCTCAGCCTGGACACGCTGGACCGAGACCAGCTCTCGCCCCAGTATGTGCACAACCTCCGCTCCAAGGTGCAGAGCCTCCACCTGTGGAACAACGGCAGAAACCATCTAATTTTTAATTTATACTCCGGCACCTGGCCCGACTACACTGAGGATGTGGGGTTCGACATTGGCCAGGCTATGCTGGCCAAAGCCAGCATCAGTACTGAAAACTTCAGACCCAACTTTGACGTTTCTATCCCGCTCTTTTCTAAGGATCACCCTAGGACAGGAGGGGAGAAGGGATTTTTGAGGTTTAACACCATCCCTCCTCTCAGGAAGTACATGTTGGTATTCAAGGGGAAAAGGTACCTGACGGGGATAGGGTCAGACACCAGGAATGCCTTATATCACGTCCATAACGGAGAGGATGTTGTCCTCCTGACCACCTGCAAGCATGGCAAAGACTGGCAAAAGCACAAGGATTCGCGCTGCGATCGAGACAACACCGAATACGAAAAGTAAGTGAGCGGTGCCCCTTCCCCGTGCTTGTATCCCCAGGACATGCCGGCATGCCCTCCGCCGCGGGCGGCCCGGGCAGATGTGAGCAGATGTGAGCAGATGTATGCCAGTGTTCTGGCAGTGCCCGGAGGAAGGCATTCATCGCCCCTTTGGGCGAGTGGGTGGCTTCTCCCGTCACCCGTGAGGCTGCCGGCTGGCTCCGTGCTGCCTTGGCCGGGGCAGCTGGCAGGGATGCATTATTGAAGGGCGATGCGGTGTCCTGCAGCCGTGGCGTTCCTTGCCCAGGGTCTGATGACCTGCATCTGCAGCCTGATGGCTTTCCGAACATTGCCAGCGGCGGAGGTGCTGTTGGAGGATGCGCTGGCATTTGGCACTGCTTTTTGTCCCCCAGCGCCTCTTAGGCCAGATGCCCTGTGCTTTCCCTGCCCTGAGACAAAGTTTATGCGAGTCCTCAGCTCTCTCCAGGTCGCATGTGAGCCAGGCTCCCAAAGTGGGTTGGTTGCTGAGGGCGATGGCTGGGTTGCGCTCTCTGAAAAGCACTGCCTGGCATGTGACCTGTATCTGTGTATCTCCATAGACAAGCCAGTAACTTGCCTTGCCGTGTTTTTTCTCTCGGTTCAAACCAGCACAGTATCAGGAAAGAAAGAAAGAAGGAAGGAGTGTTGGCTGTGTTTGTGTCCTGTGTCTGAGTTTCTGGTTTTTATGTGTGAGAGGATACACCAGTGATGTGAGCTCAGCATGTGCTTTCTGTGAATGCCTGGTTGCTTGCCTTTTATCGACTTTTATTTTTATTTGTTGGTAATGTCACCATGAAGCCAAATTTTGTCTCGCTGTACTGCTGCCCTTGTCTTCCAGTCTGCTTTTCAGGTTTGTATATATAGCTGCCGGGAAAATCGCTTCTGGGAATTACCTCCAGGATTGCGATGCTGACTAAGCCGTTTGCAGCTGATTAGTTCATTTAAATGCTGACCACCACTATGTTTACTGCAGAATAGGTGCCTGTATATGAAGTTATTCACACGAGAATATTTCCTGGGTAACATGAATTACACCCTGAATTAAAACAGACCAGCCGTACAGCACTGGGTGATGTGCAGTGGAGCTGCACCCAAAGCTGCCAAGGGCTAGAGGGTTTTGTGGTGCACGGGGGAACGTGGGTGGAAAAATACTTCTGGAGAGCATTTGGGAAGAAACTACATTGGCATTAATACTGGTGAAAATTTCCGACTGGCTGGCTGTTTCTCCACCGAAACTATCCTCGGGGGTTGGGAAGAGACCGGGAAGGTCAGCATTGCAAAGTCGGGAAGCCTGCGTGAACTGCCTGGGTGAACGCTGCTCACCTTTTGGTTACTGTAATTCTGCTGCAGAGGGGGAGGAAAGAGCAGTGCAAATACTCTGTTGACTTTTAATCCCATTCATTTTCAGAAAACTGATGGGTGAGTGGTGAAATAATGGACACGTGGAAGCAATACAGCATCAGTGCGAGGTGATCGGTAGAGATACTAGGCTAAGCTCATGTTATTTGGCACCCGGGAGTCCCTTTGGCTTGTGATCTCCTTCAGGGAATATATGCTTCTGGAAAGAAGGGAGATGTGACAATTGCAGCCTTTCAGGGTGTATTGGTTTTTTGTTTTTGGCTCTGAGCAATTGGATCTAATTTACAGATGGGAAAAATCCTGGTTATTTGCTGTATACTACAGTGTGTGTGCTGTAAAGTTGTCATAAAACCAAACATACCTGCCTGTGGTTTCACGTGAGCCCAATTTTTTACAGCTATGCCATTTGGTCTAATAAAAGACATTTCCCTGTGAGTTCTGCTCCCCCTGAAATGTCTTTGCCACTTACTGTGGTGACCCTGGGGCTCCTGGGAGGGTATGATAGCATGAATCCAACTGGTGTGCTGTGCTTTTCATACAAAAAGCATGCTTGCTGCTAGGATGTGGCTGTTTCTAGGGTGGGGGGCTTCAACGTTTGTTGCAATGCTGCTGTTAAAAGACAGGAACTAAAAACTGATGCTGACAAGAAAATAAGATTACTCCAGGATTTGAGGCAGGCTCAGTCTGTGGTCAAGCTGCTGAGGTGAAGGGGTTTGCTCTAGTGAATGACTGCAGATGCTGCAGCTCTTGGACCCAGCCTCTTTCCGGAGCAAGGGCACCTGGCAGAGTGTGCTGCTGCCCCTTCTCACTTGTGCCTCGGAGCGATGCGCAGCCGAGTGTGCCATCTGCTGCTCTCCCAGCACTGCGTCCTGCCACGGCCCCTGGCTCCTGCTCCTCTGTGCCCACAGGGACCATGCCTGGTGCTCCACTCCCTTTATAAAATCTGCCAGGGTCACAGCCCCAAGGTAGCATGACACAGCTGTCCAGCTGAAATGCCTCTGTGCTGATGTGTAACTCGGGTGTGAAAGCTGTAGAAAGAGCTCCGTTTTTCATCCCACGTAAAGCAGCATCCGATCATCAATGAGGCTGTAGTGTTTGAAAAGAAGTGTCTCTAAATACATCTGGGCCTTGAAAACTGCACATGGAGTGGCTCTTGTGAGGCGTTAGGGGCTTGGATTTAACAATGCATCCTCAAGGTTTTAATCAAAAAGAAGGAAAAACATACTCTCCAGGATATGCCTAGTGGCATATCCATATACAATTGGGAGTTGCATATTGTGCTTTTCTGTGCTGATTTTCCTATCCTCTGCTGTGATACTTCTATCACTTCATGTGAAAGACAGTAGTGGATGTGCCCTGGCCATGGAGAGCTGGCCTTGAGATACCAATACTTGCTGGGGTGAGGTATGAATGATTTAGTCTAGGTTGGAGGCCTTGCTAAGTCAGGTAATTTAGGTGACGAGGTTTTAAAAAGTGCTAACCTTGTGTTGGCGGGTAGTGGTGTTATGATGTGTTGGGCTTGGGGCTGCACAGATCACAAGTTACTTTTGATGAGGTTTCATCTAGGGTGTAACATTTGGTGTTGGGCTCACATGAGGTCCACCAGTCTGCTGGATGTGGTGTTTCCTCTCTAGGAGATTGAAAAAGCAAAGAAAGGTGACTTCCTGACCTCTGGAAAAATGTGTAGAGTGTCTTACTTTGTTTGGGGTAAGGAGAGATGGGCATGTGTGTATTTGACTGTCTCTGTGAATTGTATTGAAAGATCCATCTGTATGTCACAGCTAATTAATTTGCATCCTAGTTATGCATCTCAGCAGATAAAGCTGAGGCAGACTAAAATGAATTACATTATCATGATTGGACCGCTAGCAAACAGGATATAAAAGAAAACAAAGAAAACCTCTGGTTTTCTTTACAGTGTCCTTGGTTGTCAGAGTTGGCCTTTGTCACACAGCACTAGGGCAGCTGGGCTTTCTGAATTCCTCCACAATAAGATTTCAGCCTCAAGCTTCCATTTCACAAAGGGTTAAGGGAATAAAAGCTGCTGCTGCTGGAGTTTGAAGACAGCCTCTTAAATATTTAATGACAGTCTAAATATATACATATGTACAATGTGTTTTAAACAAAGGCAGAATTCATATACAGGCTTAACTGGTTCCAAATAATTACTTTTTGGAAGGTAATATAAATGACTGAGGATTCCAAAAGAAATGGAGAAATTTGATGTTCTAGTGAAGCCAGATGCAGAGAAGAGGTTTGCACCAAAATGAGGATCTTTCTAGGAAAGTAAAATAATGTCTGTGGCATGTCCCCTGACCTCCAGCAACCCTGCTCTTGGAAGATGGAGAGGGTAGCAGTGATAGTATCAAAATACATGAGGTCTCACCAGAAGCTCATTCAGGGAGACTTTTTCCTCATCCATGCTTGATATCTAAAGTTAATGATGAGTATGAAGCAAAAGGGGAAAAAAAAGAAGGAAGGAGTAGAATGGAGGAGGAAAAATGAGAAAAAAACTCCATATTTTTAGAGAAAAGTGAGCAGCTATGGTGGAGGACAAATAGCATAATGAAGTGTTCTTTATAATGAGGTTTTTTGATTAGTCAGTGCTCAAAAAGCTTGTGTGATCATGACTGAACTGAGAAAGGGAGGTGAAACACGCAGGACCTGCGCCAGAGGAGGTTGGAGGGATGTGGTAGTGGAGGAGGAGCCTATGGAAGGAGGTGCTCACAGATCTACCTGGGTCTGCTGGGTGCTGGCAGGAGAGGGAGAGAGCAGCAGCACCTTTCATGCTTATACCGGTGAGAGATCTCTGCAGGGCACACAGTAGCGCTAGGCAGGGTTGGATGTGTACTTCTACAGGAGAATATATCCAGCTGAACATTTTCATTTGTGCCTGGTACCCGGTAGGTTTACCTGGTGTGCACTCTACTGGTGGAATGTGTGCCAATCGCAGCTGAACCTCCCACCTTTGAAAATCATGAGTAAAGGTCACAATCATGCAATAGGCACAGAATGGGAAGAAAAGCAAGTTTTGGTTTTGCTTCCTTCCCACTAGGAATAAAATACACATACTGAAAAAAAGAAGTAGAAGTACACGTGAGGAATGACTTTGCCACTCAGCAGACTGGCATGAGAATGTGAAGTAAGGCTTAGGCTTGCCCGTCCAACATGTGGTGATAATGTGAATACTCCATATGCATGTATGTGCACGTTTCTAACAAAGGTGAAATTCTTGTATTTTTAATATACTGAGCTTCCGTGTATTGTATTAAAACACAAATGTAAATGCCACACTTAATCACTCACTGGATTATTTTTTGAATTATCTAAAAGCCTTCACAGGTCAGCTCACGTGCAGCTATTTAGGACGGGTCTGAGAAATCACCCAGGTTCAGAGTGGCTGGTGTTCAGCACATCTGATATGAGATGGGAACCAGTCAACACATCTTGTATATCACCAGCCTGTTTTGGGAGCTTGGATAAAACTCAAAAACTACTGAGAGAACTTGGGCATTTTCCCAGAGTATCTTGGCTCCTACAGAGACCTGTCCCCACCAGACTACTTTTTTATATTGATTTTTGAGAAACTGGAAATGTGCCTGGTTTATAATACATTTATCCAAAATGCAATAAGCAGGTAAATAACAAAGCTTTAATGGACGTCTGAGAATATAGGACTTGCTCTATTGTGTACTTCCTCTTGCTCTCTGTATTTATTGTAGAGAGTCCTTATGTGCCTGTTGATGCTGATTTAATGCAAGTAGGGCCTTGAGGGGTAGGAGCTTCCAGAGGCTCCAGGCGGATGCTCTGGCAGGAGCTGGAGTGACAGGAGCATCCCTGAGCTCCCAGGCAGCTGTGCAGTCCCCAGCCTGGCCGTTTGCACCGGCTCTTCCCTCTTGTGGAGGTGGGAGCGGGTGGGTCCGTGTGCCCGAGCGTGTTCCCCGCGTGAGCAGTGCTGGGCACTGCCGCGTGTGTGGCCCGGTGTGTGGGGTCAGGCCCTGGCAGAGGAGCCCACCCTGCCCGTGGGCCTAAACCAAGCACCCTCCTAACCTCAAGTAATTAAGTTTTCTTGTGGGGTGAGTTGTTATTATTATAATTGGCTGCCTCAGGCCTTTCTATGTCTTTCTGTGAAGCATCTCATACAAAGCTGCGTGGTGACAAAGCGTTATAATAGATGGGTGATCTGGTCTTCAGCAGGTGTTTTCTGCGTGCAGAATATATGTGAACACAGCTTTCACAGCTAGAGGGGCTCTGCTTTTATTTTTCCTGCCTAGGAAAGTTGATCTAGGATAGTTTAACGATGAATACACATCATTGAAGAGACACTTGATGATAGAACAAAATTCAAAGAAAGAAATTACCTGAATTATCATTTCATATAGAATTAATCTGGAAACAAGTAATTTTTTAAGGCCTTGTTTGAACCCAGATCAGGACTGAGCTGAGAGTAACAGTTCCAGTTACCTATTTTGGCAAGAGGAAGTCCTCTTCTGCCTCCAGGGGGATGGCCTCAGCAAGAAGGTGCTACAGAGCATCCCTTGGTGCTCCTGCCTTCTTACCTTCCCTGGCTGGGTGTTTCACTGGGCAAAGTCCAACTTCTGCCGGGCATTTTGTAGTGGCCTAAAGTAAGCTTCACTGAAACTGCTCCTAAGGGAGAGGGGTGGCTGAATTTGGGGTTCTCTTGCGGGTTGTGTTCAGCTGCCTGCTGCTCCCTGCTCTGTTGAGCTAAGAACACTGTGGGCTTGTTTACATCCATGCATCTGTGAAGTAGTGCATGTTGCTGGGAAATGGGATTGAACAAGAGGACTTCCAGCTTGAAACAAACCTGAGCAAAAAAGACTACTGGTCTGACTGCTGGAGATAATCCTTTTGTCCCACATACAGTCCTGGAACAGCCCACTGGAAAGTAAACCAGCAGCTGCTTGTGGGAGAGGGAAGTAAATGAAACTGGTCAGCACGAAGCACTTATTTACTCAACAGATGTGAGTCAAGAGAATGTGCTGTAATCTGATGATTTCTAGAGTATTATCTGTGATTGTTTTCCTTTTCTCTCTGAAGGGTTTCTTTCAGAAAATCCGCAGAGTTTTGTGGTCTTGGGTAAACAAACTGTTTTGCTAACCAGAGAAGAATAATTGGTAGGTACATGGACAACTGTCTGGCTTGTGAATGGAGATAAATGCCGTGTTCCAAGCTGCTAAGGTTGTTGCCTGGAAGGCTGACCTGGAACAGAGACTAGGCAAAGCAAAAGGAATAAAATATGTATTTATTGAAAGGATACGCTTTGGACAGTGCAAGAGCCCAGCTGGGGCTATACCCAAATCTAATCCAAGGTGGATCCCGGTCACAAGTGTTTACACTTTTATAAGTTTTGGTTCATCTATGTATTGGGCTCAGTTATCCAGCCACAGCCCCAGGCTATGAAGTATCAGCCCCCTGGCTTGCCGTGTTTACCTTGCCGTTGTTTATGTTTTTTGGGTGCCACTTGTCCTTGATTCTCTAGCTAGGAAGGGACTGTTTTGTCTGAGTATCCTGTGAAGAGAACTTACTAACACCTAATATGAAGTTGCAGAGTTACACACTAAACAGCAGAGATTCTGAAAAATATAAGAGCTAAAACCCAAGGCATCAAGGTGACTGACTTCTCACAGACTGGGCTATATCTAGACAATGATGAAAGATTTACACTCTTGTCTCATGTCATACAAATATTACTTTGGCCTGTGGGAAGGTAAATATTACTTCAGGTTATATTTAAGGTTCTGCACCTTTCCACATTGCTGGGTATTTGGGACATACAGGTTTCAAAACCTCGTGGCTTACACTGAGCAATAGATTTGCTCCTCTTCTTCTGTTCATCCAGCTATGCTGTATTTTTATGTGAGGCTTTGTGTTGCTCTTTTATTCAATCCAAATTTCAGGAGGAAACAGGGCATGTATCATCACTGTTTTGTCCTTAATTTAGGAGCCTTCTCCCTCAGTCAACTGTAGGGAACATTGATGCTATGTAGTGCTGATACAACTCATCCCCAGAGCTCTGGAGAAGGCAGGGAGCTGTGGCAGGAGGTCCCTGCAACACCAGGTATGCACAGGAGCAATTAAAGATCTCAGCCAGAGAATGGTGGGAGTCCTTTCTTCCACTTATATAACAAATTATAATTTTTAACAGGTGACAGCCATGCATGGGTAGAAACTATCCTGGTATTGTGGCACAGGTGCAACATAGCCTGCAAAGGTATTTGAAGGCTAAGAGGTGAGAGATCAGCATACTGCTGTGGTGGAGAAGAAACTAGTTTAAGAAATTAATTACTAATGAGAACAGAAGAGAAGAGATTAGCTTCACATGAGAAGGGGTAAGTAGTGTTTTAAGAAATACAGGCCCTATCTCAGCAAAATGTTGTCTTAACTGCTTTGCTGGGAAAAAACTGGTATGAGTGCTGCCAGGCTGATAGCTTTCCAAAGCAGTCTAACTTCCTGAAGTGTTATCATTTCTTAGAATAAGAAAACATAGCTGTAAGCCAGTCAGGAGGGTTAGGCCTGCTCAATAACAGGAGAAAGAAGAGGCCGTTTTCTTTAAACATTTTGTGTTTCCGCACTTGTTGCTCCCACCAGCTCTTGCTGAGATTTTGCTTCAGTTTTTTGGGTGGTTTAGTGCTATCTCATTGGCTAGGATGCTAAATGGGTGTTCCATGTAGAGTGGTAGAGGTGGGATGTTTGTGTTGGCTAAATCAAGCTCCCATTTCGTACTCCAGTAAGACAGATTTCTCAACCCTCTTGCAGTCCCTGGGAGAAGTGAGGTGCTGGCAGGGCTGTTGCAGGAGCTTCTGCCTTCTGCTGTCTGGATGTGGTCTCAAGACTGCTGTGCGACAGCCAGGATTGCCACTGGCAACCATGGTTGTGTTTCCATGTGCTTTTAAAGTGGAAAGAAGTCTTCCCTTTTCCTAAGCATTTTGGGGGCTTACTTTAGTGCTTTATAATGTATAGAGTCTGTGTAAAACTGAAATACTACTAATTTATGTTTTCTGTATCCCCTTCTCAGGGAGCATCAGTGAGCATAGGTCTAAAATGATTTTCCAATAAAAGGTGGCAGTTGTCAGAAGCAGTATAAAGCAGCTCTTCTCTGTGTGTCTGGTGAGGGCAAATAGCTTCTAAAACTTTTTTAGGGTTTGACTTGTCCTGGGTCAGGACATGTTTGGTATATAAACCTTTTAACTCTCTTTGTTTCACTCAGCTGCTACCTAAGACCACTGCTTTTCCAGGCACTGAAGTGCTGTTGTTCCTGATCACTCCTACAAGGGCTCCTGCGGTGCAGTTAGCAAATTCAGTAAAGCTTCTCTAAGTTGACTTATTTCTCCATGATGGTTTCTAGTCCAGAAATACATGAAAACAAAATAATTCCTGGGTTCCTAAGTGAATTTCCCATTTATTCACTTTTTCCCCCTCTAATATCCTCTTTGTCTTTATGAATGAAACAGAATTAGGGCTAATTTAGTTGATTGGCTGCAAAACAAAAGTATTCAATGCTAAGAATGGGAAATGAGAAGGCCTTTCTGAAATGTTACTTCTTTGCATAATTGTAATAGATTATAATTATACATTTGGGTGTTTAGCCGTGGATTTGCTGTAAACACGGTCATGGGAAATCTCTCGTTGCTCACTTGTGTCGCTTTGAGTCCCAGCGTGGTCCTGTCGATGGCTGTACCAGCATCTCTGACATCATTTTCTCTTCAGGCAGGATGATGTGCCACAGAGAATGCAATCTCCAGTTCCATTCCCAGCTCCTCCTACAAAATTACAGCTGGTCGATATGACCATGTCAGACTGTTGACACAAATCAATAAGATCAATCATTCTTCAGCTCCTAAACAAAATTGAGAGCATGATGCTGACGGCCTGCACGTAGCAGTAAATTCCTAAAGGAAAATCGCATACCATAGTGTTTGCTGAGGGTATCTGTGGGGGATCCTGTCCCGTTAATAATTAGTTCTCTAAGGCTGTAAAAAGGAGCATGGTATAAATAGTTCGCTAGAGCTGCAGTGTGTGTTATGACCCCTGCAGCCTTCAGGCTGATGGAGAACATCACCTGACCAACAGCAGTGTGGGAGACAGGGAGCATGGCAGTGTTTGGGTAGGAATCCTGTTTTTCTTCATTCTCCTAGAAGATCTTGACCCCCGATACTGGTTTTTGCCTGGCGAATAATTGCAGACATTTTATCACAATACTGGTGCAGTCAGGTAGTTCAGTGTGTTACTGCCATAAAGCCCATCAGAACTGTAGTTTTTGCATTAGTCAAGAATAAATTCAGAGGCTGCTTCTAACAATCAGAACCTGTGTCTGAAGGGAAGGACAAATTTTTGTTATAATGTCTGAGTTTATATCTCTGAAGACTTGTTTTGGTGTGTCTGCTCATAGACTCAATCAGCTGCTTCAGGAAGATAAACACATGAATGTTTAATCTTATGAATTTGCCACCAACCATTGTGCTGGGTATGAGCAGATTTTTCTTTTAATTAAATGTAATTTATCTAATCCTAATGGGAAACATAATTATAGGATTTCTTTTTTAATACTGTGATTTCAGAATTATTTTATAAAGAAGGGTAACACTTCCCCCTTAAGGGCGGTTTAAAAATCAGCAAACAAAATAGAATAAACTGAAGTACACTTTGCTAAAAGTAATAAATCTCAGACAAGATGCAAAAAAAAAAAAAAAAAAAAGCAGCTGATATGTTGGAGCTGCAATAAAGCTGAAAATTAATGATCAGTAGGTTGCTGCTGCAAGAGAGAGTGAATGCATTATGGATTTGAGGAGACGCCTGTAGCTTATTAAATGCCAGCAAATTTTTGCATAAGCAGTAGAAAACCCTGATCAGAAATTGTAAAACGGTGTGAACTCCAGCTGGAAGATCCAGTGCCACAAAGGACTTGTGCACCATGTATATGGTTGAAACATAAGAAAGTGCTTTGCAGGATCATGGTCTAAAGTTGCACGCTAAGCTCCTTTAGTTTCTGATCGGAGGGATTTAAATGTTTCAATAAGGCATGACTATAGTCGCAGGAAGGGATTTATCGTACTTTACATAAGAAGGTGTGTGTGACTGTTTAAAATAATTTAAAACAAATAACATCCCTTCACCCTTCCACACTCCCTTACACTTTTTTTTTCTCTAAACCCAAAAGCTAAGACTACTACTTGAATTGTAATGGAATAATATATCAAGTGAGTGATCACATCAGGCATGGACACTTACCAAATCACAGCGAGATAACTGTGAATAACTCTCTAGTTTCAACAATTTGCATGGCCATTAACAATTGATGGGTTTCCCTTAGAACTGCATTATCTATGGCAGCAGGATCTATTCCTGTGCACTGCTCCTGCATACTAAGTGCCAGACAAATTCTCAAAACTGAGGATAATAAAAAATCTGATAGCAGCAAGGTGAATGAAGCAGGTAGGAATTTCAAAGCGACATTTTTTGAAGATAGGGAAGTATTTCAGGCAGTCCTGCATTTTCGTAACTGTTCATCCCCTTTCCCTGCTTACTTCTTTTACTACAGTTTTGCAAGTTTAATTCAAGCTGGTGTTAGGTTTCTCTTCACTGCTTGGCGTCACTTCAGATTTGGTGGTCAGTATGGCCTGTGGATCAGTTAAAGTAAGATTTTAGAATACTTTTTGTTACAATTTTGTGTTGGACAGTTGTCTTCAAATGCTTTTATGCATATTTGACGAAAGATAAGAATGGTGCTGAATTTAGCCGTCCTAGATTGTTGGGTGGCTCTTTCATGGGAGTGATTTCAAGCAAGTGCCAAAAATGTGCTCTCCTTATTAGAATCATGCCACCATTTTAATAAGTGTGTGACACATCCCTTATTTCTAATGCTTTCATCTCTGCCTGACAGCATGTCAATTCTTTCCAGGTTCCTCTACCAAGCTGACTTTTCCAGCCCCAAATATTTCTCTTTCTTTTTATTTCTCTTTCTCACCCTCTTCCCTCTCCCCCTTTCTTCTCATGGCGCTGTTGTTGTGGCAAGATGAAAGCAGCTGAGTGAGGCAGTGGCAGGGAAAGCTCTGGTAATCAAAGCACACAAGGAGCTGGAGCTGTGTGAAGGCAGGTGGGTGACACATCAAAGTCAGGGTACGTGTGCTTGCTGCTCTCACCTCTCCTTGTAAATGACCCCCTGCCATAAACAGAGTTCCTGGGGTTACTTTTCTACAGCCTTTCCAAAATTTACTTGCAGAGACCAGTAATAAAATTTTTGCTTTGTTCCTTGGAATATGGCTTTTGCAGATGTGGTGTGTAAGGATACAAGTGCCATAGCTGTTGGTAGCAGGAGGTGGTTGTTCACCTTCAGCTGAGGGTAGCCCATCACCTTATTGTCCCATCTGCCTGTAAGTGTTGTTTCAGGCTTGCTGTAGGCAGGATGAGAGCTGCAAGGTCTGAGCAGCTTCTGGTTGTCCCCAGCTGGACCTTGCATGGTCAGAGACCCTGAGACCATGTTTTCAAGGGACCCCTTGGCTGGGGCAAGCCTGCAGCCCTCGCTCAGCCACATGTGGGTGCTGCTTCCTGAGCACTGCACCCAGTGTGGAGGCTTCAGGCTCCCTTAGCTCAGTGGAAGCCCCGAACTCCCACTCATCTCTAAACTCCGTGCATGTCTCTTGACACGGAGCTAGCTATGGGGCTGGCTGTTTTCTCAGCTGTTGCCTCTCCTCAGATCCTCCTTTGTCTTTGTTGTGGAGCTCAGCAGCTGAGCACCCCAAGGTCTGGGTTGACTTGCTCTGTGTTTGTTCAGGGCCACCTGGTCCTTGTCTTAACTGTTTGCACTGAAGGTGTCAAAAAATCATTGCACTCTGCCCCTGCCATTTTTGACAGGACTCTTCCTCACTGCCTGCTGATGCCTGTTTCAGTTACTGATCCTGAGAACTGAAAAAACCGGGGCACTTGTCTCTTGACTTTCTGTATCACAGCACTAGTGACTTGCAGTGACAACAGGTTTTCATCTTCTGTGTTTTTAGCTATTTCTGATGACCTGTGATAATAACCCTTTCTAACAAGAAGATTTTTTACTCTTTCATTTTTAATGAAAATTCTTTATGACACAGGCCATAGTAAAAAAATTCCCAGTGAAATTATGTTTGTTTTGTGAAATTATATTATGTTTGTGTCTAAAACTGGTGATTGAAGAATTTAGAGAGAGTGGTTTGATCCCTGGGTGCCCTGTTGGTGTAGTTACTGGTTATAGCAATAGTTCTTACTTTAACTTTGGTCTCAGGGTAACATGTTTCACAATAATCAATGCACTGATTACTGTAATTGCAGCTTGTGGTACCGTGGTCTTACAATTAACTGACTGGGCCAATAAAGTATGGAATTTAATGAATATTTGTAAACACACTTGATTAGGAAGTAGGTTAAGGATATGCACTGGTGGAGGATAATAGAAGAGACCCATCCTCAGCTTTGATAAATAGAACAGATGGAAACCTGAAAATGAGCAGCAAAGCATGGAAACCATCCCACTACTGTTTACCTTGCATTTATTGCTGCACCATGTCTTAAAAATCTCTCCTTTAAAAAAATTGAAAGTTGTCTCCCTACTGCAGTGAGTTCCTGTGTAAACAATTTCAGTCTCTTCTGCAGAACTTTAAAGTATTATCAGACATGATGTTGAAAACTGGGTTTACAATGTACTGCTGGTATCATCCTTAAGTAAAGGAGTGTCTATTGTCACCTCATGATTGAATCATAATGCAATTAAAATGAAACAGGAAACCACCATTGAAAATGGGAAATAGATTTCACAGTGGTGCCTCTGGGGAGGTGGATGGCTACATCTGGTAGTTGCTGGAAAGTTGGCTGTGTTCTACTGTCCTTTACTAACTGCATCCCATTTTTGCTTGTTATGGGTCATGCTTTGTGCTTCCCTCTGGTTGTGTCCACATGTTTCAGACGGCATGTTGTTCATCTCAGGTATAGAGGCCTGTCCTGCACTCTCTTCCAGGCCATGTGGGAGTGTTTTGTATGAGTCTGGCAAGTGAACAATAAAATAGTACGTCAGGCTCTGGATGGTTGTTTTCAGGTTGCCAGAAACCCCTTTACACCACCTTGCCTTGTCTCTTCTCTTTCTCCATCTTTATTCCATTTTAAGAACTTGACTTTTATTTTCAGATTTTCCTGGCTGAGTACTTTGGTGTCTCTTTAACAAAAGTAGCATTAAATCCTGCTTACCTCACCTCTCTTTTTTTTTTTTTTTTAAGCTTTGGTTACCTGCAAAGTTTGGCATCAATGGAAATGCATAACGAGCCTTGGTCAGAGAGCTCCTGCCCTAAGCAATGGGCTGGTGAGTGGCTCTGGTCCTGCTGCAGCAGCTTGGAGGGGAAGGAGTCTTCCAGCAGCTACAGTTCATCCGTTTGCTTCCTACCTGCTGGTTCCCAACAGTATTAATTTTTATGCATTTATTGTATTTAATTAAAAGCAGGGCTGCTTACAGCAATGCTTGCGGAGATTCCGCCTCTCCCCCAAATGCAACAAATAGGCATCTGGTATTTGTTTCGTATAACACAATCCTCATAAAATGAAAACTAATAAAACATAATTATCTGTAAAGGCTTGTTTTATAAGCCTAGGAATGAGCTTGTTCCTGCATTGTTTTTGTCTACTTGTAAGATGGTTTTAGCCCCTCTCCAGATTAACGTAGGATCAGTTATTACTGTGTTTTAAGCCCTGGTTTAAAAGGTAGGAGGTGGTGTGAATGCATGTATAGGATAGCACTACTGGATCTCTAGAGGTGAGAATTGTCTTTCTGTTCCTTTTAGAAGTTTTTCCCTTACAAACAATAGGTTTTATTTGAAAGCTTTAGTAAAGTAAGAGGGAAGAAAATCTGTAGGCTACACAAACAATTCCGTATTTCTGAGCTGTAGGCCTTAAAGTTGGGTTTGAGCCCTTTCTGCATGCTGCTCATCCTTGGCAGTGTGCAAAGTGTCATGGCTTCATGCTCATGCTTGGATGTGTGTAGGATTCCTTCGTTTGACACTCACTGCATTACTGAACAGACTTTAACTGCTATGTAACTTCATTTCTCAGAGCATTGCTGGCTTCATCCACCTCCAGGGGTTGTCAGGAGTCCCAGCACAGGATTCAGCAGTTCTGAAGAGCTAATTATACTCATTTCACCTTAGATGTCCTGCTTACTATTTGTTTGTGGGCAGCTATGCCATTTTGCTTGCCTTTGGCTTGCTGTAACCCTGCAAAGCCCTGCCTGCCACCACATGCTAGCAGTATATTTTTTTGGGAAAAGGTGAAACCAGATCATTTAAACCAGTTAGATAGTAAGGTGAGACACATGAGTGGCTTATGGCTGTCTAAAGAAGTGTGGGAAGCAAATCCTTTTAGAAAACTCACAGTCCAAACTTACTACTTTTAAAATTTTTCTTTAAAATAGTAGTAAGCAAGAAGTCTACTTTTTTGTAATGAAAGCTGAAAGCTGTGGGACAGCAATACACCTTCAACTTCAGCATGTTTTGGAATACGTTTGCTTCAATCCTGTTCTTCTATGCACGATTAATTAAAGTGACAGAAGAGAGCTTTGCTCAGCTTTTTGGTGAATTGTAGCTTTCTCAAAACCACACATGACTTAGGTATTGCTTTCTCTCTGCAAGACAAGCCTTGTAATGGATGGCTGCATTTGTTCTGTGAATCTCAGAAACAATGGGATTGGGAGCACATAACAAATTGCCAAATGATAGCACTTAGGAGAGAAGAATCTTCTTCAAGTGCCTCATTCCCTGCATCTTTTGTTTGGCAGGGGCTGCCTTGATGCAGCCCCAGGTGTAGAGACCCACTGCTGGGCAAGGAGACACTCCACTGATGAGTCCTGCTTTCTGGGCAGCAGCAGTGCCTGGGCACAGCCATGTGCTGAGCTGCTGCTGCCCTGTATTGAAGTAATTTCCTTGAAATACATCTTCCTTGAAATATGCTTTTTATTCATCATATATGGGGATACTGGTGTAATCTGCTCATTGCTGACTTCAGTTGTTTAACAGCACTGTTGTGGCTGCTCTGAGTCCTCAGCCAGAACATGGCCAGCAGCAGCAGGGGAGGTGTTAGGAGGCACCCGACTGCCTTATGTGATGTTGCTTTCCATGGCCAGAAGTCTTTGATCTATTCAAACAGAAGCCTGAGAAGTGGGGGATGGATTCCACATTGCAGGCTGATGTGTAAATGCATCCTTTAGCACCAAAGTCTCATTTAACCTAAAAGCTAAATGTGCCATGTCTGTCAGAGGCTGCAGAGTCTGGCTACAAGTCAAATGGTCTGAGATGTTTGTCACCCCCACACAGAATATAATGTTCCATTTACTTTTTCATGCAAAGTCTGGAATTCAACTGTTATATTTTTTGTCTAGGGTATTGCTCCACTTAGGTGTAGAGTAGGGAGATATCTCCCTGGAAGGTTTGCTGGTTCTTAATTCATTAATCTCTCCAGAATGTTCTGAGACCAGTGTGGCTTTGCATTGACAGCAACAGAATTGAATTTAAAAGTTTGGGTGGCTTCTGATTCTGACTTCTTATTTCTCAGGAATAATTGGGTTTTGCTTTACCAGTGCAAACAGAGTGAGCCCTGTAGCTTCAGTCCTGCTATTGGTGTGGCATGGACTCATTTGTTCCCTTACCCATTGTGTGCAGAGTGATGGCTTTTGGCACATTTTCTTTTAAATGCAACATAAAGTGAAATCCTGTTATTTGCACACATCCTGTGGCATGCATCTTCAAAGTATCTAGGCAACCTTTTTGTAGACAACACGTTTAACTCAAACTTTTCCATCATTATGAGTGTGGTCCTGTGAAAAGAAGCAGGATGAAAAAGGGGGGAAGAAAGGGCTGGCTTGAACTCACTTAGGGCAGCTTGAGTCCCTTGTAAGACTCTTTGTAGGAAGTATGACACACACTGAAGATCTCTGCTCTCTTACACTTAAAACATCAACTTCAAACTATTCCATGTTTTTCCTTTGAGCTTGGGCAGGCAGGGGATCTCCTGGCTCTGCTGGAGCTGACAGTAGATCTATCAGGAAAGGGGGATTTCAGAGCTTCTGCAATCCCACACCAGGCAGTGGACTTCCTTGTGTGGTTCTTGGCTGGAGGTGCAGGAAGATGAGTGGTCCAAAATGTCTGCAGCTGTAGCCCTGGGAGGTTTGTGTGTTCTGACAGCTTTTGAGTTCAGCTCTGCTTCTCAGAAAACAAGACCTGAATGGAAGACTTGAAAGACTTAAGGGGAAGACACCATTGCAACCCCTGCAAGGAAGAAGAAAAGCTTACTCAAAGGAGATTTTTTAAATAGAAATGTGTCTGTGGGGTCAGGTGTGACCATGACCCATCAACGGTGCAGATGGAACAGGCATCACTACTGCAGCAGTATGATCTCCAGTTGGGAATTGGTCTCCAAAGCCAAGATCACTGAGGTGTGCTGCACAAGGAATGTTGTGTCCCCAGACTTTGTATCAGGATGGATGTAATCTCTTAGAGCAGTTCTGCTTTAGGTAGATCGAGCAAGCATCCTCCAGGCAGGAAGCAAGGCCAGTGCAAACATCATACCATGTGCTGTGGTTGCTTTGGCAGAAATTGAATTGGTGTCCTCATGCTTGATGCTTGCTGAATTGGGGTGTTTGGAAGACTGATCTCAGAAGCCTGGGACTTCTGTCCTGTGGTTTGGGGAGACAAAAGGGTGTCTGTGATTTACATTTACTGGGAGGTGATTCCTTTGGGATCTCATTGCATTCAGGGTGTCAGCCCAAGTACGAGAGACAGTGATGGCATCTTCCCACATGTGGTTGAGTTGGCCCAGAGGAACAGGCTGAAGGGAAGGGTTGGGAGGCACTGTATGCCATTGTTGCCCCAGGTGCTGAGTTTTAGGAGGTGGCAGCCCCAAGCAGCTCACTGAGGTTTCCCTGGAAGCTGATGCAGAACAGAAGATGAAGCACAGGTTTCTCAAGACTCCTATTGCCAGATCCTTTTCTGCATACTCATGCCACCCCTCTGATCTTTATCCATAGCTGAGCCTGAGTGTCTAGCAATAGTAAGACAGTGAGAGTAGCTGTTTCTTAGGGAATGCTAAAAGGGAAAAGTTGGGAATGGCCTGGACCAAATATTTAAAGCATGGGGAGGAAGGGTCCAGATTTTTGTGTTTGAATGCTTAGGACAGTAAGTGAAAGCTTCCAGTTGCAATTATGTTCCTAGCCAGAGGTTGGGTTTTTATTATTATTAAAAGCCAGCTGTTTATATAATCATGACTTAATTTCTGTGCCACAAAAGGCTAAAATCATTATCTAGGACTTAATGATTAATGTCCAGTTTGCCTGCAATGAGGGTACTGCTGGTAAGTATCCCCATGCAGTGATTTGTTCATTTGACCTTAAGTCTGTGGGTTGGTCATGAAAGCTTAGATGGATATTGACTGCTCCCATCTTGAC
Organism: Muscicapa striata striata; assembly: GCA_030060385.1. NCBI lineage: Eukaryota > Metazoa > Chordata > Aves > Passeriformes > Muscicapidae > Muscicapa > Muscicapa striata. Next base: position 6,856,379 of record JAREIS010000046.1, read on the forward strand.
TATTTTTAATTATAGGGCAGTAAGAGTCAAGTGGGATAGCATTTTGGGTGGTTGATGTGGGAATAAAGTGACGTGGTAAATTGAACCCTGGTAGCTCACTTGGGACAGTGGTGAGTTGTTACTACATTATGGTGGGAGAAGCTGCCAAAGGAATACTACAGTACAGTTAAGTGGGACTGTTAGTGACATGACTGAGTGAATTCATTAGTGGCAATGGTGTATGCTTGTATCTACTTTTCCTTACAACTGCTGGAGGAAAATACTCGGGTAAAACAAGACCAGTGGGAAGAAGGGAGGAGGAAAAGAGACTCTGAAGATCTGGTGCTGAAACACAGCAGGTTCCTGGATGGGTTTCACTTACTACTGGCAGTTTGCTGTCAGAGTGGTGTACTCTTGATGAAACATCTTCATGTAGGTGCTGTCTCTGCATCTGCATGTTGGGTAGGTTGGAAACAAGTGGAGGAAAGGACAGACATACTTCTGTCAGGTGGAGGCTTCTGTGCCTAAGGACTGAATCAAGGCAACAGCTGCCTTTGGCAGAGGATGTATTCTCAGTTACTGGTGTTTTCACAGGCAAATAGCAATAAACTTGAGGGGGTGTTTGAGACAGAAAAATGCACAGACAAAGGTGCTATCTTTGAGTTTCCAAAAGAAAGCCAAAGTGAAGAGCTGGAGGCTGTAGACAGTGCAATATTTTCTTAAGTATAGACAGAGCTGTTGTCTGACCTATTTCTGTTTATCAGCATCTTTGTTAGGAATTAGTCTGCTGAGGAACCTTGTAATTTTTGTAGTTATGGGAAGATAATAAAGATGACCCTAAAGTAGGAGTGGCTTAGAAGAAGAACAATACACACTTGGCTTTAAACAGTAAAATGCACTCCTGTTGCAGAGGGTATGCTCATGATCAAGGGTGTGAAGGTTTATTCTTGCTTCTATAGAGAAAAGGGGTCTCTGGTTGAGCTGTGCCAGGGTGTGTGAGATGACTCTGTCCTGCTGGGGTTGCCTAGTGCCAGGGTTGATATGTAATGGGTGAGACACCTTCTGGGCATCAAGAGAAGCAGGGTGAGCATTAAGGAGCTCTCAAGGAGATAAATATTGTGTGTGAAACCCCAAGGATGGAAGGAGGGGGAGAATTAAGAGTTAGAAAAGCAGCACTACATCTTTTATTATAACAGCTCTTCCCTTTCAGCTCTGTTTCCTCTCATGTTTGTTAGAAGTAGGGTTGCAATGTTTGGGTATTGAGGAGATGAGAAGGTTACTCTCTCAATTTTTAATGTCATGTTGTTGAAACAAATATGCTTGCAACAGAAATGCTCATGGCTTGAAGCACCTCTGTGTTGACCTGGAGAACTTCTGGTGTGAGGGCATTTGATTCTGGCATTCTGGCATCTTGATTCACAAACAAACCAAATCTGTGAGCTGTCAGTGCTGAATGGTGCACCACAAGCATGCAATTTCAAAGCACAAACCTTGTGTGAACTTGCTCCACAGCTGCAAATTTTGTTAGAAAGCAAACCAAAACACCAAAATGTGATCATCTGAGATAGATCTGGCAGGGTTTGTGCTGAGACAGCTATACACTGAGACATCCAACTCTGTTCAGGTGCTGTCTCACCTGAAGCTGGTGTGAAACCAGTATGGAGGCAGAAGGGGGACAGCCTTTAGGGACATGCCATCTGCACCACAGGCTTCCTGGGTGTTGCAGCCAGGCCTCTGGTTTAAAGAGTATGATTTTCTTTTGAACATGGTAAAAATGATGTGCAAGATGTATTTTTAAACAGAGCATGTTTGTTTTGTATCCCTTTGGCAGAGAGTTTGTGTCTGTGTAATCACTGTAGCTAAACTGTCTTTTCTGTCTCACACCCATTATGCAAATGTTATATGTGTTTTAGTTTTGATTTTTATTTTGTACAGAGACTCAGGAATGGATGCATTGGGAAGCAGGTGTTGCAGTGGTATTTGAGACACTTTGCTGCTGCATGGGAAGGGGGATGGAGGAGCAGGCAGGGAGGGGAAGGTATAGAAGATTAGGCATTGCCTGTTTTCTGTCCCTGTGCAGGGGATGGTTAAGCAGCCACCTGAGCCTCAGCTTCTGGCAATGGAAGCATCCAAAGGATGTCATTGTCTACTGTATTAAAATTCAATGCTTGAAAATGTCTCACAACACAAAGATTTATTAAACATTGCATTTGGAGAACACTAGGAAGTGCTAAAAAGGCCCAGGGTGTGTGGATGATGGGAGCACAGGCTGGATTCTTTCTACAAGATTTTTTTTCCCCCTGCTTTCCTGTTTGAGGACTATGAGTGTGTCTAAATAGTGGTTAGTGAAATAAACTTTGAAGTTTGTTTGGATGCTGTGTCTAACAAAAGCTGACTTTTTTTCTTCCTAATTACAAATGCTGCCTGTGTTTTTGCTCCAATTTTTTGTAATATCAGAAAAGCTGATCCAACATGCCTTGCACATTTTTCCTGTTACATTATGCCCTGGAAGTTTTGACCTCTAGCTTTTCATAGTAGTTTTTAAATTATGTATGAAAATGTTCTGTATTGTTACCATATGAGCTCCATGGAGATGGGGTGTCTTGAGTTGCTTGGTTTGGTGTGTGCATCCCCCAACTTGCAGCAGTACGTTATTTTGCACTCACTTGTACTGAAGATAACTTTTGTCTGTGCATGCAGAAAACCTGGAGTTGCTCTCAGCCAGTTTAAGATAATGGATCACTTGAAAGAATGTTGCCTAGTATTTATTGCTGCTCACTGGAGGATAATTTCAATAAGAGTTTATCATATTTATTCAGCAGAAGACTAATAAATTCAGATTTGTTTAAACAAAGACTCGAGGAAGAACCTTCTAAATGCTTACGGTTATATTCATGGCAGGCATAAGCTACTCCATTTCACTCAATGTACTTGTACCTGCTTATGTCACCAATTAATTTGGCTCCTAATATCTTATTTTCAGCACATTTTTTTCTTCTGGGTACTGCAATCATATTCATGCCTGATGTAAGTCTATTGTGGATAATGGCATCTCTGATGCTGTTTGTCTGTGGAAGGGTTTGATTTGTTGTTGTGGCGAAGTCTAGATAAAGAAAAATGTTTTTTCAGGAAGGAATGATGTAATAAGCTGAACTTGAATCCAGGAAGGTCTTGAATATGAATTCCCCTGTGCTATGCTTGTGGCTTTGAACAGTTCACTCAATCTGTCTTTTCCCCCCCCCATATTTAAATACAATAAAGTACAGTGTTTGTGTATGGAAAATGTGTGCGAGTACATTTGTAGTTTGAGATTTTTGCTAGGGGTCAATCTAAAAATGAAGAAACCAGGAGTGAAATGAGTGGTCACATGTTGCCTGGGAGCACACATTAATGGGTGAGAGATACATTTTGACATAATACGGGATTAAAGTTTATGTTGATCTCATAACTTGCTCTACCTGTGCTTGGCATTGCTTCTGGAAGCCAAATGGATGTTACTAAAAACAAAAGCTTTCACCCAAACTGAAATTTCTTGCACCGAAGTTTAATTTGCAGAGCCATATCCTTTGTGGGAAGGGAGACAGTCTTGAGTAGGTGGAGTATATTATGTCTGGTGGTTCTCACATTTTTCTCTGTTCTGGGGTATGTGTGATTTAAGTGTTTCTGCATGTTCAGAACTGATGTATAGATCATGGGTTTCATTTATATGTGTGCACATACACACGCATCTTAAATAAAACTGAATGCACCATGACTTTCTCTGTTTGGCTGGTTGTCATCCCACCAGCTTGCCCTTTCTTTGCTTTCAATCATCTTTACTATTAGGTCACTTCAAACTCTCTGAAATTATATGCACTACATATGTTAGCTGTGAAAACCAAACAAACCCTCAGAGTTGGTCTTACAGAGCACAGGCACCACAACAACTGAGACAATGAAACGACTCAGCACATGAAACAAGATCGGTTTTGCAGGCTTTATTCTTGACGCTGGTACTCTTTTGGACTCTCAAATCCATTTCAGACCTAGCCAGAGCAGTGGTAAGAGCAGCACAACCTGACCGAATAGTCCTATGCCCCTTTTTGTGCTGGGTGGTTTAACCAGTGCTTGTGCTCCACCAGAGATTTTGGCATTCACAGAAGGTGGTGTTGTCTGTTGTCTTGAAAAGCTCTGCCTCAGTGAAAGTCTGGTGTTTGGACCTGCAGAATATGGAGGGTTAATAATGTTTGGGAGGAAAATGTAATGGATGATGGCCTTTTCTATGTAAAATTAAGCGAAGGAATGCTGTGGTTATTAACCTAAAAAGACCTACTAACAATAGTTGACTTTCTAGGAAATGTTTGCATGTGTTGGTGGTTTCTCTTCCATCACAAATAGATTTTCTCTGTCCTGGTAATGAATCACATTTTTTTTTTTCCACTTTGTTTTTAGTTAAAAAATAAAAGAGAAAACCTTTTTGTACTAGTGGTTGGAAAGCTGAGGAACCCATAGAAGATAAATAAACTGGTAAAGGTTATTGAACCAAGCAATGGAAGTGACAGATTCTTGTGCCCTCAAATCCTTGACAAAAAAGTGTATTAATATGACTAATATGTTGGTTTCTTAATGTGACTCTTGCACTGTAAATGATTTTTTATGTGGGCACTATGCATTCTGAAATATAGAGTAAAACAAAGCAACTGCTGTATACATTTTTGCCATTAGCCAGTAGTGTTTGAAGTCCAGTGCTGATGCAAGCTGAAAATTATTGGCCAACAGGGAGTAAGGGAAATCTGGACAATTTTTTATGCTTTGAAAAGTCTTTCCATATATATTTAAAACACCTGAGCATGCGTGTCTGTGCAGTCTCTAGGCTGCAAGTGTTTATGTGCCTGATGACCTTCTGCAGGCAGCGCTTGCCTGACAGCCTCTAAGATACACTTGCAGTTAGTATTTGATGCACAGATGTTACAGGGTTTTAATCGCTTCCTTGTCCGGGCTGGTGGCAGGGTTCTGTGATTGTTATTTGCATGGGATGAATTCTAGAAGGTGGATATCAGAACTGAAATGGTGCTGGGGCTCATGGATGTGTAGATGGTACAAGATGGGGCTCCTAAAAAAAAGGCTGCTGTTGTTGGCTGCATCTGCCCTTCTCCTGGAAAGAATGAGAGGCGAGAGTCAACAAGCAGTGACTTCTTTTTTATTCCACCTGATCTTGCAGGACCTCTCTATTAAAATAGCCAGAGGTGGTTTTCAATGGTGCTCCCCTGTGTTGTCAACAGGGAGTGTACCACACCACCAAGTTGTCTGGCAATACCCACTCCCTCTGTCTGCACTGCTGGGAGACAGATGTGATGGGAAGAGCTGGAGTTAGGCTGGCATTACTTCAGCTGCTGCTCTGCCCAGGAAACACCAGTGTTCCCTGCATGGCCCTGAATCGGATGGGAGGTTGAACTTTTGTTGCTGTTCAGAGCAAAACAGTGATGGAAACTGCAAAATTCAGAGTTTGCAACTATCCGTTTAGGGTAACAGATTTATTTTGAGGATGAGGGTGAGGAAGATAACTGGGTGTTTTGCAAGTTGTATTTGTGCTAGTATGTCCTTAGAGTATCAGATGTTTGGCACTCCTAAAAGCACAGGGATGTTGAGGCCTGTATGTGGCTTTGTTGCTAAATGGAGATAGCAAAGATAAATGGCTTGCATGGTGTTTCTGTAGAGATACTTTGTGCACTAACCATGTCAGTCTCACTGCAGGGTGGAGGTTACTGGACTATGTGGGTTTTGGCCTTTACCTCTTAGCATGCAATTGGGAAAGTGGCACTGAAATTGCAGAGGACTGTCCTTGGAGCCTCCTCTCAGCCAGTGACTGAAATCTGGTGTCAGGATTGTAAGGGGAGATTTTAGTGGCTGTGCAGCTGGGCAGCAGCTACCAGGAATACTGTTAATGAGTGTTTATGACCCTTCCTGGTGCCTTCAGTGGTTTTGGTGCAATAAATGGACACCTTTTTAGTGCAGGTTTGAAAAGGGACGAACTATTTTTGTTTGATTGCTCCTGATTTGCACCAAGCGTGCTGTAACCTCTGCCAGTCTCTGCGCATTAACAAACTTCTTAAAGGTTTTACGGACATTTTCCATTAGCTCCACCGTAGCTGTTGCCATGAATATTTAATGTCAGGAGCTGTACATTTTGTTACTTTTATTCTTTTTTTCATTGCTCTGCTTTGCTGAAAGTGGATATTTGCCCTCATAGACCAGGTGGCAGCCACATGCACATCTCACTTGTACCTTCCCCTTCAGTTTTTATCTGCAGTTTAGCAAGACCTTAAACTTCTCCTCCTCCTGGCCCTCCTCCATAACCCTCAGGGAGTGGTTCCTTTTCTGACAGAATTTGCAATTGAACTTCACTGAACACAATGGCTGTCCCGTGCCTTGCCTGGGTGCCAGGGGATGAATTCCCCATGCTTCATGGATTGCTGGGCCTTCTTTATCTGCAGCAGAAACAGAGGAATGCCTACAAGACAGAGCCACTTCTGAGGACACACGTTGACCCACAGTGTCTGGGACATCCTCTGACTATTTTATTTCTTTGCTGAAGGAACTATATTATTCTGATTTGTAGCCCAAGTCCTCTTTGGTGGCAATTTGTTTGATTCATACTTTTTCCCTTGTCATCTTTCTGTGTCTTTGTTGGCTCCTGTTCCCCGCCTCTTGTGCACATCCACAGGCTGTGTTTTGTTCTCAAGGAAGGCTGTCTTACATTTTCCAGGAGGGAGAATAATGCATGCCCAGGATAGATACCCAGCTGCATGAGGCAAAGGTGGAGGTGTTATGGTGTTAGAATAAGTTTTGCTAAGTGAGTGAGATATCTCCATCTAAATCTTTCTTAAACACTAATGTGGAACAGCCCTGCTGGGGTTTGTGTCCTCAGCTGGCCCAGTGGCGTTGCAGGATGGGCAATGGAATTTGTCTCACCTGTGCAGCAACTCTGTGTCAGAGCTGGGGACAGGACATGGTGCCCTTCTATGGCCATCTGTGTATCTTCTTCAATACAAATTTGGAGGTGAAGCTCTTGAGCTTGTATTATGTGAATTGTGGTCACTGTTGAATTGATATCTGTATGTGCTGGTGCAGATTAATGTGTAAATGGCCAAATCTATTGCAAAGTCCCAAGCAAGCCCTTTGTGTAGGAGCAGGTTTCCACCCCTGCTGTGTTATGGTGGTGTGCAATAGCAGCCTGTGTCACACATTTGGGTTTCTGTGGTTTCAGAGACACTGATGGACATGCTGCTGCACCCATTGAGTGGCTCTGCAGTTATCTCAACCATGGTCCATGCTGCTGAGAGCAGGAGTGGGATGCTGCATGTGTTGTCTGTTCAGAGAAGCTTTCTGCTGGTTGAAAACCTCTTCCTGCTGGGAATTGTCTCAGTAGGTCTATTTCTAATTGTTAATTTAGATGTGACTTGTTACAGCCAAGTTATAACCACACATCCTGGGTTAGTTTGTATGCCAGCTCTTAGTGTGAGGCTGGACTGAGGGTTAGAAAAATATTTGATGGTACAAGGAAGGCTTGGGGGCAGGAGGCTTTTCTTTCAACATCATCTTTTTGACTGGAGCAGCTGCAATGCTCCATTCTCCAGAGCTTCCTGCAAACTCTGTTTGATCTCTGTACTTCTGACACCGAGCTAAACCTGATCAATGGAGAGTTTGAAACCTCCTGCATTGCAAATTAGTTCCTGAAACCTGTGGTCACAGTCGTGACATTGTGGGTATCGTAACTGCAGGAGCCCCATGTGCCCAACATATCTGGGTTTGCTTTCTAGGATGTGAAAATTGAAATATTCAGTTCTGGAGGCAGGTGCTGAGGAGTACAGGAGAATAGAGGGCTGGGGCTTGAGAAGCCAAAGCACTTCTCATTGCAGCCTACCTGGAGTGATGCTCGATTGTGACAACAGTGAGATTGGGCTTTGCAAAACCTACTTAAAATTTTGCAATTGCTCCACAGGTAGGTAATAGCTTTGAGGCAGCAAATGCATTTGTTCTATCTTGCAGACCTCCCACTCTACCAGCCCCAGCTGCTCATTGCAGCACTTGCAGACATGTTGGGATGAGGGGATGGGGCTGCTTGTGCTACTCTGCCTGGCCTCCCTGCCACCTTTAGCTGAGGAGGGAGGGAGACATGATGTCCGCAAAACCTTTACAGGAAGGAAGGGAAATGCTCCTGGTGTGCTACAGGCATGGAAAAGTGCACAGAAGGCAGAGGGAGTACTATCAGTGAATATTTAATTGTGGCTTTAGGTTTTACTTTCTGAGAATAAATACGAAAATGTTTCTTGGGTGGAAAATTGTGAAAGCATTACCGGAAAGCAAGTGGTGGCTGTATTGAGCTTGCTTTCTTTTCCATGCAGAAAGCTTTTGTCTTCTTGCAGGTACTCCCTATCACCTATGGTACGCTTCCATGCCAGATTAAACTGATGTAAGTAACCTTACTTCTTTTGGATTTAGGGAGTAGGAACCTGTGCCTCACTCTTTGCCTTCCTCTCTGCACTGAGGAGGGAACTGGGGCTCAGGTGTAGTTTTTTTAGAGGTGAGCCTGGCTGCTGTCTTGTTAGCATAGGACTACTAACCTGCAGTCTCTGAATTGGACATGCTTAACGAAAACATTACTAACAACCTTCTCTCTTTTAAATCACCTTAGTAAGACATGCCTTGGAAACATCCAGTCTTCCGCACTCTTCTCTGTCTTGTCCCTGGGGGGGAAAACGTCTCTGTTTGCTTAAACTTGGGTTTCCCTAAATGAGAATTTACAAGCAATTGGGACACTTCCATCATTGCTCTAGCCTTTTATTCAAGATAATATTAAGAGACATCATAACATCACAGTGTCAGAACAAACAAAGCCCTATGTAATTTTATCCCATATTAATGCGGAGCATCGCAGATGGTGCTATCATTAGACAGCAATCTATAAAAATGGCCCATGAGACAAAGCCCTGGCACAATTATTTATTCTTCAATTATTTATTCAGCCCTTTAGGATGTGTAATACTGACAGACAGCACAGAATGTACTGCCTACCAATTTGCAGATCTTGATTGACTGAGTCCTCCGTCATCAATGGAATAAAATACATATGGGGGGAGGGTGATGTCGGATGGCTTTGAATTTTATTTTTTGTTTGTTTTCCTGTTTTTACATGACTTCAAGGCTACTGCTTTGAAGCAACCTCATCCACCCTTTTGTTCATCTGTTTATTTCAGTTAATTGCAAGGAAGATTTAGTGTTCTGAACCTGAGGTTTTTAATCTCTTGCATGTTTGGAGCCAGAGGTTGATTTCCTCACAGAACTAACATCAGCTGGCCAGCCTTGCGGGGCAGATTAATTGGGTGGGCGCCTGTTTTCCTGCCAGCCCTGTCAATCCAGGGAACTCTGCTCTCAGCAGTTGACAGCACTGTGTGTTCTGCTCAGATCCACTGGTTTCCAGTTGGATTAATGGGTGAAGATGCAGACTTGTTTGGTTAAGACTCTCTGGCCCAAGACATGGCTTGGTCCTGACAGCTATTATTATTGCAGCAACATTTTCAGAGAGGAATTTAACCCCTTGATGAATTTCTACTGTTGCTTTACCGTCAAAATTATGTCACTTCCATCAAAAGAAATGCATCTGCCTCTAAATGTGCCATTGCCTCCTCTGTGATAAGACAGATGCTTCTGTGGTTACCCAGTGAACCAGAACTGGGAACTGATCTGGTTTAAATCTAAGGACTGATTTAGGTTTAGGCTCTAAATTACAATAAAATTGCTGAAGCGTTATTGTCCAAAATGGCTCAAATTAATCAGAAAAATCTTTCTAAGCAGCTGTATTATATTCACAGTAACATTAAATCTGTAGGATTTTAGAGTCCAAGTAAGATGCAAATTTATCTGTCGCTAGTGTCTGCTTTCTCTTTCTGGTATGTGTTGGTTAGGTTCATTTCTTTGACATCCATATTGTCAAAGACCCTACCTTTGTACTGAGGCATACCTTAAACTACTGCCCGAAGGTATCCTTCTGTATTGTTGGGTTGTTTTTTTATAAAATAAACCTGTAATTGGAAAAGTCTCCCCCCCTTCACCACAGCACTTGTCTTCCTATCTGTGATAAAAATGAACAATGGCCATTTCACTCAGAAACACTATTTCAGTTATTTATAGATTATATTAACTACGTGTCTTTAAAACTGTAAAATCCAACCCTGCACTTTTATTTGATGTTGAGTCATTCTGGCAAGTCCTTTGTATCAAGCTGGTAAATTTTGGGCTGGTGTAAATAACCTCTTAATTTTTTAATTTAGTGGTAAATTTGTAACAAGTGCCTTGTGACCAAGATAGTCTCTAGTTAGATTAGTTTGCAATTTCTAGGTGCCTGTTTAGAGGGCCAAGTTAGCTAGTTTTTTTCTTGATGAGATAGGATCTCTTGGTCATTTGCTTCATTTAAATAATTTATTGAATTTGACTTAGATCTTATTCTGGATTTTAAAAATAGATGGAGAAAATGTATATGTACATGTATATGTATTCCGTATCCCAGCCCTGCAGGCAGCTGGAGCTGCCATTGCTTGGCAGAACATTTAAATTGTGTGGAAAGGAGCTGGGGGCTGCTGTGTTGTCACTTTTTTAACCCAGGCAGTCTCCTCTGGATTCTTGGGCCACTTCTGCCCAGCTCCCCTTCCCTTTTCCAGCCTCCCTGACCGAGGCTCTGCCTGCTCCAGCATTCCTGAGGCAGCAGGTCCTGATGCAGGCTGTGCATGCGTGGGGCTGCTCCAGTGTGCCGTGTGTGGATGTTTTGTGTGTGCTGGGCCCCAGGGACTCAGCAGGGCTGTGCTGGGCTCCTGCTGTTGTGGTGGGGGACCAGTGAAGCCAGTGTGGGAGGGCAGCCGCCTGACACTCTTCCATGGCTGCCAGCAGCTTGTGTCCAGGCAAGCTCTCCTGCAAAAGAGGGCTCATCTGCTGGGATAGCTTCACAATTTAATCCATTTTCAGCCATCCCCCATCATGTAGCTCATAGTCACACAAGCACAAATGGGAAAAACCTCACCTTTTTATTGCTTTGGGCTGTTATTTTTCCTGTGGTATTTTTAGATTAGAGAAGCCCCTGGAGGGGCTGGGATATTAGAGAAAAGGGGCAGGCAGTGGCCTTGGCTGTGCTTAGGCCCACTTCTGCCATTAGAATGGAGAATATATCCCCTTTCTGGGAAGCCACTTCCCATTAAAGGCCGTCAAAGCTTCCTATCCTCACCCTTCTGTTAAAAGAGTGACTAAATTAATTCAGTGAGGGTGACTAAAAGAGCCAAGAACAGTTCCCCAAGCACCATTTTTGGCATCTCTGCCCCTTAGGGGAGCTATGCCATGGCTAATCCCCAGGATCCTCCTCCCACCCACCTTCCTGGGTTTGGGAGGGGAGCCAAAGCCGGATCCTTGGGATGTGACGCTACTCTGAAATACCAATTGCTACGGTTGCCCAGGTCTGTTTGTCAGCACTATTCAGTGCTGCTTAATCCCCTTTTGTGTCCACTCTGGAAGGACAGCTGGGACTTTGCAAGTTGGTTCATGCTGCATTCACAGTCCTGGGGAGAAGGAAGGTGAAACCACAAATGGAAAGGTGTTGGGCATGGGGATGTGTATGCATATGTACTGGGCCTTCACGAGATGTTCATGTAATGTTAAGAATATATTTGACTGATGCTAGCAACTTAAGTAAAGCAAACAAATTAGCAGCAAAGTCTAAAAAATCTCTGCTGACACGCAGGCTTTAACCCAGGCAGTTGTGCCAAAAGATCCAGAAAAGGCTTAATGGCAGGAGATAATGGTGCTGTGTCAGCACACATTTTCAGCCCTAGCTGTGAATTTCCTGGCTTTTGTGTACTTGAGTTAAACCCTGATGTTAGTAGCCCATCACCCCCTCCAAATAAGTACCCTCAAACAAAGAGAGAATCAAATCCCAGCAGTTTGCTACTTAATGGGGAAACGGGTAGGCAATAACGTGTTCAGAGGCATGAACCTGATGCACACTGAGAGCAATGTTACAGTCCACGAGCCACCAATTACACCTGCAGTAGTTTAGTAGTTAGTATGGACATTCCTGGCCAGAAATTCCAGAAAAATATATTTAGTTCATGGATCAATAGCTGGAGCTAACAAGTCCTTGAGAGTCAAAGGTGCAGCCACTAGTAATCTTTGTGCTGCTGCTGATAGTGAAACCTGTGCTAAAAAAAAAAAATCTTTCTCAAGGAATTGTTTGATTATACTTTTAATGAATGCAGGCTGCAACCAAACACTTTCATGATGACTATATAATTACTGTAGTAATTTATCTATGGCTTTTTTATATTTTGCTGTTTAGTCCTTGCATCCTGCAAGTTCCCAGGCAGGGGCATGTTCTTGCAATAATCCCTGTTATGTCCTGGGCACTGGAAATGCCATATGAGCTCCTGGGAGCATCGTAAAGGTAGCACCCAGGGCATTCTCTGTCTGAGGTAACATGATCCATCTGACAGCACCAAACAAGAAGACAGATACTGGAAAGAATAACAAAGATACCTAGCAACATTTCAGTGACAGCAGGATTTGATTTTCAGACTCAAGAGTCTGTGCTGGAATCTATTAGGTTCTGATCCCCAGGTGTCCTACTCCCTCAATCTTCTCTAACAAGAAACATTCAAGAGAAAGGAAAGGGAAATCTCTCTCTTGAACTTGAGGCTGTAACTGGTGTGTGAGTGAATCTATCTAATCCAGCAGAGCAGGGACACGGTTTATCTTCTGCCTCAGCCAAGCCCTTCTCAGTGTCTGCAGTGAGGAAATGTACAGAAGTGTGATGTTCCTGGTAATCCCTGCTACGTGTGTGCCTTGGAGTACTGCTGGGACGGCCGTGCATTGAGCGTGGTCTGTCCATGCTCTTGCAGCCTGTCTGTGCCCAGCTGTCCTGCCAGCCCCTCTGAGCACTGGCACTGGTGTGTCCACCCCAGGTCACTGGTAAGGTTCAGCATGGTTGGAAGCATGGCCTTGAGTATCATCAGATCTGCTGAGTAGATAAACTGGAGACATGAAATGCTACAGATGTTTTGGGAAAGGTGGGTTTGTCTGGATTTGTGTGATAGTTGCTAGAGAGAAATGCACACTCCAGGGTGCAATTCTTCCCCTCCTGATGTGGCATTAAAATAGGTCAGATGACTCAGGCCCTAAAGCTTCACCATGAGCTCTACAGAGATGAGATGACTAGTTCAGATTGTAGTTACTTGAAGAGGATATGACTTGTACTTGGCTTAGATGAATATGGGTTTGGACTTGTGTTTTAAACAAGTCTTAGCAGAGGTGCTGCTTTCATGGAAGAATAAATGTTGTTATTTCCACTGCCTGTGGAAAAGCTGCATACTCAGTTTGTCTGGAAAATGAGCAGCCTTTTTTTTTTTTCCCTTTGCTAGTTTTGGATGTTGTACTGTGGCAAGGTTCAGAGGTACCATTCTGAATTCTTTTGGCATTAGAAATTTCCCCAGGTGTGTTTGCCTTTGTCCTGCCCTTGCAGCAAGCACGCCCATGGGCACATAAAACCACCCATTTGCCCTCTCTCTTGGAACTGTCATGGTGCCCTTGCTACTAAATGGTTTTGTGGCAAATGGTCTATGGAGTTAAGAGTGGAGTCATCTATCTGTTTTAAGTCATGGGTTCTGTGTGCATGTTTCATCTGCAGACCTGATTTATTTTATGACTCTGGTTGTGTAATAACCACTGTAAGTGATGCTTGCAGTCCACTGTGAGAAATACAGTGCAGGGCCTGTGAAATTGCAGCTTACCTAGCTTCTGCCTTTGTTTAGTAGGATTGGAATGGTGTGGTTAATATCTCTACTGTGGTGATTGGAGATAGGAGGAGGAGATCTATCCACAAGCCAATTCTTCTTTTAAATGACCTTTGCCCCCTGTATCCAGATTGCTGAACAGTCCTTGCCTTTGGTCCTACTTCCCTCCTCCATCTTTAATGAAGAATTTTGCCTTATACCCTTGAACCCAACATGGGTTCTGGTATAACGAATTGTGCACCAGACTAGCAAAGATAAAGTGACTGCCACACTTCCATACTGAAAGTGCTTCTGGAAAGCTCCTTTCCTGTGAAATGCAGTTTTTTGTGTACACAGCTGACTTTGGAAACTGGTGTTTTACAAGTGTCCTGTGCTCCTTGTTCAGGTGGGTAGTTTGAAGAGGGACTGATGAGGCTGACCCAGATGTTCAGAGGCTGGTGCAGCTGCTGCTGCAAGGTTTTGGTCTGGAAACCTTCAGCTGCATCCCACCCAAGGAGTTGAAAAGTCCTTAAAAGCCAGCACTGTCAAGTGGTAAGAGGGAAATGGAGCGTTTTCCTGACCTCTTCTTTTTGAGGGACTCATACAACCCCAAACCTCTGTGAGTCAAATAATCAACTTCTACTTACTTTTCTCCAGTGGGCCTCCAACTTCTGCATCATATGGACAGTATAAATATTGCACGTAGCTGCCATGTGAACATACAGATCATGTTTTCAATAAAAGCAGAATACACTAGATTAGAAAGTGAAGTGTATTCCACATTACTCTGATATGCTGGTTTATGGTGAAAACACAATTTGGCCCATTCTTTCTTTGTGTTTTTAAAGAAGTGGAATATGGAATACTTTTACCTCTGTAGTACTTCAAATATTGCAAGTAAGTATAACAGCTAAAATAAGGGGTATGCTTTGTCAGTGATTTGTTGGCATACAAGAGTTATTTTTTTACACAAAAGAATGCAGAAAAGTTGAGTGAAGCTCTGTCTTTGAAGATTTCTCACAGAGTTGTGGTTTTCACTCTTGGCTTCTGTATGGCTTACTGTCCTTCTCAGGGTGCTGGTGGTGGTGGACATAGGTTTTTCTGATTGCTCCAAGCTATGGCTGGTAGCCTGCCTGCAAACCAGCTCTGAGCTCTGCAGAGCAGGACTGTGACATATAAATATGCAAGTAAATAAAAATAATTTTTAAAAAAAGGGACAGCAAAATAAAATGGCATTTTGTAAAGGACATGGGAGGAGGCAGGAATGAGGATGCTCTTTTCTCAGTTTCTTCTTCTCCACAAGGTTCTTTTGGATTGTGAAACCTGATGAAAAGGGTGATAGGCCAATGTTGTAGTGGTCCACAGTGCTGCACTTCCGCATTGGGTTACAGGTATTGGAAAGCATCTCACTGACAGACATGGAGAAAATTGTAGCTTCTCATAACTCCATAGGCTGCTTCGAAAAATGTACCATTTAATGGATATAATATTACAGAGCCTTAAGGGTGAGCCATGGTATATTTTTTAATAGTTGAATTCTGTCATAAACAAGTCTTCATTTTGGAGAGCAACGCTTTCAGGCCATGCAGAGAAACATCCAATAAAGGTTTTAATCTGTAGGAAGCTGCATTTCCTCTGTGTTGTGTGAGACCTAGGTGCCAGTTAAATCTCGTGTATCTGTCAAAATACTTCATAGGTGAATTGAAGTACTGTCTTGGCTTCATGGTGACCCCCTGTTTTGGTGACAGTTTCCTCCCTGGGAACATCACAAGGAGCAGAGGTGTCAAGTGTCTTTCATTCACTTGGTCAGCCACTCACCTTTCAGTAACATGCTTTTTCCCAGGCCTCTATGCTAAATAGAAAAAAGAAAAAACAATCCATCTTCAGCTGGCATCACACAGGCTGGACTCATGCACCTTGTGCAGAGCCTGTATGCTATAGGAGTCATAGAGCAGAAATTGGAAGGGACCTCAAGGATCATCTGGCCCAGCCTTTCTTGGCTGGTCTAGACAATATTCCCAGCACCCTGTCCAGCCAAATCCTAAAGACATTCAATGCTGGAGAGTCTGCCACTTCCCTGCGGAGATTTTTCCAATGACTGCTTGTTGTCATTGTGAAAATTTGTTGTCTTGTGATCAGGTGGAATCTCCCCAGAATTAACTTGTTCCCTTTGCCCTTCATTTTCCCCTGTGGCAGGAGTGGCAGCCCCTGGGGCAGGAGGTCCCCCGTAGCTGGGACAGCGAGGTGCTGGGTGTTGGAGCAGTTGGTGCTGAGCTGGGCTTTGCTCAGCAGAGGGGCTTGGAGCCAGCAGCTCGCTGTGTGCACAGACCTGTGCCAGGACAGGGCCTCTCTCGGGGTCTCGGCACCGCACCTGGCCCGTGGGTGTCACAGCCACTCCAGGCACGCGCCCTTGGTGGGACAAAGGCTCTAGTTGCTCATCCACTTTAAAAGGGTCTGCAGCATGCCTTGAATCCACTCATGGCTTTGATTCTGGGGAAAACCAGGATGTGAGAGAAGAGATGGCTGTGAGCAGAGGCAGTGGAGTGGGAGGGGGAGGCAGGCCAGCCTGTCTGCATGGCCCTGGTTGGGGTTTGAATGGGCTGTGAGTGGTGTGATGCTTGTGGGAGGATTAGAGCAATAAGGGCTTCAGTATCTCTGAAATAAGAAAAGAGTCTGGCGTATTGTGCTCACGTTCCTGAATAAAACTGTTTTATAGTGGTTCTGGTAAAAGGTTTTAGGGCCAAAGAGAAAATGGGAATGTTTTGATTCTCTTTATAAGGATAGTCTATTTGCATTAATTCCTTTGTGTTACATTGAAGGGAATGTCCTGGCAAAATGTCATTTGAAAGGATTATTTTAGAGTTTCAATGTGTCTTGCCAATCTCTTCTTTCTTTGCTTCACCTCCAAGAAGAGCAGAGAAGTGTACGCTAAAATAAATTTTGGCTTCCTAGCTATTTAGGGGCATAAGAGTAAAAATAATTTTGAAAGAAATTAAAGCTTACAGAATGGAAAACATTTCTTTCTACAGTTCATTGCAACTGAAGAAATTTGTTGTATTTACTTCCTGCTTTTCAGTTTTGGTGCAAAATGCACAGGTTTACAGCCTGAGAAAGGGTAGAAGCTTGGCTTGCATGGCCATTATTATTACATAGTCTTGTCCAGCTCTCACTTCTCTCCTTGTTTGCAACCCTTGTGAAGTTGTTTTTATCGAGATTTGATGTATGTAAATTCTGCAAAGCAGTGATGAATTGAAAGTGAGTAATAATTTAGCACTTGATTTTGAGTAGTATTCTTGACACAGTGAAATTAGACTTTTATTGCATTCTAATTTTAATATATTTTTAAAAGAAAGGAAAATAATTGACTGTTTCCCACTGAATTTTGTAAATGAATTTGTAACTCTTAGTGGTTCCAAAAAGAATTATACTTGAATGATGCATGAGAGGATGGGATCTGTGACTTATGGCACAAAATAAGAAATGCTCCAAGATGTACTTTACACAAATACTGCAGTGTGAACAAAACTTTGCCATAAGCCTTTCCTAGTTTGTCATGCACTTGTGAACATACTGTGTTCTTGTTGTGATTGCTTATGAAGAGGTTGAACAGTCAAGAATAGTAGTATTTTCTGCTGTGACAGCAGATAAGCTTGGTAGGGATTGAATATCACCTGTCCTGCTCTGTAAACCCAAAGCTATAGTTTGGGAGCTGTATATTCACAGGCAACTGGCTTTTCATTTTCTCTGGGTACTGATTTTGCAAAGTTGATTGTTGGTTTTGCTACAGCCCTCTTTGCCATATGTGGTAATTACAGCCTGAGGCCTTGCTTGTATAGCACATTTGCCTAAAAATACTTTAAGCTTGTTTCTTTCTTGATGCTCACCTCTGATACCTTTTGACCTTACAGTGGAGATGCAGCAGGAGCCAATGGCAGTTCTGGTGAGAGAAGGGATAGCAGAGAACCCTGCAGCAGTGATAGCCCAGAACTTTTGCAGCGGTGATAGCAAAGAACCCATGCAGATTTAAGATTAATGGGTCATTCAGACAGAGGTGAAGCTTCTGTGCTACCAGTAATGGTCTCCTGGTAGGTAAGCATAAGTATACTGTTCTGAGTAGAACAAAATGTATGCACTCCTGTGTGTGGCCATCTTCATAAAAGTTTTTCCGTGTGGGAAGCTGCCTGAGATTTTACATCTGATTCTATCATTCAGATAAGGTGTCTCATGCAGCATGACCTGGTCTTTACATTGCCCAGACAGACAATTTTTTAACTGTAGGCCAGTTTACAGAACACTTGCTTTTGGTAATTTCTTTTCTGAAAAGTGTTCTCTTCTGATGCAATACATTATACATATGCAGTACACATATACAATATACATATATATTTCTCCCCAAAATATGGACATCAGCACATACATAAATGCCCTCTTTACCAAAAGAGACATGAGAATACTGACTGATGTCCAAGAGATAGCATGCAGTTCACTCACTTGAGAAGTTTAGAAAATATTTCCTCAGCAGGAGGAAAAACTAAGAATATAGCTTGGAAAGCTGAACACCACACTGACCGTACTTCTTGTTCAGCAGCCACCTTGCCTAACCACAAGGGCAAGATTTCTCTGCTCCTCAGTCAGATCTGTGCAGAGTGGTGCTGGGATCCATAAATCAAGGTTTTTTCAGTATCATGGTTGTTAAATTCCATTTGCCTTTCATTCTTCATTTATCAGAGAGATCCACGTAGAAATTGAGTAAACAAATCAAAAAAATTCTTTAATTTTAGGAGAGATTATTCTCAAACAAAAAAAAAATAGACTTCAGACAGAACTGTGCAAAGTGCATGTTTGTTTGCAAGGAAAACAGTAATGAGAAAGAGTTAGGTTGTTGTGGAAAAAGATGAAAGATCTTTTTTACAGGGACATGGAAACAGAGCTTATCTTCTTGGACAGCTTTGCCTAACAGATAAGGCCCTGGACTGGAAGCAGGTTCAAATCCCAGCTGTGCTGGAGAATTTTTGTCAGTTTAGACCTCTCCGTTTGTGCCCTTGTAATTTCTTTTTGCAAAGAGAAAACAGTACAGTTTGTCCTCTGAAAACTGTTCAGAGTAGAGATGAGGGCCTGGGGGCTCCCTGGTGTGATGCAGGTGCAGGTCCCCGCCTGTGCAGGGACTTGTGGCCCAAGGGTTGAGTGTGACAAGTGCTCCTGCTCACATGTATGTCCTGACTGTGATACCTTCACCCTCCCTCTGTTTTGGCAGACAAATTGTTACCAACCAACAGCAGTGCTCTCAGAGACCTTACACAGTGTTAAATACCTCCCTTTTCCATCCCCAGCTTCAGAGAAATTGAGTATTGGTCACTTCAGTATGTTTGAGCCAAGGCCCAAATGCTGGTTAATTAAGCCTTGTAGGAGACTTTTGGAGTGTCTGAGCATTATCCCAGCTTTACAGGTGGTGAATGAGGCATAGGAAGGTTAACTAGTGTGCTCAGAATTATACAGCCCTGTGAACCATCTCAAACCTACTCTCTTTTTATTCCTTCCTCTGTCTGAGGGTGAGGATTAATGTATTTAATGCTACCAAACCCAACCTATAAGGGCTAGGTCAGTTTTAGAATGAGGTTGTCAGTGAGCTGGAGAATTGGAAGAGGTACAGAGATCTTACTTTCTGAATTGTGGGTCTTCAAGACCACAAAAAATGAAGTCCTATGTTGCTTGATGTTACAAACCCTAAACTTGCTAACCTAGTGCTGGGCCAAACCTTACGTGATGGGTAGCAGTGCTTGCTTCTTTCTCAGTTCTCAGTATGATGTTGCAATCTTTGTTTCCTCTTTTTGTGGTATGCTGAGTTTTCTGTGAACTGCAGAATCTCTGTGATATTTGCTGACAGTGTCATGAGATTTAGTGGAGAATGTGTTAAAAATGGGCAGGCACATGCTAGTGGGCTGAACTTATTACCACAATTGTAAACTGTGAGAGGATGAAAACAATTGAATGAAAGTGTTTTAGATTTTTGTAAAGCAGATTTAAATTCTGCATCTAACGAATTTTCACAAGGAGTGAGCCCAAATGGAGCAACTCAGAGCCTCCAGTTAAATCAAAATTTAAGACTTACATTTTAGTATCCCACTGGGGAAAAACAGATTCTGTGTATTTTCTGTAACATAAAAATTAACTGCAAAACTCCATTCTGCTTCCTTACCCCCCAGCCTTCCAGCCTTGAAATCTCCAAAAGAAGCAGTAAACTCTAGTCAGTCTGTTGGGAAAAAATCTACAAACCCAAATCACCAAAAAATTGCTAGAAAAATAATTTTCTGTTCTAGATATCTTTAAGGTAGTCATTGGGTCCAACAGTATTTGTAGCATCAGAAGCATCTGCCACAAGGTTTTCCTTGACCCTACTGCCTCATATTCCCTTCATGCATCTCTGCTTAACAAGCTGGAGACCTTTAAAGGGTGCCCAGGTACCTCCTGGAATTTTAGCTGCTGATAAATCAAAGTCAAGCAGAGGCTTTGTGAACCTTCTATTTAAGTATGTTTTAATTTTCAAGTGGTGGTGCTAGATTGTTGATAGTTACTTTTTGTTCATACTTTTTTTTAAAGTGTAAACATTATTTAATTCATTTCTAAGTGAGAGAAATAGTGGAAATCTGCCTGTTCTGAAGAGAAGGAAGAGAATATTGTGGGTCAGTGAAAACTGACAAAAAATAATGTTGTTCAGTTTAAGAGCCTGTTAATTCCTTGTTAACCAGCAAGGTGCCAAGCAAAAAGTGACCCACAGCCTGAATGTTCATATTGGCCACAGCTTTTGGTATCACCATAGTACGGGAAAAAACATTTCACATTGAGCCTTTTTCAGAAGCCCATGGTTAAGTTGCAGGCAACTTCAAAATGCAGTTACTCTCTACATAAAAAATGTACAGTAGAAAACAGCAGCTCAGCCATGTGGAGAAACAAAGCCAGAAGAGAGAGTATGTTTTCAGTAGCAATTTAGTGCATGATTGATCTTACTGATAGCAGTAGTGTAGTGTTCATAGCTGAGTAAGCCCATCAGCAACAACTTGCTTGTAATGTGTGTGTATTGGAAAAATGCAAAGAAAATAAAACAAATTTTTAGTAAAATGTACATTTGTATTAGAAAACCAACATGTTGGAGTTAATTCCCTTTCCAAAATTCCTCTGTTTGTGTTTATTTTGCCATTTCCTCTGACTCTCTTCTGTGTCTGTCTTGATATGTCTAGTACATCTGTTTTTTTAAAATTAACACCTGAAAGGCAAAAAACAATGTTGCCAGAGGCAGTTGACTTTGCCCCTGTGTTTCTCTTTTCTTATTAACCTCACTGCAATGCTTCCTACCCTCTCACCCCTCCTTCTCTCTGATGAGACAGTTGATAAAGTCATGCAGCATTTTTGCCTGTGAATATCCCAGAGGAATCGTCCACTGCCTGGATTATACAGACAGGAAACCATTCAGAGGGCAGAGCATGGAGTGACATGAAAGACTGGTCCCCTCTCTGAGGACCTGGTGGCTCTGCAGCAGGGCCAGCTCTGAAGGACAGCACTGATTTGAGATTGTGCAGTTGTGTGCCATGGGCTGCATACTCAGGGCATGGTTTTGCTCTAGTCGTACTTTGTGGCTGAGTTATGACTTAGGTGTTAGTGAACAAAAGCTTATTTTCCCTGATGATGTGAAGGGAAGCTTGTAAGCTGAAGACTTTTACATGTGGAAACACCTGGCAGTGGGTGAGAAAGATGTCCCTTTTCACTGTGACCACTCTTGAGCAGTTTTGCATGCGTGTCTGAACAGCCAGGGTGATTGTAAGGATGTGTTCAGAAAGGCTCTGGCACAGACCGTGTTGTTTCTTCTGCAGCTCTCCCTTCACTGTTTCCCTTTGTAATGGAGGTGCTCAGAGTAACAGGCATACTTCAGCATTGTAAAATCAGCATCTTTATATTGGTTTATCCTTTTTTCCGGTACATAACTTCTTTTCCCATCCAAAACAGAGCAGTGGCTCTTACTTTCCTTTCCATCCCTTGCAAAGAGTCAATTTGAAAACCATTCTGGTAATAGCACCGAGTCTTGCATTGTGGCAGCAGTGATCCACTGTCATGGCCAGCACTGACCCTTTCCCTCAAACTCCTTGTGCTGCTCTGGTAGTTCTGTGCTCCTTGTCTACTGACCTTCAGAAATAAGACCACTGAGCTAAATTCCAGTCCTACCTGTTGGCACCTGTGTTCAAAAACCTTAAAATAGTCTGGCAGGTTGAGGTCTGCAAAACATGTCTTCCCATGAACAGAAAGCATTCACATTATTGGATGGAAGATATTCTTGAGCCTTGTCCTTATTTCTAGGTCCAAAAAATTAATGTGCTAGAACAGTAGTGACAACATCTTGGAACACAAAATAGACCCACTGTTATCTAGACTCACACAGCCTTAACTTTGAAGCAGCCTTGTGAATTTTCCCCATTTGGTTATATTTATATACTGTTTTTCTTCTAAACTTTAGTTTTGATTTGTTTTATGTCAGGACTGGGTGGCTGTTGTTTGGGGTTTTTTTGTTTTTTTGAATGACTGCAGTAGTTATGCCAGGATTTCTGATTAGTACTGCTTCAGTGTTTGTATAAGGGACTGATATATTTCAGTTCCTCTTGGGATGATGCTGGTATCCAGCTTTTGAGCATATATTAAACCATCATTGTGGGTCATAAATTGTTGTTGTAGTCTGTTCACAAAGTGCCTTGAGTTTTGCTTGCTCTGAACTGACAAATAAAATGAGTGATTGTGTTCTGAGTAAATTCAGGCTGTCCTGTAGTGCTGTTTCTTTGAGGACTGGATGTTGCATGTTGGATTTTGCATGCATGGTGTGTGAAGCTAACCTTCTTTCATAAGAACTCACTCCACAGCCATTTATTGTGAGGTGTTACCTTGTGGCCTGGGAAGAGCAGGTTGTTTCAGCTTAGTTAGCTCAGTGGCAGCAGTTCTCCAAGACCGTGCTCTCAGGTCGAAAGTCCATGGTTTGCACAATGGGCTTTAGACTGCTTTCAGTTCCTTTTGTGTTGTTTCTGCTCCTTTTTGCTCATTCATGACTGCCACATCATTTTTGTGCTGGAAAGAAGAAAGTGAGTTATTTCCTTTGGGAGGTATCTTTCTGTCTGTGAAAAAGTGGCTTTCAGTATTTGTTTCCTGCTGCTATACTTCTATCACTAGATCAGCTTCTGTTTTCTTCTAGAGTCTCTGCTTTTAGATGTGCTAAACAGGGCAGTGAGCTGTACAGACTATTATAGGACATGCTCATCTATGCCTATTCTGGTATATAAAGTAAGCTTAAAGCTGCAGCATCTGACTGATGGCCTGGGTAAGTGGTGATTGTGTGCCACTGGCATGGCACAGCAGGTAAGGTGCTCTGGTGGGTGCTACTTCCATCAGTAATGTCTTCCAGGAGCTGTTTACATGATGTGCTGCTGAGTGAGATCTGTATATAAAAGTGTATAACATCTCTGAGATGTATAAAGTACCTGCTGTTGAAGAGGAGTTTGTAGTACTCTGGGTTAGTCTTCTGAAACCTTAATACTTCAGGATGGATGACCAACCTCCTATTCTACACAGTGAAAAGAAAGAGCAGCTCCAGAGTGTGTGTTGCCCCCTCAAGTTGGTATCTACATGATTTACATCCATGCCACTGTCCAAATCCACAGATGGAATACACTGGGTTTTGAGGAAACCCGTCTTTTTCTTGACTCAGAGAGTCTATAGAGCTGACTTACAGTGCCTGGCTTTCAGGTGTCTGGAGTTAGGTGTCAGGAGACCCATCCTAAATGTCTCATTCCAGCTGTGGATGCTGAATGAAGGTCAAGAACTTAACACCTTTTTCTCTCCTCAGATTATTTTAATGTATAAGCTCTGGATATTGTGGCTGTAATTGTGTCTTATTTTGAGGCAATTTAAGTAACTTCCTCTTGCCTAGGCTAGTTATGTCTGCATGTGTTTACCCTGTTCAGTAGAGCTTTTCTTAGAGACGCATATCTAGAATGTGTGGAGCTTCTCAGAAAATGAACAGAGAAGGAGATTTCTAAAATGTCTGTTGTGAAGGAAAAGAAGCATTTTCTGTGAAGAATGTTGCAAGAATTAACAGACATAAAGCAACTGAAATGTTGAGCTTTTAGAAGGTTTCAAAAGACCAAAGGAGATCATGGAAAACACATTCTGCTAATGTAGGACACAGCTTAGTCCATGAAAGTTAGTAATTTTTGGAAACTTCTTGTAATCATGTCAAACTCCTTACTAAACCATCTGGACTTTTTTCCATTCTTGGCTCAGTTAGTATGTGTAGCCTCTTTTATTTGGCATGAATAGTATGAGGGCTGAAACAAAAGACTCCAGAGAAGGCTAAGGAGACCTTCTCAAAGATCAATTTTATTAAGAGATCATGTGAGACAGAGTTTTGCTCAACTTTGAGATTTTGCAGAATCTCAAGGAGCTGATTTGGCAAGTAGTGAAGCAGCAAGGAATAGTCTTGCTAGATTGGGTGCAGGTGCAGGGAGATAGCTGAACTTTGCCCAGAGTCATTCAGTGAGTCAATGTGTATGTGCCTGCCTCCTAGCAGCACAAAATAACTTTAGGAACTCAATTATCTAATCAAGATAACAAGGCATTTGAGGAAGAATCTTTCCTGTCTGGATCATTTTATTGGATCAGCTAAATTGTATGACTTTGTTAGCTGTAATCTGCCACGATTGAAAGCTTCAGCTTGTGGAAGAAGATGGAGAAGGTAGTCTGGAGTGAGCCGTGCCAAATTGCAAAATTCAAATCTGGATCTTGTGCTCCTCTGAAACTACAGTAGTGTGGACACGTGTCTGATCAAGTTGTTTTGCTTATTTGGATGTGTGCCTTTCTTTTTCCTCAGTGTTGCTCACTTGTTCGAGTTTCATCTTGCTTTGAAATGCGAATGAATGAAACTCTCCTACAGTTTTCAAATGTCAGGGTAAGAATATTGGCGGGGAGTTGTGTCTTGAGCTTAGATGGATCAAAGATGTGTATGTATGTGAGTGTATGTGGAGATTTCACATGGTATGGGAATAAGTTCCACTTGGGGATGAGACAGGCAGCAGGTATCAACATGCCCAAATACATATTGACAAATGCATTTGATGTGCCTGTCAGAATAGAGCTTGCTTCCTGAGATAGGGAGCAGCTGTCTGCTGCTGACTAGAGACGTGTTTTTGAGAAAATAAATCTTTGTCGTCTTTCCATCTGCTAATGTGAATGTGCTAAATTGGTGGAAAGCAGTAGGAGGGAGGTGCAGGAGCCTACCTGCCAGTTGACAGTGTTTTGCCCATTTCCTTTTCTCTCCAAAAAGCTGCCATCAGAACTGGTTTCCTTACTATTCTAAAAAGTTATTAAAGTACTCAGAAAGAGAAGAGTTGTATTCCTAGACACTGAGTCAAAATATGATCCATGTTGAACATTTTTGTAGTAATAAACCTACTGCGGTCATAGACACCAATGGAAAGGCAGAAACACTTTCCCAAGGAAGTTTTCCCTTGTTTCCTATAGTTTGTAGTCTGCTAACTAGGTCACTTGGTCTACTCGAGCTCTCCAGAGACTTGCTGAAGTGCACGCTTACAAAAGACAGCATAGCCATCTCGCTGCAAAAAGATGGCAGTTCTGAACAAAAATATTGTTCTTTCTTGATCCCTGGTTTTATTTTTAGCAAGCTACATGATGCCCACCAGTTCTCTTTGTAGAAACCTGTGTTACTTTTAATAAATGCCAGAAGTCTGGTGTAGAAAACTGGAAATTAAGATATTCACAAGTTTGCAACTGTTTGTGATTGGAATGTGGGTTGTTGCTTTCAGTCAGAGTCTGGATATTTAGTTAAGGATGATTCTGATTAAAATGCTTATTGTTTTGCTTTCCCTTTTATATGGGAAAATGCAGACCCTGTTATGTAAATGTTCTCCATGGCTACTTTAATACAAATACATAGTTTTTCCTTCTTTGTAATTCTGCACCACTAATTATAAATGGCTGGGTCACCAGTGTCTGATTCTACCTGCAGTTAAGAATTTATCTGCTTTATTCTGGAACTTCCTCTTTTTCCCCAAGGTTTAAACTGGCCTTGGCTTTATCAGATTAGATGGAAAAAGAAAACTTAGACTCATTACATAGGTCTAAGTTGAGGTCCAGGGGCTATAATTTGACTGCATTCTCTCATTCATTTTTTACCCCACAAACAGTGATGCATTTTTGCCAACAGGCAAATTTAATTCCTTGGCAGTCCACAAAGTTTCTTTCCTCCCACTACCGGCTGTTCAAAAAGTAACCTGTTATTAATGTTCATGCTATTAAAGATGTTCATGTTATATGGTCCTTCACTGTGTTCTTTATTTTCCAGGATCTCTAAGGACCAGTATTGTCTAACTTGGGATCCATTGCTTGAAATAGCCATTATTTCCAGAGCTGCAAAAGAGGAAGAGTGCTGTGCCCAGTGGTTAGGGTTTATAGGGTTGGTACTTTGCTGTCCTTGCAAATGTTTGAAAGTTCCTTTTGTGCATATCTTGCTATTTAAATCTATCTATTATTCTTAAAAACACATATTTTTTTTTCTTATGCTAATTAAAAGCATATTATATGGTTTTAGACCAAGGCAACTGATGCAAGGTTTTTGAAATAGAATATTTTAGAAATTATTTTCAGCTGTTTTAGGAAAGAAAATGGGCAGAAATAAACTATTCTTTTTTTGTTTGTTTGTTTTTCTCCCATCTCATGATTTTGACTATAGATACTTTAGAGGCTTTTTAAAGAAAAAGATCTAGTTCTGTCTTGTTTCAAAAGATTAGTCTGTTGTAATTGCTAGGCAGACATTTGTACAGTAAAGGTGTTAAACCATGAGAAAATCATGAGATTCTGGGAAGGAATTTGTCTTGTTCTACATCTTCTAGAAAGCAAACACAATAGTAAAGGTTGTTTCATGCCTCTTTGTTTTTGTGGTCATTAATTTAACCTAATTCTTTATTTTCTTTTGTTACCTTGAAAATGGATTTTGATGAACCACCAAATTTTGTAGCATTGGCAATAGATTGCAGGTAGATTGTTAAGTAGAAATGCATAATGATTTCTTTGCTTTTTGGCTTATTTTGATTGTTGGATTTCAGTGATGCCAGATTCCAGAGTTTAGAGTTCTTGTCATCCCTTAGCCTTTGGTGAATTTGAATTTATACTTAAACTGTGCTGTATATATTGTTTCAAATTAACTTCTGGTACACACATTTTTCTAGGCCATCCATTTGAGTCTCTTCAGGCTTTTCTGAAGGTTCAGCCCTGAGTGAAGTGACCGTGACAAAATCTATCCTCTGGGATTGGGGGTGGGAAGGAGTTGGACTCCTTGTGCAATCAATGAAAGAGAATTCGGTGAGAGGTTCTGATTTCTCTCCAAAGAGTTCGTTACATTTCCTAGTAAAGGCCAGATACTTGTTACTAAAAACTGTTAATTGGATTGAATATGCTTCCAAACAATCATGGGGGTAGTAACAAAGAGCTGTTGGAGAGGATGGACAATGCCTTGTTCTGAGCTTCAGGATAAATGACAGTCCCGTGCTTGTTATGAACTGATGGGGTGTTTCTCCACTGTTAAGGTTACAACTACTTTCCCATTGTATTTTGTTTCATCAGGTTATTTGTTTTGTTGTATGAGAAAACTTGGATTCAAAAATTTCTTTTGTCAGTTAACTTTATTTTTAACAAAGCTTTTTTTGTGTGTTTCCACTGCTAATTAAAGTCCATCAGTGGCTATATGATTTAATGGCCTTAATAGGAATCTGTGAGCACAAACAAAACAGAGTGCTATAAATCACAGCATGTTCAGAGAAATGTAATTCCTTTCTGTGGAGAGGTAAAGAGCAAAATTACTGAGCTGTATTATATTGCATACCCTGGAGGTCATCTGAAGAGCTGGGATTTCAGAGTTACTCACTTTTGTAGAATAATGTCACATAAACAGAGTAAAGTACAAGTATCAGTGACTTCTTTGTTTCTTTTGTGTGGCCATAAGCAGTGCTGCTGTTGTTGAAGAGTTTTAGCAGTGCTTCCACATACTCATAGCTGCACAGACAGTAATTTAGCTTAGCACATTTGGTGGCAAATATTGTTGTAAAATAATTGAAGATTGTTTTTCAAATGTCCACCTCTCTGTGATTCTGGTAACCAAGGTAATTTGCCCATGATATTATATGGAGATACCTTACTTCTGTTGGGGTAACGTCATTTTATTTCATTTTCAAGTGAAAATTGGCAACTGTGCAGAAATTTTTGTGTGAAGATGAGGAGAACTGCTGTGCAATTGCTGGGGTGTGTGGAATATTGTTCTAGCATCTGTTTTCCAACATACTATATTTTAGTGTATGGACTATAAAATCAGTCTTTTTCTCCTTTAGCTAGCAAGACAAGTTTTAATTCAAAAAAAGAAATATAGCAAACATTCACAGACATATGCCAGTAAAGACTGCAGTTGAATAGGTGTGATTTCCCATTTTTCTCCCTTGACCTTGTTAAGTAGAAAATCTAGGATGTCCTCTCAGACTAATTGTGCTGCTGAAGTGTATGCATTTTACTGAGTTGAGGGATACCTTTTGATGTACATAGAGATTTAATTATCAATATATCTCTTGACAGCATTTCAGAAATGGTAGAGAAGAGAACAAGCGGGCTACATTTTAAGCTATCATTGACATCTTCAAACTCCATAGGATGTTGACAATGCATAATGTTATGTAAAATACCATGGTGGAATATTGAGAGCTACTGTCAAGACTCAGAATTAAAACAAAAAGGAAAATTGCAGAAGGAAGGAAATAAGCTGTGGATGGCAGGTTATTTCTTCTTGAAATAATGTGTCAAGAAATATGTATTTTATTGCTGCTCTTTGCATCCTTCTGCTATCTTATCTGCAGAACTACCTACCTACTCCTGTGTTAGCCCTTCCCAAAGGGAAACCAGTGATGAATTGGTGCAAAGATGAATTGCCAAAGCTGGTAAGCTCCTAAGCTATGTTAGTCCATGTGCTGTTTCCTGCTCTGCAGTAGGATTTATGGGAAAGGAAGTCAGTTAGTTGCTCTAATGGGAAGCATGCAGAGTCCCAGTGTGGGGTGGATGCAACCAAACCTCTAAAGAGCGCAGCAGTTCTGGCTGTTGGCTGGGATCAGCTCTGAAGAGCAGGAGGTTCACAGGAGGTGAGCAGAGTTTCCTTTAATGAAAAACCAAGCAGCATTTCGAGTAGATAGCAAGTTCTTAACTTGGGTTTATATTTGTTGTAAGAAGTGAAACTTTATATTAATGACATTACAAATTTGTATTTGGAATAGTTGGAGCGGGGGGCCGGTGTGGGTGTGGAGGAAGAAACAAGCCTGAAAAACAACTACAAAATAAACTAGGACATTTCTAGTTACACATGCAAAACCAGAAGGTAAGATTTGAAAACAAAAGAACTACATTTGCACTCACTTAAGTGCTCTTACCTTTATATATACCTCCTGGTATAATGCCACATGTAGGTCCTTGAAACAAAGTGCAATAAACCTTCTGCCGCGTTCCTTTTGTTCCAGTAATGTTGCAAACCATTTAGGATTAACATTTGTAATCTGGTGCTACTTCCTGGACTGAAGTGTCACTGTGTAAAGTGCTTGTGTGTGTTTGCTGTCATTCCTCATTACTCACGTGCAAGCAGCCGTCGGCAGTGATGGCATGTGGCTTTGCCTTGCTCATACTGCCTTGGTGTGGATATGAAGGTCCTCTGCCTCAGCTGCAAATATTTGAGTTTTAGGCCACAAAAAGATAACCCTTCCCCCGAAATGCTTTGATATGGTAATAATCAAAATATGGTGTGATTCCAAAAGAGGTATACAAACTTTCTTGTTCTTGGCATAAAAATATTTCTCTCTGGAAACACCTTCTGTGTCAAATGATGGATATGTTCCTGTGATTTATGTAAGTGATTGTCAGGAGGTTTTGTGGCTCATCCAATTTTAGCAGTCAAGTACTCTTTCCTTGTCACTTATGACATACTTGATGAATTTTCATGATTAGCTAATGTGCTTCATAATTGTCAAAACTTTGCAATGGTATTCCTTGGAAATACTGAGAAGGGGGAAGTCAGTTCTTCCTCCCACTTTTTCTGCATAGCCATACTTGTTTTCCTCAGTTCTCTTTTATTTACCCTGTCCAGTAGCCTTTTGGAAACCTCTGTTACCTGTAGTTAACTCTTTCTCAGATTCATGATTTGTTTGTCTGTTCTTTAGCAAACAACTGTGTTATTTTTGGCTTGGGCACAGGGATACCTCAGTACAGCAACACATTATTTGTATTTAACAGGATTATTTTGCTACTGAGAATGTGACACTGATATTTTCCATCTTGTATTTTATCACTAGTGTTTTCTAGGGAAATACTGTGGGTCTTTTTTCCCTACACATAACCTTTTCAGATGCCTTTGGTATCTCTTATGAGTCAGTGTGCACCTTGTTGCCTTGCTGTCCCCATCATTAGTTCAGACACTGCAGCAACCTGTCAAGTGCATCCTTCCTGTCACCAGAGAGATGGAGTTGTTTATGGTGTCTTTTATAAATGTTTAAGTCTGTGATTCTGTGATTTCTGGCTTGGTGACAGGTGAGGCCCCTAATGGCCAACCTCTGTGCCACTGGGGAAGGACTCCACCATTACAGGCAGCAAGGCCAGCACCTCCCTGCTGCTCTCACTGCCCCTGTCACTTATCTGTCTAACATGGCTGGCAGTAATTACAGTGCGGGGAACTGGGAAGCAAGGGAAAACGCAGAGGAGCCTTGTGGTCCTGCTTTGGGTCTCCTGCACTCTGGGAAAAGGCAGAGAGGGCACTGCAGGGTTTGGCTGGCCATTCCAGGGTCGGCTCTGGACCATGGACATGCCTATGCTTGATGGGCAGCTGTGGTTTCACCCTTCTGGACAGAGCTGGGTCCCTGCTGGTACAGGCAGTGTGAGGAGTGCTCCTGGCTGTGCTCTGAGGAGCCTATTCTGTGTGCCTGTTCTTTAAGCTTACAAGCTCCCTTACTCTTGGAGAATGCAGGATTAGTCCCTAGAAGGCAGAGGGGTCAGGGTACCTGCTGTGTCTGTGGGGCTGGCTGGGGTGCTCCTCACATCCCTCCCCAACACTGGGGGTGTGGAGTCAGGCTCAGTTGGCTGCTGTGCATGTAGCTTGTATTTGGCTGTCACCCAGAGCTCCTGAGGGCAGGTGTTCAGAGATCCCTGTCTGATGTACAATATCTTTGAGGGGAGAATATGTGCACTGCACCTTGCAAGGCTCTGAGGTTGTATTTTATCAGTTGTTTGCTCTCCTACCTTCCATTTCAAACATTTCTGTGAACTTGAATCCTCCCATTAATTTGCCAGAAGGAAACACAAGTGCACTATTCTTGAATCTTGTTATTGACTCCTTGCTGCAGCAGGAGTTTATCTCTGGAGGCAGGGGCTCTGGGTGCCCAGAAGAGGATGCCATACTGCACCAACAGCACAGCATCCATCAGGAGTGCTGTGGAAGTGAGGCCAAGCAGTCAATGCTGTTGGCATCACATGTTTGACCTGGGCCCTGCTCTATGCTAGGGACACCAGGAAGCTACCAACGGTAGCAATTGGTGTAGCATTGCTTGTTGCAAAAATAGTGTAATGGAGACTTTTTTATTTTCTTTTCCGTGGTAAAGTTTTGAATTGAATCCTTTGTCCTTGAAAAGTCCCCACAAAAATTAAATCTCTCTGAGAAACTGGTGGATATGCTTTCTGAATTGCTTACATAAATAACTAGAAAACTCATTTTCTTGTCTCTTGAAAGTATTGAAGCCCAGTATATCTGATGGGGTGCAGTGTTCCAGGCTTGCCCCCTGGGTCATGCAGAGGCCGGTATGTAATTACGCCAGTCTGTTCCTAGAAAAGTTGCAATGGTGAGACCTTTTAAAATCTATAGTGAATGTAAGAAAATATTCTACTGGATTCTCTTGCTTCTCTCTCCCCACAATGTTTAGCCTGCTTCTCTGTCTTCTTCACCAAAACCCACTTGATTTTGTCTGAAATCTAGACTCATCACTCCTCATGAATCCTGTGGTGAAGTTGATTTGTGGAAAAGGGGCATTAGAATGTTTTTAAAACTTTAGAAATGGATAGGCAGAATGAAATTTGAAAATAAGTGTTCATAGTGGAAGTTCCCCAGCTGCTACTAGGTGATGGCTATTCAAAGGCTTTGACATTTTTACTGTTGGTTTAAGTGGGGGGTGAATCTATGCTAGAGTTTGCTCCTTCTGACCATCCAACCCATATGACATTATAGGAAGACATAATGTAAAAGCAGAGCGGAGTGGGGAGTTTTTTAAAGCAAGTAGCAGTGAACAATAACTGAAAGCTTTCTAAAATCCTGTGAACTGAACTTTGGTTTTGATGCATCTTGCTGCAGATGCCATTTTAAAACTGTCATTTCAGCAAAGGAGGGAGCCCCCTCTCTAGGTCAGTTCAGCATCAGAGGTTTGAGAAGAACTTGGAATGAAAATGTAAAAATTAATATTGAAGAGGTTCTCTGATTTTTCTATTTAGAAGGTTGGCTGCATTAACAAAGTGTTCTGATGGCTCTGTAGCAATCAGTAGATACCCAGTGACAATTATACCCATCCCTGCTCCTGAGTCCCCCTCAAGGCTGGGGGGGTGAGGACAGGCTGCCTGACACAGGAATCATCATCTTGGCACTTGAGCAGATCACTTGCTAGAGTGAGACTTCAGAGGGAGCTTTCTGGTTGCCTCTGCATTCCTGGAAAATTCCTGAAAAGGCTACTCCAGCAACTGATCACAGAGCTGCTATAAAGCAAATTCCTGGATGACACCACGGTGTCAGATTCCAGTCTGTGCTTGCCCTTTCTGCCCCTGCACGAAGGTGTCCGGGGCTGTGCCTGTGCGGGCGCGCTGAGCTCCATCTGCAGCCGGTCTGTCCTGGCCAGGGGCAGTGGGTGACCGTGGCTGTCATGTGGTTTGTTGGTAGCACAGAGCTGACAGCAATATTGATGAGTGGTGGTTGTGTTGTTCTGGAATAGCTGACTGGTAATACTTGTGGCTGCATTAAACCCTACAGCCTGAATACTCTCCATCCTGCATTTCCACCTGCTTTAGATGTCTTTCTAGCAGCAATTTCCAGTGTCTTAGTGTGTGTGTGTGTGTACATGTGTGCATGTGCACAGATTAATCTTCAAAGTGGTCATTTCCAGTGGAGTCTTAATCTCCAGTTTCCTTTGTAAGGAGCTGCCTATCTGGAGAGTAGATTTGAGCCTTTATACCTGTGGGTCACATGCACGGCAGTCAGCCAGCATGGATTTTCCTAGTTCTGCTGCACAAGAGACCTAAATCTTTTTACCTGACTGGGTTTTCCTTCTCAGCAGTGACACATCTGTGATCCTTCTCTGCTCAAGCCCAGATATCTCTTGAACGGACATTACTCAATTTGTCTGTGTAGCTTATGCTTTTTTTCTGCCAGTACCTTTCTGTGGCTTGGACCTTACATTTCCTCAAGGACTGAGCTGAGATCAGCAGTTCTGCCTTTATTTATTGTCCTCCCTCCAGCAAAGCAGCATGGATGGTGTTTAATCTACAGTGGTTCCTCCACTTGGCTGCCCCTGTCCTTCTCACATTCCTTTCTGAGTCTGATCTTGTATTACATGAATAGCAGCATATATTAAAATATCTAAGTGTTTTATGCTGGCAAACACTGCGTTATGGACTGTGACCACACAGGAAGTTGGAAGTTCCCTGGATGTTCATGTTGGTGAAGTTGCCCTTGGAGCATGGCTTCTCCAGTTGCAACCATCACAGCAGCAGCTGATAGAGCTCTCATGCAAAATTTCATGAAGATGATAGTATTACAAAGAGTAGGGGTGTTGCAGAATATTCTTTTTCTCAATTACATGATACAAAGTGAGATTAAGGCTAAGTGAAATCTCTGGCCAGTACAAGAAGAATGTTGCTCACAAAAGAGTCACTGACCAGCTTTTAAAAGACCAGGCTTCGTTGCTGGATAATCTGGATAAGCAAAGCCAGTTAGTGCTTATGAAAGAAAGCAATTAGATTTTTGCAATTTAGATGAAAACTATTTGATTTTTCTAATGCTTACAAATTCAGCTTCCTAAATGGTATTAATCAACATGGCACAGGAGAATCAGTCGATTTTTACAGTAACTAGAGCAGCTGTGCTCTGGGCTATGGCCCCAGCCTCTCCAGTTAAGGGATATTGTACGAGATACGATATGAAGAAAGCTAAGAGCAGTGCTGTGCTCTTCTGGGTGAGAGTGTTTTGTTCTTTGTTGGGAGCTGAGATTGAAAGGATGAGGTAACTTCTTCTGAGAATACTTCTAAACAGTATCAGTTTTATTGATCATTATAGCTCCTCTTCCTTCACCTTCTGTTGAGTGTCTTGTTTTACCTGTGTGAGGCTGCAGAGGGCTGATGTGAAAGCTCTGAAGAACACAACTCAGTGTCCATATTTTGAACAATTGTTGGCTTCAGAAAGGAATACTTGTCTCTCTGTTTATTGTTCAGCTATCTTGAAGGGATCTCTTGTAATTCTCTTCCACTAAACCTTTTTTTTTTTTTTTCCCTGCCTATGTTGATCCTGTCTCTTGCCTTCAGAAGTTTTGAATTCTGTCCTGCCTTGTGATTTTCAATGTCTCTGTCTTTGGACTCTCACTTGCAAACTCCTGGCAAACCGGATGGTGTCACCTGGATTCGGCCTGGGGCCCTTGCATATGAAAGGATCCTTGCTGGGTCCCTTGCTGGGTGGTGTCAATGTGCATTAGGACTTCTCCAGGTGGAGAAGCCAGGAAAGGAGAGGCAAATCAGCATCCCCTTGTGAAGTCAAAGCACTTATATTAAAATGTGAATGGTTTCATCCAGGTGTGAAATGGCCTTTAGAAGTACTGGCATGGAAGGAGGTGGTGGGGCTTGGTTTCATGTACCACTGTCAGCTTGTGCCTTCTTGAAATCTCTCTTAGATCTTGTTTTTCGTGAAGACAGTTGAAATGTTGACAGTTGTTAACACCCATAAGTTTAATAAATGTCTATTTAAATCACCAAGGTGACATACGTTTCGAAGAACATGCACTAGAGAAAAATCTTCATAATGGTAAAAGACATCTTGGGCCTCTCTGCTAATGGTTATTCAGTAGTTAAGTTCATATTCAGCAGGTGCTGAAATGCTGAATTTCAGGCTGGGAGCCACAGCCCCTGGGTGATGAAGGTGCTCTGTGCTGCTGCATTGACTGCAGAGGGCTTGAGCTGGCTGAGGGATCTCCGACCCATGGCAGGGTCACTGGGGGTGGTGCAGCAGAGCTGGATGGCTCGGGCAGTGTGTGTCCATCCTGTCACAAGGTAGTGATTGCCTGTAAAGAAAGGTGCAAGAGGTGATGTCCAGAGTGACAGCTCACATTCAGGAAGTCCTCAGCAATTAAGCACTTTCTTTTTAATGAAAGTTTGCTTTTGCACAGTGGATGATTTATGACAGGGTTTTGAAATGGATTGCTTTGACTATGCCTACACACTTTGAACACTCGAAATAAAATCAGAAACCTTTGAAACAAACTTGTAAATATTCAGAATAGAATGCTTTCTGGAGGATG
The DNA here is from genome assembly GCA_030060385.1 of Muscicapa striata striata. Classification (NCBI taxonomy): domain Eukaryota; kingdom Metazoa; phylum Chordata; class Aves; order Passeriformes; family Muscicapidae; genus Muscicapa; species Muscicapa striata. The sequence continues at coordinate 6,891,807 of JAREIS010000046.1, forward strand.
TGTAATGTAGTTATCACCAGTCAGTTACAGGAAGATATTTACACAATGTAGACATTGTTACTTAAACTCCTAGTAATACAATTATTCCATGAGTTACCAAATCCTGAAATAACCTCAAGCCCCTGAGATCTGAGGTAGTTAATGCCAGAGGGAATATGTTGTATTTTAAACAAAGCAAGCTATTTTAAACAAGGATTAGTTACTTGTCTTTTGTCTAATGATTTGCAGTTGCATATTTGAAAAGAAGATTCACATTTTCTGTCTGCTCAGATAACAGTGAACCTTTTCTTACTGGATTTTGGAACCATAGTGGTTCCTAATGAAACACAGATAAGGAAAAGCTCTCCCCTCCCCCCAGGTAATTTGAAGTCCTCAGCCCATTTGTCACAGAGATATGTCACCCTGAAACAAATTTGGTATGCAGAAGAGCACTCAGCCACTGCTCTCTGGAGTAGAAAACCAGCATTGGTCATCTCACTGGTGATAGCAAGTCATCAGGACTGTCCACACAAACCAGATTTACATGTATAAAACAGATTACTGGGTTGGAGGATGTGTGCCCTGCGAAGGTGGGTTCTCAGGATGTATTTATTTTTGTTTTGAACAGATGGGGAAGGTGGATAGTTATTGGTATAGGAGAGCAGGTAGATATTACTGTAACTGCCAGTGAGTGTTTATTTTTAGCCTTGGGAAATATTTCCCAGGTGTTTTGTGCCAAGCCAGGGGTCCATAGCTGGGGAGCCTGAGCAGGTTTTTCTGTTCATAGCATTAATACCCCTGCACTATTAGTGAGTGTGACATCCACAGACATCCACGTGGGTTCCCCCTGTGGTTTTAATAATCAAGCATTTAGGTGCTTAAATCCTTGCTCGTGGCCCTGGGAGAATTTGGGCACATAGTCGCTGACCTGCTTTGGCCCCAGGATGGTTGTGTGACCCCCAAATGATTTTTGAAGCTGTTTGACTGTATCTATACCTGCTGCAGAATTGGGCCTTCCAGACTTGCCTCCTTCACTTTGGCTATGCAGAGGCATGTGATTGGGTCAGAAAACAGGCTGGAAATAAGAGCCAGGTAATTTTCTTAGTTCCCCTTTGACTTGATTCCTCTAATTCTGTGGTGGTTGTTTTTGAAATTTTTTAAGCCATGCAGCAGCAGTGAGGGTATTAAATATGTTACAAAAGTTTGTGGCTGAGCTAATTTCAGGCTTGTATTTAATTATACATGCTCTATATTGGGTAATGACAAAATGGTATCCTTCATGAGAGTCCTTCCATTGTTTTGTCCTCTAGCCCAAATTAATAATTGATGTGAAAGGAGGGGCAAGAGTAAGACAGGGCTTATTTCATACAAGAGTCATCATCTTAAATATTCTCATTGTAGACTGTAATTTTCTTTTACCTTGAACATCGTCTAAGTAAGTTTATATCAAGCATTGGTTATATTTTATTGAAATATTTACATGGTTCATACTTTTGATTTGTTAAATAGCGCATTTGTAGTCACACCCACTCAGGAAAACTCTGCCAGCCAGCCATAATTTTACTTGATATTAAATTGTATGTGATGGCTTTGCAAACAAGCAGCTTGTATAGGGTTGTGTTCTCTCTGTTTCTTTTGAGTCTCTTCCCAGAACTACAGTTTAAGTGTATTTCTGGTTCTACCTGAAATTTTGACTTTGTGGCATTTGTTTTCAAAAGGCTTCTGGTGAGGAAAGGGTCCATTTGCTACCAGACAACCTGAAACTAAAGAATTAATATTAAAGCTCTGTTTCCCTGTAAACTTAGGTATCTTTGGGTATTTGGACACATTTTTATCAGTCAGTTCTGACAAGAGATTCAAAACTTCCTAGTAGCCTAGAAGTTAGTTTCAGTAATTAAAATTTTTATGTAAATAACTAAACTGATTTTTTTTTTAAATTTCACTTTTAAGGGGAAACAATCTGATAAGCAGAGTATAAGCAAATGCCCAGGTGGAAGACAGCTATTTTCTTGCATTCATGTTGGGAATTGAGAACAAAATCCAAATGCCTCCAATGTCAGGTATTAGAACATGTATGTGCAAAGTACTGTTCAAGGAGACAAACCAAATCAAAACTGGAAACTGTTGCATTGCCAATTAATTCTTCCTTTGATTCTTTGCTGTAGACTGAGACATTACTGAATTAAGATTTTGGAGATAAGTATTTCTTTGGCAAGTTTAGCAAAATTAATTTTTAACTCACAGCAGACACATTCGTATTATACAAATTTCTCTTTATTCTTATTCCTTGCTGTGGTCTGTGCCTGTCTTTTTGAGCAGAGTGATTTTTGTTTTGGGGTTATTTTTATTTGCAGTTAGTGCAGCTACTGCAGCTGTGTAATACTCAGTTTTGCACTGAGCCAGAATCTGTTGTCAGTTAGGAGATGCTTCACACTTGGTGGTGATGATTTCCTTTCTACCAGCATAAACTACCAGCATAAAAGTGCACAATTGCCATATTTTCTGTGCAATTGGAAGCTTTTTCTAGGCTAAACTACTCATGGGCAGAGGTTATATTTTATCCGGAGCATGTCTGGAGCTGTGGGCTTGTGAAACACACTCACTTTCTTTAAGATGTGTAGGACTAAACCATGACAGAAGCACAGTCCTGTAAGAATTAACAGGTCTTTTCATAAAGTGTTTCTTGTTTTAGTCTTGAAATTTAAAGCCTTTTGGTGAAAGGAATCTTTCCTGCCTCCTCCACATTGCTCTGGTCACTGTCTTTTATTTTTTGTTTGCTTACCTTAGTAACTACAATAATTACAATATACTGTCCTGTCCTTAATCCAGTTTTTCCTTCTTTCTGTGAAATACTTCTGCCTCTTGTAATGAAACACGGTCTTTTTATTTTTATTTTTTTTAAAGATGAGATAGAAATTCTGATTTCAAGGCTTAGAGCATCTGCCTGTACGAGGGACTGGGTGCTGTATTGCCTGATTTTCCAGGGCCCAGCATTTTATATGAGAGCAATTAAGTACTTCACCAATTTCTGCCTTTGGGATTCCTGGCTACCTGTACTGTTTTGCCTGTTGTGTTGCAATACTCAGCACACAGTTATAATCCCTGATTTGAGAGGTAATAATTATTGAGCAGATGCAGCATACAATGATAGTGAGGCTTTTAAGCGGCTTACTGATAGAGCAGTTTAAAGAATGTTTACCAGCTATAGTAACATTACTTCGGGTTGCCTGTCTTAATTCATTTCAGATTAATCTGTCTTATAGTCAGAAGGAAAATGAAGTGAGTCAGTAACTTAAAGAGTTATGTAAAATCTGTACCGTGCTAAATAATTGTGCAGTTTTATGTATGCTGCCGAAATTGGAATGTCAATTTGACACAAATGCGCCAAAACAGAATGCTAGATGATCTTACTTCTTCCTCAAATAAAAGCCTTGAAACTTCCCTTTATGTACTGCTTGGGAGTTTACCAATCTTGTCTTCTTTCACAGGATGTCTTAGGCATACTTGTTTTTCCGTATGGCAGTTAGCTAAATCTGTCCATGTTTGTGTGTGGGAGTGTGGGGGTGTATTTCAGAGAATGATGGTCAGAGGTGTATGTGAATATGCACACAAACAGTATGCCCCATTCCCAGCCACTCATGTTGAACAAATAACCAGCTGAATCAGATAAGGATATGACAAATCAGAAACATATAATTGTATCAAGAGCAAACAGACTAAAAGTGACTAAATATTTTGGCAGGGGGCCCCACTGAGGAAACTAGATTAACTGTTTCAGTTATATTATGTGGTAAGGAAGAGAGGGGCTAAATTCTCCCCTCCTCCAAAATGCTTAAGCACAAAATATGGTTCTCTTTGACTGTTTAGAGCTGTTGAAAAATTGGCAAAAGGCAAGTTTGGAGTATGCTAGTGCCAGCTATTAAAACTGGATGTGGATCCCATGGCTAAATCCATTTGCTTATTAAACTTTCTGTAGTTTGTGGCTCTTAGTTAGTTTTTCCTATTTATTTTAGAAAAGAGCCAGTGGGAAAGGTCTGGGCTCCCCACCCTAAACAAAATAAAACGTGATTTCATCATGTTTTGGCCTTATCTCTGTTGTTCTTTATTTCATTGCAGGCATTCAAATCTGCTGTGATTGTTGGTTCTGCTCTTTCACTGCATCCAACTCAAGCTTTGCAAACGTAGCTTAGGGCTTATTCCAGTGTATATTTTTGGCGTATTCCAATGTATGTTTTCAGCTTCTCTGTGTCAGCTGCTCTGTATCAAGGTTCATCCTATTTCCTTAGTTGCTTAGTTCCTGTTAAACTTCAAGCTCTGAAAGTTACTTAGACAAGAATCTCCCTTTTTTACATTTTGCATTTTTTTCTCCCTTTGTGGTTAGTTTAAGTTGCTAGGAACAGTGAACACAAACTGAGTTCAAGAGCATGGTAGTCTTTTGCATCCATTACAAACATTTTGTGTCCATCACCTCACTGCTCATTCTGGAAAAATGTTTGTGCCTGATTGTTGCATGCAAGACAAGTTACTTGATTACTTGGTTACTTCAGTGTGCACAGTATTGTGTTGCACATAATTATGCCCTCTTTTTCATACCACTGGTTTCTTTGATTCTCTTCTGGGAGAGTGTGCATTTGAAGTGTATATATCTATTAGTTTTCTTTGCTGCCATTTAGGTTAAGCTAAAAGACAAGCTTCGGTGCAGTGTATATAACCTGGTATGTTTTGTAGTATCATCAACAAAGACTGCATGACCACTTTTTCATTTATCTATTTATCAGTGACAGTTCATGAGAAAATTCCTTTACCTCGAAGGCTAAACGTGTGATTTCATTCTGTGTGCCTTGGGACAGCTATTCTTGTGTGGTAATTGGATACTGGTAACTGGATGTGGTAACAGACACTATTTCAATCTTGAGAGCTGAATTATTTTGGTAAATGAAGCTTATAATTGTTCTACTCCATTTTCTCATGTGTACCTTACTGCCTTGACCTGAGTTTGTAAATGAGACAAACGGCATGAAATGTGTTGTATCTCAGTCTCTAGGTAAGAGTCCTGCCTCCACCGAGCCAGAGCTTGGAGCTGCTTGGTGTGGCAGTGTAGCAAACATGTGGAAGGCCCAGCCATCAGGTTTAGGGGTACTCAGAGAGTTGGAATGGGGAGAAGGAGCTGTCTGATTTTGATACCTGTCTGATAGAGGAGGTGAGAGAGCATGAAGAAACCTGCTCCTTTGGGAATCCTGGCTCATTGCAAATGGCAGTTTCAGCATGAACCTGCCTCAAGACCTGGCTCTGCCCCCTCCCTTGGTTTCTGACAAAACTTGTGAAGGGCACACAGCTCCTTCATATGTGACCTTGACCCCTGCAAAGATCTTTGCAGAATGAATGCTGATTTTTGCCAAAGCTGGATGTTTGCTTGCAAAAGTGTTGAATAACATGTGCCACCTGGAAAAAAGGGGATAGTTTTTTCTCTCGTGTGCTTGTGAACACAAATAACATGTATTACAATAATAATATATCACCCAGAAAGCAACACTTCAGTGCTTCTCTGTATATGCTAGATGTGAGTTAAAGTGAAGCAACAAAGATTGGGGGAGCATCCTGTGGGGAGGAAAATACAGTGCTTTCTGCTTTTTCACAGGAGAATCAAGATTTACATTTGAAAACATTTGGTTCATCAGCTTTTGTGTCTTGTTTTTGCCTTTGAAAAAGTAGGTGAAATAGGATAGGTTGGCTGTGGAAAAGCAGAGCTACAGAAACGGAGCACAGCCAGCATTTGTTTCTGGCTTGTTAGAAGAGACCGTTCAGATGTCTAGTAAGAATGCCAAGACTCACTCTCAGCAAAGTTTAAGATTTTCAAACTTTCTTACAAAACATAACACTGATTTGGCACCTTATGAGGGAAAATTCACTTTAATGAAGTGCTGGTACTGTTTCCTGCATAACTTTGTAACTTCTGTAAAAGCCTTCTCAGTCTGAAGGCTTGACCTGTCCTGAACCTGTGGACCTTGGGAGACCTAATGAGAATGGATGCACATGGGATGTTTGAAGGTGGATAGGGAGTGTGGGTATGATATTGGAACTGCTCAAAATTACAGGTTTTTTGTGTTTCTTGGGTTTTAGGTCACGAAACCACTATTAGTGCTAATAGGAATTTGTGTGGCTTAATCTTCATAAACAGCATTAAGATGCACCCCACAAAACTTAATGTGTTAATGTACATGAAAACTGGCTTTCAGCTAGCATATTTGAATGAGGCAAGATGGGGTTTTGGAGGTCATTATTACCACACATTAAAGTAAAATTTATGTTGCACAACTCAAAACTCCCAAACAGATGGAGCTGGAATTGCTCCCAGCATCTGGCTAAAACGGCAGAGCTTCCTCAGGAAGGGGAGAAGGGATGTGAGAATTCAAACCATCTCTCCACTCTTTTTAAGTAAACCCTAACCATGCAAAGTGAGGAAGCTGTGGCACAAAAAGCTTTCTTTGCTACCCAACACATCCTATTTTGTGTTTTCTCGGCCATTTAAAATGAACAGGATGGTCTCCAAGCCATGGCTGTTGGGGTGTGGGTTTGCAGGAAAGCCAGTGTGTGGTCTGCCCTTGTGGGAGCAGGAGACAGACCCTCCAGCCTTGCACTTGCTGTCTGCTGGCATCTCCTGCCTGCCAGAGGAGCAGTCCTGAAGTGTACAAAATGCAGGGCTTGAGGTCTTTATTGTATAGCAGGAAAGCAGTATCTTGGGCTGAGTTAGAGGTATGGAGAGGTAGGAGAGGAGTGTAGTTGCAGGAAGATGGCTTTGAGGCAAGGCACTTGCACAGGTGTCCTCCAGGCTTTTTTCCCTGGCTTGAAAGAGGTGCTGAGTACTATGGGATATGTAAGCTGCCACTAACCCAGGGAGCTGAGAGTTTCTGCCATGCTTGATACAGAAGGAGTCAGGCAGGACAGCAAGTCACCTTTCTGTGCAAACTTGCTTCTGTGCTGTGTCCCTTTTCATACACTTATATAGCTTTCATTTGATAACTGTGAAAATAAAAACACTGAGAAAACTAAGCCTGTGCATGTTTTTAACTTAGAAGTGAGATTACCTTAGCCTTTGCCACACATTATTTAAAATATTGCTCTTTATGTCTTGATATACATTTTAATGCCCTTACATTTCCCTGCTGGTAGACAGGATCCTGATGAGGAAAGGCCACAAACATTACCTACTAAACCAGGAATTTCTGTAGTCTGTAAACTACACCATAAATTTTAATCTGACCATTTAGATAGAAAAAGGCCTGCTACCCATAATTAGCACTGTGTTCGAAGCCTGCGCTGCTTGCATACTGTTTAAAGAATCTAAGAGAAATGAATTTCATATGTGAGGCTTTCTTTGTAAGCAAAGGGTAAACCAAAAGGAATTTCCTGGGATTGTTGCATGTATTAGATCTGAAGAGCTTTTGGGGTGGTGGTGTGTTTAAAATATTGTGAAAAGCAAACCTTAAGCACAGAAATTGAGGTCATTAGGATTTCTTTGTACTGAGAAATGCTTGCATATGGACCAAAGCAAGGAGTTTATCTGGCTACCTGCCACTGCCTCCTACCTCACTCTTCATAGAAAGCATTTGCTTCCAAACACAGCAGAATGGGAACTCATAGCTTAAAAGGGCCTTGTGGTTTAGATGCCTTTACAATCGCTATGCAGACAGGGGGAAAAATGTTTGATCGAGATCCTGTTGCGTAATTCAGGACTCATACAAGCAGAAAATGGGAAACTGAATTTTGTAAAAATCTTCTCCCAAAGGCTGGTGTTGTACTTCAGTCAGGAATGGTACTCTGTTCACAAGAGTGAAGGCTAGGGAAAAAGACTTCTGGGTTAATACAGATTTATTTTGTGATTTTTAGCTTTTGATAAAGTAATTTTCTCAGACAAGTAGAAGAGCCTGAACTAAGGCTGCGCTGCTCTTTATAACAAGATGCAGGACTTTAACAACAGAAATTATGGCTCTTTCTATTGCTCTTCCCACTTGTACAATTTTAATGGCATGGGAGGAATTGTGTGTACTAGTAGCCTTGGGCTTTTGATAATTCTGATCTTTGGTGTGCTATAAAATACATGTCCATGGGTTATAATTAGTGGAAGCCCCCCAATAATTAAATGACATCTGCTTTTCATCAGAATCGTGGCTTAGTTAACCCCAGAGCCATCGTTTTTCACTGGCTTTCCCCAGCCTCCCAGGATGCTCGGACATGACTGTTTTAGTTGCTTGCTGCAGCCTGTCATTGCCCAGGAAGATTAACGGAAATGGAGAGTCCTGGGTTGTCCGGTTTGGCAGTCAAGATGGGGAAAGTGCCATCTGCATAGCAGCTGCTGTTCCTCTGGCCTCGATTAATTTATCTCATATTGCATAATAGCCAACATTTTTTTTTCCTTTGTGCAATGTTTGACCTTCTGGGACCATCATTTTCTCCAGGCATATGTGGGTGGGGTTTTCCCCCATCTCTTCTATGACCAGCCTTATTTCAGGCCATGCTTTCAGGTCCTTTTGTAACATTCTGCCACCTTGATCTGGTTTTGCTTTACTGGGTGAATGTGGGCTCTTGGGGAGAGAAGACTCATGCAGCTCCTGTCTGTGTGTCAGTGTGTGTGCAGTCCCTAGTGTCCTGCTCCTCTTTACTCACCTTTATCCCCAGGAGCTTGTTAGACCTCAGCCTGCTTACGGATTAAGACAGAAGGTCTGCCTGAGGCTACTTCTGAGACACATACTAGGGAGAGAAGTAGAACACTTCTGTTGATGAATCTATCTTGGAAGTGCAAGTGGTGGGTCTTGTTGCTTTCAGGCAATCTTGCAAGTTATTTCATTGAAACTGCTACAAATTTCACGTAGCCCCAGTGGTTTTGCTCTTATCTGTTTTGTTCTCTAATCAAACAGAAAACCGCAAATCAGCTCATTTGGACACAATTGCAGCACAACATCTGTTTGAAAAGCAATGTTTGTGAATAGCTATGGTTATGAAATGGTTGCTCCGAAACAAAAACCAAACACAAAATGAAACTAAACTCCCCAGCTCCTACAGTTTTGTTCTGTGAATTTACTACATTTGGGGAAGAGGAAAAGGGAGTAAATACAGAAGAAAGGAATGCAGCTTGAAAGTAACCCAGTTCTTCAGTTGAAGTGTTTTTCTCATTATTGTTGTCTAGTTGTCTATAGCTTTGAGGATTGCATTCATATGGTCTACACCAAGTTCATTCATTCAAACTATTTCTAACCAGATACTTTCTTTACTTGGAAATGAAGTATATCTTGCTGCTTTCTTGCAGCCAGAAATGTGGCCATTTCACAAAGAGAATGTTTGATTGGAAATAAATTAAGATTGCTTTTGGTTTGGCCTTCTTTCCTCCAGATGTGAATGTGAGACTGTCTCACCCCCAACTCCTTTGCTTTTTTTCTTTCTCTGGGGGGAAATTACTTAAATTACTCAAATTTTTATTATATTATGACAGAGCATCATGCTTGGAACACTAGAAACAGAGGGGGCAGATAAAAGGTTAATTTTTTGTATTCTTCTATATTTGCTAAAGAATTCTCACCATCTTTACCAGAGTTGAAAACCTGTTCCAGCTCTAGAGCCCTCTGTCAGTCCTGATCTGTTGCATGAAAAAAAGAGTATATGGATAGATTTTACTTAGGTTTCCTAGGGGGTTTTGCATTCATAGGTTATAAGTATTTGTAGCTGGCTTTGAGATGTAAAAACACCATATTTTTACTTTGGATCAGAAGAAAGATACACATCCTGTCATTTTAAATGCACGAGGGAAATTACATTTAAGTAACATTTCCACACAGAAAAAAAATAATCCATTAGGTTGTTGATGGATTCTTCAAATGTCCTGAATACTTTTAGATGCTGCTGCTGACTTCAGTACCACACCAGTGCTGTTTATGTTTGGCAATTAATCTCCTTTGTACTTCACCTTTAGCTCTGGTTTTAAAGCTTTTTGGCTTGTTGGATAATTTCAGCAAATTGCCCTGTTCTCCTGTGAGACACACATGGACACGAAAGGAAGGTGGGCCCGTGTTTGGGAGAGCTTGGGCAGATGAAACTCCTTTGAGCAGCTGCTTTGGGGGATGCTCCTCCTGTGTGAGCCAGCACTGGGGTGTCCATCCAGGGAGCCTGTGGCAGGAGTGGGGCTTTGGGGGCCAGGGAATCCTCCGGAGAGAGGGTGGGAGGTACACAGTGAAAACTCTCTGTGATTTGATGTGAAATGTCCCTGTGATGAATCTCATTAGTGCAGGCTGACTGGGAGCCTCCTTTGTTAAGCCCTGGAAGGAAGCACATCACCAGTTTGCCTGCTTTTTCTTTCCCCAGAGATTTTTGGACAGAGTTATGCTATTCCAATCACCAAATGCAAGAGCCTCATAGCTCTCTCCCCCGAGAGAGGTGGAAGAGGAGGTCAGGATGTTTTCATCATTGGACAGGCTATTCCTTTTGGCATGAAAAAATATGATTTGGAAAGATTATTTTGTGCTCTGTGTGCTGCTGAACAAATGCAGGACAAAAACTGGGGCCAAGTCTCTCTTAGTCTTCCCTTGGTCCCAGCTGGTGGTGATCCCCGTTGGGCTGCTTGGAGGAAAAAGTGGATGGACTATGGGGAATTCCTGTGCCCCTCTGGCAGTCTTCAGGTGAGATGCCCTGGTGTCTTGACACTCACTGCCTGCCTCTTCTTTCAGCTGCTGCCTGACACCCCATAGAAATGACTGGGAGAAGCAGACAAGCCTCCTAGGATGCCAGCAGCAGTGTAGCAGGAGGAAAAAAAGCTACAATCCTGAGTGTCTTTCTCATCCCCCCAGCTGACAGCAAAGCAATGGGGAGTGGGTAGGATTAAACCTGCAGTGAAAACCGAAAATGCTCCCATCTGCAGCCTTCAGTTTAATTTTGGTATTTTAAATGAAACTTTTGCTCAGTGGTTTTGAGTCTAGACTTATTGATAGGAAAGCAAGGGAATAAAAATATCTTTCTGTGCAGGTTGTGTTTGCAAATGAAACACTTCCTCCACCACTTTTTCTTAAACTAAACAGATCCCTCCCACAAGAAAACTGGCAAATCTCAGAGCTGATCCCAACCCTGAGAAAAGTGTCAGAGCAAAATAAAGACTCCCAAAGCAAGTGAGAATATGAAAAAGGGAGGGAACCAGAAAACCTTTGACTTCCATATGAAGCTTCTTCCAGCTTGTTTGGAGGGCAGTAGATGCCAGCTTTCACTGCCAACCCAGTTTATTGTCTCTGCCCTGGAGATTATCACCTCCTCTTTCCATTTGATCAGCAAGGAAAATGGAGACAATTTCTCAAAGTGAATATAAAATACGATGCAATTGCCACTAAATTACTTTATCACAAGATTTTGTATTTGGAGATCAGGGAAGGATCATACCAAAGGAGAGAGGGATAAATGAATGATGCCAACAGGAACAAGTCAGAAATTAGGTGTGATTGCTGGGAGTTTGGGCTTTCCACACTAGCAACCAATGCCTCTGTTCTGCTGGGAGAACAAGTAAGTTTTGGACCTATCTCAGATGCTGGTTAGTCATGTTTTCCAGCAGCAGAGGAAAATTTTCCCAGTCTGCTCCCATGACTATATGCAACTGTGTGGACAGTTTTCCATCCTGGAAAACTTGAAATCAGAGTGCAGGGTGTGTTTATGAAGGGAGGAGTGGGGGAAGGTGGGTGAGAGAACTGACCACTCCATTATTTTGTAGGTAGCATTGACATGTGGGAAGGTAATGCCTCCTTCTGACAACAGAGCTAGGAGGAAATAGCTTGTTTACAAAACGCTACACAAATACAAAACAAATACTGTGGATTTGATATAATGTAAATCAGAAGGCTTAAATATGTTTTAGATGGGAAAACAGTTGAACTTCATTATTTCTATTGGGCAGCAGTCAAAAAAACCCCAACCCTTCTTGAATTTTCAAAGAATAATTTAGCTTTTTGGAGTATTTGCAGGGATGGGGAAAATTTTGATTTTCAAGATGAAGAGATTTTCTTTGCCTGCTACTGGCACAGGCTTGCACTTAGTGTAGGTGCTTCTATTTTTTCTTGCTTTATGTATCTTCTGTCACATAGCATATTTCTAGACAACCCCTCTCTCTGGGCTCTGCACAAAAACATTTAATTGAAAATGAATGTAGAAACATCTGATGTTCAGTGGTGTTCAAATTTTGGATTCAGCTTGTCTGCTGAGCTCTGTGTTACGCCAGTGGAAAAATGCTGGCTGTGTTTCATCACATCTGACTGTTGACTAAGTTAGATGCATTTTAGCTGTTGCCAGATGTACAAGATACAGTAAAATGAGCATTTCCTGTAGCAAATTAAGACTTTTTGGCTTTGTGACGATATTGGCAGAAGCTGCTTGTTTGCACTGGGGATTTGGCCAGATTGTGCTGGTCAATACAGACAATAAACTGAGTTAGCAGAGATCTCCTGATCTAGCTGAATTCATCTTATTCTCCTAATTAGCTAATTTTGGGGGTTTCAGCCTTCCATTGTCATTCCTGACTATGATACCAGTCCTAGATACACCCACCATTAAGCAAAGCCAAATGCCTTGTGGCATTTCTTAGCCAGACTGAACCAGTGCAGACAAGCTTCTCTGGAAGGGGGGCATCTTGGATGAAATGGCTGAATGAGTATGTTTCCTGGGCCAAATCCTGATCTGTTGTGAACTGAGACACTGTGGAGTCAGGAACACAATGCATGACTCACCACATCATATGACTCAACATATCAAGGCCAGGTTGGATGGGGCACTGAGCAGCCTGGTCTAGTGGAAGATGTCCCTACCCATGGAAGGCGTTGGATCTTTAAGGTCCCTTACAACACAGACCGTTTAATGATTCAGTGTTTCTGAGACTTTGGCAAAGGAATATCTCATCACATGAAGGCTTGCTACTTTGTAGATAGACACCCGCAGAGAGGGACTGACAGGAGATCCATGACTGCCTCTTACTTAGCCCTGAAGTGCTTGAGGCTGAGGTGTTTACTGGATTGTATTTTAGGGTCATATATAATTCTTCATCGTGCTCATTGATTCCCAGGAGTGGGAACTGTGCACGTATCTGGGCTGTAGGGTGTTGTCTTGCAGCTGCTGCTGTTGTGCATTAGCAGTTTTGGAGTCTCAACAGGGAGCTGGGGTTTGTCTTTTCTGTCCCTGCAGTTGATTACTGAAGGCTTGCTGCCTGTCCTAAGCAGCAGAGTGGCTGTGGTGGATACAAGAAATAAACCAGGAAAATTGCCATGTTAACATGAGGTCACTGATGGATAGAGTAAGAAAGGATCACAGGGAGAGCAGAAGAGCTGGGTTAAGGCATTTCTGTCTCTTGTCCTCTAGATGACTTGGAATTTACTGCTTGAAAAGCTTTTAAGTGCTGTTAGGGCAGGCAAACTGAAAAAAAAAAAAAAAAAACCCCAACAAAAAAAAGCCCAGCTGTTTGTGTTAGAGGTCTGCTTATGGTTGAGTATCTGTATCAGAGGGGCCTTAGAAAAGCAATGACACTGTAAATACCTGACATTTGCTGAGCTTTAAAGGGAAAGGTTATCAGCCTCTGAAAAAAACCCCAAAATACTCACAGAGCCACCCAGATATGAGAGCTGGAGCAAAGAATTTTTTTTTTAACTGGTGCAACATTTAGTATATTTAAAAATACTGTCAGCCTGGAAATGGTTTTAAAAAATGCCACCCATTCTGTTGGATACAGTAAATTGACCTTAATGGGGTTTGAGAGTGAATAAAGTGAGAAAGTGCCAAACACTTGGCCTGGCCTGCGTGAGAGAAGAGGTCACAGCAAGGCTGGGCTTGTCTCACCTGAATTTAGATATTCAAGAGAAAAATATCTGTATTAATACCTATGAATCTAGTACAGGCAGTGTAGAAACACTGTCGTCTTTGAAGGAACAGTTTAATCCATGGCACCTGTTTTGAGATGGAAGAGCCATGGAGCTGTGTTGGACCAGAGGCTTTTGAGTTTCACAGCATCACAGGAGAGGTGGTCCCTCTCTGCCAGCACCAGCAGTGTCATATAATGGGAAAACTCCCAGAAGTTGAAATTCAGATATTGGAGGTCTCCAGCTGTCTCTCCACATGTCATGTCTGGCCTGGTTGTCTTTGAAGGAAGACTACCCTGTGCTGGAGCCACCCTAGCAATTGCATGGGAAGAAGTTACCTGCCTTGCACCTATTGTCTTGTGGTAAGACAGAAAGTCCACAAAATAGTAGGTGCATGTGAGTTGTCAACAGCAACTCTGTAGGGAACTGAAAGCTTGGAAAGCCTGGGGAGAAAATGCTGTGCTAATAACGTATGAGGTGTATAAGCTATGCCTCGTTTAAAACAGATGTATGGGTCCCCAAGGAGTGTAGTAAATGGGGCAAGAAAAGGTTTGGCCCAAGTTGTAGTATTGCCTTATCTGTCTCTTTCAAAAATGAAAACAGGTTTAAAGAAGGTAGTCCCTTTGGGAATACCTTTAAATAAATAAATACATTTACAGTTATCTACTATTACCAGATCTCTTGGGTATTTAAAACAAGATTCATGATTAACTAACCCTGCTATTATCCAAAAAAAAGAAAAAAAACAAACTTGTATTGTGGAAGGCCGGTGGAGGGAGGATATCTCTCTATCACATTTAGTGACCTGTATTAATGCAGTGGGAAAGACACTTAGAAATTCATCCAACTGGGGAATTCATTGATATCTCACCCAAAAGCCCCAAATCCTTAGGGCCATTCTAGATCTCGTTTGCTCCTGTAAATAATCCCATGCAAATCGATTTACTTTCATGGGTAGACTAAACAGGATTTGTCTGTAATTAGCATGAAGTGGAACAGATTGCAGGCGTGCTTATCTTCTAATATGGAGGTACAGCCAGCAGAGGTTGAACTCTGGGTGTTGCATCATCAGCAGAGCAAGGATAGCAGGGACTGGTAGAAGCTTTGGCTGAATGGAGGACCTTGGCCTTTGTCATGATTCTCTAGTAAATGTTACAAAAACAAGCTAACTTCAAAATAAGTTTGCCAGATCAAAACAGCGCAAGGTAAAACCTCATGAGAGATTGGAGCCTTTCTGCTTTATTTTTCCCTGTCACAGCACTGAATTCAGAGATTAATGCTGCCTCAGTTGTTCTTAGTTATGTTGTATTTTTCAGATTAAAGCCAGTGGTAGTTCTGTCTCGAAATGTAAAGCATGTTTCATCTTTAATTTATTAGTTCTAATACATTATTATTTAATACTTGATCTCCCAATTGGCTTTAAGTAGCTTCTTAATACTTGAATCCCCAAAGTGATAACAGTTTACTTACTGGTTTAAGCTTGATTTGCGTTTCTTATGCTGTCAAGAAGAGGACAACTTTAAATCAGGCCTTCTTTTGAAGATTTTAGTTGGGGCTGTTCTTCTGCCTGTTGGGAGTTATGTAGTGATGGCCCCACACACTTATCATCACACCAAGTGGGTTCTTTTTAAGATAATGTACATTTTAACATGCTGGATGATGCCTCCAGACGTGTTTGGATGGATCTCTGCCTGGGGTGAAACTCGTTTGTGTCCTCAGGGTCTGAGAACACACAGCCCCCTTGCTGCCATAGCTCATGTGTGAATGCAGCCTTTGTCCTTAAAGTTGGCCTGCTAAAGTTGTGTGTTGCATTTGAAGTATGTGTGGTTACCCTGCCTTAAAATGAAGGTTTCATTTTCCTTTGTAGCTTAGATTGGGTTTTTGCTTCATTAAGTATCTCTTTAAGTTCCATGCTTGCTGTGGTGGGGATGATAGTTCACATGTACAGGGAGGAATTTCCCTCTCATCTGATACAGGTTGAAGGTGTATTTTGGCTCTTTACACTGAAGATAATAACATGACTTAGTAACCATTAAAAAAAAATATTTATAATGCTTCAGTGATACATCCTATGTGCTGGATACCAGCAGCTACTCTGATAAAGCCGGGTATTGGCAAAAACTAAATCCTGTGTCTTGCAAGATACCATGGTCTCATCCACGTGACTCAAAGTTGCCTAAGCCAAGTTAAAACAGAAAAACAGGAGTGAGGTCAGTAGAACAGCATTAGATTTACTCATGCAAAACTAAAAGCAAAAGTTGGCCTTTGTAAAGGTTAGTTTTTGCTAGCAAAACACACAGGGAGTAGATGCATAATGATAGTGCTTTTATGGAACTTTCTCCTTTCAGTTTGGTGAAAACTATAGGTTTAGTCTTTAACTTAGCAATAAGAAAGCCTTAGATTTTCACTTAGCCTAAATGAAATTAGAAGGAAAATAACACTGAATTTTGCAGGAGTGAAATTTGCTCAGGGATGAGTAAACCTGCCTTTTCATTTCTGATTTGTGAGCTGCTAAAGCTGGGGGCTTAAACAAACAAAAGTGGAATGGCAATATTAGGAGATTTATTTACACAGTGTATGCAGTGAGCTGTTAATTGAGTTGGTTGAAGAAAATAAAATTGGGTATGTTTGATATATTGATATAAATAAATAAAACAGAATCTGTTTCATAAGTAGAGCACTGGTATTTGCATTTACTCTGTGTGTGTGTGTCTGTGTGTGTGTGAATAAGGGTCTGGCAGTTCACAACCTGCAGGGTTCCTGTGGGGTAGGAATCCACCTCATGATAACCAGTGAGTAAGCTCTTGATAATCTGATACAGGAAAAAAAAAATCGAATTGATTTGATGTGATAGCAAGCATTTTGGGGAAGATGTGTCACCGAGGCAGGATATGACCCAGCACTTAATATCCGGGTTTGACCTCGGTTTTTCAGTTTTAGTAATAATGAACACTTAATATTTGCAGCTAAGCCTGCAAACAACAGAAGGGAAATTACAGGCAGCTTTCAAATCCATGTGCAGAAATGAGCAAACCAGAAATTTTTCATGCCTTGTACTGAATAACATAAATATTTTATTTAACTTCAAGGAATAACCTTTGAAGTGAAAAGTGACAGTGCGCTGAAAAACGGCCGTGAGTGTAGAACTGAAAGGCTCGTATTTGAAGTAGATTTTAAAGGATTTTTAAGTTTTTTTTTTCAAGTTAGGTCACTTCATACTTTCCAAAAGCAAACCCTCCTGGTTTAATTTGCGGGCTCCCCCATACCAGTGTATGTGTATCCTGTCGTGCAGAGCAGCCTCTGGCTCTTTTTCACGTTCGGGAAGTTCCCAAGCAACAGGGCAGGCACTGCACTGAGGGCGCCCTTCGCTCGCAGAGCAGCTTCTGCAGCTTGGGGCCGGCCGACACCCCCTGCTCCGATCGTTCCCCGGGCTGCTCAGCCTCACAAAGGCCATTGAAGAGAGGGCTGGGCTACAATGGAGCCTGAGGTGAATGCGGGGCCGGGCCCCCCGGCGGCGTGGGGAAGGCAGGGGCAGGCTGGGCCCCAGCTGCACCCTCGCGTGGGCGCTGGGCCCGGCCCCGGGAGATGGGGAGCCTCGCGTCCTGTGCCCGGCTCTTGTTTTTTACAGCTTCTTGGTAATGGATCACACAGATCGGTCACTGGAGCCCGCCATTCAGGTGGAGATCCTGGCCGCATCAAGGGGGAGCAGCTGGCCGCCAGGCTGGCCGTGCAGCCCAGCCTGTGGACCCTGCCCGAGCTGGTCACTGCCATGGCAGTGAGATTCTGTGTGTGTCTATGTATCCCAGCCATGACATGGGAAGAACAGTCAGTGGGTAAGGTTGGATGCTCTGGAGGATTGCTTTAGAGGTGGTCACCGGCTCCTGTGCAGAGCAGCTGCAGGCAGGGGTTCCCTGCACCCAGCGTTGCCATTTGAGAGGCTGTGTGTGCTGGCAGCAGCCCGCAGTGATAGCCTACCCACATCCTTATATCCACGGGAGTGCAGGGGCACCAGCCAAACCAGCAGCTGTGCCGAGCACCTCCCTTGTCTTAGTGATGGGTAATCCACACTTCTATTCCAATTATTAATCTGTTCTCACTGCCACACAGGCTTCAGGGCTGTCACACTCATCAGTGGCTGACTGACAGGTCCACTGCAGCATTTGATCTGCAGCTCAAGAATGGGTGCTTGTCCTGATGCATGTTTTGGCAGGTCTGTCAGGTCTCTATTTTATAATTGTTACTTCAGGGTTCCAAATGGCTTATTTTTTTGGATTGTATTGAGGTAGTTGTAACTTCATTAAGACAGCTGTAAAAGTGTAACTAAGGCTAGCCCTGTATGGGCTAGCGGAAAGAAGATCTTTATTAACCAAAAGATATGTTACTGTTCACAGTACATGCTGAATTTGCCATGTTTTGCCCAAATCCGAAACCAAAGAGCAAATGAGAAAATCGGCACTTCCAGTGTTTCCTCGTGCCATGTTTCTTCTAGCACAGAGAGAAGAGCACTGTGGTTTGCTGTTGCAGCTGGCAACCAAAGCCAGTTTGCCTGAGAGCAGAGGTGACAGGATGGAGGGGATGGGTTTTGGAAGCCTGTGCCCTGGGTCCATAAGTGTCCATTGACGGGGACCATGTATTGCTGCACAAGCAGGGTCTGGCATGGGGTGATTGAATCCATAGCAAATTTTCCCATCCAGGTTTACAAACCATTGGAACAGGGCTTGAAACTGGAATTTCTAAGCAGCTCCAGCACTGTATGAACGGGGGCTCTGTTATAATAAGAAACTAGCGGGCAACTGCTCCTTCTGCTGTTGTGCAGCTCTCTGCATGGGGCTGCCCTCACAGCAGGACCATGTGTCTGTGCAGGCTATAATGAGACAGAGCTCTGGCTGGTTTTGTTTATGAGTGAAGGGCAGAGCTTTAAAAAAAAGTCCGCTTGCTGGCTGTAAGTAAAACTACGTGGTTTGACCAGAGAAGGAGATTAAGGTATAAATTCACCCTGCTTTTTTTTTTTTTTTTTGTTTTAAGTTTTAATTAAAAGAGGAAGGTCTGACCTTTCTGTGCCAAGACAGCCTTTCAAATTAATTTAAAACGCATTAGTGAGTTCTGCTGAGGTCTACAAGTAGGTGACTCTTCTGTCACCACTGCTGCTCATTCCTTTCCCAAGAAGCAAGAAAACTAAATTCTGCCATCTGATACAGTTTTGAAACCTAGAGTTGAACAGGACATTTATTGGGTAAGGAAAAAAAAAAAAAAGTCTTGTTAAAACAACAAGATAAACAGTAATTTGTAATGTATGTGGGAGCAGTGTGAAGGGCTGGAGGAATAGGAAGGCAGCAGCTCAAGCTAGGTTTCCATAGTGGTCACCCTGAAGTTACTCTAAAGAAGTGGAAGACCAGTAATGCAATTCTGGCCTTGATTTACATCTCATTTTTAAACAGCAAATCTAGCTGAAGGGAATAAAGCAATTTCCATGCCATGGGAGTAGCTCCCAGATCTCTCTTTCTTCTCTGCAGCTGAATAAAGTCATTTTAGAAAGACCTTTTCCCTAATAAATAGCAAAGCAATCTCATAAAGAAAGTAATGTGCTTTTTAGGCTCAGTAACCATATTGAATTAAATGTTATGCACAGTGTAATTACATTTGCCTGTCAGTTGTATTAATGTGAATTTCCTTGATTAATTTTTCAAGTTAGTTGATATTAAGTAGGTAGGAAGTTTAACATCCCCCTAGACCTCCTCCGTCAGCCTGGCTCAGCTAGTGGAGGGAGGGCAAAGCTTAGCACAATCAGTGTTCAGTGTTATTTTAATTAACTCGGCCTCTTTAATAAGCACCCAGAATCTTCATCTTTCCAGTCATCTGTAGTCATCCTACACAGTTGGGTACAGTGAGACTCCCTGAGCTGTGAGGAGCAGTCCTGTCAGGTGTGTGGTGCAGCCCTAAATGCCTAACTCCACGATGAGGTAGAGGGGTTTGTAAAATGGTGAGCTGCAACTTTGGCCATGTTGCTTGTGCCATGTTCAGAGTGGCACTGTGAGTGTGCAAGTTCAGTCATTTCCTTGAAATTTTTGGAGTATGTGATTGGCAAGGATGTGGAGTAGCAATTTAAGAGCAGGGGTGAATAACAGAAACCTTATTGAGACAAGATAGTGAACTGCTTTACATACACATCCCAGCTGATTTATCCCAGTTATCATCCTGAATGTCACTCTCTGCCTTTCCCAAAAGCTTTCAGTGCTGCAGAAGCTCTGTTTACTTCTTGAGGCTTAGTATTTGGGTCTCAGCCACATGGAGAGTATTCATTGCTTAGACATACCTGGCTAGCTGGTTACCATACCCAGTGATCTCACAACATGCAGCACAAACTCTTGAAACCATTGGATGTTGATATGTAAGTCTGACCTTCTCTGAATTAATAAAATGCTTGAAGCTATTTTAGAGAGGAAACTGGAGTCATTTGCACAGTGGGGGTCTGTGCATTACAGCTGTGCTGCTTTTTGCTTGGTGTCTGCAAACTTTATATTAGGTTTCAGTTACTGATTCATCTCTCAAACATGAGTGTTAACTCAGGGAGCTTGGGGAGTCCGGGTTTAAGTGTGAAGTAGGAACGAACTGAAACAAGCCCCATACATGGGGACCCTTCTTGTGTAAATTGGTCTGGATTATAGTGATCCAAATAAACAATCATTTGGAAGTGTACATTCTGCAGCACTCTTATTACACAGCTCTTGGGAGATGAAAAAAGTCTGTTTAGTGTCTACTCAGAAGGAAGAAATGGGAGCTGGGCTGTAGAAAAAGTTTCAAGGCTGGTAGTCTGTTTCATGTTATAGGGCTTGCCATATTTGATACACCAAATTTCTTAAATATTGGTGCCCTACACAACTGATCAGCAGTTAACATCTGTAAAGCCATGGGGTGCATTGTACTTTAGTTCCAGTGCACATAGCTTTTGCTCCTTAATCCCATTCTTGAAGTATTTCAAAGCAGTTTGGGAAAGCATACAAAGCCAAGTACACACGATCAACTAAAAGAAGAGATTTGTAAACAACTGAAAGCACTGTATAGGAAGGTCTAACATACACAAGGTTATTGCTTTAGGAGGATTTTTATTTACTGTTGGCCTACTGTTCCCCTATGGAGCATATACTGTAGCAAACCATATGCTGCAGGCAGAGTTCAAAGTACCCTGCCAAGCTGCAGGACACTATGGACAGGAACGGATTCTCGTCTTGCTTTTTTTGCCTTCTTTCCCCCGTCTTCCAAGTAGTTGGCATATTTGTCAGTTTTTAGCTTATTCTTATTTAAAAGAAAATGAAAAAAAGAACGAGAACAACCCCCCCTTCCCCCCCGCCCCCCCAACTAACAGTAATTGGAAGATAAAAGATCACCCTCAGCCTTCTCTAAGCTTTTAGAGCTAGTGAGAGGAATACACTGCATGTCATTTTCAGGTCCTGCAATAGCTGGACCTTGCCATGTCATACATGGTTTGTTGGGAGCAAGTGTTTATTTTTCAATGTGACCACTGCCTTATAAAATAAGAGAAAGTGAGATCCTTGCTAAATTAAATAATAGTGTGAAAGTTGCTTGTCAGTTCAGTGGAGCCATGTTTGTACCTGGAGTTAAAGATTGCAGAAAATGAAGTGGGTAGGGAAACCCAAATCATTGCACTGTTGTTGCACACCTCAGGCTATGAGAAATAAAAGTGACCAGACTCAGATTTCTTATACGATTAGCTGACAACCTGTAGGGAATGAGCCTGTGCACCTTGTCTTTCTACAGAAGTAATTTTTTCTGTACAATGTGAGTATTCATAAATGTTGCATGAGTATTATGAGAACAAATTAATTTATTATTGCCTGAACTCGGATCAAACTTGTATTTTCTTGATTCAGTCATGTTTGTACCTAATAGTGTGAGTGAAAGGTTTAATAACCACGAAGTTGAGTGTCATGCTAAGGAAGAGCATGGCCTTAACCATTGATACAGGAGAAAGCCTGGATAATCAGGGGAGCAGTTACATATTTAAAGCTATAGCAGATTTATCTTCACATTATGAAATAGCCTGCATCTCTTCTGTTCTTTGGATCAACTTCTGTCTTTTTGCTATAGGGCAAAAAAGAAATTGGCTTTATTCCATTTTGAAGGGGAAGAAACAGTTTTGTGGGGAAATCCACTTGCTCTAGGGCTCTAATGAGTTGGAAATATTTTGAAATACTTGTGATTTAGATCATAATGAGTTATGGTAATGATTCAAGTTAAAACTTCTTTTAACACTTCAAGGAGGTAGGCATATTCATGTGTGTTGCTGGTAGTGGTAAGTCATGTTTGACATTCATCGCAGATAATTTTGGTGTGCCCAGAGCACCTAAATGTTCTTCAGTGAATGGTAGAGAACAGGCTGGGATTGCTGCAAGCAACTGAAACCTCTGGCAGTCTCAGCTAGCAGACAGAAATGGCACAGAAACATAGCAAAGTGCTGTGTAAGACCTCTTGGTGTTCTGGAGAGGTTATCTGGATGGCACTTGATAACCTTCTACAGATCAGACTCAGACCATACCTCTTGTGTTCTCTTCATATAAATAAAGGCTGCTTAAGCAGGCCCACTGCTCAGGAAAACCTGAGTTATTCAGGCAGTAATGTGCCTTAGGAAAAGAGCTGCTGCAGTTTCTCGGGGAAAGTCTGATTCATCATTTGTCTGCATGCCTGGACAAGAAAAGGGTCATATTTCTGCTAGACACTAAAGCAAGGGGGGGAGGGTGTTTTTGACTTGATTTATCAACTAGGAGAGATGAATTGGAACCCTCAGGGGAGGGAAAACTTCACAGAAACTGAAATATTTTTACATTGCAGATGATTGTGGCCTCCAGACTTTTTCTTGTATGGCATTTATGCAAGCACACATTCCAAAACAAAATTAAACAAACAGTCCCTTGAAGACTCCTAATTAGCCACTTTGCTCAATACTCAATTAGAATAACCATGTAGGTAAAATATGACTGCAGTGCAGAGAATTTCATTTGAAGTAGCAGTCCATAAGTAATGTTTAGGAACAAGTAATAGAGTTCATCAATGAATGCGTTTTGCTTGGAGCAAATTCAGCACTGCAGACGATTGGCAGTAGGGCAGGGTGAGATGCTATAAACCTGATGGAGTCTTGTAATTTAAAACAGAGGCCTAGAGTTCAGAAGATTAGGAAAGATCATGCCTCTGCCAGAAACCTTAATGTGACCTCAGGCAAGTCACTTTACCTTTCTGTGCCTTATCTGAATAAATATCTCTGTTTCCTATCTGTAAAATGAAGATAATGCTTCATACATGTCCTGAAGTGCAAGTGTTAATAAAATAAACAGAAACCATCAGATAGGAAGTTCTTCAGAAAAACAAATGCTGAGTTGTATACATTTGTACAGCCCTCATTTGCAAGTGTTTTTTTCTTAGGCCACTTGCAAATAAATACTCTATTGGGACTTACTTGGCTTACCTTCCTTGTGAGGAGGGTACGTCTGAACAAGATATATGGATTCAAACCCTCTGAATACTTGAGGGACAGAGAGCAGCTGGTTTCTCTCTCCAGACTTAGATCTAAAGTGGAATTTTGGATATAGTTCTTAGCTGCACAGTGACTAAAACTTTGCTCAGATAGGAAGTGAGATTTTGTGGCTACACTCTGTTTCTACCAAAGCATGTTAACTCAAAAAGCATTAAACAAATTCCACTACTTAGAAATTACTATCTCTGCATGTGTCTATTAGTTTCAATTCCTCAAAAGGGCACAACTCTCACAACTAGTAAATTATACTTACTGTTGATGTCATTTAAACTCTGCTAGTAGATAGTTTTAGCTGACTCATATGCTTTTCATAGTACAGACAGAATTACCTAGAAGTTATAACACTGTAGGCTTTTCTTCTCCCCACATCTCCAGCCCCTCTTAGTCACATTAAGGTGTCTGCTCTATACTTGCACGCACTTTGCTAACTGTTCATGAAAGTGAAGACCTTACTGTGGGATGCCTCCTCAGAAAGGCATTTTGTCAAATGACAATCATGCTTTTGAAATGTGAGGTAAAATGCAAAATTCAAGGAGAGATCAGAGAAATCCCTGAATATTTCTGTAAAAAAGCAGACAACATTTAATGATAGGTGTTAAAGTCATGGCTTTAGCTTTTAGCTTTGTTATTAAACTATTAATGCCATAGTATAAAAAGAGCTATCATTTAAAGAAGTGCTTTGCCTAAAGAACAAAAAAATTCATGTATTGATTTATTAAAAAAAGGTTTGAAAAACCTTTTTTTAAAACCCTGGGGAAATTTTATATCTGTCTCAGGTGGTACTTTCTTTTATCTAGGAACAACATCTTTTAGCTGTATTCACAGGCAATTGTGAGTTACAGGATGCTGAGAAGACAAAGATCTTGAAAATAAATTGCAGTCCAGCTTGTGACTTTGATAATACATTTCTATATGTGAACTGACCAGCTGAAATCAAAGGCTGCAGAAGTGGCTGCAGAGCTGAAGCCGGAGAGACTGGAGATGTGGGGGGACTGTGAGGATGGCCACAGCAGCACAGGCAGCATGAAGGAGCACTTTCAGCTTTGTGTGTTGTTCACAGAGTAGGAACATTTGATAGTTCATAAAATCCCTTGCTTAAATTCAAAAGCAGTGATACAGTTCATAGAAGCGCACTTTGGGAAGTTCTAAAAGATCTTGCTTTTCCAAAGTTGTATGCACAGGATCTAGGAAAATGAGTCACTTTGTAGTGGGATTCAGACAATCAAAAATTCAAAAAAGGCAGTAATGAAGCATGTGAAAATGTAGCCCATTAGCCATTCATTATGATAGACAGGAAAGGAGAGGTCACAATTAGTAACAGTTTGAAGTAAAACTGTTTAAATATTTTGTACTTTTCCTACCTTTATTTGTAAAATTCATATCAGTTGTTCTACCTGCAGGGACCTTCAAACAGGTCATTAAAAACAACAGCAGTTATGAATCAATTTATTCTAAATTTTAATTTTAAATGGTGTTTGTATAATTTTCTAAAAGGGTTGAAGTTTTTGTAAAACTTATTTAAATTATTTTTACTTTTATTTTCCAAAAGAAGTCAGGTCATATATACTTACTTATCTTCCTGATTAAATCTCTCCATACTAGAGACAATTACCATTTCCTTTCCAACCTTTCCTTGTCTTTTGAAAATGCCAATATATAATTTTAGCAACATAGATAAGGAATTCCATTATAACTGGGAAGCCAATTATCTGTCAAGACATTATTGCAATATTATTAGAAAACTGGATACTTAAGCAGCAGGTAATTTTTTTTTGTGTTTCCTGCATAACTATCATGCACTCTGTTTTGATTAGATCCTAATGATACTGAGAACATTTTAAACAAATACTCTCAGTCCATGTAAATGAAAAACGTTTTACTTCTTCAGTTGCTCTTGTACAGCAGTGGTAATTAATACATGTTGTAATATTCAAACTATAGCTGATTAAATCACAGTGCACCAAAGAGGGCTTTATAAATAATCTTCCCATGAACCCTGCTGAGAGATCTGGGAGAAAAAAGGAGATGTGATAAATGGCATCGTTGTGTCTGAAGGTATCTACCCACAGTGATGTTGTACCTATAGATTTCCTTGCCCATAATCCTGCTCCTGCCCTGGCCCACCCATGGTGAATGAGACCAACTTGATTTGCCATCGTTTTTATGATGACAGCAGGCTTTGCAGTGCTGGGCCCGGCAGACTGGCCAATTCCTCTCCAACAGCAACTCCCTCAGTTGCTTTACCCTGCACTTGACCAGTGGTTTGTACTGGTAGTGGATACCTCTCCAAAAGAGGAGTCCCAACATCCAAGCATGCGTAGCCTGAGCCATTTCTCCCCAGAATGACTCTCACTGGTTGGTGATGGGCTTGGACTCTGCTAAAAATGTGTTTCACATTAGTCAGCATAATGGACATGCCAAGGAGTATCTGCTTGGAATAAGCTACCTTGGTGAGTTATCCCTCAAGGACAATTGCCAAGCTTACATGCAAGTAGCCTTTGGGATTAAAAGACCTTAAATGCACTACTTAATTAATAATATTGCCAATCCCTTACCTCAGTGATGTAATATGTGCAAGCCAGAAAAAGGAGTTTATTTTGGTTTTGAATTGAGCATGTTCTAACTTTAGCAGCACCCTTTCTAAAGGCTAAGATTAAGGCCTCCTTGTTAAGGAGAGGATACATTTTTAGAGGAGCACTGCCAACTCAACAACAGCCGGAAAAAAAAAAAGAACCCTTGTGTTATTTTATATTAGCTCTTTTTTTCTCCATTCCCTTTACAGAAGTTCATTGTAACTATGTGAATTTAGAGGAAAGAAATTGCTGTTTTCCAGATGCTTTATTTCAACTTTGTTAGGCAGCTTCACTCTTTCCCCTGTGTCATCAGCTTCCCCTTGTTGTTTGCATGGCTCTTTCCTGTAGCTACAGGAAGCAAGTTTGTAAAATAGGAAAACATGCTGTTAGAACAGAATAAAAAAGAAGTAGGATAGCTAATGGGCATGGGACACTAATCAGGTTCTAGGGTTTCCAGTGTCTGTATTTTGTGTAAGAGCCACCCTCCATTGCTCTCAGTATTGGTTCATGACTGGATGGTAAGCAGGCAGTAGTTGTGAACACTGTCATTTGCAAAACTTCATTTTCCCTGTTTGGGCATGTCAGCAGCCTTTGAAGATTTATTAATAACAGATTATACTCTTTTAAAGGAGTGTTTTCAAGTTCCTGCCTTAGATGAGGGAGTGGCCCATTTACCTCTGCAACCACCCGTATCTAACTGTCTAAACCAAATCACTTCAAACTCTTTTTATAACACAACTGCCAGAAACTGGCAGAAAATCCCTTCTGGGTGGAAGGTTGTTCAGCAGAGCATCCATCATGCTCCTTGGGATGGCTCTGTGGGTCTGTGTCAGGCTGCACGTGAGCTATAGCATGCAGCCAGGGGGACCCCTGGACCTGCCTGCTCAGTGCTTGCTGCAGACCTGAAGCTCAGCCATGTGAAAAAGCTTTTGGGTTGGAGATGTTGGGAGGCAGTGCCCTGGTGTTTGGCATTGCTAGACTTCTTTCTTTACCTGCTTGTCTAGAGCACCAGAATGAGCCCCTTGTCCTTGTGCAATTTTTTCCCCTTTGAAAACTGAAAGGCATTTGGTAAGGGCAAAGTGTTACAGTAAGTCAACATAAGTTGCACCAGAAGGTCTCCCAGACAAAGAAAGGAAGAGGTTTGATTCAATTTAGCAGATTCAGTTTAGATGTAGTTTGGTAATTTCTTCATTGAGTTAACCATGTAGGATCAGTACTTCTGAACACTTCTGTTTTATAAAAAACAGAGGAAAAAGGAGAAACAGAGTGAGAACAAGAGGTGCTTTAATACTTCTGAAGTACTGCAGAAGTACCAGTGAATCAGCCTCCATTTAGCTGTTCCTGAGTTGTACCTTCCCAGTGCCAGTGTTAACATTTGCCACAGAGCATACAAATCTTGGATCTTTCTATGGGAAAATACTTGGGGCCTCAGACACTGACAATTTTTTAATTATAGCCCGTGGCAATCTCAGCTTTACGGAAGGAATTTCATGGGGAACTGGCATTTCTGTCCATCAGTGTACTTCATTTACATTTTTAAAATATTTTGATTGTGGTTAAATAACTGGTAATCGAGTGCAGGTGGTAGATTTTGAGTATGATCTTCATTACTTTTGGCAGGAAAAGAGAAAGCTATCTTCATGAATAAATACTTATTCTTTCCAGAACCTAAATGCTGAGATTCCTTCTTTGTGGGAAAGAGAATTTCTTTTCTCAGCCCGTGGTTCAGATCTATGACTTGCCCTTTTTGGGACACACATACTAAATACATTTTAATCTCACAATATGCCCAGGTGTTCATTTTCTTCTTTTTTTCTTTCAGCTCCAGAGCTGTAAGTAATTCTGGACTCATTCCATCCACCTGGTTGAGTGCTTTTGTCTATTCTTGATTTTTATTTTTCTCCTTTTCCCCCATCTCCCTCGTGTTTCATTTCCTCAGCTTCTCTGCCAGAACAGCTTTTTATTTCAATCACCTCCGGGAATGGAGTGGACATAATGAATTGGGTATTTTGCACAGGCTCCATGAAGGAATCAGGTGTGGCAAGAAGGGTTATTAGGCAGCGCTGAAGCGAAGCTCCAAGCCCGTGCCAGCCCAGGGCAGCTGCCTGGCAGTGCCATCCAGCCACGGGGTGGGAATCTCACTTTGTGCAGTTGCTTCTGGTCTGTGGAGCAAACACGGGCCTGTCACACAACTCCCTGCAGTGTGGTTGGGGAATATTTGTGGGACGAGAAATAGAACTGCAGCAGAGATCTGTGCTCTTCCATCCTTGCTAATCAAAATTGCTGATGAAACATTTATTTGTCAGGGTTGGATGTTTAGCTAAATTTAGGAATAAATTTTTTTGCAGTGTGAAGATGAACATCGAGGATCTTGGCACAGGGTAATGGCAGTGAAATGCAGAGTGTCTCTTGTCAAGCTATTATCCTCCCCATGATCTAAGGAGGTGCTGGATGGGACTGATTCATTTCTGTTTGCTTATTTGTTTCTTCTGTCCCAGCTTATTGCTACCTGTAGTGCAGTTCCTTCCTCAGCTTCAGGCACGGAGCAGGATTCCCTAAGAATCCTAAACAATGATACACATTTGCAAGAAATTATCTAGTTTCTGGCACTGGAACAAGAAAAAGTCTTGCCCTGATCTCATTTGTCTAAGCTGCTGCTGTAAAATTCCATGAAGTTAATCCTTGTTCCAGTCTTGGTCATTGATGTTTTTTCACTCGATACTCAACTTAAATGAATTTTGTTGCAACTGGAGGTATTTTGTCCATTCACCATTGGTCAAAGTAGTATTCAACTGTTCCGTTTTTTTTTTTTAAGACTTTTTTCAGCTTAACTTTTTATGCTTTTATTTTGTAACCCTCTTTTATTTTTTGCTTTGTACAGCTAATTCTATTATCTTTTAGTCATTGGTAAAATTCCTTAAATCTCTTCTGATTTTTGCTCCCCTATTCAGGGTCTGGACTGTTTTAAATTTGTCTGCTGCTGTATCTGTGTTAATGCATTGTCTGTGCCTGGACACAAGAATGTGACTGGGGTCTCACAAAGGCTGAATAAATAGAGCAATTATCTCCCATTTCTTATGTGTGCCACTTCTCTTCCTAAAACTCAAGATTTTGGGGTTTTTTTTTTAGCAGCATAACTTCATTGAATCAAGTTTGTGTTGTGAATTGCTATGACCTTCAGATTCTCATTTCTGGTTCTGGTATTTGTGCATCAGTGTTTCCTTCCAAAGTGTATTATTTAGCTTATTAATTAGCTCTTCTGAGTGTACTAAGTTCTTTGGATTTGAGAGTAGTGCATATTTTCCCATGTGGAGAGGTTTTTTTCTTCTTTATCTCTGCTATTTCTTCTGTTGCTATGTGAAAGACAACACACACAGATAACAAAAAAAACCTGCCAGATATTCAGAAGAAACAGAGATGCTTAGAATATAGTAAATAAACAGGGTAAAAAAAAGAAAAATATTTTTCTTTCTTAGCTGTGGTCGTTTTAACTGCATTTTTATGAACAGTAGGGGAAATAGATATCTAACATGCAATTTTAATGAAATGAAGGGTAAATTGAGAGAGCAAGTTCTAAAATAAATAAATAAATAAATAAAGTAAAAAAAATGCCACAAGAAAATGGAAGGAACTATTAGATATATTGCTTAGTATTTCTAGGGATGATGTTATGATTTAGCCAGCTAGAAATGGCCATAGCAGCTTTTGTAAATATGATGGATAGTGGAATAATTCATGGTTTACTCTTACTTTCCAATTCAAATATGTTTGCACATGAATTACTGTTTGTCCTGGGTATATTAAAACATCATCTTACTGGATAAATAGATCAATGCATTCAATGTTAATCATGTCTTCAAATTTATTTTAGTGAGAGTCATGAAGCTGAAGTCTTCTGAATATATGCATTTCTCAGTAATTTTGACTTTTAATTCAGCCAGGAAACGGGGATTTAAAGTAGATAGCTAATACCATTTTGCTGGAGAGGGAAAAAATGGGGTAGAATGAGCTTATTCCAGTAAAAATGTTTTGAAATTCACCAAATGGACAGTGAGCCCTCAGTTTGCACTGATACCACACTGTCAATGTTACTGGCCAATATAAACTCTTCAAATGTCCTGTCCTGTAAATAAAGACCTTTTACTGAGGAAATTTTAGGGAAGAATAGCTCAGACTTTCATACCTAAGTAAATGCTTCACTTTTATTCTAAATTTGTAATAAGAACATTTGTGCTGCTTGTCACTGCTGCTCTCAAACCGTTGAACTCTCCTCTGAAAATACAAATTTCACATGGCTGCCTCACAGGCGAGGTGGAGCACTTGTGTTTTGGGTGTGTTCAGCTTGCTGAGTCCCACTAGGAGGGATCCCACTTTTCAGAGCAGAATGCACCTGGTCCCTTCTCCTGCCAGAGCAGGAGACCTTGAGTTTGGCCTGTTCCTTACCTCTGTCTTGATTCCTTTTTCTCTGTCTTCTGAGGCAGTGGGATAAGCCCAAGGATCAGGAATGTGTAAGGGGATATACAATGACACACAACTGTTGGTGGATGGTGGAGTCCTTCATGGGCTTTGCTGGAGGTGGTCTGTGGTACAAAAGGTAGGACCATCTGGCCTCAGAGAGGGGATGGGGCAGGAGCCAGCTGCTGGGTACCTTAGTTCCTGTTATCTCCAACCAACATTTCCCTTTCCATGCTGATAGTGGAGGCTACTGAATGAATCATTTTGACCCATGGCTACTATTGCCACTCACCCTTTTGTTAGCCTTTGTCCTTTCCTTTTGCACCGAGGAAGCAATTTATGAGTACTCGGGGTGCAACAACAAGCGCTGGGAAGAGAGGTCATCCAAAGTTTGGAGGATTGCTAATTAGATTTTTTCTTCATTAGTTAGTCAAAGCTAATTAGTGTCTGTCTTTGCAGAGATACCGGTGCAAACACAAGAAGAGAGCAGTTAAGTCGGGAACTTTAAAGCACCCTTGTGTTACTAACAGTGCCAAAAGACATTAACCCCGTGTCCTCCTCTCCTTTTCAGTTTTCGGACTTTCGTGGGTAAGATTTACCTATTGCCAGACAATGCTATTGAAATTCTCTGAAGTCAAATAATGTGTCTACATCACCAGCCAAGCCAGATGGGATAACAATTCCTTCTGTTTACATCTTGGAGTCAACTCTGCATCTGCGGGAAGGAGTCTGAGGCTCACTGGGGGCTCACTTTGAATATGTCCCCTCTTCCCCTGCCCTTTTGCCTCCTGGGCTGACCCAGCTGTAAAAGTGCCAATCCCCAACCAGCCAGACATGATGCATAGTTCCTCTGGCTCTTCG
This sequence comes from Muscicapa striata striata, assembly GCA_030060385.1. Classification (NCBI taxonomy): domain Eukaryota; kingdom Metazoa; phylum Chordata; class Aves; order Passeriformes; family Muscicapidae; genus Muscicapa; species Muscicapa striata. Next base: position 6,923,090 of record JAREIS010000046.1, read on the forward strand.
TTGTGTTCTGGTGGCTGCCAGGCTCAGGGAAGCTTTTTGCTGGACTGCTAGTGCAGAAGAGAGGCATTGCACTCCCACTGCCAGAGGCCCCATGCTTATTTTGGGTGGACGTGGACAGAAAAGCAATTGCTTTCCAGGCACTCCTGTTCCATAGAACAATACTGTGGTGTAGTTTATCAGTGTAAGAGGAAATGAGGATTTATAGCGTTACCTATTAACATTACCAGGGAAAAAGATTGCTGGATTTTAAAACTGCCTTGTTGGGATTTCTTTCTGTTTTTAATTACAAAGTAGGATGCAAATAGTCCAAAGTCACTTTGGCTGCTGTTGTGAACTGCAACACATGGGAAAAGCTCCCTATGATAGCTAAAGTGATGAAAGCAGCATGTAGAAAATGCTTGATAACTGCTAAGTGAGGAGGAGAAGGGGAAGAGGGCAAAGAACTGAGCTTGTTCACAACCTGGAGGTCTTATGACACCGCAGATGTCCTCTGTGTTTAATTGCCTGGGCCCTTGGGAGAGTGCAGCTCAGCATGGTTGGCATCAGTCTGTCATGCCACTGCTGCCTTGTGGGAAATGTGTGCACTTGGAGTCCAGCTGTGGTTTTTAGTTCACTGGTGAGGATCCCAGCATCCTTCATGGGGGCAATTGTAAATATTTCCATCCTCACACTGATTAACCTCCAGGGATTCAAGGAGAGACATGCTATCTAAAGCATAAGATAACTCTGTACTGCTCTGTGAACCAGCAGTACAGTGTGATCTGATGTACTAAATACTTGGGCCAGAAACTCCCAGTTCAGGATCCTTGTGCAGATGTGTGTTACCACACATCTGCTGTGAACACTGTGTGACTTGACTGAATCTCCAAAAATGATCTTCGTTTGCCTTAGTGAAGCTGGATCAGAGTCACATGTGTGTCTGGCCCCTTTGTTGAGCACACAAATATAACAACCCTCCCTTCTCTTCCAGGATTAATTATTCGTCACAAAAAGCTTTTTTCTAACAGAGAAAGCATTATATAATTACTGTTACTTATATATACTTCTTTCCTTCTTCTAACTCTTGGATTGTGGACTGTTGTTGTCACAGAGGTTGTCAGGAAGGTGGCTGTCTACAGCTGTCAGCTAAGAGAGATCATTTTAATTACTTTTTTTGCATTTCACATTCAAGTCACAGTTTTAGCCATGCTGAAGTTAGCTTCTCAGAACTTGGAGGTAGCTTCTGCTGAGCTTAATGAGGACCTGCATCCCTTTACTTTGGAAGTCCTTCTTTCTTTCCCTCCCCACTAACATTATTAAGGAGCAGATATTATCTTTTTTTATATGCTTGATGCAAAAATTAGCCTTGATTCAACACCTGATATTCCTAAAACTTTCAATTTTACTCTCCCATGCCTGACATTTATGGTATTGGAATTGTATCTATCTCTGTAAGGCTTTTTTGTTGACAACATCCAATTTTTAATGAGTGGAAAGTTTAGGAACGTTAACCTAAGCATCAGACAGTCAGGAATATCAGCTTTCAAGCCCTCTGCTTCTCCGATTTAATATGTATGACAGTCTCTTAGAAACTTCCTTCAGGTTATTTAATTAATTCAATGGTGTAGTTTTATGTTGGACATTTACTGACTGGGAGGAGGATTGGACTGGATCTGCCATGCTGTGCCATGGTGTGCCATGCTTAAAATGTGTCACATATGGGAGCTGGTATGTCAGATGTGACAGAGTCCAGGCATCAGGAGAAAAGGTGATGGTGGTGGAAAGCAGAGGCTCAGCCATTTCCACATCGTGCCTGGCTCTGTGCTGCCAGTGCTGCTGTGTCCTGTCTGCCAACAGCCACACCACTGGTGTATGGCTCCATGCCCTTGGCACTGGAGTTTCCCCATTAGTGTTTTGCCTGCTTATTGGGCTTATTAGAAGGGCAGGTGCTAATCTCTGAGTCCAGTGTAAGTCTGAAGTGCTGTTCCTTTTGAAGTCAGCACTGTTTCCTCTAAATTTGCATATGTGCAACTAAGATCCAGATCAGGTACAAGATGACAGGAGCTTTTTTTGCCCTTTCTTGTTGCTGAGGTGCTGCTGCTTAGAGAACATGTTAGGTTTCACTGATACCTAAATCAACACAGATGTTTCTCTGAACAGAAGTTTCCACTATGGGCTGAAGCTAACGTAGTTTAAGTCAAATATCTCTGAATCATTCTGAGATTTTTCTGTTTACAAGGGATTTTTCTAAAATCATAAGAAATCCCCAATCACCTCTCCAAGAGGCTTTAATATAGTCACTGTGTGCCAAGCTTCCTCAACCTTCCTCCTACCCCACTGCTTCCTAGATCTTAAAAGAATGTTGACAGCTCCTAATATCCATTAAATAGTTACTAGTATAATTTCAAAGTAAGGGCTTTTCTTTACATGTGTGCTTTGCCTCTGTTCCAATGAACTCCCAATGCCTCTCTGTCCCAGTGAACCAATGAACTCTGTGTGCTCAGTCTGGGTGGTGAGGTCTGATGGAGAGGCTGCTCTGCCCTGACTGGCCTGGCTACTTACTGGCCTGGCTACTTTCTGGCCCTGTGCTTAGTAAAGCTATTGCTAATAGCTGGTTAAATGGATAAGATCACTTGGGCAGTCTAATCCCAATAGCCTTATCTTACTGAGAGCAGTTTGCAATTATAACGAAACACATTCTGATGTAAATGCATAAGCTTGTTACATTTTAAACCACTCAGATGTGTTGCCTTAAGTGGGAGTTCTCATGGGGCTGGGATAGACAAAGCAACTACGTCCCTTGCCCTACTCCCTGAACAACCCCCATGGTGGGTGGGGCAGGCACTTAACCTAGAGAAGAAGCCAACAGCTTCAAAGATGATTTGCCCTGATCAGTGTATGGACCCTGCCAGGAAGGATGGCCTGCTTCCTTCTCTTCATGCCAGTTTGGACATTTTCTGTACCAAAGCAGCACTGCTGTCACCCCAAGGAAGGAGCTGCAGTGGTGGGGAAGGATGGCCTGATGGGTGTTCTGAGAGCAAACATGGAGCCACAGAGCACCACTCACTCTTTGAAACAGAGCTCTTGCCCCTGCAGGGACTGCTGCAGGCTCTGCATCCCCCTCCACCATCAGCATCACTTGATTGTCCAGGATGGTTCACAGCTTGGACAAAACGGAAAATTACTCCCTTTGGCTGCTTAAGTCTAGACAGGAGCCGAAGTATTCTAGGCATGTTCTGTATTGTTTTGGTTTGTTGGTGGTTTAGTTATTTTTTTTTTTAACTGAGGAGTGTAAGATGAGGCTGCATTCTTTGGTATAAAATTAGTGTTGGATTGCTCTGGCTAAGCAAAGCAGGACGTGAATTCCTGCCTGCAGTTAACTGTGAGAGCCCAGGAGTCACTTTGTAAGGCTTGTGGTTTCATGCTCCTGCAGCCCCACATGCCTTTCCATTTTTCAGATTGTGGAGTTTAGGTGTTTGTTCTTTTCATAGAAGTTCTGTGTGTTCCAGAGTTATGCTCTGTTTTGGGTTTTTTTACCCTTTTTTTTGGTCTTTGTTTGATGATTACAGAAATGCGAAACTGTAATACAGAAGACTTTAAAGCACTTCACATCCAACCTTCCTGAAAAGTAGACCATAACCTAATGGGGCAGAAAAAAAGGACACTGTAGTCCAAAACCAAGGACCCTCAAATAAATGATAGTGGGCACCCTCCCAGTATGGAAGGAAGTCATGCTCTTAAATATTTCTTTAGCTGAGACTTCTAGGATATGTTGTCAAGCTTCAAAATAGACTAGAGGATAAACTGTTGGGAAGGTCATTTCCAAAATATCTAGAGAATCCAACATTATCAACTGCAAACTACTGGTTTATATTTCTTAAGCTAAAGAGGAATCTCTGGGAGGTCCCTGGCAGTGGCTTGGGCTCTGTGGCCAGAGGACCATGGCACCTGTAGGCTTTAACCATTGGTTTGAATACAGGCATCAGACAGCAGCTCCCAAGTGCTCTTTCAGCAGATGTAATGGAGGGGAACAGAAGCCAAGCTGGAGGGAAGCAGGACCAGCAGCATCAGTTCTAAGGCACAAAATTTAGCCTCTGAAATTTCCTGTTTTCCTTCTCTCCTGCTTCTGTCCCTTCACCATGGGTCATGGGTGCATAAGTGGCCTTTGTACTTATTATTCCTCTTAATCTTTCCAGTGCAGATCTCCTTCCATGCTAAAAGAGCCTTGCCTTCTTATTTGAAAAGCAAATAAGGACAAAATAATGGAGAGCCTTTTTTTAAATTGTGAAAAGAAAGAAGCCGGGGCTTGTGTGTTTATGAAAGAAATCACAATGCAGCCTGCCTTGTGCTGTTTATACAACCTGGGTTTAGATCTAAACACTACCCGAGAAGTGTCAGTGACCATAAATGGGGAGGGCTAATGCACAGCTGGTTTTATGGGTAGGTTAAAGCAGAGATCACTGGAGCGAGACTCATAATCCTCGAAGAATTGAATGACTAGCAGCTGCTTAAGGCGTTATTCCTATTCATAATGCCTGTGCAAGTGCACTTGAAGCTGGTTACTCTTTTTGGAGACACGAGGCAGAAAATGCATAAACAACTGAGCCAGAGAGAAAAACAGGGAGCTTGTTCCTACTCTGTTGGTCTAAGTTCAAATCTGATTGCTGTAAAACCAAGTAAGTTTAATTCATGTCAGGCACGTGCCCTTCACATAAAGCTAGAGTTGGGGCCCAGCCCCACTCTTGTCTTCTCAGAGGCAGGGTCAAATTCATAGGAGAAATTAACACCCAGTCTTCTGAAGACTGAATGCACTTTTTTCTCAATATTTGACAGTCTTAAGTATTTTAATCATCACCAGGTAGGAAGAGCTGTGCTCCAGAGGCACGGAGTCCCTGCAGAGCCAGCTTCAGGCACAGGTCAGGCTGCTGGGGTGGCAGAACATGACACAGGTGGGGCCCTGGCTTGGGATGCACCCCTTCCCATGGAAATCTGGGATGGGGAACAGCACTTAGGGGAAGGTCCTGCCTGCCTAGAGAGGACATTAGCACAGGAATTGTGTAGAGTTGTCCTGGGTTACACAGAACATCTCTGCCTGCTAGTGCTGTTGCAGCATTCCTGCTGTTCTCTCTGACACTGCAGAAGGTCGATGCTTTCTTCTAAAGTGTCTTCTTTTCAATTGTATGGGGTTTTTTGAGACAGTTAAATGTGGAGAGGAGAAAAGCATATTTATGTGAACTCTAGGTTAAAAATAAAGGGGAATGGAATATTTAAAGACTCATAAAAAGCATTGAAGAGTTTGAAATTGCAATGGTTCTGTCAGTGTGAAAATTTAGGGGTTTGTGCATGTATGTAGGTAATTTTTGTATGGATTTGTGCATGTGTTTCTTGTGCAGTGTTGGTAGTGTTCATATTGAAGGGAACATCCTATAAATTGCTTTAATCAATCTGTTTCTTTCCCTGTAATAATAAAATCTTTGCATTAGCTTTTCTTCCATATGTCTGTGTTTCTAACATAGAAGCTGTGCTGAACACAATTCAGCCAAATTAAAAAGTAAGTTTTGCTTAAGAATGAGGAACTGATGGAAGGCTCAACTCTTTTCTTGCTGGGGGTGATGTAAATCATTAGTTTACTGGAGTTGATTACATTATAGCAGTGCAAGGAAACTCTCTAATGAGATGTGAGTCAGGCTCAGAGAGTCCCATGCAGAGATGCCAAATGGTAGCACGGGATCATCAGAAAATCCCACAGAGCAACTTGTAAGTTAATTATTAGGGACATTTTCTTTTCTGGAGCAAAGTCTGTTGTTGACTGAAGCAGGTTATGAACCTGCACAAATCCTGCTATGATTATTTGGCAAAGATCACACCACAACGTGAAAAAAAAGTGTTTTCTTTCTCCCATTTGTTAGTCTTATGTGATATCCTATTTTATGCCTTGGGTTTCCCTTGTGTTTTCCATCTGGCAGCTTCCACTCTCTGTATCTTTTCAAATAAGGATGATGAGGGTGGAAAAGGAAGGTTTTTCCCTGGAGATATGAAGGGCTAGCAGGAAGAGTCCTTTCTGCTAGCAAGTAGTTTAGCCCATAAGCACCTTCACTGAATACCTTCAGAGTATGTAGCATATTTGAGCTGCTGCACATGGGAAAAGACTCACTTGGCTTCATGTCAGTTCCTACCAGGAGGACCAGAAGAGACTGATACCATCTTATCTGACTTCAGCAATAGCTTCTGCCATCAGCCAGGGAGGATTTCCCGTTACAGAGCGGAGGGATGTTTCAGTTGAACCTCATTGATGCTATTTCTAATCCTGAACTAATTAATAAGCAAAATTATACCCCAGAGAGACATTCTGGCATGTTCTTTATGGTTTCACACTTCCTCATGAGTAAGAAATCATTGTGGTTAAAATTGATAGGAGGAAACTCTTGCAAGGACTGCAGGATGCTCATGTGGTGGAGGTTGTAGGTGTCCTTCAGCTTATCTATGAGTAATACTAGAAGAGTGGGAAGGACAAAGAAAAGATCATTAAAGGCCAATACTATCCCAAAAAGGAAGCAGAAAAATTTGGAGGAGTGTTAGACATGACTTCTGTATGCAAGAACCTCTTTCAGGGCTTCCTACAGGAGACTGGGCATTCATAGGTTGGTCAGCGCAGGAAGGATCACTGTCACCAGAATAAATACGTGTTTTCTCTGAGGATGGAAGCTCTAGTGGCAAGAACATTTCCATGGAAATCTTTTGGAACATGGAAATAAAAAGTTTCTGTAGGGGAATAGTGAACAAGTCCAAGATTTTTCACCAGCCAAGATATCTGGAGAGCCAAGGAAGTGGGGATATACACCCTGGAGGGCAAGGAGTACCATGGTGCTGAAACTCAGACTTGAAGTACGGAGAAAAACTGATGGGGAAGGTAATGCCTTGGTAGACCAAAACCCCCAAAAGGGATGAAACACAGTTGCACATGCAATACTTCTGGCATGAGCTGCTTTCTGGTACGCACTGAAATATTACTCTGCCCCGTTTCTTCCTTTTCAGTGTCAAAGAATGCATGCTTTTTTCTCCCCACAGCTTCTCTGGGGAATGGGAGGTTTGGGAGTTTTCTTCTTGGCGTGATAACTAACATCCTTTGCGGTCCAGAAGGAACCTCCCTGGACCGTGTGAGCAGCTCTGCACATCCAGCCAGATGCAATACTGCACATCAGCTTCTGACCCAAGGGAAAGCAGAGTGAGGAGCCAAGTTCTTGGGAATAAGGAGCGGAAAGCTGAGTCATCAGCTCGCCCCTCAGCTTTGCTCCTTTTACTAAAAAGTGGGGATGAGACTGTTGCAAGCACGATAATTGTACTCCCTGTGTCTCTACTGTTGAAATCAGGCAGGAGAAGAGCTGTGAATTAACCATGTGTTAGGGAAGGATGGGTAAAATGGGCTGTTACAGGCAGGAGGTGAGAGCAGCCCTGCCCCAGCACATGCAGCCTCCCTGGGCAAGCCGTGTCTGAGCATCAGGGAGGATCTGGGTGAGACCCAGGGGCTGGGGCTGGGACAGGAGCTGGGCTGTTGCATGGCTTGTCTGGTGCCATGTTTGCTGCTTGTGCTATAAAGTAGTAAAGCCTTTCAGAAAAATGAGACTGGAGGGAAGGGAAGAGGAGCAATCATTAAAAGTATCATGAATACCTAAAAAAAAAAATTTCACGAGGCTTTGCTCTGAAGAAAATAAAAAGAAATCTCTGTATCATGTGAATGGGCTCACCAAGGAAAGCATTCTCAGGGCTTGGAACAACTAATGCCTGCATTGTGCTGGGTGCAGTGTCCTTGGGGCTGTCTCTGAGAGAGACGAACGTTTTTCAGAGGGGGTAAGAAGGTTGGTCTCTGACACGCTGAATGTTTTTCAAGTAAAAAAAGTCACACAATTCCCATGAACTTGTAAACTAGCCTTTCATAGTTTTGGCATTACCTCTTTAAAAGCAATCTTAGCCATCTCTGGCTGTGGATACTGTAGTCATCACAGTTACTTCAGAAATGTGAGTCAGATCATGACACCAACTTCCTGCTTGCTGAGTAATCAGTCTGAGTTTTGGTATGTGCTGCTTTGCTAGCGCTCCCAGCCCATTCCCACTTTGCCACGTGTTTTATCCGGGTTTTTTAATTTATGTTTTTCTTGTGTTTATTTATGGGTCGATTTGTTGAGCAGTTGAGCCAAGCACACCAAAGCATGTTGCATCCCAGGGTGGATTTTATTAATTTTTCTTTTGGGATTATTACTGGTGTTGGTGAGAGCCCTGCAGGGGAGGGGCCTGAGAAGCCTCTGCTTTGTGCTGTGGTGCCAGGATATCTGCTTTCTCAGGCTTTACATGAGCAGGCAGTGCTGAGAACCAAGTATGGGTCAGACTCCCTGAATCAGGAAGGTTTAGGGAGATGCTGTTTGAATTGATTCTCCGCCAGTTGAACACAATACATCATGGATCTGGGCTGAGGCTGATGTTTTAATGGTTTGATTAGTTTAGGAAGAATACTTCCATTGTGTGTCTTCGATTATGTTAAGTACTGTGTGAAGTTGTTATATCAGGATGAGCTTGGATTGCCTTTCTGTATACAGTACAGTCTGCGCTGTCTATCCAGGATCCTACCAGTAAGCTGCTGGAATCCTCTTAAGTAAGGAGCAGTTAAATTAATAAAGCTGTTAATCATGGGGCGGGGGGTAAAAAAAGAGATAGAGAGGAGGAGAAAAACCTTATGTAGAAATGCCAAATTGTAGTTTGAAGTTTGAAGGTTTCCACACGGGATAGTCTTGCAGTGCTGGGTAGAGCAGTTCTTGTGTTAGAGAGCTGGTTTTCATATGGTGATTTTTATGCAGCCTTTTTCTTAGATATTCTCTGTATCAGAGTTTGCTCCTAATCAAATGTAACACTTAGATTGCACTGTGCTTCTTAAATGTTAATCCCAACAGAACCCCTTTATACTCAATAAAACCCTGTTATTATTATCCTCTGCACACAGGCAAGAATTGCAGGCAGGGAAGTGAATTGCTAAAGCCCTTCTGCAGTGCTGCCATCAGTTCCAGTTCAGGACTGACAACCTGTGTTCAGACCATGGGACTTTGCTTTCACTCTAAATACAGTTTTAGGACTATGGAAAAGGTATTTTAGGTGTATTTACATATGACAGAATTGACTTAGGTGTTACTGAAGTCAATAGGATTTAGGTGGCTTGCCATATACTCCAGTACTTTAAAAATTTTGCTTTGCATCCATTACTTGTTAGGGTTGCATGAAAGAAAAGGCTCTGAAATGGAGTGTGATAAATAATTTTTTAAAATAAATTATTAAATAGAAAAAAATTGAAAATTTACTTTTTCTGTATGATTAGCTATATGCAGCTGTAATTAGTGCAAACAGTGACCTGGGTTTGATTGCTCTTCTTTTACCAGATGTGGCTGTAGCACAGAGTGCAGCTGTGGTAGACATGAATGTATGTGTCTCTGATTGTACACATGTTGAAATAAACAGGGTCCTTGTCAGGCAGTTTGATGTCAATGTGGTTTTAGTCTTTGCTGCCTTTTTTCACAGAGGAGGTGATTGCTATGGCTCAGCCTTTTAGTACAGGATGCCCTGCCTCAAATGCATGTTTTGACTGAGATCACAGAATCAGAATGGTTTGGGTTTGAATGGACCTTTAAAGGTCATCTAGTTCCAGCTGCCCTGCAAATGAGCAGAGACATCTTCAACTAGATCAGGTTGCTCAGAGCCCTATCCAGTCTGACCCTGAACACTTCCATGAGCTTGTTCATGTCCTGGTGTGGAAAGTTCTTGTATGTCAGATGTCCAACATGACATGCTGGTCAAAGAAAGCAGTTAAATTTAAGGAAAAAAAAAATCTGAATTTTAAAAAATGCACCTTTATGGAACGTTGGGAGCTGCAAGCAGAGCAGCAATGCTGACCCGTGTGTGGGGGCCAGATCCATACAGAGATGTGAGTGGAATGTGTCACCAGGAAACCTGCAGGCAATCTTAAGCCATAATCTGCCAGTGTTTTTGCGTTTTTCTTTGAAGTCAGGGGAACTTTGTTCCTCTAACATGACCTTTGTATCCTTCTTTGGATCTTATTGTATGGAGTGGGGGCCAGCATGTCATTAACAAAGGGGCAGAAAAGCAGAGCTGTCTGGGCTTTTTTTGTTGTTTTAAGACCTTTTCTGTTACAAACAGGCATTCCAGCACTTTGCCTGGACAGCCAGGGAGGGAAAGGGAAGCAGTAGTGCTGGCACACCACTGCTGCCCCCCAGCAGCTGTGCCCAGCCTCAGCCACGCTGCCCACCACGGGTGTGCCTGGCTTTGCCCCTGCCTAGTCCTGTGCCACCAAACTGCTCCTAGCTGCTGTAGCTGAACACCCAGATCCACTCATCTGGGTTGATGGGCTTCAGCTTTTGTCCTGTGAGTGGCTAGCAAAGGCACCTGATACCAGTAGCTGATGTTTTTTGGCAGGAAGGGCAGGGTATTTGGCCTCATCTCCACTGAATCCCAGCTCTTGGCCTTCTTTCAGAGAGAGGCATTCAGAGCAGATCCAGTTGACTGAGAAAATCTCTTTTTCAGATGATGAGCTGTGTCAGAGGGATAAGGCTTTCGAGGAATGGCACTCCCAAGTCTAACTTTAGCACTTTGGCTTGAACTGCTGTACTGCATATGAGATGCAGCAGGATTAGAAAGGTCAGTCAACAGAAGCACTTCCCTGGCAAACTCGGGCCTTGACAGTGACCCAGAGTTGCTGCCAGCTGTTGCCTACTGGATGGCTCCAGGCCATTCAGGGCTGTCTTGCTCCACTGTCACAAATGAGGCTGGCAAATCTGATGGCAGCCTCTCAATATTGCACAGACAGCCATGGCCAGGCACCACATGTGCTCTGATAGACAAGACCTCCATGAACATTAAGACCATGAAGCCATATGATAGAGGTGCTGGATCTGACAGAAGTGTCCTGCCATCCCTTGGGCACTGCTGACCAATGTCGTCCCCCTGCAGAGGTGCTGGGATGAGTAGCCCTGTCCTATTCTCCTCGGAATCCGCCTCCAGACCTTGCATTTCCTAGCAGGAGGGTGCTAAGAGCATCTCATCTCCCCCTGATACTTGTCTTGCATTGTGTCCAAACCAAAAGTACTCCAAACAACCCACCCACAGACCAAAAGACCTGTGTTATCTCCTGCAGCTGAAGTCAGCCAAAAAGCCTTGGAGTGCCCTTAGAGTACTGTGAGTTGAGAGAGACACTTTTGCATCTCGGGAAGAGCAAGTGATGTTGACCTCAGACCCAGGCAGAAGCAATATCTTTAATCTCATGTTGTACTGGATTCTTAATCTCCCTTACATTGCTGTATCTCATTTGCACATATTTTCCTGTGTACGTAGAGATAGGGGCTTTTTTCAAATATTCATCAGCCTGACTGATGGTAGAGATTTGTGCATCTGACAATATGACATCAGTTCTGTGCAAGCCTGGTTGTTTGCAGGCATTACAGAGCACCTTTTGAAACAAATGTTTCACAGACAAGATTTTTTAGGTCTAAGTTTTCCAACTTGTATTTACTTCAAGAAAAGCAAGAAGGACCTAATTCTTTGGCATATTAATACCTTTATATTGCCATCTCAAATATAATTGGAAGTTTGTTGAGTTCTTTAAATGTAATTTGCGTCGGATTGCCCAGTACTGTTGAGATTACTATGGAGATAAGTGGAAGTCTGTCTTGCTTTCTCTCCTTCCCTCTGTCTCTCCCTGCCTCCTTTACCTGATATGTTATCTAGAGAGAGAAACCTAGAAGTAGCTCAAATAGTGCTAGATTGATCATGGCGCAGGACCAGTGATAAATGGCACCCTGTGTTGGAGTTGGGGAGATGCAGGGTGTGGAGCTGCAGTTCTATTTCTGCCAGCATACAGAAAATCCACCTTTGGTTACAGAGCAAGGAAGGCAGAATTGGTATTTGTTTCTTGTTTGTGGATATCTACACTTTTTTTGCTTGTTTTTGGGTTTTTTTTTTTGAAATCCAAAGCAGGCACTGAAGCTGCTCACTCCTGCCAGCAGGGCTGGGCCAGCACAGGGCAGGTTGGGGTAGGACGGTGTGCTGGTGGTGCAGAGCTGCCTCTGGAGTCCTGCTGGTGTGGAACTGGTGACTGGGACAGTGGCACAAGAAGGTGTGCAGCTCTCATTTGCTTGTGAAGCATCCCCAGTTTAGCCAACAGCTCTGCAGCAGTTTGTCATCCAGGAGGCACAGAAATGTTCTTACAATGACCTTTTTTGTTTTCTTTTTTCCTCCCAGCCCTTTCCTATGAAAGCTCTTGCATTCTGGCTGCTGTCAATTTAGGAGTTTGTTAAACCATTCCAGACATGTTTGTAGAATATCTGTTCTGAGTGTAATCTACACTGTGCTCCCTGGACCCTTCCTCTCTGTCGTAGAAAAATAAGCTTAATAGAGTTAAATGCAAAAATACAGTTTCCACTGAACTATGAGAATTGACTGCATAAGCTTCCTATGTAAACAGAAAACACTAATTTGTACAGTTCTGCAGTTAAATACTGGAGATTAATTTTTTACAAATGTCTGTATTTAAATTTAATGTACTTGTTAAGCCTTTTCCCTTTTTCCTCAGCCTTTCATTTGTAACAGGCATGGAGTCAGTTAGAATTACTTCTTTCCAAAAAAAAAGGGGATCTAATTTCTGAACCTCATGCTAGGCATGGAAAAGTTTGCTTCCCTAAACAGGATTTGCCACTCACCCTCCCCAGCTGCTGCAGGCCAGTGTGTCCCAGGCAGCACAGAGCTGTGCCCTGTGCTGCCCTTGCAGTGCTGCCTGGGCCTTGTTGACAGCACCTCTTTCTCTCCACTCATTTTTTTAGTGCTTCATCTCTTCATGTTGTTTTGGGAATGATGGGTGGAGGAAGGAGAAGTCTCCTCCATCTCTCTTCACAGTGTCTCCTTGCATCCATGCATGTTTTAAAAGCACAATAAATATGTGTTCTGGCCCAGATTCTATTGCTGGGCTCTCTACATGGGGGAGTTTCAATTGTTTGAAGTGCTGGCACCTCTGTCAGGCAACGTGGGCTGTTGCTGGCAGTCTCTGGGTGTGTCTTGCTGGGGAGCAGGCGCTGGGAGGGGAGCAGTGCTCCCATTTATCTCATCAGCCGCTGCAGCAGCTGTTCTCTCGCCCCGCATCCACACAGCCTCTCCATTGCCCAGTTCTGGGTTTGCTTGTGTAGCACGTTGCTTCCAGAATGAAATTACTCTTTCTCATGGGGAAAATAAGGCTCCTCAGCTTTATAGGCAAATTAGTCTCAAGGTGTTTAAGGATGACTTACAGGGCCTTAGCCTCATGGATGACCTTGGAAACAGATATGAACACCAGTAGCTCAGGTTTTTTAGTTTTCTTTTGTGTGCCGCTCATTTATTTAACTTATTCCCTTAATTAAAGTAAGAAATAGTAAGAAGTATAGTAGAAATAAATAGTAATAATAGTAAGAAATAAAACATAAATCATGCAACATCATACTTCATTAATAATCTCAAGAATGTTTCTACCACTGTATCTTTTAACCTGTATTTATTTTTTTAAAGAATATTGAGGAGGATGCATCTTCTGTTATTTTCTGTTATCATGTTTGCTATTACCTTTATATATTGCTGTTCTTTATGTATTTGAATGTTTCCCTTGAAACTACATGATTGACACACCTAGATATTTTTGTGCCTAACCATCTGCAGATCAATTAATCACTGGGAATTAATGCTGAAATTCATGTTAATGTAGTTCAGGAAAAAGAAGGTGAAATAGTAATAGCCCTTTCAGAAAAGCCATGAAATGTAAAAAAGGCCCATGTTGCAGCATCTCAATAACAGAGCTGTACAAAAGAGAAATGACAGTGACATCAAACCAGTCAGTAAGCACTTCACAGCTTTCCTTTGGCATTGCAAACCCTTTGAGCTCCGTTCTTCTGGTTGTTGTGATGCTGGCTGGACCCCATGATGTGTTCCACAGCCTTGTAGTTCTCTTCCCCAGCATATATCGTCTGTATACATTGCTGCTGTGTTACCCTGCTGCCTGGCTTGCTGAGGACAAACACCCAACCAAACTCAAATCTGTTGCTCATGTCTCGTCTGTGTAGCACTTAATTTTGGGAATGAGCTCCTCTTAATTTTTCTTGTTGCTTGTATTGCTATACCTACCTCAGGACAACTGAGGCTGTCCATAGAGGCAGCAATGTTTTATCTGCATGAATTAACAGCCTGAATAAAAGGTAGTGTCTCAACAGCTCTCATTATTTATCTATCTTTATGTTTGTCTTATAGGACAAATAGAAATGCATTGGACGGTATGTGATGTGGAACAGCTGAGAAGCCTGGCTTGGCTTTCTCCAGCTGGTATCCAGAGTGGCTTCAAAGCTTTGTGTCCTCTTTATCATGTTCACATATAAGCCTTGGAGTGGGGATGGAGGCAGTGGCTGCATCAGTGGGTACTGAGGCAGTCCCCAGCTAAATTCTCTGGCTGAGTTGGCTGCAGGTCGACAGTTTTTGTGCCTAATGTAGTGGAGTATCACCCAGGGAGGTGCCAGTGCTCATTGCATCTGAGTATACACAGCTTTGGTTAGCTACCAGTTGCTCCTTGGCTGCTCATCTCCAAGCACAAGTATGCAACTGAGCACAGCAACTTTGTGCGCCATCGACTTTTAAGGCAGCAGGGTCACAAATAGGGGCATGCAATTTTTACTAGGTCATGAGAGGTGGTTATTGTACTGTTGCTGAGTTATAACATCTTCATACAAGATGCTTGTGGCAGTGAAGATTCAATTTAGGGGTGACTGATTTACAAGATTGCACCAGTGATGTATGCATCAATCTGTGCACAGGCTGCTCAAAATGGATGCATGGGGAGTACTTCTTTGGGCATAAATATACTATATATTATAAATACATAATGCTTATGTCGACCAGTTTATGCTTTCCAGTAGTGTGTGGAAGGAGCAGGGAATGGAGAGATACCTACCTCTACTCAGACATGGACCATAGTACTGAAAGTGTCAATATCCCAAGGATCAGAAAGGACTTCTTAAGTGCATTCCTTATACATAAATCTCACATGTGTTTGCAAAGATATCTATGTAAATGAGTACTGGAAGATTGAGTTTTGTATTCCATGTATGTAAATGCCTGCTCATGCACTTGGAAGTATACTGTTAGCTGTAGGTTGCAAGTATAGCAAAACCATATGGCTTAAAAAATAACTTCGGCTCTGTGCTGTGAAATGGAAGAGAAATGCAGTGTAATGTGCAAAGCTGCAGTCACTACTTTTACCTCTGGGATTTTGACACATCCATTAACAAGGAGACCTTGGTGGTGCAGTTGTTTTCAATCACTGTCAGTCTCATGGAAAATTCAGAGGAAAAATGCACAAATGACTGGTGATATTGTTTAAGCGATAGTGCAGAAACTCATTCATTTAATTTGAGTTATATATGACTGTATAAATAAATTGTAAGTGTATATGTGTACACAGTATTCTCATATATATGATTAAATGTTTGTTTCCATTCCAAAATGTTAGGTTGTGTAACAGCATAAGGGACCTTAAAATTAGTGAAAAAATTTAACTTGTATGCAAACGGATTTTATTTCTTCTTGCTCATTAGTAAATGACACAATTGCTAAGAAACAGGTTATCCACCCAACAGCATGTACAAAGGCATTTTTAACTTATAAAACCAAAGCGGAGTGTAATGCAGTATCCAGCTTAACTGATGACTTGAAGACTGGGTAGCATTATACCCAGAGTGGAGCTGGAGGTGACTGGGGGCCAGTCACTTGATTTTAGATGGAAAAGGATTTTATTGGCTGCAAGATTATCTGGGAACCTGAGTATACATAATGGTATATACATAAGGAAAAACTCAATAATAGATATGCAAAAATAATAAAAGAGATTGAAATAAGTAAGATAGAGATGAGTCTCAGCAGCAAAATCCAGATGTGGATTTTGTAGCAGATACTTTTTTAATGAAAAATTTTGGGAAATATTTTCCCTTTCTCCTTCCAGCTGGCTCTTGCTTGGGCCCCTCTCTAATATAAGCCACATAAGAGAAATGCCAGTCATAATCCAATATTGCACTTGGTGAATGTGAAATCTTAAGAAACAATGGGGAAATGAGAAAAAGAGACTGTAGGAGAACCAGTCTCCAGACCTGGCCTCTTTTCCTTGGGTTTATCCGTTCTGGGAAAGAGGATAGACAGTATTTTCAGTAATGTTTTCCACAGTTATTAATTTGCAGCTTTGTTTTTAGCCTTGTTTCTCAGGTCTCTGGTATTTTTCTTTCTTCTTATTTGTGATGCGAGTCTGTTACTCACCATCATCGCCAATAACCTGAAAACAAATTGCTTTCATAAACTGGGTAAGTTAAACCTCTGACTGTCCATAGCCTCCACTGCCATTAATGGCCTTTTTGTTCATGTCCCCAGACGCCAGTCTTAAAAAATCCTTGTGCCTAGACATGACTCAGAGGATAGATGTTCAAGCATGAATGACAAATTGGTTTATCGCAAATATATGAAAAAGAAATGAGGTGCGACGATGTCAAAGTTAGATAGGCTTCTGGAAAGCCAGCATGACCTTGTGCAATGTGTGTGCCGAGTTGCTAAATTTAACTGGGTACAGTCTTGTTAAGAAAGTGCTAATGCTCCTTTTCCTGGAGGAAAATGGGCCTTTTTGGTTCCCTAGGCACCTGACCTCTTTTGGTGCAAATATTGAATAGCTTGCACATCCTGACCTGCTTCTATTTACAAGCCTTCCAGCTGAGCCCAAGGAAATACTGCTGGAAGCAGGGGAGGGAGGAGACCAAAGCACAGACCAAGTAGGAGAAGGACCCACAGTTTCTCTTCATGGCTTTATACAGCAGATCTCATAGAAGTATAGGAAAGGTTTTTGACCCAGAGTATTTTACCTGCAGAGCTTTAAAGGCTAAACTGTTACCTTGTTGGAAACGGGCTCTGTGCTAAGGCCAGGCAGGAGATAGGCAAGAGCTCATGGCTTTGCTTTTCACAGCTCCTTTTTGGCGTTGCAGCTGTTGCAATGCCCAGCAGGAGCGTGCCACCCCTGGCACATGGCTTTATTTCCAGAGCCGTGGAGGCTGTCTTGGGTGGGATGACACCTGTAGCTTCAGATGTTTTCCTGGCCATTCACTGTCAGGGTGACAGTGTCCTCCCCATCAGTTGTGCAGCAGTACTGGCCTGGCTACTCACAACTGCATCCTCTGCTGCCTCAGTGGTAAAATGCACAGCCAGCTGGGCAGCTTGGAACTGCAGGGCTGTCTGGTTCAGAGACTTTTCCTATTCCCCTGGTGTACAGTGTGGCCTCACTTGGGGTTTCTCTAGAAACTCAATTGCCGTACATATTTCTGGAGACACGTCACCTTTGTTCTGTCAGCTGGGGCCATGCAAGCTGTTGACAGCAGTGGAAAGATGACTTCATGCATCTTGCAGTCTATGCTCCCGTCTCTGCTTTCCAGGCTGGGCAACATTTAAGGTTTTTCTTTCTGTTGGTTTTGGTTTGGTTTTTTTTGGTTTGTTTTTTTCTTTTCCACAGGAGAAGTTATCCTGGCTTACACTGTATTTATGATTGATTCACTGTAATCATCAGGTTCTTTTCTGAAAGTCTGTAATCTAATTAGTCGCTCCCCACCCCACATGAAGTGTATTAATAACAACCGGAAAGGTTCATTTCAGAAAATCCTTTGTAAACTGTGCATGTGGCACATATGCAGGGCAAAGCAGAAACCTTGCAGAGTTATAAATCCCAAAGAGCTTTAAAAAATAAAATTTAAAAAAGGGTACCTCTGTTTCCATTTCCATATGAATATGGAAACTAACTCATGGAGAAGGCACCTGACAGGCTTTTTACCACCCCAAAGGGAGCTGGATGGGCAGAGCTGGAAAGGAGCCTAGTGATCTGTAGCTCCTGCCCTGTCCTGTGCCTATCCTGCTAGCAGGAAATGAGTGCTGTGCTCTGCTTATCTCTTATCTGACCCACTTCTTCACTTTATTTTCCTCAATTCTTTTCTTTCAAGCACTGTGGTGTGGTGGGACGGGGATTCTCATCACTACGTGCACCAGAAAGATAAATGTTGTGTCCAAGTATTTGTGTAAGCTGGCCCATTGACATTTTTGCTTTGGAGGGTCATCTTTTTTTTTGAAAAGTCTGTGTTATAATAGCTCACAGAGGGTACAGATCAGCAAAATAGGAAGATAGGTGGTTTGCAGCAAGCTTACTGGCTAGAAGTGTTAGGACCTTGAATCACTCACCATCACTCTGCTTTGCATACAAAATATCTTGTATCAAATTACCTCTGTGCATTTTTGTCCTCCTTTTCTGCGCCTCCAAGGTCTGACAGTAACAATTACTCTGCTTTCATAAACCTGTTGGACAGCAGTGCAGATGCTTGGTCACATCTTCTATTTATTTGACTTGTTTAGGCTTGTGGTGATAATTGTTTTTTCTCTGAAGCATATGATATAACCCATGAGGCCAGTTTGAGGTTGCCATGAGCCATGCAACACAGCAATCACTGGCAAGTGCTGATTGCCTTTGTGCTCAGATGATTTGAGAGGATGTTGCATGAAGGTGTAAATAGATAATTTTCTTTTAGCTTCTGTTAGCAATGCAACCAGAGGGATTCCCCCTCATTTAGCATTATACCAATTCAATTTGCAGCAGCCTTGTCAGCCAAGAAATACCCTGGTGAGCTTCTGGTCAAGAGTGGCTGAGTACCACTAGAAAAGCAGCCAGCCCTCCCAGGGACAGTGGGTCCACTTTCTTGTCCATGTTTTTCTTGTCCTGCTGGTAGCAGGCTTTAGCATTTAGACTGCTTGGTTGCAGTTTGAAGACATAAAAAAACCCCAAACAAAAGTATAATTCGTCTGCTTTCTTTTACACTTATTTACAGAAAATCAAAATTAATAGTTCTCCTTGAACTGAGGGGGATTCTTTTCACTTTGCCCTTTCCTTCTCCTTTTTCTTCATGTTAATTCTTCATGTTAAATCATGTTAAAGACTCCTGGGTCCTGCAGTGAAGAAAAGTAGCAGCCTTGTTAGTAAAACTTAGAATTTTTGAGAATGAGGTGGAAGTCTCTCAAGAAAATTTCTGTTTTCTTTCCAAGAACAGTTACAGTTGTTCCTAAATGGATTATCTTCTTCAGCAGGACAGCCCTGCTGAGTGTGAAGGGAGTATTTTTCTTTTTTACAGGGATTTAAGGGACTTTTTAAATTGCCAACGTAGCAGCAAAGTACTTCTTTAATTAAATATGGGGCAAGATTGGAAACTGAAGAGTGTATGTGGATAGTTATGTGGGCTTTATTTTGACAGATTAGACAAAATTCTTCTTTCAGTTTTATCTTCCTTGTTTTGCTGCTGGATTGGTGGTCTTTGCCTGGGAGGGGGCTGCTGGCTGAGCAGAATGGTGGCCATGGATGTCACAGACTCCTCTCCCAAAAGGTCTGCTACTGTGGGAGCTAGTCCCATGCTGTGGGATGGATCTGGGCTCATTTCATTGCCTGTATCTCTGTGCTAGGTTGGTGTTACAGGGACAGAGAATCAGCAAAAGGATGACCCAGGCTAGGCAAGCATGAGGCTTTTAACTCCAAGGGCACAGTTGGATATGGTGATCCTTCTGCCCAGTTTTGCTCTGTGTCAAGATCCAGCCGGATAAAACTCAGTGCTTTGACTAATTGCTGTTACTTGGTTCCAGGACTTCCCCATCAGGTATTATAATCAAACAAGTTCTAGTTCCATCTTAGCATAAATGCAGACTTCACACCAGCTCCCATAATTTTGGCTTAGTTTGTAGCCTCCCAGGAGCCAGCACACTGCCACGTTGGAGATTTTAGACTCACACAGGAAGACTGCTGCTTTGAAAATGAGATAAATATCTTTTTACTGCCTCATAAACAAATAAAAATACAGAAGGGCCAAGGTCCTTCATTTGTGCAGACTCAAGTTTGAGTGGGTGCTGTGTTGGGGGAGGAAAGCCAGTGTTTGCAGGGATGAGGGGAAGGGTGTGACTGGAGAGCCCCTCTTGGGCCAGGAGCTGTGGCTGCACTTTTGAATCATAGACAAACTGTGCCCTGCAGTGGCGACACCCCTTCCCTTCCCTTCCCTTCCCTTCCCTTCCCTTCCCTTCCCTTCCCTTCCCTTCCCTTCCCTTCCCTTCCCTTCCCTTCCCTTCCCCCCTTCCCTTGAAACTTCCTTTCCCCTTCCCCTTCCCTTCTTCCCTTCCCTTCCTTCCCTTCCCCTTCCCTTCCCTTCCCTTCCCTTCCCTTACCCTTCCTTCCCTTCCCTTTCCTTCCCTTCCCCTTCCCTTCCCTTCCCTTCCTTCCCTTCCTTCCTTCCTTCCCTTTCCCTTCCCTTCCCTTCCTTCCTTCCTTCCCTTCCTTCCCTTCCTTCCCTTCCCTTCCCCCTTCCCTTCCCTTCCCTCCCCTTCCTTCCCTTCCCCCTTCCCTTCCCCTTCCTTCCCTTCCCTTCCCTTCCCTGAAACTTCCCTTCC
The DNA here is from genome assembly GCA_030060385.1 of Muscicapa striata striata. NCBI lineage: Eukaryota > Metazoa > Chordata > Aves > Passeriformes > Muscicapidae > Muscicapa > Muscicapa striata. The sequence continues at coordinate 6,943,625 of JAREIS010000046.1, forward strand.
CTGAAACTTCCCTGAAACTTCCCTTCCCTGAAACTTCCCTTCCCTGAAACTTCCCTGAAACTTCCCTTCCCTTCCCTGAAACTTCCCTTCCCTGAAACTTCCCTTCCCTTCCCTGAAACTTCCCTGAAACTTCCCTTCCCTGAAACTTCCCTTCCCTGAAACTTCCTGAAACTTCCCTTCCTGAAACTTCACTTCCTGAAACTTCCCTTCCTGAAACTTCCCTTCCTGAAACTTCCCTGAAACTTCCCTTCCCTGAAACTTCCCTTCCCTGTCTTGGGGGCTGTCACCATGGCCAGCCCTGTCACCATGGCCAGCCCAGTGGTGGCAAGGCAAATCTGGTAGGAGAGAGTCTGTGGGTCATGATTCATCTAGAGGGCAAATTAAAAAGTGCCTTATTTGTAAAATCAAATGCCACACAAGGCTAATACTTCATGTGTTTGTTATGAAACAATTTACTTCAGGTATATCTTAGTTTTCCTGCTCAGCTTTCAGCTTTAAAACAGGTCTTCCTTATTTTAATCACTCATGTATGGATGCCATTTCCTCCAGGCTGGTTGCTAGATGAGGGCAGGCATTTTCCAGCTGTGGCTGCCCCAGCAGCCAGAGGGTCAGGGACTGATACAGGTGTGTCTGGTGGCCTCCCTGAAGTGGCCAGCAGGACTGCCATGACCTGCAAATGCACTCGGCATTCATCACCACCTTTGGCGGGAGGAGCACTCATGGTGCAGGAATGACCAGTCCCAAAACTACTCTGGTGCCAGGGAAATGAAACTTTTGCATTACAAGACCATGGTAAATCACGGAGGGATGACAGCATTGTTAGCATGGGCAAAGTTACTGTAATTTATGTATAAATAACTCCTTTCTGTCAAGATAATTCAGCTACCATAAAATGCCTTCTCACATTCTGTAGAGATGCCTGTGATTTGCACACCATGGTTCATTGACATTTTCCTAATTACACATAGACATTTTCAGGGATTTTTGGGTGTTCATGCTTGCAGGTCAGCCCTTAGCAGTAATTCACTTCTCCAGGAGGTGCTGGAGGGCATGGGACAGGTTGGCTTCTTCCTCCTCTGCTTTCCTGGCTGGGCTAGGACAGTGGAGCAAGTGTGTCCTTTGCCAGTGGGGCTTTGCTCAGCAAGTTCACACAATATCCCAGGGCCACCAGCCACAAACTGCCCCAGGAACAGGCACCAGGCAAAGTGCATAATGCCTACTGCAAGGACAGGCCATGTCATTGGTTTCCATCAGTTCTCAAAGCATTTTTTGGGATGGGTTTTTGCTAACAATCAGGCTTGACTTGACAAATGGGGAATGTTTCACTGCTTCCCTTTGGTCATACTGTTTGTTTGCTGAGGAAGCACTATGGCTGTCAGGTTTAATTCTGCACCTACATGACCTTGTTTAGATTTGCCTGCCTCCTGGTGGCTAATGCCAAGTGTCTGAAGGCACTGTTTCCTGTGTGGGAGAAGGTGTTTTTTTAATAAAAGGTTTAAAAGGGCTTGGCATTACTGGGCCTACAGCAGCCTTAATTGTGTTCCAGCACAACTGTGTTTTCAGCTCATTATTGGCACATTCAGTAGCATTTGTATTTTTTGTGTTAGCAATGTAGTGCTGTGTGACCTTTTACTGACTGTAGTCTTTAGCCAGGTGAAACGCTTCATCCAGTCTTTGGGGTACAGTTTGAGCTCCTCCTGTGGGATCCCCTGGACAGGAAACCCACAACCCTGCTGCCCCAGGTGGGTGGACCTGCAGCACTGATGTTTCTTCCAGGTACTTTGCAGAGAAATAGGTCTTAAACTTTTTGGGTAGATCTCGCATGAAGTGGGCTGGATCACAGGCTCCTCTCTGCACTTCTCGTTCTGTTTCTCTTTCCTTGTCATGCAGATTTTGTCCTGGCACCCTCCATAAGGACCACTGGAATTAGACTTGAAAGGCAATAGCATGAGTGTGCATTACAGTAGCTCCTGGTGTGGTTGATGATTCTGCCTTTGTTACAGAAATTTCCATTCTGAAGAAGAGCCAAGTAGGAAAACAGCTTTTGAGTCCTGGGGCTTTCAATTTCGGAACAGTTTAATGGAAGTGCTGCATTCCTCCAGAAATTCATTGCATGCTGCAAACAGCAGTCAAGTTGCATCATAGTCCAGTAAGGTGTGGGCAGGCTCCTCCACCCTTTGTAATGACAGGAAGAGGAGAGGTGATTCAGGTCTGTATGTGGACACTGAAGGTGTAGAGGGAGAGGAGTCCAGACTTACTGTACACGCAGACACACGAATAAAAATAACTCTGAAAGAGCTGAGACAGCAGCTTGTCTGTTGCCTTTGTTTGGTGGACAAAAGGCATGTTTTTCATTTCCATTAAGTTTAATATGATTGAACTAACAAGAATTGAAATGCCCCCTTCATCGCTGCTGAGACATATTCCCATCTGTGGCTGCTGTCATAATGTTGGAGTGTGTTGAGGACCACTTGCAGCATATCCTTCATTGCACCATCTGAGCATGAGCTTGAGGATGTGCTCTGCCATACCTGACAGAGGAGGTGTGAGAATTTGATAATAGTTGTACCATGCAAGCAATATTTGAGCTATTTTTTCAGTTGGCTTCCAACTCAACACAGCACGAACGAGTTGGAAAAAAAAAACAACTGATGATGAGCTGCAAGCAGGCTGGGCTGGAGGAGAAGGATCCTACCAGTCTCCTTGAGGAAAAAACAAATGAAGTCATAGACATTAAACAGTTTTGGGAACTTCACCCTTGGGTTATTTTATGGAGGGGGAATCCCAGGCCTTGAAGCTTCAGTGGTAGAGTGGGACCTTTTGGTGGGCACATCTTGACCACCATCTTTAGATGAGGAGCTGTTAGAGAAAGAGACTTCAGGGTATAGGTCTAAGTATTTTGTGGCATCTTTCCATGGCAGAGTAGTAATATTGCCTTCTGCTGCTATATCTACAAGTCTTCTTTTCCAATAGGGGATTTTTGCCTTAAATACAGAACTTGATAAAATTAATGATTCATCTGCTATTCTCATGCCTGAAAGCAGTTGTTCGCTGAATAGTTTAATGTCTGAACCTTTAAAATAGAAGGAATGACTTAGACACTTTATAGGTTTTTTCTAACCTTAGCCTGAGAGACAGAAAGCAGAGGATTCAACTTGAAGAGGAAAACACATGTGTACCAAGGGAATTGTGGGTTTGGGCCTCGCTTGGCTTTTGCGGGCTCCAGCCCCATGCTCCCCTGGCCATGCTTCCTGCTGCAGGAGGACTGCAGGGCTTGGGAAGAGTGAAGGCTGTGGTGTCCTTCAGAAAATCCAGCTTTCCAAAGGTTTGAAATAAAGATTTTGCAACTGAGCTGCAGAGTTTTTAAGGGGATTCTTTGGGGATGGAAACAAATAGCTCATCATAGCATTTCACAGGATTTAGCAAAAGGCAGTGCTTCAGCAAGGGGCACTGTGGGTATTTGGTTTATTTTAAATAATGGCATGGGGATTTCTTTTTTCCTTTTGTCTCATGGTGAGCAGAGTGTGTACAACTGACTTCTGAATGGAATAGATTTATTTTAGAAACTGGAACTGATGTTAAACTGTGATTTGACCCACTGATGAATTAATAAAACACTGAAGCACTACAAATTTTTAACAACTCTCCCAGTCCCACAGGAAATTCAGAGCAGACCCAGGACCAGAGCCCATATCTGTCGCTGTGGGAGCAGACTTCCCCAGAGACTGATTAGGGTGTGAAATCCTTGGCAGTTCCTTCTTACCATCTATCTGGGAGAGGCTGCAACTGAAGTAAGCCTTCCTTCAGGGAGTCTGAATATTTTGGTTAATCACTTTTTTTCCCATGGTCCATTTTCCCCCCTATTTCAATTTTTTTTTAATTGCTTGAGTTTCCAGTGAGCTAAAAATACGCAGGGTGTGCGTGCCTGGATGCTTCCGTAGGTCTCAGCATATCTTCTCTGGAAATAATGGGGCAAATTCCAAAATGTGCCAAGAGGATCATTTGCAAGGGAATGAATTTGCAGTCAGCTGTAGCATTGCCATGGTAAACAGGCATGCTTGTAGGGGTTTAAAATCCTCAAAGGATCTTGCAGAGCTCTGGAGATATAGAGTAAAAATGAGTTTAAAATTGCAAGCTCACTGCCACATTGGGGAAGGCTGCTGCAGCAAGACATTGTTTAAAGGCTCTGTTTTCAGCATGCTTCTGAAAATGTGCTCTTGGAAACAGGGATTTGTGCCTAAATGGGAATCCAGACATACAAAACACTTCATTTATTCATGTAAATGTCTGTATAAAAATGCAAATGTAGTACCTATGGCTATTGCCTCCATATTGGGCTACAGTATAGCATATAAAAGGCATACTGATGAGTTTTCAATGATTTTTCTGAAAATACTTGAACAGTTATGGGCTCTGATGTATAAAGTTACCTTTTAAAAATGATATAAAGAATTAGATATTTGGTTTTGCATCCCGATGGCTCAGCTTCCCCACAACTTTGAAAATACTTTTGATTTAAAAGAAACCTGAATCTAGAAATCAGCTTTGTTTCTAATTTCGCTGATGGTTAACTTTGCTCTGGAGTATATTTCTTAGATAGTTCCAACCTCAGCTTATGCATTTATTTACTTAATTTAGGGTTTTGTAATTTTTTTGAAAAGCGTGCTTTGATCTTCAGGCAGATGCAGTGCAGTTGAATCCAAAACACTGTAATTGAAAAGGATGGCTGAGGACTGAAACTGCCTGTACCTGGCAAAAACAGCAGCAGATAGTAACACTGGGCTTGCTGAAGAGTGCACTTAAAATTGGTGATTAATTTCAGTTTTTAAACTGTCTTTAATTCGATATGATGTCTTACCATGTTGCAAGTATCATTTGATAGTCTCCCATTAAGAATTGCAAATAAGAATGTTTTGGCTGACACTTAAATAAAATACCAGCTGATTTGAAAGGATGTGGATAATTTGGTGAGTGGTGTGTAACCTGTGCCAGCACTAGTGCTCTGCTGCCAGTCTTTATCTGTTTTTATGAGAAAGAGTTAAAATACCATGCTGCCTGTGCTGCCATTCTCTCAGCACTGCTTTTGACAAGAACAAGGAGCTTTATCTGTGGGTAAGGCCAGACACTGTCTGAGCTGTCTTCCCAGGAGAGCAAGAAATGAAAAATGAGAAGAAATGGAAAAAGAGGAAACTCTGGCATGTGAACGTGCACATGGGGACAGACACACACCTCCCCTCAACTCATCCTGGGGAAAGCAGCATTCCTTATCTGCAGTGTATCACAGTGAGAAGATGCATAGCAGTGTACATGCAGGCACTGTATGTTATTTTATCAGTCATGTCTAGACATGTTCATCTGACTTCCCAGGATGAGGAGGATGGTCTAGAGGGATTTAAGTTTTCCATGCTGGGAGTCTGTTTTGTAATGAAGAAAAAAATAATCAAGTTTGGTCACTCCTGGTACTATATATTTCAAAGTGTACCTGCCCCACAGGTTCATTTCCACAGTGTTCACTCTTTCTAATCTTCAAATTGAGACCCTGAGCACTGGTGGATCAAACATAATATGTATACATCTGCAATACCCACTCTCTCTCTCTCTTCTCTTTGCTTGTTTTCCTGGTGGTTTTCCTTGCCTGCCTTCCCTGGTGCTTTCTCCCTCCCCACCTATTAAAAATAAAACCAGCCTGGCTGAAGTGGATGGGGTTTGTTGCTGCAGGCTCAGGTTTCAGGAGCCTTGTCAGACAACAAAGCAAACAATGCACTGAGATCACGTTTATGCAGTCTGCAAAACTACTGTTGATCAAATCTGCCATGTCCTGGTTGAAGAAGCTTTCCTGGAGGAGTGATCAGCTATGTCCACGACAGCCTTGTCACAGGGTGCCTGTGCTTGGCTCTCTGCTTAGCCAAGACACACTGCCTGGAGATGCCTAATGAGGAACAAGCCAGGATGCTTTGTGCTCTAATTAATAAAAAATTAACCTCTGGTCACTGGCTGTTTCCAGCACTCCCAGCAGCTCTTGTTTGCAGGGAGGCAGCTATTATTTTCTGTCTCATTCTTTTAGACAGGCACAAATGAGAGACAAGGGAATCACCCTTTGCCAAGTGCTTTTCCAGTTTTTTTAGACAGCATCATATGTCCATGTATGTATGTTTTAAGACATTCTGGGATTGAGTGCTCAAGTAATGAGTTGTATTTAACTTCTGAGCTGCCTGTATCCCACTGCAGCCCTTCAGCAGTAGTATTTAGGAGTTTCTGCCCTGTTTTATAAAAACACCATCAACAGCTCCCCATCTTTAAATAAAGATTACCTTAATCTATAATTCTGTTTTTGGGATGGATTTTCTTCTCCCTACTTTTGCTCTTTTGCAGTCATCATAGCGAGCTTGCAAGGAGAAAATTGTTCAAAATATGTATTTTTTGTTTTTCTCAGGTCAGGGGGAAAGGAGGAGAAGTATATTATGACTTTCTGGCTTTTAGAGAACAGACTTTGTAGCCCTGTGTGTTCTCACCAGAGTAAGTGAATTCCTCATTGACTGGGAGGAGAGAGATGTATGGGTTCCACCAGCTGGTTCCTGCCCAGCTGCTGACTTTCCATGACCTTGGAGGAGTTACTAAACCTGCCAACTTTATTTTCTCTAGCTATGAGTTTCTATATTCTATTATTTCTATAACAGAAAAGGATTTTTTATTTTGAATTAATGGCAGACATTTAGGGTCCAACTTCTCAGCTCCATGCAATGTTGGAGACTGTAGAGCTGTTAAATTGGTTGGGCTCAATTTTTGTATGTCTTCTGCTCCATAGTTACAAGCACTATAGTTAGGAGCGTTGATGGAGTGTAAATTCTTCCTACAATGACTAAGAGTATTTTCAGGCTTGTGCCGGATGTGGAGAACTTTAATATTTTTATATTTTATTCAGAGGCAAGATGATACTAATGCATGCTAGACTGTACTCTTAAGGGGGTCATATGTGCAAGCAGTTTTTGAGAGGTGCCGTAGTCAGTGTTTGGCACCAAACTTCATCTAGGTATGAGTTTGAATCACTTTCACAGTGCATTAATTGCAGGCCTGGAAGAAAGATACAATCCTGACCTACAAGGGCTGTGCTTTTACTAATTTGTTTCAAATGTGCTCAACAGATTGCCAACTTTTGTGATAATACCACTTCTGAATTTCATTTTGGCCACTAATGAAAGTTTTATTTGATGAACAGTAGAATAAACATGAGGTGGTTGGCCTTGATTTTTGTGGCATGCTGGCTCTTCAAGGCAAGAAAAGGAAGAGTAGAAGAGAATTCAAATTTATCATCTTGAGAAGTCAGACTACCATGTAAAGAAGCAGATGTTATCATCCCTTGCACAGAATACCCCTGCCAGATTTCTGCAAGGCAGTGCATGAAATACCTGATAGTGGCAGAACAATGTAGTTGATCTTAAATACCTTCTACCTATGTTGGTGGCTGAGGTGTAGAAGTACTCAGGAAGGTGCTGCTGCAGGTTCAGAGACAGCCCGTCTGAAAGGTGATGCTGTAGTGATACGGTCCCAGGGCTGCAAAACCTGTCCCAGTGGCTGTATTCCAGCACATCTGCTTCCAGCCCTGGGCCACCATCACTGGGCACAGTAGGTTTCATCTTCGCCCTTAGGAATACCCTGCTTTATTTTTCCATTGTGTTGAGGCATTACTGTTCACCAACTAATACTGGAGGTCAGCATTGGTTCCTTACTGAAGGTGGAGGGAGACAATTATGCAGGCTGGAAAGAGCAGGATGCTCTCTGCAAGTAGGAAAGTCTGTGGGAATGATCAGCTTTTACTGTGAGTCAGGGGGCTCTTCTTGTTCTTTAGTTTCTTTGATTGTTTTCTGCCTTAAGAGAAAAGGAAAAAAATACTACCTTTTGTAGAATATTCATCAAGGTAAATAAAATCTGGCCAAGGGAGAACATTTGTGGAATAATTTTTTTAGAGCTAAGGGGGAGCTATCAGATAAGAATGCTTTGCTGTATTCTTCAGTGGAAAAAAAAATAAAAAATATATATAAATATATATATATATGTGTATATATATGTATATATATATGCATAGAAAGAAATACACCAGCTTGGTCTTTTTGTTTGTTACTGTTGGCTTTGGCACTGAAGCAATGTATTTCTTAAGGTAACACAGGAGACTATTGCATGAAGAAAGCAGAGGAAAAGACTAAAGCCATCTCAGTGAACCAAATCGTTGGTGATCTAGCACACCAATTTTTCACACTTTTTGAAAAAATTTCTAGTGAAAAAGTGTGACAGTTGAAAATGAAGCAGTACCTTGTTTGCTAGGCCTCTGCAAATGTAATAGTAGTCTCCAAAAAATTACCTGTTCCTAGTCTAAATGTTTAGTGAGTAACTGCCTACAAGGGACAGAAATTAATCAAAATGAGAATGCTTTTAAGACATGTCTTTTAGTTTCTTTTCAATAATAGATAATTATTGACATTTCTAGGAAGCATATGGAGTCCCGGAACAGCAGCACTACAATAAGCTCCTTCAGTCTTTCTTTCACCTTGAGCTTGGCTTCCTCCTCTCAAAAGAAGCAAAATCCTGAGTCTGTTGACAGCAACAGCAATGCTCCCTGCAATAGAAAATTAGCTGCTCCCACCACATAGTCATTCCTGGTTTGAGGCACGTTCAGTGTTTGAGGTCTCTGCTGAGAATTGCCAGCGAGGGAAACAATAACTGAGGTTATAATTTTTGTGGTGCAGAAATATTAGCTCTCTGGCAACTGGACTAAACATACCAGACTCATTTCTCATAGGACACCAGAAAAGGGTCGGTGCAGAATGTAACTCAGACAAATTGCTGATATTTCGGAGCACAGACCAGGAAGGATTAATTTATCCAATAACTTTCTTCATCTGGTCGGAAATTTTATGTGGCAACAACCCATTTGGCAAATGATATTGCTAATGTTGTCTGCAAATTCTAACTTCACTCCTAAACTTGAGAGTGTATTTTTTTTTGTTAATGAATGCTGCTGTATAAATTTCCCTTGTATCCAAAATAAGAGAGTAACCCTCATCTCAGATGTGTGTGCTGAAGGAGAGAGGAAGAGAGTTCTTAATACCTTGAAGTCCTTTAGGGCTGTTGGTTTATCAGGCTTGGTAGGATTTGGTTCTAGTTCAAAGTACAAACAAAAAAGTCTTGAAACAGCAGGGATGGCTGCTGAGCCTTACTGAAATTGTTTTATTTTTCGGTCTTCTGTGTTAAGAGAAAGCTGTGGTTCATATAACTTGGAACTCTTTTTTCTTCAGTCTCAGGAATTTCTTGCATGTGTGTCTCCAGTGTATGACATGCACACATTTCTAATGTGAAAGTGCAAACTCACATATATATGAAATGTATTTTTGCTATGTCAAGACCTACATAAAACCAGTAAAGATGCTTGGTTCTTGCTGAAATACAATAATATATACAGGCATGAAAAGTCTTGAGTCTGAGGTGTATCTAGGTGTATAGTTCAATCTGAGAACCTCTCATTTAAGTTCTCTTCCAGATTAATTTTTATATTGTTTTTAATGTCAAAGAGATCAACACATTTCTTTAAAAACTGTAAATCAGTCCCTTTGTGGATTTCCCAGCTCTGACAGGTTCAGGAGTAGTAAAGCCTGTTCCAGAAAGTGCTTTTTGCAGTATTTCTAAATGTGAGTGCTGCTTCTGCAGTTGTTCTTCATAAAAAGCACTTTTCGACAATATCAGAAAATGTAAATTTAATCTTGATAAGTGCTTTCACTGAATGCAACCTTTCCTCTGTAGTGAGAGAGTGTATATTACATCAGCATAAATGCATTCAGATAAATCTATATACAGGCAAGTGACCTCTCATTCAAAAGATGTTTTAGGATCATTTCAAAGACCTTATTATTGAGCAGAAAGTTTAGTGTAGATTAGGGAAAATGTAATACAGTTTTAGGTTTTCTGTGTTTTTCCCCCTGTGTAAAAAAGTGAATCAGGAGTTTGCCTAGAAATCATTTCCCACACTGTCTTCTGAGTTGATCACTGTCATTATTTTAGGTCTAGAAGTGTTATTCATTAATTTTTTTCTGTCCTGTAATACAGAGTTAGTAGGTAATGCAGAGCTTTCTATTATAAATAAATAGCATAGGTGAAATGGAAAAACTAGAGCCTTTATTTTTTACACATTGTTGTTTCTTTTCCATTTACAAATGAAATTATAAGTTTTTCAACAGCGTTTTTGAAAACCTTCACATCCTGCCTTGTCAGAAGAGTTGTGAGGAGTAATACAGCAAGATTGTCTAAAAACAAACAATAATTTTTTAGGGATCTTGTTGTGTACAAGTAGTATAGGTATGAATGAGTGTAAATCCTGAGACATTAGTGGGGTGTTACGGCTTGAAAACAATTCCAGATTTATATTTTCTCCAGGTATTCAGCATCCCATCAACATTCTGGTTTCCACAGATACAGCTGAAAGGGAAGATTTCTCAGAGCCCCGTGCTGCTTTAATGAGGGTATCGTGTGTCAATCACAGCGGAGCCCTTACCCTCTGGACACCCAAAGCACTGCTGGGTTTGAAGGCTCCAGCACAGCCCTGCTTCCCTGTCAACACCATGCAGACACCAGGAGCGGGATCCAGGCGCTGCAAGCAGACGAAATGTATCTAAGGCATCTGCCCAGGCCTGCCATGTAGTTCAGAATGCAGTGGATGTCTGCACCCTTTGGGAGCAGCAGCTGGAGGCTGGGCAGAAGACCCTAGGAAGCCTGAAAAAGGTAGCAGATGTCTGCATCTGGGCATAGCTTGAGCTGCTCAGGAGAGCAGGAGAGGAATTAGTACCAGTTAAAGCTTACTAGAAATTTTTTGGGGCAAATTTCAGTGAGTACTAGATGACATCTTTGTGGTGTGTGGGTGTTGTATGTAGGTTATGGTAGTTGGAAACCTTATGCTGGATTTTATCATCAAGATGCATCTTCCACCCTGATTTTCCCATTGTTGTGGTTTAGCCCCAGGCAACAGCCAAGCTCCAGGCAGCCACTTGCTCACTCCCACCAGTGGGATTGGGGACTGAATTGGAAGGGTAAAAGGTAGAGAATTTGTGGGATGAGATAAAGACAATTTAATAGGGAAAGAAAAAATCACACGTGCAAATGAAGGAAAACAAGGAATTAATTCACTGCTTCTCGCGGGCTGGCAGGTGTTCAGCCATCTCCAGGAGAGCAGGGCCCCAACATGCATAATGGTGACTTGGCAGGACAAATGCCATCACTCCAAATGTCTCCTGTCTTCCCCCAGCCTTATATCCTGAGCATGATGTCATGTGGTCTGGAATAATTAATTAGTTTGGGTCACCTGTCCTGGCTGTGCCTCTTCCCAGCCTCCTAGGCACCTGCAAATTCCCTGCCAGCATGGTAGTACAAAAAGGAGAAAAGGCCTTTGCTCAGTGTAAGCTCTACACAGCGATAACAAAAAACATCTCTATATTATCAGCTTTTATGTTCAGCATGAATCCAAAGCACAGCCCCATACCAACCACTGTGAAGAAAATTACCCCAGCCAAAACCAGCATACCCATATGTCAGTTGAAAGGGCTTTCTCAGGTGGCTTGTGGTAGTCCAGGGCAGTGTTCTTGGACTGGTTTAGGGCCCCTAAATCTCTTATTTGCATATTATTAGTCCAGTTGTTTGCATTCCTGTCCAGGCCTTGAAAAATATTTTGCCTCTTTGTTTTCAAGTTTTCTTAATGATTGTTTAGCCTGTTGTGGCAGTGCCTGTGCCTCAGTGGAAGGCATCCCTGGATTCTAATCTTGTGACTCTCAAATAAACTCAATTTCAAAGTTTGTGGAAACCAAGCTTTTTAATCTGATGATTGAATGGGAATATAAAGCTAAGAACTTGGCAGCAGAGAGAAAAATGAGAGGATTCATCTTCTTTAGCTTAACACTTTGGAGGTTTCAGCACTTGCTGATTGCCTTGAATTCTGCTATGATTCATACATGTGGATGTGCAGAGGAGTTCCTGGGTAAAGCACGTGCTGGCATATAGATGCACTCTGGTGAATACCATGGTTGATGGTGATCTGGTTAAATTGCAGGTTTCTATAGACAAGAACAAGAGGGTGAACTATGGCAAACGTGAGCGTGATTAGCATTTCCAGCATGAAACCCTTTGGTCAGCAGGAAAAAGGAAAAGCAAAGCAGTTTGACACATGAGAACAAGAACATTTCCTATTGCCTAGGCGGGTCCCTGAGACTTTGAAATGCCCCTCTTTGTCGAGGAAGCATGCAAATGTTCTCATTATTTTCTATAATTTGCATTATTAAACAATAGTTATTACCCAGGCTCAAGCTTTCTCAGAGCACTGAGTCAAAGATACTGTTTTGCTTGCTGACACTGCATGCTCAAATGGACCTAATGGTGTTCTGTGCAGAAGTATTTCATCTTTAAGGGCCCTTAATTGTTTTAACATGCCATGCTGTAAATAGACTGAATCACAGATAAACAGCAGTCCTTTCCAGCTCTGTTGTTAGGTAGGGTTAAAGGCTCTGTCTCAAATTAAGAGTTAATCCTCATTCTTAAATAAGGCGAACTAAGTCCTTAAAAGAAAAAGTGAAAAAAACCACCTTTAGTAGTTTCGAATCCTGATTTTTAGCCCTGGGTGCTTCCAGAGCAAACTCATCTGTAATTCTGGAATCCTATTTGTGGCTGGTTTTTCCTGCTGTCTGTGTTTGTCTCTCTCCCTGTTGATCATGGACCGACATTGCTGCTTTGAGGCTTGCCAGTTTTTTTTTCATTTTTATGAAGGTCCACCCCTTTGTGGACTTTGTGTCTTTCTTTGATGGTCTGGAGGTGCCCTGATGGAGCAAGGCTCTCCTCTCCTCCAGCAGTGCTGCAAAACATGCTTTTCCTGAAGGATGGAGAGCATCTCCCTGAGTCATAGCAGGAGAGCCCTATTGTTGTGGAGGGCAAGAAGTGAGGGGTAATGGGGATCTGCGAGACTGATTCCCAAAACTGGCAGCAGTGCCTCGGATTTTAAAGCCAAATCGTGTGAAATGAGTGGAGAGTTTTCCATTGTGTTTTCCTTCCCTGGCTGATGGTGGTCAGAGTGACGAGGGTTCAGGGTGAAGTGCAGCGTTGGCAGCGGCTGACTGGCTGTGGGGAGCCCTGCTGCAGCGGCAGTGCTGCCCCGCTGCTCCTTTCTATTCCCCGTAAGGAAGAGACAAAATGAGTTGTTGATGTCTGAGAAAAGCAAAGGGCAGGGGAAAAAGCAATAAAGTGCTTGTCTGGCACGCAGGCTGGAGCAGCAGGGAGGGAAGCTGTGGGAGATGGAGGGCTGGCACCAATTCTAGCCTTCCGTCCTGCACCAAGCTGTGTTGAAGAGCATGTTTGGCTGCAAAAGTACAGATAATTCTCTATCCTGGAGGTCAGTTTGCTTATTCATTTCTCATCACTGGCTTTCCATTTACACCAGGAAGCAGTTTAACTCTTTGAAAGACTTTGCTGGCATGGGAGGTTGCTCTGATGCTCGTGTGGCCATATCACATCTGTTTATCTTACCCCATGCTTTTGTCTCTAAGGATTTTGAGTGCTGGTGAGGATGTTTCCCGTGGTCCAGCTTTCCTGCATGTATACACACACATATGGGAGGTCTCTGTCTGAGCTTTGATTCCAACTGTAGGATGCCTGCAGGTTGGGCTGGAGTGCTGTGATAACAAAAAGACAATTTCTTTAATCCAGATTGGTCTCTGCTCTGCTTGAAAAAGAACTTGTCCACTCTCAGCCCCTCAAATAGTCTTCTGTAAACAGCACTGAAGAATGGATGTTCCTAATCTGTCCCAGGCATCATTACAGCATGTCCTAGCTCACCAGAACTATTTTCATATGGCAGATCTACCTGATTAAATGGGTGTGAGGTTGGCTCCCCAGTAGTAACCCCTGTGCAGAATGGGATAGCTGCTGGTGCTGTGGTCACAGAATCAGGTGAAAGTGCCCTCTGTGGAGTAAAAGGGCATTTCCCCTGGTTGAGACAAAGCCTGGCTGCACAAACTCGAGGTCCCTCACTTGGCTTCTCGGCCAGAGGGGGTACTTCTTGCTGCAGCTTCACAGGCTTGCTTGGCAAAAGACAGCAGGGCATGCTGGTGGCTCTCTGGAACAAGGGCATTGCCTGGATGCTTGTCACCCTGGAAGACCAGGATGTCATCACATTTTATACAGAGTAATCCTGGAGTCCAGATGATTACTTAAATAAGTTGAATCAGGAGAGATGATTGTGATTAGGCTGCTTCATCTTCTTAACTTGGAATATTTTCTCCTTAAGGATGTTCAAACAATGGATTTGAGTCTTCAGATTCATAGCTGCCACTTTATTATCCTATTAGTCAATTATGGCTGCTGAGGAGCAGGTCTAAGTGACAGTATGGCAGATTACAGCAATCTATTTGCAGTTCTCTTACCCTGGTACCACATATCATCACGCTGTTTAAATTTAGTGATAGGGTTTTTGCATGTGTTTTAGTGCAGTTAAAATAATCAAAATGTTTAGGAAAACCCCCCACTGACCTGCATAAATACTCCCATCTTCAGCACTGCTTTCGTGCCCTGTTGTAATCTTTGTTACAGAGCTGACTCACTAATTAGGAGAAGCAACCTGCCTTAGAAATATTAGATTTTTTTTTCTCTCTTTTTTTACTACTTTACAAAGCTCTGAGGAATAGAAACTGGTGGTGACCTTTGTTTGGCTCTGCTTTTGAGATGTTCTCTCACAGCCCACCTGATTGAAATTAAAATGTGAAAACAGGTACATAGCCCAGCACGGAATATTCCATGTGGGGCAAAACAGTCCCACTGAAGACCCACTGGACTTCAAGCATCAGGCACTGGTGGTGCTGTTCTTGAAGAGGTGTCTGCAGTCAAACATTGCAGCTTCCAGCATGGTCCCAGCTCCCATCACATTTGGTCTTCGTTGGAGAGGAATGGAAAAACTCTCAAAATTTTGTCCCTTCATGTTTCATAGTTTTGTTGCTGCGGACATGACAACCATGAAGTCTGAAAGCAGAGTTGGGCATCCTCCAAAGCAGTATCCATGACCTTTCAGTGGAGGTTGTGGTGGCTACAAGCTGACTGCTGGTGACCATCTGCTCCCTTGAGAGACTGAACCTGAGGACTGGGATGCATTGCTGCTGCTGGCCTGAGGTACAGCCATTCAGTGGAACATCCAAAAGCTTCCTGGCCAGAATACATAAACACCTGGCTTCTGAAAATTTTAATTTTTTTTTTTCAAGGATTTGGGGTCTTAACTGGGATATTTAGTCATTAAATCCTGCACTGAAATAAGGATGTAATCATCAAACCTGTGAGCATATTCAGCCACCATGCTCAGAGCCCACATGGGGGAGATGGATGAGGTTGCAGCTGCCAGCCCCTGTGTGCTTTGATGCAAAGCAGCAACCTAAATGAAATAGGGATATGTGGAATGAAATTTAGGGATAAAGTGTTTTGTGACATGTGGGGAGCTCCTACAAATTGCTGCTAAGCACTGAGTACATAAAGCATGTTGCTTAGAGAGAGCAGAATGAGTGGCCAGGAGACAGCTCTGGGAAAAATACATGAAGAATGTGTTTCTGTTTCATGCCCTGAAACAGAGTGGAGGATGATTAGAAGGCCTGGATGGAAGTTGTAGCTACAAGTGGACAGACTTTTCTCCTCTTTTGTCCTAAAGAGGAGCTGTCAGGCTTCGCTTTTGTTTTTCTCCTCTGCAGCTCAGCTTTTTGGTTGAGTTTGGGCAGGGTTTTTTACTTGCCTTTCCATTCACCTGCATCGATTCAGTTACTGTGCATGAGCTGCCTGGATCCTGCTGCAGCCCTTCAGCAGCAGCACTTTGGGTTTTCTGCTGTTTTACCAAATCACTGTCAAAGCCCCCCAAAGGGTGATCCTCACCAACCCTCTCCCATCTGCCTCTGCCCTGGAGCTTTCCCAGGGGGAAACCAGCCGAGACCCTATGACTCCTGTTCGCAGGAGCCCCATGCACTTCAGTCTGCAATCCTGTGGCCATTGGCACTGGAACAGCAAAGGCATTGGCTTCCCTGGGAATTCCGTGAGCCTGGGATAATCCTGCTTTTGCTTTGGAGGGACCAATATTCTCTGAGCAGAGAAGTGATGTCAGATTGGTGTTCAGAAGTTGCTAATTAGTGAGTAATGTTATGTAAAGCTGAGTGGGGCTTCCAGAAATATACCAGTCGTGTATGAGTTAGGGAATGGTTTACAGACAACTGGTGTTATTTTGTGCAAGGGCAGGGACAATTAAATGGATTTTCTTTGAGTTGTTAACCAGGAGGCATAATGCCATTTATTACATCCATATTGGGAATATGTCACATAAAAACATAATTGATGGAAGTATTATCTTGCTTAATTGGGAAATCGAAAAAGCCACTTCCCCTTTATTTATAGTTTATTAGTAACGGTATCTCCTGTTTGGTCTGGGATGTTTTGTATATAAGTCATGGGGTTTGTGCATTAGATTCAGTATATAATTCTCTTAATAGGCTCCTCAGTCCTTTAAGAGAGAAAACTGAGAAAATTGGCTCCTCGTTTTAGAAATGACAACTGCTGAACGTGCTGTTGAAGCCTCACAGTATTTTACAAAGGTGTGGTACTACCAACAGCTAGGATAACTGAAGGATTCAGAAGAAAAGCAGAAAAAATACTGGTTTTTATCTTATTTAGTAGGCAAATTTCCTAAATCTTTTGTTGCTTCTCTTCATAAGGAGTTCACCTTGACTCTGCTTGACAGTGCCTTGCATAGTCAGGATAATTATTCTTCCAGTAGTGTTTGGCAGTAAGTGTCTCTCTGGTGATTTTGAGGATGTTCTTGCAGTAACAAGAAACTTATTTTTAAAGGGGAAATATGATTATGAAATAATGAAAATATGTGAAGAGTCTGAGCAGAGATAAAATTAAAATGGAAGAAAACAGGAAATGAAAGAATTGGTCCCATTTGGATTTTATGCTCTTGCTTTGCTTTAAACTTTACTTTTAAATCAAGATGCTACCAGAAATCCAGAATTTTTCAACCACCTAAAATACTAAAACCAAAAATAGCACGTATTTGATTTTGCATCAAAAAATTTAAATGTTTTACTAAAAATACTGATTTCAGTGAGTAGGCAGTGCCTGCTGAGAAGAAATTAATTAGGGAAGGATTTGAGTTTTTGTCATAATCAACTTTAATGAAGATGTTATCCTCAGTTTAAAGCACTTTTTCTTTCAACTGTGAAACCCATTTTAGTGAATGTAAGACATATTTCCATCTCATCCTTGCAGGGATGTTCATCTTTGTAACCATATCCAGAGCACAGCAGGAAAAGTGGGTGGACTTGACAGGAGTGGGCAGCAAGGGTGGGGCAAGGTGCTTAGTGTCCTTCTGCTGGGCATGGAAATGCATCCACTGCCCCAGGGTGTTCACCCAAAGTGAACCTGGGCCCGTGGTTGGTTTTGGGTCCTTAGTCAGTGTCTGAGAGGTGTTGTCATGAGGGCAGGGGAGGGAAGTTGAAAAACAGTTGGTTTTATTCTCTCAGCGTGCAAACAGATTTTAAGGAAACTTCCAAGCAGAAGCTCACTGTCTGAAACATATGGACGTTTTTCAAGGAGAGTAATTTATTAACCTCTATTCAAGTGTGCAGAAGGCTACTGAGATACTGTTTTCAAGTTTGATACAAAATGAGAGAAAAGCGTATTTCTGAAAGAAAAATTACTCCTCTGGAGTCTCTGCTCCTCATTGCACATTTTTGCCCTCCCAAGCTGAGTGGTTTAGGTTATCACCAAGGCAGAAATGATGAGAAGGAAAGTGGTTTAAGAAGTGAGCCAAAACTTGTCCACATGAAACCAGGAGAACATTCCTGAGCTGCAGCCCGCCACATCAAACTGATCAAAACCTTTTGACTGACCTGTGGCCCAGGACATGCCATTACACCTCTCTTGTGTTTGGTCTCTACGCCCTGCACTGCAGGAACCAAATCCTGCTCTGTCTCCCTGATATTTTGGATGAGTGTTGGTGGTTCAGCTGTTTTACTGAGGGACGTTGCTATGCAGGGGGATATGCAGGGATATCCCCTGGCCAAGGGGATGCCAAACCAAGTAGATATTCATCCAGCTCCTAACAGGGCTTAGCCAATGAGCATGGCTACCATTTACACAACCTTCCCACTCTCTTGCTGTCTGTTTTCTGGTTGCCACCTTGAAATACAGGTTTATTTTCTGGCAGCGTTTTAAAATCTGTAGCGTTATGAATGGTAATGGGCAGTGGCTTAAAGCATAGAAAGTTCAAAAGCAGAGTTCATCACCACGGTAGAATAAAGCCCAGGTCTCTGAACACACAGCCAGCCCTGCCAAATAACCTTTCAAAAATTGGCTGATTTAAAAACTAGCTTGGGCTAGGATTTGCTCTGGTCCATCAGACATTCATTACTTCTGCTCTTGAGTTGCATGACGTCCTTATCTTTATCGGGAAAATGGCTCAAATCATTGGGAGCTGCTTGAAATGATTGGTGACATGACAGAGCCTCTTATTTACTCCTAGAATAACCATAAACATTGCATGAATGCAGTGACATGCCCTGTGCCTGCTGCTGGTTATTGCCTGGAGCCTGGAGCCAGACACTTGGCTGTGCACTTGCAAGGCAGCTCCCTGAGATCACACTGGGACTGGTCTTGCAGAGAGAGCTGCTGGCGTGCAGCAGTGACTGCATCTTCCGTGTTAGTCTGGGAGCTCTGGAGCCTAAATAATTAGCAGCACTCAGTCTGAAATTGGACAAGATGCAAAGTCCTAACCAGATGATGTCAGAAATGCATCATTTAGAACACTTCATTATAAGAAATGACACTAAATTGTTATTCAAAACATCTCTTTATGAGAGGGATGGGGACTGTGGAAGCTCCAGGCAGGTCCTTGTGTGCCATGTCCCTGTACAGTGCTGCCCAGGCCAAAGGACAGCTACAGGAGATAAATGGCTGCCTCTCACCCAGGTGGACATTTGTCCAAAAGTTCTCCCTAGACCAGATCAAGGGGACAATTTTCACTGCTGTCTGGCCCACCTACTTCCCTGGTGATCCAAAATGGCCATGGTGGGGGACACAAGACTCCTGCTTATACAGAACTGTCCCATAACACTGTCCACTGCTCATGGCTGTTAGGTACCATCAGACTAGTTCAGGGGTGCCTGCTTGAAATGGGACATGTGATCTGCCTTCCCTGGCACCCTTGATGTCCAATTTATTTGTCTGCCAAAGACAAATAAATAAAAGGTTTCCTTGTTATTTGCAGCGGACCCTGTCAGCATGAATTAAATTGCTGCTTTGGTTCATTTCTCAGTGCTGTGTTTGTTCACGCCCTTTCTCCCTCACCTCTTTGTGTGGTGAAATACCAAAATTATGGGTTCAAGGCACATGTGGTGCTGAGGTGAGTGACAGCAACAGGCCAAGAGCAGCTTGGGGCTGTGCTGCAAATGCTCATGATGACTTCCTTTCCCTGAGGACCTAGAGTGATCCAACCCCTTTCTAGTGCTCTCAGTGGCCATATACCAGAGCTGAAAAAACACTCCAGGCTAGATATGCAGGACTGAGTAGGGCACTGTTCACATACTTGTTTCAATGGGAATTAGATGCAGGTATAACTTTCAACCTTGTTTGTGCTCTCCCATTAGGGAGATGTAATTGGAAACATTGGCTTTGCTAAGTGTTACAAGTGGTTTTCAGGATTATGCCTTTAAATCTCTTTGTGTCAATCAAGCAGACAAATATGAAATTATATTCTCTCATCCACTGGCCCGTTGTGTGGAAATGAGTCCTTCATACTTGGATTTGCACAGTGTTGGGGTGCATCACATCTCAGTAGTTATTGTGGGATCTTGTCACCCTCCAGCCTGGAGGAAGAGATGCTGTGTGATTCAGCTCTGCTGCCTGCTGCTTTGCACCATGCCAAGGAGGAAGGGAAAAGCCCCAGTTGACATTTCCATCTCTAGAAATTTCCTTCCTATTGTAATTTCTTTTTAGTTGGTGCCAAGCAGTAAGCTGTTCAAGCAGCTTTCTTTTGACTCTCCACCAGCATTGAGTTCTACGTCTCCTAAGAACCATCCAGTTGCAAGCAAAGTGCAGTTGCCAGGCACTGAAGAGCATGTCTCCAAGGTCAAGGGGGCTGTTTTCTGCCCTTTGTTGTAAAAATGGGTAGGAGGTGGATCTGAAGGGTTAAAGATGTGTTCTTGGGTGGGTTGGACTGATTTAGGATGAGACTTCCCCTCCATGTGAAAGGGCAAACATATGTTTAATGATGCAGAAGCTGTTTCTGATGCGAACATAATTTCCTCCCGAAGATGCATTCAGGTGATATTAATGGCTGGACACAGGGATAGTCACTAAACATGCTTCTGAGAAAGCAAAACCCCAGAGTTTTGGGCATCAAAACTGAAAACTGAATCCAGGGTGCCGAGACTCTGCTGGAATATAACTTTGCAGTCTATTCAAAAGCAATTTAAAAACAAAATAAAATCAAGTATTTGCTACCAAGGGTTTGATGCAAGAAAACCTTCTACTAGCTTCACAAGAGGAGGAATGGCTGTATCATCATCTCTTTCTCCACTAAAGTGTCTCCACTCTGCTGCTTTGTTGTTCCCTTCTCCTCATCCTCTGCTCTCCCCTCCTTGCACTGCCATAGGGATGGGAGCATCCTTTCTGTGTGCTGGGATATCCCTGACCCTGCTTTGGATTTTGGTTTGAAAGTGTGATGCCTGACTCAGTAAAACCGGGTCAAAAGGATCAGTGCTGAGACATTCACATTTACTATGTGTGAATGAAGCTGATAAACAGTCCTTTGGATAGTTTATTATCCCAACATATTGAAATTATTATGAAAATAATCATAAGGCACAAAGGAGCTGTGGCTAACGAGGGGCACCCTGACTGCTGAAGCAATGAGCTAAACATGTCTCTTGTCACCCCTGTAGTGGCTTTAGCCAAACGTTTGTATTTCCAGGGACAGCTATCTTTACCCATTCCCTCATCTGTCATAATTATCCTGGGTCCAGTCCCCTTTACTGTAAAAACTTGCCACACAGAAATTGAACCAAGACTTTTTCTGATCTCTTTAATGTAAAATACCTAAAATAGACCACAGGAACAGTTTTACACTTGAAGAGCAAAATTGTGCAAAAATGTTTTAGTGTAGATTTGGGTCCTAATTATTTTTTCTCACTAACAAGCATAGTTGTGCTATAGTGTGAACAACAAGTCCATAACACTCAAGGTTTATCCACTTAGAACTTCGTGTTTTTCTTCCTCTCCATAGGGCTTTACTGAGAGAGCAGAGAATCAAACTATTAAATGACATCCTAAAAGTCTCAGAGTCAAATCCCCCATTAATTTTGCACCCTTTGTTACACCAGGAAATGCCAGCTGGTTCAGCTGGATGGCCCCAGGTTAGTACAATGAGTCAAAAGATCTAAACTGGGCAAAAGTCAAGTGTCCTTAACTGAAGAAGCACAAGAGAAGTGCTATAGTTAAAATACTGTGTTTCAGAGCACTCGTTAGATCAGGATCATGTGATCAGATTACTTTAGAGTTGACTAGAGCACACAGAAATGCAGAAATGTGTTGTCAAGGGATCCTGTGTTAGTGTCAGGGACTCATCCAGGCTCTTCTGCCTAAGCCACTGTCACTGGCGTCTCCTTTCCTAATGAGCAGTGCAGTGCATCCCATGTGCCAGCAAGGGCTCCTCAGCTGTGAACAGACCTAAGAGCAGTTTGAGTCAGAGGGGGTGGGTTGGATCTGAGTGTGTTTGTGGCTGTGAGCCTTTGTATGTCAATTCTCCCTACCTACAAGTTGGTACAAGAGTACCTAACACCTGTGTACTATTAGCTCACTGGTAGGACAAACAAGGTGGACAACAAGGTATTCTTAAATCCCTCATGGCAAAGCATGCAAAAGCCATTCCAGGCGATATACAGAAGGATTTCTGTATGTCTGCAGTTCTGCCTGTAAGTGTTGTAGAAATACCTGAAATGCTCGCTGGGGAAAAAGTGTGGTAACCATTGTCCTTCTTTTCTTCTGTGACTCCTGAGAAGCAGAGATGTGAGCTGCCAGGAGCTGGTGACACATTGTGGTGGTGCAGATTAACACACTGTGCTATCTCTTTGGTTTCAAGTGCTTTTGTAGCCTCAGATCTTTACTTTGCATGGACAAATGCCCAAATGATGGCCCTGATGGAGAGGCTGGGGTCAGGGCTGGAGCATCAGCCCCCTGCAGTGGAGGCATTAGCAGTCCGTCTCTTCCAGCATGTGCTTCATTCACCCCTTGGTCTGGAGGCTGTGGCAAACAGGACCTGGGCTGGTGTGACTGCCCCAGCTTTCTGCAGCCCTGTGCTGGGATGGTGGCATGGGTCCATCTGGGTGCTTTATTACAGCTATTTGTTTTTAATCTCTTGATATATCCAAGGTAGGCTAAAGAAGAAGCTGTGCTCCTTTCCTGAATGCCATCTTGAGCACCACACAGGACTTCTGCAATGCCTACAGTGAGAGGACAAGAGGAAATGGCCTTAAGCTGAGACAGAGGAGGTTCAGATTAGATATTAGAAAAAAAAAATCTTTGGGTGGTCAGGCAATGCAATAGGTTACTCAAGGAAGTCATGGAGTCGCCATCCCTGAAGGTGTTTAAGAGGCATCTGGATTTGGTGCTGGATGATATGGTTCAGTGTTTTAGGGGTTCCAGTGGTAGTGCTGGTTGATGGAATGGATGATCTTGAACATGTCTTCCAGCTGTGATGATTTTATGATTCTAAGATAGGTTGAGGAGAAAAGGAGGGTGTGGAGGCAAGGGCTTGGAAAATGTCTCTGCCCTCTCAGCTTGGTGAAGACCTTGTCTAGAGAGACTTGAGCAGTTTTCTCTGAGGAGTTGTGTCCTCTTCTCCAGTGGGAAGTCCCATGCGATAGACACATCTACCCCTCTGACATGATGATGTTTAACTGCTGCTCCAGGGAAGCTGATTTAGAAGTCACAACACCAGAGGTACCTGGAGTGCCAAGGCCCCCCTCCTGCTTTCCCTGTGAATAAGTAAAAAGCTGTGCTCTTTTGACCCCCATACAGGATGTCTGAAACCAGTAAATAAACCATAGGCAGCCCCAGACAGTTCAATTATAGACTGTCACTTGGCTTTAAATCACGGATGTATGCTTATAGTCAATGCCCTTTGGTGTTGTGACAATTTCAGACTTCTTCCCACCTTATTTTCCTCTTTGAACAGCTAACATGAAAATATTGAGCGAGTCTTAAATAAGCTAAAGCTTGTCAGGAAGATCTGAGGGTGTATACTGCTATTTCAGAGGCGAGCAAAAAGCTGTATGCATATAATACTTATTGTCAGTTATTAGGGCCTACTCCAGCAAGAAAAAAGTGTCATCTGCTATGTAACAAAAATGTAGAAGAAACTGTGCTCTGCTCCTGAAATCCTCTGTATTAGGACAGTAATATTTTACTGTGGTTGACATTAAGGCAGATGATCCTGACTACACTTGTTTAGCTTGTTGCAGGTATTTTAGGTTTCTCGAAGAGTCATCAGCAAAGGTATTGGCAAAAGCAAGGTTAGTATGAAAGTAAATGTGACAAAGTTCATTGATAAGGTTCACTGTACTATTTGCTAGATGGTTAAGGCACACGGAGAAAAATAGTACTAAAATCTAAAATCAATGTCTAAAATTAAATCAACCTATAATTACCTTCATAGAAACTGGGGATGGAAAAAGGGTAACCATGGGAAAGGGTAAGGATAATCCTTTGTTGGTTCACAAGGTTTGGAATGGGCCCACTTGCCAAACTTAGCCCCAAACTTGACCCATGGTTTAGACCTAAAGGTTCTAGCAGCACTTAAATTTCTAAACTTAATCGAAAGTCTAATTTAATCATTAAAAAATAAATTCTACAGAATTTGCTCTAAGTGTTGAGCCTTGAGGAGTGAGGGTATCAGCCCAGGCTTCATTTTCAGCTTTTGGTAGTGGTCCTCCAGGTACAGTGATATTGAGAGTTCACTAACTCTGAGAGGAGTCCCACTCAGAGGGATGTGCTGGTCACAGCCCCTGTGGTCCAGGGGAGCTCAAAGGGTCTCACTTACAGCTGCTGTTTATAGGGTCACAAAAGAAATTGGCTTTAGTCATAGTCATTTTCCAAAGTGGCTGCAATTTGGATCACTAACTTTCTTTGAAAGTTTGATAACAAAAATGTTGTTCCTCTTGGACTGTTAGGCAGCAAAAGTAAGTTTCCACGTCTGTTCATTAAAAAATAGGAGCTTGTTAGAGAGCACTTGCTCCTGGGGGCAGACAGTGTTTCTGATAAGGTCAAGAGGAGCTCAGCTCAGGTGCTGTTCATCAAGACCAAAGCCTAGAAAGCATTTCTGAGATCACAGAAGCAGGAGGTTATGTACCATCACATAGCTTTAGATGGCACTAAAATAGGATCTGGTGGTGGCCAACCTTTTTAAAGTTCCACAACCATTGCATGTTTGGTCAGTGGTGGATGAGATTATTAATAACTAAGCAGAGAAACATCTGATTGCAGTTTTGAAGTGGTACATTATAGCCAAGTATGTAAATATGTACAGCTTATAGGACAAGAAAGCTTCAAAGTGGGGCAAAGGAGGCAGTCTCCTGTTATTCAAGGGTTCAGAGGTTTTCAGCCACAGGCTGAGGATGGAAGAAGGCTCAGGAGCAGCATGAGTAGCAAAGATTCTCAGGTAGTTAATGGAATCTGTTGATCCATGTAATGGATTTGATCAGTTTTCCGTAAGGGAGTGTGGTGACACCTCTGTGTCACAATGTGTGTTGTTAACAACCACATTGACTCACAAGGCAACCAGGAGGAGCATGGTGCTCCCCACAGCTCATGGGGCTGTGCTGTGTGACAGTCAGCATGTCACCCTTTGGTCAGCAGGAGCTCGAGCAGGCAGGCCTTCAGGGCAAAGGCTGGCAGTAATTGAGAGCATTTATGAAGGGATTTTTGTGATGTGTTTGCACAGTCACAGGAGCTTTGTTTTCAGACCTCAGTGGTTGTAGGTAGCTCTGACCACTGCAGACAGCAAATAAATAGCTGTATTGCATAATTCTTTGATTTGGATATGAGCAAAAATAAATTACCTTGAAAGCTTTTTGAAGGAATAATCGGCTATGTCAAGCCATGCAGACAGTCCTCCTGACATAATGGGCCACGATAGGAAATTCAAATAGTTCACCTCACTGCCAAAGCCTCCCCTTGTGCTCCTGACCCTGTACTCTGTGCATTTGCTTTCTGCAGCCTTCACCTGCAGCTGTGAAGGAAATGACTACAAATAGGAATTAAAACTAGTTTCAAACTGTCACTGCTTTTCAGTTCCCTGCAACTTGTTTTCCATCTGTTCCTCCCCATAGCCTTCCTTCTGCAGGTGTGGGAGAGGGTTCCTTTGCTTCTCCTGAAGGAGCTGTCTCCTTGCCAGCTGACGTCTGTGGCAGCCTCCTCCAGCATCTGGCTGTGGTCAGTACTAGTATGTGAGGAAGTTCCTAAGAGTGACTATAAAATAGTTCCCCCAAAGTTTAGCTTCCCCCACACCTCCAGTACAAGGTACGCCACAGAATTAATTTAAGCATCCCTCACTCATTTTAAGTGAAATATAATGTAGCCATGAAAGTCATGTTATTTATTGCTCATCTTTTCTCTGATCCCCCAGAAGTTCCTGGCCTGAATTTTATTTAGAGTCAATTAGTTACCTGTCTTAATTAAAAGCTATGGACTGGGGGAAAAAAAATTTTAGTGCTTTAAAGACGTCTTTTTTTATTGACTGTTCTTATTGTACAGCTAAAATCAAATGGGAATGCCAAGTGTGTCTGCTTTGTACTTGTTCTGCTTTCCACATTGGACTGGCTCAGCTCTCATCCTTGAGCTTAAACACTGGCTTTCTTTTTGGGAAACTGTTTCTGCTCCTTCTCATTAGCCATACTTGGACCCAGACCAGATTCTATTGTGGAAGCATTCATGGCAGTCCCATTCATAACCTACCACTATCACCAATGGTCCTTTTCTCTTCCTTCATCCCATTGCTTTCATATTTTTCGTGCCCTTCTGACAGTTGCTATACATCTTGCTATACATCTAGTCACCTGCAGAGTCAGTCACTTTGCAGGTTGTCCTCTCTTCCAGTTCACTGCATGCTCAAAGTAAACACTGTAAAAATTAAATATAAAGAAGTGGGAGTAGGTAGGGCACTTCTGCCTCCTTATGTACTTGCCTTAAATATTGCCGCTAAAAAAAAGCGGTGAAAAATGTGAAAAGTGTAGTTTTAAAACTCATAGTGTGCCCCAAGAGAGGGGTGTCATTCTTCTCCAGCTTTCCAGGACTTCCGACCTAATTCACCCACCCCCAGAAAAGCTGTCTGCACTTACTCCTTTAATTAAGAGGAATGCAGCCAGCAGTCTCAATTCATGCTGAGACCATCTCACTCGGCTGTCAAGCCCCACGGGAGTTGCCATGTCCCCTGCAGCCCCCAGCCCCTTTCCCAGGGGCTAAGCACTGCCACTGATGGATTCCTGATGCTCTGGTGCCTGCAGCCGTGAGCAGTGCTTGAGTTATGGAGCCTGCTGAGAGCACATAGCCCTGGTGGCATGAAAACAGGCTTGGGTGCATCTTGACAGCCCAAGGTTTGCAGTGCCGAGGGATCTGCCTGATATTCTAGTTCTGTCACTGATGGGGGAAGTCTCAGATTTTTTAATGAATTAAGATATACTTAGAGTGCCTTTCAGTAGAGGAGCAGTCCCTTAGGTACATCTAGAAGAACTGTAGCTTGGTCTTTCTTGACTGTGGTGCAACTGGAATGTAATGAACTATAATAAAAATGCCAAGTTGCTTGTCAAGCAAAAAACCCAGCTGTTTGATATTAATGTTTTCAAGAAGTGATTTCGTGCCCAGTGTATACTGACAAAGTATTTTTGTTTGTGCTAACTCTATATAATAAAATTCTGTGTGAGTTAATAGATAGGGAAGGTTTTTTTGTGGTGGTGGTTGTTGTTGGGTGGTTGTTACTGAGCACAGCAGTGCATCTCCTGTGCTTTCAAGAAGGTCGAGTGGAGCTGTGACTGATGCCATGCAATGGTGAATGATACAATCTGTCCAGTAGCTGGTGGAATTGAAACCAGCTGTTGGAACTTGTACCCACACAGCCCCTGAGTTTTCAAGGGGAGAAAAAAGAAACAGCAGTTCAATGCAACAATCAAGAGCAAGGCATCAGCCTTTTCCTCTAGACTCACTTTGCTCAAGTGCTGTCAATTAGAGTTTGAGATTTCTCAGCCAAGGTGCTTCATGCAGAGGGAGGCAGGAGGAGCACAGCTGATCAGGGGCATGGATGTAATTCTCAGTAACAAATGAGCTGTGGCATTGCTTGGGCTGAGAGAAGAGTTTTACCAGTGCTGATGGTGGATTATTTGTGTGTTTAAATTCTGTTGCAAGTTAAACAGACATGGAGACCTCTCAGGATATTCGTGTTTCCACACTAGGTGTAGTAGTTATGTAGCAAATGTATTAACCGCAGGTTTGCACCAAACATGCAAAAACAAATTAGAAATAGAGAAATACAAACACATTTTCTCATTAGGGGATATAAGTATGTGCTGACTGTAGTACAAATATAATTTTTATTCCATTTGTGTAACCTTTGGTATTTTAATGAAGTCCTGTTCCTGTGTACAGCGTATGGTTCACTGTCAGATAATTTAACACTAAGAAAATCTGTCTTGAATAAATTAGAATATATTTGCAAATTAATTGGTTAATTAGATTTTAGACATCTCTTGAGGACAGGAGAGAAACAGATGTGTGCAAAAGCCACACAGATAGTTTGGGGATGAGTGTTTCTTGTAGGGTTTTATCACTCCATTTTGTGAAAAACAGCCTTTCACAAGTGCCAAAGATTAAAAAACTCTCGGCTTTAAATGCAGAACATTAAACTCAATTTCCGTGGTGCTGCTGATTTTTTCTGGGGCACAGGCAGAGCCATTTGGACCTGTTTGCTGAATGACTGCACTCAGAATATGCAAGGTACCTCTTGAGCTGCTTTTTTTTTTCTAGGAGTATCTGTGAAGCTGTCTGGAAATCCTCTGAACTAAACACTAGCATATCAGCAGAGAGATGCCAGCTGGCATCATGCTGAAGTCAGGCAACTCATAAGAAGAATCAGGTCTAAGATGGAGCCCAGGACTTAGAAGAACAGTCACCGAAGAAGGAAAATTGACAAGGCAGGTTTTTTTCTCAGCTACATCGGTGTAAATCCAGAGCAACTCCACTGAGATTCACACCAGAGTAACTGAGAGCAGAATCTGGCCATCATCATCCACCTGACCTCAGGGGAGGGCTCGGATGGAGAATAATTCCCTTACCTTCCTCTTATAAGCCTTTTACACCTGATTTTTAGAGAGGCGCAATTTCAATTTTACTCACTTTGGGACAGACATAGTACAATCATTTGGTAACTACTGAATGGTAAAAAGTAGAGATTCTCCTTAAAAAAAATATACACTTGTGTATTCATTATTGACTTAGACCACTTCAAAAACAAATTTTGAGTAAATCTTCAGAAACTGAGGAAATTCAAATTTTGAGGGCTCGAGTTGGTCCAGAAGCTGAGTAGGAGAGGATTTTCAGCTTAAAAGCAGTTCAGCATCTCCCTGCAATCTGGGCTGATCCTAAGAGCAGCAGAGGTGGGTAGCTGGTGCTGTTTGCAACCACTTTTCAGCTCTGCCGAAACAGTGGTGCAGTCTAGGCCCAAACTAGAGGACATTGATCAGTCCCTCTTGGAAGACAGCCGTGATTTTACTTTTAGTTTTATCTCCAGGATCCTGTTTTGGGTGTGTTCAGAGCCATTTGGCAAAAACCTCATCGTTAAAAGCAATATTTGCAGAGTACAGTAAGACAAACAAGAGGCCATTTGTGTGCGTCATTGATCATTTCACAAACAGTCCTCGGGCTACGCTCAGAACTCGCCCGGTGCTGCCTGTTCGGGGTCACAATACAGACGTCAGAGGCAGAAGCGCTTTTCCTGCGGGCGTAACCTCTGTTAGGCACCAAGACCCTGATGCTGCTGGGAAGAACCTTCAAGTCATGTTCTTTCTTTGACCTTGGTGTATTTTTCTAAGCAGCAGACAGAGCAAAGTAAAAGCTTTGTTGCTGTCGATGTGTGAAAACTACAGCCAGTTTTTCCAAAGTCTAGAGGCTGAAGCTCCAGGGCTGAGGTTGCAAGGGACACCCACAGCTGCACCATGGCTCTCACAGGAGACACCAAAGGAGGCCATGGGGCTTGTGGGCACAGGCGCCGTGTGTCCTTGGCCTGGGACTGCTGTCAGCAGCCTCATGCCTTCAGGAAGAGAGCACAGCTTTTAACAGGGTTGTTGTAGACTGTGCAAAAACCTGGCTGTGGTGACCTCAATGCACTAATTTATAAGAGCATCTGGGCTGGCCCCTGAGGGCTGCATGACTGCAATGTGTGGGTAAGAGCCTCGTGTGGCTGGATCGTGCCAGCAGCTGCTGTCCTGTCCTTTGGAGACCCAGCCACTGCCAGGTCCTAGGCAGCCCACGGGGATGTCTCTGCTGGGCACTTGGCCTTTCAGTCTTGGTTAACCCAGAGCCCAGCTCTCCTTTGGCAGGCAGGGAGCTCCTGTTCCTGTGCAGCATCTGGCTGTCTACTGAGCCTGCTCCCTTCTGGCCTCGGCACTTCTTTCCTCTCCTGTGCAGCAGGGCTGCCAAGATAGGATGAGACAGGTACCCCCTTGTAGTGGGATCTGGTTTGTATCACTGGGAAAGCAGCACTACACCACCATCCATGCCTGGGGTGCTGTGGGACTGTGTATCTTCCAGCCCAGCCAGAGCTGCCCTTCCCTCCAGGTGTAGTGCGTGCAGAGTAGTTATGTTCCTGCAAATAAGTGAGAATGTAGATGCATTAAGACCTGAGGCTGAGAGACTGCTGGTCTGCAGTCTGATGAGTATAAACACCTACAGAAGATGCCCACAGACATTTCCCTGCAACTTTTATCTGAATGATTCCTTGGGCAAAATGAATTTGCACATTTGTCAGGAGTCTTGGAGTTGAGGAGAGACCCAGAACTCAGCAGCTATGGTGGAATTCACAGAGTAATGGGTTAATACCATCTGCCATAACTTCACTATGGGGCTTTTGTCAAATTTCTGATTCAAGAAGTGTTTTCTGAGACTTTTGGCATTTGTGGGAGCACTGGGACAGACAGTAAGGTTGTGTGTCACTTTAAAGACTTAATTTTTTCCAGATTCCTCACAGAACTGGAGCTGAAAGCTCACTCATGAATTTCTTGGGGAATCTGCTGAGGCAGCAATTATGTTATCCTTCAAAACTCCATGGAAAAGGTCACCACAGAACCATGCCAAACGTGTCAGGCTGAAGGAGAATGGGCTGAGAGGCTGCTTTCTGTGCTGCCTGAGAGCTGGGAGACACCTGTGAAACCACAGCCAGCTCGAGATGCCATGGTGTGGGCAAAACACAAACCACTCATCTCCTTCCGTGGTCAGGTTTCTGCCAGAGATGTATTTATTCAGCAGAGCAAGAAAGCCCAAAGCAGAGGAAGGTATAAACCAAAAAAACTATGTGAGAGGTGTGGCTGCAGTGTTCAGACCTTCCTCCCCTCTGAACACAAACTAACCTGGGGGATGGTAAAACAAGCAAGGAGCTGCCTTAAAATTTATTTCTCATTCTTTCTCCATTTCTGTAAACCTCCCACAGCAGAATAATAATTTGTCATGAGAAACTAGTTTTAAATCAGACATCTCAGTGCAAAAGATAATAAACACCGATGTTCCCAACTAAATTACAAGGGTCTTGGTGGGTTTTGTGTAAGAACTGGCTGCATTACTAGACAGAGATCATAAATCTTTGAAAGGCAGAGGGAGGAGAAAAGAAAATATTCCACATAGGGAAAATGTGATTGTGTTAATGACTTTGCTAATCCCTAGGCTTCCAGTTTTATCCATTCATGCTTCCAGCATCTGCAGATGAACTGGGGAGGGCTTCAGTAATCCATTAAAACAAGATAATTTTAAAATTTCCATCTAGGCATAATAATTTATTTGTTTAGGGTTTACCCCCCTTCTTTGCTAATTTATGAATGTCTCTCTTAAGTTTGCTAAAATGATAATCAACCTTGATATTTTATTTGGGATGATCATCCTTGTGAAAAAGTCTTGTGGATAATTTTATAGGAATGAAACCAGTTGAGATCTATAGAACTACAACATTGATGTTAGTTAAAAAAAAAAAAAAAAAATAAAGACAAAAAAGAAATATGCATTTGTAACTGTCCGTCCATGAGATGGATAATTCTTGAGTAAGTTGAATGTGTTGGTCTGAAGTAGAAAAATCCTGAAGGTTATTTGTTATGGGGTGTAGGCTGTTATTTAGTCTTACAGAATTTGTTGTACTGCAGTAAAATGATCTAAGTAGTGCCTGGGCTGCTTATCAGAAGATACCCCCAGGCATTTCAGTACTAATGTAATTGGATGAAGTTTACATGATGGAATATTGGAGGTGGAGGTTTTGTGCTTAGGACTGCGAAAAAGCACCAGATACTACAGCTTTTACAGAAAATGGAAGGCCAGATGGAGCAGGAGATTACTCTGTCTGATCTCCTGCACAGGCCATTCCGTCACCCGCTTTACCCCGTGCTGTATCCATAAAGCAGGATGAGTTACAATGTGTCCTCTGGCTAAGCACTTCCTTCCGACTTCAAGAGATCACTTAGTGGAGGAGCCACCATCTCTCATGGCAGTTTGGTTCAGTGCTTACAATACCTTCAATGCTGGGCACTACTACAGATTTCTATTGATGTTTGTTTCGCTTTTAACTTCCACCTCTTGATTCTTGTTATGCCCTTTTTCAGCAGGTTGAAGAACTCTTGCTTCCTTTTATTTTTCTCCCTGTAGAGCCACTTATATGCTGTAATCAAGCCACTTCTTCCTCTTCTCACTGATAAGCTGAACAAGCTGAGGTCTTCCAGTCTCTCTCAGAAGGGTATTTACTACAGTCTTTAAATAACTTCTTTGTCTGTTTTCTCTGTCTTCAATTATTCACTATCTTTATAAACTGTGGAGATGTTAGCACAGTGTATTTTCTGGTGTCTGCCTCACTGACTCCAGGTACAAAGAGACAATTTCTTCTCCATGTGTACATGGTTGATGTGTCTGAGGATTCATTTGCTCTTCTGTAACAGCCTTGAGCTGCTTGTCCATAATGACCCTAATCCTATACAGAATTGTTCCTTTCTAAGATAAAAAGTCTTGTTTCAGATGCCAAGCATTATATTTTGGTTTACTGCATTTTATAGTCTCTTAAACAGTATCTAAAAGATGTCAGTGCTACATGACAATGTTCCAGAACCCTGCTCCAGCTCTGCACCTTTTTAGCCTCCAATGTTGGCAAAAATTGCTGACCCATCTAACACATGATTTGAGGCACTGCTGTAGAAAAATGCCTGTATCACAGCCCATCTGGAGTCTGAGAGGGGCAGCTGGGGGAGAACAGCTGCTCGGAAGTTTGTAGGGAGAGTTTGAGGTCTTGTTTATACCCCTTGGGGACACAAAACACAAAACCCAGACTCAGCTGGGAACTGTGCAGCCTTTTCTCCCACTAGCACAGGGGGCTGTAATTAACTGTTTTTGAGATATAGGAAGTTGAAGTTGCCCTGATAGAGAAGCGTCTTTTACAGATGTCTTTTCACCTACTCTATGCTTATCACTGGAATTTCAAAAATAGTATTAAATATTTTAAAACCAATACCAGCATTAACACACCAGTATAAAAATGCAGTCCAGTTGCATGTTGCACTGCATCATTGCATGGCCTGTCTTACAGTCAACACTTTTCCCATCCATCTGTTGGCTGTTAGCATTTGGCTGAAGAGCTGTTGTTCCTCTGACTAACCTCATCACTGCTGGCATCCTCTCATAAACCCTTTTGTCTGGACAGTCATGTTTTCCTTGGCAATCTGCAAAGCACACCAGATCATAGGTCCCTCTGAGCACTTGCATGCTGATGCCTTTCCCTTTCCATTGTCCTTGCACCTTCACAGCTGGAGGAGATATTAAAGGCAGGGCAGAGAGAAGGGAGAGAGCAGAGGGCTTTTTTTGGCAGGCAGTGTCATTCTGGCCCTGCACACTTCCCTGTGGGGCTGGAGGAGGTGTCTGGCAGTGTTCCAGGCACAGGCTGGTAGAGCTGCTCCCTGGTGTAAATGTGGTGTAGGTGTGCTTCAGCTACTGGCCCCAGAGCAGAGTTGCAAATTCACTTATGAGTTTTGTGTTCTCCTAGAGCTCACGTGAAGTGTTTCAGTGTGTGGCAGATAACAGGAGAAGGTGCCAATATATGCCTAACCTGATCTGTATTTCTCATTGGGGTTCTTGCTACAAAACCTACCAGCTTTACATTTCCTTACTGAGGTATAAAATTTCTCATGGTTAAAGCTTTATTTGGAGTAGAGATGCCTCTCTGCAAAAGAGTCAGTCCTTACAAGTCTGCACAAACTAGTAAGTAATTCTGAGACAACTGAATTTGTTGGTTTCTTTAAAGAAACATAATTATTTTAAAATGACAAACTGTTCCTTTTGTTGATAAATGTTTTATATCTTTGCTGCTATGCCTGAATAGTTTGTGTAAATAATTTATTAGCTTGCAAACAGACGTAGCACGTTCAGGCAAACACTGCCCAGCGGGGCAGGAATGCTAAAAAAGGGAAACAGGATTATGAGCAGTGCTGAGCTCTGAGAGCAGGAGTGGGCATCAGTAGGGACAGAGAAAGGCCATCTGTATCTCATAGGCTCAGACCCAACATAGCTCAGATGCCTGACACTGTGGTGAGGCACTGGAGGTACAGATGAGAGCAGTCAGGCAATCACCATCAGCAGGTATGTCCGTGGGATGCTTAGGAGCAAAGCAGCAGTGGTGCTCAGAGCTATGAAACGGTCTGGTTTAGATAGTGTTTGGCATTTAACATCTTCAGACTGATTTTCTTGCTTTGCATGCTGTAGTTGGTTATTCCTCTAACTTTGTTCTCAAAATTTGCCTTGTTTCTTGAAAAAGTAATTTTTCAAAAATCATATGTGATGTTCTTTTGTGTGTCAGGGCAGGGTCAGTCAGAAGAAGAAGGCTAAGTGCATGCATCAGTGGTTTCCAGGTGAAAGTTCTTTGTAAATAGTGTGGAAGTGTGTGCATGTAAGTATGCATGGATGCAAACATGCTTCAAGGATTTTTTAGGCAATTTTGCCTAAAAGTCCTGTATGCCACAATGGGGACTTACAGAGCTATAGGAAGGTTTGGGTTGCATCTTAAAATATCTAGTCCAATCCCCTGCTATGGACAGGCCATCTTTTAATAGATCAGATTGCTCAAAAACCCAACCAATCTGGCCTTGAACACTTCCAGTGATGAGGCATCCTGAACTTCCCTGGGCAATCTATACCAGTGTCTCAGCAGCCTCAAAGTGAAAAATTTCTTCCTTGTATCCAATCTAAACTTATCTTCTTTCAGTTTGAAACGATTATCCCTTGTACCTTTGAAAGAGGATAAAACTCTTTTCAGCCTTACTGAATGTAGTAGACACCTGCTCTGGTTCAACATCAGCTGAGGACCACTGGAGTTGCCTCAACAACACTGTGGAACATAAGAAACATCTAATAAAAGCCATCTGCAGTTCTAAACTGTGCTTAATGGCATGCAGCTCGCTCTGGCTGAGGAGGAGAGGAGAGTGGTTCCAAAGGGCACTTGGTGATGCAGAAATTAAGAGGACCAGTGCACTAGTTACAGATGCCTTTTTTTGCTGAGAAAAACAAATAAGAGAAAACTTGGATTCGACTGTAGTCAGCAGAAGTGAGCAAGCACAGAGGAACAGATCTGCAGAGTGGCAGATTCCATTTTACCTGGCCTCTCAGTGAAGCACAGTCCTGGTTCTCAAACCACACATAGCATGGCCTTGATTTAGCTTTAGCTTAGCAAAACTGTTGAATGGATATAGGAGGCATCACCAAAAGACATTTATCAGTGGATTTTTCCTGCTATATTCTTTTTCCTCTCTCTTAGAAAATAAAAATTATTTTAATACTGACTGTCGACTGCAATAAGGAAAAAAATTGAAGTTTCCCATCCTTCCAGAGTTCACAGTCCTGCTCTGCTTTATTGCAGAAGTTAGCCCTCAGTGGAAACCACCCTGGACTGTTAACAGTGCTGGGTTTTTATCCTAAAATTCAGAGCTACAGAACCAAATTACACAGAATTAGGGTTGTTTCCCCCTCCCTGCCTTGTGTCCTAATCCTATTTTTGAGGTAGCTTTGTCTCATTTATAGAAAGGAGAAAGAAAATACTTGGAGGTCCTGAGGTGAAGACAAGTAGAAAAATTAATAATCAGCCAAAATAACAAAGTACCTAGATGTGTTGTGGTGTATTGCTCCTGGGGACTAAGATGCAGCTGACATTTACAGTATTAGTAAAAAATCACTTATCTATTTCATTCAAAGTTGTTCCTTGGATTTGCTGAACTAAAATCTCCTCCAAGCATGGTCACATTTTAGGTCAGCATGCCCAGACAACATGGGGCTCTGCCAGCAGTTCCTGTGTAAAGTCCCTCTTTGTTTTTTTGGAAACAAATCCAGTCATTCATAGAAATGAACTCCTGCGTAATTAGAGCCAGCATTGCACATCATCTTTGTTTTCCATTTTTAGATGTTGTGTCTGGAGGACTATAACTTTTAAAGATGCCAACAAGCCACTTAGGAGCTTGATAGCCGTAATGGGAAAATCTGTGGAGCTGAATAGAAAATGATAAGCTTCATAAGGACTATTCTAAATCGTTTGGTAAAGAGCTCAGTCAGACATTCAAAGTGAGAATACAAACTATAACCCCTTCTAATTCAATCTTCAGGGGGTTGTACTTTCTCTGCTGTCCTGCTGAAGCCCCACTCCTACAGGTAGCTTAATGGAGAGGATGGTATTCTTTGCAGTGGAGTCTTCTGGTCTCTGCTGGGTCCAGTTATTGGACTGTTGTATAAATAGGTGCAGAACACTGATTTTATCCATGTTTTACCCTCTGGGGCCTGTAATCAACCTTTTTTCTTTCTAGGTTATTTAAAACATTCAGTAACCACAGATACTGAACTGTGAAAGTCTGGAAAACAGATCCTCTTTGGCATTTTTTAGCCTCAAGTTTTTAATAAAGAGCTATTTTAAAATAATTTTAAAATATTTGGAGGCCTTTTTATTTTTTTGGCAGGTAGGTAGCAATCATCAGCTTCAGAGCCAACAGGTGTGCTGACAGGTGAACCATCTCACAATAAGTCTTTTATATCTCTGCATGCTGAGGCTTTCAGGTATGTCCTGTAATCTCAAAATTAGAGTGGGTAGCAGATGAACTAAAATTTGTTTCTTTGTTCAGAAAATGCAGTATAGATTTTTTTTTTGTTTGGATCTTTAATCCAAACTGATGCTTTAATAACTGAAATTCCAGTAGTGGTTTGGTTTTCTGGTTTATTGGCTTTTTGGTTTATTTAAGTTAGACAATAAATCAATAAGAAAATTGTCCTTGAAGTGGGAAATTACCCCAAAGATGTTCACTGCTGGACTGTCACAGCATGTGAGTTCAGTTAATGGGAGTAGATGGAGCTGTTTAGGACAAGTGTTTGACACTGCTTCACTGCTAGGAAAGGGCTTAAGTCCAAACAAAGTCACTCTGTGAAGGATAGACTAGAATATCCCCAGTTTTAAAAATAAGTATCATAGAATTATGAAATTATTTGTGTTGGAAGACATATTTTAAGATCATCTAGTCCAGCCTCTCTGCCTATGCAGAGACACCTTCCACTAGACGAGGTTGCTCAGAACCCCATCCAACCTGGCCTTGGATACTTCCAGGGATGAGACATCCACAGGATCTGTGGACAATCTGTTCTAATGCCTCATCACCCTCACACTGGAAAAATTCTTCCTTATGTCCGATGCAAATCCAATCACTTTTAATTTAAAATCATTACTCTTGTCACTACAGGATGTGGTAAAAAGTCTTCTTTCCATCTTTTGTATAAGCACCCTTTATGTATTGGATAACCACAGTAAGGACTCACTGGAGCCTTTTCCAGACTGAGCAGCCCAAACTCACAACCTTTCCTCACAGGAGAGGTGCTCCAGCCCTCTGATTGTCTCCATGGCCTCCTAGGGACCTGCTCTGACAAGTCAGTGTCCTTGTGTTGGGGACCCCAGAGCTGGACATAGTTTTCCAGGTGTGGCCTCACCAGAGTGGATTAGAGCAGGAGAGCCATCTCCCATAACGTGCTGGTCACACTTCTTTTGATGCAGCCCAGTATATAGTTCCCTGTTGAAACACCAAAGCAGATTATCAGGAGTTAGATAACTTTCAATTTACTCCTATATTTTTCTATGCAGAATACTGAGAGGTAAGGCTGAGTAGATGAAGCCCTAGTTCAG
Source organism: Muscicapa striata striata (assembly GCA_030060385.1). Lineage (NCBI taxonomy): Eukaryota > Metazoa > Chordata > Aves > Passeriformes > Muscicapidae > Muscicapa > Muscicapa striata. The sequence goes on from JAREIS010000046.1 coordinate 6,981,153, forward strand.
GGGGCATGGTGGTTTCATCGGTGAAGTGGAGGTGCTGCTTTGTTCTCCTGCAAGCAGGCTGGGGTTCTTTATATTAAAATATTCTAAAAGGAGTTTGTGATCTCCAGAAAATGGCAAGGTAGAGGTACCATAATGATTCAAAGTGCTGGTGTAATTTATTGTTAGAAAAATTCTGTTAGAAAGCAGTTGTCTGAGCCACTGGATCATCTTAATAGCTTGGTCTTATCTTTACCTTGTAAGGATCCAACACCTTGGTGGTCTATAAGTGCCAGCTGGGCACTTTCCAGACAAAGAGCATTCATACATGCTTTTGTCACTTCAGAGGGCATGGCAGGGGAAGTGGGGCCAGGTAAAATCTCACCATGTGGTTCTGTGTGTGCATGTTCCTGGGTGTGCACCCGCGCATGCGAACATCAGTATCACTGCTTTCCCACCAACCTGGAGGATATTTACAGTATGTGAGGCTGCATTTGCATTCTTCACAAGATACAGATGAGCCCTGCATTTGCTTCTCCGTGGATTTTTCTTGTTCAGGCATGATGTGAGTTTTCTTGCTGCCAGCACAGCGAGGTGCAGCTGTGAAACAGGCGCTCTTAGAGGACTTCAAAGCCTAGGAGCCAGTGTTTGGTTTTAGAAGAAGCACTACATGGTGCCATTAGCAGTTTCCTGATAACTGGGGCATGACACTGCCTAGAGAGGCACCTCTGCAAGGTTTGCCTCCGACATGCCGCTTACAAACCCACTCTGGTACACTGGCTAAATAAGCAGTTATCTTTATCAAATGATGTTGGTGAGACCACATTTGCTGTGTAAGACTACTTGCTCTGGGTGGTCTAGCCACTACACTGGGATCCAGTTGGATAGCATTTTGCAATCCAAGTGTTGTGCATGCCTTGCATGCATCCTATAGATTTACAGGACATTATGTGTAAATATTTAGGCAGAAATCTTGAGAGTATTTTTATTTGTTGGAATGCACATTGACTTTAATGGCTTGTGTATCTAAGTGTTTTTCCACATCATATTGAGGTAAACTGAATCCAGCAGTGATGTCACTGAAGACTTTAAAGATACTTTCAGTTTTAATGGTTACTATCCATCTTGACTATAAAATAAAGTTTCTTTAGCAGTGTGTTAAAGTGAAAAGTCTACTTCCTTGTTTTTTCTTTGTTAATCCAACCTTCTGAACTAAAGGAAGATGCTGGCATGGAATGGAGAAAACAGTTGTGCTTCGCTGTTAGTTGCTGCGTGCTTATAGAGTTTCATTTCCATTGCAAGGCCTAGTAGAATTGTGCAAAATTTTCAGATTGGCTCATTCTTATACCCATACTCAGCCATTACCAGTGCTCTTAAGTCACTTTTCATGCCTGCTGCTGTAGTTAGACAGGAGCATCCCTTGGAGTCCAGCAGCCAGGGCAGTGTGGTAGCAGCAGCTGCAGTAACAAGCTAGACTGAAAGAAATACTCCAATGGCTGCCTTTCAGCACTTGGCAAAAAAATCCTTTTTATGTTAGTTTCAAGGTCGTCAGATGTCATTATAGCCAAGTATTAAAAATTTCAAAGAAAGGAGGCAGTGTGTTTGATTTATAGAATAATTATCTAGCTTTCGCTCTAACTTGGCTTTGGCAATGGTTTTGCAAGCACTTGAAAATTAAATCCATTTTTTATGGCACTACAAGGTATTATCTCACAGCAAATGATAATTAAACACCTGTGAAATCAATTAGCCTTTTAAACAGGGAAAAAAAACTTTTCCAATTATGTTTTTGCACCTCGAAACTTTCTAATTCCAGAGCCGGCACTTGCAGAGCAGGAGGTGAGCTGCCAGTAGCCAGTTAACCGATCGCCCCAAAGCATTGCGCAGCCGTAAATCCAGGAGCAAGCAGTTCGCAGGGACGGCACCCTTCCAGGCAGGATGTGTGAGCCTTCCCAGCTCGCTCTTGGGCAGCTATCTATCTGACATACAGCTGAGCTGTCAGCTCTTCTACAAAGGCAGTTACTCACTTGGTGTTTTCAATGCCAAGTTCTACTTGACAGTTTATTTAAAAGCCAACATACCTTAGTGGAAACCAAGCAACGAGACGCTCTGTGTGACTGAGTGGGGTTTCTTCTCAGGCTCTCCCGCCAGTAGTTCAGAGCCATCTATATTAAGCATTCATACATGGAAAAATGGCCACTTGTTAATAGCTGGAAATTTATATACTGGAAAAGCAGGAAACACTTCTCCATTTACTCTTGTGTTACAGGTGTTTACTGTCTGTCTTTGTTGTAGTATTTCATATGATACAGAAGCTTCTGAAAGATGGAGTGTGCATTCATGGGCTTGCAGATTCAGAGAGGGAGCCCTGGACATAGTTGGTTAAGTGCCATCATAATTTTTTGGCTCAGGAAGTAAAAAAGCAGCTCTAGTCTCATCTGACATCTACAGTGGAATGTAGTGATAGTCCCTGCCAAAGATGAGCTCCGGCATCTTCCAAGAGATGGATTATGTGTGGTACTGTTAAAATATGTACTGCTGGGTTAAACCCATTGCATTTGATTTGAGTTAAACCTGTTGTATTTGGCTTGGGTTCTGCTCCTGTATTTCCATCTGAATTTTAATAGCCATAACATGCAGCTGGATTTCAGTGAATGCTGCATCACCAGAGGAAGAAGTAAGGTCAGGATGCTGTGGTTAGCATTCCCAAGGTCCCTCTAGCTGCTGTAGAAGCCACCAGTCATTTGTGTCTCAGATTTTCCATCTAAGAAATGGGAATGGTGATTGTATCCTTTAAAAAACATTGTCTACATGACAGGTGCCATATAGCTAGATAAAGTGTTATGATAATCACTGCATCTAGGTATATCTGCTGGTCTAAACAGTCTTTTTAGATTTTAGACCTCTGTTCTGTCTTCAGTCAGTGGTGACGAAGATGTGGCTTTAAAAAAAAATTGTTTATACTAAAATTGGTAGTGAAAATATTTCCCAGGATAGTTTATAATCTCTACAATGTAGTGACATGAGGAAATGCTTAGGCTGTAGGAAGGAATGTATGGCATGGCTGATTAGTCACTGCAGAGCTTCTGCAGCCTGCCAGGGCTCCTTGGGATAATGGAAAACCAGGAATCCCAAACAGCCTTATAATCCATGTGCTGATTGACATGGTCGGCACATCAGAAGGAAAAAAAAGACAAAAGGGGGATGGGGGAACTGTGTGTTGGATCAAAGGGTTAAAATGATAGGAGCAAAGTTTCTCCTTTGGATAATTGCCCTCACAGCATTGCAGTGTTTACACCTGTGTGATCGATGGGGCCAAACACATTTCCTCAACTATGGGTGGTGGCAGGGAGGGAATAATTAAATTAAGTTGTGAGTAAATTAGAATTGATTGCAAATAGAGCTATTCTTTTATGCTGCCTAAAAAGGTATTAGCTGTGAACAAGGTACACTTAATCATTACAAAAAGAAGCCTGAAAGTTAATAAAACATGCATCTAATACTTACAGAGGGATGCCAGGTTTGGATTAAATCTGTAGCTATTTTAGTTTTGAAGACCCAACTGTCATTTTTAAGGCATATGCATTTTGGATTTTAACATTTGAATGCTGCAGCTGAGACCCAGGCCAAGCCGACCCTAAAATTGGCAGTAAAATGTTACCTCTGTGCAAGCGTGCAGAATGAAGGAATCAGGAATGTATGAGCAATAAGCATGTGCCCCCACTTGCTGCCAGTCTTCTAATGTGGAAACCTGGAGGTTTCTGGAAACAAATACCTTCTGAGCAAAGCAGTGGACTCCTCTAAAAGCTTTTCTATAGTAAATGCAAGGGAAGATAAACTGCCAGAAGGAAAGGAAAGTGCCAGAAGCAGTACAACACCGAAGCAGCCCAACTAAGGAAGAAGTGTCCAGCCAGCCCCTGCTCAGTGCTCTGCAGTGCTGGTCTTTGCTCTGATTTTTGGGAGACTGAAAAACCTCCACAGCTGGGTAAAAAAAGAAGGTCAGTAGACAGGTAAAGGAGAGCTGTCCACACACACTGGCAGCTCTGAGTTTGCAGAAACCACAGCAATGCAAGCTGGAAGACCATAACAAATGCCCCTGCCATAGAAGTTACCAGCTAATGGTAATAAGTAGTTCTGGAAACAGATCTAACCCCCATTGCTAGGGAGAAGAATAAGAGGAAACCCTATAAGAACCTCTTCTTAACACTTTTCTGAACACTTGACTATTTTCTCTATGGCTTAAGGCACCTCCTCCAGTTGTGAGTGGAGGTTCTCATACTTGATTGTCTTGCTGAGGTTCTCATACTTGATTGTCTTGCTGAGGTTTTGCTGAGATTAGTCAGTGGGGATAGTGGGCAAATAAAGCCCACTTGTTGATGCGGTACTGATGTTTGCATTAAATTGGTACTTAATGTACAACATCAGTGCTCTAGCTGAGAGGGTGTTCCTGGAAGTCTGTGCCAGCTCTGATTTCTCTCCTGGACAAGTGAAGGAGAAATTTCATGTCCAGCAAATACTTCAGTCATGTGCTTACCTTTAATCATAGAGATTATTTCACTCACTTCACTGAAAGTATTTTAAGTCTGAGTTAAGGGAAGTGCAGAGATGCTTTCAGGTGTAATGCTGTATGCTTTCTACTGTGTGGAAAAAAATGTACGTAAACATTTTACAGTCCCTGACAAAATGCTGGCAGAAATCAAACCTGCTGCTGTGTGCATGGTTCTGTCTAGGCTGAATGGGAAGGAGTCTGAAAGTGAAAGTTGCCCTGAAATTTCTGTCCTTGGCCTGTGGGCTGGAGTTTCATTTACCAACTGACCAGGGTCTCCTCCAAATGCTGTCTGGCAGTCCAGAAAAAAAGTGTAATGGTCTCTGTTGCAAGCTTGACTCTGAAATACTCTTGGTACATGTACATTATTTCCTCTATAAGCAATGCTTCCAGTTGCAAAGCTATGCTTGCAGCCTGACAGAAATGTTTGCATATTTGGGGCTGGTTACATGTGTTGAACAAAACGTGTTCCCAAATTTGTATTTAAACATACTGGGCCATCTTTTGTCCTCCAGCTAAGGCAGGTGCTCCCATTGCTTGGCATGCTACCCATGAACTCATAGGAGTAAAAAATAGCACCTCATGTTTGCAGATTTCAAGTAGATGCTTGATGCCAGAGTGATCTCTGAGGGGTTTAAAGTGGACACTGCACTCAAAGATCCCATTGAGTCATCTTAAAGCATTTTGGTTGAAATTGCAGGGAAATTTATTCAATAGAATCTCTGGTGTGGTTCATTTACTTCAGCAGCTCTTCTTGGAGATTACCTTACTCTGGATCTGTTCTTTCTCTATTTGTGAGTCCTCCCTGAAGCAAGTAGATATTTTGTGCTTATACATCAAGGTTAGGATGGGGCTGTGTACACATGATGTAGATAAATTGCTTGATGGCCATGTGCTGTGCTATAAATCATAAACAATAAATCACACATTAAATTTTAAAATGCTCAAAAATGGGAGCAAAATGCTAACTGGTTTTGCAGTGGAAAATGGTGAGCAAAATCCTCTTCCTTTTTTTTCCCCCTTTGTAAATCTATCCTAATACCAGCAAATTAGATATGAAAGAAAAGATGCTCAGTATAGGATGTCATTGGGAAGTCTCACTTGCAGTGGCTTTGCTCTCTGCTTTTCTTTGTCTTCTGGTTTTGCCATCAATGTTTTGTGGATAATGTTGCATTCCAGGGTATTAACAGGATTTTACATTTTTAGCTAGTTAATGATGGGGAACTTCTGACTGGTGTATTCTAGCCCTACGGGGTATTCTATTTTTGGTATTTATTAACATTTGCTGTCCTACAATGCACAGTAAAAGCAATGAGCCTCAGACCTCTCAATATGTAAAGAAAAGAATGCTTAAAAATGGCAACTTTTAAATTTTTTTTTTTTTTGTACTCCAGTTCTAATGTTTTCCTCTGTATGCAGTGTCAGTGCTGACTGGTGATCTGGGACATGGCCGCCAATCTCTATACCACATAGAGAAAAATAAATAGCTGCCACTCAGATGGGATATGTATATATGTATTTTAACCAAAGTTGAGATAGGATTCAGAAGAAAAAAGGGACTTTGAAGTCTGTTTTGTAGTTTTAATTAATGCAATGAGGGGTTTTATTTTACTCTCAGTGGATATAATCTTAATCCATTCACAGTGACCTTTTCTTGTGCAAATTAGCTATACACGCTTGTTTAAGCAAATGGGCCTTTGCAAGATGTCTCCTCCTAAAGACAGAGCTTATAATTGAAAATTGGCTTACTCCCATCTGTCTGGCCTGTGTGAGAATACAAACATAGATCCTGACTTCTTTGTATATAAAATATAATCATGTATATATGTATGTATATATACACAGACATATATACCAAAAAAAAATTGCTCTGCCTGCAGGACATAGTAAAATTACACTGTTGGTGTAAAAAAATTTCAGTGCTACAAACTGCTGTCAAAATAGCATCTATGTGTAGAGTCCAGGACACTCGAGAATGGAGGGTGTTTAGTCTGAATCCTTTTGACTCAGATGAGATCAATGCCATTTACAGTTCCATGGGCTTGTCAGAAGTACAGTTTGCTAATAACAGGCAGGAAACTGTTGGGATTTGATGTGTGGTTTTGGTGAATGATTTTGTGGTGATTGATATAATTGGAAAGAAACAAAACCAGAAGTGTCTATCAGCACTTTCATTCAGAGGAGTGTGGATCATTGCAGCTATGCGATTAATTGCCAAAATCTGGTCATTTATTCCTCTCTCTCCATACTTAACAATAACCACCAAGTGAGTCATTGGAACTCCCCCCATCCCTTTTTTAGTGCCTGCTTGATAAGGAAATATTTCTTTGGCATGGTTTGAATATTTTTTTGCTTTATACAAACATCTTGTGAACACATTTATGTATGATTTTCACTAAATCTGAATAGAAATCAGGGTCACAGAAGTACTGCAACAATGCTTTGGGTATCAAAATATTTAATGTGAGTTTGTTCTTGGAAGTCATGCACTGTTTATACAGAACTGGCTTATTATTGCAAAAACAAAATTACTTCCTTCCTTATCAGTCTCATTACCACTCTCCCCAGCTCTCTCCCACCTTGGTTGCTCCTGAGGATGAACAAAAAGGAAGGAGGCTGACACACATGCATGGGAGGGGTTAGTTAACCTGGTGCTGAATAGTCTTGGTTGGGGATGATTTTATCCAGATGTGTCTCAACAGCTGTTTGCATTTTCACGCCCAGTTACTCTAGGACTCACCACTAATTGAATTTTCTCTTTTCTCCCCTGTTCTTGTTAGGTATGATTACCGTGAAATGCTGCACAATGCCACTTTCTGTCTGGTTCCCCGTGGCCGCAGGCTTGGCTCTTTCAGGTTTTTGGAAGCCTTGCAGGTAAGAGCTGCAGTTTAAAGCAGTGACTAGGCTGGCTGCAATTCAGTGTGCAATGGCAGGGAGGCGGGGAGGAGGGGAATGTGTTTCATTTCCCTAGTGGACAGTAATCCACTTTGCGAAAGCTTTTATTCATTCTTCTGGAGCAATTGGCAGCTCCTTCCCAGGAGGGGCTGAGCACTGAACTCATCTGAAGGTTGGATTTATCTCTAGGAAAAGGGTTTCCCTGGATGTGGTGAGGCTGAGAGATTGGACAGGTTTAGAACAGTATTTTGTCAAGCTGTGAGACTTCCCTTGGGAGACACTGGCCTTTACACATAAGCCCTAGGGCAGTAAAAATAGCTTTTTGTTTTCACTTAGCCAAAACAGACCTGCCTATGTATTGCCAGTTTTGAGATGATGCTTGCTGAGCATACAGAAGGTGGCCTGGAGGTGGTAAAGCTCCAGATGGAAGCTTCAGGTGAAGGTGGATATAAGATGATCTCTGTCTGGGACAGCACATGAATGTCCTTCACCTTTTAAAAATATGAAAAATATTTTGGTTAGTGGTCCCCTTTTTACTGTGGGCCTGCAGTGGAAGGCAATGCAAAAGGGCTCCAGAGTCCCTGTGGCCAGGCAGCACAGTGGTCAAGCCTGACACCTGCCTATTCCACCTTAGCCAGTCTGGTGGAGCTTTTTTTTTTGGCAAGCATCAGCCTAATCCTGGGGTCCTGGATCTTCAGGCAGGCATAGAGAGCATTTTGTGAGGTGCTGCAAACTCCACTGGCATCTGGATTTCCACTGGCATTTAGTCTGGCATCTGGATTTCCATGGGGGCTGGAGTGGAGAGAAGGAGCTGCTTGGTTTCAGTGAAATGGCAAATGAACACATCTTACAAGGGTCCTGCCTTGAGGAGTTGTTTTGTGCCATTTTGGAAGTGTCCCAGCACTGACAGTAAAGTTGTGAATGAATGGCATCCCATCCCTTTTCATCATCAACCATAAAACATCCCAGCCACTGTTGGAGAGCATTGTTCTCTGCAGTGCTGAGCAGGATTCAGGTACCTAAGTCTGAGTATATTATGTCATTTTAGAGGCCCAGGGTACCCAGTAACCCTTCTGGCTTTCTGCTGCTTCTCCAGAAGGACTCCAGTAGATCTTTGTAGATGTCTGTATGACATCATCCAAATGATCCTTGTAGATGTAGATGTCTACTCCTAGTAGATCTGTGTGCCATGTCTGCACACCCTATTCCAAAAACCCATCTCGGGTTTTTTGGATACCCTACATGCTCTGGACACATTGGTGTAACCACTGAACCCTGCACCTGCAATCAAATTTGAGATCCAAGTTGTGGGCTGTCACTTGCCTCTTTCTCCTACTAAAGAGAAGATTAATAGCCTGAAAAGTTCTGTTCTCTCTCCAGTCTCTTCAGGGGAAGAAGTAGGACTGGCTTATATGAGATGACAAGTCACTTCAGATCCTCCTGAAGAGCACTCCTCAGCTCTTCTCTCATCTGGGCCCAAAGTCGTACAGTTTTTGTTAGATACATCATCTCAGGAGGAGAAAGCAGGGAGTTTACCTCACTACACAGAACTTGGGGGCTCCAGGTCAATTATAAAATGTAGACAATTGAGGATTTCGTTATCAGGCTAGCAGAGTATCTACCAATAAAGGTGTATTCCCTGTGTTTCTGTCTGAATCCAGGTAATGTTTAAAGTTCTAACCCTTATTAGTAGAATGTTTTAAACATGAAAACACATTACAAGATGTATTCTGTTTGGCTTTTTTCATGCACTGATGTAATTCCTTACAGAAGATCACAGTTGTTTACACATAATAGACACTGCTGTAATGTAGACTTGACCAGTCTAAGATGCTGTGCATGATACATCTTACCAAGGAAGGTACAGCAGTCTGAAAGATTCCCCTTTATACTGTCTTTTGGGAGGCCTGAACCCTAGTCTAGACCAAACTCTGCACATAAGCTTGATTTGACCCAAAAGAAACTGAACCAGAGCACAGGTTTCATAAAAATCCTCTGGTACTAGGTTATTTCATCACATTAGAAGGGTTTTGGTTTGGATCTTATGCTGTGATTGAGCTGACAGAACATAGATCATGACCAGATCATTTGTTTATGGAAATACTGACCTACTTGCTAAGTATTTGCAAACTATCTGTGCAGAAGAATGTGTAAAACTCATGAAAGGTTAGTTTAGAGTGATCATACTGGTAAGGAATAGATACTACATGTGTATGCTTTTTGTTTGTTTTAGGACATACAAGAATTTTTATTTTTGTAGGCAGATAATGACAGATGAGTTGTATTTGTGCAGTTGCCTCTCTTTGGAGCATTGATACCAAACAGGATAGAGAATTTACTCCTTCATGGGAAAGGTGGTCAGGAGTTAAATATGATCTGTATTTTCTGTAGGGTTGTCAGCAACAATCTATAAAAGTTAGGGAAGTTGCTCCCTGCTAAGTGGTTCACAAAGCATTAAGGAAGGCCATCATTTTGTATTAAATTCTCCAGTGTTCCATCTGCTGCACTGAACAGTTCTGCCCTTCTCTGGCAGTGTAAGCACTGGATTGCAAATACCACTGTTGGTGCAAACCCCCCCTTTCAGTGCATATGAATAAACCCAAAATGGAAAACTATAAACTCTTGGACTTGCCCTCCTGTGATGTTCCTGGTGTCCTTTGCCATGCTGTCTCTCCTGGTGCAGGGGCAGGGTGGTGGTGTGGGTGCCCTGGGGGGCAGCTGCTGACGGTGGCCGTGCCTCTGTGCCCACAGGCTGCCTGCGTCCCGGTCATGCTCAGCAACGGATGGGAGCTGCCCTTCTCAGAGGTGATTGATTGGAACCAAGCTGCCATCATTGGCGATGAGAGATTGTTATTACAGGTAAGAAAGAGACCGTGGCCTTCAGCACATCCGTTGATTATTGCTGCCACCCTCTAAGTGGACAGGGAAGATGAATCCAAAAGGTCAGGCCTGTAAAAGATTTTTTTATCATGAAGGGATTGTCTGTGTCAGACTGGCTGTGAACTCATTTAATATGACATCATTCGTTATTTGACTTGAAGGTCATTGTGGCCACCAGGCCACATTCTTAAGTGCAGGGGACTTTTATTTTTGCAAAGAGCATGAAATCTCTTCTGGTGTGGAGCACTTGGATGCCAGTCTGAGGTAGATCTGAAGGTACTTTTGATGTTAGGGAAAACATTTGAGAGTGGATTCTGCTCCAGTCCTTATAAAATAGTTTATCCTCAGGGATATTCTCAGGAAAGCAAGTATTTTCTCAGGCAGGAGTTATCATCTAACAATTTGCTGGGAAGCAGAATCTGTCCCTTTTCTAATATGTGGAGCATGTAGCATTGATTTCTGAAGCAGTGTTCATGTCACTTATTGTTAATCTTGAGGTCATAGAATAAAAGTGGACTGAGACGTTACAAATTCCCTGCTACTTCCAGCACCTACTTTGGTTTTAAATGCACTATGGTTGTTTTGGTTTTTTCAGCTATGTTAGTGGGTTTTACAGTCCAAAATTCTGCAGGGAAGTTCATGTTAGGAAGAAGTTTTAAAAAAATTATTTTTTCCAAAGTGCCATTGCCCAGCATAAGGCTGAGATCTGCAAGGTCTGGAATAAAGACAAAGTAGCCACTAAGAGTGATTTTCTTTTTTGATCCTTGGGTTTAGTGTTGTCCACAGAGAGAAGCCCTCAAAGGTACAGTTGTGGTGGCACCCCAAAACAAAGTGTCTTTGCAGTGTCATCATATGGCTGTTGACTTGTCTGAAGAAGTAAATATTTGTGAAGAGCTGGCCTAGCAAGCCTTGCAATGTGCTGCCTGTTGTACTTAATGTCATACAAGCTGCAAATATAAAAGGGTCATTTGATTTTTTGCTTCTGTGGACAGCACATTTTTTCTGAGCAAAATTATGTCTCTCTTTAAATAATAATAATTTGCTGATCTTCATGTTTTCCGGTAACATGCCATTCGTTCACTTCACACAGCTGCTTCCATATTGAGCAGCTACTGCACTGTTATTAACAGTGTTTTTAAAGAGCTGGCAGAGGGCCTGAATGTCTGCTCTGGGAGATGTTTTTGTTATGTTACAGTTTTTCATTTCCTGTTTGAGAGCAACTCGGATGTTTTTATTTGCATATTCTCCTCATCATAGCGCTGGGAGAGCTAACTCCAGCCTTTCTGCATTTATTTGTGCAGGGTGGTTTTTCCCTCCCCCCTACTCATTGCTGAAATGACCTTTTATTAAAGTTCTAATAATTCCAATGTAATCATGCCAGATTAGTATTAATACAGCATTTTCCCTACCTGTCTTTCTGGACAAGTAGATTAATGGATTAATGTGAGCTCTGATTTTTCTTTCCAGCTGTTGTAACAGAGCCCCCATCAAGGCTCTTTTTAACCTTGACACTGTGTTTGCTGGGACTCACAAGCATGGTATGATGTGTAAAATCATAACTTTGTGCAGTAACCTTCATAGTCAGAGCAGCATTCCCTTTCAAAAGGTGTAGTGGGGATTGAGTATTGATTTTATGGGCTGCTTACACACATATGCATACACACCACAAAAAGTTGCACGTATTGCAATTAAACATTTATTGAGAAAATGCTGTAACGCCACTACAAAGTGACTTAAATCTTGTCGTTGCTACTGATAATATTTCTGGATGTGATTAATACACATCTGTGCAGCCAGTGCAGGTAATATTTATTACCCTTCTACTTCTTGGAACACATCATGAATAGTGATGTGATCTCTTAGAATGACATGTGCCAATACATGTTTTCAGGTTCTGTCTTTCATACTACTTTTGCAGGAGTATTTTACCTAAAGACCTGTGTTTTCTTAAAGGGCCTATAGGGAAGGGAAATAAAATAGCATCTTGGACAATCTGACCATTTTCTTCTGTGCCACCTTGCTGCAGTGCTAACTCTCCCATAAACACAAAGCCTGTATTATATTAGCAGTGTCTCTAGGATGATGGTCTAAGACTTGAAGGGCTGGGAGAGCAAAGACTGGCCCATCTAACACTGTACCCTGTGGAGCCATGGGCAAAGTATCCAGACCTGGTTGCAAACGCTGCAAGTAAAGAATTTTCTAGTTCTCATGAATTTTTTTTTATGTGTAACTTCTTAAAGTCACAAATTTTCTTCAGGAAAGAGGTTTCATGGGAAATAATTTGATTTGGGAACATGTGAAAGCAAATAATGATCACCGCCTCTTCTCAGAATATTTTAATATTTAATATTTATTTAGGAATAAGCAGTGTGTTTTGTCAGGAAAGGGTTGAATGTGGTAGGATGCAGACAAACTTCAGAATAAGCTGGAATGCATGAGGACCAAATACACAGCCAAATACAATTTGTTTTTAAAACTAATAACTCAGGTAAAGGATTTAAGAGAAACCAGTGTCTGAGAACAAGTTGGCATAATTTAGTGGTTGGACTAGATGAGCTTAGAGGTCTTTTCCAACTTAAACAATTCTGTGATTCCAGTTAGAAATCACAGAAATGTAGGTGCAACACGACTGTTCATTTCTAGAAAAAGATGAGCACAAAGCAGCAACATGTCCTAAATGCCTTTCTAGTGCTGTGACTAGTCCTCATCACTGAAGCAAATTTCAGTTAAATCCCCTTGATAATGTCACTTTGCATTGTCCAGGTTGTGCTGGAGGCCTCGTTCAATGTGGTAAGTTAAAAAATGGCATGTGCACACCCTAGTTTCGAGAAGGATATGGGATGGTGAAAGATGTAGATGTGAAGCCCTTCACTTCTGATCTAGTGAGCAGTTACGTTTTTTAATGGAAAAATGCTGCAGCAGGACAATTTAGGGTTTATTTGCAAGGTACCTTGTACAACAATTAATGTGTAAAATTAACGGAAGGAGGGCAAAAATAAGCAGTTTTCCCTTGTGAATAACAGATGTTGTGGAAGATGTTATTATTTCCACCTAAGACAATTAGTAAAATGCGAAAGTGGAGTCTTTACTTAAGGTGTTGCTGTTTTCCTTAGGGCACTTAGTGTTGCCATGCTATGGTAAATGCAATTCCAGATCCCATTAATATACTTGGAATTTGGAGACTATTGTTGAAGTCAGAACCCCTGCAGGTACTAGTTGCTAAAATAGTAGTTCATGAAGAGTTTTGTGGATAGAAAAGCATAAAGGCTGCATGGTGGAGTTCCTTACTATGACTCACCACAAGGCTGCAGGAGGGTAGCTTCGTTACAATAAAACAATCAAAAACTAAAAGAAAGTAGATTTAAAAAAAAACTAATATATTCAATGTCAGAGGTTATAAAGAGTTGTGTCTCATTTGTTTTACATCAAGACTTTAACTGTTGACACACATTTCTGTTGGACAGGAGTGCTGAAGCTGTACAAGCTGCTAATGGAGGAGAGGGCTTGTCAGCAGCATATTAATTTGATGAGATTGTGTTGTTTCTAAAGCTTCTGACTATATTACATCTTGTATTACAGATTCCTTCTACAATCAGGTCTATCCATCAGGATAAAATCCTAGCACTTAGACAGCAGACACAGTTCTTGTGGGAGGCTTATTTTTCTTCAGTTGAGAAGATTGTATTGACTACACTAGAGGTGAGTAAAAAATTGTCTGGGACCTTGCCAAGCAGCAAGATTTCCGTACCTGTCCAACTGCCCCTGTCCTCAGCTGGCATCAGACCTTGGTTTTCATGACATGCAATTGGTCACTGGGAGAAAAGTTCAGGATTTTGATGAGTTTTCTCCCCTAAGGAAATACTTTCTTCATTATCGGAATCCACATTAGAAAACTGACATGGTGAAAAATGGGAACTACCAAACACATGGAAAAGGTGTCATGTGTGATCTTGACTTTTCAAGGCTTTATGGCTTATGAATCGCTATCCTTGTCATTGGTAGTAAATGTATTTCATAAGGAACCTTTCTGGAATTCTTTTTGGAAAAAATGCTACTGTAGAGCTCCTCCTTGACTATTCTTTAACATTTTGATGCCTTGTGATGGGGCTATTGATCTGGCTCAAGGAAAAGAGAGGGCCTGTAAATGCTATGTCTTATCTTCACACATAGGAGAAGGGAAATGCCTGATCATTCTTATAAATTATTAATAGATAATCATAATTAGACTGCTATTAAAAGGGGAGACAGATTATTTCAAATGTGGAGAGAATCCTTTCTGAATTCAGAGACAGAGGAAAGATGAAAGGCTCTTCAGAAGTAGGGCCCAGGCTGCAATTTCAAAAGCAGGTTTCTTTTCTGTTTTGCAATTTTTTCACATAAAATTTTGACACATTTGTACCACTGAAAGTAGCTCACTTTGTAGGTGCAAATGCATTCATCTTATGCTAATGCTTCTGCAATTGCACCTGTCTTTGTGCACAGTTGTAATGCACAGTTGTTAAGGCTCCACATTTCCTGCTGTGCCTGCATCCCTCTGAAAACTGCAAATGAGTGCCTATGGCTGATCAGCCTCCAGCTGCTGCAAGATAGTACCTTAGGTTTTTCCATGCCAATGAAGAAAACCAGCCAGGGAACATTTGCAGAGCCCCTGGCATAGCTATCCTCACAATGCTCCCATTGCCCTTGGAAGAACGTATCTTCATCTTTGCTGCCTGTTGGAAACTGCTCTTCATCCTCAAACTCTCATAAGCACTGATGAGGTAGTGATACTTACTGCAGCACACACCAGGATCAGACTCACAAAGGTGCAAGACCTTGTACCATTGCTCACAGTTTAATTAACCCTTACAGAAGTGCTCCCAGGAACCATCAGGTGCCTAACGATCTGCCTTCCCTGCATGTGCCCTGTTAGTGTTAGGGGTTGCTACAAGGATGGGGGCCCAGGGCTGCTCCCCACTGCCCCTCTTGTGCCTGTGCTGGGGCTGGGCTCCAGGACACACAGCCTAACCAGGACACATAACCTGCAGCTCCCACAGCCTTGGTGTCCAGAACATCAAGCTCCAGTGCTCACACATGTGCCTTTAGTGCTGCTTTGGGACACATTGGCCCCTGTGGTTTCAAGAGCCCAAGGGACAGCAAAACTTCTAAAGCTGAAGCAGATGAGTAACCAGCAAGCTGGAGTTTCTGCTCAGAGCAGAAAAAACAGAGTGAAGACAAAAGTCTTCCCAGAAGATTCAGTTTAATGAAACCAATTAACGTATGCCTGGTAGTGTAGTTATGTTCTGGGTTTTTTCATTTTGTTTTTGGGTTGAAATTTTTTTTTTGTGATTTCTGATAATTCAGAACTCTCAATCTTTTGAGACAGCTAAGATGGATTCTTTTCTTTCCACTCATTTCACATTTCAACTTTCCTAAGTAAAGTCCCAAGTTAACTTTCCTTAGGAAAAGATTAAAACAGTTGAGAGTGACTTTTGTTGTCTGAAACCTGCAAATAGTATATCCTCTTCTTAAAATCTAATGCCTGGAAGTAAGTTCCTAGCAGGTTTCCTTTTTTTTTTTTTTTTTTTTTTTTAGTGGGTGTGATTCATCTTCTGTTGTAATACTGTTGTGTCAAAATGCTCTGATGATTCTAGGTATCATGAGAATAATCACATGCCCACTAGCTGCAGTGCCTGTGCATGTCCCTGTCTGAGGATAATCAGCTCAGAAAAAGTCTTCATCAAATCAGATGTCTGAAAGGACATCACAGCCCTTTATTCAGCACACCTCTGGAAACCTTAAATCACCAAGGAGCCTGTAAGTTCCTTGATCATCTCACAGCATTTGGTGGCTGTTGAGGTTTAACCCCAGCCAGTGGCCAAACCCCAGGCAGTTGCTCATTCACTCTCCCACCAGCAGGGTCAGGGGGAGAACTGGAAGGGTAAAAGCCAGAAAACTCCTGGGCTGAGATGAAGACAGTTTAGTAGGGAAAACAAAAGCTGCATACAGAAGTAAAACAAAACAAGGAATTAAGTCACTGCTTCCAACTGGCAGGCAGGTGTACAAGCCATCTCCAGGAGAGCAGGGCCCCATCACATGTAATGGTGGCTTGAGAAAACAAACACAATCACTCCAAATGTCTTCCTCTTCCTCCTTCTTCCCCCCACTTTATATCCTGAACATGATGTCATATGGTCTGGAATTTCCCTTAGGCCACTCTGGGTCACCTGTCCTGGCTGTGTCTCCTCCCAACCTCCCAGGCAGCCCCAGTTTCCTCACCATTGTGGCCATATGAAAAGCAGAAAAGGTCTTGGCCCTGTGCAAGCCCTGCTCAGCAATAACAAAAACATCTCTCGAGTGTCAACCCTGTGTTTAGCACAAATCCAAAGCACAGCCCCTTAGCAGCCACTGTGGAGAGAATGAACTCTACCCCAGCACAGTGGCCTAAGCCAAACAGCTCATAGTCCAAAATAAGATGTTTGAATCATTTGAATCATTTGAATCATTTGACCAGCAACCCCCTGTGGCAGGCACAAAGGAGCTGCCCAGTGCCTTGGACAAGGAGTGGGTTAGGCAGTGATGCTCACAGTGTCTGCTGCAGGCTGGTGAGTGGCAGCACTGGCAGTGCAGCAGTGGGCTGCTGCAGACACCATTGGATGCGTGCTCCAGCATATCTGCATGTCTTCAGCTTCATCCTCTCTTGAAGCAAACCCAAAACATCCCTGCACAGCTTGTCCATCCTCCACTCAGGAAGAGGAGGGGAGAGGGACAGCACAAAGTACAGACAAGAAATGATGGATGCTTGGCTAGGGCCTGTTGAAAAGCAGCAATGATTAAGGCAATATCTGAACCTTTTGAAGTGTGAAGATGAGGGAGACAAAAATACTGGACTATTACTGCATTCCAAAAAGAAAAAGGAGACCTTACAGAGATCCTAATCCCTTTCTTCTCTTATTAAACTTCCTGTCATGCCTCATCACTGGATAGACCAGGTACATGCTGTCTCTGCAATATGTGCAACACTGTACACTCTGCATTTTAATTCCTTGATATCTTTTTTGACACTTCTTAGTTCTCTTTCTGCCAAGTTTTCCCCCTCTATCCTGACAGACAGCTAGGTTTCTTATGTAGGCCCAGGAGAGTGATAAATGAGTGATCCATGTTTGCCTGTGGTGATCCAGCAGCCCAGCTGCCCAGGAGGATGCAGAAGCCTGCTGGTGAGGTCTGTGGTGCTGCAGTGGCACCGGGGCCCTGCCCC
Source organism: Muscicapa striata striata (assembly GCA_030060385.1). Lineage (NCBI taxonomy): Eukaryota > Metazoa > Chordata > Aves > Passeriformes > Muscicapidae > Muscicapa > Muscicapa striata. The sequence continues at coordinate 6,998,687 of JAREIS010000046.1, forward strand.
GTGCTGGAGCTGCGCTGGCTCCGGGCGCGCTCAGGCGCCTCCAACACCAGCCTTGTGTTTCCCCTGCAGCCTTTTGGCTGCCAGTGCCCCGGAAAACTCCACCACCTGTAACCTCCTGGCCATGTAAATGTACAGACTTCTACTTATCTGATTGTGCCCCAGTTCTGAGAAAGCAAGAGGAAGGAGCTGTAGTATTTATGTTTTGTGGTAAACACTCAAAAATAAATACTTTCCAGGTTCTCTCTTGTTTAGTGGCATAACTTGCAGTTGGATAAGCTGCAGTCATCGTCTTTTTTTTTTTTGGTCCCCATTGGCATGTGGGAGATCTGACAACTGATACACCTAACTTTTCAACTAGAAATATTCAGATACATTCTTGTTAGTGATGGCATTACAGTCTTAAGTCTGTTATTCCAGAAAAAAAGTTAAATTAACTTACCCATGTGAGTGAATTACGGCATATTAGCTATGGTAATTGGCTGTAGGCAAAATTCAGAAAAGCATGCATTTAACATCTGCCCCAGTTTAGCTGTACATGTATTGCCACCAGCAGTGGATTGTCTAACACAATGTAACTAGTGTTTTAATCTTTTCTTGTCATGGCAATCAAAAATTCCAGGAAAACCCCTGCTTGGGGCAATACTTATTCATGTATTGACCAAATGTCCCTGAACTTAGCAGGTTAAAGAGATTTTAGCTTGTTTAGAGTGCAGCAGCTGCTTTTGTTCTTCTTGTAGTGGGTCTTTTTGCTTGTTTTTTGGTTTTCCTACACTTCAGTCCAGCTTCAGAGACATGAAGTTTCATCCAGATACATCTATGTTAAGGCCAGGGCCCTTGGGATAGAACAACCAACATGTTCTTGGCACTCAAGCCCTATGCACTGCATAAACTGCCAGTTACATGAAAACCTCCTTGGAAGATAACAAAAGATGAGCTGCAGAGGAAGGCAAGGCATCCCTTCCTAGGCAGCCTGGAAGAGAATTCATCCTTCACCACCCACTGGCCCTTTGCAGCATTCCATCTCCAGAGCTGCTAACTTCTAATACTCCCAGGGAATGCAAATCTGTAAGAACGTGTGGCTCAAGAGTGTATTGCTCTTACAAAGAGATTCCCACCACTGAATCTTGTAATGCCTTTGCAGGAAGTTTAAAGAATTTCCCATCAGTGTAAGAACCACTCTTGTTCCTGCAATCAGGTATCCAATGTGAAGCAACTGTAATTTCATAAATACATACCAATGGGATGGCCTGATATCTTTTTTTTTTTTGTCCTTTTTTGCTTGTGGTATTCTAGATGCTAAAGTAGATGACCTAGCAATCCATTCTGACCTTAAAAATCTAGGAATCTCTGGTTTTGGCCAGTCAGACAGTAGCTGTGGAAAAGATCATCTGTTTCATCCAACAAGGAACTGTTGCAGAACTGAGACCTGGAATCAGTGATGCATCTGAATGCTAATATCCCTTTATAATTAAGAAAAAATTAATAATTAGTGCAGCCTGATTTGCTGAAAGTCTTCTTGGTTTTGAATACTCTCATTATCTCCTAATATTACCTAGCTTTTTAATGCCATCTTCAAATAATTATCTTCTGTGAGTTCTGGATAGTAAAGCTGACAATGAACTAATCAGGCTTACAACTGCGAAGATACTCAAATAGACAAAATATTTGACTTGAAATATAAAATGCAATAAATTGTATGGTCCCTATGTCCAGAGAGACTAATGAGGTGCTCTAAAACCTATGGCACAAAGCCTGAACTGCTGAAGTGGTGTCAGAATGTGCAAGTTCTGAGTCCTTTTAAGAGAAATCAAGGAGGAGTGTCTACTAATTTGTGTGCCTCAGCTTTTTGCAAAATGGGTGATGATTCCAGTCAGGTGGAGTCCCTGAAGTTTCTACCAGGGACTATGACAGTATATTTAAAAATCATTACTTCTCTTGTTTTCCAGATTATTCAGGACAGAATATTTAAGCACATATCACGTAACAGCTTAATATGGAACAAACATCCTGGAGGGTTATTTGTACTGCCACAGTATTCCTCATATCTGGGAGATTTTCCTTACTACTATGCTAATCTTGGTGAGTGACTCCTTGCTGTAATGTAGTAGCATCTGGAATTTCTAGTGGAATTTTGAAGTTTTGTCTTTGAGTAGCATGTGCTAAGTGACTTACCATTCATTTCTAGATAATGATGCTTTTCATTTATCCTATCTCAATCTTCACTGCCTACTGTAGACTGGAACATCTCTGACTCATCAACATGCGTCATGTGCCTCTTGCTTGCAAAGATTGTTAAAAAAAAAAAATCTGTGTTCCTTCATACTTTCCAGTTGCTGGTAATTAATGCCCGAGTTGCTGACCCATTCATGGCCTGAGGGGACATAAGAGGAATAGATTTTTCCTTTCTTTGTTTATTTGTGCTTGGCAAATGGGAAAAGTGGTAATTTACCCATGACACTTTTTATTGGAGTGCACACATGTATGGATTTACTCTGCATGCTATGTGTCTTCATATGGATCCCACTAGAAGGAATGAATAGGGCTTAGGTTCATGGCTTTTTCCTGAAGCAGAGCTTGAACAATGAGTTCTGCAGGCGAATATGCCCTCAGGCTGAAGGGTTCCTGCTTACCAGACTGCTTCTACTTTTGGCTCAGCCTATGCCATCCCACTTGTGTGGATCTGTACTGCTGAACTGCTAAAAATTGACAGTTACTGTATTAAAAAAGGGAGAAGATTTCTGTGGTAATTCTGATGAAGAACTATGACCCCACACTGATGAGTTTAGATGAGGCTGAGAGCAGTAATAAAGGGTAGGTGCCAGTAGGATGTGTTATTCCAGGCAAAAAAGGAAATCATAGCAAGACAAAAATTTAAAAATGGAAGGCAAAGAAGCAAGCAGAATTATCAGCTCAGGATGTAATTGAAGATGCATGTGGATAGGAATCAACCCAGAAAGAGCAAAAATCTGACAGGATTTTGAATGGAAACTGAGGAAAATGAATAAACTTCTGGAATTTGTGGTGATAATCTGTAAAAAACATCAAGCATCCAAAGCCAGGCAGCAAAACACTGTGTCAAGCCTGTGTCAAGAAAGACATTTGGCTGAACAAACTGGATGTCAATATTGTGGGACAAACTGGATGAAAGAAAGAGATTACAGGACATCTGTGGAAACAGTGAGTAAGAAAAGGAAATAATTGTCTTGGAGTCCAGTATTTCAGAGTGGAAGTTAAAGGCGCAGAGTGGGAGTTAAAGGGAAGTGTGATCTCTGAAGCATCTGGTATCTGAGAGGAAGGGAGATGACCTAAAAAACCTGGCAAGGTTTGCATTAAGTGCAGATTGTTTTTTCCATCCCCAAAGTCCTTTAATCTGTAGTAACTGGGGCGATTTTGTCTTTACTGAACACGTCTCTCTTCACTTCAGGTCTGAAGCCTCTTTCCACATTCACTGCCGTTATCCACGCAGTAACTCCCCTGGTTTCCCAATCTCAGCCTGTGCTGAAACTCCTGGTTGCTGTAGCCAAGTCCCAGTACTGTGCACAGGTAAGCAGCACTGTTTGGCTGTCAGTCACAGTGGAGAGAAACCACTCTGCCAGAATGTGGAGCCTAGTGACTCAGCCCTGTTTCAACCCCTGTTTCAATTCTGATGTTTCTTTCCTCTGAGATTTCTGATGTCTGACCTACATGCATGGGAAATAAAAATTCTGAGTATAATGAGAGTGGAATACAGATAGTAATTAAACCCATTGTTACATGAGACAGGTAAAGTAATGAGTGCACTTTAAGCATCAGCATTGTGTGTGCTGCAAAACTGCACAAGGGTGTCTATGCCTCAAGAGCCGTTACATGATCTTCCTTCCTCCCACTGTGACTTTTAATCTTATCAGTGCCAGGATTTTGGCTTCTCTGAAAAAAACCCTGGGAGTTCAGTAGGAGCACCCTCTTGCAATAGAGTGTCACAAGTAGTTTTGCCTTTAATGAGAGCCACAGTAAATCAGTCACATCTGTGTCATGTGGCTGAGACAGAGACTTCCCAAGTTCCTGTCCAACCTTTATTTTCCTGAGAGGATATATGTTGTAAGTAGTCAGCTTGGGTGAAATCAATGTAGGAAGTGTTATTTTTATGCAGATTTGTTTCATTGCTTTTGGTTTTGATATTCCTAACCTGAATTTAATATGTCTGTCTGGAAATCTGAGACCTTAGAGTATGTACCGCATTGCCACAAAGGTCTTTGATCATGGTCCAATATTCTCTTTCAGATTATTGTTTTATGGAATTGTGATAAACCCCTCCCAGCCAAACACCGCTGGCCTGCCACTTCTGTGCCTGTCATAGTCATTGAAGGAGAAAGCAAGGTAGGTGGAGAGGAGCATGGTAAAAGGTTGCCTGCATTATCTGACAGGACAAGAATTTATTTTTCCAGCGGCTTTGGTGAAAGCTTTGTAGTTCCCAAAAAATGACAGTTCCCTTCTATTCCTTGGCCTTTTGTATCAGCTTAGTTATAGATTTATGTTTCATGCATGGGCCCTGTGCACTCAGAAATCATCAGCATGGCAATTAATGCCTTGAATCTGAGATTCACAGGTGGGACCCACTTTGAAATGTGACCCCAGGAGTAGATAGTGCTGACCCCGTCGTTGGAGATTCCATCTCTCTGCAGGTGCATGAAAGTAATGATGCAGCTGCACTCTTTGAGTCTGAGAAGTCACATGGGGGGTCAGCTGTGGACTCAAAAGCAAAGTTAAAAATGAGAACTTGCCTTTGAAAAGTATCTTCTTTTATGGCCTTGTGAGGTACTGCTGCCATAAAAAAGGAAGGGACATGGAACACTTGTGTGAGAACAAAATCATCATGTCATCTCCTGCTGTGCAACACACGTCTTGTTTGTACTTTCACAAAGTCAAAATAGATGCCAACAGATGAGAAAAGAGGTTATTTTAAATCACACTGAAGTAGATGATTCCTTTCCAAATGCAACCCTGAGAGATGCAAGACTTCTTGCTTCTAGAATCTGAAACAGATTCTGGACCTCTCTGCAGTCTCTGTCAGCTGGCTCCAGAGCTCTGCGTGAGCAAAGGGACTTTTGGTTGCTTTGCCTGTACAATCCTATTTTGAATTTGTAATCTTATCTTTTGTCTTTTCTCCTTGTTACCTTAACAAGAGACAGAGAGCCCTGCAAGGCTGGCTCTGGCATTAGCTAGCCATGTAAACAGTTTCAGGAGACTTGCTGCAGGGCCAAGAAAGGTTGTAGAGATTTCTGAGCCTTTTGAATGTTCTGGGTGTTTTCTGTTTTCTTTTTGTAAAACTAGCAGAGGTGAGATAGAGGAGAAATCTCTGACCAGTTCCATAGTGTTTGTAGAAATTGGCCCCAGGCACTGTTTAGATTACAAATGAGTCTCCTGAGTACACAAAGGTGTGTTTATAGTGGACAGTCTCTTCCCTCTAATATCCCAATGTATGCCAAATGGCTTCTTGTGTGGAAAGCAGTTTTTTTGGACCAAGCTTGCAGAGCAGCACAGTTCAAAGGATGCACAAAGGAGCTGCTTTTCATTTCCAAGCTTGGCCAAGGACTGCTGGCAGGCACCAATACTCCATGCAGCTGATCACAGTGGCCTGCCTTTACCAAACCTTCACTCTTCCCTTGAAATCAAATATTCTAACTCCCATTTTACAAAATGGTACTTTAGCTATAAAAAAATACACAGCAAGTCATGACTGTTGTCCTATTTGAAAATTTTGCACAGTCAGTAAAAGACTAGGGATGAGAACATGGTTCTCCTGCTGGCTGCTTGCTTTGCTTCATCTTAGTGTAAGCAAAGCAAAACCCTCAGCCCCAGCCAGATCTCCTCTTCATCAGAGCCCTGCCTCCCCAGACCAAGGCCATCATAGTGATGAAGGGGTGCTCTCCAGACAGACATTGTGAACATCCTGATTTTGCAGATAGATTTCTCTGAATCAAACATGGATTCCAACTTGTTCCAAGCAGGTTGCAGGGAATGTAGAACTGACCATGTCAATTAGAAGGGTTGTGTAAAATTTCTCCATGTCCCTGTTTCCATACAGTGGATTCCTCTTACTGGGCTTGACCTTTGAAGTGTTTTATTGGCATAGTAAATTGGTAAAGAAGTCTAGTAACTAACCAGTCTGTTTTTCCTAGCAGATGAGGGAAACAAATGTGTTGTGTCCTTGTTATTCTTCATCAGTTCTCAAAAGATGCTATTTAGTCTGATAAAGAAACCATATGGATTTTCATTTCTTGCTGTTATCTTTTTGATCCAGCTTTCCCATCTATTTCCTGTTACTTTGAAGACTGTCCTGCTATATCTTTAAAAAGCTTATTCTGTATATAGGGTTTTTGTATATAGAATGATCTGAGTTGGAAGGGGCCTTGAAGGCTATCTAGTGCTGACCCCCCTGCCATGGACCAAGAAACCTCCCACTAGACCAGGTTCCTCAGAGCCCTGTGAAGCCTGGCCTTGAACACTCCCAGGAATGGGGCATCCACAATTTCTCTGGGCAACCTGTCTCACCACCCTCACAGGAAAGAATTTTTCCTATTACCTAATCTAAACCTACTCTCTGTCAGTTTAAATCCATTCCCCTTGTCCTGTCACTACCTGCTCTTATAAAATCTTTCTTTCAGGCTCCCTTCAGGTACTAGAAGACCATTTAAGAATGTGACTTTTTAAATGCTACGATACCTATATAATTTTTCATGCAAATAAAGCTAAATTTGGGTTCTTCAGCATATTCTCCTTTTCTGATGGAGAATAGTGCACTGTCCTGGTAGCATTGCATCCTTCACACAGCCTGGGCTGCTTGGTTTCCCAGCTGTGTAAGCTTACGAAGGCTGCACAGAAAGTTCTTCTCAGTGTTCATTACCTTTGATTCTCACACCCGTAGCAATGCAGCGGGACAGTCATAGCCATCAGGGAAAATGTCCTCCACAAAGTAGCTGTAGGTACATCTAATTATCAGTGCAGACCAATGCAGTTTGTCACTAAAGGAAGGCAGCCTGCTGCAAAGAGGGAGGTCTATTCAGAAATTACTCCTCAGATAGAAGGAGTAGGCTGACTGCTGGGGTGACAAAAATGACACTCCTTCACTTTTGAGCTGAAGGGTCCTTTCCATCAGACAGAAATATGCCTTGTACCTCAGACAAGAGGAAATAAGAGTGAGGAATAAAATTAAGTATTTGCCATGAAAATGAGTCTTTCAAGTGATTTTTATTTCCTCCCCTTCCTGCCTTGGATACCCACAGGTTATGAGCAGTCGCTTCCTACCCTATGACAACATAGTGACAGATGCAGTGCTAAGCCTGGATGAGGACACCGTGCTTTCAACCACTGAGGTAAGGGTCTCTGCTGGCTTGGGAGTCTGCTTGGCTCCTGGGCTCAGCCTGAACACAGCAGATACGCTCTTCTCTTGGCTTTGCCAGTGAGCAAATGTTACAAGATTTCCTGCTACACTCCTCAGATTTAACGTGTTGCACTTGTTTCAGCACCCCTGCCACTGCCTGCCATCAGAGGAGCTTTTCACCCTGGTTAATTGGCTCATCATTAGCATATGGTTCTTCCGTTCTTTATTATTTTAGTAACATAGCTGCAGGCGGGTGTAGGCAGCCAAGAGCAGTCAGCTTTAATATTCTGCTCTCACTTTTCTGATTGGGGTAGCTTCCTCTTCCCAGTTATCAGTAGGGTGTAGGTGGGGAAGGAAGGCTCGTCAGCAGAGGGGGACTGCTATCACTCCAAAAGACAGCATTGTCACCCTAGTGCAGGATTTCACTGAAGAATGCTCTTTCCCCATTGTGTCAGCCCGCAAAATTGGAGATATTTGCTAGTTTAGGTGCTTGAGTGTCTGTGCCAAGAGCAAGATAGCACTAAGAAAAGAAAAATACTGTAGAAAACCAATTTTTACAACTGGGATGAGTATTGATTTCTAGAATCTCTTCCTGAGAACCACAAGGGAAACCGATGACAGTTTATATAGAGTGCAATATTTGGGAAATGCATTATTAATGATGGCCAGAGAATAGCTTGAAAAACTCGATTTTCTTTTGTTTTCCCTTTTTTCCTCCATGTTCATGGTCATTCTGCTCTCCCCACTTCACCTTCATAAAAATGCATTTCTGTCAGTGATGGGGATCTTTCACTGATGCTGCCACTACTTATATGTCAGTGAAGAAATGCGTAACATTAGTCTTCAGTCACTGCTATATACCCCAAGATGTCACTGAATTTGTTCTACATGGATGAGATTGCAACTGCTCTTCTTCCCTGTACAGATGTTGTGCTGTGGTTATACTGCTCAAGAAACAGCCTTGGTAGCCCTCTTTCATTTAAGAAATTAAAGAAATAGCTGACATTGAACCTGTTTGATACCCATGTTACACCTTGGTAGTTTCTGATAGATGAAGAAGAATATGGCTGCTGCCAAAGCACTTGTGTGCAAAGCCCTGCACAGCCCAAAGAAGCCCCAAAGCAATAAAAGGCATTTCTCCTTGGGCTGGACTTCCTAAGCAGGTTGTTTCTCAGGTTGAAGCATCCCGTCTCAGCTGCCCTGGGGATCATAGTAGTACCTCAAGGGACTTCATTGCACTGATGAGGTACTTACAGCAATCCATCCTGTGGATTCCATGAGGATTTGAGGCTTTGTTATGTTTTAACTGGTATTAAGTCATCCTCCAAACTTCAGAGTCATACAGGCTTCTGGAACACATATGAAATGAATAGTGTTTCTCATTCAACTTGGCCACGTTTTACCCTAAACATTTTGAAGCACAAATGCTTGTTGTTGTGTGAGACAACCTACACTTTTCTTTGTGGCTTTGTTGCTTTGCTTTGTTTTCTTTGTTGTTCCTGTGAGCAACTTGCAGCTGATCCTTTGTGTTTGCGCAGTGGGTATCTGCTCTAGGAACCCCTGGTCCCTGTGCTGCAGACAGCACCAGCTGGCCAGCTCTTGCTAGAGCCCACCTTGCAGCACCAGCATGTCTCTGCCAGGGTGCCAGCACCAGCAGCTCTGCTTGGTGGCTCCCCATGAAGAACTGGGAGACCTCTCTATTGCTTCACTTCTCCCATGGTGCAGCTTACGCAAATGTGATGTGACATTTCCTTTGAAACTAGCTGCTCATGGAGGGTTGTGGTGGCACAGCTACAAGGCCCAGAAAAGGCAATTTAGAAATGTGGTCAAAGACAATCACATTCCAATTGAGAGCAGCAGTCACCAGGCACATCCTCCGGACTGTCTGACCCCAGTGTAGTACAGGTTTTCCATTCTCAACAGTAATTGTTCTGTGAGAGGAGCTGTTCCACACACACAGAGGGCTGTGTGCATGGGAAGTCATTAGAAATCAGCATGGGTCAGGATCCAGAGGTTTAAGAGACTGCCAGCTTGGTTGGATTTTCCTGGTGATCAGCTGAGAGTGGCAGTGCTGCTGGGAATTACTTAGGATGAGACCTGAGGAGCTTTTTTAATATAGGGAGTTTTCTCTTAGGGTGGTTGCTTTAGTTCATCTCCCTAGTGCAAGGGCAGATAGTTGAAAGCATGAGAGAGGGCAGTGGGTGCAGCAATTTTATTATTTATTTAAGTTTGAGATTCTCAGACTTCTCTAAAGAAAGCAGATGTCACATTTTATGGGAAAGGCCTTTATGGGAAAAAAACCTTTCAGTTCTTTCATGTGGTATTGATTTGGATGAGATCAGAGCTATCACAACAGTAACTGGCTTGTGCACATTGTCTTTCTGGTTGGCCTCAGATTCCTTGAAATAACTTTAAAGAAAATAACCAGGCCCTAACTTTGTATTTCAGCCCATGTGCGACTCTTCTGTTTCATAAAAATACTTGTAAATGTGAGAAGTCTGACAGTAATCAACACAAAATGGGACTGTTCTCAGAGCAGCTATTCTTTATCTAACCTTTATACCCTCAACTTTGACTGCATTCTTGGAAGGCTTTTCAAACATTTTTAAGCAAAATTTTAGGTCCCTCTGGTACTGAGGGGAACCTAATGTGCGTGCAGAAACAAAGCCCTCTTTTTCTTTGGGCTTGACTAGGACAGTTAGAATTGTGTATAACTCTCATAAAATTTCAGTCTAGCTTGAGCTCCAAAATTTAAGTTGAAGAGGAGGGACTGCCAACCATTGATAAAATCTTTCCATATGTATTTTTACCAAAACTATCCTCAAATATAGTGCTGTTCTTCCTTTTGCAAACTACCCTGATCATCCCTTTCCTAGTATAACTAGATTTTGTTTGGTGGGATCATGGGGTAGCAATGTCCTGTCACTTCTCAATTCTCAGAGATTTGAGTTATTGAAATAGTTAGAGCAAGACAATAAAATTAAAAAAAAAAAAAAAAAAGCCATTGGCAGCATTTGACATGCTCCTGTGGCTCATACAATATAAAGCATTTTTCTTAAAGTTTAGGTTCCTTATGCCATTTAACTAAATGGAAATGTTTATCTTCCTTTTTATTAAGCTATATGTTGAACTTTTTTCATCATGTTGACAGTCTTGAAAGTATGATTGACATGGTCTTCAGAAGGCTCAAAACAGTTAGAAAATATAAAAGGACTCCACTCTGACTGACTGTTTTATTCTCACTGAGCCACCTTTACCATTAGTGTTTGACTCCTGATTTTCCAAATTCTGTGTTAACAGTGATAAAACAGATGCAATGCACAAAGATGTGCAAAAATTTCAGTTTACCACATGGCTATTACCCCTTGGTGTTGCGTTGAGGTATAAATACATGCACCTACACCCATTCTTTCTGTAACTTGAAAAGGTTTGATATGTAAAGGGCAAGCTTGAAAATGTTAATGTAATGCTGTGATGCTCTAGACTCCCTTTAACAGGAACCATTAAAATGTGCATAATTACAGGGCAAAATGTCAAACAGTCAGTTTAATTTACTGATGAATACACAGAATTACTGTTTTGCAACAGTTCCAAGATTTTGAATTGCGAATTAGTGGCAAGGTAGTATTTTGTTTTGTTGACATTTGTTAAAACAGTTTCAGTATTCATTTGGCCTGTACCTTTGTCCACAGGTGGATTTTGCCTTTACAGTTTGGCAGAGCTTTCCAGAGAGGATTGTAGGGTATCCTGCACGCAGTCACTTCTGGGACAACACTAAGGAAAGGTGGGGGTATACCTCCAAATGGACTAATGACTATTCCATGGTATTGACAGGAGCTGCTATTTACCACAAGTAAGAATCCAGAACATCTGCTATTCTTCTGTACTAAACAAAATAGTAAAGAGGAGGTGGGGGTGGGGTGTGAAGAATATTCTTCCGGGGAGGGGAGAAAATGGAAAGATAGTAAGTGGGTCTACTTTTTATGGGGTAATAATTTAAGTTCTTGGTTTAGCTCTGAGGATCTGGTAATCATTATTGCACTTGTTGGGTCTCTTTGAAGTCACTTGTGTTTTGAGGCAGGCAGGCTGCTCTTTTTAACATCAGGAATTACACACTTCAAAGAGTTCCCGAATTCATTAAGCTGCTTGGCTGAATGGCCTGTAGCGTAGCAGAAAGGAGGTTACTTCCAGACCAGCTCTGGGTATGTGTTGGCTGACAGCTGCAGACTGCAAAGTCTTCTGGCTACTCTAGAAATGTAATACAATGGGCATGTGACAGCTCAGCATATTGCAGCATGTTGGAGAAAACCTATGTTACTAGAACTTCAGCAGACCAAAGTCCTCCCTACATTTAAAGAAAAAGAAAATTCTGGAGTCTCTAATCCACACCCCCACAATGGAGAAGACAGGCCACAGGGGATGATATAGACCCAAAGGAGAATAATTTCAACAATAGGAACAATAGTAGGGCAATTTTAGTAAGTTTCTTTTCCAGCTGACCAGTTTGGAAAGAAAATACGCAGGATTAATTCATCAGTATTGTCTGTCACATTGTAGCACTGTGGGGCTTTCCTTCATACTTGCCCATTATCTTGATGCTTAGGTCCACATTGTTTCTCTCAACCTGGCTGCAAAAAAGCTCTCTTTTTCCTTTAGCACTGTTTACTGTCTTGATGAGAAACTGATTTGTTTTCCCTTCTTACTAGAGGGTGAGACCAAAGTAAGGAAGTGTTATACTGGGAGTTGAGTACAAAACTTGGGTCTCAACTGACATAGAAATATCCTGGATACCTAAAAGTCCAGTGACTTGTATTGGTAACACTGCTGTTGTTTTCAGATATTATCACTACCTGTACACTCATTACCTGCCTGCCAGCCTAAAGAATATGGTGGACCAACTGGCCAATTGTGAGGACATTCTAATGAATTTTTTGGTGTCAGCTGTGACAAAATTGCCTCCAATCAAAGTAACTCAGAAAAAACAGTACAAGGAGACCATGATGGGACAGGTAGGTAATCACAGTATGTTTTAGCAGTTGGATGTTTTGATAATGTAACATGTTCACTTCCAGGTTAGGCTTACAGAGTGATACAATTCTGTCAAATACTTGTGCAGTTTTTAGTTTTAGAACTGCAAATGGACTTTAGATATGCTTATTATAATGAAGAAAAAGGGAAAATGACAAACATCTACTGTGGATGCTGCTTCCGTTCATAGTTTCCTGACATATTGTTATTCATGGTGATCCCAAACTCCTGGAACTGGTGATTATGGTAACTGAATTTCAGTTAAACTCTGATTTTCTAATTAAGTATTCTAGACCCAAGACCTAGTCATGGAATGCTAGAAGCATAAGTAAATTCTAGAAGGATTTTCTATTTATTATTATTATTAATTAATATAATGTGCTAGGCTGTCCCTGTGCTATTTTAAATTATATAGTGTGATTCAAGCACTGACACTGAACTGTCACAACAGGGATAATTTGTGATATGCAAGTGTTTTTTCCCCACAGGGAACATTTTATCCCACAGTCATGCCATCACTCACTAGCACCCATGAAGTGCTTGCTTTAGGTCCTCTTCCAGCTGCTGGATAAGCCTTCTGTCATTGCAGAAATGCCTCTAGTAACAGGGATACATGGTAATGTGGGACACTTGCCCTCCTACCCTGTGTGAGAGAACAATGAGGGGAGTAGCAAGTTCTGCAAAATCTGCAAATCCTGAGCAGCCTTCCATCTGTGCTGCCATGGTGTCTGTGACCTCAGTGCAAACAGTAAGTGGTCATTAGGGGGCAGAAGGGCCCTCAATCTTCCCCTCACTTTTTGTCCTGGTAGCATTACTTGGATCTTTGAGGAGTTGCCATGCCAGTTTGTGAACTCCACTATGTCTATGTACTATGCTTGCACCTGAGGTATCGGTAGCATTGAGCAATTCTGACTCATCTGGGTGCCCAGGAGACCTTCTGTGAACAAGAAGGTGCCATCCAGAAAAGTACCTATTGCTTCCAGTTTCAGCTTCACCTCTCCACAGGGCTATGCTTTGGCTGTTTGGCAAAGCCTGAGCATTCATTTTTCATCTTACAGCACGGGTGACTCGAGTCAGCCATGAACCATAACTCTCTCCTAAAGACAAGTTGTTCCTGCAGCTTTGGGAAATGTAATGGACCATGTTCATAATTCCTTGAAAGACAAATAAAAAATTAACATAACCTCAGTGTTGTGACAGAGATTAATGGCCAAATGGAAATTCAATATTAATGGCCAAAATATCTGCTATAATCCTCTAGCAGCAAGCTTTTACTTGCTCTTTAGTGGCTCTGTAAAATCAAGAGGCTGTAATCAATGCACATTATAACCTTCCACTTGAGCTAAACTGGACAGGCCTTGGACCAAGATCAAGTCTGGTACCACAGTCATTTGGCAAGTCCCTGACTTTATCTATTTCTTCACATTTTAATTTACATCCTTTGACTTTATGAATTTATATTTGTTTCTAAAGTATAGTGGAAACATAAGTGCTGTAGAGAAATGCATAGGAAGTGGCACAAAAAAACCCCTAGGTTCTCAATATTCATACTTTATCTTAAATAATAGTTTTCTTAGGTTTATCAATGTTCTTTAGGTACAGACAAAGAATAATAGCAGCTTTAAAGCTGCTAGGGCCTTTTTTTCCACAGCTGCTGAGTTTCAATGAACTTCCACAGGGATTACAGCTGCCCTGAACTTTGGAAAATCATACCAGAATATTCTGCATGTATGCAGTCAAAGACTATGGTCTTTTCCTTGGGTCAGAGTTCAATATGATGTAGAGTGGGACTTCAGTTCATTTTCTGTGTGTGTGAGACAGTGCTGTTTGATGCACTGGACTTGGCCAGTGGGATTTCTGGAAGCACCTTGCTTTTCACTGCAGAACACCTGCACACGAATAATGCCAAGTACATAAGGACATCTATTCAATTACAAGCTGATTGCAATTACTTGTGTATAAATTTCTGCAGATCTGAACTGCAGAAGTTCAGGTTTGACCCTGAATTTTTTTGTCCTGTGGCTGAAGACTATGGGCAGCAACTGTTCTGGGCTTGGGTGTGCACCTCTGCTGGAAAGTAGTGGTCTTCTTTTTTTTCCTGGTGGTTTTTAATAACTTGTTGTATCTCTGAAACAGTTGGAGGATTTGAAGAAAATAAGAGGGAGGGGAAGGGTGAAACAGAGTGCTGGCAGAGTTTGGGAGGGCTGCTTGTGGGTGTTGTGTTCCACAGGCTGGCTGGTGGTTGAGCTCATGTTCCACGCTGCTCTGTTTGGGAAGTCAGGGTGCCCAGCTCCCCAGCCCTGGATGTTCTTCTTTCCCCCCTCTTTGAGCACCCTGAGCAGGTTCCAGCCACCCTGAAGCCGCGTGTCCCTGAGCCCTGGCATGGCTGGGCACCATGGTGTCTGCCTGGCCCAGCTCCCACCATTCCCACCATTCCCACCATTCCCTCCATCCCATGTGCCAAGGCCAGCTCTGATCTCTGCTCTCCTCCCCTCACAGACGTCCCGGGCCTCGCGCTGGGCCGACCCCGACCACTTTGCCCAGCGGCAGAGCTGCATGAACACTTTTGCCAGCTGGTTTGGCTATATGCCGCTGATCCACTCGCAGATGAGGCTCGACCCTGTCCTCTTTAAAGACCAGGTCTCCATCCTGAGGAAGAAGTACCGAGACATCGAGCGCCTCTGAGGACGCTGCTGAGGGCCGAGCCGCCCTGGCCGTGTGGGAGCTGGACTGGCCAGCAGCAGCGCCGGCCCCGCCGCGTCCCGGAGCTGCTCCGAACCGCGCCCAGCGCCGGCAGGCTGCTGCCCCGAGACTAGGTCGTGTACAGTTTCATTATGGAACATTAAATAATTATTTTTGAAATGATTGCTATGCAGGTTTAAACTTTTTTAATGATCAAAAAAAAAAAAAACTATTAAAAACAGAGTTCTTTCTTTAATCAAAATTGTGTTGGTTGTGAATATTTCAGAGCTGCCATTTCTTTCTTTTATGCATTTGATTGTCAATGCAATTTTCATTCCTTTTTCCCTGCACAGTTAAGTGCTGGAATCTCATTAGGAGAAAATGCAGCAGGTCCAGAAACAAACTGAGCACAAACAGGACAACTGAAGTATTAATATTTCTCATTTACTACTGACTTTTTCTTTTCCTATTTTCCCCAAGCCAGTAGCAGCCCCTATGGCTAAACTCCTTTGGACAGCTGGATAACTGGAGAACTGCCAAGGAGCCAAATGAGAGGGTAGATCCTTCTGCCTGGGGACCTCTGTTTTAAAGGAATCAGCCTTGCCTTGAAGGGAGAGAGGAGCATTGCTGTGGAGGAGCTGACATGGAGCAGAGGGACACACACGCACAGCAGGGCTGCAGGGCCGTGTGCTGTGCTCAGAGGGGCACATCCTGAGTGTCCCTGCCCATGGATGGCAGTGGGCACGGCTGCCATGGTGGTCCTGTGGGACACCCAGAGCCTGTGCAAGCCCTGCTGCGGGCAGTGGTGCCCCTTGGCAGCTGAACATCCAAAGCAGCTTCTTTCTGAGGGTAAAAGGAGTGTTGACGGAAAGCAAGAAAACATGTTGGTGCTTGCAGTGCAGGAATTTGGCCTGTAACTGACTTATTTGAAATCAAAGCATAGGCTTCCTTTTGTCTTTTTTTTTTTTTTTTTTTTTTTTTTTTTTTTTTTTTTTCTTTTTCTGGAAGTGCAAATACATAGAGAAATTCCCCCATGGAGGTCTGACACCTGAAGTAAAGCATATGGTCAGACACTGGGTTCTGGCAGCAGTGGTGTGTTCCCAGGCATGCTTGGGGCAGGGTAACTCACACAAAAAACATGCTTCTGAAAGAAGAGTGCTGCTCATGCTCCAAAATGGTTTTAGCATTTCAAATATAAGTATTTTAAATTGAAATATTCCAGTTGTTTATTTCTTTGTAATCTTTTGCTTATTTATGTGTTTATTTACATTGAAGAATGAAAACAGAAGCAGTGATTTGGGTCAGGAAGATGCCATTCCAGTTTGCTAAGAAAATAAGCACTTTAAAAATGTTTCAAACTCTCACATTTTGGGGTGCTCTGTAGTTATCTCCACCCCAAGAGGAGCTCAGTTAAATCACAGCAAGAGGGTTTAGTGCTGATGCCCTGAAGAACAGCAAGCCTTTCTATACCTCACTTCTTTGTTAGCAGGCAATCTGGAAGCAGGGATGAAGAGCAGTGACTCTTCAGTCACTACCAGTCCCATCTAGTAGGGATGAAGAGTAATTGGACCAGAATGACCACCTGTTTCATTCAGGCTCAGGCACCAATTTAATGTGCAGCTTTAAGCAACTTGCATAACCAGGGCATGCCTCAGTCTCCTGTTTGTAAAACTAATAGTTACTGGTTGCAGAGAGAATGCTGTGAAGCTTAGGTAATTTCTCTTGCTGGTAAGATCATTATTCCTAACCAGAAAGTTGCTGAAAAAGTGAAAAGTACATGTTACTAAATGTTGAATGCAACCTGACATGTACGGTCTTGCAGAGAGTGCTTTGCTTTGCATATGTATTGCAATATTTGAACAGAGCACATTGAGTTAGGACAGGACCATCAGGTTCCTGACATTTTGTTTTAGAATCATAGAATGGTTTGGGTTGGAAGGGATCTTGAAAATCATCTAGTTCCAGCCCCTGTGCCATGGGCAGGGACATTGTCCACTAGACCTGGTTGCTCAGAGCCTCATGCAGCCTGGCCTTGGACACCTCCAGCGTGTTCTGGGAAACCTGTTCCAGTGCCTCACCACCCTCACAGCAAAGAATTTCTTCCTAATATCTGATCTAAATCTACCTTATTTCAGTTTAAAACCATTACCCCTTGTCCTGTCACTATATGCCCTAGTAAATCTGAACCAAATCTTTAAAGGAATCTGCCAAAAAATGTGAGACTGTAGCTCGTGACTTAAGCTGCTGAAAGGAAGAGGTGCCACTTTTCCCTCAGTTCCTGTTGCCCTCCCAGTCCCTGGCCATGCAGTCTCACCTGACACCTTCTGCCATGTGGTGGCCACCAGATGCTTCTGTGAGCCCATTCAGCTCTCTAAACTCATGGAAAACTGTGCAGTGACTTACTGGATATTTCTAATACCATTTTAGAGAGTTAAATCAGCCTCTGGAGAGAAATGTAAAGAGACAGCAGTAGGTAGGCAGGGCCAGGGAGGGAAAGGGAGCAGGATATATTTCAGTCTGTGTTCAGGTGAGCTGCTAATTCAGCTGCCCACTTCTTGTAAGAATCTGAACCTCACTTCCCTGTGCTCTCAGGTCTGTGTTTAGTGATCTGCATGGGAAGGTGAAATCTGGTGATTTTATTTTCCTGAGTGAATGGCTCAGTGGCTCCCATGACTTGGAGATCAGGTAGCTTGTTCAAGGACTGGAGTAGACCTTCTCCTTAGATTCACTTTTTGGAGAATGTGCCAAACACTGGATGAGGTTTGCAGGGCTCATGTTTTGCTCATGTGCCATGTGCAGGAGAGTGAGCACCCTTGTCCACAAGAGCATTTGCACCTCTGGGAAACAGTCACTGGTCTGTAGCCAGAAACAGGGACTTGTACTAAAACAAAATTACAATTCTGCTTGAGTTTTAGTAAATGCCATTTGGGAGCACAGGGGTTGGAGTTTCAATTAGAAAGGGAGTAACTATTTTTGGAGGGCAGCAAGTCAGGCCAAGCTTCTAAGCTGTTTGACATTCTGTTATCGTCACATTTTGGGGTGGCTGAAAGAAACTGTGCTAAAGCTCACTCTCAGTGTGTTTACTGATTGCTAATTAAACAAGTAACAATGGAAGGCTTAGCTCCAGAAGGGATGTGGATAGGTAGGAGCGTTTCTCTTTGCCGTGCGTTACCCGGGTGTAGTCGCCTTGCTGGGAAAGAATGTCCCTCCCGGCCAGTCTGAGCCATGTCGGTCTGCGTGTCCACAGCCCTGGGACCCAGGGGAGAGCTGGACACAGAGCTCAGAGACTCTCAGACTGTGTTACACTCACTGTGTTACACATCACTGGCCAGTGCTCCTAAGGACAGCCAGCAAAGCCTCCCATGCCTACCTGTGTTGGACAGAGCTGTATTGTTTCCTTAGTGAATGAAATCACTCTCTTGTCATGTCCTAGGTGCAAGTTAGTGGTTCTTTGTTCTTTTTTTTCTCCTCTCCCAATTCAGATGGTGCTGAAACAAGGTTCATTCCTTGTTGCTCCTTTTGTAGGTTTTTTTTATTATTATTTTTCATTAACAGCAGGCTATGTTAGCCTTTACTTTACAGGTACTTGAATGCCTGATGACTTGACTGAGTGTTATGCATGTGGCCTTTTGTAAAGGTTACTGACCTTAATTTAATCAGGGGTGAGATGGGTGGATGAATGTGAATAGATCCATGCTGTTAAAACCGAATAGAAGTAGGGATTAGAGTTTGGGAGAACTGATGAATTTTTAATTGAATTTATTAAAGGAAAGGAAAAAAAAAAAGGAAGAAACCCTTCCCAGTTATAATTTGAATGACATCTATTGCTGGAGAAAGGTTTAATGAGAAAAATGTGACACAAAAATAGGGGCAAATATCCAAGATAGAAAGTGCCTGGCACTCTTTGCAGTCCCTTGGGCCTGCACAATATTTTATTTGCCCTCTTTCTATTTTGTGAGAATCTCTAATTATTATCATACCTTTTTCTAGATGTGAATGTTAAAGCTTTTTAATAATTTCATAGTGAACACACTGGTGTGCTAATACATGGCTATTGAGCATTTTGATCTTTTCCATTGGAAAACATCATGGATTTGATCAATTTCAGGTTGCAATTTGTCTTTTAGAGCCAATTTTGGCAAACAAATTAATCTTTCACCAGTGAGCGCCTTTTAAAATAGCTCATTTACCAAAAGATGTCGTTTGGAGAATGGAAGTCATCATTTGAAGCAATGAAAAAAAGAGGTAGATGTAGACTCAGATTTTTTAAAAATCCTTACATGCCCAGTGTAAAATGTGGTGTCTCTTTTCCACTTGCCTACTGAAACTAAAAGAATACCCAGTGTTTGCCATAATGTTATCTATTGACAATAGTTCATTAATTCCTCCACTTAAACATCCTCTTAGAGCAGAGGGTGGTTTGGTTGACTGCTCTTTTTTTTGCTTTTTTTTTTCCTATTCCTGGGCAGGCTCTGATGTCTGTTCTGGAAATGTGGCCTTCAAGGGCATCAGCCTGACAGAGCCATTTCCCTGGGCTTTAGTGGGATTTCATGGGATGGACCTGTGGTCTTCCAAGAAGGGACCTGCCCCATGCAGGGTCTTAGCTGGTGTCTGCTGGAAATAAAATTGCATCTTCCAAAATTTTGTACATCTCACCCTTGTTTAAAACTAAGTCAAGCTGGCCTTTATACCACTATTTTAACCGTCTTCACATACATTTTTTAAGTTGTAATTAAATTAGAGGGAGTTAAATTAGGCAGAGGTTTAAACTGGGGGGAAGGGGGTATAGGACTCATCAGATGCTTTGAGATGCTCCCTCCACTCCTTCACAATGTTTTTAGTGATTATTTCACAGTGGATTAGTGATGATCCAATGGGCCTTGCGACCTTGTACATAATTCTGTATATTTATTTTGAGAGATAATATGTATAGTGTTTGGCTTATGGGAATGGAAACCTGAAATGGGAGTTCTTAGGTCAGCAAATGTAAAGCAAAAAAGCAAACAAAAATACAATCTTATTTTGTATAAAATGTACATTTTTGAGAAAATTTTTCTAATGCATTACCAATGTTTTCATAGTGCTGCCACATCTTTTTTAAAGTGTTTCTCCCTCTTTGTTTGACTATTGACAACATGGTGCAATTAAACCTAAAGCAACTGTGTGAGTGAGAGAAAAAGAGAGAATGATAAATTTAAAAGCCATATAATTTGGTTTACTTCATTAATCTGTATACCATCATAGGTTTACCATCTAAGATAGGTTGGTTTTATAGATAGTGTCACCAAAGACTTTTTTTCTTCAGATTTATTTTGAAAAGTTGTTAATAAAGGACGTACATTTCCGTTGCAGTGTGTTTTTATTTTTAAGGTAGAATAACAAATCTTGCTTTGGTTCTTGAGAATGCAGATTTGGGAGCAAAATTGCCATGTGTCTCGAGTCTGGGGTAGTTAAATGAAAGGCTCTTTATCTGCTTTCTCCTCAGCCTGAGCTGAGCATTGGCTCTGTGTATTTCCTGTGTCTCTGTTGCATTGACAAACATGGTGTAGCATGTATACACAGTGTCCTAATCCAGCAGCAATGACAGGTGTTTGCTGTCTCACCTGAGGGCAGAACTTTTGGTCTGTGTCACTTGTGTAAAGCAGGACAGTATCCCTGTGTTGTGACACCGCCATTGGTAGGAAAGGTGACTTTTAGAAGGAGTCACTGTAATGTGTACATGCAAAAATTATCGCTCCACCAGCTTGGAGGCCTTTGAAGACTGATCCCTGCAGGCTGAGGATTTATTGATTTATGACCCAAATTTATTGTTAGGGGGATATCAGAAGCCTGTCACAGAGGTTTGCACTCAGCCCAGCTGATTCTTTGTGTGCAAAGAGCATCCTCTCTCTGTCAGAACTTGGCCTTGCTGACTCCCTGCATAGTGGGGAGACAGAAGAACTTCTGGGGATTATTCTCCTCACCTGTTTCAGACATGGGCTTTAGCCTGAGATAAGCTGTGCCTCATGTGTGCTGGTTTCTCTCTGCTGATGGTACAAGCACACTGATTGCAGGATCTGCAGCACAGATGCCAACATCTGGTTGGGTGAATCCCACACTGGGAAAGCTCCTGGTAACACCAGTGGGCCCAGAACCATGGCCTCTACATTTGAGGGCTTGGTGTTTGATCTCATCAGAGATGTTCATGCTTGCCTTATCCCTTCTGGGGTTCAGACTGCCAGGGCGTGGAGAGGTCCTTACACTGTCAACCCATCATCTGCCAGTCATGGAATACTGATGTATCCTGGGAGGAGGTTGAAAGATGTGAGTCTGCTCTTCTGGTTTTCAGTGCCACTACAGATTCTGTCAAAACTGTGTCCCAGTAGTCACTGGTGTTTGATACTGGCTATGGGCTTCCCCCTGCCAGAAAATGTTTCCCTGAAAATGATCTGACAACACTCCTTCAGCACTTGAATTCTGTGGTTTTGCTATGTTATTTGTACAAAACAGCTTGTGGTGGAATTAATTTGATTAAATGCTAGTAGCTACACCTGTAGAAGCCACCAGAAGTCTGTTGTCTCCATTGGCATTCAGCATGGACTGACTGGTGTAGAGCTGTCATCTGAAACCTGACTTTCATGCTATGTTTACCTTGAGGTGGGAATTTAAATGTGGGGGTGGAGTGTGTCAGGTCCACATCTGCCCCTTGCAGCTTTATTTCATCTGAAAAGAGCTCAGTTGGTGTGCTCCAAAACCAAAATGGTGTGAACCAAAATGAGGTAAAGGAGAAAACTGGGACAGTCACCTCAGAAGTGCAATGTTGACCTCAACCAAACCCCTGCTGTCACAGAGAGCTCCTCAATAGCCTGCAGAGGCAGTGGAGATCAAATCCAAAACCAGTCAGGTGAGTAGGATCTTTGGAACTGTGCCCACTTCATCTCTGCTGTATAGAAAAGTCCATAAAGGAAGAAAAACCTCCGCTGGAGATCTCTGTCTTGACATGGTAAGTAAGGGAATCCCACACTGGTGTCAGTTTTGCCTGCTAGCCTGCCACATTGGGAATAAATAAAAACTGTTCTTAGCTGGAATACACCAAAGCCAGGTCTGCGAAGTTCCTGGGACCTTGCTTCCTCACATGAAGTGAAGGTCTGCCCCAAAATATTTAGCACATAATCAGTTCAACTTTGAATGCACTCTGGAGAGCTTTTTTGAACAACCTCACTGAAGCCCATTGTGTTGTCACTTGAATGGAGGTAGATAAGAGAGTTGGCACTGATCAACGCCTTATTTTTTTTCCTTTTTTAAATGATTAGCAGAGAGAAAAGAAACAAGTGTCTGCTTTCCCTTTCTAAAGCAGTTAGCTAATCGTATCCACAATGTTATCAGAGAGAAACAGATTTTACTCAAGATTTTGAGCAGTGTGAGGTGACATTCTAGTCACTGCATGATATGGTTTATTCCACACTTCATTTCCCTGCATGACTTCCAGGGCTGTGTGCAGGTTTTATGAGCTGCCAGCTCCAGGTACTGCTGGCCCTGGGAAGCTGAATTTGCACGTCACCTGCATTTCTATTGCACATTAAGGCTGGATGGGCACTCCATGCTGCAGTGGCTGCTCTGTGCAGCTCGAGCTCTTACCTGTCTCCTTTCTGTAATTAACTATTGTCTTGCTGCTGGTCGTGGAGCAAATTAA
Organism: Muscicapa striata striata; assembly: GCA_030060385.1. Taxonomy (NCBI): domain Eukaryota; kingdom Metazoa; phylum Chordata; class Aves; order Passeriformes; family Muscicapidae; genus Muscicapa; species Muscicapa striata. The sequence continues at coordinate 7,021,429 of JAREIS010000046.1, forward strand.
GGAACAGCTGTATTTCTTTCCAGAAAACATAAGTTAAAGTAATTTCTGAGATTTCTCAAGAAGAATGCAATGTTAACACAAACTGCTGAGATAATGACTGAAATAAAAACCAACAAAGAACAAACAAACAAACAAAAAAACAAACAAACAAAAACCAGAAAAAGATACATCACTTTCTTAAAGTTTCAGCAGAAATGAGAATTCTGAGCCTGTAAAATATTTTCCCTCAAGTTCATCCCTTCCCCTCTACACTGAATCAGCTCCCATTTGCAATCACAAAACCACCACAAATCAGTTGCTGGCAATTGAGAGATACGTTTGGAGTTTTCTTTGTTTCTGAAATGGATCCACAGTCAGTTCCTCCCTGTATTAAGCGTCCTGAGGTCTGTGGCTGCCTCAGGGAGGGTTTCATTTTGTAGCCCTGTAGATGACGGAAAAGGTCCTCCATTTTTAGGAAGAATTTAGGATCTGTTAGGATATCTTCACAGAATGGTTTGGTTTGGAAGAGACATTAGAGATCATCTAGTTCATTTAGACCATCTTGACTTGGAGAGATACCTGCAGTAACTCTAGTCAGATGTTTCAAAATGTTCAGCTTTTAATTCCACCATGGTCTGCTATGTGGATACTAGGCTGGGTCTTTTCCTGAAAATCTGGCCCATTTACAGTCTCATCACCTAAACTTCTGTGGGGCTGTACAATGCAGTAGATAAGGTGTGCACGACTGTCATATCCCCACTATTGCTACCACTGATGGAACATCAGGGAGCTTTGAAGACAGTATGAAAATTAACAAGTTGAGAGTACCTGAAGCTGTGTTTGAAAACCAAGAATTTAAAACAGAGTAATGGAGGTCAATATATCAGGAAAACAGATGGATTTTTCCTCTTGCTTTGATTGTTGTAAATCCCTCTTGTTTGTGGTGAAGACAATGGATTGTTTTCAGCCCAAGAAAGGGCAGAATTAGAGTTTCAAAGCAAAGTTAAAATACTGCTTATCCAGTGATGTCTTGGTATTGTTAGATAACAAAGCACCTTTACAACAGCACCTTGTGAAAGGCTGCCAGGAAAATAGAGTCCTCTGCTTTCCCTGAAACAGACAGAACACTGTGTTAATGCCAGCCAGCGACTACATTAAGAATATATTTTTAATATCCAGGAAATCCTCAAGAGAAGTTAAAATAAAACATTTGTCACATTATAATTTTTAAGGAAAATATATACCAGCTCATTTCAATTGCATTTCCCTCACAGCCTTAATGGAATTGTTGCTACTAGGACTAAAACTGAGTCTAGCTCAGGAAGATCTAAAAGTTTGGAATTGTTTATGATACAAAGCAATACTGTTGTTTTCAAAATCCATGGATGATTTAAATGCAATCCCTTTAACTGTTGAAATCTGTCTAGTTCACTCCAAAGGCAAATAAGTCAAATGTATATTTTGTCTCCCTCTCAGAGCCGGGCCAAATTCTGCTTTCAGCAACACTGGAGTGAATCCAAAATTATTACAGGGTTCCTCATGCCTTCCCTGAACCCCAGGCTGGGGTCTCAAGGGACATTAGTGACCTTCCTTAGCTGTGACACATTGGGGTGAGCATGGCTTGGGCCTGACACTCACTCAGAGTGGCTTTGCTGTGCTCATCGTGGTGCTGTGCAATACAAGTCCAAAACTGGGACATGATCACAGGTGGGGATGGGGCTTACCCTCCTTGAACTCCATTTTATGGCCCTAGTAACAGAATTCAAGTCTGATACATTTAGAGGGGTAGTGTCAGTAGTAACTGAAGTCTTGAGGAAGATGTTTTTCATGGGATCCGTGATGGTTGGTGTGATTCTTGGTCTTTGGGTAGGACTCTTGCTCCACTTCCCAACTCTTCTAATGATTTAGTCTGAGGTAAAAAGTCATTTAACCTTTCTGCACCTCACTGCTCCTAAATAGCAAGTGGGTATTCATAAATACCCTCATTTTGCAATGAAGAATGTGAATTTTAGGGGTTAATAGCTAATGCTTTCTGGTCCTTAGGTGAAACATTCAGTCCAAGAGTAAATTTTTATTACATCATGCAGAAGCCCTGGAACTGGTATAAATAGGGGGAAGCACTAGGTGTGACTGCTTCTAACCCCTTTCATTGCATGTGTGGTTGTAGTTTCCACTCATTTATACTATTTAACCTCTAATGGAGGAGAAGGTTTGGAAAAACATAATGATTTATGGTGACATGCAGGAATAACAATATCACAGTCACAGCCACTTAGAAAAATGGTTGAAAGTCATTAATCCTGTAGAACAAAGGAGCAGACTTTTGAGGCCCAGTCTTGTAAGGCATGGCTAGCCCAGCCTGTAGAGTCCCAGCTCATTGCAGTTATGGATATTCACTGTCTGCAAGTCCAGCTGTTCTGGAGGTTATCCATGTCCTCCTGTTACACATGTCCATGTGGCAGCAAGGGAAAAAAAAGCCAAATCAATGCCAGGACAAGAAAAGCCCAGCTTTGCCAATAACTAGCATCTTTCTAGAATTGTGTTGTCTTTTTTTATCTCCACAGCTCTGACATTGTGTATCCCCCTGGGTGTCAGGTAAATGAAGAAATCTGAGCCTTCACATATCCCTTGGAGTTGAACTTTCTGAGGACAGCCTGCCTAATTTGTGTGTTTTAAAGTCCTGCTGTATCTTGCAGCTGGCACACATCTCCACTTATTTAATTTTCCAAGACTGCAACAATCCTAGTTTTCTTGGATTTTCTGTTAAAAATAAAACTAAAATTAAAAAAAATTAAAAATACAATTAAAAAAAAAAAAAAAAGAGCAGCTGTGCTCTTTCAGTCAAACCAAACTAAGGAAATTATCAGAATTTATTTATGAGCCCTGACTGCTCATCCTGACAAGGCAAACTCAGTGGGAATGTGGAGTCAGTGCCAAGCTGACCTCTGGAAGTTGCTGTCCAATCCAGTGTGCTGGCAGGAAGGGTGGGTACACGTGTGTGTGTGCGTGCAGAAGTGATGGGAAAAATACAGAGGTGCCCAGACAATTTGTTTTGCATCCTGAAATTTTCCAGCAATGGGCTTTAGTGCTTTTCATGTGTTATGCATCAAACATGATCAGCCACATGGCACAGTATGGTGAAGTAAATGCATTGGGTCACTAAAGTGCATTAAGTGCCATTTACTGCATCGATTTAATTCTGTCCCTAGTCAAACTTATAATAACTGTCTCTCTCTCTCACTGCTGCTTTCCCTTTCCCTTTACTGCTGAGCAGGCAATAGCATCTATTTTCTTGCCCAGCAGAGTAACCCAGCCTAGCTGATAGCCTGCTGCCATCCATCCTGCCCTGAGCAGTGCAGTGGGTCACAGCCTGTAGATACTCAGGCTGGAAACCTGCGTGGGCTCAGCCTGGGTTTGGTCAGCCTGAAAAGCCAAAGGCTTCTTTCACTGCCAGAGCATGGCAGCTCTGGTACTAGAGAAATTCTAACCTGCCCACAATGGGTTTTTTTCTCTTGTAAGCTACACTTTTTCTGTGGAAGCTTTCCATTAGCAGAGCAGGAGTTGTGCAGGACAAAAGATGAAAGTGTGTAAGTGTGGTTGGGATTGAATCTGGAGAATGGATGTCTCTACCAGAAGAGTTTCTTCTGCAGGAATTTGTTTATGTCATTTGCACTATGTCCCTATTTCCCCTTGTAGCACTGTGTAAGTGCCAGAGCAGATTGGAGGTCAGTGCTCAGATTAATTCTCCATGTAGAAAAAAGCTTTTTCTTTCTTTCTCTTTTTCCCCTCTCAAGTGCTTATACAACCCTTTTTTTAACTAAAGAGTGCTGACTCCTTCCTTTTTCATTTTAAATTTCCAAAACACTGGTTTAAGTGTGCTTTGTCTTGCACTCCTTTGCAATTATCCCTTTTAATCTGGTTATAAGGTTATGCTACTTCAAATTCAAATCACATCATATTAGGGGGTTTTGCAAACCTTGTGTGAACAATGAACTTTTCACATGTAACTCCAGAATCTCCTTGAATCTAAAAGAATCTCTATGACTCTGTGATAGAAAGTTAGTGAACGAATACTCAGAAGTAAGGCAGCACTTTTTAACCCACAGGATAATTAAATTCAGTGCTCCAGCATGGGTTGTGCAGTGAGGAGGGTGCTGCTGGATAAGATCTTTGCAGCACTGCTGCTCCTGGAAGCCCCAGTTCTCTCCTCTGTGCTCCAGAGCAGCCAACTTCAAAGGGGTCCCCATACAATATGCTATGGTGCAATTTTCCACACAGAGTACATCATTGTTTTTAACTGATTATTTATTGTATTTCTCTTCAGGATCCACAGCCCCTGTCTTTGCCACCTGAAGTGTCCTCATAAAATGAGGCTGATGTGGACCCAGGAACAGGGCCAGTTCTCCTGGTAAGCTCCAGCTGCTTTGTGCCAATTTACTGTCAGAGCAGCTGTAAACCCAGTTTTGCTGGGTTTATATTTTCTCTGCTGCATCAGAGTGGCTCTTGGCAGCTGGGACATAGCAGAAAACAGGGACCTTGTTGTTCAATATCTACTAAGTGTCTTCTGTAGGGGGTGGAGATCTTGCCCTTGCAAGGAGATGTGCAGCAGGTGTTCCACCCATGGCTGCTGTGGTTGTCTATTCAGTGAAGCATCTGGAAGTGCCCCTCTGCACAGTTCACTGCAGCTTTGCTATTGACAGGAGTGCAGGCCTGAGAGTTCCTCTCTAGGTGTCTAGTATATGGAAAAATACTTAAGGGAAAGAAAGGGACAACCTAACAATGCTGGAGGTACCAATAAAAGCATAAAGCTGCCACTGGACCAGCTGAAGGGTGAGGAACAGCCAAGAGCTGGCTGAGTCTTTGTTGGGCTGGGGCTGTGAGATGAGCCCAGCCTGGACCATGGCCCTGGCAGACAGGGCAGAGCTCTCACAGGGCTCTGGTGTACTTTGGGAATCTTCCCAGACCTTCCCAGCTACTTCAGAGGGGCTTTCTGTGCAGACAGAGGAGGAGGAGAGGGTAGGGACAAAGGCACTTCACCTTCCAGGTGAGCTGTGAGGTGAGAGCTAAGGGAAAGGAGACTTCCAAGCTTTGGCTTCCCATTTCCACACTCACTGCTCCATTGCAGAACCTATTTCTTTGTCGGCTTCTTCCTCTTCACTTTTTTTCTTTTCTCTTTTTCTCTTTTTCCTTTTTTCTTTTTTTTTTTCCCCTTTTTTTCTTTTTTTTCTTTTTTCTTTTTTTTTTTTTTTAAGATATTCACATTTTATGACTAATTAACAATTAATTTGGTTAGAGAGCAAGCGAACAGAAAGATGTGGTAGAACATATGGAGGAACACACTGTGCTTGGTCCCTGCAGATCTGAACTGAGAAGCAAGGACCAGGAATAATCAGTTTATGAGCAGAATAGGCTGGAAATAAACTTTGGTAGAGGAAGAGAAGATAAATGGGAACTGAGTTCCATGTCATTTCTCCCTGAAAATTGCAGACATGGTGAAGAAAAGCCCTAAGGAATCATTAAAAAGATATGAGAGCAATCAGGGAAAGTGGCAAAGGTTTCCAAACTGAAAAGGAAAGGGAAGACAAACTGGGACAGATTTTTTGTAAAGAGCAAAAGCATCAAAATCATATTTCACAGAATCACAGAATCAAGGAGGTTGGAAGTGACCTTAGAGATCAACAACCTATGACCTAACATGACCTTGTCATGCAGACCATGGAGCTGAGTGCCACATCCAGGCTGTTCTCAAACACCTCCAGGGACAGTGACTCTACCACCTCCCTGGGCAGCCCATTCCAATGCTCAATCACCCCTTCTGTGAAGAAACTCTTCCTAATATCCAACCTAAACTTCCCCTGGCCCAGCTTAAGACTCTATACAGCCATGGAAGACCAGTGGGTGTTCTGTCCTGGGGGATTTCAGGGACTAGAGGGAGACAAACCCAACCTGCTGGTGTGGGTGAGAGGGGTGTGAGAAGAAAGTTATCTGGAGCAGAAGGTCACTTGTTATTTGTTTGGTTTCTTTTATAAGAAACTCCTGGAGAAAAAAATGGTATGGGACAAGCTGAGGATTTGAAGAGTGGGAGAAAAATGCCTGAGTCTGGGTTGGGTCATATCAGAAACTGGTTGTTTAGCAAAGACACAGATAAGAGCTGTCTCTGAGACATAGAAATTTGACTGGCTCATGTGATTTCCACTATCAATATTCTGTAACATGCTAATTAAGGCATCAAGTCCTGCTGCTGGACTAAGGCATGCTGACCCCAGACCCATGACTTCAGTGTTTGGTCCAAAGAAAGGGAATGGAGGGTACAGAGGAGAGCAGGGAGCTTGCATATACCCTGAACTGAAAATGGGGAAAGGCCAGGAAATGACTCCAGCTATGGAGCTAGAACAGCACAGGGTCTGTTCTCCTGGCCTGAGGCTGAATGTCACAACTTGGCTTACAGCCACTCACCTCTATTTTTTCTGTTCCCTCTCTTTCCACCTTCAAACCCAACATGCATGTGGTCAGGTGCTGGTAGGGACAGTTCCTGACCTGTGCCATCCCTGAGAGGGTGAGTGGGTGATGTCTGGGGGAGCACAGACAGATCTGCACCAGGCAGTCTGATAGTGGTTGGAGACAGGCTGGGTGCTCTGACCCTGCAGAAACACTGCCAAGATGTTCATGGGCTCAGACAGGGGACCTAGAATACAGAGCCAATGCCTGGTGATGCCTGAGAAGCTCTAACACCCAGAAGAACCACCAAAGTGGAGCAATGTACAGATGGCTTGGTGCAGTTCTTTGAATTGGTAGATCCTGATTTTGCTTTTTATGTGTGTTGGTGGTGTTGGCCAAGGTCAAGAGGTATCTCCATGCCAGCAGAAGGGGCTCTCCCTGTGTGGGTCCCTGCCCTTCCTTCTCCTCCCACCCATGGCTCCCTCCTCCTGGGCTGGGGATGTTCTGGAGGTCAGGCTCTCTCACTGCCCCTGGCCTGGGCCAGACTGGATCACAGCCATGCTCTCCTGACAAGGGAAAGGCTCCCTGCAGTTCTCACTGCCACTTACTGGGCTGTTCACAGGCTCAGCTCCCATTTAAGCATCTGCAGATAAGGGTCAAATTTCCTGAAGTGCTCATCAGGCAGCTGCCTCCTCTGGGACACTTAATCATAGATTAAAAAAAAAAGTATGCTGAACTCTTTAGAAAGACCCAGCCATTTGTAACCTCATCGGAGCAATGACTGTTCTTTTTTTTACATCCTTAGTGTTGGGCCAATGACCTGATAATTTCTGTAAAATTAACTCCTTAATTTCTCCCTTGGAAGAACAGATAGCAATTTTCCTTGTGTTTTCTTTGGAAGCTGAAGATGCTGATGGAAATGAAGTCTTCAGATTCCCTCCCTGTCTTGGTGCACAGTTTGCTCAGTTGACACTACAGGCAAAAAATTGAATTCCTGTTTTGCTCTGTGTTAACAGATGGGTACTGGATGTAGAATTGTTAATTTTTAAACATATATGAAGAAGACAGAAGTCCACCTAGAACAAACCCATTCATGTTTTAAAGGCAGGTTAACATTTTCTTCTGGACTGTTTGCTATCAGTCATCAGTTCTAATAACTAGGTTGCTGCTTAGCCACAAAATGATGAGTCTTTCTGCCTTAAAAAGCAGTATTCAATGACAAAAGCAAGGACTACATGGCCTAAAGCAATTGTGTCCCATTTTTAACCAAGAGATCACACAACTGAAAGACACTTGAGCTCTGTACACCTTCCTAAAGCAGGTTTGATGAGTCTATTTGCACAATGAAAAATATCATTGTCCTTGATCACACGAGGGAAGAGGTTGTTGCAGCCTTCAGAGATGTAGACAGGGAGCTGGCTGTGGTCAAAATGGACCATTCAGTCTGACTGTACCTGGCTGGAGTGGCAGATTTGCACTGGGCTCTCAGGAGTTTTCTCCTTCTGGGCACAGCTTGAGAGGTCGTGGGGAAGGGATATGATGCAGCAGGGCCACATTCCCTTCTTTGGTCTATTACTGAGATGTTGCAAGAATTTGGCCAGATCACTTCTCAATTTCTGGCATCAGTTTCTCTGCCAATAAAACAGGAATGATGCCATCAGCTCCAAGATGGAAGTTAGAAAGCTCTAATGAAGAGCTGGCTGAAATTACATCCAAATTTAGAAGGAAAATGGGCTCTTGTTCCCTTGGACCTAATGTAATAAATAAATAAATGGAGCAGTCCTGGCTTTATTGCCAATTCTATCTGATTAGATGGAACTTAATTTCTGACATTTTTTCTGCTGGTGGCTGTATTATAAAGGCACCCCACAGAACCAGCTTGACCTCTGGGTTCCTCTTAATTTTCCTGGGTATGAAGTTACTCTCTTACAGAACTAGTTTCCTCAACATGCCTTTGTGGGGCTGGTGCTTTAAATCAGGCAGACACAAGCAGCTGTAGCCCTGACATGGTCATTTTACAGCTGGCTGCTGTTTGTTGCCTCTTCCTCTTTCCCAGCTGCCAAGTCCTGTTTTACCTTTCTTATTGCTGTGGAGATGACATTATCTTACACTGGAGAATTTCCCTGCCACAGAGTTGCTTTGGATAATGTTTGTGTACAGATGATGTTTATGAAAGCCAGGGGGCAATTTACTTACTGCAGTGGGCACCACTGCAACATGTAAAATCATTGTACACAAATACCATTGATGGAATGGCTCCCTTCCCTCTCATAATTCATTAGCAGAACAGGTTACCTGGGGATGGGAGGGAATCTCCATCACTTAGAGACTCAATCAGCCTGATTGTCTTTCCAAGGAGTGTGCTCTTGCTGAATTGCACAGCACTGGGCTGGGTGGGGGCATTGCCAGGGAAAACTGATGGGATTCCTTATGCAGGTGGGCAGATGAGCCAATCATGGTGAGCTCAGTGGCCTTAAAGCCTGAAAACCTACTGCTGCAATGCTGTTCCAAAACAGAAATCATAAGACTGATGGATAATATATGTCCCTCTTTCTCTCTGAAATCTCTCCAAAGGCCAGGCCTGTGATATGGATTGGGCACAGCAGTCTGCTCCTGAAATGGCACCTCCAGCTCACATGGAAAACTTAATTGCTTTCCCTGCCTGGGCCCCTTGACTTATTGCTGTCTGTGGAAATCTGAGTAAATACTGTCTGAATCAATGACAGTCAATGGAAAAGAGCTTTCTCCAGCCAAGAAGGAAAGAGAGTGTTGAGCCAAAGTCCTTCTTCTGGATGCATTGCTCTCCCAAACTCAGCTGTTGCTCATGGCCTGAGGAGAGGTTGAAATGCCTTACCATGAAAACTCTGCTTTGAAGCAGTTTCCCAAGCTCCTGTTCCATATTCATCATGGGGCTTCTTTTTCCCAGCAGCCAGTTCTGAGCACCTGTAACCACCCCTTATTTACTTGTTGGATGCTGATGTTAGCCCCAGGATGGGTATTTGCATGGGGCTGGCAGGAGGATTCTTAGACTCCAGTGCTTGTGGTGTGGCTCTGAAGATCAGAACTAGAAGTCAACAGTACCACTCAGCTTTTCAACACACAAAAATACTGAAATTATTATGAGAGGTGTCCCCTTTTAGCTGATCTTGCACTTTAGCTGGGAATATAAAAATGCCTGCTTGTGATAAGGAGTTGCTTTTATTATTGATCATCTATTGATCCGTGCAAAGAATAAGTTTATACTGTTTTCTTAGTCTTGTGCAAAGAACAATAAAAATATTTATGGTTGGGAATACTTATTTTATTCTGTCCATGATGTCAGTAGACACCCACTCTCCTTTGGTGCTGCCTTGTCAGTAAATTCATCAGGGCAGGGGAATTCCTGGTTACCACTTACCATAGCAAAACTCCAGACTCCTGACTCCCAGTGATGGATAACCTCCTCATCTCAAGTATAAAACCTCTTTACCTCCAGACAGAGATAAAGAGAGTGTGTAAGAACTGAGGGAAACAGATTCCTCATCCCTGGAAACATTCAGGTCAGGTTCTGGGAAACTGGGTCTAGAGGAAGGTGTCCCTGCCCATGGTAGGAGGGCTGGAACAAGGTAATCTTTAAAGGTCCCTTCCAACCCAAACCATTCTGTGTCTCCTTAATGATTCTGTGACAGTGATTGCAGGCTGGTGCTGCATGTGGTGCAGCTATGGTCCCACCCAAGCCTGCCTCAGCCCTGGTGCCTGGGGCTGGCAGAAGCTGGTGTCTTGTGCCATGACTGCTGGCAGCCTGCCTTGCTGGTGGCTGTCAGGGACACTGTGCTCAGCCTGGTGCTGACTCCTGGGAGATGAACTTCTGCAGCCCAAGCCTTCAGAGAGGTGACCACAGAAACATCCCACATGCCCCAGCTTGCTCCAGGCTCTCTGAGATGTCCCTGTGTTTCAAAACACAGATGTCCCAGTTTCAAAAATACAGGCCTGTAGCAGAGAGTGTCCCCCATGGTAGCAGAAAAGTTCAGTGCTTTAGCTGAGAAAGATTCTGCAAAATCAGCGCCCTTAGTCTCCACGAAGCTCCTGGAATGGGAGGAACAATCCAACTCTTACTTGCATGAGTTAGGAATTTGCCTATGCCTGGCAGAACTGGGAACAGGGAACATATCCATAAGGCCAGCTCCACCATATTTTTGTGTCTGTTGGTACTTCCCTGGGTTGGGTTGTGTAGATCACTAATAACTGTGTCATTGCCTTCCTGTGCAGCCAATATAAATTAGCATAATCCATTTTCACTTAACAAAGCCCTCAGAAGACAAAGATTTCAGCAACATGTTTGTTGTCCTCCCTTAGGCAAACTACTAAAATCAAGCTTGAAATTGAAAAATTGAAAAATCACCTCCTGGAGCTTAACATGGTGGTTATAACACAAGAATTGGTTGTAACCATGGATTATGGGTCAATTCCTTGCACAGTGCAGGAGGATCTTCTGGTTTCTGGTAGCTGTCCCAGTTGATTCAACCCATGAGGTTAGATCAGGCAAATGTTAGTTTTTCTCTAGGGGGATAGGAGCAAATAGCCTCAGGAACCAACCTCAAGTTGAGCCAGGGGAAAATTAGGAAAAATTTCTTCACCAAAATGGTTGTCAAGCATTGGAACTGACTGGTCAAGGAAGTGATGGAGTTACCATCCATAGAGGTATTTAAAAGGTGTAGATGTGTCAGTTAGGGACATGGTTTAGTGCTGGCCTGGGCAGTGCTGGGTTAATGGCTGGACTTGATAACCCTAAAGATCTTTTAAAAACTAAGTACTTCTATAATCCTATACATAGCAATTTCTGTCTAGTTCACAGACCCTATATTTCAGCTTTCCTTTTGCTGCTCAAAATCCTCCATTGAAATGTGCACTTAGTTAAGACCTGTGGTGTCAGATGGGATACCAGCCCCTTCTAAACTACTGATGAAGGCATGTCCTAAGTGACATTGGGCCAAATCTGTGTAGCTCTTACAGGGACTGATTCTGCCTTATGAATTAGACCATCTGCTTGCATGGTGCCAATTATTTTAGGTCCCTGACTGCCTAACTCTGCACTCCTAACTTGCAGGCCCCTTTGTCTGTCCAGCAGTAATTTTCCTTCTCTGCTGCTCTATGCCAGCAAGTTATGAAGAAAATACAAAGCTTTCAGCAGTAACCCTGGGATTAGAGGAAAATGTCCTGATAACAAATACTCCTGTTAGCTTCAGTAATCTTGGAATTAATAATATTAGTCTCCCCCATTTGTAGCACAGACTGTGGCTCCACAGCACACAACAACAAAGACTTGTGGTGTAATCCTTCTTTCAGTCCCTGTCCTACAGCATGTGGAGTTATCCCTTTTGTATGACTGGGAGAAAGAATGTGCAAGAATGAGATCAGAGGGGCCACAGGTCTTGCTCAAGAACCCAGTGCTCTGTAGCAGGTCTGTGTAAATTCTCACCTCCCTTTGCCTTTCCTTCTATTCTGTCCCTAGGTCACAGGGACACAAGTGAAGTTGCTTTCCATAAGAAAATATGTGAGTTTGAATGGCTGTGTCTGATCTCCCCCATGACCTACCTCAAATTTATTTATTTTGGATCTTGGCAAGCATTTCCCAAATTCTCTCCCACTGTGTGTTTAATGCCTTTCGTTTTCTAAGGATTATCCTTTTATCATCAAAAGTAACCTGCAAACCCCACTGCAATCAGTTAAGGGAATCCAGCTGATTTAGAGAGCATTTTGTCAGGAGACAAAATGAAAATGACAGATAATGAAGATCACATGCAGCAGAATTGGGAAGCTCAGACTGGGGACTTCCCAAGAAATGTCTTCTATTATGAGATGTGTCACAGGATTTCTTCTGTCTAGGGCTCTCATTTTCTTGGGATAGTTTGAAGAACAAGGCTGCAGAGTGCTACAGGAAGAGCCTTTGCTTGTTTCTTTGTTCTTAAGCTATGGAAGGAAGCTCAGAAGCTGAACTGTTCTGACCCTCGGCCAGGAGCTGAACACATTGTTGAGATTATTTTGCAATATTGACTGTGTGCTTGGCAGTACTAAATCTTCTGCTGGCACATAAACCTTCTCACCCTCGTTTTTGTGCCTTCATCCAAACCCCTCACTCTGCTCTAAGACTGCCAACTATTTCCACCTAACTCAGTGGGGTCCAAACAGGGATGGACTCTGATGATGCTTTATAAGCCAAAGCTTTATTGAGGCAGTAAGAAAGATGAGCAGCAAGGTGCCCGTGCAGTGCCTTATCCCACCACTGACAGCAAACACCCTTTGTGCCAATATTGGCCATGGGGCAGGGGGACACCCACACTGCCTGGTGACTACAGAGGCATTGCAAGTGGTCTATTGCTGTATTTGGCACAGACATCTCTGTTTGAGTCCATCGTTCTCAGCTCATCTGGAATAATCATCAGCACTGATAATATCAGCAGTAACAGCTCATCTCTACTCCAGCCCATCCCCTTCCCTTCCATCCCCTGAGCAAACAGAGGAGGAAGGGTCAAATGCTCTTTACTCTTGTGACCTGGCTGTCATGTACATTTACCCAGAGCTTTACACTGCAGCATCTCCAAGCCCTTTGTGTCACTCTAGTAAGCAGGTCTTTTCCTTCACTCTGCAAATGAGGAGAACAGGAATGACAGGGACAGCCCTGGGCAGTAATGGGGCCAGAGAGCTGAATGTGGCTCCTTTCTGACCTTGCAGGAAGACAAAAGCACCATCAGGTTCGAGTGGTCCAGTTGGCATCTGTGACATCCACCATGCCACAGATGCAGGTGGGACTCCATTTCCACGTGTCCTCTCAAACCTCATCCAGCCCTGTCCCCTGGGTGCTCCACAGTCCATTGCACTCCATAATTTTTGTCACTCAGTATTTGGGGTATGTGTGGAATATGCCTTAAGGCAGCAAGTCAAGCATGGTTTGTTAAGCAGGATGTGTTCTTTGACATCTCCTGTATTGTGGCAGGAGAGCCTTTCTCACACTTGTAAGTATCCACCCCATAAACAATATATGTGCTTAGTCAGGGCCTCATTTTACTTCAGCTACTCCTCTGTCATGAGCAATATGCTTTTAATATTTACAGTGTTTTTCTGCTGCTAGCATTCATATCCCCTCAGAAGAAGAGCTGTCTTTACCAATGTACTGTACTAACATTCCTATCCTGAATCCTTCAAAAATATTGACTTTTCAGAGTAAAGTGGAAGAAGTCCAGATTTGCATGAATCAATGATGTAGGCATATTTACTGAAATTCTCTTGGGCAAGGGCTGACACATCTAAAGATTCACTTAAAAAATTTCTGGTACATTATGATCTTATTGAATAAAAATGAGTCTATCCAGGAAAACAGTACAATCCTGTTAAGTATTTTCAGATCCTATGGGACAAAGATGTTCTACAAAAGTGAGATGGTGTTTATTAGGACTGAGCTGGATTAAGATCATGGATTGTGAATAGCTCACTAAACAGTTCATATGTTGAAAGGAGACAGAGAAATATCAACCACAGTTTATGAACTACAGTATCAACCACTGACAGGAAATACCTGTGCTGGCTTGGTATTACACTGAGAATAACCAGTCCCTCAGTAGAGACCAACTCACTAAAGGCATGTGCAGTGCACATGGCAAACATTAGGAATGATGCTTTGAAGGTGCAGGGCTGCAGCTTTCAGGTGCTTTAGTCCTTCCATCATTTCAGAGAATCCTTTGCTTGTAGGTCAGCAATGAGGTGCCCTGCACTGTTTTAGTATTCTCAAAGTACCCAAAAAGTGTCCTATTTGTAGGTCTATGGACCCGTTTGATGTGGGGGTTTCAAGGCACATGGGAAATCCTGGAGACAGCCCAAGGAGGTGATGTAACATGAGAATAAGGAAACAGGAGAAAAGCACTGACAAGAGTGGGGAGGATGGGGACTGCCTTGCCTGTGGCCAAAGGAAGATCCTCCAAGGAAGAGGCTGCTGCTGGACAGAGGGAAGCAGCTCTGCTCTGTCTGTGCTAAAGCACCACCCTTGCAGCTGGGGGTGTTGCAGAAGTCCCACTGACTGTTAGTGCCTGTGAAGTTTTCAGTGAAGAGGTCAGAGAACATTTTTGTCCATCCTGCTTGCATGCAGCAGGTTCTGGCTGCAGCTGCTGGTTCCCAAGGGTGTGGAAGGAGATGCCTGGATTCACATCATCCCCTCCCTAAGCACAGAAGTGTGCCCATGTTGATGTCAGGCAATTTCCTGACAGGGCAGCAGGTGTAGTTTGAACAGCCACTTTCTGTCTTCTCCACCTGATGAACAATTTACTTTATGAGCTTGCAGCCAGGGCAATGTGCATGAATTTACATATATTAATAAACACAGTAAACACAAAAGCATTTACTCCTTAAAAACAATGCAGTTCTCTCCTCACTTGAGGAAGACTTCAATGTTTCTTGGTGTTCTTCCTGGCTTGTGCAGGTCTCTCTGAGCTAATATTCAGTCTCTACTTTTTTTTCATCCTTTAAAGCCTTCATACTGCAATGTACTATATTCTTGACTCAAAAGCAATATCCACTATGCAAATTATTGGCAGAAAGAGATCATTTTGTATCCAAGGTCAGCACACATTTACACTGAATTCATTATACAGCTATTGGCTTGGAAAGGCTTTTGAATGCTAAGATTGTTTATACAGTTTTTATTTCTTTATCTTATGCAGAGTTGGACTTCCACCTAGAAAGACATTTTGATGTTTTAATGGAAATCTCTAGTCATTTTGCACAGAGAATTGGAAAGAAATAGGAGTGCTGAAAAGGACTCTCTGTCCCTTGCTATGGCTCTCTCTGAATCTGCAAACAAGCCAAGAGCAGCTGGCTGCACGTAGAGCCCTGGCTTTTGCAGATGTACAGCAGGCAGGTGTAAAGGAAAACCTGTGACTTTAAATCAGACCCTCTCCACTCATGGCTGCCAGTCATGCCCTGGCCACTGTGATTCACTGTGTCAGGCAGGATCTGCCATGGCAAATAATGTGAGAGATGATGGTTGACATGGTGTGTCATCTGAGGAATCTGGAAAATTGTGATGTGATAAAATTCCTTAAAAAATTTTCTTCATTTATAAATCCACCTTTAAAAGAGATCTTCCTGATAGTCATGCCTCCTGAGAAATTTCTTTCTTTTTTTTTGCCCCTTTTTAGGGAAAAAAATTTTCATCTTATCAAGATGAGAAATGTCAATAACATCCCCCTGAAAATGTAAAAGAAAAAAATTCCTAAAACCATTCAGTTTGAAAATATTCAGCAATTTGTGCCAGAAAACTCTTCTACTGGAAAAATTGTTGACTGACTGTACATGAAACTTAGCTGAGCAAAAAGTTCCTTCTGTCTGAGGAATTAAAAATCAGACTATGTAAGAAAAATGACTTCCTGGTCACACTTTTACACAATCATTCCATGGAGTTTGACTGCCCCATAACAGTCTATCTTTAGCAGGATCATTATGAGCTATTGGATACTGAATTAACAAAATGCCAGCTGTGTTCTGAGGGTAGAGGGCTGTAAATCAATAGTAGCTGGAAATAAAGAGTGTTGTCCAATAGCTAGATGACGAAAATCAGAGCTCACATGTTTGTACGCCTCACTCAACCTGAGCTACTGATTCCCATTGTGACCTTGGGCAATCTTTTGACCTCCTTGCATTTTGTACAGTTTTACTGCATAATTGAGAAGCATCAAGGCTTTGCCAAGCCCAGATTTATGTATCAAAATCTTGTATATATGGGGAAATTGATTTTTTAGAAATATTTCCTACGTCTTCAGTGGTCCTAAGCAAACAATTCTTTAGAGTGCTATCCAGTTTCTAAAATGGGAGTGGAGTGTAAAAGAAGGAAGATACCAAGAACCAATATTAGAGAAGATGAGCATGCAAACACCATAAGCTGCCATACTAAAAGAGCATTCCTCTCCTGGAAGGATGTCTCCTTGAATGGGTGAAGCCATGCAGAGTTGCATTAACTCCATCTGGTCTGGAATCTGCTTAATAAGCCAGTAATTTATTGTCCATATATTTGACATGAATCCCTGAGGGATAGAATATAATAACACAGGGCCAGATGTGAGCAAAAGGGGCCTGACTTGCTTGTCCTGCACAGACATACTCAGAGCAACAGCTCAGCTTCCAGACCCTTCAGAGAAGCAACAACCCCTTCTGATACCCTCTTGCCAAGATGTTTCATGCAGCATTTTGTAACTCAAAAACTGCTGGAGAAGAGTGAATGCAAACCAGAACACTTTGCACTGAAAAACAACAGGGGAGAGATATGAGATATTCTTTGTCCTGGCTACAACCCACAGACATTATAGAAAAGAGTACCACGAATACCTCGGATACATTGGTCTAAGAGTTGTGTTCATGCTTAAATATTGTATTTCTAGTTTTTAAAAAAATCACTGGACAATACTGTGTTATATGATTAATGGCTTGTTCATTAATTTCTTAGCTCCTTGTTAACCAAGAAGTGTGTTACAGCTAATCTGAAGCAGCTGTTTAGGGAAGGCCAGGGATTTTCAATATTCAGATAAGATAGATATTGTCAGTCCATAGCATCTAAAGGATCTCAGTTACCCAAAACTTCTTTTGAAAAACCAGGAGTGGATTTGAGTGATCTTTCTGTGATTTACTCACTTGCCTGAATGTGGAAGATGTCAGCCATGACAATAGTTAGTGATTTATGTTAAAGTTGGATAATTTGCCCAAAATACCAGGTGCTCTTGTTGTCTGCTGCAGAGCAGGCAACACAAGCCTCCTTTTCCACACTGTAAAGCAGAGCTTTGGTGTTTGTGGTATGGGTCCTGCAGGGTGTCTCTGACCAAAAAAAAAAAAAAAAAAAAAAAAGGCAGTTTGGGGGTCTCAGGTGTATTGCATGGGGCCCAAAGGAGATGTGGGAGATGTGCAGTCAGTCTGGAAGGGGGGCCTGGCTGCTGAGCTCCAGAGACTGGCCTGTGGGCCTGCAATGGCTTTGCCCTGCTGGCTCAGGGAGTCAGCTGCTGCAGTGGGGGCTGTAAGTCCCAAATGTCCTCTGTGCCCAGTGCTGCTGGCTGCCCCACATCCCCCCTGGCAGCCTGCAGGGAGGGCTCAGGGCACACTGCTCTGCCCACGTGGCTGGAGCCTTCTGCAGGATCACTTTGTTTTGAGAGGGAAATGTGAATTTGAGAAGAGCTCCTCTCATTGGCATTGCTGTAGGTTTTTCACTTATTTGACTGGGGCAGTCTCCCAATATCTTAGAGTAACAACATCTGTGAAAGGTCTGTCAAATGAAAAAGTAAGACTTTTCAAGGAGTCAAAGAGCAAGTTTGCCCCAACAGTTTATTATGGGAGATCACAGGCAGTGATGTGAAAGTGGAAGAAAAAAGACCAAACCCTTGTATTTAAGTGGCCCCAGCAGCAGTGAGGATTGTGCCTTCAGACAGCAGAGGAGGATGCTGGAGCTCAGCAGAAGGAAGCTTCTCTGACTTTGTTTTATGACAAACAAGAGCTATTCAACATCAAGAACACAAACAAAAGACCTCTGGTTTCTCCACAGCTCAAACTAACTGGCAGGTGGCTACAGACCATGACTATTCAAATACTTCTTGGTCCTGTAACACTCAGCAGTGTGTCTGTTCAGGATAGCTGTATATAGAAAAAGGGTTTAGAAATATTTTATGTTTCTTACAGTCCAGACTCACTCTTGCCCCCAAAGTGCCATGAGAACAGCAAATAAAGGGAACTTACTGCCTTGGGCATAATGTAGGTTTTATAGTTGGATGATGCTTCCAGGTTGAATTAATCTAGTTGTCTGTATTACTTTGGGAAGTGCTAAGAGGAAGAAGCACTGAGATGGAAACTATGACAGCATTGGAAGCAGGGAATAGGCTTTAAACATGGAAGCAGAGGGCTGTGTAAGGTGAAAATGGTTTCCAGTTCAATTTTCTGAAATATCTGTGTTTCTACCATCTGACTCCTTACCACCATTTTGTACAAATGGGAATTTGACTGTAGGAAAAGGGTCATGTGTGTCTTTCCTCAGCTCTTGTCCCAGACAGTGACCTGCATGGCTGTGACTAATTTGGCACGTCCTCTTTGTTGAAAGAGGATCTCCTTAAATTATTTTAGGTAATTTTTAATTTCTGAAATTAGATTTTAAAATTGCCTTTTATTTTTTTAACTGAGAAGAGAAAAATCCTGTTTCTCTTTTTACCCACTTAATTCTTTTTCCTTTTGACAGGAAGGCAGATGTAAATAAGCAATGCTGAGTATTTGCCTAAGAGGAACACTTGATTTTTTTTTTTCCTTGTTCACCTTATTGAAAGAGAGAAGGCCATTGTTGTCTTATACATAATCAAATTTAGACTGGAACTTCTTTCTTTAGGAGCTAATGCTCACTCTTCTTCCCAACTTCTTTGTGCCTACCCACTCTTTATTTCACTCTTTCAAAGGAAAGAATTTACTAAATGAAACTTAGGGGTATTTTTGGATCCAGTTCTAGATTTTCATTCAGTAAAAGAATTTTCTTTTCACTTTCTTTTCAATTAATTAAAGGTACAAAAGAGATCCACTTTCAATATCTGATTTATTTTTCCTCTCAAAATTCTGCCCATGATTACTTTTTCTCTAATTCTATGCAATCTTTTTGGACTGAAATTCCCTACTTTTAAAAAAATGCGTTCCTGCACATTTACATTTACTTTGTGTGAATAAAATATATACCTGTGATACTAATGCTAAGATTTTAAAATGTACCCCAGTGTATGTGCTTTGAGAGACTGGCAGTGAATACTTGACCTCTAAGGTAGGATGTGCAGGCAAAGGTGAGTGAGAATTGCCTTGGACAGGAGTTAAGCTCTCAGTATATTACAGTGACAGTTCCCCTTCAGTTTCCCTTCTTGCATTGACTTTTGTACCTTTCTTGTGGTTACATACCAAAACCTGAGCAGTGCCAATTCCACCTATTCTTTCTTGATCAGTTCTGTTTCTGCTACATCTTTTTGAAATGAGGTGACCAAATGTAATTTTCAGGACAGTTTTTGGTTTTTTGGGGTTTTTTTTCAGCTTTTTACTCTTTGTAGTTCACCTCTAACTGGAAGTTTTCAAAGCACATTAATGGTGTTTTCCATAGTAGAACTTTTCAGTGACTTTTCTGCAGTGTAACCTCTTGGTAGATCACTGCAAAGCTGAGTTTGATTCTCCATGTACTAATGCTCCACTCTACCAGTTCATGGGTGATCTTTAACTCCTCTCTTGTTGTTTTCATCTGTGCTATGAGGATAGTGATTGCTTTTCACCTTTAACAGTGGGAATGTGAACCACTCCAGCAGGATTCAGCATCAGTACTTTGGCTATGACTTCATTTATCTGAGGTTTAGTTACTTTTACATAAATTTCTAAAGGCTTCCTTAACTCAAGCCTTGCATTAGTTTTACTGATTGTTACCTCAGTAGTATCCTTGCATTCTTTTCCACCACACTATTACTATTACTGTGAAACTGCAAACACAACATGGCCATGACAGATCAGAGGTTTGGCTCTCCTGCTCTGAGCCTGCCAGCATTGCTCTCCACACATTTTACCCAGGGTTTTCCCATTCAGCACAAACATACAAAAAATGCAGAGAAATAATTTGTAACCTACACAATAAACAGCTCGAGGAATAAAACCAGACAACAACAGAGATGTGAAAAATGGGCACAGAAAGTTGAACCCTGGCTGCAGCTCTGGAGGTCCAGTCCTGCTCTTACTGAAACAGTGACTGTGATTCCCCTGCAGCTAACCACTGATAAAACAATATATAGATTTTTTGCTGTGTATGTGGATGTCCACCCACAAACAAACCCAGGCATCTACTCACACTGCTTCCCTTTCAGCAGCCAGAGCAGGCCTATATTTTCCCTTTGTTTTCTTGCTCTTCTCTCTTTTCTCTCTGATCTTCTCTAGGCAGAAATTTTTCATCAGTGTAAAGGACTGCAGCCCTCATCCCAACTTCATTTCAGCCCTTTGCTCTTTACTTGATTTGTGAACAGAGAACCAAATTTATCTCCCCTTGTTATTATTTAATTCTGCTATTAGTTTGCATTGGTTTGCAAGGCTCTTGATGTTGTAGATTTCAGGAGGGGTGGCATACAAAATAAATGTCTATTGACTTGGCAAGGCTGAGGATGTCTCATTGATTGCAGCGTTCTCTGCATTATTCTCTGTCTGTTCCATGCTCAATATCCCCTACCTTTTCATTCCTTTTTTTTTTTAATTGCTGCTGCATGTTTAATACATGTCTTCATTGAGCTGCCCACAATACTTCCTGTATCTTGTTCCTTGTCACAAACAACTAATTCAGAGCCTGTAAATGTTTACAAGTAGTTTAAACTCTTTCCCACAAACCACATGCCTAGGCTGAGTTTCATCTGGTATGCTACTGTCCACTTACCTGGTTTGGTTTAGTTCATTTGAAGTTCCTTACAAACTCGTTGTCTTAGCTAGGCTGAACTATTTTTGTTTCATCAGCATGTTTTACTCTTTCACTTTTCCCTTCTGCAGGTTAATGAATGTATATTTTTATTACTTTTGTGACGAGTTGCAGTGAGATATGTGGCTGTTTCTTTGAAAGGGAAATGAGACAGCTGTCTATTGAGAATGACCCCAGTGTTGGGTTATAATCTCTGGACAATGCTATTTTTGATCTCCTGGGAATGGGTTTATTGACTTCTTTTTATGGCACTTTAAATTGCAATTATTTACGAGCATAAGAAGACATGGTTTTTCTTGATCTGCATTTACCTGAAGACCAAACAGCCTCTTATTATTGTGAGTGTAGTCTGACAAAGTCCCTGCATTACTGGAATAAAAGTTTTCCTTCCATTTGATGGATAGAAATCAAAATCATCAGGACAAAAAATTACAAAAGCTGTCAGGAAAGAGGTCTACCCATCCCAGTCTCTTAGGCATGGGACTGAAAAGCAATAACACTCATGATACTTTTCCAGCCTTCAGCAACTTGGGTTTCTCAGGGATTTTCACAGGCAGAGTGAGCAACTATTTGTTGTCTCTCTATGGCAAGCATTTAATCCAGGATAAAGAAAATTCTGGTAAAAAATAGTGGATATTTTCTGAGTGGTTCCTGCTCAGGTGGTTGCTTCTGCTGGTGAGGTTCTCTGGGTAGTTCCTGCAGCAAAAGGAGAATTGTTTTCAGGCCCAGGCTTGGACCACAGGTCTCTCCTGGAAAGAACACACTATGAAATATCTGTGTATCTTCAACACAGCCATCATCATCATGCCCTTGGCTCCAGGACAGCTGTCTCTGCATGGTAAACACTCCCATGGCTGGACTGCTGGTTGTCTGTATTTTTACATCAGACAGGGAAGAAATAACATGGCTTTAACCACTGGGGAGAAAGTTCCCTTAGGCTTCTCCAAATCTGCACAGCAAGCCAAGGACAGTACTGGTAGAAGTAGCTTTTCTACCTTTAATTGTAGGCTCTTGCTCCCTTTTTCCTCACTTGCTGATTAATCTCTGTTCCTAATCTTGCCTTTAATTGGCATTGCTGTTATTTCACTTGCCAGACACTCTCAGTGGGTTTATTCTTTATCATGTCTAAGTTTATCCATGATCCAGCAGGGCCTTCCATTGCTCCCTTCTCAGCTGCCTTGCTGTTGACCCCTACAGATCACAGGATTGCAGGATAATTGATGCTGAAGGGAACCTCTGGAGGTTTCTGGTCCAAACTCAGCTCAAAGAAAGGCCAGATGAGAGATCAGATAAAGTTGCTCAGGGCTTTATCTAGTTTAGTCTTGAAAACTTCCCAGGAGGGTGACTGCACAAGTTGTCTGGGTAACCTGCTCCAATATCTAACTTTCCTCTTGGGGAAAAAGCTTTTCCTGGTATCCTGGTTAACCATTTGTGTTCAAATTTATGCTGGTGTCTCCCACCTCCCCAGCATCACTGTGAAAAGCTTGGTATTCTTCTTGTGATGGCCTCCCTGTCAGTGCTGGCAGGCTGCTGTAATGCCCACCTGAAGCCACCCCTTCTCCAGGCTGAACAAATCTAGTGCTCCAGCTCCCAACATTTGTTCTTCTCCATTTTGAAAACGTGTTTCTTGTACTGAGGAGCTCAAAGGAATACAGTGTGTAGATGTGGCCCAGCAGGAGCTGGAGGGGAGGACAGTCCCTCCCCACAAGCTCCTGGCTGTGCTCCTTGCTCTTCCCAATGAATGGGATGGGACCTGTTGAGCTCCAGAGTCTCAGAAATGTTTTCAGAATCTAATTGTTTTATCATTTTTTATAAGCTGACCCTGAGTTCACTTTTGAGTTTCATTTTTCTCATTCAGGAATGTGCATTTCTCTCTTTGACAACACTTCATCTTCCTCCCTCTTGAACAGTGAAAGAAGTTAATTTAATTTTTCTGAAATGTCTACTCTTTTGGCATCTGGGAGACACAAATGATTCCTTTATTGACCTCATCTTCTTTGTATATTATAAAAAAGTTTTATTAATTATCTTGAGTTCTCATGCAGTCTTAATTTCACCCTTTCATTAGCTTTTCCCGTTTGTTTGGTATAGATTTTTTTTTGTTAAAGCCATCACCCCATGTTTCATGATTTCTCTGTCTTCCTTAGTACAGTACCTGCTGGGTTTAATGATTTGTATTATTATCTTTGATTACTTTTTGTTAAATCTGAATTTCCTGCAGTTCATCTAGCAGGAACACAAAAACATTTGACTTTATTTTTTGTATCACTTTTTTTTTTTTCTTTTCTGAGTTATTTTCTAATATTGCCATTCTCTACAATGCAGATTACTGGCATACCCATATAAGGAAACCTGCAAATATGTAGAATTTAGTTTTATTTTTAATCCTGCTCCTCCCTGCTCTTTGGGGAATACAGGAGCAATGAAGCACCCCAGGACATGTGGGGCCCAGTGAGAACCTTGTCACAGTGCAGCACTGCAATTGATTTTACACACATGTGGCATCTCAGTTAGCAAAAGCCATGGCTGTGGTACTGCCTGTCCAGTGCCTTTCTGCCAGGAAAGCCCTCTGAGGAGGAAAGCATAATTTCATCCACCCTGCAAGAAAGACAAGACTAAATAACATATCCAGGTGTTGGGAGACCAGCACAGCAGATTTAATGCTCTGTCTCCTTTGGGGCTTGCACAACGTCCCTGAACCCATGGGATCATCCCATAACAAACCTCACATAACATGCTATAAATACCCAAATGTACTTGCCAGAATGGAGCAACTGGTGAAGTAAAAGCCTGGTGTCATTGCCTGATTGCAGATATCCAGAAGGGTTGGTGGGCATTTTTGAAAGGGTGGGAGCAGTCTTGTTTCTTCCAGTTGTAGATGGGATTTACAAGCATATGGTACAATGTTCTTCCCAGGAAAGGATCAGAGACAGATTTACCCTTGGGATTGTTTGTTGCTTGGTGTGTTTTTAAAGAAATCTCTTTTCACTTCTTTAGTTCTTGCACTTGGGTTATTCAGGATCTCAGTTCTGTGTGATCTTTGTTTCAGTCAAGGCTTTGTTCTTAGAAGTTCTGGTTACAGTATAGAAGGCTGCTCCTTTGCTTCAGCACAGAATGTTTCCTTATCTGAGTATTTCAAAATATAGAATAAATCCCCCTGTAATTAATAATGGAGTATTTTACTGAACACCTGTGAATTAGTAGGTTTTTTAAAAAAATAAAATAATTAGGTGAAGACTCTTAAAAGGAAGTAACTAGTCATAAATTAGAGAGACAACTGTAGCTAGTCCTTTTCCTGCTTTAATCAGAAATCCATCCTGCTCTTGGATCTCTCGTTTCATTCTTTTTCAAGGAAGGGCCTTTTTTGCCCCCTCAGTTTAGTTTTTGCCAGGAAAGAAGAATGATTAAAAACAATGTACAACAATTGTAAGTATTCCCAACTGTTAGTCTGTTCTGCTTCTTTAAACTTTTTGTAAATAGGTTATAGCTTTGATATATACAGCATGTGCATATAATATTTATAGAGATACAGTTTTCTTAAAGCAGGCTGATGTTAAGCTCAGCTCCATACTCCTGTAGACAACTACTTGGCAAGATTTCTAGATGTGTCAAGTGTCAGTAGCTCCTTCTTCATTGCTTGGAAGAGCTTATTGCTTTAAGAATTGAAATTGTTGCCTTTACCCACACAGTCCATCCTAACTAGGGAAGAAAGTGAGGGTTCAAGGAACTGCTTGAGGCTCTCCTTGAAATCTCATAACAAAACAGGAGATGGCACCTCACCAAAGCAGCATCCTCTGATCTAGACATCTAATTTGTGTTTAGAGATTGCTCATACATGCCTTTCTCATTTCATAAAGGAAGACATTAATAATTCCTGGCAGGGGACAAATATTTCCCTCTCCAGCTCTTTTACCACCCATGAAGATCACAGAATAAAGCCACAACTGAAGGACATTGAGTGACGTTCAAACAGGGGAGGTTTTTGTCTGTGGCTCTCCAGCAGTGAGGGGGCAGCTGTGAGAAGATGCCCAAGCCTGGCACTTCCCATGCCTGTCCCTGGTGGGACTCTGGCTGCCTCACTGTGCAGTGCTTGTGGAGCAATCTGGGTGGCCAAAGGAGGTGACAAACAGCCTTGTAGGTGCCAGTGTCCCCTGGGGGCTGGGGACAGCCCGTGCTGCTGATGCTGCTGGCTGCAGGAGTGCCTGGTCATGGGCCAGGCTCAGTGTCCCAGGCTGAGCCTCTCCAGCAGCAGGGGCAGGGCAGGGCAGGGCAGGGCAGGGCAGGGCAGGGCAGGGGCAGGGCAGGGCAGGGCAGGGCAGGGCAGGGCAGGGCAGGGCAGGGCAGGTGGCCCCATCCTCACCCCAGCTGCAGGCAGCTTCACTGCCAGCCCGTGCTCCTGTCACACACGGGAGCAGCCCAAGCCCTGGGGCACTGCCTTAGGCTGGGATGGAGCCTCTGCTCTCACTGACAATGCAAATGGCTGTTGGTGGGTGTCAGGACAGGAGTCACCCTCCCCTTCCCAGCCCAGGGCACAGACACCCCCTGCCCATACACAGCATGCATGATCATACACAGATCAAAACCCCAAACCCACCCTTATCTTACCACTGCCCCAGCAGCCCCTTGTCCAAAGCCTTGGGGTGACCAGCCATGTCCTGTTGCTGCATTCTGTCTACCAAAAATGTAATTTCATCCTGTTTTCCTTTACCTTATAACCCTGAATTCATTTATGGAGAATCATTGTGATTGCCAACTCAGTCAAATATTGCTTTAATTTCTGAAGCAGAAAAGAAAGAGTGAATTGTGAGCTTGAAATGATTTACTGAAATTTCCAATTTGAAGCAGAATTCCCAGTTTGACCATGTCGAAAGAAAAATAAAATCTTTTGTTGTACGTGGATTTGAAATAGAGATACTGCTCACCAGAATAATAGGAAAATCACCAGACAACCTCTTCTGAGTTTGTTTAGCAACCTTTGTTTTAGACCTTTCTAGCCTGTCAAAAGTTAGTAGAGACATTTTAACACAAGCAAAAAGCCCAACCAAATATTATAAACTAAGAATTGCTAGGAAAACTAAAAGACAGCATCAGAATGAATTTATTGGCATGAGAAAATAATTAAAATGAATTCATACAATGTGATGCATTGCACTTAGACTGACATGACAGGTCAATACAGACTCCCACCAGTCACATTTTTTGTGTCTTGAAGGAGACATTTTATATCTATATATGTAGTGGCTATATCACTTCTTTTCCCTTGGTCTATTCTCTATTTATGAAATTATATTTGTCATTTTGGCTTACATAAAAATATTTTGTTGTAACAGAAACACAAACCTGCTGTGTTGCCTATGGTTCCCTCTGTGAAATTTTAGATCATTAGTTTCAGTGTTTTAGAGCTCCAGGCACTGCTTTGCAGTGATGGTCTAGTGAACTGTGTTGCCCATTGCAATTAAAACATGTAAAACTGCTTTAAAAATGTAGTATTTGTGAGAAATGAAGCAGTCATTCAAATCTGTTGGGAAAATTTTCTAACACAGCTACAGTATCTTCTCATCTGCTCTCTGCTTCCATTATTGATTGTAATGGAGAAGATGTATTCCATGGAAATACTTACACTGGATGACTGTAATTTCATAATGGAAGGTCACAGAATAAATGAAAATTAGTTTTATATGATTTTGCTTTGTAATTTGAGACAAATCTTCAGATGGTGTAAAACGCCAAGTTTTGCTGAGATCAAGAGGGGTAAAGAAATTTACTTTGGCTTAGTAGTTCTGGAGCACAGAACTTAATCAGAAATGTAATGCTTCTAAGTAAATTTCTGAGTGAAATCTGAAATTTTCTGTCTTTTTTTTTTAGCTATCTATAAAAATATTTTTTTTCAAGTTCAGTTAGGTTTCATAGAAGAAATCCCTTCCTTACTGAAGTGGATGAAGAAAAAGACATCTTGCTGTTTCCACTGGAGCATATGCAAAATTAGTGACCTCAGATGCTGCTGGCAAAAATGCAGGGAGTGGAGGGAGAAAACCAGGCAGTGGCTACACTACAGTTCTCAAGACAGAAAATTAGTGTGCTGCACTCAGTGTTTGCTCTTGCATAACATGGAGGTGTCCTGATCTCATCTGCACTCAACATTTCATGCCCACAGAATATAAAGGGGAGTTTAATAGTCCCAAAAGTCAGGGGCAGCACATAATGAAGGTACAGAAAAGAGAAAAGGGCTACAGCTGCTGAGGATACGGTGCTTTTAAGAGAAGAACAGATAAATAGTCAAAAAGATATGAAGGAATACTGCATCCAGGCAGATGAGAATGAAAGGCAGAAAGCAATGCAGAGGAATTCATCAGTCAAGTCTGTCTTCAGCACCAGTGCATGGAGCCATTGCAAGGTCATGTGAGTGCTCACAGAAAATACTGTTACACAAGCTCCTTGAGATGAGATGAATTTTCATATTCTAGAAGAGTTTATGCACGTCAGAAATTTTTTTTTTTTTTTTTTTTTTTGCTAATATGCACAAAATTGCTTTTTGGTGTACTGATCTCTAGAATTGTACAATAATTTTTCTGATGTGGCCTTGCAGATGGACTTGACCATAAATCTATGCATGGGATGTGCAAGGATGTCATATAAACCTTTCAGCCTGGGAAGTTATGGTTATTCCACTAAGGGGAACTGCAGCTGCTGGTATCTGTGAGTCAAATAAACTCTGCCTTATTATCATATTGCTGCTTAAAAATATGGAAAAACATCTGTCTTCAAATAATAATAGAAAAGTTGATTGTTCTGTGTCTTGGGGGCATGAGTTTCTGAGGTCAGTAGGGACTGGAAAAAGGTATTGAAATACAGTGAAAATGTTGGAGGTTTGTGGATATCTCTGAAAAATAATTGAGCTTCAGTTTAATTTCAGTGGGGCCTGGGGATCTGGAAAATATTCTTGATCTACCAGACATTTGCAGAGCTAGTGCTCTTTTAAAAAAGAAATATTTTCATGTGATTTCTAATTATATTCTTTTCTAATGAATGGAGACAATTTCAGATGATTTGTGGCAGGAGATAGACAGAAATGTTGAAAAATCAGATGGGAACAATGTGCACTGATGACTTTCCTTGAGTCTCTGTAGGATGATTATTATTGCCTTCCACCAGATGTAGAGAGGAAAGTGTACCAGTGAATTGGTAAAAGGTCATTCTACATTTCTTTCTCATTTCCCTAATAATACAAAGGTTAATTTTTATTTAAGTCCTTTCTCTCTGAAGTAGATCCATTAGCAAGTCAAGGATCAAGCTATCATGATAGATATCCTCAGAGCAGTCCCAGGGATGCTTTCCTTCCCCTCCATCCATGGTCTGCAGAGAGCTGGTGGCATCCAGCACTGGCTCTTCTCCCACACACAAAATCTTGTAGAGCCCAGGGCTGCTCCACATGGTCATTCCTGTGCAGAGTCAACTTCCCATCCTTCCTTCCAGCACCTTGCATGGCAAGTCTGACTGATATTGAGGTATTAATGTTGAACCTGGCTCTGTGCTGAAGCACAGGAGGCCATCAGATCCATCTGACAGCTGCTCCAGCCTCCTGCTCTGAGCAGGGCTGTCTCACTCCAGCTCTCTCAGAGCCTTGTCCAGGCTGCTTTTGAATACTTCCAAAGATGGAGGTGGCACTGTGTCTCCTGGGCCCCTGATCCCTAAGTGAAATCTTCCTTTCTTGTGCTAGTTTGAAGATTCCCTTGCTGGAACCTGTGCCCTTTGCCTTATCCTTTTGCTGTGGCTCTGAGCAGAGGGGGGCTGGGGCCATCCTGGGGCTGCAGTCACAGGAGGCAGCACACTGCCCCAGCTCTGATGGCACACCTGGAAGTGTCCCATCCTTCTCCTTTTAAAGGAAGGTGTCAGACCTCCACTGATGAGAGCTACTGCTTTAGGCATTCTCCTGCTACTCATTACAGATTGGCTCAAACAATGAGGCAGGACTTCAAAGTAAGCATAAGAAAGACTTGTACTCTAAGAGTCAAAACTAGCAATTTTCACTTATACCACCTTTAGCAAAGCAATATTCACATCCACTTCTTTCACCTTCTCACATTCTCACACCAGCAGTGCCCTGCAGAATCAAGGTTCACAGGATAGGTCCACTTGTCAGGAAAGAATTTTCTTTTGTATTTGAGTTGATTTAGTGTTTAATTTCATTGCTATTCCCTTCTTACCACCTCCATTCTTGCCTTCAGCTTATGCCTTGAGACAGGAAAGGACAAATGACCCTTCTGCCTTCTCTGAGGTCTTCACAGCCCAGAAGGGAGCTATCCTAGTGCTCTCTCTCCAGCTGCCCTGAGTCAGGGGCTCAGCAGTGGCTCTACAACCATCTCTAATAGCACTGCTGCACAGATGGGGTCTTCCAAGAGGGCAGAGCCAGCATCTGGAGGCTAGAAACCATGTCAGCCATCCTCAGCTACTGGTTCCTATTCCTGAATTGGGACTTTCAGGTAAATAACTCCAATCATTGCAATTTCTTCTGCTAGGAGAATGTTACCAAGACTTTT
The DNA here is from genome assembly GCA_030060385.1 of Muscicapa striata striata. Lineage (NCBI taxonomy): Eukaryota > Metazoa > Chordata > Aves > Passeriformes > Muscicapidae > Muscicapa > Muscicapa striata. Next base: position 7,050,850 of record JAREIS010000046.1, read on the forward strand.
ATTGTTTTTATTGACCTGCCTTGCTTTCCTGTAGCCCTGCAGCTCTGCAATATTCTCTCTGAAATAAGGGGACTCGTAATTCACAGTGTTTATTTGACAGCCTTTGTGTGGTCAGAAAAAGGGAAAACAATGCTGGGGAGGCACATTTTCCCTCTTCCACTTGCTGAGATCCCCTTATGTTTTGTCTCTTCTGCCTGAGCTAATGGGGTCATGTAGTAGGCACAGACTGTCCTGTGGTTGTAATGTTCAGGTCTTCAGAATGTTTGCTGAGCCTGACTCACAAACAAGTTTAACAATCAAACCAGGGTGGATATTTTGTCAATGTGATATTTTAGAATAATAAATAGACCAGTAATTTATTTAAAAGATGCTCTCATTTCACAAATATTTCCATAGAAGCTTGAGAAAGTTTAATTATATGACAATCCTTTGCCCCACTGTGGAGGAGCAGAATTAAAACTACTTTACATTTCTTGCTCAGCAGCTCTGTAGTTTCTGATCATACCTCTAATTGTTCAGAAACTCTGCTTTAAATGATTGCTAAATGATTCAGGAATCGTATTTATGCGGAGCAATTGTTCCACTGATCTTCACAAAAACCCATGATGGGAAAACCATCATTCTTTTTATAAAAGACAGTTCTTAAATCTGTATTTCTTCTTTTCACCAAATGTGCATCTTCTCTAATACAGCTTTGGGTCATTTTTAATTTTTCTCTGTAGAAAACCATGGTAATTACAGCTTGATTAGATTAGTAATTAGTGAACCAGCAAGTTGCCTGCATAGCCTAGCAAAGCAGTTAGAAAAGGTTTCAGCAACTGAAGCTCACTGGAATATACAGCTTAAACTTCTCAGAATGAGAGCAGGCATCCAATCAATATTTAAGCCTATTTCACAACCTTTCTTCCTGTGATTTTAACTTGCTGCTCAGCTAACCAAAAGCCTGTGATATGACACTTTCTATTTTAGTATGTCTTTTTTTCTTGTGAAGATTGAGAGGGGAATTCTTAATACTGAAAATCATTAGAAGTCGTTCACCTCATGATTTCTTTGTTAGACTACAAACAGAATTATAGATGGATTCAGGAATATGGAGTCTGAATACTTCATATTGACAAGAGGTCAGACTCCATTCTAAGGTTTACCAATGCAAATCAGAAGAATTTTTCTTTGGTTTTTTTTTTTTTTTTTTTCAAAAATCAAGTGTAGTAACTTTAGTTTTAGCTGGTATAACTTTTAAGATTATTTTCAGGAAGGAAGTTCTTACAAAGTAAGAAGTGGTACATGTAAAAATTGCTATTCTTATCAACTTGCACTTTTGTTTTTCACTGAATAATCCTTTGCTGATGAAGTTTAGGGGTTTGGACAGACATTTGTTAGCTCCACAAAGAGAAAGTATAAAATACAGTGAGGACTCCCTATAATTTTCTTTAATCTCAAGCTGAGTTACTACCAGCATGACCCTGAAAGTAGTATTACTTCCTGAATACACAGCCTTGATGAACAATAAATTTTTCTTTCATGACAGGTTTATTGTTTTGTTGAGGAATTGCTTGAGAGGTATTTCATTGTATATAGTGAAGGTGTAATTGGGCTACAGCAGCGTATTCCTTTAATGTGTTAAGCAATAATTTCATGTCACCTTTTTGTCCACAGGGATTTCATTCTGTTAAACTGATTGATTACTTTATCAGGATTCATTTGCTGGCATTTGTATAAAGCAGTGTCTTGCTGAAGGGAGAAGTGTAAAGCTTCAGTGCTTTGCCAAGAGGGAGGGATCTGTGTGAGAGAAGGTGACAGCAAAGCAGTGTGAGCTGCACGGGGAGGTCAGCAGGGCATTCAGTCTCTCTGTCCATCCACGACAGACACAATTAAACCCACCATTTGCCTTTCCTCTCACACATTTATGTCAATTGTTCTTCACAGTCCTGGTCACCTCTTGTGGCCTGAATCTGCAGACACACAAACCTCTCTCTTACGCCTCTTTCCACTGCCACTGGGGAAGCCCAAAGAGGCAAAGATGCACTTTTGAAAATTGCACACCATCATGATTGAGCAGTGCCTCACCATCCATTAAAAAGGAATTGTTCCTAAGTTCTGAAAAATATTTATCATTGGTTTCTCAAAAGCAGCTGCTGCTGTTCTGACGATCATCTAAATTGGATTGTGCTGAAGAAACGCTGACCTTCTCCTTTCTCCAGTGAGGTCTTCTATTGGAATTTGATAAATAAAATCAGTCAAAAGCCCTTTAAATTTCCTCTTAGAATATTTCCCTAGACAGAAGCCAAAGTGAGGAATATTAGGCTAAATTCTCTCTTGACATAAATCCATTGAACCTAAATTAATCTACCTCTTGGAACAACCTGATTGTGGCATCAGGTGAAGTATCCTTTTAGCACAGCACGCAGGACCTAAACTAAGTTACATCAGCAGAGAATTTGTTTGGTTATTGCTGCAGCCAGAGAACTCTGATTTTAGTATCACACTGATAAATGTTCCTTGCAATGCTTCTTGATGAGATTTCAGCAATAGAACTTATTTGTGTTTCCTTACAATTTTAATTTACAAAATTGATCCAGACAGAAAACAAGAAGATTTTCTTTCATAACCAACACGGATGTTCCTGTGAAGTTCTGAAGAAAATCTATTAAGCTATGTTTGAATCTCACTTCATTAAACATTTAGGCTGACTTGCTGTTTTGATATTTGTTATAATGGCTTTTGTGTCTTGATGAAAAACTTGTTGCACTGTTGCTCTCAGTCAGAATTTCCAGAGAGCTACAATGTTTTGGAAAGCAGAGTGATAGTTATGCGTGAAGAAGCAGTCATAAATGAAAACACTGAATTAATTATATCTGCTTGAATATTTTTTCCTAACGTTATTTTGAGGAGCCCAAACCACACCCTGCAATAGTGAGTGTTCCCAGCCATTACCAAACCCAAATTCCCCTGGATGGAGCAAGGCAGACTCTTGCCTCTGTATTGTCTGTCCTGTCTCTATACTTGTCTGTGGAAGGTCTTCCTGTTGAGGTGCAGTTTTCATGCACATTAGTCACCCTGAGCAGTGAGCACTGAGTTGATCCTGACCTGCACCGTGCCATCACTTGCCAGCAGCTTCACTGCTAATCTACCATGAAGGATGCTTCATTTGCCACCAGGTGGGCTGCACAGAGGGGCTGTGCTGTCCCACTTTTCTTGCTGCTGTCCAGAAAATTGCAATCATGCTTTAAAATGCTCAGGTGGAAAAAGGCAGCCTTGCATGCCGTGCACACATTCTGCCTCATTTAGCACCTACATACAAAAAAAAAAAAAAAAAAAAAAAAAAAAAAAAAAAAATTAATAGAGCTGCCAAACCAATTACATTAGATTAAATTAGATGATTAGTGAGCCAAAAAATTAAGACATCATGGCAGACAGGTCTAGGAATGCTGTGGCAAAAGGGAGTATGGGATAGCCAGCTCTATAAAAAAGTGAATTTACTCAGTAAGCTACCACTGTAATAAAAATATTTTAAAAATGTCAAATTTAACTGAAACATTTTAGACATATGGTGCATTGGCCAAAATTTTAAATATTTGCCTTGAGCTCCATAAATGTAAAACGGATGGAATGCTTTTAGCAGGAGATACAGATTATCTGCATTAAACTGCACATGTTCCTTGTAATGCAGGCCAGTTATAAATGCAACACAGACCACATCTCTGTAATCCCATCTAATGATCACATCTATGCTTTTCTCTTACTTTGAAAAGTGTTGGTCATTTCTATCTTGGGGTATTATTTCTGTTGACTCAAAATATGAATACTGAGCATTAGTGATCAACACTCCCCCAACACCCAAACCAATCAATGCTTTGATTGCTCTGATTAGGGTGTTGGACTGAGTGTCAGAAGGAACATTCACCACAGTTACTATCAATAATCTTGGTAAACCACTGCTGTTGTCTGGGCTTAGGTCCTGCCCCAGATTGCAGAGATAAAGCAGAAGCCTCCTCTGTCAATCCCTATCTGGTCTATACAGATGAACTGGGAGTTGTAGGGTTCTTTGATGATTCTGACAATGACTGTAGAAAACATGCACACAGTGGGTGTTCCTAGACAAGATAGTCAGCCCTCCTAGAATGTGCAACACCTCCAAGGGGTTTCAGAAATATCCTCCAATTGACTGAATAGGAAACAATGAGAGAAAACCAAGCTCCCTATTGTTATGAGTAAGTCTGTGAAGAAAAGAGTCAACCTTTTCTGTAGTACATGAGTTACAATGTTTCTAAGGAAAAAAGCACCAACCTAATAAATTTTCTGGACTTTGAAAGTAGGTGTCTTGATAATCCCTATTTTAATAGACCATGAAAGTTTCTCAGCAAAGCAACTGGGGGCTTTACAAACTGTATGCTTGAGATGGTATTTTGGGCAGGTTAGAATTTCTGCATCTTATTATTGAAACCTTCAGCCAGGCACGCAGGTCTATTAGGGACTGGCAAGTCAAAGGGGAAAGATTGTGGCTGCTGTGATACCAGTTAGAAAGGGAAGGAACTGCCTGCAAAGAGGGGAGAGTGTCTGAGCTCACCTGTGGTTAAATAGTGGTTGCAGTATCTCAAAATCATCTGTGGGTGCTGCAGTAATAATTGGGGAAGGCCATTGAGAAAAGCATGGTAATAATTGATGGTCCAGATCAGAAATACTGCTAAGTCTTGTTTTTAAATCAGAAAGCTGGTGACTCTGTATGGCAGTGATGGATTAACCCTTTGTTTGACTGGTGACTGAATACAATTCTTCCTCAACCTGTTTGCCCAGGGACAAAAAGTAGAAATCTTGTCACATTGGCATAGCTGTGCTGGGGGTACAAGCTCTGAAAAGGCACAGCACAGCCCCAGGTGGAGCTGCTGGGGGGCTTTGGGAGCTCTTGTGCCTGTTCCAGCACAGCTATCATCATCATCATCATCTTCATCCTCCTCCTCCTCCTCCTCCTCCTCTCTGCTCTCCTCTAGAGTTTAAATACAGGTGCTTTTCTCTATTGTCAGAACTGCCAGAGGGAAGTTTTGTATTTTGTTGCCATTTTCCCTTTAACTTCTGGGCTTGCTAGGAAAGATGAGAGGAGGAGCTTCTCCTTCCCATTTATCTCACACCATAACTCTCAACACCTCATGGGGGATCTGCCTGCTCCAAAGAGCATATGGAGGTTCTGTGTTCTGGCACACACACCATTCATGCGAGATGCCTTGACTGAACACGACTCCCCGGCCGAGGAGGGCGCAGCACGCTCCAGACAAGGCAAGCATGGCTGGCAGCCAGGCTGGGCCAGCTCTCCAGCTGCACTCCCAGCCGGGTCCTGGCCAGGGACTGGGGCTTGCTGGCCAGCAGGGACGGCTCCTAGGCCTGCCTGAGCCAGAGGCACAGCCTGGCAGATGCACAGCCTTTCAGTGGCACAGCCTTTTGGGGGCACAGCCTTTTGGGGGCACAGCCTTTTGGGGCACAGCCTTTCAGTGGCACAGCCTTTTGGGGCACAGCCTTTTGGGGGCACAGCCTTTCGGGGCACAGCCTTTCAGTGGCACAGCCTTTCGGGGCACAGCCTTTCAGTGGCACAGCCTTTCACTGGCACATCCTGTCAGTGGCACACCGTTTTAGTGGAACAGTGTTTCAATGGCACAGCCTGGCAGCCCCCAGCCTCTCCTGCAGCCCCTGCAGTTGCCAGTGCCAGCTGAGCCACAGCTGGTCCTGTCTCTGTCCCTGTCCCTGTCCCTGTTCCTGTCCCTGTCCTTGGGGCTATCCCTGTCCCTGGGGCTATTCCTGTCCCTGGGGCTATTCCTGTCCCTGTGGCTATCCTGTCCCTGTCCCTGGGGCTATCTTTGTCCCTGTCCCTGTCCCTGTCCCTGTCCCTGGGGCTATCCCTGTCCCTGTCCCTGGGGCTGTTCCTGTCCCTGTCCCTGGGGCTATCCTTGTCCCTGTCCCTGGACCTGTCCCTGTCCCTGGGGCTGTCCCTGTCCCTGGGGCTATCCTTGTCCCTGTCCCTGGACCTGTCCCTGTCCTTGGGGCTGTCCCTGTCCCTGGACCTGTCCCTGTCCTTGGGGCTGTCCCTGTCCCTGTCCCTGTCCCTCCAGATGCCCGTGGATGGGATGGGAGGCTGGGGTGGGAGGCGAGGGCCAAGCCCAGCGAGCTCCTGGCTGCTGGACACGAGGCTTGCTCCAGCTGCCAGAACCATGCCCAAAGCAATCACTCACCTGCTGAAGCACAGGAGCCCCATATGTACCAGGACAATTTGGCCTCTGGTTGGTTCAGCAGGTTCCCATCTCACACTAAGAGGTGTTCAACAGTATCAAAACTGACATTTTTCTACATTTGTATGTGGTTCAGACAAGGACAACCCAAAAAGTAAGTGCAAAAGCAAGCTGACAGTTACTGGCTCAGGTTACCTTCTAGAGAGCTGGAGGGAAAGGGTAGGGATGTGGGTGGTGGAGGGAAATGGGAATCTCCAGAGTCAGTTTGTCAGATTAAACTGTTGTCCTCTTTTCTAAGTCAAGTATCCCCAGGAGTTGAGCCTGGCCTTGCTTCTTTAGGTGAGCTCTGTGAGTTATTGACAACTCTGGACACATAGGACACATCTGGTGGCACACTGAGAGGGAGTGGCCAGCTGAGGAAAATCGCTATCAATGGTCACATGTAATACTAAAGGACAGCTCATACTCTTGTGAACTTTTTCTGCAGTGTTTTCTCCCCTTTTTTTCCTTCTCATGTAATTTTTCAGGCATTTGAACTGAAGCAGACATGGACAATGCCCAAACAACATGCAAGAGCTTAGACTGCGCAGGAAGAGGCTACTACCCAGAGAACTTAGTAGCCCTGCCTACCATGATTTTAAATTTAGATTTTTTACCATGATAATAAATTGCCAGTTTGGATTTCTTCTGTCTCTAATCACCAGTTTGTATCCTGAGATTGCAAAGCAGGTGCAAGGGGGATAAATGTTGCTTGCTGATAAGGGCATGGCACAAGACTTGTGGCACAAAAGGGCAATAAACTCCTGAGTTTATGTGGCAGTTGCACCTCCTGCACAGATAGATATTTATTTAGCTCTTGAGCATAAATCTCTCTAGTGAATCTCAGAATCTCCCTGACATAGGCATACTGAGCCTAAGGCATATTACCATCTTAATATGGAGCTTCTGCAAGAAGTATTTCTGCATGAATTGGACTTGTTACTCTAAATGATTATAGTTTCTTTTCCAAGAGCACAACTGCACTAGAAATCCCATATAATTTAGAAAGAGGCCACTAGAAGCCAGTTCTGTGAAAGGAATGAGTTTTATGTGGCAATACTAAATTTGGGTGTGACACATATACTGAAGGAAAACTGCTTTAAAATAACACATGTGCCTCAGAAGATGTGGCTATCTGCCCATCCTTTCCTGCTTGCACTAACTTACCCAGATGTATGTGTGCCTCCTTGCTTGGAAAATACTCTCTAACTCCCCTGCCTTTACAAGCGACTGGCCCAAGTCCAAAGTCTTGGTAGTGTCATATTTCTGTCTGCATGCCTCAGTGTCCACAGCAAAGGTAATCATGGCAACTAGTGTCTGGTAAGTACCTTAGTCTGGGTGGATGGGTGGATGGATGGATGGATGGATGGATAGATAGGTGGATGGGTGGGTGGGTGGATGGATGGGTGGGTGGATGGATGGGTGGATGGGTGGATGGGTGGATGGAAGAACACTGCTGGAAATTAGTTTCTCTGTGTTAACGCAAATCATTCAGAAAGTGGAGTTAAATGTCCTTACTTCTTACTATGAGACTATACCAATGGACATGATGCCTTACACAGAGAGGAGGCAGGGGCTGATTTTAACCCTTTTCTGGTCAAGCTGTGTGCTCAGCAGCTGGTATGTGATACTGGGCAATGGGACAGATGGCACTCACTATACCCAATGGCTGCTGTCCAACAAACACATTTTCCCATTAAATACGGAAGAGCAGCATGTTTTTTGTGAACATGGACATTGTTTTAATGGTGCTTTTATTGCCTCACAACTGTGAGGCAACTACATCTCAGATGGTTCCTTGGCCTTGCCCTGGAGATGTTTCAGAAGTTGAAGCAAGACCATGATGCAGAACACCACTTGCTGTGGCAGTTGGTACTTGACAAAAACCACACACTGCTTGCCCAGGAGCTTGTGACTGAACTCAAAAGCTGAGATGACATTACCAGAGAAATGGCTTTTCTTCTTGAAACTCAGTTGCCATTTTTTAAATAATATGTAACCAGAAACATAGGGGTTTAGGGTTTCTCACTTGTTGACTGCCATAAGCAGCTCCCAGGACAAGAGTAAGTTTATAAATGGATTTCTCTAATCAAACATGAGGAATTATGTGGTCCTAGCTAAGCTCTGAGGCTGTTGTGGATGCATACCATTTTTATTTATTTCTGTTCTGATTTTAAAGTGTGCAGTGGTACAGTGACAGCTTTGGCTGCACTACAGTGGCAGGGCATTTTCAAACAGGTTCACCTTTATCAGAATTCCTTGATCCTTTTTCTTCTTTAAAAATAGAGAACATTTTTGAAGGGTAGCAAATCAGGAAATATATGTTTTGCTGCTATCTCTAATGTGAAGCTAGTGTGTGATGGTAAAACAGCTAGATTAGGCCAAAATGTGAACATTGAAATAAACAAGATAAGTGAACCCAGATCAGAGAGAAATGAGGTCTAGCAGTGATCGCTTTGAAAATATTTGTCTTATGTCCATGAAGGTAAAGGTGTCCCTGTTTCCACAACAGAAAAGCCAAGATTAAAGGGCCTGACTATATTTACAGGGATGGTGCTGAATTTCTGCACCAAAAACTTTTAAAAAACCAAAACCTGAAAAAACAGAAAAACCCACCCAACCACCCCCCCCCCCAAATCTACTTCTTTGTTATGATAGAAATGACACTCTGGCAAGAAAAACTAGGATGTAAATGCTACTGCTACAGTGAAAAAGTCCAGTTAATAAAGAACAGAGTATACCTGTAAAACAGATACTTCTCTTCATAAGAGAAATGCTTATTAGAGAAGTCCCCTCTTCAGAAAGTGTGGAGATTTTGAGACACTCTGACTATGTAATAAAAATAATTTATTGAGATGCATCACTGTATCTTACTTATATTATAGTACATCACTGTTTTTCTTGCTTGGGTCTTTGGAGCTTTTGACACATCAGCATTGATATGCATAAGTTTATTGCTTCTTTTGTTATGTCAGTGGTCATGAATTCCTAACTCGTTTGAACTGGATTTTTTCAAAGAGTGAGTGAAGAAAAGTGTTCTCAGTAAACATCTGTTAAGATTGTGAGACACAAGAAAAGAAACTTTGCTGTCACAGTAGCCTGCTTTGTTCAGTGTAATCTAACCAGTCATCTCCTGTACTTGGAGCTATCTTGTCAGCTAGGTATTGTTTCTCTTCTGCTGAGCAAAATCAGACTGACTTTGTGTTACTAATTCCCTGAAGAAACCAGAACTGTTGCACTTCTGAACCATTTCTCAAGGTATTACCATCTTATATCACATTCTGTGCCAGACTGGGGATTTCCATTTCTCATCTGGCTCTTCAGTGTACAGCCCCTGCACCCCCTTTGTAGCTCCCTCCACATGATGTGGACACCATAAAGATTTTGTCTCCATACACAACATATAAAACAAGGGCTTTTTTTTCCTCAGTGGCCTGTCCCCAGCTCCCAGCCAGCATTTGCCTGGAGGAAAGCCAGCTGTGTCTGAAATCACTGAGAGAAGAACAGTGCTATCAAAAGACTGCCAAATAATGCAAGAGGGAGCTGAAAGAGATGCTCTGAGATAATATTTCAAGTCAGCCCAAGTTTCTGCTACATTTTCTTTTGGATCAACCCATAAACCAGGGAAGTTCAATCAGATTTCAGGACATAAAACTATATTTCTGAGGCTTTTTGCCTCCCTACCTTATTATACTGTAGTCTTCAGGTGGCCCTTCTTGACTGGTCAAGTTAGGACTTAGAGGTCAGCACTGAGTGCTCTGCAGGTTGCTTTAGAAGTGAGGCAGATTGCTCACAGTGTCTTTTACCAGTCCTTCCTGGTAAAACTGTTAATGCTCTTCACAAGCAAACTGTGGCAGTGTGTGAACTATTAACCTTAATCCATTTGACATTCTCCCTTCCATGTTTTAATTATATTTACAGCTTTCAAGGAGGTTCTTGGCCTTTCTCTTTTTATCCTGGGCTTTTCTCAGTGGACCCCAGCTTTACTTCACCTTTTCCTGTATGCACTTAGTAACGTGCAATTTACCTTTCTTGTGGCCACAAGGTTTGGCTTGTATGAAGTGAAATGTAGGAACATAAGCATATGTCTATATTCTTATTTTCAGGGCATTTATTAACTAGAGATTTTCTGAACCCTTTACATGAAATCACAGTAAGTCAGGTGAAAAAAAGGAAAGAAGTCTAATTGATGCTGAAGGCTGCCCTACAGAAAAGGCTGTTTCACAACTGGCAGCTTGGCATTGATTTTCCCTTGTTTTCTGGAACCTGCTTCTCGCAGCATGGCTTCATCTGATGGTTGCTGTAGTCACAAGTAGAGCCATGTGTAGTATATATTGGTGTTTATTGTATATTTTTTCACATAAATGCTGGGCTCAATATAAAAGAAATCTGGTTTAGACTGTAGAAAAATAGCTCACAGCACAGTTTTGAAAATAAAAGATCAGCAGCTCCATGGAGTCTTTGGATGGTCTTTGTCAGCAGGCAGTGATTCACAGCTACCAGAGCAGCTCTCTTCTGTCACTGCCGAGAAAAAAGTCCCATCCATTCCAGTGTGGCAGGCTTCAGCTGTCATTCTAGTTCTCAGAGGTCAAAATCCAGAGTGTCTCAATCCAATTAGAGTCATTCTGTGGCTGTAGCAGAGTGCAGTTGGTTGTGCCACTGCAGGTGCCTTTGGTACCTCTTTCTCTGCGCCTGACCCTGGCAAAGTGTTGGGTCCCAGGAAACTCAGAGCATATGGCCACATGGCAACTTCATGTGGTTGTCCTGGGTACTCAAAAGCATCACAAAAGATAGTATATGGCTTTTTGCCATAATTATCTCCTTCACAGAACCCAAACCAGATCATGCCTTTATTCCCACAACACATTTTTCCTGCCCTTTCTGTAACTATATGATGTCTACTGTTTGTCATTACTGAAAAGACCAGGCACTTCTCAGTCCATTTCATAATGTCACTGATGTAGGAAGCAGAGTGAATGCCATATCATGAGGAGGGATTAAAGTCCATCATGAAGAAAATTGAAAAAATAGAGGCTCAAACTAATTTCCAACTAAATGTCTAACTTTGTTTCTTATTCTGATGATGATCTTTTGTTAGTGATTAATGAAAGATGCTGGATCAATAGCTGGATAAAATGACAAGTGTTCAGACCAAAGGCTTGTGCAATTTGGTACTCTTGTGTGTGTATGGAAAGGTGAAAATGTTTGCATAGTGAAGGCTAAGAACGAGATAAACATACGTGATACTGGGAGCAATTTTCAACCATTTTCAGCTCAGAGGCCTTCCATACCAGAAATGATTGTTACTTCCTCTCCCTTTAACATGTTGGGTTTTCTATGAAACCATGCAACAAAATTTAGTGCACAAACCCCTTTGGCAAAGAACAATCCCTTATTGGCTGATCCCCTTTACTCACCTCTTTGGCAGCTCCTTCAAAGGCCTATCATAGATTTCTAAGGCAGGATTTATACTTATATCAGCTGCACTGGCTTCCAAAAATACATCATACATATTCAGGCATCCTCTGATCCTATTTTTACTACAATTCCTAATTTTTCTCTTAGTTGTGTCAGTTTTAGACATCAATCTCTCTTGATCTCCTGTACAGAAAGGCACACTGCAGTTTCTCAGTTCCATAGTGGTTTTAAGGGAGAAGTTAAGGTTTCACAGCAGACTATTCAAGAAATTCAATTTGCATAGGTTCATCTTGATAGTATTTGAATGCTTGCACTGATGCCTTAAGTGATTGTGATTAGAATCTATCATGTGATGGTTACTCTTCACTCCTGCATTGGAGTGAAATGTGTTCCCTGGAATGTTTTATTTTGGTACAGCTTTACCAGTTTTGTTTTTGTTTTGCTTTGTTTTCTTGGAAAAAAATGCACATGTTATTCTGTATTTATTTTAGAGAAGGCAAGGTTAGAGAGACAAAATAAATATTCTGTATTTATTTTAGAGAGCCATGGTTAGGTGAGAGATCTCATTCCACAGTCACAGGCTGAGCAGTTCTGCCTCCACAGATAAGCTTTGCCCTAGTTTTAGAGAGGTTCAGCTGCAGTAGAAGAGCAAAGATACTGAGTGCAGGTTTTATTGAGGGCTTTAAGTAGCATTTAAGATACTTTGGGCTCAGAATGAGAATTATTTGAATAACTGATCACATTGTGAACTCCATTTTTGTTGTGTTTGAAAACACAACACAAGATCCCAAGGAAAAATCTGATTTCTCATGGTCAGCTGTACTCTATAAGTGCTATGTGAATCTCATGTGTACAACCTGAATGCCTTACATCAGATATTTCACACTAGTGATAAAGGAGTAAACAGCTGAAGTCAGTCACAGAGAGGCATGAAACACATTCCAGCCAACTGCAGACTCCACGTGGAAGTCTTCATACAACAAGTTGGTATTGACAGGGAGTGACTAATCCACCAGCAAAGACTAAGAGGACCATCCCAGGGGAGGTAGGTTTGGGCTCCAAACTTGTTAGTCCTGTGACCAGATTCTCTCCTCACATGGACTCTGCCTGTGGTTTCAAGTTCACAGAACATGGATTAGCTGAGAAATTAATGCTGAGGAGAAGTTCAGCAGAGGGAGCTTTCTCATTAATATTAATCTGTGTCTGGTGTGTCATGGGATACCTGAACAACTGCATTCCTAGTGTTAAGGAACTGACTTTATGTTCATGCTAGCACTCTCTAGGATGCTCTGAGCAACCACCAAAAAGGCTGTTTCAAAATAGTGTGAAGTCTTTTTGTATTGAAGAGGTTGAGACTGATGCTTTCTAAGCCCTGTTAGTTCAGGTGCCTCTGCTGTGGCCATTTTAAATGCTCTCAGGCTGAAGCTGAGGTGCACTCGTAGATTTTTTCAGGCATGAATCCAGTATTAAACCCAGACTCTTAATTTCCTTTAGGCTATGATTTCATGTGTCTCAGTTTATTCATAGGTACCCAAAAAGTTTAAAAGACTCATACAATCCAGAAACTTCCTAATGGCCCAGACAGCTCCATAAAGCTAGTAAGCTCTGGTAAAGTAATAGCAACTGTAATAGCTGCAGATGACATCCTGGAGATTTATGCTCTCCCTTCAGAGCACAGAGACAGGCAGAGGTGGCTGGGTCACCCCTGCTGGGGGATGCACCCAGGGGCAGCCCACATCAGGTGCTTTTGCAACCCACAGAGCTCCTCCAAGGTATTGCTCTTGACTCATTCCTGAGCCAGTTACAAGGGGGCTGTGCAGTTTAATACGAGGTGTAAGAGATAAACCAGGTTTTAGTTCAGCCACTGGAACAGTGCAGCCACTGTTGTGCTACTGACAGCATTCCCCCAGGCTCCTTGGCTAGGTTACAGCTTGGGTAGCTGCAATCTGCCTACTTTCAGTCTCCCCAGAGTTCCTGTTGGCAGCACTATTCTTTTTCCCCTTCTTGTCCTAATTTAGTTGGGTTATCTTGCTGTGCACTGTTAAATGCTACCACAATCCATATCAGAGGTGGCTACATGTCAGGTTTGGGTGAAGCAATCTCTCATTAGGGGAGCTTTGTCTTCCAGGCTTTACTCCTGTGAATAATCCAGAGATGTGTAATTAGGCTTCCAGAGGTCCAGTGCTACGACTGGGCAATGCACTCAGAAGAATAACATCACTCAAGTGGTCTAGAGTTTTATGCACATCTACACAAAGTCCTTGCAGAAAATGTGAAGTCTTTGTTTAAATTTTCTGTTTCAAGCCAATTAGAAAATAAACATAATATTGAAGGGGAAAAGTGAGAAAACCAAAGGGATTTATCTTGCTTTCTCTGAAACCATTAAAAGTTTAAAGCTTTGAATATTCCTGTATACTGAACAATGATATCCACAGCCTTTCAGCTCAATTTTGGTTCAGTGGAAGCCAGAATTAAAAATGCAGCCCACTGGGCTTGTGTGTAAATGAATTAAAACTAGAAAAGCAATGATTCCATTGTTTTTAGGAGTTTTGCACAGATCTACAATTTATAAAGATGTTGATAAAGAACTTGGATAATTTTTTTTTAAATAAAGGCAAAATACTTGTATGTCTCTTTTACTAGTAGACATCCACTTTTCTTCTCTCCTCAAGTCTCTGGGCTAAGAAGCTCATTAGTGTTCCATGGTGAGAGGTGCCCATCTGAAAGCAGGACAGAGAAGGAGAATTATCCCTGGGGCTACCTTTTGCTCTGCTCTGACTGGGGAGCAGGGTTATTCATCAATTGAGAGGATGGAGTGCAGCCACCCTGTCTAAGTAAATAATGGGAAAGGCATCTAAATTTCCTGCATGTGATGTAAAATGTAACCTTGATCTTTCATTCTTGAGCAACAAGGCACAGCAGCTATGAGTTTCATCCAGCAGGAACTTTATACAATACATATACACATATTTAAAGATTGTGTAAAAATTACACAGCTTTTAGGGAAATTATACATGCATTCGTTTTCAGATGTGTTCAATATTTACATGGGCAAGAGATCTTTAGGTTTTGATATATGGCTCTGATGGCTGCCTTTGTAGGGAGAAATGCATCCTTAAACACTGCACTTTGAAAGTAATATTCACAAATCGTTCAGCGCCCATCACTGGCAGATAGTAAATATTTTATACCTTACTGAAAAATAATATTTCTTCTTCTCAAGTATTGCTCATGTGTTCCCTTTGGGCAACTCTCAAAATAGCCTATTGGGATTAATAAAAACTAATAGTTCCCTTTATGCCTTTAAAGCTTTCGTCACATGAGCTCCCCAAAGCACTTCCACAGCAGCAATCCTAGTCACTTACTTCAAAAAACAAATATGCATTAAGGGGAGCATAGGGAAAGTAAAACTTCTTTCCTCTGTTCCAGCATGAAGATGTCACCTATGCTGTGTGCAGGACTGCCACTAGCACAGATGGTGTCTCTGCAGGGGTGGCATGGAGGAACAGCCCTGCTCCAGGAAGATGTTTCAAAACACTGTACAGAGAAAATGAATGGTGTGCCTAGGGCAGGCTGTTAGGCTCAGAGGAAAGGCTATGAATAAAGGTGTCATATATCCTTCTGGTTTTTAATCCACACTATTGTTATTTCCCAGGTACTGATCCATCTTGTTATTGCTGTGTTTGCAGCTGGATTGAAATTATTTGGTTTAATGATAATTTTTTGCTTTAGGAACAGATGTGCCTTGCATTATTTTAGATAAGACTGACACCGAGCAGGATTGTTGGAGGGGCACTCTGGCTAGCCCACAGGCACCTCTGTCTTCTCTACTTTCAGATTGCAGGTTGTTGATGATGCTGGTCCAAGCTTCATTTGTCACTGTTATGGTTTTGAGAAGCAGCAGTGTGTTATTATGTCCTCCCTGGAAGTTGGACATTATAAAGGGAAGAATGTAAATAATAGTAATAATAGTAAATAATAGTGGAAAAAAATAATAATAATAAATGCTTCCAAAACACTCTGACAGTGGTCTAAACATTCTGCCCTTGAGCTATTCCTCCACACAAAATTTCCAGTATGTGTGTTCTTCCCTTTCAAATGTCTAATGGAGTGTTGAGCCAGCAAGACAGCTGGGAAGTTCGAGTTTCTGCCTGCACAATAGCAGCAGTGTCTGTGCTGTCAAAATTAACTCTCCATTTTTTCCTGCTCGTGCTGAAAAAATCTTTCTAACATTTGAAAAATATACTGTGTGCTCAGAGATCTTATGTTCCTTTGCTGGTTTAGTTCAAGCAAAGCTGATTAAAAAATTCAATTCTAGTGTCATTCAAATAACCAATCATACCTCAAACAGTGGTATCATGAAGGTCTATTTTAAATACATGATTTCATGGTTTGTGGAAGGATAAGCACAGCAGATCACTGCTTGGCTAATGAGGTGATGGGCACTGCATAAAACCTGAAAAGAAGCATCAGCCCAGCTCTATAGATATTTCCAGACTAGACTGACACAATACCTGCTGAAAATGGCACTTGTCCAGTAAATCCACCTCTGGATTGCACTTACCCAGGAAATTTCATTATGGTCTGTGGGGTTTTGCAGCTGAAAGGGAGAACAGGATCTTGCCCATTTTTATTACACACCTAATTTCTGTTGAATGGTGGATTTTGTGATTTATTTTTCAGGCAATGCAGAAAACTGCATCAAAACATCAGACATTTGAATTGGCACTTTTTGACCTGAGCTGCTAGACAAAGAAGGTTTATACAGATCTGTAATATCCATTTTGACCTCTCTGCCTTTGATGGTAATAGCATATGTTCAGCATGAGCTCAGTTTTTAATATACAAGTGACCCCCTTGGGGATCTGTTCTAAAGAAACTTGGGCTTCTTAATGGTGGAAAGAAATATTTTTCTCTTTAAGGGAGAGAGGGAAGCAGGTAAGAAGGAGTACTCTGCTCCCTGGATATGGAAGGCATATGTAAATACAAGATGCCATTTATCATTATTTGATATATAGCAAAATACAGTAATTTCACTTAGCAGCAGGTTTTAAGAAGATTAAACATGCAAGGAAAATTGTTTTAGAATAACAGCATAACAGGATATTGTAAATTATTTTGCAGTAGGCTGTCATGCTATGTCACCATAATTCTTCAATATTTAATTAAAACCCAGAGCAAATTAATATTCAGGTCCTGTCAAGAAAACTAATTGGATACAGGGACCAGCTGCTGGAGAAGTTGGGATGTCAGCTTCAGATGGTAATGTGAATGGTTCACACTGGCTTGTGGGTGCATGTTTAAAACACTCATCATAGAATCACAGAATTACAGAAATAAGGATAGAATGGTTTGGGTTGGGAGGGACATTAAAATCATCTAGCTGCAATCCCCTTGCCATAAGCAGAATCACCTTCCACTAGGCCAGGTTACTGAAAGCTCCATCCAGCTCAGTTTGTACACTTAAAGGCATGGGGCATCCACAAATTCTCTGGGGAACCTGTGCCAGTACCTCATAATGAAGATCACAAGGACAAGACTGGTTTTGTTTATAACAAAGTCTTAGAATTTTAGCAAGAAAGATTTGTCTTTAATAATAAAATGCAATCTAAATATGATAGAATATGAACCAAATCCTATCTAGTTTAGAGACTGGAGGTTTTTTTAAAAGCAATTCTCAGACAATGCTCTGTGATACAAAGATCTCTTCTGGGAAAGGTGACAGTCACTAGTGTCCATGGTTCTAGGCACCTCTGCTTCTGCATACCCAATAGACTCTCAGTTTCTTCCCCTACCTCTGAGATTAATCTCTTTCAAGGTAAGGATGGATACTTCAAACCATTAGTCCCCTTTTTAGCATTGTAATCCTTGCACTGGTCTGAGCCACCACCCATTCAGGCTACATTATTATGGTGGAGTGACTATGGGAACTCTGGTACCCATTGGAATGAGGCCAGCCACACTGACCAGGTTTCATGCTAAATAATAAAAGCCCTGACATTAAATACATCACAATGAATCACACTCCAATTCAAGGTGATATTTTATAGCTCTGCTGTCTCAGAGCTGTGTGTGTCTTTTTAAAAATAAGTTTTAAGTTACTAGGGCATTCTACAGCTCATTTGTAAACTCACAAGTACAGGGTATTGCAAGGTATCTCTATTTCAGAGTTTATCAGAACCTAGAGCACTGTTTGAAAACTGCTCAGGAATAGGAAAAAAACCTATGAAAACTGGCATCAATGGGATTTATAAATATTGTGCTAGTATGGGCTATGTAATTCTCCTGCTCTTGCAGTACTATACAATATCCACAAAGATACTCTCTTTTCTAGTAATTTTTTTGTGAATTTTTTCCATCATTGATTTATATTGAAGTGCTAAACTCCAACAATTTTGTTGCTAGCTAGCAATTAAGATGAAAGTACTGTCCTTTTCTGAGAATTGCATTCGTTCAGGCAATGCAGAGACCTGACACAGTTTTGCTCTTTTACTCAGCAGTTGTTTGCAAAACAATAGAAAGGAACTCTATTTCATTGCCTTAAAAATAAAGAAAGAAAAAAAAAAAAAAAACAAAGAAAGAAAAAAGTAAAAAGTAAAAATTTAGCTTACAAAGAGATGAGGAATGGGGTTTGCAGGGAGCCAATGTCATGCTGTGTGGAAGCTAATATAACAAATTCAGAGTAAATGCAAATGTATTATGTTAGGCAAATTAGAGATGGTTGAATTAATCTTGAGTAAGTGACCAACATTGTGCTGCTTCTGTCTGGGCTCTCCACTTGCTGCTGATTTCTGGTTATGCTCTTGTTCCTGTTGAAGAAGATTCTTCTATGGATTAATCCTGTGAGTACCTGAACTGTTTGCAGACATCAAGGACATCAAGAATTCTCTTGACAGTGATGAAATGCCAGTCCCAAGTGGGTCAGTGCTGAACCCCAGCAGGAATCCTTGCCCTGGGACCTGCTCCCAGCTGCTCTGAGAGGCTCAGGGACCTCAGCCTGGATCTGGCCATGGGGAGCTCTGCATGCCCTGCTCAGCCTTGTGCTCAAGTTTCAAGGTGCTGGTCTCATGGCCCTCACCCAGTGGCTGGGAGACACAAACACCCATGCAATGGAAGAGTTCCAGGTGGGCCACATGATTTGCTTGGCTGAGAGCTCCTTATCACCCTCATCTAGAGAATGATGCTGGGTGAGCTGCCACACCAAGTGGGTGACACACTCAGTCCTGCTTATATCCTTTTTTGTGTCTTGGTAGTGACCCTGCTTGGGCAGGGTCTCTGCAGGCCAGTGGCACAACTGCTGTGGAGGCTGGGAGAGCAGCTGTCCTTGTATCCTGTGGTGCACAGTAAACATCCATGAGATGGACAGTAAGTCCTCTGAGCTTTTATCCCATACTAACTTAATTGAAGGAAGACCTACACCTTTCTAGGCTTTGGTACAACACCAGGTAGTAAACCCTCCTCTTGTAAAGCTTGTTCTGCCATAGAGAACAGTGTTGCTCTGCACTGTATTGGTGTATATCTTCCATGTGCAATTCCTGCTAATTTAATGAATTATTTAGCCGCACCATGCTCACAGGCTCATGCCAACACGGTAATGGAATTCTGTACTGGCTACGGGTATAGCCAGATGTTCACAATTTTTCTCCCTCTTTCTGCACAGATTTTATGTAAATTGCAGGAAGAACAGCACTGCCATCACCACCTTCTCCATTAATAAATCCTGTAACAGGCTCCATGCCTGTACAACTCAGACCACAAGACACAAGCTGCTGGGTGTGATCCTTACTCTTTATGTGTTAAGGATGCTCAGTGGTGGGAAGATAAGAGCCAGTGGGGTCATTTTTTCACTCACCTGCTCCTGCTGGTGTAAGTCACACGTAACCACCATCAGCAGGTCTACACTGAAGTGTTGTCAGGAGAGAACCAGGCTCAGCAAAGTCAGGAAGAATTAGATAAGCAAAAAGTTAAAGGCTGATCAGAAGGTGATGACAGAAGCACAGGAGGAAATCCAGATCTGTAGGGTGTGATAGTTTTGCAGAAAGTTTTTTCCTTTTTATTTTTTTCCTAGGGATTGTTTTTCCAGTGTTGGTGTGATTTTACTGAGTACCTACAGAGAGAAGAGTTGGCCTCATTCTCTTCCTGTTTTTCACTATTCAGTCCCCGCTTCAGAGGATTTACTTGTGATTTACACTTGCAGAAGTGAGAAGAGATTCAAGCTGTGCACATGCAATTATACCAAACGAGGGAGAGAGGCCAGCAAACTGAATTTGGTGGATTTTGGGGCTGGGGCTATTTTTGCACAGCTGTGCTCCCTGCTCAGCCATTCAAACCACTCCATAGTGAGACAAAGGGGATGTAGCCTTTCTGCAGTCCAAGCACTTTCAGTTCAGGACTGCTTTTCAACGCATAATAACATCCATGCTGCAAAAGTATTTAAATATGAGCTTCACTTTTATCAACTTCACTGCAGTAGTTAAGCTTTACCATATGCTTAAATGTTTTTCTGAAGTGGGTCCTTGGTTTGATAGCATTTTATCCATGATATCAAAGTTAACTAGCATCAGGCCCACTACTGAAGAGTGAGAGAGTGACCCATTCACAGAGATCTAGAAATGTCATTTACAATTCAAGTCTTTCAAGGGAAGGATAATTGTCTGATTCTGCACTGCTGCATGGGAGAAAACAAAAGTGGATTTTGTGTTTGTGTGCACTGTGTTTTTTTGGGTATGTATCATTTTGCTTTATAAATTGCATCACGTTTTGGGGCATTGAAATCTACCTGATGCTATAAAATGCTTTCTATAAAGCAAAGTCTTGCACTTTGCCACAGCTGTGGGATTTTGTGGAAATGTAATGCTTGTTCCAGACTCCATCTATGGTCTTGCTCACCCCAAGTGCCCAATAATTACATGCTAGCTTCACACCCTGACACAGGGATGATGATGGATGGTCTCTGGCCAGAGTGATCCCTGCTCTCTGGTCACTTGAGTTGCCTTGCCAATGAGGCTGCATTTCTGTTTACTCAGTTAATGAAGATCAGCATTACAAAATGCATGGCAGGGATTCAGTATACATTACCAGTTAATAGACATAATTGAGTGGAAGGAAAACTAGTTTCTGATGTTACAAAATGTCTCTTGTGATAAAGCATTTGGAATATAATGGTTAACATTTCATTTAGCACTGACAAAGATTTGTGTACCGGTTAATACATATTGTTTGTGAAATCATAATGACATAATAATTGCTAGCAGATACATTCCAGCCATATTGGGTGAAGACTTCCTCTCCATTTTTCCTGTCTTTCCACTCTTACTAATTCTCCAAACATGCCATCAGACATCTGGTGCCAGGATTTGAGTATCTGTTTTTCTGTCTCCACATCTAGTCTCCTGAAAAGATAGCCAAATCTTTCTTGTTTTATTTTGTGGTTTGTTTTCTTTTTCACAGAAACCTAAACACTGAGATCAGCGGGAGTTGAAGACTAACTAATATTTCAAGTTGGGCAACTTAACTATGCTATAGCACATATGTTTGTTGCAGATCAATAGACAAGCACCAGGAAAGGACACTCTGAGCATGTAGGATAATTTTTAGGTTTGGTAGGAGCACTAAACTTCAGGTTGTACATGGTACAGGCTTTTTTGGCACTTATGACACTCCTCTTTGATGCCACTAAGAATCTTGGCTCTGAGCTGGGAAAACAGGTAGCAAACTAACACTGTATACCTGGTTGTTGACCATCCATATTCTGATTTTATAAGTATTCATAAATATGTATTCTATTTTGTAGAAAAAAAAAGACTCGACTGAGACAGTATTTTACCTTCTTTTTTTCCCAGTAAGTCATCATATCAGTTTCAACTAAAAAGATATGTTTAACTCACAGATATATTTGCTTTTCCAGCAGGAAAAACCTTGAGAATAAAAAGAAAACAGGAATACATTAGGGGACATAAACAGCAGTTTTCTCTCTATATAGAAATAAATAACATCTAAAAATCTTTTCGCCTCCTACTTTAGTAGACTAAAATCCTAAAAGCTTCTTGTATGTGCTGGCTGACTAAAAATAAAGAGCATTTATCACATTATCATTCATACAAAAACTGCCTGCACAGCCTGTGTAGTCCCCAAGCTGCTGGAGGCAGGAAGGATATTTTATGTCAGTACCAGCTTATGTGGCTGAGTTCTTCCCTTGCTTTTTCTCAGAAATAGGGTATTAGACAACACAGGCTTTCAGGTTGATGTGTTTTGACCAACATTAACTCCTTAAGCTTGAAAATGCAAGTTGCTAGTCAAAATACTGGCAATTATTTTAGTACTGGTGGTGCTTTTATAAATATTAATCAGAATAAACAAGAAAGAAGATACCAGAAAATAGAGCAGTTAAACTCCAGGCTTTGCAGGGTGCATGGGCTGCACTTTGCCTCATCCTGTGCAGTGGCAGGTTAGTGCCCCCCATGGACTTGTCTTAGAAGCCAAGCACATGTTGCTGAAAGCATCTCTGTGAGTGCACATTAATTTGGCTAAGGAGGGACTATGGGGGCCTGTGGATGCAAAGAAGGTGATTTGTACTGCCATGTAGAAAAGTAATCAGGAAGTAGTTTTCTGGTGAGGAAGGATCCAGGGTATGGGCTTAGGGAGTCTTTGGGAGTCACCCTTTGTACAGCCCAAGCCAAGAGACCGTGTGAGCTGGACTTTCTGAGGTTACATCTGATTTCTGGAGGTATGGTTGGAAGATAAGGGGAGCTCTTGAGGTGATGCTGGCAGGGCTTTGCCTCGGACTGAGATTGTTCCCACTGGCATACTGGGAAAGCTGACTTCTATGAAATCCCTTGGATGGAAAGGTGACTGGGGACAGGAGCAATTTACAGAAGAGGAGTAAGAGATCCACCATACTCTGCTCTTTGTGTTGGTACTGTGTCCTGCTTCAGGGTAAGGTGCCACCACCACAAACCAGAGCAACACACAGGTGCATCCAGCACATTAGCAATAGGTCTCAGACCAAAGATGTCAGTCAGGTAGAAATAACCATGAAGCATCTGGAGGGAGATGTCAGGGGTGGTCAGGAGTGCAGCACCACCCTGAAGCATCCACCGTGGTTATCTGTAAGTTGTCCTGCCTTTACTGACACTACCTGCTTATGAGGAACTTGCAGAGATGTAAGAGATGAAAAGGAGGCCACAATGAAAAGCTTACTGTGTAAAAGCTCTGTGCTTCTAATATTCACATGCATTTTAAAGAACTGTATCTCCTTTCAAGAAGACTTCCCTGACTCACTCTGGTAAGAGAGTCATCACTTCTCTTAATATTTTTAGTCTGAGTGCAGAGGGTAAACACCACAAAAAATGAACAGACATAGAATCAGTTTTCTCTGCCTGGATTCCACAAAGGCTTCCTCCTGACCTGACACTGGAAAATTATCCTGTAACATCAGCCCATGCTGTCACGGTCAGGCCTGCCATACCTTGGGGAATATTAACCTAAATATATTTTATGTGAGAGTGGCTCAGGGGAAAACTCTGTCTCAGGTAAAATTTCCAGGCAGGGTTAATGCCTTTATTTTCCTTTGTTCCAACTTGGAAGTTTTGTCAAACCTGAAGACTATTAACAGTCCAGGGATGAGGAAGGTGATCAGGGTGCAAAGGCAAAAAGTGAAAGGAAAAAACTAGGGTAAAAAACCCAAGAAGTAGGAAGGAAGCTACTGGTTGTGAGATCCAACTCATGCTGTGGCTCATTATTATTACTTGCAATAGCAAATGTTGATGAAGTGCTGCAGAGCGCCAATAATTAGTAGGCATGGCTCTCCAACTGCTGCAGCATGTGGTCAATGAGTTCCTGCCTCCAAGAGATGTTCTGCACTGTAAGAAGAAAGATTTATGTTACTGATAAACATAAAGAGAGACTGAAATACAGCCTATATGTCACATTAGGAATGAGATTTCTCCTACACCTACGCATCTGCAGAAATTAACTCAGGCTGGAGAGCTGGTGGAAGGTGAGGCTCGGCACCTAGGGTGCAAGTCAGAATATAAATCTTTCTGCTTTCTTCTCTTCAGACTCCCACCAATCTGTTCAGCAGTATCTGGGAAAAAGAAATCAAACCCACGCGACATGGAATGCTGTTGGGTGGCTTAGTGACAATCAGTTATGCATATCCAACAGCATTAGCATTATGGCTGATGCCTTCCACAGTTTCTGTGTCTGTGTTGTATAAAATTCTCTAAATTATATTTATAGTCAAACTCTTTCTGCCATTTGTAGGCTATACATATTTTACAAGCCTGGTAAATCGGGTATGAGCAAAGAAACCCATAAAGTTCAAGAAAGGGGACAGAACACTGAGCTTACAAATGGCAACTAACAGGAGTTGATATGGTGCCAGGTTAAGTGGGAGCAGCTATGGGGCTACAGTCATCACTTGGAGGCTTGCACTGTGTGCCTCTCTGTGTGCTGTGTAGGGACAGGGACCTAAATTCCCCTTCGTTCTTGGGTAGATCCCAATCCTCTTTCAGAGTTGAATGAGGCACTGCACTGCAGACCTACCCTTTGGCATGTTGTTTTTCCAGTACAGTGTACAGCTCAGCTTCAGGTTTCCAGCCTCTGAACTGCTGAATGAAGCCCTTTAGAACCTCATGAGGATGAAGAACATCTTGGGTGGCAAAGTTCTTCTAGTTATATACCGCGGCGTCAAACACTTTCCTGGCAATCTTTCATTAAGCTAGATCTTAACATGAGTTTGTCATTTACTCCCACTTGTGCTAAAATGCAGATCTAGGAATTAGCTCCTCTGTTCACTAGGTAGCTTCTTTCAACTTCTGTTCTAATTTTAGAAGATTGACTTACAACTGTGAGCTCTTAGGCTGTCAGTATTCTCTACATTTAAACAGTTCTCCTGCCTTGCTCACACTTGCCCCTGATATTTTTATAGAAAATGGTTCTCTTCCAACCTTCACTTTGATAAGCTAAAAAAGTCAACCTTTCCCAGTGTCCCCTCAAAAAATAAATGTGAAAATTCCAGAACATCCTACAAAGCCAGCTCTGCCCCATTCTAGGCTAAATTCTTCTTTGTTACCACATGGCAGGAGAACTGGGTATGGAACTCCAGGTGCTCAGCTTAAGGCACTGAGTGTGCCTTGTGCATGCAGGAACCAACTTTGTACACTCTTTGGTGAGGATGTGGGATTACATGAGTGGAATTGTCCTCCAGCTTACAAATCTACAAATGGTTCTATATTTGCCTCTAGTCCTTCTATTAGGAGGAGCTCTTTTTTCTACTATAGAAAGAACCAGAATCTAAATTAAGAACAGACTGACAAATATTTTAATAAAATACATTCTGCTGTTTTGTTTGACACTGGGAATGAGCAGCTTATAGATCAGAGAGCCTTTTACATATTTGTCTAGGCTTGGCTTCCTATGAGCCCATGCTTCTCCAGGCACGTGCTGCACGTGTGTGCATGTATGGATGTGTATGTGTTACTAATCAGTTTTCAACTCCTTGACTAATTTCAAACATATTTGCCAATCTCAGTGGTACTGTATCCCTACAGATTTAATGAAAATAAGCAGCCAAGTGGAGGAAAGCTGTGCTGTCATCTCCACTGAAGGAAAGGTTGCAGACAAGCTTTGCCTAAACCTTTCTTAGATGCTAGGAAACCCTGTCAGGGTCCCAGACATGGGAAACAGTAATTTAGAGCTCACAGGTTGTTATATATTATACAGTCAAGCCAGGACACAAATCCATTGGAAACCAGCTTGCATTAGTTCTGCTGCTCTGAGCTATTTGCTGTATTTGTGTATTTTCCCTTGCTTAAAGAATTGGATATCTCTGAAAATGCAGATCCACCCTTGTCATTTTACGGTCTTGTAATATATATGGAAATTGTGTATTTGCAGACATATATTTAAATACATCTCATGAATGAATCTGTCCTTCATTCATACCAACTCCCCCGCTGTATCTCCACTTCTCTGTATATTCCAGCTGTTTAGATGATCCATATTTATTTCTCAATCTATATATTTTATTGACAACCTTACAGACAAGTTTTACTTACAACCTTACATTGCCACCATCCATATTTTCTCTCTACTCACTCCCAGATGTTGGACCTATAGATAGATTTATTGTGGCTGTTTACAGGATGAAGAAACAATAGCATGAATTTTAAGGTAATAAAATTTCTGTGGGAGGGGGTACAGCCATGACACTGCACAGTTTATAGCTACCCCAGAGGTTCTGACTAGAACCAAGATTTGGCCCCAGCTCAAGCAATAGCTCAATAGTTATGCTGTTAGCAATATATATCTGTTAACAAAACGTTGGTCCAAGTTACTTAGTCCAATAGTTCACTAACTGCAGTACTGCATGTGGTGGTGGGAAACTGTTCCAAGGGCTTTTAAAGAGAAAATAACAGTCCTTCTTGGGTGCTCTGTGTTTTCACAATAAACAACCATAAATAAGATGCTGCTAGTAGACTCCATTTTCTCTGATTACACAGCTACCTGCCTTTCTGTCCATCAGGCACACAGTAAATCTCTCTCTTTCCATGAAGTATCTTACATTGTGCAAAATCAATATGCTGTCAGAGTGCTTTGCTACCTGACTGGTGACACCAGCATGGCATCTCCCGTGGGGAGCCTGACTTTGTGTGGGAGGAAAAGTTCACCCTGTCCTAGGGCTGAATTTAGAAGGGATCTGAGAAGTCAGATGCCCTGGGGGACTTTGGCATTTTTTTGGCTCCAGCTCACCTCATTTAGTGTTCTGGATCTCTGCACCTGGCCCCTTTGGTTTACACCCCCCGGGGGCCTCCAACATCCCATGCCTCAGTAAACTTGGCCAGACTGCAGCCACAGCAGCAGCACAGCAAGCTTCTGCCAGCTCCCAGCTCAGCATTATCAGTGTTAAAATATTTACTGCATGTGCAATTCTCAACAGCTCTTAACTCTGGCAAATGAAAACCAATTTTAACCGGAACACTCCAAAACACTTCTCTGCAACAAGGGCTATCTATCTGTCTGACAAATTCAGGATTGCTTCCCCCAGCTGTTTTGGCATTAGAGCTGGTTTAAAAAAAAAAAAAATAAAAAAAAGAGCTGCAACAATTTTCTGCTTTATAGATGTTGAAAAAAAAAATCATTTTCTTTGTATTAAAAGCTGATGATATCTTCATGCTAACAAATCAAATGAGATTTCAATTGCAGGAGCAAATAGAAAAAATCCTGCCTGATCAATAGACATTCCAAGTGTTATCAGGAATTAGCCAGAGGGAGCTGGGATGGAAATGCCTGCTGATGTCAGCTGCTATATGTAATGTCCTGTCTCAGGGCAGTCTGAACCCATCAGGGCTGTGGATTGATCTAGATTTTAGGGCACAGAACCATAAATCCCTGTGATCTGCCAAGTCACTCAAATATGTGATGCCAGGCATGTGACTGAAAGCTACTCCTTCCTACTGAGCACCCAGACACAGCTCACAGCTGGGGCATCTGATGGCTCTTTGAGGGCCCCAGTCAGCCTAAAATCTGTAAAATTCAGCTTTGGTTTTGCTTCCCACTTAGTTTAGCTTCATTGCTGCATTTGCAGGTTCAATGTGTGTATTACCTAGCTGTGAAAACAGCAACCAAAGAAAATGATACCCTAAGGTCTGATCAGCAGCTCTCTGGGATTTACTTTTTTCAGGCTATCATCCTCAATTTTAAATTGGAGCAGAGAGCACAGCATGGTCATTTTATTGATTGGATTAGAGAAAAATTGAGCTGGCTGATCTGTATGATGACATTATCGAGTTGTGTTTGCAGCTATGACAGAAACAAAGAGTTTTTATTGGATTACTGGAGCACAGGGAGAAAAGGGGAGAGAAAAGGTATGGTAGAGGTGAGCAGGTATTAGGCTTGGTGCCTTTGTGCTCAGTCTCTCCAGCAAGGGTTTTCTTCTTTGCTACCCTGGCTACCCAGCTCACTGCTTGGCTGCCTGCTGCTGCCTTTCCAAACACAACCAACCACGTATCCAAAGAGACAGGAATTAGCTGCAGTCCCTCATTAGTGGATGCTCACATCACACTTGTTCATCTCCCAGATAACAATATTTGCAACTTAAAAAAAAACCCAACAAAAGCCATTTGGAGGTGAATGTCCTCTTTAAGAGATATTTTTGTACAAGCCAGGTGTTTAAAAACTGTGGTGTTGCATGACACCTACTGACAAGCAAGGCATACCACAGTTCAGTGTGTAGGCAGCTGAGTTGTTTAGTTTATTTTCACTAGTGATTTATTTTTTCATTTTTTAAAAGTATATGATTGAAAAGGAAGAAATTGATAGTTTTGTACCATGTGAATATATGACAGTGAGTGATCAATATGTATATATGTGTGTGTGTGTATAAATGTACCCTACCCTATATTTTATGTACCTCTTTTACATATTTAATTTATAGGCTGGTGTTAAAACTACCATGTCCAGCAGCTTTGTTGATTCATTTTATTGGTGGCTGAGGAAGAATGTTAGTAGCAAATTTTGTACTCAGCACAAGAGAGCAACTTACAGGTTATGCTTTTGAAATGATCATATATTTTATTTATATGGTGCCTGTCAGTCATAGAAGCCTCCTGTGAAATATTACTGAAATGAAACCCAGCTAAGACTCCATATTAAAATGACAGAGTCTGATTTGCCACTGCCTTGCATGCTGTGCCCTTAAACTGCTGAAATCAAACCATGTGCAGAAGAGAACTATACAGGTATGAAGTGGCCTTACAAAATAAAACATTTTTCAATTGCTTTGTTCTGGTATGTTTTATCCTACTAAATGACCAGGAAGAATTCAGAGCCATGGCTGTGCTGAGTTCCTATTGGGGTTTTATTCCCAGACCAAAACACTCATTATCCTTTCAGCTCTCCTGTGGCACAGGTAAGAGGTCTGAGGGACAGATGGCCAGGTGTGAGGTCAGAGCCCCACCAAGGGCCACCATCCTCCTTGCCTTGCCACAGCCTGATTCAGGATTTCACCCACAGCTGTTTGAACAGGAAGAGCTCCTGCAGACAGCTCAACCCAGTTCAGCACTGATATGGCAGCTGAAGACACAGAAGGAAATGGATCTTGTGAGGCTCATCAGCACAATTCAAACCTTAAATGAAACCAACAAGCAAACAAATGAGCTGTAATTTTATCAGGTGGAAATAGAAATCAGAGGAGCTCTAAGTTTGCAGCAGCTGAGACTCCACTCTTTAAATAAGTTGCACAAAGCCACTGCTGCAACTGGAGTGTTTTTCACCTCAGAAGGCAGCAAGTGGGCCCCATGCCCAAGGAAAAGATATTGACACTGTACATTTCTTGAGACATCATTTCCATGCTGTGAAATTGCCCATGTGCTAGACTTATATGGATTTCAATGGGAAAGCTCACCAACAAACCACAAGGCACCCAGCCCATGCAGAGCTTTGAAGAAGATCCTAGAGATAATATCAAAATTGCCATGAAAATGGGACCAATGGCTAATAGTACAGCCAAAATTGGTCCCATAATTTGTTTAAAATGCTGTTAAAATAAGTCTAGAGCTGAAAGAATCTCAACAAGCATCAATATCAGCTGCACTTTTCTTCTAAGAATGAAATACAATGGGAAAAAATTGTCTTTGTGGATAACCCAATGCTTCAAGGTAAAAGGACTGAAAAAAATTGCTCCATTAGGATTTAGAAGTTGACACATCAGGCTACAAAATTCCGTACAAACCACACAGCTCTCATTTAAAAAAACACATAATCACACACAGTGATGACATATTCATCTAAGCTCCCCAAACAGCTGTTTTGCCAGTGCTGGACACATCTATGTACATCCCTATATGTGTCTGACTTTCACAGAAAATAGGTGCACTGAACTCATTTTCTTCCTCAGCCTCACTGAAAAACAGGCCCTTGCTGCTGCCCAGGATGACCCTAAATCAGAAGTTCTTGGAAATAAGCTTCTGCTGGAGGGTGAGGCCTCATACCTACCTAGGACTAGAGAGGGCTCAGGATGCACAGAGCAGTGACCAGGCTGTAGGACCTGGGAGTGCACCCACTGCTGCAGTGGGCACCAAATTCACCTTTACAGAAACTGCTGATGTGATCAGGTCCTTACTTGAAGGATGCCAGTGATGGAGCCTGTGAGGACCAGTTGCATAAAATTTAAAAAGAAAAATGTAAAGGCTGGTGAAACTTTGGCATTGGTGAGGTCTAACTGAACATGGCATGATCCTGTCAGAGGTTTCTTGTTTGGTCCCTGGAAGAGGTCTGAAAAAAGCACCAAAAAGACTACCACGAAGAAGAGCTCTGCATTGGCAAGGCATCCTGCCCTGCTGTGCTTCATCCTTGCACTGGTAGGATCAGTTTATTCAGGAGATGTTCACCTATTTAATTTTAAGTTTAAAAAAACCCCAAAAAAACCAAACAAACAGAGAAGGTTTTAGAGCCTCAGGGAAGACTTATCAGCTTAAATATTTTTTTTTTCAATGTAATGGTTACGTTTTTGTACCGATTCTTTAAAGATATTTGAATGCCCATGGGGAAATATGGTAGTGCTATGTTTGCACCAGAGACACTGAGAACACAGCTCCCCTCTAATTTACTCAATACAACTCCATGGACTAAACAGGTCACAGAAGAAGCAAAGGAAAGCAGAAGTTAACCCTGCAGATGTTTGTCTTGCTGGACTCCATTAGTTTATCTGCGGGTGCTCAGCTGGCACATGGTTTGGATTAGGAGGAGTGTTCCCCTGGCCAGGGACAGTTGCAGAAGTGGCATTTTTGCACAGGGATGTGTTAGCTGGAGATGCTTGTCTTAGGACACAGGCCTAAACAGGATTTTAGTGGTGGCTATCCCCCCAAGGTAGCTTTACATACACATGGAGTTGATGTGAGATAGTTAATTTAACTAACATGTTTATTTACTGATTTGCTGTCTTTTTGTGTTTAGAAAAGATTACTCATCTGCTACTTGATCCTGCCAATGTTTATTCTGCTGGTGGGCTTGCTCTTCACTGAGCAATGAGAGTAATCCCACTCAGATCAGGGCTATTAGTGAGCAGTCTTTCATGGGATCAGGTCACAGGCTGGCTGTAAATAAAAATACCCACCTCCTCACCCCCAGCTTGGGTAGAATTTCAAGGATGCTCATGTCATCATGGGCTGTTATAAGATCTCAAAAGCACCACATTAGCTATGTGCAGTTTTTCTAGGGATAACATTTTATAAGGCACAACACACAAGGAGGGATTTTAATGTTGCTCAGCTGAGCACACAACAGTGAGGCTCTCACAGGACTTTCTGCCTCGTGCTCTGTAGTGTTCAGGTTTCTCCAGTGCCTGGAGGCACATAAATGTCTAAGACAGTGGCTGGCCAGAAAAGCAGGGAGTTGTCTGAGGCTGAGAGAAATAGAGGGAAAGCAGCTGCATGCACAAAAAAATCAAGGTTCCTGGGGCCAGGATGAGGGTGCAGCAGCAAAGCCACTGTGCCCCAGCCTTGCAGCCAGGACACCTGATGGAGGTGGATTAAAGGCTCTTCTTCCACCACAGCTGCTCCCTGCCAAGTGCTGCACAGACTGCCCATGACTGTGCTGCTATGGAGTGCCAGGGGACATCAAGGGAAACTGTAATTCAGTCATAGGTGCTTTGTTTTCCTTGGAAATCTTTTGGGCTTGTGCCACCTCTGCATCATAGAATGGTTTGGCTTGAAGGGACCTCGAAGATCATCTAGTTCCAACCTCTCTGCCATGGGGGGGATGTCAAGCACTGGATCAGGTTGCTCAGGGCCCAATCCAACCTGGCCTTGAACACTTCTTAGGCTGCCCAAGAACATCTAGCCACCACGTGGGAGCAGGAATGGTCAGGGCCTATCCAAGGAGGCAGTTTGCCTGTGGTTCCCTGCCTCTGCAAGCTTTGATGCTGGCTGGCCCTTGTGATGTAGGCCTGTTTATGTTTAATGTACTGGACAGCTGCATCTCTGTATGACCACTCTTATTTTGGGTTCCACACCAGGGAGAACTAAAAGGTAGGTGTTTTGGTTGTTTCAGTGTCTCACTTGTAATCATAGGAATCTGGCTCTTGATTGCCAACTACATTAATATCTCTGAAAACTTGCTGCCCTTGAGGGTCCATCAGGGCCTTAGCTTTTTGATTACACAGATATTACGCACCTAAGGGCCAAAATAGATATTTAGTACTTGCAGATAACATCATAGGGTTTGTTGAAAAAGAGCTGATAAAGATTTAGTAAACACCAATGTTGTGCACTTTGGTGTTTTCTAAACTTGAACTTGGCATCATGCATCTATCCTTGCAAACCTTTTCTTCCCAGTGGAGTCAGATTTGGAATGAGTTTTGGTGTCTAAAAAGATATCTAATTCCACCCTGAGACCCTAAGTTCATTGAAGATCCCCCAGCTCAGGTGCTAGGCATCCTCCATTCTTCGCAAGACTACTTGTGAGCCATGGGGTGGCCCAGCCAATGTCCCTGGAAGGACTGGCGAAGCCCAAGGACCAGTCATGCTCCTTGTAGCTGGAGCACCCATCCTGTGCTCCTTGTACCTGAGCACAGTGGAGGAGAGGAGAGAAAAGGACACAGAGCACCAAAACAAACAAGAATTGAGAACAAGTTTCCAAGTTGTGCTGAGTGCAGCAGAGCACTCAGCCACTCTTATTTCATAGATTCATAGATTTGTAGACTCACAGAATGGTTTGGGTTGGAAAGGACATTAAATATCATCTTGATCCAACCCCCCTTCCATGGACATGGACACCTTACACTAGGTCAGGTCCCAGGGAGAGTCTTTTTTGGTTCTCTCCAGAAGCAGGTTTGGAAAGAGATTCCTCAGCTGTAGATGGTGCTGGTCTCCAACCCGCAGTCCACTCAGGCAGTTCCAGCTCTTTCCTCATTTTACCCACTGTATCCCCACCCTCCAGTTTTTAATCACAGACACTCTACTTGCCCCAGAGAAGCCAGCTTTAATTGTGTGGCCCTTGTGCACAAAGCTGCGTGTTTTTCTTTCCTTACACCAGGATAGTACAGCACACAATATAATGGGATAATGTGCTAAAATGAGATGCCAGGGCTGTCTCTTTGGAGGGCTAGGCTGCCAAACATTACACCCACTGGATGTTAAATGAAGGTGATGACTAAGTGTTCACACAGTGGCTTGCTTTTGCTGAAGGCTTTGGCAGACTGACGTAAATTGAAAGCCTGCTGCGGGCAGATTTCCTCCTACTATTTCTGATTTCATGCAAATAAGAATTGCAGGACGCCAGGCAATTTCTACCTGTGACTGACATATTTAGTGTTGACAGTCCCACACTGTTTTTATATCTAGAAGTGTGGATTTAATGATACATGCAGGGCAGTTGCAGTTTGCAGTATCTCATCACAGACACATCTCCAGTTCCTCTCCCTCCCCTGTTCCCAGCAGGCTGCATCCAGCCCCATGGCAAGGCTTCCTTGGACACGTGCATTTCTACGAAGTATTGCAGCCTGTTGCCAAACTCTCAAAGAAAACACAACAGTGCAATATTTTCTGCTAACAAGCCTTTGTCCTGTGTGTTTCACTCCCTGATCCTGCTGGATAAAAGCTTCCTGATAAAGGATTAAGGGGAAGCTTAGTCAAACAAAAATTCTCTATCTTCCAACTGATCCAGGCAAGGAAGCATCTACTGCTCAAAAGAATTTATGCAAAACTGAGAAAGTCTGTGAGGGAGGCTCAGCAGGTGCAGGGCTTCTGGGAGAGGAACAGAGACATCTGCTTTTGGGGTGATGGGGAGACAGTAGGACGCAGCTGCACAGGGGAGCAGCAAGCACCACAAGACTGGGAACTGGAATGTGTTGCAAGAGTCTGAAGCACCAGGTGCAAGTGCAGCTTCACTTTCCCACCTCTGAGTTGCACCCATGTGTCACAAAAAGGGCTGGGTAGGATGGCAGTAATGCCCTGGGTAAGGAGATCCAGCCACCTGCAAGCAGCACTGTTGCCTCCCAAGGCCAGGGGCCATGCCTGGAGACAGGGGCTGGCTGCAGACACTTTTGGAAAAGCTCACTAAACTCCCTCCTGGATAAACAACCTGTGAGCTCTTTTATGCTTGTCCCTGCCAGCCCAGAAATTTTCCTCTTTATATTTTAGTGTACTATCCAGCCACCATGAAATGTGGTGGTTTCACATCATATTTTCCCCACAGCCACCGGTCATGAAATAAAATCTCAAGGAGGAAGGGAGACAAGTGAGTCAGATGCTAACCAGAATAGGTGACAGAGGTTACTGTTTTAATTTCCATCACTCTCTCATTCAGACCAGGACCTTCCACTGCAGCAATTGCCCATTTGGAGGCACATGCCCTGTCCTTGCAGGTATTCTGCAGCAGATGCCTCTCTTTCCCTACCATATTTTGAATAAGGCTTTAGGCTGTGCCTCCCTGCCTACAGGCATTGGCAACAAGCCATACACACAACTTGGCCAGTGGTAGGTGTGGACTGTAGCCCAAAATTCAGGGGTTGTGCTGGTGGCAACTGGAAATCCATACATCTAGCATATAGCCTCAGTCTCCACCAGGGTCCCCATGGAGGACTTAATATGTAATAATTTTTGATGGTTTTCCTCCAAGAGTGTTTGAAATTATGTGAGACTGTTTCCCACAGTGATGTTTTGGCTTTAGGGGGAGAAGGGAAGCTTCAAGGTTTTCTGGGATAGTGGTAACTAACAGATGGGGACAGTTCCAAACTTGGGGAATCTTGTCCATAATGTCTTTGAAAAGTGTCTCTGAACAAACTACCCTTAGACAGTTATTTAGCACATATATCTGTGGGAAGCTAAATTGAAAGGGACCTGAGGGCTACAGTTCCTACCAGTACGAGGCATCCTGGGTACCTCACCTCTCACTCCCTAATTCACACAGGCTCCTGAGACATCTCATCCTACAGGAGCAGAAAAGCAGGTGCCAAATCAGGCTGAAGGTGTCTTGATCAATGTGCCTCAGAAATTGCCTCAGCTCTAACCTTGTGGCTAGCACATTCACCTTGATATGTTCACAAGACCTCCTTCCTCCTTGGGCATTCAAGTTCCACTGGGAGAGAACAAGTGGAAAAAAATGGAGAAAACTCATGAGTTGAGATAAAGACAGTTTAATAGAAGAGGGAAAGAGAAAAAAAATCAAGTGTGATTCCTCACCCTGTCCCACAGGCAGACCAGCTGAGCAATGATCACCTTGGAAGCCAAAACTCCATTGTTCACTTCCTCTACCCATTTTTGTTCCTGAGCCCATCAATCACTATACAGTATGGAATATCCCTTTGGCCACTTTGGGTCAGCTGTGGCTCCCAGCTCCACTGGAAAGCTGAGTCTGACTTCACCAGGTGCCAGCTGGTTCTAAGCACAGCAGTTCAGATAATGGACATAGGATTTCAGTGCTAACACTGCTTGTGCAGAAGAGACACACAAAACAGCTAATGGTCGAACTACCTACACCTGGAGTCTTTTTTTATGCTTACATATTTCACAGGAGAGCTCTTTCCTATCTATTTGAGCTGTTAAACCTAAAACAGTGAGTCAAGGCTACTATACTGGGACCAAAGACTTCAGTAAGTGTTTGTGTTTACAGTCCAGCTTCTAGTTACATTCTTCCCTTCAGCAGCTGACATCAAAGTGAGAAAAAGAAGTGGGTGGCCTGTCCCAGGGCTGGTACTAATAATTGCAATTAGGAAGCTTCATAAGAATACACTCAACATTTAAACAGAGCACCCAGTGTTTTGTAGCTTTGCTACACTACTTAATGGTGAGTGTTAATTCAACTAAAAAAGGTTGAACTATTTTTTATCACAAACATCCAATTTGCTTAGGACTCTATGGATTTCCAAGAGCTCATGAACAAAACCCAAAATCCATCACGTTCATTATTTCTTCTGATCCACCAAGTTAAAATTTCTTTGAGAAAACAGAACATCATTTGATCCCATTGCATGCACCCCACCAGTAAGAAAACAGCTGCATGTCTCTGCCTATCTGTGCAGACTGTCTCTCTCTTTATTGACATTCAAAGCATTGACAGCAATCAGCCCACCTTGCCTCAGCTATGCCCAGTAGCTCATAAACGTCATTGTTTTGTATCTCTCCTAGAGCCTGCTGCTTATTTTCCATGCTCCTTGCATCCACATATAGACAGTGCATTAATATTCTTCATCTTCTCTTGTTGAGCTACTCCAGCTTCAGTCTTATCCGTAGGCTGGAAGTACATGTCAGATTATTTGAGTTAGGTGAAAATTTCTCCTCTTTCCTTCACAGTGAGTTTTATAGCTATCCAGTAAACTTGCATGGTTTTGAAACTGAGGGTTTGGTATCCTGTTCTGGCATTAACCACAAATTGCTTGCATCTAAAAATAATATGTGATAATTCTGTTCTCTCTCAGAAACTGGCACACTGCATTCTCTAAAGAGAGATGAATGAATATGAAAACATTTTCAGAATGTTTATTGTCTATAACAAGTCAATATGAAATCAAGATAGAATTTATACTTTATCTCTTCATAAACACTTACTGAGCTATGTTTCAAATATCATTCAGCATGAACCTTCTGGAGGGCCAAGAATGAAGTACTTGATGTTTCTAGAGCTTTCTATTCAGAAGGAGACAACACACTTGAATATTCATCTCCTGGACAGCAAGCAGAGATTGCAACTCTTGCAGAATTTCTTTGTGGAGTGAAGAAATCGTGATTGTCTTTCATTTTTTTCTCAATTTCCTGAGAGACTTCTGGGCATTGAGACACTTAGCAATTTCCTACAAAGAGTCCTACATGTTAATTAACTCTCCTGAGAGTCATCTCTCCCAGTCTGAAACAAGAGCCAGACATTTGCCAAATTACATCATTTTACCATGAGCAACTTTTCTAAGTCTCACCCGCGTCAGCCATGTGACAAAAATGTGGTCATGCCCTGATCATTTCTCCTCAAGTCTACTAGAGCCTCCTCTTCATTTTCACCTTTTTCCTTTGCAACCTATTTCAAATGTCTCAGTAAATCATATGCCTCAACAGTTGCACCTCTGAATTCCTCCATCATCTTCCTTTGGCCTCCTGCATTAAATTTCAGCTACTTGTGCTTCCCTTCAAGGATCCCCAGAACACTGCCCTGACTTATAGCACCAACTGCAATATTTCCTGCCCTCATTTCCACTCAGCCAGTACATCTTACCTTGGTGATGCCTTTGTCGTCTCCTCCACGCTCCAGACCATCCTCAAAAACTGAATTCCTCTTCTATACAGTTTAAAAAGGAATGCACTTTTGTTTTCATACATCCTTTCTCAAAGCACATCTTCCTCTGTGGATACCTGCTCCTCCAGCCCTTCTTACTCCATTATGATATTCAGACAAGGCCAAATATTGCCAAAACTATCACACTCTGGCCACTAATGAGCACCAGGCTTGTGTTTACAATTCATTGGTTAAAAGCCCCTGGTGGCAGCAGCATTTTTCAAGCCCTGTAAAATATCCATCTACTTCTAGACATCAATAACTGATAAAAATAAGAGGTCTGAAATAAAGTTCTAGTTTCCTTCTTCTTCTACAGATGGAGTCCTGTTACATTTTTAAAATCAATGTCCCTTCCGAGGTACAAAAAGAATCAAAGTGAAGATCAAGGTTTCCTGAGAACTCCTCTATCCTTAACTGGCTGAGGCTATGCCCAGGACACTTTTGTTCTCCTGTCATAAGGTATCTTTCATATTTGGTCCTAGTTGCCTTCCTTATTTAGAGAACTCCAAGAAGACAAGAGACACTACAGACTCATGGTTCCAGCAAGTGTGGAGGATCTCACCTGAGTATTGGAGTCCCCTCAAACCTAGTGGCTTAGCCATCAGAAAGGGATATTTTTTCCAGCCATAAAAATGTGAATAACATGAGGCTAGGTTTGTAATTATAAGTGTCCACCTGGGCCTAAACCCACAGCACTGTTTGTAGTGAGAAGAGTCATAGGACTGTGTAAGAGAGCATAAGAAATAGGATGTGTTGTGTATTTTCTATAATGGAGTATTATCTGGCAATTTTGCAGGGATCTGGTGAGAAGGTATTGCAACCATATCTCACAC
The DNA here is from genome assembly GCA_030060385.1 of Muscicapa striata striata. Classification (NCBI taxonomy): domain Eukaryota; kingdom Metazoa; phylum Chordata; class Aves; order Passeriformes; family Muscicapidae; genus Muscicapa; species Muscicapa striata. Next base: position 7,088,618 of record JAREIS010000046.1, read on the forward strand.
CAGGTACCCACCAAAGCCAGTCTGTCACTCCTCTCTTCAGTGGGGGAGAGAAAATATAAAAAAATCTCATGGGTTGAGATAAGGATGGGGAGAGATCACTCACCAGTTCTTGTCATGGACAAAACAGACTCAACTTGGAAAAATTGTCTAAATTTTTTACCAATAAAAATCAGAGTAAAGTAATGATAAAGAAAATCTTAAATCACTTTCTCCCCACTCCTTCCTTCTTCCCAGGCTCTACTTTACATCTAAGTTCTCTCAACATTCCCCTCAGCAGTACAGGGGTGCAAGGAATGGGGGCTGTGATCAGTTCATCACACCTTGTCTTGGCTACTCCTTCCTCCTCACTGAGAGGGGTCCTCACATTCCTCCCCTGCTCCAGCATGGGCTCATCAGGAACAGACTGCTCCAATGGGAGTCTCTTGCAGGGTCACAAACCTGCTCCAGCCTGGGTTTCTCTCTCCAGGGGCCCACAGGTCCCTGCCAGGAGCCTGATCCAGCACAGGCTTCCCATGGGGTCACAGTCTCCTCTGGGCACCCACCTGGTCCAGGCCCATGGGGTCCTCCAGGAGCTGCAGGTGGATCTCTGCTCCAGCATGGACCTCCATGGGCTCTGGGGCACAGCTGCCTCACCACACTCTGCTTCACAGGCTGCAGCAAAATCTCTGCTACAGCACCTGGATCAAATCCTGCCCCTCCTTCCTCACAGACCTTGGGGACTGCAGGGCTGCTTCTCTCACATATTCTCGCTCCTCCAAGCATTTTCTTCTCCTTCTTGAGTACATTGTCCCAGAGGTGCTACCACAGGCTGATGGTCTCAGCCGTGGCCAGCAGCAGGTCTGTCTTGGAGCCAGTAGGCATTGGCTCTGTCAGGTGTCAGGGAAGCTTACCAGCAGCTTCTCACAGAAGCCACCCATGTAGCCAACCACTACTGAAACTGTGCCACAAAACCCCAACACAGCAGTATTTTCTACTTTTCCCTTTTCTGGATCAGCTATTTGATTTGCACTCAGAAGCTGTATCTTCCAACAAACATAAATGATGCACGTAGTCTGTGTCATCTGTTTTCATGAAATACATGTTTGTCTTCTCTCTCTGCAGTGAAGCTGCTATGTATGCCAAAAAAGAGACTTGCATATGGGAGAACACCTTCCAGACACCAAGCTGGATCCTTTCAGGCATGACTCACTTTGCTGCACCCCTCTTCACCTCAGTCTGAGCCTGATGTGCTCCCAAAGATCGAAGACTTGAGTTTGGGTCCTTTAAGGAAGTATTTTAAATGCCAGTGGGGCAGGTATTGCATCTCACTGTGTAGTCTCTTGTGCCTCACTTACAAAATGCCTACTAGTGCCAGTTCCCATGAGTGAGAGGTGATGAAAGGGTCAGTACGGGACCTTTGCCAACACTTAGATCCTATCTAGGGATGACAGCAGCTCAGTTACATCAAGGCTTAGCAAGCTTGTGAGTTCCTGCAAGCGAAACCTAGGCTTCAGTGTTACAGTAACATAGACATCTACAGGTTGAAATGGGATTTGAACACAAGATTTGCAACAAGTGTCATTGTTGGACACTGCACTTGAAGCAGCCATGCAGCTTTTGGAGTACTCAGGTTCCAAGGGTCCAACACTAAAACAAAGTAATTGGACACATAAATGGGCAGAATTAGCCAGGTTTCATTACCTGCTATGTTATGTACTGATGCAACACAACATCACAGTTATTGTATTTTACAAATTGGTCCCTTCACAGTTATTCCAGGGAGATGTAGGCTAATGAAGCAACATTCTGTCATGGACTCAAGAGGCAGAAACATCTCTGTAGATATTTTAAAAAGACGTTTGCTTGAAGAATTAATGTTGATAGAATAAAATGAAGATTGGAATAGGCTCTCTAGTCAAGCAATTCTCCCTATTACAGTTATCCTTTACAAATAACATATATTTCCTAAAACTGTGCCTTCTGGAAATTTTGAGGAAATTTATGGGCCTTAGAAGTCAATGTTCTTAGACATCATTAGACACAGAAGAGAAGCAAAATACAGAACAGAAGACTTTCTGAATTAAATGCTTAAAATGTTCCAGTAACAAACTCCCCCACATTAAACTAGATGACAACTAACTGAAGCATTTCTGATGTGCTCAGCTGCTTTGGTGCTACACAAGCAGAGATCATCTCTAAAATGTACAAGATCCAGCCTAGAAAGGACACTTTGTGCACAGTTTCTCTGAAACAATTTTTATAGCAATTACTTGGAAATTAATTGTTCTACTGCATTTCCCATTAGCTTCAGTGGAACCAGGCTTTCATCCATTTCATACCAGCTTTAGAGCTGGATTTTTAATGTTTTCCTATTTCTGGCATGATCTAGTTCAAAGAGTAGCTGCAATCTGTCATCTGTTGGTGGATACTGAATGTATGTTGTGGGGAGGCAGGGGAATTAAAAAATCCTCAACCTGCCAAGTCTTTCAGCCTTCAACCTTTGGTGCAGTACAAGGTTTACAAGATGATTTAAAATCTACATGTGTAGGAAATAAGGAAGATGGGCTGACTCTACACAGAAAATGGGTTTGAGACAGACACAGATTGATGGCTTTGTGACAAAGACACTAAAGTTAATAGCTGATATAGGCAGACAACAGAGTCTATTTTAAATTTCAAATTGAACTCTGTGTTGCTCACAGCATCATACTGACCATTCACTGCTAGACCTAATTTTTTTCTGCTAATGACTACAAGAAGCAGAATAGATAATTATGTGCACTGCAGAGCACTTGGGAAACAGCATTTACTGATTTCCTTTTCTCCCCCCTTGTTTTAAAAACAACTATTTAAAGATTACTAGGGGTGGCTATCCTTGAACACTCCTGAAGGGTAAAAATTAGTCACTCCTCTGGGAACATCTCTGTCGCTTTTCCTTTCCTCTTTGGAGACAGAAGGGGTGTAAATTGTGCTTGCAACAGACTGGGAAGGCTGACACTGCTAAAATATAAGACCTTGACAAAAACCCTGGAGATGATGTATCACCAGTCTCCTGGGCAGTTGCACTCCACATTCACATTTGCACACTGCAGATAATTCCTGCCTCTCAAAAGCCTGAACCCAAACTTCAAATGCAAATTGTCTTGGAGCTGGAAATGGAAACCTACATGCACTGAGACAGTTATTCACATATTGAAATAAAAAGCTGACAAACAAAACCCAAATCCTTCCTGCAGGAAGCATTTCTTTGCTGTTTCTGTCATTAATCCCTCCTGTTTATCTAACCTGCACTTCAGGGGCAGAGATACCCAGTGATTTTGTACATCTCCACCCATACAAATAAAGATCTTTACTGGCATACCAGTATATGGTTGATCACCAGAGACTTGACTTTATTACGTCAGTGGAAGACCTTTAAAAAAAGCACACAAACCATAATACAGGGGGCTTCTGAAATTTTATATACATGGCACATGGAAGCAATGGACTTTGAGAATAAATATTTGTGCCTCAGACCTGAACACAGCCAGCACATGTGTGAGGTGAGTGTCCCTGGTCTTATGCTACAAGTCTGGGCTCTGTCACTGAAACCACTTTTCTTAGAAGGTGTTGTGTTAACGTGTGGCAAAATGGTAGTAGTACATTCCATAATTTGCTTGAAAACTATTTCAGAGTATCAGCAGGCTGAAATTTCCACATTTTCCTTACTCCTGTCTGTGACACACGTTTGCACATCTAATGGATTCATTGTTTCTCTGGCTAATTTTTTTGTTCTACAGGAAAACTAGCTGAATTGTTTGTGTCATGTTCAAAAGCTCTAATATGAAAGCCACATACTTTTTGCTTGAATTAATTCTAACTCCACTCTGGCTTTGTAAAACTAATTTAAATTTTAGAAGTCTCTGCAACTTTCTGCTATAATAAATAACTAACTTCATACTAAAATAAATAAATCTAATTGTATGTGGCTTTACTACCATGAATCTACTTATTACTTTCCAAATGGTATGGTGGAGCTCATAATTTTGATAAAATCTAAGCTACCAAGATTTTTATGAGAAATTGGGACTGTGGCAATCATAAATACCCATTATCTTTTTCTGTGAGGAAGAGCAATGCCTGTGTTCTATTTCCATCCCTTACTTCTGTCTTCTGTGAGTGCTGGAGGGTATTTTAGATGTGGTTGCTCAGACAATTTAAGATCTTTTTTAAAAGTTCTTGTCCCTAGAAAGTAATTGAAAACTCCCACATCAAACAAAAATATATGTAATGCATGCAAATGCTATAAAAGTAACATGTGGTTTACATAACAATTTTATAATGCTACTTCATATCTGAGGCAAAGTATGATCAGATATTTTACATGTTTAGATCACTCCTGTGTGTCTGCTTCCTTGGTGACACCAGATCACACTGCAAGGCATGCAAGCACTGCAGCTGGTTTTGTTATAAAGTGGGGAAGGGTGGATAAATAGAAATACATGTCCCCTTAGTAAAAGGCTTCCTAAGCTCTACTGAGTCAACAGACAGTAATCAAGTATCAGCTACTTCACTAAGAAATGCATCAAAACTAGGAGTGGAAGGCTTGGGATGTGAGGTGGGGAAGCAAGGAGTGAGAAACAAGGTTCATTTCTTTTGTTTGCTCCAATTCAATTCTTCTAATAGAAATTCCATGAGGGTATGTTAATCTGAAGAGGAATTTCAGCAACAAATCATCACAAAGAATACACGAGAGCCTCTTTAATACTTGCAGGTGGCATCCAGTCCAGGTGCTCTCAAGAGCTCATTATCTGACAATTATCTGATAAACATGCTTTACAACTGTACAGTCTAAAGGTGGAGAAACCAGTCGGGTCAGCTCAGTCCACCTCTTGCTTTGCCAATCCAAGACAGGATTTTTTTTTTCCCTTTCCCCAACACATTTATTTAGCTTTTATGTGCTGTTTAGTTTTAAAATTACCAGGTAACCCAAGAGGTATCTTCTAAACTGCTAGGGAAAATAGTATTTCATATCTTGATGCTAAGAGGTTTCCCTCTTCACTGCTGTTTGGTGAAATAACTTCTTGTTTACCTTCTTTCACTGTTCTATAGTACAGCCACACCAAATCACTCTTTATATATTTGAGCCTTGTCTTTGCTTTCACAAGTTTTTCTAATGATTATTCATATGGGATGGGACCACATCAGTATTCTACTGTGTTAGTATCATGCTGAACCCAAAACTAATTCAGTATTTCATGCAGAATTACAATATCAGAATCACTGGTTTCAGAGCAAGAGCTCTCATTCCCTACTATGCAATATTTGGACATGCACTCCAAAACTGCAGTGGCTTTTTCCCTCTCACTGTATCCAAATGTATCTCTTTAATGCAGGTTTAAAATATGCTTTCCCAAATCCCCTTTCATTGCCTCTATTTTATGGGCAGGGTGTACTCACCCAACTTCTGATTGCTGCTGTTGTTGTATTTCTTTATATTTTCCCCTTACTGTTTGAAAGTCTTCCCACTATAACAATGTATTTCAGCAACAGATTGTCTTCATGAACTTCCTCCCCCCTCTCCAGGACTGTAAATACCACTAAACCCTCTATATGACTATAAAAACAACTGCATTACTATCCATTGCTACTCAGACAATTTTAAAATCAAGAATCTTTTTTACTATTTAGGTAAATCTGAATTTATTTTTCAATTAAGATTTCTGATAAGCACACGAGGTGTAGGAGAAAATTTTAGTACACACATGTATGTAATTCATTCCATTCATCTACTCAATTTCAACTCCATCCTGAAACATTGCTCTGTAGCTTTGTAGTAGGTGCAGTCAGCTGAAAGTGAGAACCCAAGGGGCCAAGGAGGCCCTAAGCACATCTAGTCTCTTATAGGATTTAGGCAGAAAAATCAGTTTCTACAACTTCAGCAGTGATTATCAGATATCATCAGCGGCTGGGAACATGTGCAGCAGAACTCCAAGCCTGCAAGTTGAACACAGAGGCATTCAATGACCTGAGATGCTGTCAGAATTAAGGAGACACCTGGAAACTTGCCTCTGCTTATTTACCTCAAACACACTGATGGTCTTTACTGGGCTAGTCTGGTGAGAAGTGCTGGAAAACACAGATTCTGCTTCTGACTAAATTCAATCAATACAAACACTGTTGCAAATGATTCTTCAGTGTTATTTGTTCTGTAGTGTTGTAACAGATGCCAGAATGTGTCCCTTATGCAATAAGAGCAAAAAAAAATTCTTAAAATTTACACAGAAGTTAAACTTAAGAGTTTCACTATACTGTTTTTATTTAGCTCTTACATTCCACTTATCCATTACATTTTATTAAATAAAAACTGGCATTGGTACATATTTTCTGTCACTTTAATTAATATCCTGCAATAGGTATCAGTCAGCTTGTTCTTTTCACATATGGGAACCCCCTTTCAAATCCCTGATGCTCTACCACATCAGTCTTCATTACTATTACATAAGAGGAATGAGAAAACTACTCAGTTCCTTCCCCAAATATTATTTCTACACTGATGTATTTGTAAATTCCTTCATAATCCCCCATTTCCTCTGCTAGCATGAAGCAATTAAACTAATCCATCCTCTGTCAACGCCAGCCGACTCACAGAGTCTTTGGGTGTCATTGCACATTTTTTAAAGTGTTTTTTCAACTTCAGGTCTTCAAACTTCATCTGGAGCTTACTGTTTTCCACAGCAGTAGTCAGTTACCCTTCAACTGTAGTGATTTTGGTGATTTTGGCTTGTGCAGCCATCCTGCACACTGATGAAACCTTAGTTCCTATGAGACCAGAATCCCTGTCCTCCTCCCTGAAAATCCATTCTTTAGTGACTGAGTAGCATTTGTGCACAAGTTCCAGCTTCTCCATTAGTAAGAAATACTACAATCCGAGCAAGGTTTTTCTCTGTGGGACAACAAGAATGGTCATGTATTTGGTCTTGCTGCCCCTATGGAAGACAAGCTCCTTGCATCTTTCCTGAGCAAAGCATAAATCTGCTCTGAACCTTTGTCTTTTTATGTAAGAAAAGCCTTGGACCTTTGCATATTGCCTAGCAGGCATCTTCTGTGCTGTGACACTGAACCACACATTCAATATCTGTTATTTTGTCTACAACGGTGTTGGATTAATGGTTGTGTTAACCTGGACTATTCCCACAAATATCCTTTAAAGCATTCTGCATTGTAGCTCTACTCTTCCAAGTCCTATCTGGGCAGAACAAAGCCCCAAGAAATCCAAACTCCTCAAATATTTTTATATTCCAAAGATATAACAATCCTATGTTCTGGTATTTGCTTTTGGAAGTGACAGCATGTTTATCCACCTTCTGTCTATCAAAAAATATAAAAATAGCCACAAAAGCATAGAATAATTCAAGTTGGAAAAGACCTTAATGATCATTGAGTCCAACCATTAGTAAGCAGCTATACTTACTACCAGTCACACGAAAATGATGCTCGAAGTGAAGAGGGGGCACTGCCAGAGCCAGTCAGAGCTCTGTGTGTTCAGGAGGAACAGCAAGTCCAGCACTGTTGCAGGCAGCAATTCTGAGAGCCACCAGTCTGGTGAGGAAAGTAGGGGAACGCCAGTAGCATGAAGATAATTTCAATGATATATATTGATATAAGAGTCAATGACACATAAACCAAACACTGAAACATCTGTGTTTGTATTGCTTTACTGGTATTTGTAAATACTTCATCTGGTATAATTTCATTATCCAGCAGTTAAAGTTCAGTTAGCATGAATAAAATATTAAATTTCAGCACGTGTTGATGCCCAGTAATTCATTCAAGTGTTTCACAGCTGAGGAATCACCACTTTTCTTAAAACTGTCATCTTCTTGGCCAAATCCTATACTTATTCACAGATCTGATAGCATTTGAATTATGTTCACTACCCTTACTTTCATCTGTGTAAGTCAAAGTGTATGGTTTTGGTCCAACACCTTGCACAGTCCTGTTTGACAGTATTTACTGTAATAATTTACAATTCTGTCTATTTCTGCACTTTGCAATTTAGCTACTGCCCATCTATTCTGGTAGTGGTTTGAAGTGTTTCTCCTCTTTCCCAGATGAAAAACTGTAGAACAGACCTTGGCTACTGCAGCAGCTGCACAGAGAAAGCTGAATATTTCATCACCAAGACATCTACTTGCAATAGCTACACTCCAATTCACATTTTAGGTTACTTCTGTACTGTTGGTGTGTAATAAAAATTCACCAAACTTTAAACACATTTAATAAGACCACCTAGATGCCATATGATCAGTACAGTGAAGTCTAGACTAATCTCCATTTTCCATAATTGTTCCAAAAATAGAACACAAATATGAAGAACTGAGCATTTCACACTCATAATTAAGATGATGGTGCCATTTCAAAATTCACTTCAAATACTTTTCTAGGCTGCTTGCATGCTTGTGCATGCACTAAACAGAAAGCTGCCACTACAGCTTGCAAATAGAAAAATGCATTTCCATTTTAAACTAACAACAAAGTAAAATCTCTACTTGCAGTTATCTCTTTTTCAAAAGCTTTGCATACAAAATAATTATGAGTCTCACAGCTGCAGAAAAAACTATTATTTCTGACCAGCAAATCTGCCATAGTTGTGAATCTAAACAGGGAGCAAACAATTCTGCTGCAGCCTTTGCCATGGAGTAAGATATCTACTCTTGCATTTGCAACATGGGAGATGAGATCAAATCTTATTTGTAAGGTGTTTTGACAACTCCTCACATCTAGGTATTATCATACATACAGACCACTTTCAACACTGGGTAAACTAATAAAAATCAATGTTTTCTAACACTTTATTTTCAACTACAAGACTGGACATCCATTCATCCATATTTACAGCCATTAAAAAGATAAAAGACAACTATATTGTATCTGTTTTTAGGGAGAAGTCACATATTGTTAACCAGGTGTGATCAGCTCTGTTACCAGTGATTTCTACCTCAAGGAGTAGATGAACGGGTTGAAATTATTAAAAAACAGAATTAAAGAGACTGACAGAACAACAAAACACCTGTAAGGGTGGTGAGACACTGGAACAGGTTGCCCAGAAAAGCTGCAGATGTCCCATCCATGGCAGTGTCCAAGGTGAGGCTGCAGGGGGCTCTGAGCAGCCCTTCTGTGGCAGAGGCGTTGGAATAAGATGATCTTCAGAGTCCCTTCTAACACAAACTATTCTATGACAATGAAAATCATTGTAACAATTTAAAATCCATGAATCTCAAATCAGTAAGTGTTAAGTATCAAACCATCAGACTGCAAAAAGGTAGCTTTGAAAAGGATACCATTTAATTGGATGTTTCAGGAGGTTCTGAACAAGTCTTTCACACAAAACTACTATGGAGTCTGGGCATGGAACAAGAGTTAAAAGTGATACACAAGAAGCAAATCCTGAGAATGGTTAGTTTTCAACCTGACAAATACTAAGAGTAAAGTGCCTTATGGATTTATACTGAAACTCTTGCTTTATGTATTTTTTCATCTGGAGAGATACTTAGTATACTGGCAGCATCTGTGGATAACAAAACTTTTCAAGATTATTTTCAGGGCAAAGGAAGATTGTGAGAAGTAACAAAGTTAGAACAAAGAAAGATGAAGGTTTATAATTAACTCAAAATAATGAACTGCTCATATGCTCCAAAGTTTTCTAGGACTCATAGTCATAGGGAAAAGATTAATGAGGTCTTTATTCAGTGCGTTCTGGTAAACAAAACAAAGTATTCCAACCATACATAACGCGACAGAAATGCACCACGGTAACAGTTGTTTAGAGCCAGCATGGCTTCCTGAGGGGCAAGTCCTGCTTGTTGAACCTGATTCTCTTCTACAACAGGGTAACCCACCTAGCTGATCTAGGAAAGCCAGCAGATGTAATCTTTTTGGACTTCAGCAAAGCTTTTGGATACTGACTCTCACAGAAGCCTTACGGGCAAAATGTCCAGCACACAGCTGTAACTGAGTTACAGGTAAGCAACTGGCGGACGGGTTGGGCACAAAGTGTTACAGTGAATGGGGCACTGGTGACTGTGGAGTTCCACAGGGAACTTCATCCTTGGCCCTGTTCTCTTCAAGGCAGGACTGGAAGGAATACTTAGTAAGTTTGTTGATGAGACTGAACTGAGAGAAGCTGTCTACTCCCTTGGGGTCAGAAAGGCCCTGCAGAGAGACCTAGACAAATTAAAGGGTTGGGTGATCTCCAAATGTGAAATTTGACAAGGGCAAGTGCTGGATTCTGCACCTGGGATGGGGCAGCCCTGGCTGTTTGTATAGACTGGGGAATGAGAGGCTGGAGAGCAGTGCCATGGAAAGGGACCTGGGGGTCCTGGTCAATGGCAAGGTGACCATGAGCCAGCAGTGTCCTGGCAGCCAGGAGGGCCAACCCTGTCCTGGGGGGCATCAGGCACAGCACTGCCAGCCAGGCAAGGGAGAGGATTGTCCTGCTGTGCTCTACACTGCAGATAATATATAAAATACTGCAGATTGAATTGCAGTATCTGATTACTGACTTCAGCCCTCTACCTCTCTGGAGCAACTTTCCCGTCTTGCAACTTTTCCTCTCTGTGGAGGCTATTTGCACTGAAGAATGGCATATAAACATATGTTTTTATAATTTTTAATTGTATTATAAAGAAAATCCAGAAACACTTTATAAAACCCCCTATCTGCATAGCAATCCAAACTACTACTGTAAATTACTGAGGCTGTGCAGAAGAATCATACAGGTAAAACTTATAGGATGAATCTTCTATAAAAACAAACCCAACACCATTTACATCACTAGAAAATGACCCAACATTTTAATCTTGAAGACTTTTCAAACATTACTGCAATATAATTGTGGCAAAACATGTTACTTCTTAGAAGGAAGTTAAGTATATCCAAACAGATTTGTATCTTCTTCAGTTACAAAGTTTGATTTTCCTTGTTCAGTTCCTCATTGCCAACATAGCATTTATGTCCCAAATAAGATTTCGTAACTGATCCATGATCTGCTTCAGCTGCTGATTCTTCTGTTTCAGTTTCTGTGGGAAGAGTTTTTAGATGATTTTTTGTGATCAGTTCAAATAGTGCATTCAAAAATTCAACAAAAGTTACAGCGCTATGAAATGCTATATGAATCTTTTTCCAAGTTGTCAGCGAGCACTGTTAGTGGGATAATGCATCCCCTTTAAAGCACATTCTAAAAATACAAGAAACCCTCAAAAGTTAAGGACCATTGCTAGAGGGGGAATGCTGTTTCATTTCACAGCAGCCTTTTATCAAAACACCTGACACCTTCAAAAGCTGGAGGCTGCGGGGATCAGTCCTCACTTTGAAACATCTAAAGAGAGCATCCTAAGCTGGAAGAATTTGTGGAGCAGGTAAATTTATGTGAATATGTGTTTTATAAATTTGGCTTAGAGAAAAAGAAGGCATTAATATTGCAAGTTTGAACAAGGCACAGGGTAAACAAATCAAACTTTTGCAGCCCTTTTGCTATGTAGGTCAATTGTGATGCGTTGAGTCCTGTCTTGAAAATGGTTTTAAATTCTTTAAAATTACATATTTGTTTTTGCAAACTGCAGAAGCATTTGGAGGAGCCAGAGAATAGCAAACTAGTTTTTATTTTGTTGCATAGCCAAAACTTTAAAATTATGTCTCCCCAGAAGAAAGATCAGGGCATCAAGGCATCACACAATTTCCCTAACCTTTCCTGTTTCACAGTAATACCCATATTTATTGTATCGTTTATTCATTTTCCTGCTCAAATCAAAGCTGTTGAGAACAAAGTTAGGTTGTTGTTAACAGTACACAGTTTGTCCTTCATTTCATTCTGATTTGATAAGATGTCAGCCTTCCAACATTACAGATCAAACGACTTATTCAGCAGGGAAGTCTGGAGTTCCAAGTAAAGTGAAAGCACAGGCAAGACTTGCTTCCATCAAAACAGAACAAAATGTTTCAGGTTTGATGTAACTTTGTTATTTGCACTACACAAAAGACAACACATTAAAAGCGTGACTCAAATACAACCGAAGTTACAGGAACAGAGAAAAAACGAACCAATTTCCTGAAAATTAGCCTCCTGAATTTTGATGCAGTCAACACAACAATATTTTTAAACTGCCAGCTGGTCAGCTGGGAAAGAAGTCCAGAGAAAAAAAAGGAAGCCTATTCACTTCAGACCTGTAAAAACAGTCTGAAGTAACATGAATGATAATTAGGCTTAGAATACATGGGAAACACAGTAAGGGAAATAGTCTTGAATACAGACTTTGCAGGACACTAGAAGACACAACACTCAGATCTAGATTCCCTAGATTCCTAGAAGGATACAAAAACATATGTAGAACAGTGCATGTGCACTAACATGGAATTCCTAGCCAAGCATTTGACAGACTAAAAAGTGTTTTAAAAGTCAGTATGTACATTATCTAATACTTCTTTCTTTTCCATTTGCTGATCCAAGACTTCACAATATGCAGCAGAGATTCAGCTCCTAACTAAAGACAAGAGAGAAAGCTAAGCAGCATGTAGTTACCACAACATTGAAATGACAGAATTGCAAGGGTCTTCCTACCAAAGGTCATAAACGCAAGATCCTGATGCTTGAGAAAGCACAAGAGGGATGAGATAAACAAGCATGTTCATACCTGTGGCATTTTTAAACATAATTCTGGTTGCCATCCTCAACATTCAGTCCTAGAGAAATCAGTGACATCAGTTACATCAAAACTACTAGTTTAATGCAAGCTGTAACTCCTCCCTCTTACTGAGGCCACACCATTCCAAGGTATTTCAAAACCTCATCAATGAAAATAAAGGCTGAACAGTTGGTGATGATATCTGAAGTCACAGATAGAAATAAGAACCATTGACCTCTGAGAAGCAGACTGTTTTCTTTCTCCATCCATGTCCAATTGCACTGCTAAATACTGTTACATGAACTTTGTGTAAGTTATGCCCGAAAGACTCATTCTGTAATACTGTTTTCCTTTATTGTGAAAGTACTATGACACTGTAAATTGTTTGATCTTTATTTGATGTTAGAGAGGGGAACCCTCAGCCTAGATTTCATTTCTTTTCAAAGCATCTGTAAGGACAAGAATTATAAATTTGTTTCTTTATTTATCTGAAGATAATTTTAGATCCTCATCTTTAGTGAAGAGCTAATTTCTTAGCTCTTCTACTTTTTCTGGAGCCAGAAAAAAACATCTCAGATGAAGCACCATCCCTGGGTTGCTTGGCTGTTGAAAGAATAAAGAGAGAAGAAAAAAATCCACTTCAGAGAGCAGTCTCCTAATTGAAATGCATACAGTGATCTTTGTTACTGATCTTTGACAGGCAGTGGTCCACACCACAAAGTACTACATAATTAATATGTTCTGCACCACTGGAACTGCTGGCCTCTGCTTAAGACTTTGCTGAGCCAGTAAGAACATCTCAACTCAAGTCTAACCTTGAAAAGATAGGTGAAATGGCCTTCTTGGGAAATGGGCAAAATCTTTAAGCAGCTTCTGCAGCAGTGACAAATTTTCATTTGAACAGATTGCTTGCAAGTTGTCTCCCACTCTTTCCTCCCTCTGTTGAAATGACTTAGTTGAACTCTAGACTGCTTCTCAGGATTAACAGTTGTATGAAACAAGAAAAAGTACTTCATCCTACATACATGCTATAGCTTCTGACTTTATCTGTTTCAAGATAGCAGAGGGAAATTCTATGAGGCAGTTTATGAGTTTAAGAGACCTAAATTCAAGTTACATCCGTCAGGCCTGTTTCTGTTACTCCCTCTCTGTCAGAAAAGTGATCTGACTGAAAAACTACCCTAGGGGGTCTTCTTTAGTGATATTAATTTTCAATGGGGACCATTTTGACCGACCTTGCAAGTATTATGGCCAGTGATGGAATTGTCAAGGACTGCACTTTCCAGTAACCAACAAGACCTTAATTGGCTTAGGTCAAGTAGGTCATTTATGAAAACATTTACTGAAGCACAAAACCCACATAAATGAAACAAAGTGGGAGAACCATAGCACACATCCAGAAAATAGCTGTCTTTCAAGGAAGAAAAGCTGCCATAAAGAACCTGCCATGTTTCATACAGATTTGGGTTCAATAGGACACAGTAATTTCAACTTTGACTGAAATAAATGTTTTACTTTAAGCAATTTTTGCCTCACTTGCATTTCATTAGAAATCAGTGCTGTCTAGATCAATTTACAATGAGACGTATCAGAACCCTCCTTTGCACAGTGTCCATGTCTCTCCCCTCATTTTAAGCTCATGCACCCTTCAAATTTTAAAACTAAAACATCACTGTGAGTCATTATGCTGCACTCAATCCATTTGTTAGACATCCCTTCTTCAGGCAAAGAAAATAATGTAAACACTGTGGAAGAGTAAGATCATATTCCAAGTGGTGCTTGTAAAAACATCAACAGTACTTGGTTAAGTTGTACAGGCTCTTCTGCTCTAGGAAAAAAACTAGCAAAGATCTGTTTCCATCTTGAAAATCATATTGAAGACCATTCTCCTGAATGCTGTGCCAGCTATGGTTTTTACCTGCTCAATTCAAGATATACAACAGTACAGGTCAGAAGGATATCTCAGTGTCTCAGCGTAACATTAAATATCAATAACCATAGTACCTTTACTTGATTACATCGTAGTGAAATTTTTAAAAATTATATTTATTTTGTTGATTAAGACTCTACTACAGAGAACTTGCACCACATTCTTTCCCAGGCATATAGATTCATGGAAGACTTTGGGTTGGAAGGGACCTTTAAAAGTCCTTTAGTCCAATCCTGCAATGAGCAGGGACATCTTCAACTGAATCAGGTTGCTCAGAGCTTGGTCCAGCCTGACTGTGAATGTTTCCAGGAATTGGACACCTACCACCATTCAGGACAAGTATTTTATCACCCTAGGCCTAAAAAATGTCTTCCTTATATTTCATCTAAATTGGTCTTCTTTTAGTTTAAAGCCATTACCCCTTGCCCTATCACAACATGCCCTTCTAAAAAGTTTGTTCCCATCTTTCTTATAAGCCCCCTTTAGGTACTGAAAGGCTGCTACAAGATCTCCCTGGTGTCTTCTCTCCTTTAGACTGAACAGCCTCAATTCACAGCCTTTCTTCACAGGACAAGTGTTCCACCCTTCTGATAATTTTGTAGCCCTCCTCTGAACCCACTCCAACAGGTCCATATCTTTCCTGTGCTGAGGAGCCCAGAGCTGGACACAATACTCATGTTACTCCTTCTGACCATTGAACTGCTGTAGGAAGTGATTCTTGAAAGCCTTATGAAGGTGACAGTGGCCTCCATGTTTCCAGGTAAGTTAAGCCCAAGAAATTTCTACAGAAATATGATTTTTGTAATAGGAAGGTGACATTTATACTGTTCTTTATTTAAATGAATCCTTCATAATGAAATCTCTGAAGTATGAAAGTGGAAAAATCTGCTCTTTTTTCCTTTGGTAGTCAAGAGACTATTACAATGTTATATGCATATAGCATATGTTATATGCACATTGCTGGAAAAAAATATGATGGAGAAAGTGCCCTCAACACTTTGCTAGAACTCTCTTAAAGCTGCCAAGTGGTGTCTTAACTTATGGCTGCTCAACTGATACCAAGGTTCATTTTCCATCATAATAAATTCATAAATCAATCTATTAATAATTTTTTCAAAGGGATAAAAATATTCATCACTAATACAGTAACTGCTGTGCAATTAACATGAACACATTCACTGTCCAGTATCTACAGCTTTTCCTGATGTCAGCCACAGGCATGACTGTTCTACATTTAGCAAAAATGAGAGACTGAGTTTTCTGCTTTGCACCTCACCTGACAGCTGAAAGGAAAACTGCTCCTTCTGCATGTGTAACCCTGTGTTCCTGAAACAAACAGAAGCATCAGTCATAGCCTGTGCTCTGCTGCAAGCTCAATACTTTTCACTTGTTGACCCAGATAGGATTGTATTTATCCACTGATCTGTTGTTCTGAGAGGAATAAGCACCTTCATTCAAATAGATGGATGTTTGCTTCATACCAACTATTTATCGTTCAACAATGAGGTCTGATGTCTTATTTACTGAGTACCACCTAAGCTCTGTAGCTTGTAATGGAACTATTCATTCCCCAAGGTGCTTCTCTACCACACTTCTCAGTGTTACATCCCCATTCTTAATATGAAAATCCCACAGATCTATGATCCTGTTACAGATGGCAAACTCAGTCACACAAACACTACAGATAAAACTGCAGTGCTGCCAACTTTGTCCAAAGACATTTAAGATTCGTGTTCATCTCCAAACTTTGTATTTTAACAGCTTCCCACATATTCAAAGATATCACGAGCCATAAGGGGAAGAATGAACAACTATCCCAGATAATTTGTGGCAGAGAAAAAAACAATTCAGTTCCCAAGAGCTGCCTTAGTTAGTTATTCACTACACACACTAAACCCTTCCTTCTCATTCCCAAATTCTCTGCTTACTCAATAGTCTAATGCCAGTTACGCAATACACAAACCAGGATTTTTATAATCTTATTTACTACAACACTGATTCAATGTAAATAGTGCCCAGTCTGCCACAAAAACAGAATAGCTCAAAGGACTCTTCCAAAATAGACAGTAGGAAGGGGGAAGAGGAACCAAATACGATAATGAAATAAAGGTTGTATAATATACATATATACCCATATAATGACAAAAGGGGACAATGAGGATTTTACAGGCAGCTTTATGCTCACCTTTTCCTAACTTTTTTCAACTTTGGAAGAGTGATATGGTTTTGATACAGGATGCAATGTAAAAAATTTTGTGCACAACATTTTATACAAAACTGAAAAGGAAATAATTAATCATCTGGAATAAAAGTGCATCTGAATGCTAAGAAAGATGGTGTAGGACATAACAAGACCACTCTACTTAATTTTCTATTGGAGAGGGGGGATATGTTCCTGATGAAAAAGGAAACATTTCAACCCATTTGCAAGAAAGACAAGGAGGGGGATCCAGAAAACTGCAGGCTACTCAGCCTAACTCTTTCTGGAAAGACTGGGCAGCAAATTCTTCTGGAAGTCATATCCAGACACATAACAGTAAGGTGACTGGGAACAGTCATATTGGATTTCCTGAAGATGCCTTGTGCCTGACCAACACGATAGCCTTCTATTGAGAAATGATTGGCTGTGTGGCAAGGGGAGAGCAGGAGATTTTCTTCACTTTCATAAAGTAAAATCCTTCATTAGCCAAGGCTTTTGACATAGCCTCTCATTGGCTTTGAGCAAATTGGAGAGATGTGGTTTGGATAGGTGAATTATTGGGTTGATGGAAAACTGGCTGGACAATGGGATTCTAAATGCTGGGATCATCAGTATTAAGACCAAGTGCTAGTTGGTCACTCTTGAAGTTTCTCAGGATTGACACTAAGGTGAATATTCTTAATATCCTCATTAATGACTAATCCACATTTAATGACCCAATCACCATAACAACGTTATCAAACTGGTGGACAATGCCAAACTGAGGAAGGTGAAAAATATGCTCAGTGGTAGGGTGTTGGATTCAGAGGGACCTCAACAAGTGGGAAAGGCAAGCCAACACCTATCTCAGGAACTTCAATTAAAACAACATCCTACATGTGCACACAGAATAAACTCATACCATAGCACAGGCAGAGGGCTGACTGAATAGAAATGAAATTTGCAGAAAAGGATCCAAGGTCCTTTTTCATACTTTCTAACAAGTTTAATACGAGTTATCAGCAGATCTTTTTTGCAACAAGGAAGATAAACTGCACTCTGCCCTGTTTAGCAAGAGTGTGCCACTCAGGTAGGTCAGATGAGTACCTCTCATAGTCTCCTCTGTTTGGCTCTGGAGAATGACTGTCCAATCTGGGGATCAGTACAAAGCTCCACCATACTGGATAATGCCTAGTGGAAGGCCACCACAATAATAAAAGCTGTGTTTGCTCAATCTCAAGCAGAAAAGGCTATAGGGCAGGATCAGAGTGCTGTCTTCAGCACCTAATGAAGCTCACAGAAAAGACAAAGCTGGACTCTACTTGAGTATACACAGCAAAAGGATGAGGGGCAGTGAATATACAAGTTATGACAAAGAAAATTCCTATGTAACATTAGGAAAATTTTCACAGTAAAAGTAAACCCTGAAGAAGGGCCCAGAAAAGACAGAATTTCAGTCCTTACAGATATTTGAAATGCTGGAGCATGGACATGAGCTGAAGCAGCTGGATCTAACTTTGCTGGTTGACCCTGTCTTGGGCTGGGAGCTGAACCAGATCATCTCCAGACATCCCACTGAACCTAAATTCCTCTGATTCTACCATTGCAGAGTCAGTTTGGATACTCAAAAAATCATGGAATTGTCACCAGTGCAGATTAATCTGCCTAGAAGGTGTCCAAGTAACAAGTTCTTCCCCTCTTGCCAAAGCATTCCTTGGTGCACACCTACATTTTACGTGAAAAAGGACTCTACACCAATTAAAATACATGCAAATAGTGTGAAAGGTAGTTTAAAAGGAATTTAGGTTTTCTGCATAGTCCTAAACAGCATCAGCTGCAAGGCACAATGTTTGTGCTATCAAAAAAAGCCCAGAGCTAAACCTGTTACAGCTTAACTTAAAAGTCTATCATGTAGATTGTCTTTTTCTCCCTTAGCAAGATCACTGTTAAACACTTAACAAACATTAGTTAAGAATATCAAATATGATTGTTTTCTAAAGGGCCATCTGGAATGTCCAAATGCTATTTTGCTTTGTTTTCACCCAAATGTACTTACAGTACTAATTATGTAATGGTTTTCCAAAGTGCTTAATTGAAACCAGACTTACAGCATGAATGACACCTAAGCTGTACTCGCTCCATTTCTAAAAGCAAGCTGTAAAGAAAACCATTCATAGGGCAGAAAAACAGATTAAATTTTTGATTTGGTATTTCTGTTTCCAGTCCTGTCAAATGTACTACAAGACCACAGACTGAAGGTGAGCCTGACCTCTTGAGAATAATACTGATGATTCTATACTTAAAAGGTAAAAAGCTTAATAGACAGAACACTGAACACTCAAAAAACATGAACAGAAGAGAGGAAATCTTGGTAACATCTTCCACTTGCTGCAAATAGATTAATTTCAATGAAAACTGGATCAAGACATGTACTAGAAGACCAATTCAAATGCTAAACTGATTCTGGAACAGTAATTTATTAAAAAAAAAAAGTCAACCACCTCAACAATTTACAAACCCAGAAAACATATACAGATAAAAAAGAATAAGCTACAGTTTTTGGAACTACAGGAGAGAATTGTTTAAGAGAAGAGATAGTCACTATTCAAGAAATGGTTTGTTTTGTAATAATGGTACAAGCTTCTTATTGTAGACAAAAGTCCCTTGTGTTATAAAGCTTAATAGGTTTTATTTAAACCTACTGTTGCTAATTTTTACTGAATTGCTAGGACAGAAATTCGTTGCCTTGTAAACTAATCTATATTTTAAATTAACAGACAAGTACTTACATAGCCAAGGTCAGAACATTAAACTTTCTGACCTAAAAGGTAACTCTAATATAGCAGAATAACTAAATAAGACCAAAAGGTGACACAGTAAACCAACATGAAGAGCTCCTATAGATTCTAGGAACTCTGATACATCGCAGGCTCTCCTGCCCCATGAACGAGATGTTGAGCATAGGAAGCACCTGATGCTCCCCTCCTCCTCCACTGAGGATTCTCTCTTCCCAGACACCTGCAGTAGCAAAGCAAAGCTGCTGCTTTTCAAGTTAGTGGCTCATGGAATGAGGACATTTTTATGTGAGAATATATGATCCACAAGGTTTATAAGAGCTACTACTAGTTTTGGCAGTGCTCCACGCTGTGGGGCAGTTATTGTCCTTGACATACATCCAGAGCCACTAAAGAAATCAGACTGGCTGGGATATCACAGCAAGAAGGGTAAAACTAAGAGATCCATGGCAGGTCTAAGAACTAATTAAAAAATCACAATAGTGTCAAAGTCTTGGGTTGCAATAGTGCAATAGTGATTTTTTTGTTACCAATAACATGCAAGACAGAAAAAATAATGCTATCACAGCAAAATGAATAAGGTGAGAACAGGACAAGGAGCAGAAGGAAGAAAAGATTTGGTCAAAAATATAAAAAGGTTCTTTAACTATCATGTTGGTTTCCCTGTCACAGTATTTTCATCAACATTTATTGCTGAAATTTTCCTATTATTAATTCATCAAATTGAAGCTGAAGGTGGACATTACACACTAGAGAGGACTGAAGAGCTGCCAGGTGTGCCAGCTAAGACTCAGAGCAAGCCCTCCTTGAAGCCAGCAGCAAGTGTTAGAAATTAGACCAATTATCTGTTTCTAGTGATTTTTCTTTGGAAAAAAAAAAAATATTTCTAGTTATAAAAACATTTCTTAGTCTGTAATGCACTAAACATTGAACTTTGAAAATGGTAGTAGATATGCTCATACAACTAGAGGGAGACAAAAGAAAAAATCAGTGAACTTTCAAAAAAGAAGTCTAACTTTCTTTTGCTGCGTTATTAAATATTTGTCCACAAGAATATTAGAGAAAGTTCAACTGTCTTTTGAAGATTTAGTGTGGAAAATCTGGAAATAAGCTCTAGGCATTTAAGTATAAATACAGGATTTCAGCCTATATTTACATAAAGATTTCAATGCATTCTTAATTACCAGTTTGCTACCAATGGTCCTGTAACACCATCAACCTGTTTAAGGTTCAGAACTCTTCATAAAAATTTATGAAATTATTTTCACAAGATCATACCAAGGAGGTTTAAAATCATATTAGCATATAGGTACAACAACAAGGGCAAAACCATGTCATAGAACTATTAAAGCCACAGCAAATATGGACAGTTAAGCTTATTAATACTTAAAGATTGCAAATAAATGTGCATAAATTCACAGTACAACATTACATACAATATAATGTATACAACCCTGCTACATCAGCACTGAAGAGAAAGATTAAAACAAGAGAGCTGACAACTGCATTTCTCTAAACCCACGTAGTCTTCATTTTCTCTTGTACAATACACATGCATTTTTCTAAATAAATGGGTTATGAAAAATTCAATACATGAATGATTGTGGAAGACAAATTAAAACATTGGAAATATTTAAAAAGCTGAAAATCCATCAATTATTCATTCAATAAATAAACATTTTTTTAATTTATTTCTTTTGTTCGCTTATTTTTGTAGATTATAACCCCTTTTTACTGAGCATTTGCAGATATTACAGCTGTAGAAATATTTATTTAATCCTATCTTTGTAGTTTACAGATTGAAGAAACAATATTCAAAACTTTGGTCTGGTAAAACTATGTATTTTTAATCTCCATATTACATTAGCTTTTACTACAGCATAATTATTTTTAGATTTTAATCCCTCTTCAGTAATTGTACCCAATTGCACAATGTCTTTCAAACCGAAAATTTACCATTTTAACTCATATCACATTTATAATTAATTGTACATTTTTTTCTGAATGTGCCAAGATTCAATAAATATTCCTCTTTACAAAAGGAACAGTCTTCCTCAAACTGTCAAAATACAGAACGTAGTTCTGAAAATTCTTTACCAACTCACATAACTGTAATAATATTTACACAACTGGTGTTCAATACCAATTATTTCAATACCTAAGGTATGTTCCAAAGATAAGTAAGTTCACCTTAGTTCAGTTTGTACTGTCAATATCCAGTGGGTTACACATAAACATAACACACTGTATTCATAAGAATGCATGTCTGTTTTAAAAGAGACACAAGTTGAAATTTTTAGGAAACCTAAACTCTACTGCCAGAGGTACAGCTGAAAAATTGTTGTTTAACTAAAAGGTCAATACTGAAATATTTATAGATAAAAAGTATTTATCTCCAGTTTTGATGGTACTCATCACACATTGTGTATTTAGTACAGCAATCTAGAAATTTAGGCTTTGTAATGTGAAAATGACATTACTTAGTTTATGCAAATTAATTTCAACCTTGTTACCTTATTTACTTCCATGATTTCCCTTCTCTCTTCACTAGCAAAACGAAGCTGACTTGCAGCACCACGATCATCATGCTTGGAGCCATCTTCTTCAACATAGGGAATAAGTTGCTGTGAAGACAAGAAACATCAGCTTTAGAGAAAAAGAAAAAAATAGGAAAAAAAGAAAAAAAATCAAATCCAGGAAATACTTACAGTACTACCATTTCTCCACAGGTTCTAACTGCCCAAGAGAAAGTGGAGACGAGCCTGCTTGTCACCTCAAACCTAAAGGCCTTGCAATGACCTCAGCTGGGTCTCCAGGAAAACAAAAAAATGTGCTTCAAAAAGACACAATCCCACACATTACCAAACCTAGACCAAAGACATTTTGTAACTGCAGGCAGAAGCCAGTTTTTCCATTTTAAAATGCCTATTATAGATAATCCTTGTAGTTTTGAATTCTGCAGACTGGGATTTTAAAATTTGCTATTCCACACTAAGAAATAAAACCACAAACATTAAGTTATCATTATTAAAAAACATTTTAGAGATATACTGAACATAAATATGCCAGGCTTTACATAGCTACTTGGATAATATTCTAGTTATGACTTGCTATTTCAATGAGCCTCTGTTTGGCTGTTCTTAAGACCAGGCCCACAGTTACCTAAAATGAATTTTTCTGTAAGTATTTCTCACTGTGATCTCCTGAGAATCATGGTTATACAGAAGACCACAGTGCACTGTCTTTTTTGTAAGCTTCAACAAAGCCAAAATTGCTTGATGCAGAATTCACGAATGAATACTACTATATATTTCCTTCCTAAAAAAAAAAAAAAAAAAAAAAAAAAAAAAACATAGTAGATACAAAATAAATACTTGCTTCTTTGTCAGAACACTCTCAAGCTAGTAACAATTTCTTAAAAGATAATGCATCCAGGAAGTCCATAGTCTGACACTGTTTCTTCTGTCCTGAACCATGCACAAATACATACACACTACAGACAAATGGAAGACTAATATTGATAAAAGTGAGCAAGAAGACATTAGTTTAAAAGCCTGGGGGCAAGTTGCTCATCAAGTGCATATTAACTTCTTACTTAGGTTGGGGTGCAATATTACAAAAAGCATCCAGTGCCTTCAGCACTCTGATGGAAAACTTACTGTGATTTAAACTACTAAAAATGTAATTTCCTCCTATATAAACATTTTTGCAGCCAATCTTATTAAGTTTAGCAAAATGGACAAAAGCTACTACACTAAACTCTGCTGTGAAAAAAGTAGCAAATGTTGACCACTTACTACATTTGCAGACCATAAAGAAGAAGCAGTGGGGCTGCTATATGCTCTTGGAAAAAACTCTCTGATGGAAAAATAAAGTAGCACTCAAAGTAGAACATTTTCTTTGAAAGCCTCCCTATCTTTCAGAAAAGGTGACAGATGAAAAAGAAAACCCAAAAAACAGACCTACAAAGAAAAGCAGAACTATATCTAATACACAAAAGAAGCAGGAAAATTAATCTTTGGAGGCAGATCTTCACAATTATCTCATGCCTTGCTATATGTTGGTTAACAGAAAGTTAATAATACCTATTACACATTAGTACACATTACCAAAAATATGAAATCATTTATATCAATAATAATGGAATAAACAATCCTAGCAGGTATGGACTTCTCTTGACTGTGTGAAAGAAAATGAGTTTTATTGATATTCTGTAAAGACATGGTTAGATTATCAGCCATTAAATAATACAACTGAGACTATTACTGAACTACTGGAAGAAGAATTTAGGAAAAAAAACTGATCCAAAAGGAATGATGCAACACTGTCATTCACTCTAAGCAATAAAAACATGGGGAGGCAGGCATCTACTAAGTTCAGAGAAGAAAAGATGAAGAAGATTTTAAAAAATATCCCAACTATCAATAAAAAACTCTGCTGTGACTAAGTTATCAGTGAAACCTTGTATTAAAAGGGCCTGAAGTGACTACTTATTTTCTCTATGGAGATTATTTTCCATCCTGATAACACGAAAAAGATATGAGAAGTTAAAGAAAAAAACAATCCAGCCCCACATCATTCCATTGATATGGGAAAAAAAGACATATGAAAAGCTTTTAAAGAGGACACACGTGTTTGGTTATTGTGCACAAGCCAACAAACTGTGAAAACAGGTTTATTTTCTTAAATGGGAAAATTAACTTATTCCCTTGCTTGCTGTCAGGTTTCCAGATACATTTCTCTGAAACCCTTGTCAAAAGCCAGTGACTGTTAACTGAAATAGTAGTCTAGAATGGACTGTACAGAATGGACTTCTTCATTTCTTTACTCCTATTCAGTTAAGAGATTCACACTTCAAATATAATACCTATATATATATATATATATATATATATATATATATACCTATTTTATATACCTATAAAATTCAATGGACAATCAAAAGTCTGTTAAAAAGTTGCCTCAGAATCCAGAGGTCAGTAATTAAAGAATTTCAAAGTTCTGGTTAATATAAAGCAGGAGCAACTCAAATTGTAACAAAACCCAGGGTTTAAGAGTATTACTAGAAATTAGAAACAACTTATGAGGAAGATGACATTTAAGATTTTATGACTAATAGCAGTATTATTAAGAAAAACTTTGGCCAATCCTCCTCCCTGAAAGTTTTATCTTGCAATTTTTCTATCACCACTGCACATTTAGGTTTGGTTCATATGGCCAGAGGTTAGGAATAGCTGAGTGAGGGAACTGTGGAGGCACAGACTATTTGCTAGAAAAATAAGTAATACTTATTATTCAGGAGCCAGGGTTACAGGTGAGAGCTTGAAGCAGCTTTTTCCTACTTTTCCCACTTCTTGCAAAAAATTTGCCCTGATCCTCTTTTTTTTTCCCGAGGGGAAACAAATTGGTGAAGGTACCAAGAAGCCAAAGGAAAAAAGGTTAATTTTTAATTAAGTTTGCTTTCACAGAATCAATTAGGCTGGAAAAGACCTCTGAGACCAAGTCCAACTTGTGACAGAACAGGGTGTCAATTAGACACTAAGTTTCACAATCTTTAAATCTTTCAACAAACTCGAATTAATAAACAGAATACAATCCACTGAATAATTCCAGTATCACTAAAACTTATCAGTCTCCTGCAGCTGAGGAAGATGGATTATTTGCTATCCAGAGTGGTTATTCTGATTTGCAAGTTATACATAAATAAAGGTACTTACTTCTATGGGAACAGGATCAAGCCCAGCACAGTTTTCATTACATTTGTCATAGACTAATCTCAGTTTTCTGAAGAGTATTGATAGCTGACGGAGATGTTCCTGCAGCTTTGCCAGTCTGTCTTGATATGTTGCAGTATGGTAAGTAACACCATTTGGTAACTTAGAGAACCAAAACATTAAAAATATTACAGTAAAGTTTCTGTCACATGAAATAAATAAAGATATCAGACAGCTTTTTGTATATTTTAAAATAAGACAATCCCACTCTTCCCATAGCAATCACTGAAATTTTTATTTACTTTACTAGAAAAAAATTCATATTTCATGTGCTTAATCACTGCATTCAAACACCCTCATGTATCCTACACTTTGGTAATTGTCAATCCCTCTGACATTTCAGTGTCTTCACAATACTTAAATATGACACTGTTGTGACTGGGGTTGAGATTTTATGTCTCAATCCCAGGCCATTCAATTCAGTGACTCAAGAGTCATGAAAATACAGAAGGAGTGGGAGTGTTTATTTATCTTGTACTCTTCACAGAGAAAACACAACAGAAGTTTGCATGTTTTCTCAGCAAGTAGACAAAAATAAGGATTATGTCATTTTTCTAACTAAAAAAATTTTAGATGGAAAATATTACCAAAAAAAAAGATCAATTAACATTCCACTAAATTTACTCCCCATATGTAAACATAAACAGAGAAACATAACCACCCTACGAACAGTCTTCATTATACATAAAAGGAAACACAGTTACTAAGCATATTTAGAGTTTTTTTTATTTTGGGGGCAATGACAATGCAGCATTTCTGAATTTCACTTAATGGACAGGACTAAGCAAACATCAAGAGTAGCCCTCACTTCTTCAACCAATCGCCCTTTTCAGAGCAATTTGATCTAGTTTTCTAAACGTCCTAAGGCATCTCCTGAGTCTATACATACTGGCAGTCAGTGATAAAAACACGGCAAGCTGAGCATATAGAAATAAACAGCTGTTTCTCACCTGCATGTTCCTCAGCAACTGGAAGATTTCCATGGTTCGAAAGACAATGTCCTGCACGGTCTCCTGGCCGATGCGGCACAGGGAAGCCGTGTTCACCTCCCGGGCAGCCTGAGCCTGCGTCCCGGAGAACGCGCCCGGCGGCATCCCCGCCCCGGCCAGAGGGGGGGTCGACATCTCCCGGCCTTGGCCAGTCACACTAGGGCCAGCTGCACGAAGAAGCGATGGTGGAGCGACCAAATACTTGTTTGACTCTATGCTAGCAAACTTGTGCAGGGTGGCTATCCCACCCCTTTTCCCAGTACGCGGCTCTGTCCCAACATGAGGCCGGCTCAGCGCAGCTCCCCCCGCCCCGGACACCGCTCCCTGACCCGCCGCAGCTCTGCCGGGCGCTGGAACCGGGGCTGCCCCTCCCTCACGCGCCTCTCTCCCCTCACAGCGGCCACCGGGCGCGCCCCTGCCCGCTCCGTCCCAAGGGGAACACGACAGAGGTGTTTGCCCAGCTCCAGCACGCAGAAAGGCAGCCTTGGGCTCCGGGACCGGTACCTGCCCGACCACTCCTCCCTCCGCTGACCCACCTCCGGTGCCCCGGCCCCGCAGCCTCACCCGGCCCCGCGGGCCCCGCCGCACTCGCGGGCCCCGCACCTGCGGCGGAAGCACTTCCCGCGCCCCGCGCCGTCACAGCCGGCGGGGCGGGAACGGCGGCGGGCCGCGGCTCTGTCGCGCCGGCTTGGGGCCGCCCCTGTACCGCCCCTGTACCTTCCTTGTACCGCCCCTGCCCCGCCCCTGTACTGCCCACGTACCGCCGCTGTACCTTCCTTGTACCGCCGCTGTCCCACTGCTGTCCCGCCCTTGTACTGCCCACGTACCGCCGCTGTACCGCTGCTGTCCCGCTGCTCTCTCGTCGAACGTCTCGTTCCGCAGCGGGGGCGTTTTCCTGGCTTGCTGAATCCAGGGCGGGTTTGAGGGCAGGTCAGCCAGCATGTGGGCTCTTGAGGTTGAAAAGTTTGGTCAGAATCTCCAGGCATTCCCCCCACCCCTCTGTCAGATCACAGAATCATTGAGCAGTTTGGATTGGAAGTGCCCTTAAAGATCATTTAATTCCAAGTTCCCTGCCACGGGGGACGCCTTCCACCAGACCAAGTCGCTCAGAGCTCCATCCAACCTGGCTTTGAACACTGGCAGGGATGGGGCATCCCCACCTTCTCCAGGCAACCTGCTCCAGTGTATCACCACTCTCACAGCAAAGGATTTCTTCCTAACACCTAAACCTATTGTTTTTCAGTCTGAAGCCGTTCACGCTTTCTTGTCACTGAAGTTCAGGATGAAGAGTCCCTCTCCACCTTCCCTATCAGCCTCTTCACACACTGGAAAGCTGCTATGAGGTCTCTTCTCCTCCAAGCTGAACAGCCCTAACTCTCTCAGCCTGTCTTTGTAGGAGAGATGCTCTAGTACCAGTCACGCTGATAAATGGCTCAATATCTGTTTTGGGGAATAAGCATGTATTGTCAGTATACACTTCAAAATCTGCTAATTTTATGTTTTTATGAGTGAACTGCTATTCCTTCCTATATAGATATCTTATTGCTAATACATAAAAGCCTTAACACTTGGCCTTCCTGTATCACAGTATTTGCATTGATATAAAGCATCTCTGCGTGCTTCTGCCACACTAATACAATTGACGCATTTTTGAAGTACAGACAAGGCCTCCTATGTGAGGGAGAGGGAAAACCCTCAGAAAGAAACCAGGCAGGTTCTGTGAGGCCTGACAGATATGAGCTGTTTCTACAGTAGCTAATGCTTACTGTCTGCCTAACAAAAAAATTTCATATGCAAAAATCAGTGAGTACCAGAGTTTCTCTGTCTTTTCCAATTGGCATCATATCTAGGACTCTGTGTTTGACTGATTGTGGCAGTAAGTACCTAAATATGCATTTATATTCCTGCAGCTTCTAATGAATTCTTAGTACAGTAAAGGTAGTTGTGCTGCATTAAAACTGACGTTACAAATAATCTTTTGTGTGAAATGTTTTGCATTTGTAATGCTGTAAAAATAAATCAGAAGTTTGATGCATGGTATACAGTCTTTGTTAAAGAAAGAAGAAAGCAGTCAAGGAACATTCAGGAACAAAACTATATAAACTTGCTGTCAGAGGTATTTTGCTTCATAAAACATTTTTTACCTCAGGAAACAAACTACTATTTGGGGAAAGAGCACCCTCCCTTCCTAAACTGGAGCTTTTTTCTGCCTGGCTAAGTTCTCCCTAGCACTTTGCCTTACTCAAGGTGCAATATAAATAGCTATTTTAGCAAAGATCTTAGCATGAAGGATACAAAAGTGGTTTCTTAAGCAGAGAGGAAAAATGGTTTATAAAAATAAGAGGAGGATATTTTCAGAAAGCGAAAGAACATCCCATAGTGTCTAGCTAGACAATGCTTGGGAAGGGCAGCCTCTGGAGGACTTCAAAGGGCTTGTTTGAAGGTTTGCTTCTCATTTCACTGTACACTGAGAAAATGATACAAGAACTGTTCAAGTGTTGAGCACAAAGGGCAACGTTTTCGTCTTCTGCTTGCATGCCCAAGAGCTCTGTTCACAATGCTTAACTTGCTGCCTCAAATCTGATGGCATGAGAGTAAGGAGGGATTCAGACTAGGCTGTTCAGGGCTGCCAGACAGACTCCATGTGGAGCCGTATCCTGCATGTAGGGCTGCCGTGTACAGCAGGCACTGAAACACAGAGCCGAGTCTGCATGTGGACAGTGCTGGAGAATGTTGTCAGGAGGCCTAATATTCTTCACTGCCAGTCTGTGGAACTGTCCAAATCTGGGATTTTGTTCCCAGATAAAGGAATCTTCTTTTAGATAAGAATGTTTTCCTGGTCAAAAGAGATAAAGATGAATTTGCTTTTTAAAGCAATTTATTAAGCAACCACTCTCTGACTTCAGTTTGGGCCAAGTGCTTTCATCTGGAAGGTGTCCAAATCAGAGATCATCTTTCATATCTATTTCAGTTTCTGTGACATCAGTTCAAACCAGTGTCTTAGGATTCTGCTGCCTTTGTTGTTGGGTTGTAGAGAAGCTACCAAAAACTTAACAAAAAGCCTATGTCTGCATATAATATTCTTGTCCAATCAACTTTAACCCAAATTTGAAATTAGAACTATTTAAAGAGTAACTACTTCAGTGATTATAATTTTCACCATAATAATGGTTTATGAAATTTTTTGTATTTTACATTGTTTTTACCCATATACCTGGAGCAACTCCGAAGATAGGTTTGATGTGCTCTATAAGGAGAGTAAAAATCCTCAGAAGTGAGGGAAGAGGATAATTGTTGCTTTTGTTTAAATAATTTTCTCTAAATCAGTCGATATGCTTGCAAGGCAATATGAATCATTCTGTTTAAAAATAAACAGAACTGGTAAAATTCCTGGATTACCATCTGTTTTCCTCTAATAAAGAGTTTACTGCCTCACAAGTTTCCTCACACTACTCCTTTAGCAGTAGTGCTTTGTTACTGCTGTGAGGCTGACAGATGGGCTTAGGGGAAATGTGTTAACCATGGAATGACCTTCATTCTCCACCCTGTCCAGTGTTTATGTGTTCATTCAAGGAGAAATAATGGGACTTTGTGGAACCTTTGCCAACAGCAAACAGTCATGGCACAGTTTTACTGTGACCAAGCTGTGGTAGATAACGGCTTGGCACATAACTTTTTTAGTATATGGCCAGCACACAAGGTTGGTGGAGTTTTATTCAACAGAGATTATATTTATAGACCAGAAGAAACAGTTGATGGCTGGGATTAGGTGAGGAAGACTGGGGGCTTGGGGAGTTTTTTTGCATGACAGGAGTTGTTGCAATGGTGTTTTCTGCATCCAGGCAGGTATTTTCATGAACTGCAAAAGAATCAATTTAGAAGGAAGCAGGACTATCTGTGGTAGTGCTATATAAGACAGGATAAATTAGACAGGATCAGAGCCCAAAGCATCAGAGCAGAGAGTGATACTCCATGCCCTTGCTCAGTAGGGGGTGAACACAGCTGTTTTCTGGACCAAGGGGAAGCTGGAGTTGAGCAATGAAGACACCTCTGCCTTTACAGGATTCTCTTGCATAGCCCACTGGTGCTGTAGGTGATAGAAGAACAGCAAGGAGAGCAAGGTGGAAGGGGCTCAACCTCGCTGCTTGCCTCTTGCTTCTGTCATCTGTGTATCCATAAACAAACTTGTCTATATCTTGTATGTGTTACTGGCACAGTCTGCTGGGGCACAGAAAGCAGGGTCATGCCTACTGGGTTTCATACAGGTAGTAACCAACTTCAGTGGTTTGCCACAGTCCAACTTCTGAATGTTCACAGAGTGGTCAGAAAAAAAGGTTCAGAAACCCACCCATTTTAAAATGGCTTTATGTGGTGGGGTGGCTGCCAGGTGCCTACAACACCACTCCACCATCACACTCCCTCACTCTCCCCCTCTCCCTCCTCAACAGTGTAGGGGGAGAAAATAGAATTAAAACCTCATGGGTTGAGATCTGCATGTGGAAGCACAGTCCTCATGCAGACTGATCCAAAGGGCATTGCAACAGCTTAGGCACTGTTGGGACTCACATTGCCTCCATAAGCCGGGGTCACTGTGTGGGTTACTATAATTACTATATGGGTTTGCTATTTCCCATAGGATGAAAACAAGCATTAACAGAATATGAGCAATTCAGGTCCAGTGTGGTGGTCCAGCCTACATGTGGGGTGTTTAAAACATGATGTGGCATTTTGCAGTGGGTCCTATGCACCATTTCTTGATCTTGATAGGCATGTTGTATCATCAGTTCTCTACTTCCCTGAAGTCTCCTTCTTGACATTCAGCTCAGGAATGTTGCTCTTGTCCCATTTCATGTTCCTTTAAACACCAAAGAACTAGTTTCAGAACTAGTCAGTTGTGTCTGGCATGAAGATTGTTATCCTTCCCCATGTTTTATGATGGGCTGTTATGCCCGCAGCTGGTACTCTCCCTGTAATTGTGACAGAAGGAAAAGGAGTAGCAGGACTTATTCCAGGGTATCACAATGCAGAAACATCATCCTGATAATTTTTCTGCTTTTGCAATTTTTCAGTTGCATGTCTCCAATGAGGCATCTGGGAGTCTCAGCATAATCTTGATATTGTGACTTCAGACCCAAATCCAGAAGCAGACCTATCATGTCTGCTTTGGTCTCTCACTACCCAGAACCTCTCCTGCAGCCTTCAATTGTATTGGTACTCCAAATGCTGACACTGAAAATTATTTAAACAGAACAGCACCGAGTTTCTCTCCTTGCCCCAAAATAGCTGTGGGCAATCTGTGCCTTCTTGTGCTGGGCTTTCACACATTTCCCCTGGTCCTACTTTTCCTGAGCAAATGGTGCCATATGGACTAGCTGTTTGGAAGAAGAGACATTCCAAACCAAAGTTTATATGAACTCTATGTCTTCATCAGCCAAATGTGCATTTCTCATGCCTGTGGATAAATTTTCAGCATGTTTGTTTGATGACTTCTCTTGGGACTTGCAGAAAAATGACTTGGAAATGGAACATTTGCAAAGAAGCGGATGCTGGCAAAAGAAAGCATTACAATGAGATGTAAAATATGTGCACTGTAATTTATACAGGCAACTAGCTTCTGGAAAACTTGACCTCTGGCCAGTGGAGGACAGAAACACATCCAAAGAGACCACTGAAGCAGTGACTGGTACCCAGTGGGATAGAGACAGAGGGACTAATTATATTTTCACAGCTGTTACACCAATGCTGAAAGTATGTTGGTGACAAATGACTTTGTGGTGGACTTCACAGTAGTTAATATGGGGGGAAAGCTAGTCTGCCCTGTGGTTTGACTGCTTATGTGCTATTAGCATTATAATCAGGAGTGCAAGGGTGGTTTTTCCCTTCAGGGGTCGTTGCCAGTATGCAGTTTCCCATTGTTGCCCCACAGTTGGAGGCATAGCTCTCATTAAGGTGTTGACAGATGATATTCCTGTGACTCACTGCATAGTAGGACAGACAGAGAGGTCTGTGCTTGTTTCCTTCCTGAAACATGTTCTAGTGTGTGAGGGGACCCTTCAATGTTCTGTGGTACATGGTTTTTTGTCTTAGACCCTGAAAAGTGCAGCAGCCCAGTTTCCTCTCTTCGTCTGCCTCTATTGATGTTTTATTTCTCTCTCTGACTGTAAACCCTTAGCAGTAGGTGAATACTTTCTCTGTGACTTTACAGAGCCAAACCCACCTCACCCACTGTTGTTTGGGGGCACTGAGCACCAATCAGCTGATTGCAAAGAAAATTTGTATTTTTGAAGTGTTATAAGGCTCATTTTTGTTTCTTGTTTCTGTGGCACAAGATATTTTCTTTCACCTTAACTTCCTTCTCATGAGCAAAATTGTGATTTATTCAGTGTCAATCAAGCTAGATTCTCTAGCCTCGTTTCTTATTCACAGGTTCCACTACCCTTTCTGCATGTGAATCAGATATTGCGTGAAAAAAATGGATGGCATGTAAAATAGCTATTAACAAGATCAGCTACAAATCTGGTCCTGGGAACTTTTGCGTTCTGGTCAGTAGCTCCCCTGCGTGTGTGACCATTCCTGGAATCATTCTTTGTCCCTTACTACCTCATTGGACATTCAAGCACACAATCTATTCATCCCAAGATACATTTTGCTCTTGTTGTTTTCTTCTTAGAAGATTTAGAATGATTTAAACAAACACAGACATACATTATGTGATCGTTATGCATGCGTTATGGTAGCCACAGAAGACTATAACCTCATTCTGCTGTGTGAATACAGAAGAAAACAGTCCTTGTCCTTGATGGTTTATGATTCAGAGATTGTATATTTCACAGCAAAGAAGTAGATAGATTAAAAAGGGACCTAATAGTTCCTGGATAAGGAGTTTGGAGTGTCCTAATTTACCACGAAAGTCATCACCAGTATAGATGACAATGCAGAAAAAATTATAAGGGCATGAAAGATTTATGGTGCAGGTCGTGTCCATGAAAGCCATCATCACTCGATGCAAGTCAAATGCCACTTGTGTCTTCCCAGTGATATAAGACCATGTGAAATAGGGAATGGAATAATAGATAGGAAAAAAGCTTAGCTGGAGGCAGATGTTTGAACACAAATCATCCTTCTAGGCTGATGCATTATTTGCGGGGTTCCTGGATTGACTCACTGACATTATTTATGCAAAACTTCTGGCCACATTCCCTCTGTGCGATATTACAAGCAATATATTTCAGAATGGAGGATCTCCTCTTTTTCCCCAGAGTTTTCCATTCTGTTCCTATATAACCTTCCAGATGTATATCACAATTACTAGAAGCAGTATATTTCTCATTATAACCTGAATCTATATACAACATCTGGACATTTTTACTGACCACATTCCCATCTAGGGCAGACTTGGATAATGGCAAAACTCATCATCTTGCTGGATCTGTACTAATTGCACATTAGCTTTTAGACTTTTTTTTTCTTAAACATCGTGTATCCTAATTTTATTACAGCATGTTGGAAAGTTTTCTGTAGCTTGTAGGGTATGATATGTTGTGAAGCAGATGTTCAATAGACTCTGTATGGCTGCAACTATACTAATAAATTAAATTCTCATCAGGTTGTTCTCTGAGTGCAAGGCCAGTTGGCGTTGAACAGTCTATATGAATAATATTTGACTCTATTAAACTTTGGAAAAATGCAGCAACCCACACACTGCCTACTGGAAAGGATTGCTGTCTCCTGGTATCTCCCAGATGGTTGGTAGTAAAGTGCTACTGACCAGAGCAGTCTAGTTTTCTTTTTGCAATGCAATGTTACCAGTGTATACACTATAATGCATTTCTAAATTTGCTTTAAGATCAGTAATTTTAAAATGCAAAATGGCATGGAGGAAAAGCAAGCTACTAAAGAATAAACTTCTCAGTCTTGTAATTCACGTCAGTTTTAAGAGGATAATGGAATGTGGTGAACTTGTTTGTTTTTTTAATTGTTATAGGAACCTTTTTAACATGAAATGTGACATAAGCAAGTGCTTTCTCCATGAACTGTGTGAAGTGAGTGAGAAGTCTGGTGTTATTTCAGTTTCACAAGTTTGACAGTATTTGGAACAAGGCTTTTCCTGGAATGAAGATGATAATTAGTGATCTGGGATCTAAGTGTTTTCTGAGGTTACAACTCAAAACTGCCTATTAGCAGAGTGAACATACTGTCAGATGCCATATGACAGCATGAGGATCTCCAAACATGGAAATGTTTGGAGAATTTGGAGAATTCCTGCTTTGGATGGCTTACTTCCAGTCATCTGTCAGTTGAGACTTGACCATAGCTAGCAGCAATGCTTTTACTAAAAATAATGTTAGCAAGAGGAAGAAAGGCATGTCAGCCTCACAGAGTTCACATATCAGTCTCTGCTGCTGTAGCAGGCTGTTACAGATGAGAAGTACAGTGATGTTCCTTGAAAGGAGCTGCCACAGACTTGTGGGTTGTGGTGCTTTGAGAGGCACAGCAGAGGAGCTGCCTCAAACCTAAGAAAACTCTCGTGGCTGCATGTGTCTTTACAGATATGTGGAAAGCAAGGGTGCAGGCAGACAAACTGTAAGGGTAGAGAGACATTAAATACATTAAAATTGCATGGTACTGTAGTAAAGGATTCTGAGAAAATCCAACTGTTTTAAACCAATCAATGAATGTTGAAGAAAAGGAGAAACAGGAAAGCACAACCCCCTCTCATGTAAAGCCTTACTACTGAATCTTTGAAATGGGCCTTCAGCTCTTCTGCAGAAATCCCTGAAATCTTGCTGCAACAGCAGGTGGGATGACATAGTTTTTATTTGCACTGGCAGTGCTGACAAACCACCTTGGCTTCATCACTGTACACTGTGACTGCTGCAGCAGGATGCTACCCTCCTGTGCCTCCTCCATCAAACTGAAAACAGCCACTACAGGGCTCTTCAGCTGCAGTTACCTGCTTCCTGGAATATGGGGAGCTTTGATCTGAAATTTAAAAGACCGCATTAAAAAAAAAAAAAAAAAAAAAAAAAAAAAAAAAAAAAAAAAAAAAAAAAAAAAAAAAAAAAAAAAAAAATTGCAAAGACACTAAATGTAGGTCTTAAAAAACCAAACTATGCCAAAAGTTGATTAAAATGTTTTCAGCAGGTATTTTCAATATTTAGAGAGATCTGCACATATGGTGATAGAAACAAAATTTTAAAAAAGTTGTATTTTCCTCATTCCCAGCTCCTTACACCTGATCCCTAGTTACTCCAGTAAAATGGTTACAATTATTTTCGTTTGTTTTTCAATTTTATTTTTTTAACTTCTGGAATGTGCAAGAGGGAATTCTTTTTTAAAAGTGCTCATCTTTTAATATATAATATGTGGAGTAGCTACAGATGTTTTCATTTAACTGAAGTTTTTCATTAAATGAACATTTTTGATGGAAAATTTCTGGCCAGCACTATCTGAATGACATATCACATAGCTCTGTGATAATAATAAGATAAAATCCTGAAGTGAAACAGACCAGAAGGTAGTAACCTGAAAAGGAGAACATGACTAATCAGATTGATTGTTCAAGCAAAGAAACCACAACAAAGCAAGATAACCAAATCCTCCCAGCTTAGTATTTATTGTTCAACTAAAAACCTGAAAATTCTTCCATTTTAATGCTATAAGGGCATTAATAGGAAGAGTATTGCTGCTTTGCAGCTTTGGGGTAAGAAATGGGACTTTTGAATAACGTTATTTTAACCAATACTAGCCCTGTAGAAGATGCCTTTTTAGAAAGCACTAGCAAATATCATCCATGTGTTATCAACAGGATTCAGTATGCTTTCTTGGTGTGAGGCTGGTAACAATAATTACAATTCATGCATCACTGTAAAACAGAAAATATGAAAGTAATGTTATTGTAGACTTATTTTCTTATTTTTAATTTTTAGAAGTGCTATCCTTTGCTCTCATTGTTCGAGCTGAAGATCTTCAGACCCAAATGTCTTTATTTTTCATGTACAGGTGCCAAATTACTCTATAGAAAGAAGGATTACATAATGCAGAAAGGTTTATAATTTTTTAATTCAGAAAAATCTCTGAAATCCTTTTTGTGCCCCTTAGAGAATTAAAGTCTGGTTCTAGAAAGAATGCTTACAGATAAAATCTGTGCTCTGTTGCTACTTCTGCAGCTGAGATTAAGGAATTTTTAGTTTTATGTAGAAAGATTGTAATTTATCAGCATGTGTTTCATACACTACAGGGCAATCCTTCTCTTGGACCTATCAATATATTTCTTTCATATATTGTTTTTTCTTCTGTCAGCCTGTGCACATCTTTCCACTGGAGATGCAACACTGCCATCCTTTCTTCTTAATCTTAAATTTAATGATAAAAATGTATTTAGAGATGCTGCTTCCATTAGTAGCAGAAGTGACAGAGCAAACATACATATTGAGAGCGTGGGAAGAGGTCCTACAGCAGCTGATATCTGCTGAGTAATAGCTGCAGGCATAAGAATTAAAAGCTTATACTTAAGCATGAAAAGAAGAAAACTACAGTGCAAAGGTCAATTCAGTGTTTCATCATTTGCCATTTGAGTGGAACTAGTTTTTGAAATCCATATCCTCTGAAAGCATGAAATGTGAAGTTTTCTAGGTGACTTATCTTTTGTCTGTATGGCTCTGTATGACAGCAGTGCCAGCATCTAGTGATTCATGTCTTCAGGGAAGTGGGTAACAGGAGAGAGAAAAATGAATTTTGGGCTGATGGCAATTGTCATGGTTCCACTGACGTCAAAGAGACAGCTATTAAGTGGCAGGAGTTGAGTAAATTTACATGAGTTGAGCATCTGTGCCATCCTGTATTTTATTAACTGACAATCCTGACTGAAAACTAATGCAGGAGAAACTTAAAAAGATTTGATTAACACAGACTCAAAATATGAGCTGGAGAATTTAAGCCTTAGTGTGGAAGATTTTGGAGTGTTGGATTGATGAACTTGGTCCAGTTCCAGTAAATATAGGGCCATTTCTAAGAGGCATAACTTTGCTGGGGTAAGTATTTGAAACCCAGACTGTAGGCACATTCTTTCTATTTATCCAGCTAACACAAAGTTAGTGGGAGAATAGTTTTTACAGGACACCTGGCCACTCGTGAGGTCCTAATAAAGTATGGCAGAGAAAAGTCTCTCTCTGATTTTGCATTATTTTATTTTTAAAATACTTTTGTTTATGGTTAAGATTGTTCAGAATTAATAGACCTTATCGTTCAGCCTTCCTTGACCAACAGAGTTTAAAAGTTGTAACATTTCAGCTAAATTAATTAACAGCAACCCAAGTAATGCATTTCAGATGTTAATCACATCAAATCTTCAGGCTAAATGCGAAAAAAAAGACATTAGGGACAGAACTGCCACTACTGAAGTAAAGGAAAAGGCTGCATTAAATCATTAATGGCCTAAACATCAGGTCTGAAATAACAGCACTTCTCAGACTCATAATCCCACAGGGACCAACAATCTTTCATCCTTATAGAGTAAATATAATCGGAGTCAGTAGTTTGCTATGCCTCAATCTTTAGCCTTAAAATTTAAATATCAGGAAGTTGTGTTTCATATGAACAGATCTTACAGGAAGAGCATGTATAAGTTCATCCAATTTGTCATCATTTTCACAATGCCTTTGATCTGCATATCCCTAACTCTGGGCTTTTCAATGTTGCAGTAAATTTACAACAGAAGAACATGGGAGCCCTAAGCACAAAGCAGGAATCCAGAGTAAGGGCAGTGCTGTCAGCTATTGTACTAAAAACGCTGAAATAATGCTGCATGCAATCAGAGGTTTATTTACATGTTAAACCAGTTTAGAGAACATAGCTGATAATTTTTAACCATGTATTTACAGAACTGTTTATATTGACTAATGATGTTGTTGCATCACTCCAGCTGCACATCTATAGTGGGATTTTGTTTTTTGAGGGACCAGGCTAGTCAAGATTCTAATGTTTTTGCAGTCCCTTAATACGGACATAAGTAGTGGAAACATATGCAGTCCCCAAAAATGCAAGACTGTATCTGAATCTCCCAGCTTGGCCCTTTCCCCATTGTTAGGGCCATATTAAGGTCAGCCAAAAACAGCGACAGTCTTAGTTTTACATGTGGTCTGACAGAACAGAGACAGGTTCTTACTGGGATGCCTTTACCAGATCTTTCTCCTGACCTCAGCTTCCTGTCATGTCCAACAGGGGCACTTATTAGTGTCTCCTCTCTTCTCTCTGTTTCTGTCCAGTCTGTCTGTGCAATCTACTTTAAAATGTTCAGTGACCATTTCCATGCAAACGATTAATGAGTCCACCTTTAATGAATCCCCCATCTCAGCTGGTTTTGTTGGCTCTGATCCAGGCAAGTACTTAAGCATGTACATAGCTTTGAGTTCATTGGCATTCCAAACTCAGACTAACATCACACTTTGGAGAGCTGTAAAAATAATAACTGATTTTATTATTGAAATTGCCATGCTTTGTGCTGCAAGGTTGATACACAATTTTGATTAGTATTGACCTACTAAATAGGTACTCTATAAAGTCGTTCAGGACCAAAGTGATTTCTGAAAAAACTGAAGAAACAGACAATAGAAATAAATTTAAAATTAATTATACGTATCTGAATGCCATATTTTAATAATATATACAGTACAGAATTCTACATTTAGGAGATTATGTTTATAAAAGCATATGAACCATATAAGTTAGTATTTCATGTTCATGTATAGCATGTTGGATGTGTATATATGTGTATCTCTATCTGTGTGTATGTAACTGTATCCATATGAAATGTATACATCTTCCCAGTTATCTCTGTGTTGTAAATCATTGTATGAAAAATGTAGATGAAATAAAAGAATGCTTTCTGACACCTCATATATTTCAATTGCTTGACTGAAATTCTGAGAATTGTCCATCTGTCTTCGCACTAGGAGAAAGATAGCAGCTCTTGTCTTGTCTGGTGGTTATTTAGTAAATGTCAGAAGAATAATTTGTCTACAGGAATTATGCTACTGCTGGTAATGCCCATGCTGTGATGTGTGTACCATGAGAAGATGCCAGTGCATACTGGTTGTGTTTATAGTGGAGAGAACTTCCAGAATGAATTTAAGTGTTCCTTAGCTGAAGAAGAAAGGAAGAGTAAAAAATAGCTTCAGACGAAATGTTCCTTAGGCACAGACAGTATCCTTATTTGACCATATAAGGCTAGACCTAAATTTGAGCACAGCCTTTATATGAGCCAGGAACAGATTGTCTTCCTGGCGAAAAGTGAGTGTGTTTCTTCAGCAGCCTCTCCTTGTTATGTTGCTCCTAATGCCATAAACTTTGTTACGGTGATAATTGCTTTTTTCTGGATTTCTAAGTCTTTTCAACACTGGATCAAGAGTGGAGATCTGTTGTGTGGTGGTTGACCCTGTTGTCCAGACTGTCCCGCTTTTTAAAGGAGAGCGAAAGGTACCTTACAGCAAATGATGTCCTGAGGACTGCTGGTCATGCATCTGTCTTGACTGTAAAGAGCTTAGACTGAACAGTTAAGTCAGGGAAGGCAAGCCCCATTCCCAGTGCCAGAGGCAAACCTCCTGGAGATAGCTGTGTCATAGTTAAAAATTGGATGTGGGTATCCAGAACCCTGTGTCTTGTTTGCAATGCTGTTTTTTATATTTAAAGATGAATGCTTGATGATAAAGAAGAATCAAAGTGGAAGATTTCTGCTGAAGAAAAACTGGGGTCATCAGTTAGGTCTGGAGCTTAATCTTGAGAAATCATATCTATTTCAGAGTTCGAAATTAATATGAAGGCTGTATGGAAAGTGAAGAAGTGAAAATGTGGCTGTGAGGCAGAAAAAGTGTGATTAGTTAGCAGACAAGCAGGTTTTAATTGCAGTAGAGAGCTGAATGTGACATAACAGACAGTTCACCTCATCTTCCAAAGATGTCCTACTGTGCTTTATGACAGTGACAGATAAGGGAGCGTCATTCAAAAAAATATAAATTGAGAAGCGGTCGCTTTGTGGGTCTGACTGATGAAGCCACCCAGAAAGTGAGACTTCATCTAAAGAGGATTAGTAATTTAAACATAAGACTTGGTGTCCTTCAAAGGATTGCAAAGGTAAAAGGCTGTCATACAAAAGGAAAAATGGCACTTTGCTACTTAGTCTCTTTACTCAGAATGAACTGTAGGCAGGACAAAAGAGAGTGAAGATGTCAAAAATAAAAATGTCAATAAAAGAGTAACAAAGGGAAAAGAATTTTAAAAGCATTTTAAATTCATCTGTGATAAAATAGAACCTATTTACAGAAATGTCTACAGCAGCCTTCTTTCATCTGAAAAACCATAAAGTCCTGCATGAGCTGAGGTTAATGGGATTCATACCAGAGTAAGATTTGACTTTTATACAGGAGCAGTTTATTTGATATAATGGTATTTGTTTTTTAATAATGTCTGCCTTGCCGTGTCCTTACATTCAATTTTGTTTTCTGTGGAACAGTTCTTTTCACATGAGGATTTCCTTTATATCAGTGTCATCACCAGTACCTTGTCCAGCCTTTGTTTCACTTCCCCTGTATTGTATCATAAAATGCTTTGTCTCAAGAATGTCTTAAGAGGTGTAAGGGTGTGATTTGATTCACTGATGATACACCCAGCCTCAAATCTCTTTTGGGAGGTGTCAAAAGCTCCTCTCTATATGTACTAACTTTTTGTATACCAGTGGTTGTAAGTCCTCAAATCCAGTGATTCTAAAAGCCAGCTCTGAGACTCAGATGGGTTTTGAAGTTTGAAACAGGATCCCTGAGTGCAGTTCATATGGTGCTAAACAAAGGACACAGTTTGTGTTTTTTAACATGCTTTCATTATTTAACTGATACATCTGGCCAAAGCGTGCACACCCCTTGTGTGTCCTGCCCCTTCCCTCTCCTGGCAATGCACTTTCAGTCCTGGTCGTGTGAGGGATTCAGTTTCCATTCCCATGCTCCCTGTATTGACAGATCATTTCAGATGAAAGAGACAAAGCAAAAGCAACTTGGAACAGCAGGGGATACATGTTGCCAAATGCCCAATCTATCACTATCAGCATCACTGAACCGAACATCTTTCTGCACTTTTGAATCATCATGAGCTTTATAAACCACCCCCTTCTCGGTTTCTAAATGTCTTTGTTGTTCTGTATGATTTTTCTTTATAGTGGAAATTATTTTCTTGGGATTTTCTTTGCTTCCACACATACTTTTATGCAAGTCAGAAAAGATGTTTTGTCACCTGCAGCAAAGATGCGAACTGGAACTGGTTGGCATATGCACATTAGCCC
Source organism: Muscicapa striata striata (assembly GCA_030060385.1). NCBI lineage: Eukaryota > Metazoa > Chordata > Aves > Passeriformes > Muscicapidae > Muscicapa > Muscicapa striata. The sequence goes on from JAREIS010000046.1 coordinate 7,130,254, forward strand.
AGGAATCTACAAGCTTTACTGGCTGCTAATAAAGTGGCAGATTGATGTTAATGTTAAGATTGTCTTACTTTTAAGTTCCTCTATATAGAGTCAGCCTTGTTAGCCTCATTAATTATTTATATAGTAGTAAAGGGATACGTAGCCCTTAACTAACAAATTAGCAGATTAGGGCCCTCCACTGAACATTTATAGTGGCTAGTTTGGTTTGCTATGATGTATAAAAGATTAGTGGACATGTGCAGATATAGGGGCAAATAACACTGAAGAGGAGCTGAATCACTGAAGATTCATGGGAGCAGAAAAGGTACATTGCTTTGGCTTTAAGGTCTTTAAGTCCTTTAAGGTGACTGTGGATAGTCTTTGGACTGCAGCCCCAGAGCTCTGGATTTAATAGCAGAACCCTCAACAGATCTTCTGCTCAGGCCTTACCAGTGCATAGCGTGCATTGCTGTTGTGCTGCAAAACAGGATCTTCACTGTGTGCTTAACTTCAGCTTCTGGCATCTTGATTTCAATTGACCTGAGGCAGCTTACATCAGCTGAGGATCTGTCCTAAAAAACAGAAACTCTCGAACTGCCTACCTTAGCTGAGTTCTGAAGAGACATCTGCAAACATTTGTGCTGTTTTATCTGATGCCACTAGGGTTTATTTGTAACTTATCTGGCAGAAGAAGGTGAAATATGCCTTGCATACCATTTCCAGGGCAGGTACATCAGAGACCAAATCACTGTTAACATACATTGTTTTTTTCAGTCTTAGTGTGAATTTTCTGCTGCTATTTTACAAGATGTACAAACTATTTAAATTCTTTATTTTTCTCTTTACTTGTTGACGAAGCAATGAGTTCTAACGCTGATCTCTAAGGTATGCAGGCATTCTTTTCAGCAGGCAAAGGATTTGTTTATGACAACTTGTTATTCTTATCCCATTGTTCCACTTTCTGCCTTATCTGTTGATGCTTCTTTCTTCACATTAGACATTTGTTGCTGGTGGGCTGCGTTATCAACTGCACTAGGACATCTTAGCTAAGGGCTGCATCTCTCATGAGCAGCTTGTCAGAGGGATCTTCAAAGAAGTCTTAACAAAGGCTGCATTTGAAGCAAGAGAAGTCTGGCTATTTTAACTATTCTTCCTTTTGATCTCCGAAAGTAGACTGTGAATGTGACTGCTCTGTATTTTCCTGTTGGGTCCCTTGACTCTTTTTCTGAAAGGTTATGTTAGTTACTTTCTACTCCAAAGGGACTCTTTCCCATACTAAATGCATTTCTGAAAATGTCAGCCAAAACTCTTCCACCTTCTATTCTTGTTTTTTTTTTAAAATATTCTCAGTTTCCTATAGCCTGAATCTTAGACCACCATATATTTTCAGATCTTTCAAACTTTACAGAAAAGTTTGGTGCTACTGAACATCTTGTTTGTCCTTACCACTTTGCTGACTGACAACAGAAGTGATTCACCTTTTGCATCTTAGAATGTAGCTTATCACTTTATTATTATGCTGCTCCTCCTCCTCCTCTGCAGCTTCTCCTGCCTTTGTGCAACAAACAGGTTTGAAAATCTCTTTGTCAGGCCTTAGTTTTCTTACTGACTATTTTCTTAAATTTTCATGCTTTCATTTAAAAGCAGTAACAACCAAACACTCTGTTTCAAGGTGAACTGAAATGTAACTTACTGTTAAAGACTAAAAAGCAAAATAATTTTCCTTTCAGTTTTAGTGGGTTTTGTATATACATTTCCTGACTTCGTTGAATTAGGATAGGAAGATTGTACAGGAATTGATTTACCAGGTATTTTATTTTTCTCATTCAGAATCAGAATAAAAGTGGCAAATTTAAAAAAGTTTCAATTAATAAAAATATTTTATTCTGATCCACTAACACATTTCTTTTCAGTGAAATCAGAAATTTAATGTCAGTTTTGACAGTCTTAATTTTCCAGAATTTGTTTGAAGATCAATGTGATTTGAAAAGTAAGATTAATGTATTTATTGCCCCAAATGGAAATGTTCAATTTTTATATTATACCCAGGCTTTTTTCTTAATTGCACCATCTGGTCTAATAAAGTTTGTTACATCTCCTTGCAAACTGATTCTGTGATGGATATGGGTAATTTTTACTTACTTAAAAATCTGAACTTGTGTGCTCTTGTTGTGGTTTAAGCCCAGATGGAAATTAAACATCACATAGCCACTCATTCAACTCCCTCCTGTCTCCTCCCCCACCCTGGTGGAATGGAGAGGAGAATCAAAGTAAAGCATGCAGGTTAAGGGTAGTTTAATAATTGAAAATTAAGTAAAATTCAATAATAGTATTAAATAATGATAAGGAAATAATCAAATGAAGTACAATGCAATTGCTCACCACTAGCTGACAAATGCCTGACCCCTTTCCCCAGCCCAGATCAGCCACACCTCTGGGTAAGCACTAAGCACCCCCAGTTTGTATCCAGGTATGCATACCTGTGGTGTGGAATATCCCTTTGGTCAGTTTGGATCACCTGTCCTGCCTGTGCTCTGTTCCAGTGTCTCCTGTGTACCCCCTCACTGGCAGAGCATGAGACAAGGGTAAAAGAGAGTCCTTGACTCAGGATAAACGTGACGTAGGAAAACCCAGATCATCCATGTGTTAGCAACACCATTCTCATTCCAAAAGCAAAATACAGCACTGGAACAGCTACTGGGAAGACATTAACACGACCCTAGCTGAAACCAGGATAATATCCACCCTTTACTCCATACCATTTATGTCATGGCAAGTTTCACATTCCTCAGTATCCCATCACTTTTCCTATTTATTTGTTTTGGTAGATTCAAACACCATTCTCTTAATCTATGGAAGGCCTCTGTCAAATGTTCATAAAATGTTCATACACACACACACACACACACACACACCCCCACACCCCAAAAAAAAAGAAAAAAGATGCTGAATTCATTTAGTCCATGATTTTTGGCCTTTATCCTTGGTAACTGTATTTCAAGCAGGAAAGATTATGATATAAAGTGTTGGATTGTGGCATGCTGCACATTTGACTCAAGTGTGATTTCAGTGCAGCCATGTTTGCTCAGTTTTGTCGAAGTTCATTCTTCATTGGTGTGGATGCAATGGTCAGAGCCAAGTCAGGCTGGGATCCCTGGAGTGCTTGTGGTTAAGATCAATGTCATGAGTTGCTCAGTGAGGTGATGCACACATAGCCACCGATGAAGTGGTAATACACTGTGCTGGATAATTATTAACATAATAGAATTTAATGAATTTTTTATTTGCGCCCAAAATCGAATTCCCTTGAGACACACACCAGACTTCCCCATCCTCCATTACCCACCAAGTGCACCCAAGCTTGTGAGCAAAAGCAATCCCACAGATGGATTTGCCTTTGCCTGAGCCAGGAAGAATCCAGACAGTTTTTCCCAGTATGTTTTTAATGTGCACCAAGGAACTTCATATTCTTCTACAGTACAAAAAATTATATAAACTTGCTATTGTTTTATCTGTGTGGTCACTGGAATGATTAGTCTTAAGAAAGGTGAGGAAGTGAGATGGTTTTCTTAAAAGATGCAAGAATATCAGTGAAGGAAGGTGTACCATAATGTAGGGACTTTGGAATTAAGACAAAAGTGTTTGTAGGCATACTGGCAGATGTGCTTGCTTCTCTGAAATATAACGACTCATGTGAGTTTCTTGACAAGTCGCTTTATTAACTTTTTTCAAGGTGGCTGTTTACTATACCTGATGAGAAAATCTCTTGATGGCTGTAATCTGCCACTTGACTGTAGTCAAGTGCTTCCCTGGGACTGCTGAATTCCATTTCTTCCTGCTTCAGACATCAGAGACAACATATCAGCCAGCTACATGGGTGACATGGTTAATCCATCCAGAAGGGAATGGAGAGAAGGGAGGAATTTTAATGAAAGATTTATTGCTCATAATACAAGTAAATACAAGTAAATGCTTTTCTAAGACACAGTATGAGTCTTAGCATCTTTAATAGGAGGAAGTTTTACTTTGTGCTTCTTTGCATATGCTTGAAGGGAAAGAAATCATGAAGAGAAACAGAGATATTTCCACTTTGTCATGGAGAATTTGACATACACCTAAAATGACAGCAGAAATGAAAGGTGGACAGATCCAGGCATGATTTCTAGTACTCACTGTAGCTCCAAATAGTGTAAATGGAGCACACAGAGCCTGTGTGACTATTTTACTCCAGGTAGCCTGGGGCTTACAACTTGTAAATCAGTGTCTACCTGTGTAATATACTTTGCTGTGGATTAGTTAATATCCTTAATGCTTTTGGAAGTACTAGAATTCCCAATGCCTTAAACTAGAAACCATTTTGCTGTTTGCAGCTTCATTTTATATCATTTTGTCTCACACCTATTCTGTCATTTTTAAGGAGAAGACAGTCACAAACAGGAATACTCAACATGAGGTTCATTCCCGGGGTACCATGGAGCAGCTCTCACAGAAGAAGGGACATCACAGGGCTGGGAGTTTCTCCATGAGGAAAGACACCCTGCTGGAAAGTCATTGTGCTAAAAGAGAAAGCTCTCCACTAAAAGCAAATTCAGACTCATTTAATAAAAGTCATTACCAATGTGAAGAAACTAGGAAGAATCTAAATTTGGAAAGCTCTACTGAGTTTTAAGAGGATGTACACCTCCTCTCACCCTTTTAAATGATGCAAAAAACTATCAGTTAATATAGAATTTCTATCCAATCCAGAAACATCACATTCATACAGTAAAATGATGATAATTTTACCTCCTTAATCTCAGAAAATTACCTTACTATTTCCAAATTTGTCAATATATGAAAAATGTCCCCATGTATGGTATATAGGAATGTTAGAATATGTTGTTCATTAAATATTTACCATTTATTTATCACAAAGCCTTTTTCCAAGCTTGAAAGGCTTGAAGAAACAAACCAAGCCAACTAGGCAAGCATTTGTTTTCAAAGATGATCTTAAAAAGAAACACCAACAAAGGGAAAGGAGAAACTCTTTCCAAGAGGGAGATGCTTCTTTACCCCAATCTCTCTTTTGAATGTCAAATCTAATGGTAAGAATGGGATGCAATCAAAAGGGGTTATTGCCATTAGTATTGATATACCAGAGATTGGTTTTCAATCAGTGCCTTTGGATCTGAGGAGAGTTTGTGAAAATTTCATCAGACTTTATGCAACCTGTACCATTGGGCAAGATGCTGTTTGAGTACCTGAGTATAATCCTTATCTCACCTAATAATAGAAAACAGCCCTAGAAGGGACTCTCACAAGTTCTCCAGCCCTTCCTTCACTGCTCTTCATCCTAAGCCAGTCTCACTTCCTCCTGAAAAGTCTCATGAGGTCTCCAGAGTCACCTCGTGCAATAATTTCCAGTGCTTTAATCTCCTTGTTACAGCATTTTCTTTATTGTCTAACCTATCCATTTATGTTACTTTTTGTGCTAGTCACAGTGAATGCAAAGGGCCATGTATCCCTGCAGTGCTTTGTAAGCATTTCTTATGCACCTGAAAACTGCTAGTGTGTCTCTTTTCCCTCTTCTTCAGGGATCAACCTCTAACAGCAGCACAAACAGAAATAATAACAAAACCAACAAAAATAATAGCAACAAAAATAACGATGAGGTCCTATTTACTGAGATGTCCTTGCAAGTTATCTACCTTGTGCATTTTATGCCGTCCCCCTGAGCAGACACGGAGCAGCAATCCGGATCAGAGCGCAGGTTCTGCGCGGGGCCCTGGCCACAACACGGGCGCTGTTCCCGAACCGCGGGCCGGTGGTGCCACCTGCTGCCAGCCCTGCCCGACCGGGACACCGAGGGGACGGGGGACACATCGCCCAGCAGCCCGACAGCAGCCTAGGGAAAATAAATCCACTAAAACAGCAGGTACAGCAAATCCCATTGCTGTCCAGAAGTCCAAGCCCTCGGTGTTTAATTTATTTTTTTTGGTAGCAGCAGCTGCTTCTTCCAGACCACAGCTAGGAAAAACTTTTAAGAGTTAAACATTTTCCTCACTAATTTGAAGTCAGTATGAGACAGTACAAGCTCCAAACAAGGAAAATCTCCAGGTATAACCTCTGCCTTCCACTCTCCGATGTCAAGTTCTTACCTTAAACAAAGTTGACTTGGCACCAATTAACAAGCAAACAGCTGAGGAAAATAGGAATAGTTCTGAACTTTGTGATCTTCCTCAAGTACAGCAGAAAACTTCTGAGAGCTTTGGTTTGGCCTGGAGAATTGCAGAACATCCCTGTTTTCCAGCTTGCACTGGTTGGGTCATGGTGTTAACCAGGCTTAACACCTGGTGTTTGGGTTCTGGTGCAGTCCCTAAAAGAAAATAAATTACTGTTGCTATTGGTGACAGTCCAACAGGGTAATATTAAATCTAACTAGATGTGGCAAATAGTTGCTACTAGAAAGTGCTAATTTTAGGAAATAAAAATGCTAATTAGATGTATTAGTTGCTCCGATTTTTAAATGAAAAAATATTGAAACATCATGTTCTAGCAGAGTAAAGATATTTTACATTAAGCTCACCAAAATGTGTATTTTCTTTATGGCTACATATTAGAAAAGATTAAGAAAAAAGAGTGAAAACTTACAAAAATGTTGAATTAATTGACTGAAAAATCTTCTCACTATTTTTTTTTCCAAATTTCTAAAACTTATATGGCACAATGAGATAAAGAAATGTGCTCCAAGTTTTTTAAAGTCTTTATCTGTGTAAAATCCATATTCTCTATGGCAGAAAACTGGGGAAGTGGTAATGGCAGTTGATGCAATTACATGGAGAACTGGAAGTTGAATGGCATAAAACAGTAAGACAGAAGGGGAGACCACAAGAAATTAAAATGATGGGTCAGAGAGATAAATAATAGAGATAGCAAAGGAGTGAAGAAAGTAAACAGGATCATTTTTGATCCCATGGACCTCACTATTTTACTATGTAGTAACTCAAATACATTCTTGCATTACAGTATACGAATTTTAATTAAATTTACCCAAGTACTGCTCTTTTTCTTTTCTTTAAATTTTTTTGTTATTTAACAGACTTGTCCTACACAGCAGTGATCAATAGCATTTCTGCTGTGTATGTGTGTTTTTGCTAGGTGCATTGAGCAGCAGCCTGGGAGTGGAGGTGAGCTTTAAATGTTTCATAATCAGCTATTCCTGTAGTGCACATATGCCATAGAAACTGCACAGTGCTCCTTGTCTGACCCTCTAGAGCATCCCTGACACAGTGAGGTCATAATGCAAAAGTCTAGGGAACAACAGACTTCTAGTCACAAACAAGAAAATAACAAATTAGCTACAACAGAAAAATTACCTGGAACATCAGCTTAAACTTGTACCAAATCATTGTGGCTGCTGTGCTTGCCATTTACTTTAGCAGCTATGAAGAATGAGCAACATGAGCTGGATTTGGCTTCACAGAAGAAACTGATGTGCATTCTGCTGTCAGCAATTAAAGAAGATTCATTAGTAGATGCTGACATGGCAGGTGATTTTTGTTATGAAGCATGCAGAGATGCAGCTGTATGAAGGGGGTTTCATAAAGATAAATGGAAGTAGTAAATGTTGGATAGGCTTTAGGTAAAATAGATTTTTGTCATTTATTGAAATAACTTGTGACTTTGAAAAGTATCACAAACTAAATTGTCTGAAGTTATGAAGTGACCCATGAGTTTGAGACATGACATATTTGACAATTGGTGATCCATTGCTGTCATCTGGAACAGTGCTCATCATACACATTGTCTGACTCCAGGCAGGTGCCGTAGGGAGTAAGTTGGTCTCTCTGTCTCTTCCACCCATGATTCTTCTAGAATATAGAATATCTCGAATTGGAAGGGACCTATAAGAATCACCAAGTCCAACAGGCTATTCCTCACTAAAATGAAATCATATTCCTTCCTAAAACGAAACCATATGACTAAAAGCCTTGTCCAGACACCCCCTGAACTCTACAGGCTTCATGCAGCAACCCTTTTCCTGAGGAGTCCGTTCCAGTGACCAAACCACTCTCCCAGTCAACTTTCTCCTAATGCCCGCTCTGGACTTTTGCTGATGTAACTTCATTCCATTTCCTTGGATCCTTTGACTGGTCAGGAGATCAGTGTCTGCCCCTCTGCTGCCTCCTTTCCCAAAGCTGTAGACTCTGATGAGATCACCCCTCATCCTCCTTTTTCTGACTGAACAGAACAAGTGCTTTTCAGCTGCTCTTCATAAGTGTTTCCCTCAAGGTGTTTCTCCATCTTGGTCACTGTCCTCTGGACACAGCCTAAATATCTTTATAGTCTTCTTTTATTGTGGTGCCCAGAACTGTGCAGAGCACTCGAGGTGAGGCCACACCAGCTCAGAGCAGAATGGACAATCACCTCCTGTGACCAGCTGGCCACTCAGTACTTGATGCACCTCAGGATACTCTTAGGCCTTTTGGCTGCAAGGACACACAGTTAATTCATATTCAACTTGGACTGAAACCCCCAGATTTCTCATTCTTCAATTTCTCCATAGGTATAGGATTACTCTATCCCAGGTGGAGAATCTGGAAGTTGCTTTTGTGAAATTTCTTATGATTGGTGCATGACCAGCTCTCTGGTCTGCAGAACTCTCTGCAAGAACTCTCTCCTCTTCAGGGAATCCACAGCTCCTCCTACTTTAGCACTGTCAGCAAATATAATTATGTACATGTAATTCCTCTGTTCAGATAATTTATAAAAACATCATAGAAAGAACAAGCCCTAAAGACAACTGGCTTGAAAGGGAGCCCTGTGGAACCCCACTGGTGCTGGCTGCTGTCATGATATAACCCCATTTACTGTAATCCTTTGAGCCTGACCCATCATCCAGGTGATCACCAGCTTATGATGGACATGTCTATCTGTATGATGGCCAGTTTATCCAGAAGAATGCTGAGAAGGTACAATACCTAAACTTGTGCTAAAGTCCAAAAACATCACATCTACTGGCTTCAACCAGGAGGGTGACCTTGTTATGAAAGGAAATAAAGTTTGTCAAACAGGATTTTCCCCCCCGATCTTGGCTGTTCACCCCCTTACTGGCTGTGACCATGGGTTATGTTTTCTCTCAAGTGATTTTCAGTATCTCCCAGAATAATCTCCAAAATTATACCAGGCACTGAAGTGAGACTGGCAAGCCTGTAGTTTCCAGGGTATTCCTTCTTGCCCTTCTTAAAAAATTGAGAATTTTTCCAGCTTTCAGTTGACTGGGGCATTTACAGGCTTCCAAGACACCTGAAAAATAATGAAGGCAGATCCCAAGGTGACAGTAGGCAGCATTATCTGTGTCCATTGGGCTCTCTATGGACACCCAGATAGAGCAGCAAGTTTTGAGCAAATTAAGAGTCAGCTGAGAGTCTGACATCTCCTCAGTCATGGTCTTCCAACACAGGGCTCTGGGCATCCCAGAGTCCAACATCAGTGTTGAACACAGACACACAGAAGGCATTAATATCATGTGGAAAGCTCTTAACATTCAAGTTATCTTGAGTTACTTCCTGAAGTCTGCTTTGTCTTACCTCTATTACCTATGTAGAAGACTGGTACCTACTCTGTGCTATTTATCCAGCTTCCCTCTGTAGTGAAAGAGGCACTTGAAGAGACAAATCAGACTATCTGTGGGGGGCTTTTGCTGAATCCCTTGGGAGAAGCCCATCTCCACTAGCTACACAACAGTACTGAAAACTACTCCTCCAGTTGCCATTGGCACCTACAGTTGGCAGTGAGAACTCTTGTATTGTACTTTTATGACTTTTTTATGACAAAAACCATTAGACAACAAAACATAAGTTTTATATGCAAGTTGCTGGGACATCTCAAATAGGAACTCTTAGGGATATCCAACCCAGCGGCCTTCAAATGTATCTCCTTCAGACTCTATCCCATCAATCACCCCCAGGTGAATTCCTTATCTAGAAATTCCCTGTCACAGCTGATGTCCTCTCAGATCTGCTTCTTTCTCCAGCCTCAAAGACTTTCAGCTTCCCCAGGTAAGCCTTCTTCTAAAGCAGCAAACCTACAATGTACCTCCAGATTTCATCCCTCCTTTCTACTGAAGACTCCAGGTGCTTATCCTTGGTTATCTCTAAAAGTATTTTCTTTGATTCTCATTAGCAAAGCCTTGTCTCATGCAAAGCTGCCTTGCTCATGACCATAGTACAAAGGGTCTGACCTGTTTAACTGCCAACTGGCTTCTCTTCTCCAGTAGCCTTCAATCTCTGCTTCACCATTAAAATGCCTGTGGCAAAACCAGAAATAGGATGAAAAAAGAAAGGTCTCATTGCAGGGTGGGAGCTGTTTTCAGTTGAACTCTTCCTTACACACCATCACTCTAAGTGCACCCATTCCTACCCAAAGGTACAGGGGATGAAGCACTTTCAGCACTGTGTGCTGGTCTTCCTCATTTCTTACTGCCCTGTGCCATTGCTAGGATTGTTTCTAGTTATTCTGGTTAGGAAGATGAATATTGGAGTCCTTTACTTGTGTGAATAATTGCAGCAAACAGGTTTCTTGCACTTCCTCCTTCTCTTGCCTTCTTCTTGCCACAGGTATCCCATTCAGTATTTGACTTTGTGAGGTTGGCAGCTGGCACCCCCTGACTCCCAGTGGCTGAGACTATGAAACCTGCAGGACTGGAATGAAGATGTTGTGCTTTTAATTGGTCCCCAAAGCAGTGTGCAGGAATCCAGAACAGGAATTTCCATGATTACACAGCTTAAATATTTGATACCCAGGGTGGATTTTGAAGGTTGGTTTGGTTTTGTTTGTTTTAAATTATAAGCAGACAAGTCTCCAAAGTGAAGTTTGGCTCTGAGAGGTGACTCTGAGCTGTTATTCCATATGCCACATTTTTGTATCTCTTGGGTTTCCTTATTGAGTTTTCACCTGCTTAGAAGTGGTTTTTCGCCTTCATCTGAAAACCAGAGTATTTGAAATCCGTGTCCTTTCTTCTTCCCCAGCAGCAAAGTTTATGGGATTCAATAATTTATAACTTCTGTTCATTGGATATGCAAGTATGGAGAAGATGCATCACAGCTAGCTTTGTCCCATAGTGAAGGGTTAATTGTGGCCATCAGGTGGAAAATCTTCTCCTTTCTTAGATATGCCCTTAAGTACACACAGGGCTGATTTCTGAATAAATGTGCTTGCCCAGGTTTTTAATTTTGTACCTAATTTTTATGGGTCTTTTTTTCTTGCATTCCTGGTTTTACTACATTAACTTTAAAAGTGTTTTTCCTGATGTGAGAAGGGTTAATGTGAATTTCTAATGACCTTAATTTTACAGAAAAGGTACCACTGAGTCTATTTCATAAAGATGTCAAATAGGTGTAATATCTAGTCATAATAAGTAATGTTTTATTGTCTGCATTATTCAACAAGAACAGAAAATTACTTGCTGCTTAGTAATTCAACAAAATACTTGAATAAGTAGCCAAGTCTTTAAAAAGCCCTGACAGATCCCATGTGAGTTCAAAAATTAAAAAAGCAAAAGATATGATTGTGATAAATCATGGACAATGCACTCAAAATTAAAAGTGAGAATAAGAAGTTCTGGAAATATTTAAGATTAAATAATATATTTTTGAAATGTCAGATTATATTTATCCCACACACATAATATCTTGTGTTGTTTAAAACAAATTTTTCTTTTAAAGAGGAAAAAAATTATTTAGTATTTTTCAATTTTATCTTTCCTGTTTTCCACATACCTTTCTGCTCTCTTGGAGCCTCTGATATCACAGTTTGCAGAATGCTGTGAAGATTAACAAAATTGTACTAACAATAATCTAAAGGGTTGATGTCCCTGAAATATTAGTAATGAATTAAAAATGGTAATAATAAAGATATTTTTGAAATCTGAAAATTCTTTACATTATTTTTTTGATAAAATAGAAATTTTCATTTCATATTTAAAGAAAGAGATAGGAATAAATGTGGGTCCTAATTTCCTTTTAGCCCATTTGATTCAGAAACTGGAATGCAAATTTAAACATTCTTGTTACTAAATAAATAATCATATCTTATAAAAAATTTTATTACAATTTATAATTACATTTTAATTTATTTTACTTTATATTTCCATGCAAACGTTGTGACAAATAAAAGACATAGAAAATAGATATTTATTAAATGCAAATAGAGAGTTCTTTACGACACTGTATTACATGTGAAACTGTATCAAAACCTATGAATTGCAGGTATATATGTACAGGTTTTTTCATTTTTGCAACAATCTCCCTGAGCAAAAGAACAGTGTTTCAGCTGTAATGCAGATAGGTCCCTTGGAAGTGTCCAGGATGCAAACAGAGCCCCTGGTGGAGCTGAGGCTGTGCTGGGCAGAGCCTCTCCTCTCCTCTCCTCTCCTCTCCTCTCCTCTCCTCTCCCTCCTCTCCTCCTCTCCTCTCCTCTCCTCTCTCTCTCTCTCCTCTCCTCTCCTCTCTCCTCCTCCTCTCTCCTCTCCCTCTCCTCTCCTCTCCTCTCCCTCTCCTCTCCCTCCTCCTCCTCTCCTCTCCTCTCCCTCTCCTCCCTCTCCTCTCCTCTCCCTCTCTCCTCTCCTCTCCTCTCCTCTCTCCTCTCCTCTCCCTCCCTCTCCTCTCTCCTCCCCTCTCCTCCCTCCTCCTCCTCCCCTCCCTCTCCTCCCTCCCCTCCTCCTCCCTCCTCCTCCTCTCCCTCCTCCTCCCCTCCTCCCTCTCCTCCAGCTCTGTTTGCAGATTCAGCCTGGGAGCTGGGGCCTGGACTGCAGTTTCTATGGCAATGGATGGGAGGCAGGCAGGGCACTGGCTCCTGCTCTGGGCTTGTAATTTCCCACCTTGGACTCAGGAGAGCAATCCTGGGGCACCAGAGTGGGCACCACAGGGTGGAACTCACCCCAGTCTGAGCACGGGGCTGCAGATCTGGGCTGCCTCCCCTGAGACTGCCCCACAGCCACAGGCTCCTGTGACCTTCAAAGTCCTGCTCTGGCTATTTGACTGAAGGCTTTAGGTCCACCCAGAGCCAGTCCTTTTGTTGTTTACCAAAGGCTCTTGTCCACCATAGCAGTTCCTGATGGGTTAAACTCACACAACAGAATATAGAAATAGCAATTCCAATTAAGGTAATCACCAGGGAGCAATTGAAGGAGAAATAAAAACGTGGTGTTCTCATTTCCATAAGCAAATGAAAACAATTTAGATGACTTTTATCTAGATGAAGGAAAACGCCTATATAAAAACTAATTACCCTCCATGCTAATTATGACAAAGAGGATAAAGGACAAACCTTTTTGAAAAATATCCAAGTATATTAAATGGAGTTTTATTAATAGATGAAATAAGCTGAAAATTAGAGTTGTGATATATTGTGTTTGGGCCTAGATTCAATAAAAACTCTCTGGCTTCTATTTCACAGCAGCCCCATAAAATCAATTTATTATATGAAGCCAGATGGGTCTTTTATTGAACCTGGACCTTATTCATTAAATAAAAGTAATTATCATCAGAGTTAAAAGAAACAATACCTACTGCTTCATGAATCAGTTACTATCCCATACATTTAAGTGACAATAAAAAAGAAAAATATATTTTTGAATCAATAGACATATAGTTCATCAAGTATAAGAGCAAGACCTGTAGTATATTTTCTGGTGTAATTTGTTCCTCATCAAAAGGTTTATTTAAATCATAATATCTGCTTTGGCTGTTGAATTTGGATCAAACAAAGTCGCCAGCCACATGGAGAGTGATGCTCTTGGCCTTTTCCCTGGACCTCCAATTTTAGACATGGGACTAAGAACTGGGTCTGAGATGAGGAATGTGAAAAAACAGCAGTGGTACTAAACAAAACTCACCATTCTTTGCACCACTCCACTTGATATGAACTTTGTTCTACTCTGCTGGCAGTGTTTTACCCAGATACCAACCAACCCTGAATGTTCAAATCCTCTCTACAGCTCCAACACTGTTCTAGGGAGGACCTGGCATGAAACACAGAGATATTGTAATGGGCTTGTGTGACAAAATTTTGGTAGAGGGTGAGTACTACTGGGGTAGTTTCTGTGAGGAGCTGATGGAAGCTTTCCCCACATCCAGCAGAGCCAATTCCATCTGGTTCTGAGGCAGACCTGCCTCTAGCCAAGGCTGAGCCATCAGTGGCAGTGCCTCTGGGAATGTATTCAGGAAAGGGAAAAAACACCAGTAAAGAGAAGAGTGAGAGTATGTGAGAGCACCAGCCCTGCAGATACTAGTGTCAGTGAGGAAGGAGGGGCAGGAGGTGTTCCAGGTGCTGACAGAGATTCCCAGACAGCCCATGGAAAGAACATGTGCAGGCAGCTGTGCCCCTGAGCCCATGGAGCTCCACAGTGGAGCACAAATCCACCTGCAGCCCCTGGAGGACCCCACACTGGGGCAGAGGGATACTGAAAGGAGGCTGAGAGTCCATGCTGGAGCAGATTCCTGGTGGCACTTGTGACCCTTTGGAGAACCCTGTCCTTATCTGAACCCAAAAGCCTTTAGTTATGTTTTCTCCCTCCTGCCCAGCTGAGGAGTGGCTTTGGTGGGCACCCAGCATCTACTTTACCTGAGATGAGACCTCAGATGGGACATCAGTAGATGCCAAGAGTTAATGTCAAAAAGGTTGTAGGGTGTAGGTATGGACATCTCACACTGCCTGACCTAAGCTACTGTCATGATAGTGAATAAGAAATGGCCCCACATGGTAGAATTTTTGCTTCACACAACTAAAAATGGTACAGTATAGAGGAAATCAGAGGAAGACACCAGGAAGGGCAACACACCCTAGGGGGCTGACCAGAAACATGGCCTTTCAACAGCACTGAAATTCACATGGTGGTGTGGTTTAACCCAGCCAGCAGCCAAGCTCCAGGCAGCCACTCACTCATATCCCCCCCAGTGGGATCAGGGAAAGAATCAGAAGGGTAAAAGCCAGAAAATTCACGAGTTGAGATAAAAGCAGTTTAATAGGGAGAGCAAAGGAAGGAGTCAATTCACTGCTCCCCATGGGCAGGCAGGTGTTCAGCCATCTCCAAGAGAGCAGGAACCCATGACATGTGGTGCTGACTTGGGAAGACAAGCAGTATCACTCCAAATGTCCCCTTCCTCCTCCTTCTTCCTTCCCCCCATGATGTCATGTGGTCTGGAATTCCCTCTGGTCACTTTGAGTCACTTGTCCACAAATCTAAAACATAGCCCATACTAGCCAATGTTAAGAAAATTATCTCTACTACACCTGAAACCAGCATACAAGGGAAAGCAATTAAAAATTGTATAAACTCAGAAAAAATGGACCTTCCAGCAGGGTTTTGTCAGGGCTGCTTACCCAGATGACAGGCAGAGTGTTTATATATATAATTTAAAAGAGTCCATAGACTTAGATTTCACTATTTTAAAATATTTGGTATTTTTAATATTGTAGTTTTGAATTATTTCATTGTCACCAATCAATCATGTTCAGGAAATTAGTAATTTCAAATTAATACTGGTGATAATAGTGTAATTCCACAAATCAGTGCTTAAACTCCCAGATTATAGGTCTTGAAATTTAATGCATTGTATTCAGCTGCTGATTCTAGCACAGTGCCTTTCTTCTGCTTCCCTAGAGAAGTTTGTATTTGAGTTATATCTATTTAGTCACATCTTGTTCTGTATTTTATAACACACAGAGGATAAAAACTTTCCCCAGTTAAATCACAACTCACTCGAGCACTGCCTCTAGTTTAAAAGCTGACCTGGAAAGTGCGCTTCTCCTTTCAGTTTTGTTCCTTTAGGTATTTTTCCCTCCATCTTTCAGGATGATGATTTGTGTTGCTGCTATCCCACTGTGTTAGCCACTCTGTAGCACTGAACAAAAGGTTACTCTGCAGGATGTTCCTACTGCTTGTTTATGGCCTTTATTCCCGGGACACCAGCAGTGGGATTCCTGCCTGGCAGAAGAAGTGAAGTGCTTAACTGCTTGGGATGCAAGTCGATTTTTCCTAAAACTTTAAAGCACTCGGTGGGGTCCCACCTGATCACTGGGAGGCAGCCCCACGCCACAGCAAATCCTTTAGAAGCTGATGAAGCAGATGAGCTTCACCACTCACTGGAGTAGTCCCTGCTGTCTTCAAAGGAAGCAAATCTGAGTGACTCCATTCCTTGTGCCTGCTGGAACAGATGCACCATGTGCTGGTCAGCCTTTCCTGGCCTCCACTACCACATGAAAAGCAGTGAGGTCTTTCTCAGGCACTTGTGCTTCCTCATGAGTGTGAGCTGGCTTGGGACTGGCATACAATGAGAGCAGAGGCGTAAGAGCATCCCAGTAATTCAGATTCAGACACCCTTGTGCTCCTTTTCTCCCTCCCATGCTCTCTTTTGAGCTCTCTCCAGCATTAGGGCACTGCTTATGCCTGATGACAGTCTTGTTTCTTGGGCAGCAGAAATAGGCAAAAGGCTCAGAGTACTCCTGGTCACCAAAGATTTAATTTACATCAACACATTCTGAATAGTAAGCTATTATTTGGGACATATGTACCTTCTCAGAGTTGAAGCCAATATGCAGCTTAAGGTATAAATCCTGTACAGTTGTTGAAAATGCATTGAAAGGGGCATGTGCAGAGCAGGGAGGAGACCAGAACAAGCTATCAGGAATCTGTACCACAAGATGTCACTGAAATCTGCCCCCAAAACTCATGTGAGGAGGCACAGTGGTGTCCAGGACCCAGAATTTCCTCCTGAGAGCAAACATGGATTTTTCTTCTTTTAAAAGCAGAACAGAGCTGGCTTTCAAAGTGCAGGTGCTGAGAGGCTTTGCTCTTCAGCACTCAGAGCATCCTCCCAGGAAGGTGTGCAATGGGTTGACACCATGTCCCAAGCCTTCACCTAGCACCATGCAGTTTACATTAAACCAATGCTGAAAACTCAGTCTTCTCCACTCCTTCTATCAAAAAAAACATCTGCATCCATATGTTGTTTGCAGGCTGATCCTGTTGTTGTGTGTTAGATACTGGCCAAACATGGCAATCAGCTGTGGTTGCTGAGGGCACTTGGGCCCTGCTCCACAGCAGCATTGGTGTTTAGAAGGGCTTTGGGAGAAGCACGAGGTTTCCAGACACTGCAGGCACATCCAGATCTTTCTGGTGAAGTTTCAGGCAGCTCTTGAATGTGAATTTTGGGGTTTTATTTTAGGCTGAGGCTGCTGACATTTGAGTGAGTGTATTACATTGCATTGATGGAGAGATGGATTTGATGGATGCACAAGAACAATTAGGATCATTCTGGCTCCACTTGTCTTCAGACTACCTTGTGCATAGCTCTCTGTACACTTGACAACATGCTGCCAGATGTACTTGGCTCCAAGTACAAACACTGTGCAGGAGAGCCCTCAGCTGCCCCTGGAGCTCACTTTCCTCTGTGCCATTAAAGTGGGGCTGAGTGGTGTTAAAGCAACCTTGAGGCAACGCCTCTCCCAGCAGTGCAAACACTTATCCCAAATCCTGATTTGCACCCTGCCTTGGGGCTTTCACCCTGCCACACTTGCCTCTCCCATCCTATTTTCTCCTGTGTATTCTCTCTCCTAATGGAGCAGTGGGTAGTTCCATAATGAGAGAGGAAGAAAAGACTCTGGCTTTTCAAATAGAAGAGCTGTGCATAACGGAGGTGCTCAAAGCAGCTGAGCTAGTGGGACTGTCTCCCTGCTTGCATCAACAGCTGGGGATGTTCTGAGTATGCCTTGGGGTCTGATTTAACCATGTGTGGTGGGTTGTTGTCTGATGGGTGAGTGGAGGGATTGGTTATGTAAATCCCCTTACTTTTACGTGCTTAGGGATGTTTAACTGCAGTATCCCAGCAATGCAGTTTGTAAAAGATTTATATTAATCACGGATCAGCCTTCATTATAAATTGAATTATTTTGTGGGTGATAAACATAAAGCTTTTGCAGATTCAGAGACTGTAAAAAATATTGGTGTCTTGCACTGGAGTTTTTGGCATGATTTATCTTAGATTTTGATTTAGGTCTTCAGTATTATCCCTTCTGCTTCAGAATGGTTTATTTCAGAGGGATTATTACGAAATACAACTATGTGATAAAATCTGCAGTCCACTAAAACTGTTTCAAACTGATTCAAAAGAAACTGTTTCATATTTCCAACCTATTCTTAATTCTATTTTAGTCATATATGATATCAGTCTTAGCCTTGCCATCCTTTAATCAAAAACTTGATACCTGATTAGAAATGTTTGGGATACAGAAGCGAAAAATAAACTCTCCAGGAAGAGATTTCCAGCAGGGCAGGAAAGCCTCTAGATGGCAGAAGTGCACTGCAGAAAACTCCAAACCTTAATTAAGCAACAAGCTGCAGAGGGGTTGTGTGCCAGCTGTGGGGAAAAGGTGCTCTGATTATTGACTGGTCCACTGACCTCTTCGTCCTCCTCCAATTTTAATTGCTGCTCCAGATGATCTGTGCTTTACAGACACACAGACGTGATGGCAAACTGTGTCTGAACAAGTTTCCTTATGGATGTAGTTTTTCTCTATCTGCAAAATGATACTGCGGCTGTTTTTTTAAAGGTGAAGTGAAAGGCTCTGGCAGCTGGCAATATATGGAGTTTGGGATGACTTCTGGTAGTTAATGCCAGCCCTGAAACTTCACAAGGAGCTGCATCCTTTATGAGTGACTGTGTGACTACCCCTTGGGAGGTGATTGTCAGTCTGCAGTCCTTTAAAAAATAAAATCTCACCTTCTGTGTAGGTGGGCAGTACACATCTTAAGGTATTTTGGACTTAGAAATAGTACAGGAAAGTTTCAAGTGTCCTTGTCTGTCTGATAGAATTGTCAGCAACTCCTATTGTAATCAGTTACACAAGAATCCAGCAAATTCTGGCATTAAAGCACGTGGAAGAGAATAATTCTGTAAATCTGAGGTTTAAGCAGTATTAATGGCTGACACATAGCTAACTTAACATAGCCAGTGAATATTGTTACAGTTTCATCAGGATCTCTTTGCACAGTCACCTTGAGAGAAAACCCAACTGCTTAGGCTTATGTGATGCCAGATAAGTGAATTTAGATAAAAGTCCAATTTCTAGCTCTGCAGCCTTACACCTCAGCCTGGGTAAAAGTATTATTTGAGATTTCAGAGTATTCAGTCTCAAAGGAAGGCCTTTTGATGTTGGCTTCTGGTTGCTGATTAAAAGCAATTAAATGGTACTCAAAACACTTGGATGAGTCTTCAGTCCCATATGGCAGGCGTGTGCTAACCTTGAGGCTGCAGGGATAAAACACAGTCTTTCCTGAGATTCTGCTTAGTATTAGGTACATAAACCAAGGACCTGAACTTTGAAATAAGTCCCCAGGACTGCAGGAGCCCCACAGCCTTGACATGTGCCTCCAGACATTTGTGATAGCCATGAGTCATCTAGGATTCAGGTTATCTGCAACAGGCTGGAAAGAAAACAAGTATAGGAAAATCTTTGCTGCTTCCACATCAGTTGCTTTTGGCAATACTTACAAAGGATAGGCTTTTTATTACAGCATTTTCCCACCAGGTCTTTCTTCCTTCCATGGACCCTCGGCATGGATCAGAAACCAGGCAACAGTCAATAATATTGATTGTAGATCACAGTCCTGGTGGTGTCTCAGTGGAAATACTGTAATGAACTACCTAGTGCTGTTTAGCTGTGCAAAAAGCAGCATAAGTTGTCCCAGGAAATTCCAGAGTTTATGTTTTTTTTGTAGCAAAACCAAGCGAGTAATTTCAGTGACGCGCCAGCCCTGGCGCAGGCGGCCCTTGGGCAGTCAGTGGGGCTGGAGCACTGGCCCTCCTGTGCACCACTGCCAGACTCATGCTGCTAACCTCCTAGGGGTTTGTTCTACTTTTTCCAGGAATGCTGACTGATTGCTTGCTGATGTGTCATTTGTACTTCAAGCAGCAGATTTTGCGTTTTTAAGCAAAAGACCTCAATACTTGACTTGGAGACTCCCAGAAGTATTGTAATAAGATGTGTGACTACAGTAAAGACAGATATACCCAATATAGCAGCAGAGAAGATGTGGCAGCACAATTTTCAAGGTAGCCTAGCGACTCAAGTAGCAGTTATTAACATTACTGTCTAGATGGACACTTCTGTCACTGTTTCTGCCTGCTTCTGCAGCTTTTGTAGCACTTGTCCTTGTTCTCAAGATACCAATGCTAATGACAGGAGACAGAATTGTTTATCTGCTGCATCTCACGTCTTTTCAACCACACTGAGCACTAAATCAATGCATCATCACAAGGTTTAAGGACTGCTTGCCAATTCTTCAAGTAAGAAAAAGAATAGGCTTTGCCCTATTTTATCAAAACCAAAGATCCTTGCATATTTTTTAACTGATCCAGACTTTAGACCTGATTAGGCTAAAAATTGAGTAATCACAAGATATCTACCCAGTTTCAGACAGACTTGTCTTCATGGTTGTGTATCCATGTTATTTTCTCCAGCCTTGCATTTCAGGAATGACTGCATTCTGCATTTCAGGGAAAAGTGAGTGCGCTTTTTTTTTTCCAAGTAGTTTGCATGTGCACAAATATTTTAGTTTATTCAGTAGATTCTCATAAAACTACAGGTAGACCAAGGAGTTTGTACTTTGTGTTGTATTTCCATGGGGGAAAGTTTTGCATTGCAGACAGTTTGGCCAATGTTTAATAAAGTGCCTAGTGCTCAGTAGTGATAAAAATGAAATCCTTAATCCCATTCACATTTAGAGGACACTTGAATAGCTGTTACTTGAGGCATGAATTAGCCTGAGAGTTTGTGAAAAGAAACACATACTGTATTTTTTAGAAGCATTTGATAGCTCTAGAATACTCTTCCCTCTGAGAAACTGTCAAAGCACATAACATCCTGAGTGAGCAAAACCCTTGTAGGGCTGGAGGACACGTTACCTATCAGCAGTGTCTGTGAAAGGGAGCCCTGGTGCTCACAGTGAGAGCCAGGCTGGCAAACAGACAGGATGGTCCCTTTGATCTGCTGCTCTGCTTGCAGCACTCTGCACCTGCTGCCTTTCAGGAGGTTCTTAGGATCTGTGGGCTCTGGTTGGGTATTTAGCCTCTGTGACTCCTCAAGCTTAGTCCTGTTCAGATGACAGATTTCTAAATATGTTCATTGCCTTGTTCTTACACTTTTTTTTTTGCTAACTTAAGCAACTCTTCCCTGGCTGAGCCTCCCAAGATGTCATTTTCTGGTTTGAACAAACATCCATTATGGTAATTTCCACAGACCAACCTTCCTTCTGAATTGGCTCATTGCAGCATGCTAGGGGTTGGAAGGAGGGAGTCTGGGGCTGGAGATAGACACAAAAGTCTTTGGAAGCTGCACTCAGCTTCTGCATTTTCTGATGGGTGTCCTGGGGCTTGAGTGCAGCCACACAGAATGGAAGGCTTGCTGGTTAGATGCCCTCTACAGAAACCTCTCCCCAGGAAAAAATCAGCCTGAATGGAGCTGTATTGTACTTTCAGAATCTCTTTTCAGAGTCCAGAGACCAGTCCTAGTCTTCTGTTTTCTCACTGACATCCTGCTGAGGAATTAGCTCTGGGTATTGACAGGCTGTTTCTGAGAACATGACCTGCAGAGCTTCTGCTGGCTGTAGCAGCAGCAGGACCAGAGCTTTCCTGGAGTGAGAGCAGGACTGTCCTGCTGAGCCCTAAAGTACATGAACATGCAGAGTTAGAGGCATCTCCTCAGCTCCCACAAATCCAGCCCCACAAATGGGTGCATAAATTAAACAATTTATTTATGTGTGGAGGGATTAATATTTTCTACTGTCTTTAATTTAAACCCATTATTAATTCACAGGTAAGCAAACCTCAGGAGCAATGTCAGCAACAAACATGTCAGTGATTCTCCATGCCAATTTGAGAGGCAGCACAATTTTTTTTCTTTGTGGTATGCCACAGCATGGTGTTCTGAGTAAAGCTACTCACTTGCCAACAGCTCTGTTGCAGAGAGCCTTTTGACATTTTAAATTCATTTGTGAGCTACACTGAATTGGAACCTCTGAATTTTATGGCAAAATTGGAGCAATAAAAATACTTATTAGCCTGACTACAAGCTTGGGACATTGGAGACTCTGGGTACATCCACATTAATGTTTCAATTTCAGTCAGAGATAAACTGAAATGACTCTTTATCATCCTCATTGAATTAATTTGTTTTGGGTGAAACTTAGCTAAAGGATGTGCTTTGGAAGACACTTGATGCTTTCCAACCTGCTGATAGACATTCAGCCAGCAAACCAGACTGGATTAACCCTGGAAAAACCTTTAATTTGGGCCTTGGTCCCTGAGTTCCAGATGTTCTGTTCTACAGATTCAGCCTGTGCCAGTGTCAGCAGAGCCTCAGGTGGGTGCCCTGCCCAACCTCCTGCTAAAAGCAAAGCTTCTGGTGTGTGTGACTGCCCTGAGCCTGGCAGGTGGGGCTGTGACCCTCCTGCTGCTGTACTGAGCTTCTGCCCTTACCTACAGGCTCTGTTTCACCTCAAAACAAGATCATTAAAGCCACCTATGCTTTATTTTGACTTGAGTAAAGTGTCATCATGCCAGAACATTTTTGACCACCGCTAGTTCATTTGCTTTGATCAGAGCTGTGGCTGATTTCAGCTGTCACAGCAAGTGCACAGATCAGTGCATCAGTGCTGCAAGCTAACCCAGCCAGAAAATGAAGAATACTGGCTCTGAAATGCCTGGTCTGGGCAGTTTTTGCTCTGTGGACACCTGGAGAGCTGTGGCTGTGCCACCTGCTGCTCTGGTTTCTCAGGGTGACAGTGCTGGACTTGTGAGTCCATCCCCTTGTGTTCAGTGCACTTTATTTGAAGATATTGAGAGGGTATTGGCATGACAAATTACAGTTTCTACCACTGCACAGCTTTGATCCATGGCCAGACTACATCCAGGCTGCATATTCAGGGTCTGGCTTCAGCACTCTGTGTTCTTAGGTTGAACACTAATTGCATCCAAGTCTTCTTGTCAAATATATATTGAAAGAAAAATCAAGCAACCTCCTTCCTGACCATGCAAAAATTATAACTTCTCAAAGTCTTATCCTCCTTTTTGAGTAAATATTTCCTAAGACAGGAAAAAGCACCAGCCTGGATTACCATCTCCAGTCAGTTCTCTCCCTCTCCTTATTTTTCTGTCATCCTCCCTCCTAGGTATGAATGTCCAGAGTCTTTCAATGAGAAAGTTAACAGAATTTTTATTTTTCTTTATGCACATAAGAGCATGTCTTTCTTCCACTTGGTGTTCAAAACCATTGTCACTGGTTCAGCTCGTATTTACATTGTTACAAACGGAGGTGTGCTTAAAAATAATGAAAATTGAACAACATTATAAGAGTCTTCCAGAAAAAAAAAAAAAAAAAAATCAGCCATGGGAAACACGGGGAGACTGTTTATCCAGAATGTTGGGACATATCACTGTTTTCCCATATATACAGGAATGTGTATTTTAGGGAGCTCATCTAACTGGTGCATTGGGCAGGTGCACAGTGAGTGGGAAGCTGGGGGGGCTCTTACAGAAGACAAAGATGTTCTTTGGTGCAGATGTGGACTGAGAAACTCCAAGTTAAGTTCTGGAGGGTTTTTTTTTTTTTTATTTCTCATACTCCTCATTCTTTAAGGAATTCAGTTGATGCACCTAAATTAGGAGTTACCTTGGGCTTTTCTTTCTCTCAGTAGAGTGGAGGCACTTGCTCAGGGGATTCAGACACACTCTGCATTTTATCCCTGGTGGAACAAAGTGTTGAAAATTACCTAGATGGTTTTATGTTGCTGGCTTCAGTCTTGCTAAGCAAATTCTCACAGTGAGTTTTGTAATATGCTAGGATGGTGATACATTGAAAAAAGTGTTTTTAAGTAAAGTTTCACTCCTATGAATTTTTTTCCCCTCTATTAGCTATAATAGAAATAAGCAGAGGAATTAAAGCACATTTGTGCATCAATTTTTGTGGTGGAATATGGGGGAAATCCTATTTAAAGGGCACTTTTATTTAAAATCACCTTTAATAGACTGAATGTCTGGTACAACTTGTGAAACCCAGGACCAGTAAATCACATGGACTGACTGATACTCATCCAAGGATTTGAAAACAAACAAAGCATTAAAGAGGAACAACATTGACAAGGATATATTACAGCCTTTACAGCAAGGGAGCCTGAAAACTTAAAACCCATTAGCATGATGCTTATCTTCAAAATGAGACTCTGGGCATCTGAGGCTTTACAGATCAGTAAACTTTATTATGATAGCAGGGAACCCAATTGAGGGTTCAATTAGGGGTAGAATTGCACAGTGCTGGGATAAGTATAGCTCCTCAGGATCAAAGCAGCACTGCTTCTCTAAGAAAAAATGGACTTCTCTACCTTGTTTGAGCTCTTTTCAGTGTTAATGCAGGGGACCTGCTGGAAACAGCATACTTGGATTTTCAAAAGATTTTTTGATAAGAGCCGTCATCGGGGACTATTAAAGTATAATTGGGCACCATCAGGTAATGCACATTAGTAAAAATAGGCTAAGCTTCTGATACACTGATGGACCCAGAATTTTCAAGGTCTTTCTGAGGAGAGAGACATAAAGGTTGTCATGCAGAGCTCTGAGCAGAGCTGCACAGCAATAGCTAAAAGATAAAGAAGGGGTTGGAGTTGTGATAAAGAAAATTATACAAGGATGGGCTGCGCTTGAAAAACTGACACTGAATTCAGGTGGGCCAAACTGCTGCATGTCCTCTTTCCTAGAACAAATAAATGTGAGCCAACTCATTAAGAAAATGTTTTTCCCTCCTGCCAGCTTCTTGAGGATGTGAATTTATGGGTCAAAAGGTGGATCTGCAAGGGAAAAATGGGAGGAACAACCAGGGAGCAGATTCTGGGCATGCTCCTCACAGGGATGCTGGCCACATCGAATTTAGAGCAGCTCCAAGCAGAATTATAGCTCAGCAAATATTAATTAGTGACAGACAGTATAATTCCTAGGAGTCTGTGGGCAGAAATGCTTTGAGATGGGCTTACTGAGTAGGTCAGAGTGGTTTTTGGCATATTTGTAACCCATGGTGGTCAATTCTGTATTTTCAGGAGTACTATATTTTGTGCAGTTTAAGCACAGATTTCCATCAGTGCGTTTTTTTAACATGGCTTGTATTTATTGTAGATTTACCATAATAAAAAATCATAATAGGAATATATTGTTTATGCATGACATTATTAAGTAATTCTGTAGATGCCTGATGTAATAAGTAGGTAATCCATGTGGGGAGGTTGGGAAAATTCACATTTATTCAATGTCTTATTAATTATCATTATTTTAAATAACAACAAACACAAATATCTTTGTTTCTTAATCAGTGTAACCCCAGCAGATCTTAGAATGTTTTATAAAGGAAGAAGGGCTCATTATCCTGTCTTACTGGTGGGAAAACAGAGGCACAAAGTAGCAATTCCTATAACTAGAAATTAGACCTTGGTGTTTTGGATCCCAGGGCTGGGAGCTACCTGATAAGCTATATCTCAGACACATTTTTCCCCTAAAATGTCTGTGGATGCAAGATATACTGTTAATATAGTTCTTAGAAAGATGTATTAATTTTTATTTAGTGATATTATATTTTTCCAAGCTTAATACTGAGATTTTATACTCGGGCAAAAACCCCAGCATCAATGGGAACTAAATGCAGGTTCCTGGTAATTATTTCTGGGCAAGATCTCTGTTCAGTGCACTGCAAAGTGAAGTATTAGTGCTTGTCAGAAAGCAGTGTTTCTGCATTATAAGAAATCTTGGTTTTTGAGAGGCTGAATTTGAAAAGAAACATAAAATCCCCAAAATTTCATGAAAGGTGCCTTCCCAGACCCTGTAGGTCTATGTCTAGTGAAGTTGGGGTTCTGCTTGAATTCAGCAGACAGTAACTCTTATGAAAATGTCAAGATTGTTAGTTTTATTGAGGATACTCATACCAGTGATTCTGCAGCTTCTAAGATATCTAACTTGAGGATGGACCAGCAGGAATTAATTCACTGAAAATCTGTAAAACCTGAGATATTTAAATTAATCCTTCTTACTCTGTAAATATGCATATTCTGAGAAAAAGCTGCATTGTTACAAAATTTGTGTTAATTTTTAAAGATTCTGGAATTCCTTATGGAGCCAGGTGCCTACAGAGGTTATGGTAAGAGACTCTTCAGGATGAAAAACTTTTCATGCCTGTGTTTATTGTAAAGTTTCTTTAATAATATAGTGGGGGTTTTTTTCTATAAGTTGGCTGAACTATAATAAATTAAGTATGGTTCTGTTGCACAGTAGAAATGTGATGGATTGAAAAAACATTTTCCCTTCTGCATGAGCAAAAATTCAGTCCATATTTATATACGTGTCTGAGCATAACTGAGAATGCTATAAAGACTCAAGATATCAATTAGATGTGGGATAAAGATCTTACTGTGCTGCTTCTAAAGGTTATGCAGGAAAAGATTGCCCTGAAAACTAATTAGGATGACTGTGATAGTCAAATATATGAATGTATCTTAAAATTCTTTAGATGTTTTTCATCACAAAAATGGGAAAGAAAAGGGCTGTAACTGGCATAATGTATAAGTCTTACACAACTTTAGTTCCCTATTATCTCCTAGTGGTTGATGACAACAATAAATTTTTCACTGTTATAGGATGGGATGGTCTCCCAACCTAGTACTTTTTATTCTGCCTGATAACCCTCTCTCATGTGTCAAAATTCATTATTACCCACCCTGGGTAGCAATCTGTGATTCCTGTATTCTTAGGCAGGCTACTGTATCCTCAGAGTCATTTGCATGTCTCTGAATTTCAGAGGTTCTTCACCTAGGGATGCTGCAGGCAGTCGTACACAGCATGCAAACAGCCTCCTGCAAAACAAACTAGTACTTAGAGTGCCACATAAGCAGAATTTATTAAAAGAAAATAGTTTTAAAACTAGAAAAGTTTTACAGTTTCCACTGTGCTTGCAACCCTACAGTGCCCTGAGGTGAGTAATAAATAAGTGCCATGAATTAGAGGCCCTTTTCTAATATGCTGCTTAAGTGTGCTCTGTTTTCCTGGGCTCTGACCAGTCTGGAATGCTCAGTGGGAGAGCAAGTTGGTGTATCAGCATTCTCAACAGCTCTGGGATGTTTGGCAAGAGACAGTTTTCCTCAGGACAGCTGAGGCTGGATGGCAACTCTGGAGATCATCTAGTCCAACCTCCCTGCTCAAAGCAGGGGCTACCCTGGGTTTATCAGGATCATGTCCAGTTAAGTCTCCAAGGATGAAGACTCCCCAACCTCTCTGGGCCACTTGCTCTAGTGTTCAGTCATTCTCACAGTAGAATATTTTTCCTTACTTTTAAGTGGAATTTTCTGTATTTCAGTTTTTTGTCCTTTGCCTCTTTTCCTCTCACTGAGCACCACTAGGATTAACTTGACTCTGTCTCCTTTACTCCCCCATCAGGAATTTGGGTAAGATTTCTCCCACGAGCATTCCCCTCTCCAGGCTGAACAGTTCTGCCTCTCAGTCTCACACCATGTGGCAGATTAATGTCCCTTAACTGTCCCTTAATGAGAGATCGTGGGCCTGAGTGGCACTCACTCCAGTTTGTTACTCCTCTTTTGGGGAGTCCAGTGTGGGACAGAGCATACAGATGTTTCTCACCACTGCTGAGCAGAGACATCACCTCCCATGAGTGTCATGGTGCTCAAAATAGAAGCTTCCAGTCTTGGTGTCCTGGTTTGGAGGACAGGTGTCTGCTAAGGAAAAGCAGGACCCTCTCTTTGAAATGAAAAGTGTAAACCCCCTCCCTCCAAATTATTATAATTTTGAAATTAAGGGGCTTTCAGGCAAAGATATGGGAATAGGAATCCAGTTCTTTACTAGGAAAATTAAAATAGAAATACTGTACTACAAAGAACAATCCCAGAACACTGACAGAGTCAGAATACAACCTGACACCCTGTCAGTCAGTCAGGGTGTTGGTAGCAGTCCCATTAAATGGTGGCTGCATCCTCCTGCAGTGGCAGATGTGGTTCAGCTGAAGCAGTGCTCCTGTGCTCCTGTAGAAGGTGCAGTTTTCCTCTGAAGGTCCAGGGATGATGTGGAAATGTCCAGTTTTCCCCTGGAATCCAGTGGAAAGAAGGTATCCTGCTGTCCAAAATCTCAGTTTTTATCTGGGTAGGAAAGGCTTGGCTCCTCCCCCTGGCTGGAGCATCTCCCAGTGGGATGATGGAATTTTATCAGTCATGCAGTGGGACTCAATGGCCCAGCAGCAGATGATATCTTCCTGGAGGGAGGATGGGCTGTGGAAAAGATAAAGATGATTGCCCCACCTGATTTTAAAGGTGGCCCATTAGCAGATAATATGTGCCATGGAGATAAGGGTCACTGCCCCACCCGCCTTCAACAGATGGTGATAGAATACACACTTCTGGTCACATCCTGTATTGCAACCTAAGACACTTGGTCATTGTGAGAGTTTCCATTTCCCAACCAGAAAAACTCAGACTGTCCCTGTGTCTCCTTCAATACAGCTGTATGTTCAGGCTCTTGTACCTGCAAAGTCTTGGAGAAGATCTGGACAACTTTCTATCATCTCTGCCACTCCCCAGTCTGCAGATCTGCTCCCACAGCTCTTCTCTTGGAGAGAAGAAAGTCTCTCCATCAGCACAGAGCTCCTGCAGGCAATGAGCCACCTTCCATCCAGCCCCAGCGAGAGTCCCTGCAGGGCTGTGCCTTCCATGGGAGCTCCATCTGTGCCAAGCCCCTGCTCAGATGTTCTGGCAGCTGCTGGGACCATCCCTTGGGATGCACCACCACCACTCAGCCCATGTAGGCTGTAGCCCTCTGCACAGCTCCTGGCTCCCTTCTGCAGAAACTGCTGCCTCTGATCACAGCACTTTGTTAGGTAGTTCCACATCTTCACACAGCATCCCAAACTTCCCTCTGCTGCACCAGTGCTCTGCAGCCCTACCATAAACACCTCAGAGGGCTAACGAGCTCAATTAATAATTGATTGCAGAACAACCCCACATTCACAGTAGTGAATGATTTGCAACACCCCACTGGGACTGCAGGAAAGGATTAATCCAGACAAATTTCAGTCTCATCTGCCCAGCTTGGGGCTGTAGAATAAGGAATATGTTTTTCAGAAAGAAAAAAGAAAATCACAATAAAAGAGCAAAATGTGTTAGGAGTGAACATCTGTTCATTCTGATTTCAAGTGGACTAAAAAAGGCAAAAGAAAACCTCTGTCTTTATCAAAGACAAAACTTTGAGACTTTGTTAAACATGAACAAGGTAAAATGATGCAATCTAAAGCAGCACATTCTATTACCTATTAATACAGGTTCTAATTCCTAGAGACTGAAAAATCCTGAGAAACTACAGTAAAGTGGAAAAGAATGTGATTTGTGCAGGGTTACATAGAATTGAAAATTCCTGACATGGGTGCCAAAGAAGTTTTGAATCATAGTTGAAACACTCATGGGAAATGGTATAAGTGACACCTGATCCCAACATGGAATCAGAACAGCAATGACAGAGAAGGGAAAACCTGTTGTTTATGTGATCCACAAAACTGACAGTCATACCCAACCAAAGCTCCTGCTACAAATTTTAGACATTCCCTGTATTAATATCGGATTATGGCATTCAGTTTGGAACTGTATTTTAGGATAACAAACACCCACCTGTAGAAATAGACACAAGGTATTGAAATACAAGGGACAATTTAGAGAGAAAGAAGTAGGAAACAGGGAATGCTTAAAAACCTGAGAAATTTAGGGGCAACAGTTTGAGCAAAACTCTTCATGCTGCAAATTCATTTAGCTTCTAGAGCTAAAACCAAACCTGATTGAAGCACTGGGACGTTATTGTTTTCTTCTCATTTTACCTGCTCTCTGCTCTCAGCGGAGGTTAGTTTTAAATGGCCTTGTCAAAACCTAATTGCAGTTTTGTAATGGCTAATTCCCAGGCTATTTAGGCACTGAAGAATCAATTCTGAGACATGTCTAAGAGGGGTTTGTTAAGGGATGGAGAATGCTGCTAAGATCAATCAGCATCCTAGTTTTTAACTCACACAGGAAATTCAGGTTAAAATCTCTGTTCTGGCTGATTGATCCCATGTCTCAGAGAAATGCCCTCACTAACCACCTTTATTCTCACAAATGTGCAGATCTGTAAATTAATTAAATGTTCACTGGGTGAGAAAGAAGATTCATGTTGAAGCCCTGGCTCACATTAGTCTGTGGTGTGGGCACTAGAACAAGGACTTCTTCCCTTATCTTCTGCATCTCAAATGAGGGCTCCAGCCAGAGGCAGCTCCAGGTGGGACACACGTAACTTTCAGCCACTCCTATCCATACACACAGTGATGGGATCGTGCCTAGCTGGGACAAAACTTCTGTTTTGGTAATCTGGCTTGAAGGTCAATGCCCTGAAGGAATAGCTGGTGTGTGGGGAAGCCACTAGATTTTCCACAACACCAAAAACCTCTCCAGCCTGGTGTGCATGTGCATGTGCACATGTGCACACAGCAGAGCACCTTTGCTGGCCATCAGAACAGAGGGGACCTTTGGGGATGCAGGACCTGAGAACTAGAATCAAACCCTTTTCACTAGAATCAAATTGCCTTGACTGACAGCATAAAGGAGAGGCTGTGAGTGCTCCTGCAACTGAGCCAATTTCTTTTGCATCTGCATTAACCTCACAAAATTTCATTTATTTTATATGCTTTAAAAATCAATGAGTTGGTTGCTTTGGGAGCAAGGAAAGAAAGGCTCAAGCTGAGTAATGTTTAAGTTTGGTTATTTAAAGGTCATGCTATTTGTTAGCATGTGTAATTATTGGATGTAGAGCAGGGAAATGGAAAATAGTTCAAAATTGGATTCAAGATACCTGGTGACTGACCTGGTGAAATTGATGACTTATTTCCTTCAGAGTGCCTATATTAATTCTGGGTTTTAAAGTGATGTGGAATGCTTTGCACATGCAAGAGTGGGGCTAGAGAATGGAATTTCTTTGCTAGGTTATCCTGAATTAGCCAGTCACAAGAAGTTTTAGGACTAGTTAATGTTTAGTCTTTACTCAACAGACTTTTTAGGAGGACAGGAAAAGAAAATTGAGACTGGGAAAAGTCAAATTGGTCAAGAATATGGGATATTTTAAGGTAACCCACATTACACTACCCTTAGGAACCATTTCTTTACCAAAAGTGTGGTCAAACGCTTCAGGCTTCCTTTCCTGGAGAGGTGGTTGATGGTCCAAAACTGTCAATATTTAAGAGACATTTGGCCATGGCCCTTAATAACAGGCTTTAATTTGGTGAGCCCTGAATTGGCCAGGCAGTTATACTAGAGGGTCCTTCTAGGTTCTTTTCAATTTAAATATTCTATCCCATTATATTCTAAAGTATTGGCATGTTGTTCACTGCATGGACAGTGTTTTCTTGATTACAAACATGTTGAGTATACAACAGCAGATTCCTGCTGTAGGTCAGGTGTATCCTGAGGTGGCTCAATGAGGGGAGAGTTATTCAACTCGAAGTCACTAGCAAAATTACTGCCTTTAAATTCAGTGACAACTGGAGAAGTTCTGTCTAGAACTAATCAAATGTTTCTAGTCTATCATCTATTTGTATTTTTTTATGCAGGTGAAATAGTTGATTGTACTATGAAAAACAGGGAATATTTTTACTTTAATCTTTTCTCTTTCTAGGAATAATTCCAATACTTTTCCTTGACTTCCCCTTTTGAAATCCAGAGGAATAAAGTCACAGGTGGATTTCCATCTGTCCATCACTTGGCAGGTAGAATAAAGAAGACAAGTAACTATATGATACAAAATAACTTAGTGAGACACATCTGCAAGGAATGGATATCCACCAATACCATTTCCACTTACTGCTGTACAACCTTTCTCTCTTTTTAAAAAAAAAAATTGTAAGGAGAAGGAAACTCACATGTAACTGCATGCAATAAAGCAAAGTAGTAAAATTTCATCAGGCTTGCACTGCAGAGCTTCAGGTCAAAAGGATTCAACCATGTCATGTAAATCAACACATAAGGAGATCCAAGTCCCACCAGAGTGTGGTTAGATTAAGCCCCAGCCCCACCCCTAAAGAGAGGCTCTTTCATCTCCTGTCAATAATAATTATCCCTTTAAATGTAGCTGTGGACATTCTCATTAGCAATACAAATATATATCTAATCAGTGTTTTTCTGGTGATATACAACAGAAAAAGAGAGAAATGAAATCACAGTTTTTAATCACTTTTACCAGTTTCTGCCGAGGGTGGTTTCAAAGTCCACTATACCATGGTGTTATAATCTGGAGATCCTTCTAGCTCTGCCTGGGTAATTTCTAAGGTAGTTCTTGGCATAAATTGGGCTGTACAGCATAGAGAGTTTTGAAGAGTGAGGAAGAAAGAATGAAAAATATTTCCCAATCACTTCAGTCTTTTAAAGTAAATTTGGGGGTGACAAAAATCTTTCAACAGTTTCTTAATAGAAAATTTTCTAATTTTCCATGCTTTCCATGAAGAGAAACTAGCACTGTATGGAAGCCTGGGTGAATGACTTTCATTTTAAAATTCTGACTGGCTCACTCATTCCTGCATAGACAATACTCCTTTACCTCTAGAAAAAGTAACAGGACCAAAAATCATGGGACTTGAATATAGTTGCAAGTATCCTATTAGGTCAAGAATTAGCTAACCATTGCTTGCTTGTTCAAGGGATAAAGTAAGTAAGAAGCCACAAATCCATACTATATGAGATTTTTGTATCATTGGTTTGTGGGCAGAAAATAAATTGATGGATTCTAATTTAAAGGAAGTATCACATAGAAAACTATAAAGCTAGTAGACACTTTTCTTATTCTCCTCCTCACAGGGGAAAATCCCACAACCTATAGATTTGTTTAATACTGTTTGCACACTAAGTGTGGTGCTTAGTTGTACTGGGGAAATAGCTGGTTTATGCCAACCAGCTGGAGCTCTGTGAGTGCTGTTTGTTGCATTTTGTGCTTCATGCCATGTCTCACGTGTTAAAAGTTCTGTTATGGTTCAGCATTTTCTTAAATCTGTGTTCATATTCTAAATAAGCAGCACACTGCAGGCACACCTTTACACCTTATCATCTCTCTCTGAGAATAAAAGCAATGTGCAGAGTGTTCCTTCAGCCACATCACGGAGTCACAGAATCACAGAATGGGAAACTGGGTCATCAGACCCAACCTCCCTGCTCAAGCAGGATCATCCCCAAAACATTGCTCAGGATTGTGTCCAGGCAGTTCTTGAGTATCTCCATTCACACCCTCTGTTCAAGTACTCATATACATTTATGAGGTCCCCTCTCAGTTTCCTGTTTTTGAGGGTAAACAGGCTCAACTGTCTCAACTGTCCTTGTGAGAGAGATGCTAACATTTCTGGGGAAGAGGAGTTATAATTAAATTTACTTTCTGTCATCATATGGATGCTGAAAGACATTCTTTAACTTGTAGTTTGTCCCAGAACAAGCCAGCAACAATGTTAGGCTATTTCTTCATGTCCCTAACATCTAGAAATGGGCTGGTTGTTACTCTAAGTTTGTTTATTACCTAATAATCAGCTGCTTGCCACCAGCGGCAGTGTTTGTGAAAAGCAGATTTTTAGTCTTTGTCAAACAGTTGTGTAAATTGTTTATTGAAATGAATTATTTTACAGCCATGAAATCAGCTCTCTATTTTTGGTCTGGCCTGTGTAACAGCATGTAGTATTGCTCAGAATATATTTGATTGCTTTTAGAATGGTGTATTCAGGAAGATTGCAAATGAAGCTACCTATGTTGTAACTGATGAGAGCGCAGTGGCTGAAGATAATTTTATCCAATTTATTATTTGATACACTTAATTTTTTGTCATATTTCCAGAAATTCATACTGACAGATTATTTGGATAAATGAAGTATTAAAAAAGCTTTAAATCATGCAGCTATATTTCTTCTTCGTAGAAGTGTTTGCTCCAAAGCTTACTGAAAAACATCCAGTTTCTCTACGTCTGTGTTATAAATACTGATTTTCCCCTCCAGTCTAAAATCCAGTCTCCAATCTTAAAACTGAACTGAGCTCTTGTTCAGATTTGCAATATCATCAGTAACCCTCATCCTGCCAGTTTGGTTTCTCGATATGGCACCAGATTTTTCATATTAATATGGTCAAGGTTTCTGTGACTATGAGATTCCAGCCTGACCTTCAGAAATTAAGGGCAAGTTCCATAAACTGACAATTAAAAAAACACTTTAACTTGGAACTTGCATAATGTGATTCTTCAGGGTAGCATAAACCCAGGAGGATACAGTGGCATAAATTTGCTGTCATATGGACTATATCAAATCAGTAAACAATCCAGTTTGATAGTGGTATATTAAGAAAAAAGCTGTTCCACTATAGGAATAGTTAAATGCTGGAGCAGCCTCACTTATTGGAAGAATTGTGAAATCCCATTTACTGGAGATCTTTTAAAGCAGCTAAAACAAATATCTTTCAGGCATGTCTGTCTCAGCAAGAGGAGAGACAAAATGATCGCCTCAAGTCTCTTTCAGCTCTATGTATCAAGAATTCCAAAATGGGCAGTTATTCATTAAAAAAGGAAGTTTATTTATAATGCAAGTCTGTTATTTCCATAGACAGTGACAGTGACAAGTTCTCAGGGTCAGCTATACCAGTGAGGGGTTTCTAATGATGCCATGCCTGTAGAGCTGGCACTGCTGGAACGTTTGTGCACAATAATTATTGTAGCTACAGACGAGTGTTCTCTCCAGCCTGCTCATGCAGCTTCAATTTACGACCAGTTGAATTGTCTTGGTGATAGATATTTTGAATTCACTTGCAGTTCTAATATTATTTGCCAAATACAGCAGTTGGAGTTCAATATTCTTCTGACTATGACAAAGAAAAGACCGATGCGGGGATTTTCAGTGAGTATTTCATGCAGTTTAGCCTCTGGCATTTCATAGATAGAAAAGCTTTAATGGGAAACCTGTTTGCTTTTTTTTTTTTTTTTTTTTTTTGCTGTGTCTTCCTGATACATATTTCAGAGCTTTGTGAAGTAACTCTGGCAAGTTATTTAGTTTTCAAAGTGACCACAGCACAACTCTGCTATCTTATTTCTACGGTTGTGCAAGTGAACTATTATTCTGCTGGCAATTATTGTTAT
Source organism: Muscicapa striata striata (assembly GCA_030060385.1). Classification (NCBI taxonomy): domain Eukaryota; kingdom Metazoa; phylum Chordata; class Aves; order Passeriformes; family Muscicapidae; genus Muscicapa; species Muscicapa striata. The sequence continues at coordinate 7,165,473 of JAREIS010000046.1, forward strand.
TTAAATTCTTTGCAAGGTGTACAGTATTTTTTTTCCAGGGAATGACAAGATTTGGGCTGGGCACTTCTTCAGGCTTCTGTATTTCTGACTCTGTAAGAGTCACTTGTTCTGATTTCTTACACCCTCATATTTTAAACCATGGGGAACTAAGGATTAATGATGCTAGTGCAGTCAAGTATGAATTCTGGAGTAGCTGTGTGTGTCTGTGATTGATACAGTACTTTTTATTTGGCAATCACCTGAAAGTAACCTGGTGTTTTCCCCTTTCTTTCTCTTTTCTTTTTAGTTTCCAAGATTTCCTAAATTTTAGTCTCTTGACAAGCTACCAAGTTCAACCTCCTGAAATAAGCTTCTCAGTCTTAACGTGGGTCTCTTAGCTCCCAGCTACTAGAGGGTCTTTACCTACTTCTTTATCTGCTTACTTTAGCCAGCTGGGCCCCTTTCACATCTCTGATGGGAGGACAGGAAAAGGAATCCATTTTCACAAGAACTGCAGTTTTCCCAGGCTAGCAACATCAATATTTTTCTCTTCTAGCACTGTTATTCACAATGCAGATAGAAGTAGACCAGCACATGGTTTTCACAGTCTGTCTTAAAGGCTGAGCACAGATAAGCAATTTGTCTATCTGATAAGGCTCACAGTCATCACCACTTAACTTTGCTTCCTGGCCAGGGCAGTTTCTGACACATCCTCACTTTGCAGAGCTAGTGCTGATTTTATAGTTGTGTAACATTAATTACTCTGTTCTGGGGGAATTCTGGGGAGAATGCACATGTTCATGGAAGAGAAACAGACCCCATACAAACCCATGTTTGGATTAGGATGTCCTATGCTGACAGTGCCTGGACTCTGAGAGAATAAAAGACGGAAATACCTTGCATGCTTGCTGTGGTGTTACTTTTCCCCAAGTGTCTGTTTATGTCTGCTGTCAAAAAGAAGATATTGGGCTAATAAGATCTTTGCTCCAATCAAATGCTGCTCTTCTGTGCTTAGCAGTCATGTCAAAGAAATCATTACCAGCATAAGAAGAATTTTCAGCCTTTTTTACCAATGTGTGAGCAGCTTCTGCAAATGATTATGGACTTCAAATCTCTAAAGAAACTCTTTGTGTTCTATCTTTGAAGCACATATCTAAAGAGTGGATGTTCTCTACAAACCATCCAGGTGGACAAAGCAGGATCTATGTTTGGGTGCTTCATGTAAACTGTGGAGAAGCTTTTTGCTTTTCACTAACTAGAGGGAAGGTATGGGTCCTAATTTGGGCTGAGAACTACATATGTGAATGTCCTTCTGAGGGTCAGATTAGACTTCATGTGCCATGAGACACTGAGACTTGTTTGCCAGGAGTAGGGCCAAAGCTGCCTCCATGGCTTGTGGGTAGACAAGTAATGCAAAGTTAATGCTCAGGGCCATGAGCCAAGAAAATTTCTTTATGCTTTATTTTACTTCTTTTTATGGCACCTTTTATTCACATTCCTCTGCACAGAACTGACCCCAGGCATCAATCTTGTGCCACTGAAATAATAACAGGACTTCAGTCAAATTTAGTGAATATCATGAACAATGTTTATTCAAGTCTGTGGCAGATTGAAAATCCATCCTTCTCACAGAGATAATGTACCATTGCCATCCAATTTCATACACCAGTTGCAGGGACTCTTTCCTTACTCTCATAATTGTTCCTCTCATCTCTGTTTTTTTGTAACTGTTGTGTTCCCTTTCCAGAACACTACTCTCAGCACAGCAGCAGTGTCTTTGGCAATGCTAATCCCATCCCTGCCATCCAGTAAAGGAGCATTGTAACTTTAAGTCACAGAGTTCAGCATGTGTCTGCTCAGGTTTTGTGTATAGTTTATCCAGTGTTCTTCTTTACCATAATGATTCACCTTCATGTCAATCCAATGCATTTAAAATCTGCCTTCAGTGAGTGGGTTCATGGTGCCAGGTCATTTTCTGACTTCAGAAAGCCCTGATACTTCATATTGTAAGGGGCAAGTCTGTGTCATCTAACAAAATGATCAAGTCAGTCTTAAAAATGCGTTTTTCAGTCCTAGGGGGAAAGTCTGTGTCATCTAACAAAATGATCAAGTCAGTCTCTTAAAAAAGCATTTTTCAGTCCCTTCTGGTTCCCTCCTAGCCCCTATCCCTCTAGTTGTTTGTTTCACCACATAACTTGTGGAGAATGATGTTGCTGAATCCCTGACATATCTTGTTGCTGTAAGGCTAGGAAGCAGTGAAAGAATACAGTAACATGACTTTTCTTCTGAGCAGTAAGAAAGAGTGATTTATTGAAAAGCCATGGCATTTATATAAGGGAGAACATGAAAAACAAAGTAGAAAAGACTTACTGGTCAAAGGCAACACCTCTTTGAAAACATGCTTTCTGCAAAATATCATGAGACACTCACACGGCTCAGTGGTTAACACCAGGGGTCTATCTGTGTTGTTCTTTTCTTTCTTTCTTTCTTTCTTTCTTTCTTTCTTTCTTTCTTTCTTTCTTTCTTTCTTTCTTTCTTTCTTTCTTTCTTTCTTTTTCTTTCTTTCTTTCTTTCTTTCTTTCTTTCTTTCTTTCTTTTTCTTTCTTTCTTTCTTTCTTTCTTTCTTTCTTTCTTTCTTTCTTTCTTTCTTTCTTTCTTTCTTTCTTTCTTTTTCTTTCTTTCTTTCTTTCTTTCTTTCTTTCTTTCTTTCTTTCTTTCTTTCTTTCTTTCTTTCTTTCTTTCTTTCTTTCTTTCTTTCTTTCTTTCTTTCTTTCTTTCTTTCTTTCCTTTCTTTCTTTCTTTCTTCCCTTGTTTTAGCTCTGAGAAAGATTCCCAGCCTGGGAAAGATCTAAGTTGGAGCTGAGAAAAGTCAACAGCCCAGGAAAAAAACAGATTAGGTTTCTTCATGATCCTTCAGCAGTGTCCACAATATCTTGTTCTCAAACAATTCTTTGGATATCTGTTAACTAATAAATTTTACAGCCATAATAAGAAAATAAAATTTTCTGTGGTCAAAGAAGTCCAAAGAGTCATATGAATTTGCTAAAAATAGAAAGGATTTCTTGAAAAAGTTAATTGCAGTCTACATTTTCAATCTAAATTTATTGAAGCTAGCATTAGTCAAGACTGACTCTTTTCTTACTAGAATTTGTGAGAACCACAGTTTGCATTGCTTTGCCAGGCAGTCCTGAGAACCAACTGCCCTGTTCAAACACCAGGCACTGAGAGCAGCTGCAGTCATGGTGCTTGGAGCCTCTTGTGTGATAGCATGTACCCCAGAAGGCACTCATCCCAAACCCTGATTTTCCATCTTGAACCTTGGGGCCCCATGCTATAGTGTTCCACAGGGGAATAATCTCACCTTGAGGAGCCTTAAAGGAGAAGGAGTGGACAGCTCAGAATCAGAACTTATATTTTATTCCTGTCAAGAGCCTAAATATGTTGGAGTGGGAGGTGAATCACACTGGCCATAAGCAAGCAACAGAACCTGTAGTCTGTCCCCAAGGAACAGCACTTGCATGACCATAAAAGTACCCCAAATCCTGGAGAGACAGGATTTTATTTTTTGGGGAGGGTAGGAAAGGTATGTACAGTTGGGCACTGGAAGGAGGAAATCAAGTTATGGTTCAGACAGCTGGGGTTTGCTTGCTTCCACGTGTTCAGCTTTGAAATATTTTGGCAAATTTCAGGGGATATTGTCATGAGAATACCTGTAACTGAGGCTGTACAGAAACTCCTGATGGAGAAGCTCCCTTATGCACCTGGAGAAAAGAATGGCAGGAATCTCATGAGGATTCCTGCACTGCAAGGCTGTGCTTCCCTGGCAAATCCTTCCCAGGAAAAGGTGCCTGTGCAGGGATGCCAGGATGGGCAGGCTCTTGGGGGAGCAGAGGGGAAGGCAGCACAAAGGGGTGGCAAGAGCAGCCTCAACCACACAATGAGCTGGCTCAGGAGCTGGGCAGCTCCAGGCAGGTCCTGGCAGCTTTCCCTTTAGCCTGGCACTGCAGCATGTGGGAATGAAAGGTCAATCTGTTGGCAGCAACAGGGATGGAAAGCCTGAGGCATCACTGATGTTGGGCTCTGAAAGGAAAATGTTTTCTCTCCCACTAATGACAGATCCTGCTAAAATATGTGTATTCATGAATTTGAGTGTTATCTTTGTGCTATATAGTGACATAAAGGCCATGTAATATCTATTCCACCTGGCTCCTGCTCTCTGGTGGCAAAGGACCTTGGTTAGAATTTTGGGCAGGGGGAGGTTTGGTCTTGGAGATGGGCTGTAAAGATTGTCTGTCAGTGGAGGCAAGCTGGGGTAGGGCTCCTCCAGGCAGTGAAGGACCTGGCATCTGGGAGGAGGGAGGGAGGGCTGGCTGTGTGCTGTGCAGCCAGGCCAGTATGAGAGATGCCTGGGAGCCTGCAGGGACTGTGTGTCTTTGCAGAGAACATCCACACACAGCTGGCAGGGTGTGATGTGACACTGTGTACACACAGGCAATTGCAGATACAGCTGCAGAGCAGCCTGGATGCAGAATGAGCCAAAGAGTCCAGGCACTGAGATCATGCTCCTTGCTGAAATATTTGAGCCATGTGCAGCCCATGGCACCTGTGATTACTAAAATGTGGGAGCAAAGGGGAGATCCCTGGAGAGAAGATAGCTGAGATTTCCTCCACAAGAGGAAAGTGCTGGCATAGCACCAGCCTACTTCTGTGTCTGGTGCTAATGTTGTCAGCAGGACTTACAGCTGGGCACAGTGCCACAGTAATGTTGCTTTTGGACCCAAGCTAGATTATATCTGACCATTTCAGGGTGTTAGCACAGGGAGTATGGTTCAGTTTGCTCCTTCCTGCATAGACATGTCCTAAGGAGGCTGGAATAGTCACTCCTCATGGTGGAATTTGCTCAGGAGATTGTTAATTTTAATCACAGAAATCTACCAAATTATATTGACTAATGAGTGGTATGTCTCACTTCTGACTGATATTTGATAGGGTTAGTCTCTTTAGCAAGTCCAAGGACACTCCAATTATTTATAATCAAGCAAAAATTTCATTAATTTATCAAGAATCACACTTGTATGTGATTTACAGTGTAGTAGATTAAGCTTCAATATCAAATAGGCACATACTGAATGCCATACTGAACCTTACAAGGGACTGACAAAAAAAAAAACTAAAGTCAGGTAGTTATATAATATTGCTCCCTGAAAACAATGCAGCTCACCAAGAATTCTATTTATTTTTAATCTTTAGTCATCTGTTGTTTAATATTTAAAAAAGTATTTTCACTCTGTTAGCAATTCTCCAAAGAATAAAAACACATTTATCTTAAGGCAATCTAATGCATATGGCCCCATTAGAAGGGAAAGAGATTAGTTTAAAACACCAAGAGCAAATGTTTCAAGTTATGGTTTGAAAGGCAAATTGACAACTATATGTCACTGAGTTTGGGTCTAAACACAGAATTTCATCTGCAGTGTTTTATATTTGCAAACAACTCTGTGTGTTAGTGCAAGCAAACTTGCTAACCCAGTGGGACTGTCCAGTCATGCAATGGATCCAGCAGGAATTCAGGAAATGTGCTTCTGCCCTAGAGAACACATGAGTAAGGATTCCAAACCCAGGAACCACAAGCATTGCAAGTACTCCACAGGGTGTGGGAGACAGCTGAAACACAAGACTTCTGGTCCAGAAGGTGACACTCAATGAAATATGTCAAATTCAGTAAGATGGTGATTTTTTTCAATGAAATGTTCTGGGAAGTGCACTGCAGTCAGGTTGTTATTTTTCTTATATTACACACTGAGCTCTGGAATACTTCCTCACCATCTTCACAGTGAGCACCTTGATAACTAGATTCATTCACTCATATGCTTAAATGTTTTGATGTACATAGTCGAGAGGGGAACAATTCCACTAGAGGAAGAAACAATGCCCTTCTGCAACAGCAGTGCTGATAAACTTTTCTGGACAGGAAAATATTTTTCTTCACATTTCTTCCTTTGGGCAGGATTTCAAGTAGACTCTTCTCCAAGAAGGTGAACTCATTGGGAAAAAAACAGCAGCAAGAGGAGCCACCAGTGATGTGGCCCACCATGGAACTCAATTGCCTACACATTCCTGAAACAGTCCTTCAGGTAAGATACAGAGAAGATTAGAAATATAGATACAGAGAAGATTAGAAATATAGATCCCAAAAGATGTAATTTGAGGTCGGCATCAAGTCATGCAGCACTATCATCAGAACTGAACAGACTCTGCAAGAAGAGGATTTTAGTGCCTAAACATAATCTCATTCTCTTGGGAGCCTCTGGAGCACAAGATGGTCATTACAGTGATGTTCCTGAGTCACTTTTCAGCAGAACACACCAGGTACAGCTGGCTCCCTCTCTCCTGTTGTGATCTTTTACCTATTGCACAGTACTCTCATACTTTTTTCCAAGTGATTCTGTGTTTTATCGGAGACAGATCAAGTAAGCATTTCTCTGGGGAGTGTGTGTAGATTGCAGAGCTCCAAGGCAGCACAAGGAACAATGGAAGGATTTGGAGACTGGTATGAAATTGTTACTTAGCAGCAGCAAATAAGGTAATAAAATGAACAAGGATATACTTAACAAGCCAAGGCCAAGAAAAATATAAGATGCCAAGAAGACAAAAATTTAATAGAGGAAAATGTCACAAGAATCAATAAAATGGGCTAGAGAACTGTGTCTTTCTGCATTAAGTGATGCAGGCAGTGTGAAACAGATTCTCTTTCAATGTCATCAGCAACTCGACAAGTTGGATAAATAATTGTTGCCAAGAAAAATAAAAGCATGTGCTGTCAGTGTGGGTGGTTGCCATGATTGCCATGGCCTCTGGTTCAAATACAGTTACAGAGATGATGAAAAAGAAAATAAATGTGGAAATGGCTGGGGAAAAACAATTAGCTTCCCACAGATGGGTCTTTGGCATACCATACATTGTAGCTACCTTTTTCATCGTTACTTTGGGTGGCAACTTGGGAAATAATATAAGATAATTACAGGGACAACCATTTCCTGAGTCCTTCCCATAAAAAAAGGAGAAACTGTTGGTCTGCAAGATTTGTTATGAGGAAACTGTAACAGACAATTCAGCTGCAAAACAACTGGACATAAAATTCCCACCTGACTGCTGCCAAAAGTGTCAATTCCGTCAGAGACCTGGCTCTGCAACCATGTACCACGAGGCCACTGGTGTGTCATTGGTAGTTCTCTTAGGGAGCTCCAAGTTTTCTTCAAGGCATTTCTACACTTGGGGCTATCAGTGCAGGGTGATGATGAGGGGCTCAGCTCATGCACAAATCTCCTGAGGACCCAAGGACAAGGCACTCCACTGCCTTGGAGCATCCTTCTCAGATAATAGCTGGATATCAAGTGTTCATATAAAACATGACAGGAGGAAACCCTTGCTCAGGTCACTTGGTCTAGACATGTTTACTTCATTCCCATCTTGGTCTGAGGAGAATAATTCCACATCTACAACCTCTTGGATGAAAATAAGGTGTCTGCTATGCACAGTCATAGACAGTCACCTGAGTATCACATTCATTCTCTACACATTTCCTCTAAATCCCATAAGACCTGAGAAACAGGGTCAGATTTATATTTATGTCAATTCCTCTTAAATCCTACTTTAGGAAGGTGAGAGACAGGAAAGACATGTATTGAGTCAGTCACTAGGACATCTTGTCTCTATCTCAAGGACAAACAACGTATTTTTATACCTCCTCTATCATTTTCAATTCCTTAAGCATTTCAGTCATCCTCATCTCAGTCCCTGAGCAATTTCACTTACAGAAACACAGAAGTGGATATTGGTATAATTTGCTACAGTCCCAAATAATCTGTGAGGTAAATTGTCAGTAACAAAGCAGGGAGTGAATTTCAAATAAATGACAATGTTCTTTAGTCATGACACTTTGTGTAAGAAATAAAATCTGGCTGCAATTACTTGGGAGGCTGATTTTGTTGTGTACTGAATAATGGGTGAAGGAAGAGAGTATAAAACTTTAGGCTATTGACAAGATTTGTCCAGTTAAAACACATGCCTTGCCTACAGCCATATAAAAATAGCACTGTAATCAGCATCCACAGTGGTGACACAGCTAGAGCAGTGACAGAAAAGCTCTCTGCTATAACATTTGGTACCAGACAAAATTTCAGGCTGTTTATTCATTCTTGATCTAGGGCTGAAATCCACTGAAGATGGGTTGAAATATTTTGACTAGGAGGAAGAACAACCATGAACCACATGCCTGAGCTGTCATTGTGGCTTTGTCCTGCATAGGACAAATCTGGTGGCCTGGCTGGGCCACCACTGGCAATAGAGCAAGGGTGGCACAAGTATGAGCCCCTGGGAGGGTCTGGGCTTTCTGCCTGGAATGGAGGAACTGGGAGCTGGCTTGGCTTTCTGTGTCATCCTGATGGAGGAGGTGTACATTTCAAATCGTTAAAGGATATTACCGGTGTCAGGCTTGCTTAAGATTTCAGAATGTTTACACCCTTAGTCCTTTTCATTTTGAGAAGAGAGCTGAAAGCTTTTATGGGAACACTCCTGAACGCTGGCATCCAAACTACAAGTTTAAGGGTTACTTTCAACCCTCATCCCTCATGCCCATGATGACTTTGCTCCATCCTTGATGCAGATGAAGGCTCATACTCAAGTTTGGCTCAGATCACAGGTTTTGGGTTGCTCTCTGATTTTGTTCCCAGACCAAACACAAATATCAAGTGTTTTATTTCTGAACTTTGCTCTAATATTAGTAGAATAAAACCAAAGCCCCAACAGTAACACCTCTTGTTCTCTCTGATCATTTAAAAAGAGCAGGTAATACCATTCGTGAGCAGAGCTGGCAAAGTATTTAGTGGTCATTTGGGAGCAAGGAGGGTCTCAGAAGATTTAGCAAGGACAACTGATTCCTATCTGCTGCTCCTCAGAAGCCACTGTTTCACACAGGATGATATGGTTAATGTCTTGCTGGTTCTTGAATGCCTGCCCAGTTTCTCTATGTGATCCTATCACTAACGTTGATAAATAGGTCTGCCTAAAGCAATAAGACCACAACATATTTGCCTCTTTGAACTAGAGTAATTCTGCTGCCAAAGCAGAGCTCCCAGCCTTTCAAGGTTCAGCTGGTTACATGTGTATTGACATTTCTTTTTACCCCAGGCCAGATGAGGGAGAAACAGTTTCCTACTTTGTAAAGCACTTTTCTTCCCACTGTGTGACAGCTTTTAATACTACATTTTGAAAGTAGAATGAAGATGGTTTCCACAGAGATAGAGAGATCCTCAAACTTTTCTGTTCCCAAATAGGAAAGACACACTTTATTTAAACAAACAGGACCTGAAACACTTTTAAACTTACCTTTCCAGTAACCTACAGTGCCTTTCCTTTGAAAGCTGTCCTCTGAAGTTAATCAAGATGCTTCCCAGCCTGTTTGTAGATTACCCATGCTAGAGATGAGCTTTCCTTAATGCATTGCTTTGGTATACATTACTTTTTCATATCAGATCACAAGAGGTTTTGAGAAGGACTTATGAAAAAAAGGTAAATACATGTGTCATGTCACAGAAAGAAACTGCAGTCCGTTCCATCATCTGCTGTGCAGAGGATTTAGTTGTAATGCTGCAGACAAAGGTTTATGTGTTATGAAAGATTACACTTCTACATTTCTCAACAGGTTTAATTCTATTTTATGCAACTTTATGTGGAAGAAAATCTAAGTCAGGCTTCTTTCTCAGAAGAGTAAATTCTCTGTAAGAACATGAATCTGATGTCTGCCTAAACCAGCATTTTTATCTTATATATAAAATAGATACCTATATGCCAATGAATTCTGTTCTTGATGACAATTTGCATGATGTGCTCTATTCCCTATTCTTCTGCAGAGCCAATTTCAAGTATATTTATCTCCTAAAGATCTGATGTTTGCCTGCCCCCCTCCCCTTACTCTCAGAAAGGCAGTGTTGTGCCATCTCTCCACCCTTCCTTAACTCACCAGAAATTGCAGGATCTTATTTTTTATTTTTGTGTATTTTTCCTGATACATTTAGGAAGCAGGACTTTAGGCATTAGGAACGTCAAGCAAAGGCTGAGAAAACAAGCATGATCAGTTTTAGGAGAATTATGGAGTCTCTTCATATAAACTTGTTCACTATTTCTATATTAATGATTACATGTCTGAAATAATTTGATCTCTTGAGTTTAATGCCAAGATAGAGACAAGCAGAGTGGAGTGCACAGGGTGGTTCTTTCCAGGCTCTGTCAAAAAGGGTCTGTGCCAGAGGTGTGCTAATTTCACTTATTTTAATCCTCTAGTTACAACACAGTAGCAGTTGGAGATGGAACAGACCTACCATGTCTTGCTTCTGATTTATACCCATGGGGCACACAAGGTGTTTATCATACATCTCAAATTTAAAATACAGTTTGATTGGTGGCTAAGTGTTGCCACTGGTCACATTTTTAAAGTTAATACTGCAACAGCAATTACATGGAGGAACTGCAGTTCAGAACCCTGGTAGAAATGCTTCTATTTTGGGTTCTAAAAGCTCTTCTCTGCTAGGGGAGGGAGACAAGTTTGGCAGTACAGAAGAACAGTTGTAAAACTGGAAGGTGTTGGAAAATCCAGATTTGTTCTTATAAAACCTGTCAGTTGGAGATTGATGTTTTCTTTCAAAACAAGCTCCAGGAAGCTGTAAGCAGTGTCTCTTTTATAGCATACCCATGTGCTCTTGAGAAAGAAAGAGAACCAGTGAATCACAGAACACAGTTAAAGACTAGTACACTCTCCAACACCGAGGCATGATTTAGCTGTATATTGTCCATTCCTCTACTTAAAGGGAAGAGTTCAAATCTGAGGCAATTGATCTAAAAGAGTAGACTTTGTATGTGCTACTTTAAGGGATAAAGAGTGCAATAGCTCTTGAGTGAAGACATTTTCATGGATGTGAATGTGTCTTTAGACAATTTATTTTGATTTATTTTGAAGTGATTTTTAAAAAATGTGACCACAATCACACATCTATTTACAGTGCACTGTCTTCTCAGATCTGAAGGCACAAGCACAAACACAGAGTAGTGAGTCTGACACAGGGCTGCACATGGGCATTTTAGAAAATGAGGCTTTGAATGCTCCTGCATACAGGGGTCCCCTCATTCTCATGCATTTTGTAGCCAATTCCTGTGAGTCCCTCTGTAGTCTCATGCCTGTGATGCCATGTGTCACAGTCTCTTTTTTGTTCTAACACCCACAAATTGTCTGACATGACTAGCACTCAGTACTGTGACCACATTTGGCTGCTGATGTGAGCTGGGTTTCCTGCCCTCCAATCAGTCAGAAAACACCTCCTGGGGTGTAGAGATGGGAGGAAGGATGGGGCTGGCTTTTCCCCAGTGCATCAAGATCCCACTGAGGCATGCCCAGACACAGGGAGAAACTTTGATTGCAGAGATGCAGCTTTAGCATCAGCCACTGGTTCCTCTGGGCTCTCCCAGTGTGTGCCTGGTTTTAGGAGAGAGCAGAACTAGCCTTGGCTCAGAGTAAGCACATGCTCAAGACTGATGCTGCTGCACAGAAGATTCTGCTCTCCACAGCATGGACACAAAACTCAGTAAGACAGCTGAGCATGTAAGCCCAAAGGAATTCAAGAGACAGATCATATGATGGAAGGTGCCTCCACCCTGAAGTGTTTTGCTGAATGAGGGCATTTTGAAATATTATTTTCACATGCCTTACACTTGAAAAATTATAAGCAGAGCTGAGAAGCCAAGAAATAAAACCTGAAAGAAATACATAGGGAATTCAGAATTCTAGACATAAAGTGTCTGCAGCAGATATTTTGTGCAGCCATGCCAAATTGTGTGTGTATAAAAAAGGCTTTTTTTATTATACTTTATGAACTGACTGTAGACTATGTAATACAAGCAAAACATAAAAGAATAATGAACAAGATACAAATTAGTCTCCAAAGAGTTTTTTATGGCCTTTGTCAGAAGAACAGCCCCCCACACCTTACTCTGTAGCTGTGACTACCTTCATATAAAGATGCAATATTAGAAAAATATCTATTCAGAATGTTTTTTCACTCTATCCCCACAACAAAAGCATTAGAATCTGTCACAATGATGCTGATTACAAACAACACAAACTGGCTCTTCATGTTGCTAACTAAAATGGGAAGTTGAAAGGGTAAAAAATGAATTCTTTTCCATGCCAAGTATAAATTTCTGCACATCATTAGTATTTTATTGCTATTTTACTTGAATAATCCTGTAATGATGCAAAGATAAATGGTAAGAGGATGCTGGCTGATGAGCATGCAAAGAACTAATGTTGTGAGAGATATAGAGCTGGGGCATGTGCAATTTGTGTGTAAGTCCATTTGGTGGAAAAAAGCCCATCTTCACCACAAAGCCATTTTACCTTTGCCAGTTGCAGCAGCACTTGAATGATTTGTGTGATATAGTCAGAATATTGTATGATAAAAATGAGGTATTGATTCAAGGAGATTTTAATTTAGATTAGTTCACTTAAAATGAGTAATAAATTGAAATGAACTCTACAGAGCTCATGCTCAGAATGAATTCTCTTGCCACCTCACTGAAACCTTAGGTGAAGAATAGTTCTAGCTAAAACCCTAGCCCAAATCATCAATTTTAAATAAGAATTGTAAAAATAATTTGGACAGGAAAATGACAGATGTGATATCTGATTTGTAAATGAATTCTAGGGAAAGAAAAAAGAAGAGAAATTATTTTCCTAAAACAAATCAGAAGGAAAAATGTTAGTAATTTCAATACTATGCTTTATTCTTAGCAGCTCCTCATGTATCAAATGCTGCATTAATATTTGATAAAAACTTGAATATTGCTACTAGTATTTCTTTCCAATAATACTGTTTTTTTCTCTTCATCTCGACCTTTCTGGATAGGATTTTTAATGAGTTATTCCTATACTGGAGCCTTTTACAATAACTGACTTTTCTATTTGCTGAGATGTCTTGTGCTGATTTAACCTATTTTGCTTTGCATACTGTTTATCCATGCATGTTTACAATGGGCATAGCCACCACCCACACTCAGCCTGTTAATGTATGCAAGCATATGCTCACACACTTCAGTATATAATTTTTTTCTTGACTCTTTTTTAAAGTCTCCCCAGTTTCTTACTATAATTCTGATTATATTTTTGCTATATTAATTTCCTTGTATATTGCTGAATTTATTTTCTATATTTGTTGAATTGGAAATGCAAGCTCTAAAATAGATAACAGAACAAAAATGTGATGTATTTTACTTCTATTTTCTTTTCTGTAATAATAGCTTGCTCTTTAATCTCCATCTTATTTATTTTATGGGATTTTTTTGTTTGTTGTTTGCATTGCTTTCCTCTCATAACTGATGGTCTTTGTCTCACTGTCATGGTTTAAGCCCAGAGGGCAACTAAACACCATTCAGCCTCTCACCCACTGCCCTCATAGTGGGATGGAGGAGAGAATCAGAGGGTAAAGAGAAAAAACTCATGGGTTGAAACAAAGACAATTTAACAGATACACCAAAAGCAAACCAGGGAATTCAGTCACACTTCCCATGGGCAGGCAGGTATTCAGCCAACTCCAGGAGAGCAGGGCTCCCACAGATGTAACACCAACCTGAGCAGAACAACATTATCATACTGAATGTCTCACCCAGGGGGACTCACTCCAGGGATGGGGCACTGACAAATTCTCTGAGCAACCTATTCCAGTGCTTCAGCACCCTCATGGTAGAGAATGTCTTCCTAACACCTGATCTAAACCTGCCCTCGTTCAGTTTAAAACCACTGCCCTTTGCCCTGTCACTGTCTGCCCACTGAAAAAGTCTCTCTTCTCCTTTTTGTGACCCCCTTTAGGTACTGGGAGGCTGCAATGAGGTCTCACCAAAGCCTTTTCTTCTCCAGGCTGAACAGCCCCAGCTCTCCTCAGCCTGCACCCAGAGGTGCTCCATCTGTCTGGGCATCTGTGTGGCCAAATTCCTGTGACTTGTGTCCAGGTACTTGTAGAGACCAATAATTGTAGAGAGTGATAAGGTTTCCCCTGATCCTTATCATAATGCCTTTGTAAGAAAACACACTCCAGACTCCACTGCCCGTGGCATGGCTGCTTTGGACCTTTGCTGTCTGTATGTGGTCACCCTGAGCTACCAGCTCCTCCCTGCTTATGGAGCTGCCCTGCTCTTGCTGCCCCCTGGAAATGGGACTAGCAGATGATTGGCATTAAAACATTTCTGATTTCACTCACACTTCCACACACAAGCACCAGGATTTACATTCATTAGTGGTCTGTCCAGCATCAGGGATGCCTGAATCTGGGTGTTGAATTTTTGGTCTGTCCAGGGTTCCTAGTGGAGGACAGGATGCCATCTGTTGAGTCCTCATCTTGTCTCCTGGTTTGGGAACTGTGTGCTGACTTCTGCACATGCCTTTCTGTGCTCCTTTGGGCCTGATGCTCCTCTGTGTCTCCACTTCACCTCTTCTGTGAGTTATCAGGATTTACTCACAGTCCTTTGCCACCTGGGTGACATGTGAAGTTGTGCTTTGCTGCATGCTAGGATTGTGATGAACTGCTCTAGGTGTCTCTAGATCTCTTGGATCTCTAGGTGTCTTCAAAACATGACCAGACTTTTCCACTCATTCCCCAGTCACAGCATTCCTATTACTTTTCTCTACACATTCTGCATGTGTTTTTTAATGCATCAAACACTTCCAGTGGTGGACAGATCTAAAAATGTATCAGGGTGCCTCTTCTCTTCTCAAAGGAATAAATCAAATGGCGCTAGCAAATTTTAGACACCTTAATTTAAGAAGAGATACGTTTCCAGAAACAGAGATAAAGGTAAAATTAATAAATTTTCTTCATGTCACAAAAGAAATTCAGGTTCAGACTTAGAATGGATTGTATTTGACAACAGAAAAATACCATCTTTACTGTTTGACTCAAAGGTTAACAAGGATCCTGGATGTGGAAGAAAAAAGCAACTAGATCTTTGACAGCAGTTTCTGTGCTGCTGTAAGCCAGCAGCATTACAAAGAAAGGCATTTAGAAATGGGCACCCACTTTCAATAAAATATTTAATTTGGATCCTGTACAAATAGGTCCTTCCTGTCACCATCATGTGTCAGTAACTTCTGCAGTGAGTGAAAGGATCCTAAACTTGCTTAATGCTATCAATCAAATTTATAATTTGTGTCATTTCTGGAGAATGTCATGTTTCCCTGAGGAGTTTGTGACCACACAGGTAAATTAAATATGTCCAGGCCTATTCTCCAGTACTGAGACCAACTGGTAGGCTGTCACCTGCACTCATCAGTCCAAGGGCAGGTTAGCCATGTGTAGATCACCCATGGGAAATCTGCTTGGCTGTGCCAGCTTTTGAACCTTGCCTGGGAAATATTTAGAAGGGAGCTAACTGGGTTTGGGCAAAGTCATGCCAGGGATTGGTTCTGAGAATTTACCACTGTAAATGACTGAGTTATCATCCTAGGAACCTTTGACACAGTCTCATTTATCACTACAGGCATTGTCAGTGTGGACTCAGTTCTTTGAAAAAATAAACACATGTCAGCACTTAGTGTCAGAGAAGGGAGAAGATATTCACTGCACTGTGTTGTGGCTAGATGGTTTTTCTTGTTCTCATTCTCCATGTCTACTTTAGTCATATTATCTCCAGAGCAGATATGACACTGTTTAATCTTCCTTCTAACTTTCTTCCAGGAGATTACATAGTTATTATTTAGTTAGTAATTAGATTTTCTCCAACATCAGATCAAATCCAATGTTAGTAGATAAAACGTTGATTTTAATAAGAAAGTATTTATATTTCATAGATAGAATGAGCTAACTAGTAGATAGTCAATACCTTTGAGCCACTTCCTCAGATTTGATTAAATATTAATTGTAGAACTACCATTTGCACATGAAAATTAATAGCAGGTTTAACCTTGCACGCTTTATAAAACATAAAGCTTTTCTTAGATTTTTGCTGCTTCTTTCCCTTCCAGCCTGATTCTTAGCTGCAGGCAGTTAATCTCCATTCTACTGCCTTCATCATTTAGAAGAGAAACAAGTGGATCTGAGATGTGTTTCAGACCTGTATTTGACAAATAATTCTTTTTCCCAGTGACAGCAGGAAAAGTGTTTTGAGAGTGTTTTGGAGACAAAGGTGATGCTTTGCCTGGACTGGGGGGTGGGAATTGTTTTCTTTCTATTTTCTTCCTTTCATTCATTTGCTCTTTTTAGAATTCCACTCCTCCTAAACCACATGTTACTGTACTTATTCATCTTTGTCTCACAGTGCCTCGAACAGATGGATGGTTTTCTTAAGAGAAAGTTTTCCTCCAAAACTCAGAACAACAGCAACAAGAAATAAAGTCCTTGCAATTGCTAGGTTCAGTGATGGGAGCAACAGGCACCACATGTGTGGCAATCAGAATGGTGCTGGAAAATGAGAGTGGATATAGAAAGAAAATCGTTCAATCTCCTCAAGTAGTGTGAGCTGCCAGATATGAAGTAACTAATGCAGTTGCCAAGACACCAGGATCAGGTCATGGTTCATAGAGCAGCCAGCCATATTAAGAAATACTTTTTAAAATAACTGCAATTTGAAGGCTGATTCAATTTTAAATTATAATAGCAAAACAACGGGTCTGCTTGTTATTTATCCTGTATGATTTGCTAAAAAGCTTCAGATTTCTGTCAGAATAAAGCAGAATCAATTATAAAGTTATATCTTAAGTCAGTTCACACAGCCATCTGTGAATGGATGACTGAGATCCCACAAGAAGACTCAGGGGTCTGGATACTTTCAGTGGAATCCAGCACCTGCAGCATCAGGGGAGTGTTGTGGGGAGCTGTTCTTGCACTTTGCACTTGGCATCTTACACTGACCAGTTCTAGAGGCACAGCACAGGACTAGGTGGTCTCTTTGTTTCTACCTGTTCTTAGAGTTTCATTTACTTATGAATTGCCTCTGGAATTTCTATCTCTTTCCACTAATTTTATATGGCACTGAAGAGGTTAGCTTAGACTAGATGCCTTATTTTAAAAGTCAAATTATATTACTTCTTACTTAAAATCTTAACATTTCTATTCTGGGAAAAGCTAACATACTAAAGGTTTTCACTCCTTAACCTGCAAGTAAATCTATAACATCATTGGGACTCAGCATGCATTTAAAGGTTCATTAGTGCCTTAATAACTAAAATGATACTGAACCATTTTTGCAATTATAACACAACCGTGCATGAACAGAATATTTTTCAGTGCACTGTGGTGTACACTGCAGCACGCCTGCAAAGTAAACCTGCTAATACTTGCTGCTTAGCCCTTCTCATCTCTGAAATTTGTAATTAGTTCAATCAGGGACTTTTCTGTTTACTTGAACTGGCTTTGATTTGAACAGTAATTAAGATAGCATTATGCAAATTCATGGCAGATGTGCAGAAAATTATTTTTCCACTGTTAATATATTTGTCCAACCCCTCTCCTCCAATTCCTAAAAAAGATCTCTTTTCTTTTTCAACATGACTTTCCCTTCCCAGCCCCATAGATACATTTGAAAGGAGTGAGAAAAATCACTTTTAGCTAGGAAAATAATTTCCTCTTCTCTACCCTTCAAAACACCTGAAATACTGGTCTGATGGCTCCCTTTAAGAGCTCCCTGAGATGGAGCCCTCCTGCTCAAAGCTGCACAAAGAAAAGGGGAAACTCCTGGAATCTGGTTGTCAGGGATCTGTGCTGTTGCTGAAGTTACAGCAGGAATGTTGCATCATGAAAAGAAATGTTATCTCCTATTAAGAGGTAGAAAAAATACCTAAATACTCATTTAGCAATAAAAAAGATTTGGTCAGAAACCTCTTCATATGATGAATTTAGGTAGGTGGTCTTCATGGATTTATATTCAGTTCATACTTATACTGCTTGGAAAAGATTTCGCAGAATCACAGAATATGCTGAGTTGCAAGGCACCCTCAGGGATCATCCTGGCCCTGCACAGGACATCCCCAAGAATCACAACATGTGCCTGAGAGGGTTGTCCAAAAGCTTCTTGAGCTGTCAGGTTTGGTGCTGTGACCATTTCCCTGCGGGCTGTTCCAGGGTCCAACCACCCTCTGAGTGAAAAACTCAATACTCAGCATGAGCCTCCTCTGACACAACTTCAGGCTGTTCCCTTGGGCTCTGTCACTGGCCACCACAGAGCAGGGATCAGTGCCTGCCCCCCTCTCTCCTCATGAGAAGCTGTAACTGCAGTGAGGTCTCTCCTCAGTCTCCTCCAGGCTGAACAGACCAAGTGACCTCATCCATTCCTCATACAGCTTCCCCTCAAAGTCCTTCAGCACTTTCTCTGCCCTCCTTTGGATGTCCTCTAACAGTTTAACATCTTTCTCATATTGTGGCACACAAACTGCCCCCAGCACTCGAGGTGAGGCTGCCCCAGTGCAGAGCACAGCAGGACAATCCCTCCCTTGCCTGGCTGGCAGTGCTGTCCCTGATGCCCCCAGGACAGAGTTGGCTCTCCTGGCTGTCTGGGCACTGCTGGCTCATGTTCACCTTGCCACTGACCAGGATCCCCAGGTCCCTTTCCATGGCACTGCTCCCCAGCCTCTCATTCCCCAGTCTGTCAGTACATGCAGGGGTGCCTTCAATGGGAATTAATGCACAACTATTGTTATTAATTGCCTACCTTAATTCTTCAACCATTTTTAAAATCAATTCCCATATGTCTGGGTAATGAAATGTCATTCTGCCAACCAAAGCAGTTGTTATACTGCAATGCAGTGGAAGAAAAATATAATGTGCTGGTGTAAGGAAAATTTGTCTGGCTTCATCTTCCTCTTCACTCAAAGTTCTGAAAATATTGTACAACAATTCCAACAAAGCTCCAGAATTATAATACAAACACAATACCTCCAGAGGTGTTCTCATTCTGGTGTTAGAAACATTAATGCATGTGTAATAGTTAGAAATCTTGGACAAAGAAAAATAATTGAATGGATGTCAACATGTTTTCCTTCTATTGCATTTCTCCTCTATGCAAATGTTTGTGTTTTCACAAGCTGTTCCTTGTGCACTATAGAAAAGACATCTGCAAGATAATCTTGTCCCCTGGTTTATTTTTGCAAGAGTCCTGAGCAGATTCTTCCTGATGTCTCTCACTTTTTAAAAAAATAGCTTTCCAGTGCAACAGAAACATTCATAGAAAAACATCTGCTTTTCCTCAAAGCCTGTTTTTCGTCAGGAAATGAAATCCACCCTTTAATCCAGAATTGTAAACTTCATCTGACTTATGCTGGCATATATTTACATGAAGTTGGTGTGCATAGGTTTAAGACACTGTATAAGCACTCAGGATTAACAAGCCCCATGGAACTTGCATCCTCATTCCTGTTTATTCATGATATATGGGAATGAGGCATCTTTGAATCTGTGGCTTCTGTCATTAGAAACCTCAATTGCTGCTTTCTGCCATATCTTCTTGTTATTTGCTTGCTGTCATCTGTAGTCAACAGTTCATCCATCACTGTTGCTTTGATGATTGCCAGAGCCCCTGTACCAAGACCACACTGCCAGTTTGACATCCTGTGGGTGGAATAATCTTCCCATTGCAGTAGGGATTTCTAGCAGCTCAAGTGCCAATGAAACAGGCTATTCCTTGCCAATGGTAAGCATGCAGATGAAACACTCCTATATTTCCTGGCTTTATGTTTGTTTGTTCGTTTTATTACTGTCTGTTTTGATTTGTGGTTTGGTCATTCTGATTTCTCTCCTGTGCTCATGTGGCTGCTGTGACACAATCTTTTATCCAGGAATATCTTTTGGAAGAAATGAACGTGATTTTATTTGCTCTGCTTGACCACAGTTAGCAGGAATGCATCATGCTGTCTGTATTAGGTCTGATTTCTCAGTAAACACCAGTAAAATGGTGCTGTGAATGCTAACTCTCCTCAATTTTCCTTGGTTTGCATCAAAGCAGTTTTAAATGGCATGTTTAAACAATGAGTTTGCATTAATCTTTTCCCATGTAACCCTTGCACATACACATACACCTGTATGTATAGAAGTATTGAATTATGTACATAAAGCAGGATAATGCAAGTCAGATTCAAGTAAGCAAGTAAGATTATGAATGGACATAACCTGACATGGAAGTGACCACATTATATCTGCTGAAATGGTTCAGCTTTGGAAGTGGCTCTGTGTCCTTCCCTTGCATTGCTGGGAATTCCTCAGTGAAGGAATGCTATGAACACCATCCCTCTGCCATGTCTGTACAGCTTGGGACAAGCAAGCAGACTCCAAGAGTTTCCATTTCCATCACTCACAGTCAATTAGTACATTTATGTCTTTCATTACATTCTTTTATTTAATTTTTTTTTAATCCCAAGCAGCAAAAACTAACCTCAGAAAAATTTTCTGACATATTATTTTGGTATAGAATGTGTTCTTTTTAAAATTCTCCCCAACACATTTTCGTGCTTTTGAAAGTGTTATCTTAAACAGCCTTTTTTGGCACTCAGAGCCTTATGCTATTAAATTGCTTGATTGGTCAGTCCCACAGCCTGGAAATAAAACTTCCTAGAACATAGGATCTTGCAAAAGATATGTTTCAAGAGCTTCTTCCTTTGTTGTGTATTTGTTGCATTTTTCATTGATATAATCCAAGATGGCTCAGGCAACAAAATGTTCCTGTTTTGATGTTAGGGGAATGATGTTGCCACGAAGGATTTGCATATTCCCCACTGTAGCAGTGGCTTTCCTGATGCAGTCAGCATGATGCACACACCAACAAGGAGATTTGCCATTTTTCTTTCTTCAGAGGAATCTGCTAATGCGTGTAAGAAGTGAGGAAGCTTGAACATGTGTGCAGAAATGATAAAAATAAAATTATATTAGGATAAGGCTTTACTTTCTACTTTCTGTTACAAAAAATTGTAAGAAATAAGGAGGCAGTCACTCTCCTTGTAGTTATAGTTAATGGGCAGCATCATCACTATTAGAGCAAATACCTGCTCAGTTTATAGTTTTCCAGGTACACCTGCAAATGGAAAGGCAAGCCCTCCAAGTAATAGAAAGTGTAAAGGAAACTAATAAGTGGCTTCTGTACAATCTTGTAGACAGTATTTGACACAGCAGAAGGATGAAATAGTCTCCAGAATTGGAGAAAAAGTATTTTGGAGAAGAGATTGAATTCAAATGTTGAAAGTTGCTGAATTACACAATGTGTTAATGAGTACAATTTGATGAAGCTATCAGAAAAGAAAATTACATTTAATATCTCCATGGCAGAAAGTGCACCAGAAAACAGAGGGGAAACTGCACTTCATTACTGGAAAAATGAGCAGGCTTTTACTTCTGAAGATATTCAATTCCTGACCTGCCAATACATGGTCTGCCTTTGCCCATGGCTTCCATGCCTGTCAGGAATTTATCCATTCCTCTCAGAAAGTTTATGACTAATTCTGCCATTCCTTGGTCAGGTAAATTCCAATTTTGGTAAATATGTGTCATTTAAACACGTGAAAGTGACACACAAAAAAAGGTCAGCAATAAATTTATACATGAATATCCAGAATCATAGCTGTCAGTCTGCAGTAAAAAATAAATGTCAGTTTCTCCCAGTTCTCATTTTAATCAGGTGTGTCCAATATTAACTAAATCTTCAGCTGTTTTGTGAGGAAGATTTAAAGGCATCCAAACACTCCCAAAAGGGAAATGTTACATAGCCCTGAAGCAGGGATCTGCACTGGTGCAAAGGACAGGAGCAGGGACAGAAGGAATGAGATGAGGTGGGGACCTTCTCCACCAGAACTGGCCACTCATCCTGGTCTGGCTTTGTGTGTAAGCAGAGCTGCCTGACTGCCAGGAGAAGGAAACTGCAAGAAGAGAGAAGAAATCAATTCAGAAGAAGGAAAATGGGCATCTCATACCCAACTGCCAGATTCTTTATAATTTAGTTTTTGCATTAAGTGCCCCACGGGCCAAGGACACTGCCAGCTTGGAAGAGAAACTGCCCTCAGAAGAACCAAAAAGACAGAAGAGACACTTTTGTCAAAGAAGACGAGCAGACTTTATTATTGCCTATCCCTGAAGTCGTGCTGGAAATACAAATATTGAGACTGGCTTGAAACTCACATGACTGAATGAAAGGTTAGATTTATTATATTCACTGTCTGATTTCTGAGCCTGTAGTAAGAAGCATTTATGTTACATTCTTAAATTTTCTGATGACCGTTAGGGCTGCACCTTGTGGCTGCCTTTTTTTGTCTTTACAAAATGGGCTGAGATTGGCACTGAGTCACCTATTTCCAGAGAAAAACCATAAATTATTGCAGGAATCAATGAGATGCTGACAGTTGTCAGTTCCAGGTATGCTAAAAAGTGACAGTAATCTGACTTTGGCTTTGCAGAAACAATATAAAGTGCAATTTCAAAGCAAATAGGACAGGGACCACGCAAGGCTTCTGTCAGATTCATGTTCTCATTTCCCTTTGGGTCTCCCCCTCTTCCCAGCTGGCTGCATTTCTTTTCTACTGGTCACAGGATTTTTAGAGTCGTTTGATAAAGAATATTCTCTTTTATCAGCAAGTTTTTCTTGCCAGGTGATTTTTGCTGAGGAATTTTTGCAATCTAAAGGTTTCTCTGTGTCTACAGAAGTTATCTTGAAGAGGAAGGTATTTTGCTTCATGTGAACACGACCATAGGCTTTGGAGTTAAAACTTGATTTGATATCTAGTAATGCAATAACAAAGACGTTTCATGGCATAGAGGGAAGAAGGTTGCCCCAACACAGGAATACTTTTTTCCACCCCCATTATTTGCCAGATAAGGACCAAGGTATATTTTCAGTGACGTTTCTGACTCCAAACCAGTTTTGCTGAAGTGCAATGCGGTGGTGTGCTGATGGGAAGGAGAGCATTTCAACTCACTTCACATTCATCTATGAATCCCTTACTTCTACATTTCTCTGCTTTTATTGGCTGCTGGTAAACGTGCCTGTGGCTCCTGCAGAGCCCTGGTGATGTGCTGAGCAGGAGTGCAGCTGAGCCCAGGGCCCAGCCCCGTGCAGTGCAGCTGAGCTCCCGTCCTGGCTGCCCGCGGGTCACTCAAAGGGCACGGCACAGACAAGGGGTTTATTAAAGTTTAAATGACATGGTAGCTGGGAAGATATCTTTTATTTGTTCTGACATCTCCACTGTCAGCAGGAATGACAAAATGTTCATCACTCACCTTCCTTCTGCAGAGCTGAGGCACGTGGAAATCCACAAGGGTTTAGCTGGGGCAGCCCGTCAAAATGAGCTGCTGAGTTTGATGGTATTACAGCAAATGTTAATGAACAGGCAGGGCAAGGGCTGCCAAGAGAAAGTTTAAAGGACACCAAGACAGCTTCACGACTGATGTCCTCAAGGTGCCCTTCTTTGTGGCATGTGGTGAGGGTCTCCAAGCATTAATATGTTTTGGACTTGCCAGGAGAGAATGGGCTCTGGAAAAGGCAACCAGGTCCCTAATATTCACGAAATCTGTGGCTCCGTGGATCAAAAACTGAATTCTCAGAACTAGGAGGATAGCTGACTGCAATTGTGACAAAATAAAGCAACTTTTTTTTTTTCACATCCTTTTTATGCTTTCTCAAATTCTCAGTTACCTTTGTGTTACCTCATTCTCATCCAGTTCCTCAACAAGAGCTTTCCTGAGGTGCTCAAAGACATTCATCAAGCTTCCTGAGGTAGAAATATAAAACTGAATGTCGTCAGCATGCCCTGCAGGCCATACCTCCTCTGAACTGAAATGAGAATTGTAAAAGAAAAAGTATTCTCATTCAGGCTCAGGGGCTGAAGAGAAATTTTCCTGCTTTATCCCCCCCAGGTTTTCCCTTTCCCAGGCTTTGCAAATCAGTACCACACCACTCTTAGAACAAAAGTTTTTGCTACATCAAAGCAAGGACATCTAAGGACTAGCAGGAGTTTCCTTGTCTCTAGCACAAGATGCTTCTTGCTCTCAGTCATACAGAGCAGCTGGCAAAACCATGTATCTTCAGTAGATGGCCTTCCAAATGCAGATGTCAGAGACAGGGACTTTTAAGGCAGAGGTCTTCATTGTGGGCTTTTCTCCTGTTTCTTGCTAAGTACCAGCAGTGAAACTACAGTCTTAAATTGGTTCATGTTTGCCATCAGCTTGAGGAAAGTAAAGACTTCACCTGCAGAATTTGAGACTTTTCTTCTCTGCTGATGTGTACAGAAAGGGCAGGGTAGACTTCCTGGGGAACCAAAGTGAAGAAAGGTTTTTCTTTTTTTTAAAAAAGTCACTTTGGTTTATAAAGCTAATTTAATCCTCTGTTTCCCTTGCCATGGAAAGAACAAAGCAGTGCTACTCTATGTTTGATATTGCTAAGTTAGAGCTGAAATAACTTTCATTAGAAGCAAGTAACTTTAGGCAAGGATTTTTATAGAAATAACAAGGCACATGCCAGTTAATTGGAATGTCTTACAAGTAGATCAGACCAACAGGATAATCTTGGATCTTGATCCCTGTAATTTGGTACTGCAAGAGTTAAAGCCTTTAATACTTATTCTGTTATAATAAATAACTAGTATTTTGTATCACATCATAGTTACTGTATGAGTATTTTAGATGACCTTTTACTTCTGTTCATTAAGACATGGCATATTTGACTGTAACTTATTGAGATCAATAAATGCTTAATGTGTTAACTTCTCGGTCTAATTTTATGTGACACCTTGCTGAGCCAGCAAAAGGAATGGAGGACAGATTGGGATGTGCAGTGATATCTGAGAGGTATTTATATACAACAGCTATGGATTTGTGGCATGTTTGCCAGGGTTATTAAACTATTTTCACATTGCTAAGTCCTCTAACTACCTATCCATAAAATGAAGAAAGGGTCATTTTGCAGTTCAAATGCAGATTTCAATAGATCAGGGTTTATATTCTATCCATACTATAGATTTTAACTGTGACCTTGGGCAAATCACTTATTCTCCCTGCCTCTCATTTCTCTGTATGCTGAAGTAGGGATAATAATTCCTTAAAGGTGAGAATGAATATGTCAGTGTTCATGTGACACTCACACTGTTATTCAGCTCAGGTTCCTACCTGTGCCTTCAGCTAAGACAGAGTTGATCAAATTGTATTTTGCCTTCAGTTTGTTTCAAAGTAAATTTCTTGCTCTTGTAATTTTGACACTGTCATAGATGGTGATCTGCTTGAGACTGTCCACAAGATGTTCAGTCTACAGCCTGCCAGACTTAAACACCTTTGCTCACCCTGCCTTTGGTGTGGAGTCTCTTCTTTTCCAAATATTAAGCCAGATTCTAACACATTTCAGAAGCTGAAGACTTTCTGAGTGCTCAACATTGCCATATAACCACAAGTAGGACTTCATTTCATCAGTGTAAAAGGCATAGTTGGAAGGAAAAGACAACCCTGGAATTGTTGTTTTTTCTTCAGTGTAAATTATACATTGATAATGACTTTCATAATTCAGTTTGGTCAGCAGAATGCCAGGGCACAAGTGTCTGCTTCTCTGCAAAGCAGTTAGCCAAGGCAGTCAGCAAACACAGCACAGTTGTGTTTGGTTAACAATGGAGACTGAATCATCCCCCTGAGCATTCAAAATGCCCAAATGCTTGCTGTTGGAATGATTATCAGAAAGCCTTTCTGTAGTTATGGTGTGTTATGTATCAATCACAAGAGCACACGTGCTGTGGTCTCTGCCATGGCTGCTGGGGGCTCGTCTGCTTCCCCTTGACACAAAGTCATCTTCATCATCTTCATCATCTTCATCATCTTCATCATCTTCATCATCTTCATCATCTGACACAGGAGCTGTTCCATGCCACTACATCACAGGCTGTGGAAGACATCTAACAATGTCACCTGTGACATTTTGTCTTTTTCCAGACTGATAAATAGCTCCTAGATTGCATCTTTCATTCCTTCTCCAATGGACATGTTCCAAAAGACATTGGGGTAAAATTAACAGAATTTCTCTATGGTGCCAAGGTCACAAACCCCCACCACATGATAACTACATGGTTTTGCCCCAGCAAAATCCTAGATTTTCCATATGCCATTGCATATCTGTCATCCTTAGATGCAGTGATAAAGTAAATAATATTTTGTTAGGTGTTCTGCTTTTAAAATCCCAGAAAGCATCCAAGGCAGCAGGAGACACGGTGCTCTGATCCTGTGAACAATGTAATTTCTGTCTCCATCATAAATTCCAAGCCACTATGGTTACCCATTGAGTCAGCCCTCATGCTACCTGAGATATTAGCAATTAAAATCTGTACACTCTGAACTGAAGGGATTTCTCTTAATACCGGGAAAAAGAAAAGCTCCAAAATCACAAAAGTCACACTGAATCCATCAGCCTGCCTTTGAACAGAAGTACACAGAAAATTCCCAATTGACATGGGATCAGTGCAGAGAGCAGTGCTGGAATTACAGAATACAGCTGGCAAATTATTAAAAAATGAAAAATTGGAACCAGTTCTGCCTGCTTTATCTTAGATGAGACCATCTTTTCTATTAGAGAAATAAACTATCTTAAAACAAAAACAAAGATTTAAAGAAGGAATTTTGGATAAGAAATGGGTACAATTCTTTTAGGTCATGTCAAGCATACTTCATCATGAAAAGGAACCACGATTGATAATGGTTTGTTACTGGTGGCTTAAGTTTTTAAATTAGAATAAAAATCCCATTCTTTTTCTAATTTCATAAAGGGAAACAGAGACCTTACAGCTGTCATGGGGCACTTCTGTGGTCTAGAGTGGCTCAGGGAAAGTCCTTAAATGTGCCCTTAAAATTAAAGAAAAAAATATTTTTGTAGAGAGGGTGTTTTACATCAAAGGGGACAAAGGCCATGTTGAAACTGCCCAGATTTCCACAATGCAGTGTAAAAGAAAAGGCTGTGAAAACCAAATATGAACTAACAAACACAGTTTACCAAGGGTGAACCAGATGTTTGGTTGGCTCCAGCCTGTGCCAAGAATCTGAGAGACATAATCCCTGCATCCTTTTGGGTTTCAAAAGCAATAAAAGGAGGGCTAAGGAGATTCTCCATCCTTTATTATATGTGGGGGGAAACATGGTGACAGAGGATAAGGAAAAACTGAGTTATTTAATGCCTTCTTTGCTTCAGTCTTTAATAGTAACAACAGTTGTTCTCCAGGTGTGCAGACCCCTGAGCTGAAAGGCAGAGAAGATGCCATAATCCAAGGTGAAATGGGGAGTGACCTGTTAGACCACCTAGACACACACAGTCCATGGGGCTGGGATTCACCTGAGGGCACTGCAGGAGGTGGCAGAAAGCTCAAAGTCACTCTCCATCATTTGTCATCAGTCCTGGCTAAGTGGGGAGGTCCCAGCTCACTGGAAGTTAGCAAATGTGACACCCATATACAAGAAAGGCCAGAAGGAGGATACAGGGAACTACAGGCTGTCTGACCTTGGTGCTGGTGCTGGGAAAGTTCATGGAGCAGATTGGTCTGAGTGCCATCACACAGCACATGGGACAGCCAGGGGATCAGGGACAGCCAGGGGATCAGGGACAGCCAGCGTGGGTTTGGAAGGGCAGGTCCTGTTTGTCCAACCTGATCTCCTTCTAGAACAAGGATCCTGGTGGATCAGGGAAAGGCTGTGGATGTGTTTATGTGGACCAGAAAAGCCTTTGACACCATTTTCCACAACATTATCTTGGAGAAACTGGCTGTTCATTGCTTGGACAGGTGAACAGTTTGCTGGGTAAAACACTGGCTGGGTGGCTGGGGCCAGAGGGTGGTGGGGAATGGAGTTAAACTCAACTGGCCTGCCCTGGATCAGAAACAGTGTGGCCAGCAGGACCAGGGCAGGGATTGTCCCCTGTACTCAGCACTGGTGAGGCTGTACCTCAAATCCTGTGTCCAGGTCTGGGTGTGTCACTACAAGAAGGACATTGAGGGGCTGGAGCACATCCAGAGAAGGGCAACAGAGCAGGGGAAGGGTCTGGAGCACAAGTTTGATGAGGAGCAGCAGAGGGAGATGGGGATGTTTATCCTGAAGAAAAGGAGGCTCAGAGGAGACCTTGTCACTCTCTACAGCTCCCTGAAAGGAGGCTGCAGCCAGGTGGGGTTGGGCTCTTCTCCCAGGTAACAAGGGACGGGAAAGGAGAAAATGGCCTAAAGTTGCACCAAGGAAGGCTTAGATTGGGTTTGAATAAAAATTTCTTCATGGAAAGGGCTATCAAACACTGGAACAGGCTGCCCAGTGGCATAGTTGCCACCCCAGCAGGTATTTAAAAGATGTGTAGATGTAGCACTTAGGGACATGGTTTAGGGGTGGACTAGGCAGTGATGGGTTAAGGCTTGGACCCAAGGATCATCAAGGTCTTTTCCAACCAATTCTATGATTCTGAAGCTGTAACATAAAGCAGTGACCTTGCTACTTGCATGTAGGTTGTGTGCTGATGAAATTGCTAATGGTATCAGTGAGAAAAGTCAAAACAGCTTCTTCTGAAGAAGCTTCTTCAAAATCAGCCTTTGCCTTACAACAACCATCCCAGCTACATGAGGCCCCCTCTAGTCTTCTTGGTAAATTTGTGACTGGAAAAGGCTCTGCCCTTTTCTGTGAAGAGTTTGCTTCAGTTAAGCTTGGAAAAATAAAGATAATGAAGCACTCTGTGTGTGTTGTGTCCCCTGAGGGAGAAGGGCTGATGCTTGTAAGAGGATTAGAGAAACAACTTCAGTGAATTGATGTGGATTGCATTCATCTTTATATTAAACTTTGTATTAAGGCCTCTATTTCAGCTTCCAATGAGAATTCATGGGTAAGGTTGGTTCTTCTTCGAAGTCTGTACTCCAGACTGATTCATCTTAACCTGTTAAGTGCTGAGATAGGAAAGTCCTGGTAATAAGACTGAGGAAAGTTTTGATACAGGTTCCCAAAGTTCCTGCCAAGATTTCATTATTCTTTCATGGCTGATTCCTTTGGTCCAAGTCTTGTTTGCAATTATGATTTCAGATTCTCCAGTACAAGAAAAGCATTTACAGACTGGAGAAAGTCATTGAACAGAACACCAAAATGGTCAGGGGCTCAAGCACATGACTAGGAAAAAAAGGCAGAGAGGGCTGGATTTTTTCAGCCTGGAGAAGAGATAGCTCAGGGAGATCTTTCTACTATCTGAAGCTGC
The DNA here is from genome assembly GCA_030060385.1 of Muscicapa striata striata. Classification (NCBI taxonomy): domain Eukaryota; kingdom Metazoa; phylum Chordata; class Aves; order Passeriformes; family Muscicapidae; genus Muscicapa; species Muscicapa striata. The sequence continues at coordinate 7,194,702 of JAREIS010000046.1, forward strand.
CTAGTGGGAGGGTGCAGAGAAGACAAGACTCTTCTCAAGCTGTGTACAGATGCAGGATCAGTGGGCAACAGACTCAGTATGAAATTGGGGAAATTCCTCTTTGATATAGGGAAACTTTTATTGTGGCACTGATCAAACATTGGAATAAGTGACCATGAGAGGAGTGGAACATCCATCCTTGGAGACATCTAAAACTCAACTGAAGTTGAGCAGCCTACTCTAATTAGGCCTGCATTGAACTTTATGTTGGACTGGGTGACCTTCACAAGGCCCCTCCAACTTAAATTATTCTGTGGGCTTAAGAGAAAACAAGATGTTTTCACTGGCTGATTCAAAGGCTTTTGTTTTCCATCCTTGGAGATTCTCTGTTTCTGAAGTTTCAGCAGAGTGCAAACCCAAGGGGAAAGTGGTAAGCCTTGCTCCCAGCTCCTGCTGCAGTGGCCACTAGCATGACCTGCTTGGATCTTCACAGTCCTGAGCAATAACCAGCCACCTTCAGGCAGAAGGAAGGGGCTGAATGGCAGGACCATGGGTGATAGCTAAATTCAGCATTTGGAGCATAAAAACTTTGTTCATTTTGTTGGGCTATGCCCCTTAAGGGTTTTTATTCAAGTGGAAGGATAAGGTCTTTGGAATTCCTGTAAAATGTTGTAAAAGGTTGCATGCTTCAGCTGCAGCTGCTGGTTCAGACTCTTAGGAGGACAAGAGAAAGTGATTAAGGCCATTTGGTATAACTATAATAAAACAAACAAAAAACCCCTATAAATACTTTGGTATGACCAAGCCTACTTCTTTTGAAGTCTGAGGGAAGTAAGTCAAGTGAGGTAAACAGAAGTAGATTAGACCTGAGAGCATTTCACCTTGTTTTTCCCTTAGAACCAAGCATTACTCTGTTTTTCAGGTTAATCTTGGCCCTTCATCTCATTCCACACTGGCATGTTTATGGATCAAAGAAATATTTATACAGTAGAATAATTCACAACACTCTTTTTCCTCCTTTATGAACCTATTTTTTTTTTTCTTTTCTCCACACTCCCCATACACATTCACCAACCCAAACTGTGCTTGTTACATAAGCTGTCAAGTTATCTGTATAATATTGTGTTAAGGATTTAGCTAGAGAAACAAATTCCCTTGGTGTGTGAGTAAGATTAGAACAGCAAGTGTATGTGATGGATTTGTGGACTTAAAACTCATTCAATTTTACTTTGATTATGAAGTCAAGGTTAAATATCAATGATACTAGTAGAAGTATAAGCATGACTCTTCAAAAACTCATGAACTTTAAAATCTCTGCAAACCTGTGTTTGATGCAGCAATATCACATTAAAATTGGCATGTACTTCCTCATTAGTTTCCATTTCCTCCCTTAAGCAACTAAAATTGCTAAAAACTTCAGTAATCAGCTTTCTAGTCCTACTTACTTTTCTCAAAGCCAAATCTTCTGGACACCCTCACAAGAAGACTTAAGATGTGCTTTTTGAAAGACTAGAGGGAGCAAGACAAAAGCCCTCACTGATGTCAATGATAACATTGACACTGAATTTCCCAGGATTGCCCCAAGCTCTGCTGTCCAATCTGGAAGCAGCAAAATCAAATGCTGATGTAAGAGACTATGCAGCAGCAGTGAGTCTGAAGCTCACTGAAAATGCTCTCCAGCCCCTGTCTACTCTTCTGCTTTGGAGCAGCCAGAAAACATAAGTCAGGAAGGACAGGCTCAATGTCATGTCACTTGTTGCCCATGAAATTTATGGCCCACAGTCATCCCCAGTCCAAAGGTGTCCTGAGCATCAAGAGGCCACTGGCAGACTGGGTGAAACACCCTTCCCATCCAAATGTCAGGTCTATATAGGACACCAGTGTAATTGAGGCTGCCACACCATATTTCATGGTGTTTTCAGATGCAGAAACATGTCAGCTGGGATGGTCTCCTAAGCCCAAATTCACCACAAGTCTGCTGATCAACTGACTAAACTTGGAGAAAAGTCTGGATTTGATTTCACTGTAAAAAAAGTTTATTTTGATAGTAATTTTACATTCACATAACCAGAATCAATCCAGTCTGTTAGTTGTTGCTACTTGAGTGGCTTCTGCAGGTATTTACTTCTAGATAGCAACATGTCCCTGTTAGAGAGCAACATGACCACTGACACAGACTTCAAACCTCTTCCATATTCCATTTCCACAAGAAAAGTGAGTAAATAAAGCTGTGCTTATGACCTGTGGAGGCCTATTGCTTTTCTTGTGTGTGGTCTTGTTAATGATCAACAGAATGATGGAAAAACATTTAACAAGGAAACTGAGACTTGAAGTCTTCTCCTTGAAAATCTTCTTCTCCAGGTTTCGGTGGGAGCTAGGCTGCATTGTGTGCTTTAGCTGTTGGAATAAAAACCTTCCAACCAATATGCTAACTGCTTTGTCTCATTATCTGTATTCATTGATGGCAGAGATTTCAATCCCTGTTATTTATCAGAAAGTTTCATCATCTGCAGAGGGGAAAAGACATGATGCATACTTCACTGTGGATTTATTGTTATTTCATGTCACAAACTTCTGTGTTTTGAAATGCAACCTTTTGGTCCTGGCTTAAGGGCACCTTTATGCTCCAGATTATGTCTAGGTAAAGCAGCTTCGTTAAACACAGTTTAAAGTAGAGAACAAATAATTGGTGACTGTGGCAGCTGTTCCAGTAAGGGGGGTAAGTGTTAAGCACCAAGGGAGCAAAGCTGCACTGAAACAGCAGCCTGTCCTCTGGCATCAGTAAGTGCAAGTGATGGAAGTTCCTTCAAGTTGTGCCTCACCTGTGCTCTGAGCTGACCCATGGGTGGATGAGTGTGACCTGTGTGGCACGGTGCACACCTGGGAGACACTAAAAGCAAGAGAGAGCTCTGCTGACATCTCAGATACTGGCAATTACAAGGCAGGAAAAAGAGGTTTTCCAGGCTGCTTCTGACTAAACACTAACAAGTAGCTTGACACATAACTTGAAACTTCAGCATCATGAAAAATGGAGGTACAAAAATGTCACTCTGAGCAACCAAAGATCTGGAATCTGCTGCTCCTCATCAGTATGTTTTCTCCATGTTACTAGCAGTGCTAGTTCCTGCAGTGAACTGGTCAAAGCTTAAGAAATATTGAAATCTTAACAGCTATGCAAGATATTAGCATATAAATTATAATGCATGGAAATAATGACATCTTCAGTTTCTTCTGGTCAGCCTTCTATTTCAGTAGGAGTAGGAGAAGTGAAGGACTTTGGAGCAGAACCTTTTGACAGCAGCATTCATGGTTGTTGAGTATCCATGATTTTGAGTATTACAACAAAATTTAGAGACATTCCTTTTTTGGGGTGGTGGTGTTTGTTTGAGGGGGTTGGTTTGGGTGTTCATTTAGTCGTTGTTGTTGTTGTTGTTATTTAAAAAATTAGAGAAATATTAGGTTGGGCTTTCTTAGTTCATCAGAGGATTTCTAAACCCCAGAGAATTAAAGGCAGAGGTGTTTCTGGAATGCAGCAGATTTTTTGCCTTATCATTTGTTTTCATATAACAAAACAAAGCTACAATTTGAGCTAAAACTGCAAGCAAAAATTATCCCTACCTTATTTAACCAAAGCTGTCTCCTCTGGTGCTAGCAACATTATAATTCTGTTTATTCTCCAGTGAGTTTGGTTTGTAGGTTCTTTGAGGGGAAAAGACTTTGCTAAAATAAAATAAAACACTGAGGGAAAAATCCACATTTTTATTCCTTAAACAAAGAAGATAAAACCCCAGACTTCTCCCCTTTTGCAAATCCCTTTGAAACAGCCCAATGAATTCAAATGGTTTAATGGTTCAAACTGAGGACAAACACATACCCACTTACTCTTTTGAACAAACATGTAAAAAACATAGAGCTATGGTGATTAAGGTGAGGTTACTGAGGCACTTTGTACTCACCAGGGCTTGAGCCTCTCTTGCTTGATGGACTACTAACCAGCTTTGACTTTTCATTGACTTTCTTCACCTTTAATTTAAGACTGCATTGACTTTTCCTGTCACCTTAATCCATTTCTAGCATTAAATTGCTGCACAGCAAGCTATAATGCTACTCAGTATTGATTATATTCTTTCCTCTCAATAATGTTTTGTTACATACATTGAAAAATAGTCCAAGAAGGTTCCTAGTGCTTTGCTGGTTTTTAACAGTTAATAATTCCACCTTTTTTTCCCTCTTTTTTTCCTTTTTTTTCTTTTAATGTTTCATTGCTCACTTAAACCCATGTCAGTGTTTTGGAGAAAGGACAGCTGTAAATTATGTGTGGTGCAGTGTCTATACAGAAAGTATTTGATCTCTGAGGTTTGCCATAAATGATTTGAGAGTAAATCCTTACCAGGATGCAGTAGTGGCTTTCCAAGACAGGAAATCTTGTTCCATGGCTGATGCACAGCTGAGTCACCACAGGAGTGGGTGACAAGGAAGAATGAAAGCTATCTCAGCCTTGGGATTTCCCAAATATGTAACCTGCCAACAGGAAAACACACCTCCCTGGAGGATCTGAAGTTCAGGCTTAAGAACTCAGAGGACCCTCCAGTACTGAGCAGCTACAGATGATGCTCAGGGATGCAGAAATGCTGGAGAAGTGAGACCTGCCTATGAGTCAGGTTTGCACAAACAGTACCTGCAAAGCCAGGACTAATTTCCTCCATGTCCTTGCCCTAAAATGGTGGCAATTGTTCCTTTTTATGCATGGGTTTTTTCATGTAGGTTTTTTTACACCAAAGTAGGATCTTATTTCCATTACAATAACCAAAGCCTGACTAATAGGCATTTATTTCTTCTGAAAGAACTGGAATTACAGAAGTGAAAAGATGAAACAAAATATAATATTCTGCAGGCAACTACCAAATGGAATAACACTGTGCTAGCTGAAGCTTAAAATACTCTCTGGAAACTTAAAAGTTTCCTGAAGAATGACACAAGGAAAGATAAAATCTTTTTTTCCAGCTCCAGGATTTAAGCCTGAATTTATTGTTCCATGACAGGGTGTCTCCTCTCACCATTTAGTGGATCATAAAAAGAAAACTTAATTTTTCTAGTAAAAAAATGACATGCTTTCAGCCAGGCTCAGTGATGTGCCTGGCTGGGTAGGTCTTCAATGTTTTTTTTGCTAGAGAAAGGATGGGACATATCCACAATAAATATAAAATGGTTTAATTTTTTTTTACAGGAAGGATAGTACTGTGTTCATTGCTGTCTGTCTCCTTGACTGTGCTGTCACTATGCAGGTTCACTCCCAGGAATGTAACACAGGGCTCATGGAGTGCAAATCTCTTCTCCTGTAGGTCTGCAGGTTCCCCTAGGGCAAAAAGGTGCACCTCTGGTTGTCCTCAAAGTCAGACTGATTAGGTGGACACATTGCTAAAAAATGAACTATGAGGCGATATGTTCCAATACACCTTCCTTAGCACATTTAAAAGAAGCTTTTGTCTTGCTGCTCCTTTCCTTCTCATGTCTTGTGCTTGGTATCCCTTTTGTTTGTCATGGATGTTAAGTCCTCTCTGACTTTCCTTTCTTCTTTCCCATAATATTAATGTAGTTGTCTAATGCAACCCAGTCTGTACAGGTAAGTGCTGACAGGTATTTGTGGTTATGTGTCTGCTCCTGAGCACATTAAAGCACACTCAGAGAAATCTGGTTTGGATAACAGCTTCCACCACAGACCTCAGATATGACCTCACTGAAATCACTCTGATTTCCTTCATCATGTTCTCTCTCCTGTCCCTGGTCTCTCCAGCCCTGCTAGAGCAGAGCTCATCCCTGACCACAAAAACCTGAGCTGCAGACTCTGTGTGCTAGGAGAATACAAATTAATGACATTACACTGCTATTGAAAAGCAGTATTGACTCATGTCTTTTATACAATATTGAAGCCTATATGGCTCTTAAGCCTCTGTCACAGTTAATACCAGCTTTCAGTCATATCTTTGCAATTGAAACTCAGCAGGGGACTAATGGATGACCAGCTATTTTCTGCTAATACACCATAGAAATGAGTGTGCCTGATCAATTCTTGAAAACACTCACAGTGCAGAAAGTACTCAGAGAAAGTCAAAACTATTCTTTTTAAGAGAACATTTTTTATGCTCCCTGATTCTGCATTTAATTCTGTAAGTGTAGTTTAAAGGGCAAAGGGAGTTTTTAAATTTCATTTTGCATTCAGACTCTTCTCCTGTCAGCACTCCTGTGGAATTGTTGCTGCTGCTCATGCATATTGAGGGCAATGTGCAGCTCTGCAGGCAGAGTTCATCCCTGCAGCTCATTCCCAGCCATTTCCCAGGTGCTTGGTACCGTGATAACATCACAGCCCATGGGGTTCCCCCTTTATACCCTTATATTTTTTTCTCCCATCCTACAATGGATTTTCTTTTGCAAAAACTCTCTGTATGGTGGAGGAGGGCTGGATGCAATGTCCTCATAAGCTCATCAGCAGTTTGTGCTGCTCCTTCAAAGTGTTCCACACCCTTCAAAGCACAGCATGTCTTCCAAAGCACTGCTAACATTTGCCTGTCAGCAAATGAGAAAGCAGGGCAGGAGCCAAAAGTTAAAGACCCAGGTTGCAGGTTGCTGCTGGGAAGCACAGTTTCCAGGCATTTTGATATCAGAATTACTGCCTAGACCATGAGTTAGCCCAGAGTGCCTTGTGCCTCTTTGTGGATGAGCAGTTGTGCCACGATTAATGAATTCCTGCTCTTTCTTATTTAGACAGAAGGTACATGAAATGTTCCAGTCAGCTTCAGTCTCCAAGAAAAGAATCAGTACAGAATATAATGACACAGCAGGAAAAAAAGAAGCTGGTGTGTCACCAAAGCCTGGATGATGGCTCTGCCTTTGCAATTCAGGAGGAGTCCCTGCAGGTGAGAAACTCCTGCAGTAGCTGTAGGACACACATGGCAGGTGTCCCAGCAGGACACCTTTCACTGAATGCCATGGCAGTTTCTGTGCTGTGTGTAGGAGAGAGCACAGCTGCCAGGGCAGGGGCAGTGCAGTTTGGGAGGCAAAGCTACAGAGCTCTGCTGTTGGACTGCAAGCCATGGGGTGAAATGTCCCTGCTGCCACCAGGAATGCTTCACAATAAAACCCTTTCTAGCTTCTGTTCATTCATTTCTTTTCATCCTTTTTTTTTCAAAAATTGAAAGTCAAACCCTGAGACTGTAGTGAAAAGCAGACACGTCTCTCATGAACATAACATCTGGAATGGAAAATCCTGAATGTGCACCAGTAACCATGTTAAAAACCCTCTGTTGTGCTTCTGTTCCAGACACTTCTCACTGGGCTGCTATCCAAAACCTCCTTTGCTGCAGTGCACTCTTGATAGACACTGACTGTCTGACACAAAGTCCAAGCAGAGAGAAGTCAAAGGAGGCAGTTAAGCAACTGGAAGTCTGCAATTTCTTTCTTGTTTGAATTGTGTGTACTCAAGTGAAAAAAGATTTAATTTTTTTAGCTGAAAGAGATTATCAGAAAGCTTGAGAACATGAAAGAGTACCTTAAGCTGGAGACAGTTCAGATCATTTTTTTTCTATGAACATTCTGAATGACTTTAGTACAAAGTGAATATGTAGCAGGGCTGGACATGTGTTAATATGTGATGTCTAGAATGGCTGTTACTCTTTGTTTTTATGAAGTTCTTGTTGTGAAAAAAGATGGGTCATTATGCCACATTTTCAACAAACATGGAACAAAAGCCAATTTCTTTCTGAGAAGCTTTTATCTAACCACAAATTGAAGAGGGATGGGAAGGTCATAAGTAGAAAGGATATGCACTAAATATATGTTGGCATTGAGATTTGAAAGGGTGGGTAATTGATGAAATTGATGGGGAAAAAGAGAAGGGCAAAGAAGAGGAGAACAATAGCCAAAGGGAATGAAAAAGGAAGGAGAATGTATCTGCTGTGGCTGGGGGGAAAGGCCCTGGACAATGTGTATTGGGAATGCTAGCTGTTACAACAGAGGAGAAAATGCTCCAAGACAAAATTGATATAACCTCTTGACATTGGAAAGAGACATATTGCAGACCTGCACAGTCCTTGTTCCCTAGCCCACCTTTTGCTGCCTTGGACAGGGATATCTGCTTGCCTTCCTCTGGAGATGACAAATTACTGTTGTGATTTCTCACACTGAGTGGGCAATAAAATCCTTGATTTCATGCACAGTTCTCATAATAACATCTCAGGATAACACAGAACTATGTCTATGATTTTTAGTTGTTTTAAGACTATTCTATTGGTGATAATAACAGATTTGTTCCTTAACTTTCCCAGTGTGAATAATTATAAATACTTCTGTCAGTGTTTACTGGTCATCTCAGTGCACTATTGGCACTTATGCTTTCTATCACTGTTGAATGAGGAAAGTTTAGCTTTGCATTTGACTATTTCAAGATTTCAAGATTTCTACTCCAAAATCTCCACAGACTCCTTATCCTTGTGGAAAGTGAAAAAGAGAGAGTACTTTTAGGGGATCAGAGAAATACATAATTTGAAAGCTGCATAATGACTACTTTAAAATTTAGGAGAAAATGAGTAAACACATGTTCACAGAATTTCAGTATGGGCTACTCATTAAAGTCTGTACTTGCCCATATGTACTGAACTCCATCAGAAAACAGTCAGGCATGGAAAACAGACCACTTACATGATAAATACTTTTCCATTTCACAGTGGTTCCAAAAATAAATTTAGATATAGCAATTTTTGGTCAGTTTTCTTGTAGTTATTCTTTTGACAATCAAAAAGATGTAAAGTTTATAAAAGCAGACAAGTCTAGAAATTGTCTCTGACCTCTGCATATCTCAGTAGCACTTCTGCAGAAATCCTCCCCAGTCAGTCAGACAGTATCCTGAAGACAACCTTGTACCAAAATCATATTCCTGAGGATCAGACTAGGCAGGAATGAAGAAGAAACATACATTTTATATTCATATGCATAACAGGAACATTAAAAATTCAGCTCCTTATAGCAATATTTATAACTACAAGTAAATATTTTCTCTAAATTAATTTTCAATTTATCATACTTAGGTAAAATTTCCTTAAGGCTTTAGCTAAAGATTTGTGGTTCTTTTTGCTTGAAAAAGATTTATTGCTGCTAACAAACCCAGACATCTCCTCTGCCTCCCCAGGCCTGCCCTGACCTTTACTACTCACATACCCAGGTTACACTATTGTAGATGGAAGCTGCTGCCTCACCTACTTCTTAAAACTTTTTTACAACTTTCCCCCTCTCTTTCATTACAGATCATTATTTCATATGAACTCCTTCTTTCCTTACATCCCTATATTCCACTGCTCTTTTTTCTAAAACATAATGAAACACTTTCCCACTTTCCCTTTCAATTAATTTGCCTGATAGTCTCAGCAGTCCTGGTGCTGACTGCTGAATCTCCTTTTTCCTAGCCCCTCTTTTGTTGCTTCCATCCTGATTTTTCACAGCTCTACTACTCAGCATAACTTTCTTAGTGGACCATATCACCTGCCTGTTTAAATCCTTTCCAAAATCCACTCTTGCTCTTAAAATTCTGGTCCTTTTCCCTACTTTAACCTTAATCTCAGAACTGAATCTATGTCCTATATGGATGTTTCTGTCACCCACATGTTATCTTTTACACTGTCCTTGGCCATAAATCTCTTCCTCAGAATTCCCTATTATATTCATGTCTATGTCCTCATTTTATTCCAAACACTTGGAAAGACATTTTCTTTTATATGAAGGCCACACTATTAACTTGTCCTCTCTAAAGTAATGAAAAGAATACTCAGGTTACCTGACAAGCACAGCTGAGTTGCCTTTGGAAGGAGGCAACTATGTTAAATTACACCAGCAGAGAAACTGGCTGAAATACAAGTTAACTTTGTCATTTAGAATTTCTTACTGTGCTTTGATTTATTTGTGTCTTATCTTCTGGAGTTTCAGCTGTGAAGGGCGAGAATTATCTTTATCACTGTGCTGAATATCACTGCTATGGCCTCAGCTCTTTCAAGCTGGTAAATAATGAGATACTCATGAAATTCCTAGCGGGTGTTTTGTTTTAATACCTCATCTGATTTCAGTGGGAGGTTTACCTGAGCACGATTTTCCACTAAGCAGAATAATTTCTTGTTCCCCCTACCAGGTAACAAATGCCAGCTTAATACATCAATCCATCATCACATAGTTAGGTATTATCTGTAGTCAACAGCCCCAATAAAAAATTTTAATCTCCTTAGAATGATAAAGGAGAAAACTAATCTTAGCCTATTACTAATAAAACTGAATTTCCTAAAAAGCAAGGGTTATTTATACCTTAATAACACAATGGTCCTTCCATCTATCAGTCTGGAAATTCAGTACCACTTGGTATCACATAATTTATTTTGTTCTAACAAACCTGTTGGTAAAGTGAGCCCTACAGCTGTTGGAGAGAGAACTGTGGAGTGGGAAAACATTATGTCTAGTTCTGCATGGTAAGCACTGTTATGGCCAGGGGCAGAATTGAAGTTGTTTTCTGGAGCACTGGAGCATGCATTTTGAAGTGCAATCCTTGCTTTTGCCAAGAGGTGAGAGTTTAATTCAGTTGGTTGGACAAAAATAGAGGGATTGCAGAAAGAACTGAATCTTTGTTGTCAGTTCTGCCGTAAGCATTGCCAGGTATGTGAAAGAGGATGATTTAACACATTGTCCTGGTTCTGGCCAGGACAGGGTTAATTTTTGCAGCAGCCAGGAGGGTGCATGGCCAGGACCTGGAGGTTATTCTATACCACCTCCTATCATTTCCAGGAAAAGGGAAAGGTTCTCTTTGGAGTTGTGGAGTGTGGCAGCACAGTGGGGTATTGTCAGGGGGAGCACTCACATGTGAATCAGTCATCTCTTGTATATTCTGTCACTAATATTGCTGCTGTTACTGTTCATTTTCTTACTTCATTGCTGTTTCCAGTAAATCGTTCTTATCCCAACCTTTACCTTTTGTGCCTCTGATTCTCCTCTCCAGTCCACCACAGGGGAGGGGGAATGTGGAAGTGAAGACAGTGGTTTGGAGTGTTTTGGTGGAAAGCTCAATTGGGGAAACCATGACTCACATCTTGTTAGGAAATGTGGGAATTAGTTATCTGAAGGAGAGGCATGTCTTTATTTCTTTACTTCCCTTTACAATGAATGGCTGTGTGATATGCCAAAGGCTTTTTTTAATTATCTGATAAAACTTCAGGGAAGCAGTGTCACTGGGTAACACCCCACAGGCCACTCTGAACTGGGACACCAGACAGGATGTTCACAATGGGTCCCAGTTTTTCCTTACCCTAATAATTTTTTTTCATTTTCTAAGAGCACCTGGTCTGTTTTATTGTCATGACTCAGTGGTACCTTGTGACATGGACACAGAAATCCACCTCAAATCATCTCTCATAACTCATCATGGTGCAGCTCTATTCAAGTTATGGGTTAATAGTTCAGAATACTGCTCATACCTGTCAGAAAAGACTTTGCCTGAAGGCTACCTGAAAACATAAATAGGGCTAGCTAAAAAACAAAGAGGTGTTTGTCAAACAGGAATGGAATGAATTCTCTTGTGATCTGTGGTACATATCTGATACTTCCCTTCATAGGCAGGAAGAGGAGTGTCTGCCAAAAGGCAGGGAAAGCATCATCACTTTCTTCCCCAGATTTCTTCAACTCCTGTGGTAATTTAAATTTTCTCTTTCATCCTGAGTGTTGAGTTTGCTAACACCAAACTCGCATTTCATTACACCTGTGATAATTTGTCTGTTGGTAATTTGAAGGTTGATTAGGTTTTTGTTGCCTGTAATTACAGACAGGCACTCTAAATGTTGTTTAACTGCCAATCTGCTAGTTTAGTCAAGAATAATTTAGATATTTCTCTTGTAATTGAAAGAAACAGCTGATGGACAGGCAATCTGGCTGATGGCTGGATTTAATACATGTTCCCTCATAGTAGATGACACCAACAAAGAAAGGCCCATGCTCTGCTTGCAATGGCAGGGCTTGTTATGTCAGTTAATTAGCATTTGTTGTTAATCAATTACATTCAACCAGCACATACAGTCTCCATTGACCTGTGAGAGGGGTGATGGTTATTTGGCATAGCACACTGCTCCCTTTAATCCCTGGGCTCTTGGCAGAAGACACAGTCTGGTTTCTGATCCTCTCCTGATTCAATCTGAATGGTGATGGAGTGGAAGCTGTAGTGCTCAGACAGGGCTTGGGTAACATCTCTCAAAATCTTCTGGCTGTCCATTGTGTCTGCTACAGATAGCAAGCAGAAAGTGATCAAAACACACACATTCTGATAATACTTTAAAGAAGTATTGTATACCTCTAATACAGACATTGATATCTAATACAGATATGGTATACTTCTAAGATTGAAACTTTTAACAAGAAGTTTGTTTGAAAGGTGTTTCTTGTCCTTTTAATCCTCCTTTCAGGAGCCTCCATGTCAGCAAACCTTTGTTTATTCAAATGTGGTTGGAATATGCAACTTTGGCAAGAGTTAAGTAATCACCATAGAAATTCAGTTTAGCAGAAGACTGGAGGAAAGCAGAAATACTTAATAAAGAATAGTTTATCCAGTCAGGGAGTAGCAGCAGTGCCAAGTGATTTGGGTGGCTGATAGACCCTCTGTCTTTGGAAACTGGGGACTCTGTGGAGGACTTCACCTCTAGCCCTGTCCTTGGCCAAGCACAGCTGGCTTTTTTTCTCTCGATACAGGAAAAGCTGATGGACAGAAAAAAAAAATTACCCTGAGTAGTGGACAGTTTGTCAACTGGGATAAGAACTACAATTTAAAATAATATTTTAAAAGATGGACTGGAGCTACCTCTAAACACCTATTTTTAAAGACTATTTTACTGCTGGAGATACATTAGGAATGCATATTGGCCCTGTAATTTATTCTCGTAGACATCAACAGTTTTCAAGTTTGACAAAATCATGATAAAAATCCAGTTTGAGTCTAATTATTTTAATTTGTTTTAAATATCTTGTCATTTTTTTCATTGTCCCGCAACCTCTGCAATTTTCAAGTTTTGGGCTAAGTAGAGGTCCCTGTTATTTAGACAAGGTTTCTGGGAGTAGGATCTGAGAACTTTATTTGTTTTTATTGTTGGTTTTATTTTTCAAAAAAATTATGATGATTTTTTAAACAAGAAACAGATATACAGTCAGTTTAATCTGAATCAAGAAAGACTGACCTTTACTTGACAGCAGCTGAATAGTTACTCCCTGCTTACAGAAATTTACTGACCTGTGGCAATGTGAGCAGAGAGAGCAGTTTGATTCATCGTCAGAGACCAAAGATGAAGGTTGTGGACAGACTCCACTTTCTCCACTGCTAAAATTCTTGCCTTTACAGCATCATAAACAAATCCTTTTGATGTTCCTGAAAAGGAGAAATTGATGGAAAAACAATATTTTTAAGGGATAAGAATTATGATCAATAAAGGAATCATGAACCCTTTTTCACTTAGATGTATCATTTTTACAAAAGTATTCAATGTTTTGGAAAGCCCATCTATTCCAGAATTCACTCTGTTATATAATCCTGTCCCTTGTTTTAAACTTCTCCATGGGAGGTTGAGACTCATGCATGTTTTAGGGGACAGTCTGAATGTGCAGATTACATTGGCTAGTGAGCTACTTAGTCAAATCACATTGTAGTTTTGCACCAACATCTTTTGTGAGTGCATCTCTATGCCTGTGTGAACAGCATGAACTCAGCATGCTCCATTTGGATCAGTAAACTGGAACAGCAGCTCCAGCATCCAATTCCTTTTCAGACATTTCTGGGCAGAATATTCTGCTTAGGAGATAGGAGCCTCCCCAGAGAGTTCCCCAGGAGGACAGTGGGCTTGGTGCAGAGGGGAACAGAGCACTGCCTACAGAAGCTGGGAGTCACTGCTTTGGGAAAGAGACTCCTGAGTATCAGGGGTTGCTCCCCCTTTCTGGTAGTTTGATTTTTTTTTTTTTCCAGTGACCAAAAGATCTGATATTTTGGCAGCCAAAATACAATCAGTTGCCACACTCTTGTCTAGATACACTTCTGCATGGAAGTATCTCTATCTCACAATCACTGAAAGCAAACCAAGCCTCGAATGAAACTACTGTAACAGAATCAGATATTTTATTTCTTGAAACAGCAGGAGGTGCAAGTGAAAGAGAGAAGAAATAGCCACGCAAGCAGACACTGAGTAGCCATTCAAAAACTGCACTGTTAGAGCTACTTTTCCCTTTAATCCTCATGTCTTCACAGCTGAGAGAGAGGTTGCATTATATTATTCAATGTGAGGAAGGCAAAAACATGCATTTGTGACTGCTCAAGTCATTTGGCCTTGCAAATCAAATATTCAGGCCCATAGCTGACAGGATTAAATATTGCTAAGCCTGGCTCTTCTTACTGCTGCTGTGCTGAGAATTGTCTATTCCCATGCACTGGAACGAAACTGGAAAGCTCTAACAGCTTGCTTTTCTGGACTCATGTAACAAAATATTTTAAACTTCTGTCTCTTGCACAGCTATTTCACAGACACAGTCAAAGCACTTTTTCTTGACAAAAATGGGTAAAGGAAATACACAATGAACAAGGTGAATGGGAATCTCGTGCCAAAGGGATAATAGAAAGAAATGTTACACATATGGCAAAAAAAAGCAACTCAGAGCTCATTAGCAAAACACCAGTACACAGATTTTTACAAAAGCTGGCATATGTGTAAACCTAATATAATGGTAGAAAACAATTTGGATTAAAATTAGAAGTAGGTTTAAAGTATTATCAGAATCATGAGAATATTGGAAACTGATGCAGAGATGTGCTATTATGCTTTTTTCAGCATATATAAACATTATGGAGAAAGCAACAGAGAAAAAAAATAAAAATATAAGACTATTGATTCTGGAATCAGGTCCTACCTTCCATTAACACAGTTAAAATATCCCTTAAAATTGTGATGGTAGTTGCCAAGACAAAGGTGGAAAACACAAATGTGCAGATTGGGTCAGCTATTTTGTACTGTGGCTAGAAAAATATGAACACACCACTTTGTTAATTTCATTATTGTCAGTTACTGTCATTTTTAATTAGTTAGCATGAAAGAATAATAAATTCCATTAATCTAGTACAGAATGAGTGCTGGCCTCCTTTGCCAGTTAGGGAGCCTCAGTACAGGGAGTGAAGGTGCTACAGATGGAGAAAGGAAGAGACACCAAAGTATCCAGTTGAAACACCAAGAAGAAAGGGTTAGACTCTCAACAGTTATTCCTGTTCCCAAGAATAAGTATAATTCTCTTTGATACAAATACAGTGTGCATGATTAAGATAGAGGAAATATTTACATAGTACCTAGTGCTGTGAAAATAGCACTTATCATTGATTGCAAGGCAGGCATATGAGCTAATAAAACCAACCTTAAAGAAGATGACAAGTGCACTAATTAGCACACTAATGCTCTGGAACAGATCTCCAATGGTATGCACAAAGGCTGCCCGCAGGCTGGCGTTGCTCAGAGCTGGCTTTTCCAGAGGGAATTCCCTGGCTTGTGCCCCATGGCTGTGCCCGTGGCCAGTCTGGTGCAGAATCAGGCTTAGTCTGCAAGAGATGTAAAGGTGCAAATATCAGAGGATATACTGCATCTCTGAAAGCAGTGAGGTCATACACATCACCACCCCTGTCACTTCTGAATGCTGAACAGTAAAATCTGGAACATTCAGTAGAAATGTAGAGTGGCTGAGCAGACAATTCCTAGGTTTTCAGTGATTTGCATAATCAAGAAAGTCTGTGAATAGGGTAATTAATGAGGTCTCATTTTCTATAGAGTTCTTGAATATTCTGACACCTAATAAAAAGTGAGATGGAGAGTAATCTTTTCCTGGGGTTTGTAGATTCGTAATTTGCCTTCCTAGTGTGGCAGCTAACAGAAAGGAGGAGAGCAACTGCAACTTTCAATGAGAAGCAGGACCTCTCTTTTTGACCCTTTTCCAATCCTCATGGAACTCATAAACAATTAATATTTTTGAGGCCACTGTCTCCCTATAGGTTTTTTTAACTGAATTACAGCAGCAGATTCAAGGTTGAAATGTCATATGAAGGGAGAACAAAATAACTTACAGGATGTTGATGAGCACGGCACAAGCAGAGGTAATGAGCATCACTGTAGCATCAATATCATAATCTGGGTGTAGCAGCCTCATGCAAGCCAAATATATCAACACACCAGTCACCATCCAGACTATTATCACAGACATCAAAGCGCCCAAAATTTCTAGGAATGAAAAAAAATCTGATTTTAACAGTCAGAATATGAATGCAAAAAATTTGAACAGGTTGATTATAATGGTTCCAGGTTTATGAGCTTTACAGCCAGGAGAGCTGCTTCTTGTATACTGGCAGTCTTAAAGCTCACAAAGAATGGCCCAACCTCCTTTCTGATCACAGTAAATCCAGTGGCTATCCAGGGTAGCCTTGTGCATGTGGTGGCCTAACCCTGCTCTACCTGCTTTTATTTTTGTCCCCTTTCCAGTGCTAAGTTCATGCAGCATTCTAAGAAATTGGAGACATGTAAAAGATCATTTGGGGAATTCTGGGAGTAGCAAAAGGAGTTTGCCTGGTCCTGACTGTGGTGTGAAACGCATAAAGACCAGCCCTCCTCTCCTAACAAGATTATCTCCATCACAGGAGCAGAGGTTTGAAGGAAGGAGAGAGGCACATCTCACCCAATTCCACTGTCAGACATAATCTCCCTCCATTAGCCTCCCCTGTTTCTGCACACCTCTCACCACTTCACACTTCAGAAAGACAGTAGCAGCTCCCAACCAAGTCCTGTCAGCAAAACTTATCCTGGAACTCATTCTGCCAATGCCACAAAGTCATTTTTGTGCCACTGGCTGTGATGAGAACAGAAGAGGTTATTTTTTCCCCAGGGTAGCAAAATTTAATTTTGTCTCTATTGGCTTTGAGTTGGGCTCAAATAAATCCAGTCCCCAAGGCCACCTTTTATTGCACTGTTATAGGAGAGGTCCAGGGAAGTGCAGATGAACGTGCAGCATGCTTTTAACAGGATATGGGACTGGTAATTGCTGTGTGACTTGAATGGGTAAATGAGCACAACCGAGACAATACCAAAGAAAATGCAAGCTCACAGTAAAGTGAAAGGCAGAAGACAGCCTGAAAGCATTTGCACAGATCTCCACTGACAATCCATTAAAACAGCTCATGATTTTTATATCGTTTTATGGGGATGCCCCATTTAGCAGGCTGCAAAAGCTTTTGAAACAACTGTTTTGCCTAAAACTGGAAAATAATAAATCAAAGAGCACCGACAGGAGAATCTAGTTTTGCTTAAAAGTAGATAGAAACATAAATCATACAATTTCTTTTCCACAAGTTTCTTGTTGAATCCCTGCAAATTTGGCCCAGCTGAAGGTGTTGATGGCTGTGCTATCATTGGCATGAAAGCAGCCAAGAGCTCTTGTGAGCACATGTATATGTATACACCTGTGTGGATTTATGCATATCTTCCATAACAGAACATGCTAGTGGTCATCCTTACATATTAATTTTCAATGGAGTATCTTGGCAAAAGTTTAGTTAAGTTTACAGATCAGTTCAGCAGCACTAAATGCTTCACTCAAGATTCTCAGTTCTCAGTTACTTTCTTTCAGAACTACAAGCACTAGCAGAGCACAGCAAACAATAGTGTAGGATTGTGTGGGAATCTCTGAGAACAGCTGAGGAAAATTAAGGTGCAAGAGAGTTTTTGTACCTGAAAATAGTTTGGCTCGCACTATCAGACTTTTTCAATACTGTGTTTCTGTGTTTGTGGAAGTGGCTGCACTGCACTGGTATGGAGGGCAGGAGACATTCAGATGGCTAAACCTGAGCACTGCCATACAGAGTCTTTGCATGACAACCCATCAGTCTGAGAGAAGCAGTGAAGAAACATTTTCCAGTGTCACAGAGGGCTGCACCTGCAAGACCCTGGAAGTCAGTGAAGAGTGACTTTGCCACCTGACTGCCCTCAGCTACTCTGCTAAGGTACCCTCCTGCATATTAAACTGAGAATATAGCTGCAAAAATAAGCAAGAAACAGAATAACAAACACAGAATGCAATTAAATAGCTTCTAATATTTGATGCAAGGCTCTTTCTGCTACCTGGGTAAAAAGGGCAATAAAGGATTGGTTTTAAAGTTCTTAATTGCAATGAAAATAATTGAAATTGCAATAAAAATAATCTAGTTCAGACTGAGGATGAAGTTACATGAAGTGGCTGAACCTGCCTACATTAACAAGAGAGGACTCTCATTTTCTTTCCCCTAGGATAAGAATTATAAACATGAAAAGTAATGGTAGATCAGCTTATGTTAGGTAGTAGTTTACTAAGGCTGCAAGATTGAGCTGTGTGTTGTCTACATAATGCCAACCATACTTGAGCCATACTGAAGCTTCCACTCACCCAGCAGCCCATTTCCAACAGAGCTGGTAGAATACCCCTAGGGAGCCACAGAAAGACAAGATGGGTATGGCATGTGCCTTCCCTGGTACTCTCTGCAGCTACAACCTTGGCCTACAGACATCTGAGTCAGAAGCTATTTCTGGACTTAACTACTGAACATCCATGGAGCATTTATCATCTGAGTTTTTTGTTCTGGTGCACAAGTGTCTAGAGTCATTTGAGGTGTGACACCTCCATGTGTGGTTTGACACAAGGTGTATAATTGACCCATAGACTTCCAGAGTGGCAACTGGACTTCAGGTGGCACAAATAATTTACATATAAGCAATAAAATTGAGCCCTGAGACATCCAACATGAGACTTACTCTCAGATAGAGACAACTGAATTTCCTACCTGTAGGCATTACCTGTCTGAGCTCCCACTGCAGAGAGTGGACATCAAATTAATGGATTGAGTTCCCTTCTTCACTGGCTGACTGGGAACACATACTGGTTTCTTAGCTATGAGTGTCTGGTCACATTTGACAAGCTCTGATTTTGTGCTTGGCACCTTGTGCAGTCTCCTCATAGGTCTTGTGCAACAGCTGCCATTCCCATGCATAAACCTCTGATATCCTGGGAATGTAACTCTGGACTTCCATGTTTAGGAGGCTGAATAGAGTCAAGATTTCTGTGGAATACATGAGAGACTCGACCCTGTGCTTAAAGGTGCTCATGTGCATGTAGGCATTGATATTTAGGTGTCTAAATCTTGGACGGACTCATACTCCCAGAAAATTATTGTCATGGTTAGTATTTTGCTAGTGTCTTGTCTTTTGTAAAAACACTTTGTTTGATCGTCAGGCTTTTGGTATTAAGTATCATCTGTAAAATGATTGTTTTAGGTTGAGGAAAACGTACTTTAAAAACTTGTTTGGATGTGAAAAAACCAACAGTGATAAAGAGATAGGAAAGAATCTAGTAAATGGTAAATGTTAAAGGAACTTACTTTTCTACAAATGTAACATTGTGGACTTTTAAAAATTATTTCATCATTTGGTTTAGAAATGGAGCACACCCTAATTTTTATGGTTATTGTTGCTTTTATAGAAACTTGTTTCATAACAGGTTGAGAGCTCAGTCCTCCACACACTCAAGTCACTGTTATTTCAACCAAAGTTAGTACCAGCCCAAAACTATGACTAATAATGACCTGAAAGGTGTGCTTTTAGAGAGATGACTCTTCTTTGAAACTCCCTATCTTACTCTGTTCTGTGTCCTGAGAGCTGTGGGAGCATTAGTGCACTGTCTCTGAATGCCTGTGCAGTGTGCTCTGCAGCCCCTGGCTATGGGAGCTTCCCTTTCCCATCCCACAGGTTCACATTATGGCACGTTTGCTACCTGCTCGGTGCCACCCGAAGGTGAACTGCTTGGAGGGAGGTTTGGAGGCGAGGCACAGTGAGGAGAGGCTGATGAGGAAGCTTGTGAGGTCCACCAGGATGTGAGCTGCATCGCTGAGCACAGCCAGGCTCCCGGCCACCTGCCCACCTGTGTGAAACACACCTGGTCACAGCTCTGCTCAGGGACTGAGCCAGCCACACCAAACTCAAGGCCTGATTGGCTGACAATCAAAGGGAACACTCAGTTTTCAGTCATCATACACAAGACTCAAGCCTCTTCAAAGATAATTTCATTTTGTAGTGAATGTATGAATGTATGCAGTGGAATGTATGAATTAATAGAAATACATAAGCCAAATTTCTTTGTTAGAGAGAGACCTAAGAACAATAAGAGTTTGATACATTAGTTCTGTAGGTACATTGCTATTGTACTGTTTGACTATTTTAATATTAGATTTTTTTGTGAAAAGCCATATTAGCAATCACATTTCCAGTATCCTCCCACTATCTTTTCACATGACATTGATATTTTTATGTATGTACAACAGTTCAGAGACCTAGCTTATGGGATTAATTTCCTCTTTTTACAGGAAAATATGCATGTTCTTCCTGCTGCCTGACTGTTTATTTATCACAGGCAACACTAAAAGAGAAATATATAGAAAGATCCCAGTAGAAGAACTGTGATAAGCAATCAACCATTTTAGTGAGGGCATAGAGAAAAATGTTCTGTTCTCAGGACTAATTTATCATTTTGAATTTGTAATGCATTACTTAATTTTCCTGCTAGAGCTCAAAAAATGTGGCTGAATAACATTTTATTCTGTGAGGGTTTGGATTTATGTGGATTCTGAAAGAAAAAACCCCACCAAATTAAAAACATTTTGGGTTATTTTAATTCACATTTCTTTTACTCAGTAAGCCAAATATCATTATTTTGCCAATTTCTTCTAAATGTCTCAGGGCTAAAGGCAAATCCAAATAAACTAAAAGTTTGCTTTAAACTGCCCCAGCTCCTGGTGGCTGCAGGAGAAGACAAGGATTCCAGGCAGGACACTGTCCTTCCAACACATTATAGCAGAGGAATATTTTCATCAAAGTGCAAATGTAGAAGAGTGACATAATAGAGCCAAAACACCTAGTTTCTGCATTTGGCAATGAATTTCCATTCTTCAGTCTTTTAATTTATTTCAGCTCACTCATTTCTCCTGACCACAACCCATATGAGAATTAATGAATCCTGAAAAACATCATAAAATGCCTCATTCAAATATTTGGCAGCATGCACTGCCAAAAGGACATGTAGATGTATCTCTTGTTTCCTTATAGTTGGAGCATTTTCATGCCAGCAGGATGGACTGTTCTGTTTAATTTCCTCCTGTATGCATATTTTAGATTACAATATCTAACACCAGAAGGTATTTCAGCACAGAATTTTGCTCAAAGTTATTTCCAAAAGGGAGAAGGCATGGCTGCAGAATTTGGGGGCATCTCATTCCTTGAGGTAAAATGAAAAATTCATCATATTAAGTATTTCCCAGCACATGCTCAAGTGTGAATGCACAGATACTTTTTGTCATGGCACATCTCTTAGACTTCCACTGTTCTCAGGGTAACTGTACCTCAAGAGGGAGGCAGTTCTGCTTAGCAGGGGGAAGAAGATTTGTCTGGCAGTGCCAGATTTTAATAACCCAGGCATCAGGTATCTTTCAGCAAACAAATATGTAGATCATAAGCTGTGGGCAAAACCCTATTGCATTTTATATACCCTATTTCCATGTTTTGTGGGACAGCATCTCAGAAGCTTGCTGCTACCCTGCTGTCTTTGAAAAATGTTTGAAAATTATTATTTTATGTTTTGCTGGCATAGCTAATGCCTTGGGTGAGTTTCAGAGATCTCAGTCTGCTTAACTTAGCAACCTGTCTCACTGATCAAGTTTTTATGTTCTGCTCTGACATGAGACCACATGCAGAGTTTGTCTTTCTTTCTACTGCCCAAGTGGAAGTGCTTTGGAATCCACATTTGGTCATTAACCAAAATTCATTGGAAAGCACTTTCATATCTGGGCTCCACACTGGGAAGTATTGGTCTGACTGACATCTCCAGATCTAGGGAGACTGGGACGGAATCTTCCTTAGAAGAACAGAAGATAATTGTCTTTCAAAGAGGGCTGGTGGTGTATCAGGCTCAAGCAGCAGTGCCCCATTTGGGAGTGCAGTAACAGCCAGCACAGGTGGTTTGAGAAAAAATATCACAGGAAGATCTAGGCATTGAAAGAAGCACAACTTTTCAACCTCTCTGAACATGATTCAGCTTTGTTTCCTCTGTTTAGCAGAATAATGTCCACGGAAGCTGTTTGCCCTTAGAGGGCAAGGAGGGGAGGGGAAGATATTCTTTATCTTCAGGAGTAAAATAAGTGATGTAGTTATAGGCTTTTGCAGCTTTTTATCAATACTCCCAACAAGTGGCCTTTAAGATTTACCATTCCCTATAATGGATGTTTATAGCTCTATAGACCACAAGCAGTAGAAATTGTCAGTCACTCAATGGTCAATCATCAGGCACAGCAGTCTTGCCCAATGATTAAAAAAATTAAATGTATGGTTCATAATTACAAAAATCTCCACAGAGAGCTGTCTGTAACTGCAGTTAATAACTGGTTTGTCAAAGTTTAATGGTCTGAAGCAAAACGGTCTTCAAGCCTGTTACTTAAGCTGTCACTGCAAAAAAGCTGCATGATTCATTAAGCAAAATGAAACATTTAGTTAACATATCATCTGTCCTTCCAATTATCCTCTAGCACAGCCACATTCACCAAACTTAAGCCTATGATTATATGGTTTTGTTAATAATGCATTACTTCTGGCACTGGGAATTACTGCATTGGTTTTCATGGGGAAATGCATATAACCTACAAGCAAGAAGGCTTCATGCAGAGGGAGCACGTGGGAGGGAAGAGCTGGAGAAGTCCCTGCTGGGTTTGGCAGCCAGGGGAGAAGGCAGAAATGCAGCAACTCTTTCACTGCCTCCACTTCTCACTTGCTGATAAGACAAAGCCTTTCTGTTTCATTTTCATGGGGCTCCAGAGATGTCTGAGCTGGGAAAATACGGGTTTCAGAGGCCTTCCTGGCTGATTATTGTTACATATGGCAAAAGTCTGTGGGATTCCTCATGCCTTCCCTTACCTCAGCTCACTGCAGAGAAGGGCAAATTAAAGAGCCAGGAACTATCAGGTGGATATAAATATCACAGAATCCATGGAGAGAGCAGAGCAGTGAGACAAAATGAAAGCCAATGCTCTATGAGCAAGCCAAATACTTATATTGGATATTGTAGGGTGGGTCCAGAAGTGAAAGCTAATTAGGTAGGGGAATAATCTTCCATTGATTCAAAGACACACCAGCAGGCCAATTTAAAAGATAAATGTGCCCTGACATAAATACATTGACTTAACTGTAGAAAAACAGATGGCGAATCTGGCCCTGGATTTCCCTGGATTTTGAAAAGACACTTGCATTTATTCTCAGATTCTGCTGCTAGCAGGCTCCATCAGTGCTGAGGTCTCACTGGCCTGGATAAATATGTAAAATCTTTTAATCTTTTAAAAAGAATGTAACCCAATTTATTAGAAACCTTTCATGATGCTAAGACATGTATCAGCCAAGCTTAAAGACCTGGAAGAACAGCTCAGACCATTAACTGATCTTTGTACTCCTACCCAGATGCAATCCTTGAATGAGTAACTGAAAATATTTAGGTAACTTCACTAAAACCCTCTCCTCCCCCCAATTCTTTTAATGGCTGGGGACAAAGGAGGGTTATTTGCTGCCAGGTGGGTTCACCCCTGTCAGCAGGTCCCTGCAGTCAGAGTGCACACTGAAGGCAGGAATGTGGCTGTGCTGGGCACCAGGCTGGGCTCTTTTTGAACACACATACTCCCCTGTTATCTCAGCAATCATGAAGAAGGTGCAAATTACTGATGCTACACAGAGCTTCCTCCTGGCTTGATGCTGCTCCCTCTTTCTGTTCTCATAAACCTGTGAGTAGCTGTGACAGTGATACGCTGGATTAGCTCCTGTAACTTCTGCTTCCTGCTGCTGCCTCTCTTCATTTGAATTCTTCTGAAGCCAGCTCATCCTTTGGGATAGAAAGAAATAGAAGGTTAAAAAAGAAAAACCCTGGTTATTCAGGCCTCTAGCCCTACAATGTAATTAATGCTTTCAAAGGATAAAAGCAGCATTGGGAACAGCAGAGCAGGTCATAGAAGAGGCTTGCTCACACAAGCAAGGCTCTGTGGGAGGGAGCTGCACATGAAATGAGTGTTCTGGCTGTGTTTCCCAGCTCTTTGGGCTCTCCTACATCATTTAGCAGTTTATGAAGCACAGGGTGGCTTTCATAGGCTGTATATCTCATGCACACCATATGACTTTGGAAAAATTGTGCCTCATGCAAATAGCTACCAAGTTCAGCATAACATGGAGAAAATTCTACTAAAAATTCAGGATTTTATTCCCAACAGCTTTCTCAGAAAGATTAGTCAAAAAAGACTCCAAATTTCTTTTTCTTAAATATAATTGGCTAAAGATATTTCTCTCCTCTCTTTGCACACAGAACGATTTTGTCTCAAATTTCCACATATGTACAAAATCTACCAATATTCCAGCAGAGCCAGAGCATAGAAAATAATAGCCAATAAAATCTCAAAGGTATTTAAAAAATCAAAGAAATCTATTCTCCATAGCACATATAACCTATAGTACATGTAGAACCTTTTATGCCACTGATTTCATGGTAAGGTGAGAAGTCCAGCAGCAGTGGCTCTTTGAGCATTCCTCCATCACAAAGTGATTTCTCAGCCAAGTTTGCTCTGCCACAAAACCTCAGTGTTGTGCCTCTCAGGGCTCCTGCACAGGACACACAGGGTGGGGGTAGAGAGCTCTGGGGACAAGCTCACTGCACAGCAGCTGTGAGAGTTCCTGGATGACCACAACATCTGGAGCTCTCAGCAGAGAAACCAGGAGAGTCCCCTGGGAGGCCTCAATGTGGTTTGTTGAGCAAGGATGTTCCCTTGTCCTTATCTCTCAACAGAAAAGAACCCAAATTAAAAAAAAAAAAACAAAACAAAACAAAACAAAACAAAACAAAACCTCTAAACCCCCTCCCACGGGTACTTAAAACCATTCTGTCTCTCCCAATACAACACTTGCTGCCAGAGCTACTCCTGATGTGATGAGTTCTCTGAGACTGTGGCACCAGAGGATGAATTCTGCCAAGATGCACATACACACGATCCCTATAACACATGTTGCACTATTGGAGGGGCTGCCCAGGAACACAACAAACTCCACTGGTTTTTTTCTGAAATTAGCCTGGGGGCAGGATTTGGGACTGGGCTTAGTTGCCCCAGTAATAACAGTGGCTTTTCCCCATTTTGATTTCAGACTTTCCTCTGGGACTAGGAAGAATTGTTTCTACAGCTGAGTGAAGGAAACCTGTGCTCCAGGAAGTAACATGAATCCTGGTGACTTTCTGTAGTGTTCCTACACTGTTTATAGAAGTGTCAAGATTCCTAAAATCTCACTGGAAAGAAATCATCTGGTGGCTGACAACCTGCAGTGGTCAATGTCCAGAAAAAAAACCTACTGAAATCACAAGCCTTTTCCAGCTGCTTTTTTTGGGCAGTCTGAGGGGGCTGCAGCTGCTCAGCAGGTTTGAAGTCCTGCCAGATGCCCCACACTGGTGGGCAAGAGGCAAAGGCACCTGCAGAGCTGATGCCTCAGCCTTTTATGTCCATCAACATCACAACAACTGGCAAGGGAAGAGCTGACCCACCCTGGCAGGCAAGCCCTGCAACTGCAGATAATCAGTGTGGATTTGGTTCTGTAAATATTATTGAGATGTTCCAAGGGTGCAACGTTCCCCTGAGTCAGCCTGTTTCCAGGTTAGCATGTGGTCTCTGTTTGCTCAGGGGGGGGTGACTGATTCCCCCAGTATGTGAGGAGCTGTTGTGAAAGAGCAACTGGTCAGGTTTAATGCCTGATGCTTGGAGACAGTGAATTTTCTTAATCCTTTTGTCAGCATTTTCTTTTATTTTTCTCACAACAACAAATAACTAGGAGTTGGACTGTCTAGGGAATGGCTGCCCATCTGGCAGCTGGGGACCCCACCAGCCAGTCCTCCTCCAGTCCTTTAGTTTTACATTTATCGGGTTCCTCATGTGCACTGTGTCATTTTTGTACAATATTTTACTGATGAATTAGACACAGAAGGTACCACAAATTAATTCATTCCAGATGGCTGAATAAAATGCTGTAGTTCTCTCACTCTTCCCTGGAGAACAGGGCAGGCAAGATTTTCTTTCTCATGATCTCTCTCTGGAGTTAACTTCCAATGCTTTTCTATAGTTTGCATGTAAAATTAATTTCCCCTTACCTCAATTTTCATCAGCTGGCATTGAACATTAAAATCATCTTAATGACATGAGTCATGATCAGCTCAACAGCCTCTCAGGCAGGAAAGCCAAAATTACCACTGCATATTCTGAGCCACCAAATCCTTTCCTCGCTGTTAACAAAATAGGTCGCTCTGTGATCTCACTCTCTTTTGTTTTTTGTCTTTCAGTCTCTCTGCCAACTAACAAAGCTTCAGGGCATCACTGAGGGGCAGGAAAGCACTGTCCACAGATCTTGCTGGACAGATGCAAAAGCAAACAGAGACAGCATAAACCCACAAATGTCACATTTTCCTGTCT
Source organism: Muscicapa striata striata (assembly GCA_030060385.1). Taxonomy (NCBI): domain Eukaryota; kingdom Metazoa; phylum Chordata; class Aves; order Passeriformes; family Muscicapidae; genus Muscicapa; species Muscicapa striata. Next base: position 7,221,310 of record JAREIS010000046.1, read on the forward strand.
AGAGGGTACCTGAATAAAAGTGCCCCAGTTGCCAGAGGTGTCGAGCATTCACTGCTCCCTTTGAACTTGCAGAACAGCATCTGGCCCAATGAGTTGGGAAAACTCCTGCCAGTTCCTGTATGTAACCATTACTTTTCTCTTTCAAAAGCTGCCTGCCACTAATTAAAAGAATCTAAGAATCTAAGAGGCAGTTTTATAAAAGTGTGAATCAAAAGCTCAAGGTGCAAAGATCAGCTTTGTTAGACCAGAAACTGCTTCATAGTGTTTTACAGCAAGATGTATCCTTTGAGCACCAGGTCTCTGTGCCAGCATATTGCAGAGTCACAGATTAAAAAATAATCTTTTCTCCATTTCAAATTCTCTTTTTTTTTATAAAAAAGACAGTCAGGGGAATGTCACTGAAAGACTCCTACTGAGTCATGCCTGGAAGGGGGAAGCAGAAAATATTAATACATATTGCAGATTTCACACAAATCATTAGCAACAGCTTTTTATTACAACTTCCTTTCTGTTTATTTTCACTTGATCTGCTGGGTGCCTTGATCTGCAGGCTTATGGGAATAATTGCTATCCTCCTAGACCATTATGAGTTCCCCAGTCAAAAGAGGAAAATGTGGAATCACTGCACTTTCCACAGGAGATCATCTCCTTCATGAGGGAAAATAGTAATTTTCTGGTGCCTGAAAGGATAATGAAACTGCCTTCAGAGAAAAATTTATCAAAGCCATAGTCACTTCCCTTATGCTGGCACCATTCCGATTTCAATTGATGTACCAATCTTGAATATTTTCAAGGTATTTAAGACTCTGTTAATAACCTGGATGTCCAGTTTTCTCCTTTTCCTTACTGTGGGCACAAAGTAAAGGCAAATATTTATATTTTTACATACATTTAGATGTCTAGTAGATAGGAAGCCATGCCCTAGTTATCTTACTTGGCCTCATTTTGAGGGTCTGGCCCTGCATGCATAAATGTATTGTAAAAAGTTTTCCTTCTACATAAAACCGTAACAATAGCTGCCTGGAGACAGAGCAGAGTTGCATGTAGCCAAGTATCCAAATTCTGTCATGAGCATGAAGGAATACATAAGGTCAAAGTATCAGAGGAACGTTCCCAGAGAGTTACTGCTCCCCAGTTCTGAACCAGAGCTCCTGTCCAACATCTCTTTACAGATCTGTACTCACACACCCAGCTGACTTGAAAGTATTGAGTTCCACAATTTAATTATGATGTGTGCAAAAATAATAGGTCTTTTGTCACTCTGGAGCTGTCTGCCTGCTATTTTAATTAGTTCTTATACTGTTAGAAATAATGAGTGACTATTCCCTGTTTACCTGCCTCACATCATTCATGATTTTATGTATCATTGTGATATCTCTGAACCATCAATTTCCTGAGCTGATGGCCTAGCTATTTAATTTCTGTTTCATATCACTTACTGCCTTGGTTCTAATTTTCTTTCTGAGATGAAGTGGGCAAAACTGAATTGAGTGTAATGGAGATGGCACATGGCCAGTGCTGGGCAGACACAGCCCTTTCTGCAGGGTCCCAGTGTCACCTGCAGGGGGGCAAAGGCAATGGGATTGGGGCTGCTGTAAGATGCTGTGTGCCAGTACAACCACAGGGCCCTCAGCTAAAACAGCCCAGAAATCACAAGAAGCACCTATCATCTTCCTGAGCAATGGTTCTGTAAAGGATAGGGAGTGGTGGAAAGCCTTTATTTGATGAGGACTCTTTGATCTCATAAGAGTTTTCATATTGCCTGCGGGAAGGGAGAAAAAGAAGAAAATGTTCCTTATGTGCTTGCTATAGAGAATCACTCTTCACCTGAAGAAATCATCCTCCAGGTTCACTTCAAACTTTTTGCCTGCTGGTATGAGCCTGGCAGACAGCAACCAATTAGGAGTCTAAGGCCTATAGATAGGAATATCTACAGATAAATGCCCTGTGTTTAAAAGTTTTGCATGAAGAAAAACCCTAACATTTTCACACAAGTTTCCTGCTTGCAGCATTGCCCACCCCTGGGTTTTTTCCCACCTTGTCTCTTGTCTCAGAGACAAAACAAAAGCCAAAACCTCGAGACTTAAAGCCTTGAGTTTCACTTGTGTGATGGTATACAAAATCCCATTATAAAGACAGATAAAGAATATAATAAGAAATCCATGCTGGACCAACCCAAAATCTAGCTCACAGCATAGCTGGCACAATCAGATGTAAATCCACTGATTTATGAAGTAGAATATTTAATATTTCTGGTCAATATTACAGTGATCTGTTGCCAGCAAGAAATAAAATACTCTGGCCTGTCCTTATTCATGGAGACTTGAGTAAATTGGTCAAGCCATTACCATGATAAAGGGTTATCTAGATCACTATATAGGTGATAACAAATAGAAAAAAAATAGAATATAATTGATTAGTCATTAGAAGAAATTATTCTCTTTTAATACAATCATTGAGTGTGGAAAGGCCATACAAAACTTAGAGACCTAGTTCAGACCTAATTTAAAGATACATGATGTATGACTTATGGACAACATGTTTTGGGTGAAGCAGGAGGTTCTGAGTGCTCAGCTTCAGACCCTGTAAGCATTATGGTTCATAACCTTCCTCAAGTCTGGTAGGAAGTGCCCTGTCCTGAGACCCATCCTGTGTAATGCCTTCCTCTGTTAGCTGGAGGAGGAGGTGTAGGGCACCCTGATCATGCTGGCAGATGATGCCAACCTGGAGGTGCAGCTGATAAATTGGAGGGCAAGGCTGCCATGAGGAGTCTGGAGGAAGAGCTCAACAGGAGACATCAAATTTCACAAGAACAAATATAAACTCCTGCACGTGGGACAGACAAGTTTGTGAGACCACATTTACAATATGTGTAGGTGTCCACCTTTGGGGTCCTTAGCACAGGAGGGATCAGTAAATCAGTGCAGGTTCAGCAGAGGGTGACCAGGGTGATTAAAGGCTGGAGCACTTCTGTGGGGACTGGACTTTTTGTGAGCACTGAGATGCAAGCTGCCAATATTCTCGAGGAGGCTATTGAGGAGATGGAGCTTTATTGCTCTACATGGAGGAATGATGAGGTCATAAATTGAAACAAGTTCTGATTGAATATAAGGGGGGAAAAGTAGTTTGTGAAGTTAATTCCCTGTTGAAGCACATTGCCTAGAAAGGTCATGAGGTTTCTGTCCTGAGAGATTTTTCTCAAGGCTAGACTGGAGACAGCCCTGAGCAACATTATTCAGTCTCTTGGTTGGACTAGAGACATTCTTAGGGTCCTTCCCAGTGTGAATTGTCCTATAAACCTACAACTGATCTGACTTTCCAAGGGCTCAGTTGAAGCTCACTCCTTTTTAGGCATTTCAATTCTGACATGGGAAGCCTTAATGCATCCAAACACTCCAGTGACTACTGACAATGCAAAACACTCTCCTTGACAATCCTGAGTGCAGAGAAGGGGATCAGCTTTCAGGCTTCCTACTCACATGGTCAAGATAAAACTAATTTTGTTCTCTGACTATTGTAATGATGGCATTTATTAAAAAAAAAGAGGCTGGGGGATGGCCAGGAAATAGGTAATCTGTGTGTAAATAAATTCTGTTGAAAGCATTACAGCTGCTCATTAACACTACACATGGGGGACAGAAAAATGTGGTAATTTGTACCAAAGACTAATATGAGCTTATTGCTACTCTTGGCTTGAGGCAGCTGCTCTGTGAGCCCAGGCCCAGAGGGCTGAATCTCCTCATGGGCTGGCTGTGGCTCACAGGCTGGCCCCCAAGCTCCTGGGTGCTTGAGAAGCAGGGCAAGGGCTTCCCCTGTGCTACCAGCTCTTTCCAACAGGAGGGAGACTCTGGCTCCCAGCCCCCATTTCTGGTTATTTCTGGAACAGAGTAATTAAATTGTGCAGTTAATCAAATTTCATCTGGCAGAAAAAGCAAAATGGAGCTGCAGCACAAAAGTCACATGGCTGGATAACAAGTCTTCTTCATTTTGGAGGGCTGTGCTACCACCTCCATCATTCAGACACCTCAGGACCACCACTGTAAGAGCCCTCCTGGGACCAGCTCTCCAGCTCAGGGGCTATTGCATGCAGCTGCAGCATCAGCCCAGCAATTGCAATTGCTGCAGCAATTCAATCCTAAATTCAATCCTAAATTAAGAAATAATTATAGGGAAAAAAATTACTCCAGAAGGTGTGTCAGGTCTCAGATGGGAGGATCAGCTGCCAGGGACTCTTGCCCCTAGTGTGCATCCTACCCTTCTGCTCACTAGGGATATTGCCCATGACCAGTGATCCAAAGAAAAATGCTTCCTCACAAGGATGCCTAACAACTGTCCCTGTCTCAGGGGGCCATATAATGGGTTTGCCCAGAGCTGTCCTTTGTGTCCAGGGACCAAAGGACCTCAAGCACTGAAGCTGTGCCCACGAAATTGCAAACTTTCAAAAAACACTGAGTGTCTTCAATAACTAAAATGAACTGCAGAATCTTATGGGATCTTTTTGAAATATAAATATTACCACAGAAGTAATTTTGGACAGTGCCATCTATATTTATGGAGCCATGTAATAATATTTAAATAATAACCCAGACGTTCAAATGACTAAAATACGATGGCACTGACCCCAGTATAAGAACATGAAGAGACAGATTTCCATTTGAACTGACAGTGTTTACGCCAAGTTTCTGTCCCACATTTTAAGAGAGCCAAGCAATAAATAACCTGAAAACCAATGAGATAATGGAAATGTCAAGAGGTGCTAAGCTGTAACTGAGCAGCTTTATTCTTTTAAAAATACTTGCTAGTCTGAGTCAAGAGGAAGAATGAAAAAAAGTTAAGCTGCAAAACTGTTCTGTGATAGACACTTTTACTCATACTTTAACCCCATCTACAGTATTTCATGTGTTCAGAGGATATTTCCTCACTCAAGCAAGGATTTACTCACAGAACCTCTGGCACACAAGAGGTACATTAACTCTAAGCCAAACAGACTATCCACAAGAATAAAGCACCACCTTTCTTTTAAACAAAATTGATAATTTAGACATTCAAGCATGGAGGAGCCTTGAGCCAAACATGGTGCAATAGCACAATTATAATTCAGCCTAAAATTGCAGCATAATCCATGAGGTTTTGCATCCTACAATAAATCTACTAAGCTTATAAAATACGTAGCAAGAGATGCTTGAACAGATTGGTTCAATCCATCACAGACACAGACACATCAGACTGTTGTCTAGTAAATGCTTCAAATGTCTAATAAGAAAGTTTGGGAAGGAAAAAGTTGAACAAAACATTTTGAAAGTAGTAAAATGTATGCACGGTGAAACTCTTCAGACCTTGACTCCTACAGCAGGTTGGCAGATTGGTGATTTCACATTGCTCTGACACAGAAATGTCAGTGAAGGAAACAAAGAGTTGTGTTACCTGTCTAGGGCCAGGAAGTACTTCTTGGTGTCCCTCTTGCTCACAAGACAAGTTCTTTCAAGACCCTTTTCAGTAGCCATGAAGAAAGTCAATGGAGTTTTGCTTGGTTTATCCCTTTAAACTCCCTTTTCTCTGTCTGAAGCAATATGGGCAGAAGTGTCCTCTCGACTTATGCAGAAGTCTCTGCCAAATATTTAAAAACCAAAATGTTTAAATAATCTTCCCAATAAACCCAAAAGAAACTGCAAGAGAAACCTTCTTTCTTAGTGCTGGTGCTGTCACTACCATGCCAACCAGTAACTTGCTGAGCATGTCAGATTGGAGATTTGGGCCTCCCTCCCTGTTTTTCTTTTTTTCCTTGCATGTTTGATGCTGGATCTGCTCTTTGGTCACGCAGGGGGCACGTGCTCTGCCAGGCACAGGGTCCAGCACAGCACAGCACACCCCCATGTGTGCAAAGCAGCTCACGTGGATGCACCAAAAAAGATAAGCAAGGTCATTAAAACAGCCTGATTTGCAAAACCCCTGTTTGCCTTTCTGCATGCTTGGCTTGGGAGGAAAGTAAACCTCCCTCACTCCAGCTTTGTGCAAGTCTTTTAATCTAAGCAATCACTCTAAGGACTGATTTCTTCCTCTGGTATGTTCTCTCCTAATGGTTGGAAACAGAAGAGGCTGCTCATTATTGCCATTTGCAGAACAGGTTATTGAAATCTTCATTTCAGCAGGAAGGACTGCAGGTTGTTTCTTGTGCTTTATTCAGTTTGTTAGCTCTACTGACAGCCACGGTCCCTGGAGGGGAGGAGAAACCCTCCAGCCTCACCTCTCTCACAGCCTGACCTCAGACATTTGCTTCAGCACTAATGGGAAACCTTGCACCACTGCTGGCCGTGTTTTACCAAATTATTGGCAGAAGCAATAATGTGAGTGAGAACCCTACCTGTGCACTGCTTTTGTGGGAGAGATTAGAACAAGGCAGCTGGGGGCAGCACTTAAATTCTGCAGTCTTTTTTACCACAGGCACTCTAATGTGAATATGATGAACTGGGATTGCCCCTTCCTTCCCCAGCTCTCAGAGCACATACTCTGTCTGAAATTCATGGGGACAGGTGGTACATTTGTACATATAAATGCAAACAATTTGGCTTATGCCTACAGAGATCCACATGTTGCCTCCCACATGTCAGCTGTGCAAACATTTCCCTGGAACCTGTGAGCCAGGGAGCTGACTGCATCTCAGGCATTTTTCTGAACAGCCACAGCAGAAATGCATGTTTTCTCCATAACTGCTGCCCATCTTTGCTGCTCTAATGCTCTTTCCTTGAGAGCCTTTTCCCAGGTTCTTATACCAAATTATGCACCCTTATTAGGTGGAAGAGATTGATTTTATGACTCATTCCTGAAACTTCCTGTCTTCTTCTGAACTGCAAAAGGTTGCTCTTTAATGTTTTTTAAAATTGATGTCACTTACTGGACCTGAAAATGTGGTTGTCCAGCAAGGCTGGTTTGAGAAGAGACTCAGGTCCAAGGATATGTATATGGACACAGGGCATTTGCAGAAATCTTGCAAAACAGAAGTGCCACATATCTAGTCACCCCAGAAATGCCACTAAGGAGCAACTTTATTCTGCTGCCAAGAGGGAGTGAGGGAGGAAAATGAAGGTGGTCTCTCCAGCTGGGCACCCTGGAACCTGACACAGGCTTATAATTCACACCCAGTGAGAGATCCTGCTGGCTCCCCATCCCATAAATATCACCATTATTGCAGTGTCTCTGTAAGCATCTCAACTCATCTTTCCTTCAGAAATTACCAAAGAGCAACATCCTGTTGCAGACTCGGGATATCAGAAAAATAAACCTGAGCTGGAACGTGATTTACAGGGGATCTCAGCTTTTCTAGGGTGCTAAGCCAAAGCATCAGGTCTAAGCACCTTCAGTTTAATTTAAAATCCAGCTCAGAAGATTACAGGTAAAGCCAGTTTCTGATTCGAATCACTGTAGGCATGTAACTTTTGGTAGTGAGATGGATGAGTTCCCATCATTTTGCAAAAGGATCTTGAGCCTCAGGTGCATACTCAGAAAACTAAGCCATAGATCATTCACAGCATTTAATCTAGACTTCTGTTTTGTGTTTATTATTGTCAGTGCTGATGGTTGTGCTTCTCAGGAGACTGGCTGTGAGGCAGGATAGAAGGAAATATTTTCTGAGCTATCCACAAAGACTTGGGTTTCCTCTTTATAGAGACTCTGAAACTCATTAAGAGAGAGACAGCAGCTGTGGAATTTCTGTGTCAGAAAAATTATTCAGACCATCTCAATAAATTAATCTCAGGCTTTCAATAATAATGCAGTTTGTTTCTGAGCCTACATTAAAAATACCACAAATCCAATCATAGCAGTTTTAATGACCCTAGCCAAGGACATTTCTCAAGATTTGCATCCAATACAGACATATAAGGCATCACACTGGCTCTTGCAATTGAAAGCTCCTTGTAATTTTTATCCAAAATCTCTGTTAGTAAAAAGGCATATCCTTGATCCTATTTCAACTTTAATCAGCTACACTTTAAATATGAAAAACATCCAATCCCTGTCATTCTGTCATTATGGGAGTAGATACTGACAGCTTAAATGTACAGAGGAAAAATCAGTGCATCTATTAATTGAAAATGCCACTGAAGTCGATCATTTTTATGAGCCATGAGACATCTTGAAGATCATCTGCAAAGAGTTTCTCTACCTTTCTCTGGCATCAGCTTTAGTAGCTTTGCACTGCATCACCAGCAACCTAGGGATCCAGGTAGTTGTGATTTCTGGGGCTTGGTTATCACAGTTTTTACATTTGTAGTGAGAATATGCTTTTTCACCCAGTAAAGCTCCAGTGCCTTCCAGCCATCTGTCATTTTGGGATCCAAGGCTGGAAGCAAGACAAATGGAAAGAAAATCCACTTTCCTCTTCTTATGAACCCATCAGTGCAGTAACCCTTCATAAGTGAGTGTCAAAAGGAAAATACCTACCTCGATTTAGATCCAATTTAAAAACCATTAAAAGGATGTTAATGTTCAATATTTTAAAACTCTAAATTTTTAAACATCAATATTTTTTATCTTGGATTTGCTGCCAATTTCTCAGAAGAATGGAGACCTTTGGTAGTAACTGACTGAGGAGTAAAAGTCATCTGCAATGTTTTAGATGGGTATTTAGATTTTAGACAAAGTCATTGGGGAGAAAAAGACTTTTGAGGCCCTTGTCAAAGAAATTCAAACTTGCACTGGGAGTGGGGATCTAGAAAGAACATGGTACTATTCTGGGTACTATTTCTTACAACAGTAAAAGTATATGCTGCTACCAAATCAAGTAGAAATCCTTCTACAGAGCCTGGGGCCTCGGGTCAGGACATCTGCTCAGGTGAGCGGAGTTCCCAGAGTGTCCAGAGTCTCTCCTGGTGGAGCCAGGGGTATGAGACAGCCCCTCCCAAGGCTTTGGAGGAGCTCAAGCCTTGCTATGGGTGGTGAGAGAGCCCAGGGTGCCAGCCTGGGCAGGGAGCACCCTGGTGAATAGATGAGGAGGTAGGGAGGAGTCTAGACCACAGCATGGGAATCCTGAAGGACACCACAGACATGAGCCTTGCACAGCTACAAACTTCCTCTGGCCCATGCAAGGACTCTGGAGGGCTTTTTGCTCCAAGCTGTGATATGAATATGGGTCTAATCTGTATGGTGGGATGGGGGAAAGGGAGGAAGCAAGGCTTAGCAATTTTTGTCCTTTTTATCTTATTAATTCAAACTTTTATCTTGATCTCGTTTCCATAGGGTCAGCCTTTCAGAAGTGCTCTGAATCAGCTTCCCATTGTCTCAGGTCTTGCACTGAACCCCCATTGTACAAATAACCCAGCTGCCATTAAGTTCCTTAGAGGGACAAGGCCTTCAGAAGTAGTGCCAAGAAATGTTATTTTGATGCAAAGCCACTTTACTTTTCTGAGAGTATGGCAAGCTACTGTGGTGTCTGAGTGTCCCAAAAGTCCTGTCCAGGAGTAGCACAGTTTAACCTCAGAAGAAATTTTTCATTCTAGGCTGTAACTGAAAAGAAAAAGACAGTGCAGTTGAAAAACCAATGCTAATGTCATCTCAAATGTTATATTCAAAGAGTGTGCCAGCTTTTGTTATAAATATATATTACTTTCTCTCAGCACTTAGTGGTTTTCTGTCTCTTTTCCATTGCAATTGCAAAGGGCTTCTGCTTGGTTTTGTTTTTATGGTGTCTGAAGCTGGTTGGGGAATTAAGCCTGTAATTGCATTGCTAACAAGTATTTCTTAGATACATTTATTTTTCCTTGGGGAAAGAGACTGTTAGGAAGAGAGTACACATATTTCGGCAGCAAAAGAGACAGCCATGACATTTGGCTCCTAAGTTACTAGCTGGGTATCATTTTAATTGTTTTCTTCTGCTAATAAAATATAGTAACTTCACTGCATTAGTTCCTTTATTACACCTCCAACATACATTTCATTGTCATGCTTTTCCTAAGTACATTTGGGTCACGAAGATACATTACAATATATATTGAGAGCCAGTTTGTTAAAAACACAAGGAGTTCTGCATTATTTCTCACCAGTGCAAAACTAATTGGTTTTTCTCAGCGACTGCATATATATTTATTTTCCATTTTATCATCTCTATAATTGCAGTTTGAATGAGGAAAAGGACAGAGCAACCTGGTAAAAGCAGTTGCAGGAACAATTTGTGTTTTGTTCCCAGCAATCAGGGTTTCTCAAGCCTGTCAAATTGCAGTGGGTGTTGAAGCAGTGCTCACATCCTTCTTGCCTGGGCCATACTGGCCATTGCTCAAGCACCTTTTCTTTCTTCCACGAATTGCAAAATTTTCTTTGCAAGAATTACTGGGAGGGAGGAAACCAGGGCCCACAATTCAAATGTTCAAGAACACTGAAACTTTGAAGAAGTGAGATGGTTTTTTGCCTAGTCCCTCTCTAGTTTCTGAGTATGTACAATGCACTCAGGGACCAGGGCTAGGGCAGCTGGGCTGCAGTGTGAGCCCCCAGCCATGGCACAGGGATGGCACTCCTGGAAATTCCTGCTGGGAGGCACCCCTCTTTGCTCTGTCTCCTGGAAACTGCTTCTGGGTAGGATATTTTTTGCGGCCAAATATTTTCTCTCTCTTTTCTGCTAAAGAAAAACTGAAAAGTCCAGTATAAGTCTAGGGCTGGGACTTTAAAGACTGCTGCTCTTGCACTGCATTATGGCATGCAGCAATGTACCCATGATGTAAGGGACCCAAATGGGACACTCTGGGGGTCTTTAAAAGCAGAAAACACAGGGGGATTCTGCATCTGGTATCTCAGAGGTGCAGCACTTATGTGATCCCCAGGTAGTGCCCACCTGGACTCCCAGACAACTTGAAGGGACATCAGCCTTTCAGCCTGAAGCTAAACCTGTGGAAATAGTTGGAACACTTCTAGCTTAGGGAAGCAAAGCACGCTAGATAAGCTATAATTTTAATGGCATTTTCCACACATGCATACCTTTGAGCTGCCTACCATAAGTCTGTTTCCTGCCTGGATTCTCTGGATACCTTTTATATGGTGCATATGAAGCATCTGGAAATTAAATGAAGAGTTAAATAATGGCTCTCTTGTGTATGGAGCACAGTAAAAATTACACAGAGAGTTTTTATAACTTTCTTAATATAATAAATTTAAAGGGACTGAATGCTGGTTTTATGATATGAGATTTCCCGATTGCTCCCAAGTCAGCAACAAGCTATTCATAATCTTTTATTAGAGCATTGTCATGATGATTGTAATCAAGTCCCTGAGCTACCTGATGATACCAGGGGTAGCATCAAGCTGGTGAATATGGATAAGTTTGCATTTAATATGATGCTTAAAGACTCTGTCTCCTGCTTTTTTCTAATATTAAAACTCTGTTGATAAATTTGGATCTAGTTTTCTCTTTCAAAGTGTTTGGGTTTTGTAAGATATCTGTAGGATACCAATGTATGAACTGATTTGGTAAAATATAAGTTTGTGTTCCTACTAGAGCAAACTTCTTCACCAGCCTCCCTCTACTGTCCCCCACTGTCTGGGGTTTTCAAACACCAATAAAAATTTGATCTAAGCAAAATCTGTTAGGAAGGCATCTAAGTAAGAGCATGCTGATTATTACAAAGATTGGTAGCACTCACCTGCTAGGCTTTTTGGCTTTTTCTGGCATATCAATACCAGAACATTGCAGCATCAGCTGGATTCCTGCAGAGCATCTGGGCTGACCTCATACCAAGGGCTGAATCAGAGGATTTGCTTTGATGTCTTGTTCTGTGTGTTTTAACATTTTGAGGTGCCATCTGTAAAAAACAGGACTTCTGTTGAGGTTTGCACACATCAGTAAATTAATTGCTCCAGGTCACCTTGTGCTAGTGCTATACTAACAGCAGTGTGTTACAGCCATGAGATTTGCATTTGGAAAATGTAGATCTTCTCTTGCTAGGACCCAAATCAGAACAACACTTCCCCCTTTTCAGCCCCATGGCTGGGCTGCCCATTCTGTACAGCTTACACAGCCTCCTCTTTAAGCCTCCAATGATGGATATTCCTCATGCAGTCTATTTCTGTGCTTAATTACTTCTGCTATTAGAAAGCTTTTCCAAATGCCTAACTTAAACCTCACTGTAATTTAAGCCATTATTTCATGATGGAGAATTAATTCCCTCCCTCTCTACAGCTACCTTTTATATGTTAGAAGCCACAGTTGTGCCTCTCTCTTCTTTCCTTTTAGCAAACAGCTGCAGTTCCTTTGGGCTGTTGTTTTGGACTGCTCTCCCCTGGACACCCACCAGAGGCTGGATTGCTTCTGAGCATCAACAGCTGGGCATATGTTCCAGCTTGGGCCATGACAGTGCTGAAAAAAAAAATTTCCACCACGTGCCACACAGACAAAATCCTGCTCATATATTTCATGGCAATGGACACTTCTCTAGAAACAGGATAATGTTACTTACCTTGTTTCATCTGGTGGTTTACTAAGTGCCCTCTCCACCCAGACAGATCTTCTCCTGTTATACTGGTGTTTACCCTACTTTGGCTAATGCATATTTGAGGAGACAATTGCCACTACCTGTGTATAAATACTTTTCATTCGATCTATTTGAAACTTTTTTTTTTGTTTTAATTACTTATTCTATTTGTCAAAAGTGTTCTGAATTCCTATTTTTCAATCCTTCAGGTAACCCTTTGCAGATGGGGGTCATCTGAAAAATTGATAAACATGTTCTGTATGCCTCTGTTCACAGAAATAATGAAAGTACCAAATAAGTGAAGGACAAGCCACAATGAAACCCTGACTTAATGAATTGAAGTGCATGGGTACACAATCAGCAATTGATTTAGTATGGAACTCACAGATGTGGATTCCTACCTGTGGTCACTATGGCAATGCTGTAATATACAGCTGGAAGTCCAACAGAAACAATGATAGCACAGTGAAAACCTTTGGAAATTATCCTTGTTTTCTAACAGGAATCTAAATGCTTTCTTGGAACCATATTTTGACCAGGGTAATAGATGGTTTCCTGGAAAAAGGCCTCAGGACTTATTTTTTAACACCTGTGACCAAGAACATGGGGGAATATTGGTCTGTACCTGTTCTTTTTCTGAGACTTTGCCCTTCACACTTGCCACATGGAAAGACTCAAGTCAAGGTCTTGAGAGTGGATTAATTGTGGAGTTTTGGTGGCTGCAGTTCCACACCAGTGACCTGCTGGGTGGTGAGTTCATGTTCCTGCTCATGTGGCTCTGCAGGATCCCTCTGTATTAGGCTTCCTTCTGCCCTGAACTCACAGGGCTCCTCAACTTATCTACAGGGTCTGCAAAAAAGTTGATTTGTTTCAAAAGAATTATACTTTAAACTGAGATTGAGGATCCTTTAATTTATATATATATATATATATAATTAATTAGGCAAAATAAAGAAAAAAATCTCCTATGCACTCAAGAACTTTTTATTGAAATAAGTAAAAGAAAACAAATGAAAAATTGCTATGAAAAGACTGTTTTGCTTTAGAAAAAGAAGCATTTCAGAAAAAATGTTCAAGTGGTTCTATGCAATGTGATGTCATCTGCCTCTGAAATTCCTGTAATGACTTTTGCTCTGGCTGTTCTTGATCAGCAGACAACATATAATGGCTTAAAACATGAAGGGCAGCAGTATCAAAGAGCAATCAACTTAGGATGTACCTAAAAGTAGCTCCTGATGCCCACAAGTCCATCAAAGAGATGAAGCCAGGCTTTTCACAGCTGGGTGCCTGGTGGGAGGATGAGAGACAATAATAAAACTCAAAAAACAAAAAGAAAGAGAAATTCAGTCTGGATATGCAGGAGGACAGAGTAGAGAGCTCCTGAGGTGCCTTCCAGCATGAATTTTCCATGATCCTGTGATTTGTACACTGCCCAGGACATGGCTGTGATTTTAAATTCCACTTTGAATCTCCTCATTCCTTGTGGTCGGGATCACATGGAGTCAAATACATTACTTAATGTTTTTCATGGGGTAAATAATCTGAGCAGTACCCAGTGAGGAAACACTGGTTGTAATGTAAAAGTAAACAGCCTGCTTTAAGAGAGAGAAATACATCATGCAGTTTGAGGAAACATCTGCAATTAAAATAATCACTGTGCTGGAACATGAAGAGCCATAGGTAGGGAGAAACAACTGCAATAAATCAATTTCCTAGCACCCAATCTACAGCAGTTCTACACCACAGAGCTGCAGTTTAAAACTTTTGAGTGCAGTGAAAGATGATTTATCTAATCTATATGGTACAGTTCAAATGTCCTGTGATAAAAATGAGCTATTGATCTGAGGAGATTCTAATTTAGATCTGCTCACTTAAAAAGAGTAATAAACTGAAACAGTCTGGAAAGCTTATGTTTCAAATGACTTATCAAGGAGTTAAAAAATTTAGTAACCTGAGCCAGCAATAACTTTAACAGTAGCCAGAGTCCCAGATTTTACTGAGCCAAGTTTTCCTGAATTATTCACAGAAGTATGTGGATAACAGTTCTTTTTGTTACACTGAAGTTGAGAGAGATGCTCAACTGTAGTAGATCTTATGAAAATACATGAAAAGTAAAATATATTCTAGAGAGTTCAAAATGTATCGGTGGCAGTGATAGCAAGTGCAACTTTTCAGGCATAAAGTGTTGTTAGTAAAGTCTGAAGAATTCAGCCTCATTTTCCAACAGATTTTGCATTGCTAAAATTTGTGGTTTTGCCAAGGATTTTGTGAGATTTTGAGAAAAGGCTTGATTAATGTTTTATTGCTGAAAATCTGACCAAATAGGTACTTTGGCCATCTAGCTCCTCACACTTTGTTTTTAACTGTCTAGCCTGTACAGCTCTGTTTTTTCAGTGAAGTTTATGAAATGAGTATGAATTTAGTGGAATTGAACACAATAAAGGTGAATGTAGTAATTGCTGTAAGATTGCACTCAATTTTCAGCAATGCACACAGGCTGTATCCTACACAGTGGGGTGCACTGTGCCATACCCCCATTGGCAACCTGGATTACAAAAAATCATGGACGTGCTCAAATGTGAAAATAATGAACAGGGGAACTGAAAGCACTTGTGAGGGTTAGAATTTAAAAAATATATTGGAGAAGTGATCTGAAGTTGGGAAGATGGAGTGTGGCATAGAGAAGAGCAAAAAGTGCTACTTGGAAAGAAAAAAAATGAAAAAGGAAAAATAACTGGGCAGCAACACAGCAGAAAAGATGGCTACAGGGAGTTGTAATCTAAACATAACTGATGTCATGCTGTTGCCAGAAAGGCACCTTCAAAGCTAGAAAATGGACAGTAGCTCTCCTCTCATCAGCACTCCTGAACCTTGACAAGGAGTGCCATGTCCTGGTTTAGATGTCACATGTCCAGAGATAAAGACCTTCCACTTGATGTTAAGAAAAGTGACACTTTGAAAATATTTTCTGTAGAGCATGACTGAAATATAATAGGTTTGACTTAGCTTAGCAGACTGGTAGAAAGGCAGAAGAAAAGTGATATTGCAGAGGGTGTGCAGAGAACAAGGACAAGCAGCAGATTAGGACAATTTACAGCCAAAGAGAAAGCTGAGCAAGCTGAGAAAGCTGTCTAGTTAGAGGAATAGTTAATTAATGGAGCAAGTAACCAAGGGTACAAACCTTCCATCACCAAAAGTTTAGATAAGTGTTTATAATAAATATGAATTTGTCCTTCAAAATGCACCTACAAGGTGGACCATGAGCTCCTAGCTCTAAGTAGACTCTCATTAGTAAGTAAGAGGAGTCCCAAGCAAGATGGTAGATGAGATTGCAAGAGATCTTACACAAAGTTACAAAGATAGAGTCCTGAGATACAAAGGATCCATGTTTAATTATCCATGATAAGATTTGATTCAATTCTCCCTGTCAGGAGACTGTTTAATCACCACGTGATATCTATAAGCTGGCAGAAAATATTTGTAACAGATCCCACTGCCAGTAAAATAATTAAATATGCACTAGCACAAGAGCTGAAGTCCAAAACAGGAGTATCAGAGTAAGATGGAGGCTATCTTTACTTTCCATGATAAGGACAGCTGCTCAAATAGAGGTGAAATCATGTTTCTCTGTCTTTGTGTTGAGTGTGTCGGGGCCTGCTCTATGCAAGTTCTGTCAGTGCCCCAGGAGCATTGCACCACTCCCAGAGCACTTGTTGAAATTAAATAGATTTGAGGGGTTGTTCCCATGGGGTAATGCTCCAATCCCTCAAACAGCATGGTTGGCTACTGTCCAGATGGTGATGGGAGTCTCTGTTGTGAGGATCCTTTCAACAGCATCTTCAGCTGGACCTGGTGAGGTCCCAACTTCTGCTCATGTTTTAGGATCCATCTGGGCATTGATCTTGTATGACCACTCCAGCACAGGTATGGTCTGTTTGTACTGATAATATTAAATTGTGTACAAAATATGTATCTCAACTTTTTACCAAATGTATGCCCATTTCTGCATCTTCACAACTTCCACAACTATTTACAAGTATCTTACCTGTGCACGGTCTGGTCAGCTCCATAGCAGAAACTGCCTGGGTGAGTCATTTGCATGGCCAGGTTCCTGACCAGGTTCATCAACATATCTAACACATAAATATTGCCTATCAGTCTATCCAGGCACAGCAGAAGCTGTCTGAAGAGCCTCCAGGCCAGTCTGACACCTTTGGATGGCTCCTGCAGCATCTGCCCAGCAGCTCTGCTGTGCAGGGCTGGGAGTTCAGGCAATGCCTTCCTCACAAGGCAGTGTCGTGTCTTGGACCAGTCCCTTGTTTCATGCATGCAGCAGCTGGCTGAGAGCTCTGGGACCAGGAATTAAGGGTGAAGTGTTGCACACCCAGGCCAGTCCCAATCCCCAGTTACACCACACTTACAGCTGTAGGACAGCTTGAATTTCAAACTTAGGTCTCGTGTTTGACTGAAGTTCCATGGCTTTTGCCCCATATATACTCACAGGGCAAAGGGTACAGCTAAGAGTGGAGCCCTGTGTCTGCTGAGCATCCTCTGCACCAATTATCACCTCATTAAATTCCATGCCACTGTTTTCCCTCTTTCCCAAAAGAACACATTCTCTATGTTTTCACTACTTGTCATCGTAAAACTGAAGCTCTTGGTTAAAATCTTCACTTGATGGACAAATGTTGAAGCACATAAACCTAATGAGATAGCAAATTAATAATGGCTTGCCTGCATCAGGAAGTAATAGAGATGTTTAGTTTAAATAACTGTTTCAGGGTTGGTAGATAAGACCTTTCATCTTTGGTCCTGCAAACCAAACTTCCCAACCCAACAATGATGTCTGTCAGCAACAAGCACAAAATTAAATGGTATTTAATCCTTGTACACATTTCTCAGACTGGGCAAATGTAGACTTTACTACATCCCTGAAGGTTCTTTCCCCATGACTTTTCCTACATATGTAGTGTAGGTAGGACAATGATGATACAAAATTCAGTTCAAAACATTGCAACTCCTACTCTGCAACTCCACCAGCCATGTGAGAGCTTTGATACATTTCTTAGCATTACCTGTGCAATTGAGTTAAATTAATTTAATTACCTGCAAATGAAATGGTTTCACATCATGACTGGTAGTTGCAAAATGAAAGGCCACACCGCATTTTGGAAATTTGGATGGGAAAAAGGTAAGAGGAAAGATATTTCAAGGCGGAGGGCAGAAGAAATTTGCCATTATGTAAGAAAACAAAGAAATGTCTACTCCAAGGAGGTAATTATAGGTTTTTGGATCTGTGATCAATGTATTCTCCAGATCTTGGCTAGACACAGAGCGGAAGCTTTGAAAGAAGGAAAGAGATCCACACTGAAAAAAATTCAGAGAATCAAAGGTCAAGTGTTTGGCCTTGTACATAAAATAAGATAGCTAATTCCTTCATTCTTTTTTTCCTAGTTAGACAACAAGCTAAATAGTGGAATAACTTTCCTGGAATTAATTTTTCGTTTATGAACCAGAATACAAGTCCCCTCTGCTACAGTGTGAATGTATTCATAGTTTGAGGCCAGATGGCCTCATCAATGTTACAATCATTTGGGTTGGAAGAAACCTGGACAATTTAGTTCCAGCCCCCTTGCCATGGGCACAGACATCTTCCACTAGACCAGGTTGCTCAGAGGCACATCCAGCCTTGCCTTGAACACTGCCAGGGAAGGAGCACAATCTGTGTTGTCTCTGGACAACCTGTACCGATGTCTCACAACCCTCACAGCACAGAATTTCTTCCTGATACCTAATCTAAACCTGCTTCTTTCTGTTTGAAGCTGTTTCCCCTTGTCCTATCACTGCATGTCTCCTGTTGGTCCCCTTTAGCTACTGGGAGGTGCTATAAAGTCTTCCCAGAGCATTCTTCAGGCTGAACAATCTGAACACAGCCTGTTCAGCAGGAGCACAGGAGAGGTGCCCCATCCCTCTGATCACCTTTGTGGTCCTCATGTACTCACTCCAGCAGGTCCATGTCCTTCTTTGGCACTCCAGAGCTGGATGCAGCACTGCAGGTCGGGTCTCACGAGAGCAGGGTAGAGAGGAGAATCCCTTTCCAACCTGCTGATCACTTCACACCTTCAGAAACATCAGTGACAGCTCTTCAGAAGAGTTAATTCCTAAAGGAGTTCATTTCAGAGTCATTCACTGGGAAATGCAGTGAACACAAGGGTGCATGACTAAGAGTTTTTGAACTGAAATGTGGTAGGACCAGGGATAGCTCATGGGGATGAAATTCTGGAGATATGAGATTCTGTAGCAGTAAAAGCCAAAAAATGTCACTGGTCTTCTCAGAAAAACATTTTGAGATAAAAGCAACCTGATAGCATTGTAGGAGAAAAACCAATTTGGAATCAGGAAATTGCCATACTTCAATGGATACTCCATCAATATAAATATCTACTGGATGCTGGAAAGTTGCTTTTAAATAAATGGAAATAACATATTTTTGCAGTATTTTAAGGGGAAAAGAATCTCCTTTTTACCAAACAGCTTTACTCTTCATATGAGCCATGGGGATTTCTACAGCTTTCAGCATCACTGCATCTGAATGAAGGATTATATTTATAATCACAAACACATAGAACCCCACAAATGCCACTCTACTTCACACTCAGGACTTCAGACACAACCAGAAGAGAGCTCCAAAGCCCACTGGAAATGACTATACTCATTCCAGCTATTTCAGTGGCCTTCAAATCAGACCACAGGGGCACAGGCTGCTTGAGCTGAAGCACATTCTTCTTCTGTTACGCCACTCTTTGAGCCTCATGTTGAATTGACAGTGTTTTATGCTTTACAGGATACTATAAATAAAAAAATCTCTGTGTGTAGTGCCATTGTTGCAATATGTGACAGATAGATGCTGGTAGTTCCAATCAGGGTGGGCAGAAAAAGGGTTAATGACCTGCAGGAAAGCCCCTGAAGGTGCTTCCAGCCACACAGGAATCTGCCTTTCAACACATCAGGGGTAGTCACAGCAGCAGGACTGGGTACTATACAGACAGAGACTGAAATTAAACCTCTTAGAGCCATATTCATTAGCAGTCACTTCTGTGGGTTTTCAGAGTATTTGGGATGACAGCTAGAAAAATACAGATAATTTTCTGCACCTGAAAAGCCACTAGATTTTTTTTTAAGTGCAAAAATACCAGTGTTGTTATTTGCACAGCAGGAAAAAGTCATGTTGTTTTCCACAGCTAGTAAAGTGGTAATACATATCCCATGAATAGCAAACAAATTTCCACATTTAAGGAGGATTTTGGCCACTCCATGCATGAAGGATACATGCATGAGATCCACACACTTGTAACTGGGTGTCTAAATCAGCCTGAATTATTGTAAATGATTTCTAGTAGGAAGGTACCCAAATGCAGTGTACTGAGCTGCATTATTTATTTAAATACTGCATTATTTATTTAAGCTGAAGTATGCTGGATACCTGTCCCACCTCCTGAAGTTCCCACCTGCTTGCACTTGTGAGCTGCATCAACACCACTCTGTCACTTGATTTGCTGTATTTAGCCAAGGGGTGTTGTTTCATCTGTGCCTTATTTTCTCATGGTAGACCAAATTTTACTTATTAACAAAATGCTGCTCACTTGACATCAGTGCAGTAACTCCAGTGCAAGAGGAAACAGGTTGTGTTTACACTCACTTTGCTGCTGATTATTTAGACCTCATAAGGGAACTTGGGAAAAGACCAGGCAGTCTATCAGCTATTAACTTACAGACTATTTCACACTTCATGTGCCTTTTCTCTGCTTTCAGAACTGTGTTGCTCAAAAAGGCTTGTCAAATTCCAGTGACTTTTGCAGCTTGTGTTCAGGCTGCCTGTGTTAGTTCACTGAGTATGGATTTCCAATACCTCTTTTACATTTTCATGGTTTTACAATTATACATCTCTTCTATCATTATCTGGAATAGCCAGATGCCAATTTTGTTCTGTCCTAATTGCTGCTAATGACTTATTGATATAAGCAGTTGCTTTCTACCTATTAGTGCCTTAGAGGTATTTATATATACCTCTTTAATCGAGTATCAGGATAAATATTTCTTGGTGAGAAAGCACAGCTTTCTTGATTCTACTTCAGTACAGATTCACTGAATACCTATCAAGATGGTGGAGGTCAAAATACTTAGAATTACTGGTCCATTCCCTAAGAGTGTTTTTTGTTCATAATGGGTAGGCATGTCACTACTGAAGATGCTACAAAAATGCTACACCAATAATATACCCTATATAATATACCCTGTGTATATTATATTATAATATTATATAATATATATTATAATATTATATAATGCCTGTGGTGTTCAGTGCTGGGATTCAATGTCACTGGCAGCATTATAAATAGGACAAGAACTTTCATGGTCACATGTGGCTTCTGTTGCACTGCAAAACTCCATCAACACCACAGAATTTTCCATCAGATCAGATAAGGCAATAACTGGTCTGTGATATCTAAGGCTATTCCTGCTCAGGCCCCTGATCTGGGATTTCTAGAAGGATGTTGTCTTTTGTGGAAATGAGTTCCTCAGTGGCAGCTCTACAGAAATTTCCAGAGCTTCTCACTACTTGCCCACAGTCTTGCTGCTGTGCAGATATCTGTGTGAGAGGTCCTGACTGCAGGATGATACCTCAGAAAGCCAAAATCAGACTTGTGCAGGATCCAGCACATCACCACAGAAAATCTCACTTAGGCAACCATGGGAAAAGTGAATACAGAAAGTAAAACAAGAATCTGAGGCACTCAGACTAATTAATGCTTGGCTGGACACTTGTACCCAGGAACTTTTGCATTTTTGTTCCAAAACACAGAATAACCTCTGAAAATTACCTCAATGAATGCAGAGGTGACAGATTAGATGCAACACCGTTTTATGCTCTTAAAAGGAAGAATATATTTTCTGTTTGCAGCATTTTAATACTTAGAAAGGAATTCTTAAATGATCTTTCATGTTATAGGTGTGGTGCTGTCTTGTAAAACTGTTTCTAAATAGTTGTCTCTGCTTCTAAAGAACAGTGCTAAAAGTAGATAACAAAAAAGTTAAATTTACTAAGTGGTTAAGTGGGGTTTTGGCATGTACAATTTGAATTTTTGTCAATTTTGCAAACTATTCCATTTTATGCATATTTGCATTAATTTCTGCAATTCAGCACCCCACACAACATACATACAGTGCAGAATTTTTATTTTAGGAAATCTGAGTTTCATTTTTAATTTCTGGGTAATTTTCTTTATTTTACTTTTGTATTTCATTAAATGCAAACGCTTATAACTTAAAACTCTTAGGTTTTTTCTTCAAGTTATATTTAAAGTTTTAATGCTGCTTTAAACAAGGACAGTAGTGGCATCTGTCAGAGAGATGCTGCCAATAAAATTCAGTGCATTTTTTTCAGCAGAGACTATAAAGAACATCTCTGACTATAATGTCATTCAGAAACATGGTTGTAAAAGAGGCTCATATCTTCCTGTTTACTCTCACCTTGAGATGTATCATGATGGAAGTTAGTGTCATAAGAAAATTCAAGGTTGTTTTCTTCCAAGCACCACCTGTAAATTGCATTGAGTAGCAGGAGAGAATTGTTTTTAATAGTGTAAGAAACAGGAAGGCTGATTTTGGAAGCATTTCAAATATTCTACCATTGAATATTGTCCCTTTCTGTCAAGCATATAGCAGACTCTCCTGACTGAAACAGAAGGGCACAATCAAGTTCTGAATATTTTTAATGCGGTAGTTGGTGCTTAAACCAATAGTGTTAATAAAAGAAAAGGACAATTATGATAAAAGCTGTCCTTGTATTTGGCCTACAGCTGCTCACTGATGTAAGAAGAGGCACTGTTTAACCTCAAGCAGTGGAAGGTAAAAAGAGAAAGTTGCCCTTTTGTAGTCACCTTTGTGCCGTTTCAGATGACCTGAATTTTTGAATCTGAGTTACTTTTAATTACTTAAGAATTCTGTAAGAATCACACGTTCCTCAGAGGGAGGCAGGGACTCCTCCTGTAGTAGCACTTTATGGGGAGGACCTTTATGTGTACTAAATCTTTCCATGTGGAAAGCACTGTTGTTAAGATTAAAAGGCTAAAGAAATCCAATCACAGAACTGGAGAATTAGAGTGGCAATATACAGTTTCATCTGCTCATGCAAAGAGAGGTTACTGACTGCTTCTGTTAAACTGGGGATTAGATAGAATATCAATGTCACAGTTATTTTGAATAGTCTTAATACATTTTTTCAAATTAGATGAATCAGTAAGTGAGAAAACAGATTTTCAGACTGCTTTTAGCAGAATACTGTTAGCATAATAATTAACAGCTATCAACCCCCATATTCTTAGTGAATAAAGGTTTACTGGAGCAAAATGAATAAAAATAGAAAATATCTATTCAAATTTCAAACAAACACAAGCTTCTTTTTTTCCATAGGAACTGAGAGATGACTAACATCTCTGAAAATTAGTTCATTGATTTTGATGACTAAATATGATTCAGGTACTTCAGCCTAAATTATTCTATCTTTACTGAGTTCCATAAAATACCACCATGGAAATAGAAAAAAGACATGTCTTGGATTCCTAGAAGTGGCAAGATAGACAATTACTCTGATGAATAAATATTTTGGTGGTACAATTCAGTACTCAACCTCTACTGGGTCATGGCTCAGATGGACAAGGAAATGAACTGGGTCTCTGGATCTGTCAAACCATTCTTTCTGCTTTAAGTACCTTCTCATCTTTACCCTGATTTCTTCTCCAGAGCTCTGATTTAAATCTAAGTAACTCCCCAAAGACAGCAGAACCCAAGTTTCAGCCTGGCTGTGGTTACAGACCTCACCCAGGATCTTTTCTCCACCTGAGAGCCGAGAAGTTGCAGTCAACCAGCTCTCCACTGGCACGGGTTGTTGAGGTTGTCTTGCCTCCCATCAGAAATTATAATGGTGCCTTCAGCTTTCTTCATCAGAAAAAGAATGAAGAAAACAGCAACTACTTCCTTCACTTAGGGAAGTACCTCCTACTTTCATTTGTTTCCCCAGAGTAACCCCAGCCTGAATGAGTGAATGAGGAGGTCAAGGTGACCAGTTCTCCCCCACCAGGAGCACAAAGAACAGCTGAAGCAAAGATTCCTTTTCTTCCCAGCAGGATTTGTGGTAGGAGCATTGAAAACAGTATCTCAGCAGCCCTCTGTCCCCGTGTATGAAGGAATTCCCAGGAGTGACCTCTCTTCTGAGAGTCTCCCACACAATGTTTCTCCTTAATGTGTGGTGACCCAAAATGTGCATTTCTGCAATGTGTGCTGAAAGCACTCGGGGTTTGGTAAGCTGAAAATCTCCAGTAGGAGTCGTGGTTGCTCCATGAAACAGGAAAGGCAAGGTCACACAAAGCTCACTGCCTTCTCTTACATCCCAAGAAGATGGAAAGTAGCCAAACAGATGAGAAACATGTTGTGTGGGAGTGTGCAGCACATTTTCAGGGATCTCCACAGGTCTCTGGGCCGTGGCATGACTGACGTGAGCTCCGTGCACCCACCTGGGGCTCTTCTGCTGTCTGAGGAGCACTGGCCACCCCACTGTACCCACTGATGGGGACCTGCTGAACCTGCCTCCTGGCCCTGCTTAGATCTGGCCCTTTCAAGAGCAGGGATTTGAAACCTCAGATATTTTCAGAGGCCCAAGGAACAGACAGGCTTGGAGCGGTTTTGATATCAGACCTTAGGAGGAGAGTTACTTCTGGTACATGAGGGGGTGGTGAGACATTTTCAGTAAGTAGTCAGATGTATTCCTGTCTTCTTGAACCTGCACAATGACATTAGAGAAAGAGTGTTAGGAGTATGCTTGAAAAGGAAAGACAAGTTTTTAAAAACTTTCATAGGAAACAGTCCATAAGGAATCTGAAAGTTAAAAAGAATCAAGAGAAACTGTAGGAAGGATTTGTGACCTGAAGACAGAAAACAAAAGGAGGTGAACTTGCTTAGCTTTTGAAAGCCAAAGAACATTGCAGGGTGGTTAAAAGTGTCTATAAGAGAGGATATCAGATAACAGCATGATTTTAAAAGAAATAGCAGACCATTCCTTAACAACAATATCAAACGCTGGAGGCTGAAGTTTGAAAATAAATTGAAGAATTAATTAAACTGCCAGCTAAAATAATTGAAAATAGAGCAATTCCATTTGTTTTCCAGATAAATGAATTTGCAACCAAAAGTTTTTTTCTGTGGAAGTGTGGATGTTTTCTGTCTATTTTCAGTACAAATATGCTGTTCAATGCCTTTATGGTTCAACTTTTACTAGCATTCTGCCCTGTTGGCACGAAGAAGATTACACTTCTCATTAGGGTCTGTTGCAAAAAGGTCTCTTGATGTATATGGCTTCTCAACAAAAAAGGGAGAGAAGTATAAAGAAGTATGGAAATTAATCAGATTTGATTATGGTGAGTTTGAGCAAATCACACCTCCTGTGTTTGGAGCTGTTTTCAGAAGCATTCCAAGAATCAATTACACTGATTTCAGGACTCAAAATAATTAAAGGGGAGGGAAACATTTTCTAAACAGTTGTAGTTAGTACATGCTAGCTGAATAAGCACATGATTAAGTATTTGTTGCTCAGACTTCTCTTAATCAAGACTTGTTATCTCTTTAAAGTATATATTCACTTAAGGAAAAAACCTTATGTTTCTTTCATATAAATGAAATTCTGGTTGAATATAAACCCATACTCTTGAAAACTAGGCAAGTAATCTATCTGACTTTCCTTGAATTAAACCGTAAATAGTGGAAAACTGTAGAGTCTAAGAAGTAGAAAACTATTGCAAAATTTACTGGATTTTTAAAAATTCTACTCATTGATGCCAACATTTCTGTCAAATATGCTTCAGTAAATATAACAGAAGAAGTCTGTATGTCTGATGATATTTCAAAATTTCACACAAAGAGAGCATGAGGACAGGTCAGTTGAACTTTCTGGAGCATAGGTCAATTTACAAAATTAAAAAGAAAAAAGAGAAAGAAAGAAAATAAAGAAATGAAAAAGCAAAGTTGCACAGGGAGAAGGGACCAGCAACATGGAAATTTGGTTAGGTCTTACTTTGCTGAATTTGCTTCCTTTGCACTATTTAGGTGCCTTCTTCCACTTGATTCCTGGTAATGCCCCAAGTAAAAGTTCTGCAGGTGGCAGAAATTTGCTAAAAGAAGAATTTACTGTCATTCCTCCCATTAATAGATGGGAATGTAATATTCATTAAAAAGATTCCAGACTTCAGTCATCCCCTAATGATCATGCAAATTCTCTCATCGATGCATAATAGAACAAAAGAGATTTGTGCCTTAGGAATTACTTCTACCACTTTCTGTGGCATTCATTAAAATGTCATATTTCAAACAACATTTTGCAGAACTTACTTATCAGATTTGCTTATGGGACACATCAGAAAGAGGAGGAAATGGCAGATGTTTCCCTGCAGTTCTACTTTGTTTTTCTTGGCTTGGTTGGACTTCAATGTGCCACAGGTAAAATCCAGCATAAAATATTTATGCTTGGTATTGAACTTTATTTCTGCAATATAAACAAAACATCAGGATTTTCTTTAGGATGTGGGAAGATTTCATGAAAACCCTTGCAGACCCAACAGGCAGAAACCAGCAATACGAAAATCTCTGCTGCTTGTGCCCACACTCTCTTGAGCAATGACAGGAAGGTATCTTTAGCTGAGGTGCTGGTTTGTAGTGATTTTTCTGTCTTAAATTGCTTTACATAATGTTTTAACTCACAGTAGTACAGATCTCTCTTATTTTTTTTTTTTTTTTTAACATCATATGCCCTGTAATCTGCCCATAGTTGTGGTAGAAGCTGCAGTTACACTTAAGAGGTAAATATTGACAGAAAGAATCTCAAGTCAAAGTTATTCTGGGAAACTGGGCTGCAAGTAGGAGGGAAGGATAAGAAGGATGGACATCCAAAATTTAGTGCAGTTTAGGCTCCTGCTCTGAATTGCTGTCAGGATGCACCTTCCCTTGATTACCTGGGAGCCAAGAGACTAAACCTGTAACTTAGGTGTCTTAAAACTCCTTGCATTAACCAAGACCTCTTCTTTCAAGTGCATTTCAGCTATTACATGCCTGAAATAGCTGTGAGGAAATCATATATGATTGCTGCTTTCCTTCTGCTGGAAAAACCTAAAATTTAATTCACCATGAAATAAGACCATGAGCTTAAACGATAGCTAAAATGGCTGTGAAGCTGCACAAGCTTTGTGAGAACTGAAAAATCCAAGAAATGCCTGAAGGAGGATAGTAAAACAGTAGTTCCCTGATGGTGTGTCCTTCTGGTCAGTGTACCATGCTCAGGGGTTAGGAGAGCATCACTCAGGTCACATCACACTGGGAACAACCACCCACTTAGACAGGGCTGACCTGATTGCTGTAAGAAGATGTCTAGAGCAGTTCAGTGAACAGCAATAATATTTTTGAGGTGAGAAATGCAATGTAAACCCCTTGACCTTGCTGTGCTTACCCACCTCTGAGGATAAGAATTTCATTTTCTCTTTGTTTGTAACAGCATGAGGGAAAATAACAAGGCAAGGCTCTGGATTCATCTCAGGTGAGGTTCATTTATCAGGTACCAAGTTGTTCTAAAAACAATTCAACTTCTACATAACAGAAAGTCAGTTAGCATTAGATTTTTTGCTAACTTTCTGTCAATGTATGTGAGCACAAGAACATTTCAATATCAAGGCTTTTCTTTATCTGATGATGACACTATTTAAAAGGGAGCAGGGTGAGGTGAGGAACACAAAGTCATACTTGAGTAACTTTAATCATTAAGAACTTGCTCTTTCATAATTGGCTAAAAATCCTCCCGTGTTTCAGCCGTTAGTTCAATGGATTAACAGCACAAGGACACTGACCTGCCGTGTCTTTTCAGGAGGAATTGCTGAGTGGAGATCCAGGAGCATTGAGCTCATTATGCATCCTAGGCAGGGGAGGATCAATCCTACTTCAGAGAGGGAAGATGGAGAGCAGAAAATGTGGGAGAATTAATGGAAAGGCACCTTTTCTTCTTTTTCTTTTTTTGCTATGCTTTCTTTAAAGGAAAAAAAAAAAAAAAGAATCTGTGTTAGGTCTGAAAGTATGACTAGGTGTAAAACCAGCTTGTGCCATTTTAAGAGAAAAACATCACTCTTAAGAATTGCTTTGGCTTGTCAAAAATTTTGGGGAGAAAAGAGGATACAACCAAGCAAGCAATGGATTGAAACCGTATCAAATTTGGGAAGAAATGATCACTGCAAAAGTTCTTCAAGAAAGGAAATGCTTTGCTGAGTAAATTATTTACATCCATTCCTGGTTTCCACAAGTAATAAAAGAAATCTGATTTTCACCATCTTCTTGCTGCAGTTTAGAAAAGAGAAAAATTGTGACAAGGTTTTTGCTGTGGGACACCAACAGGGCTCTTGTTGATCAGCACACTCCTGTTCTCTGGACCAAGAGCTGAAGCTGAGGAAATAGGTGGCTCTGATCTGGCATTAGCATCACAGGGCTCAAAACAGTCAGGCTGGTTACTGGCTTCATCAGCCAGGGCCCTGTACCAGGGATTAATGACCCTACAAGAATTAAACTCAGAGAAAGAGTTTGACCAAAGCTCTGCAACTCTAACCCAGTCAGATTGCTGTCAGTTTTTCTTATACCCATTTGCAGGATCAGAATCTTTAAGCTAGAGGCAGCTGATCAAACTGTTCTTCAATTGGTAAATGCAGTTGTATTAAATTTTTAGGGGAAAACTTGATTGCATTTTTCAGAGGGAAAAAGTCCAACTGGCTTGTTCTGACAATGTTAAAATGCTTTTTGTATTTATGTTAAAATTTATTCAATAAATTAGATATTGTGCACTGTAGGAAACTTTTTTCCTAATACATGGTATTGTCGCAATTAAAAGATTTTGCTGTTTTTAACTTAAACTATCTGAAATTTTACTGAATGGGAAGTTTCACCATGCTGGCTCTAAGTTTTCATTTAGAATTGAGAATAATGGCAAGGAAGTCACTATTTCTTAGAGAAGAACAATAAACCCATGGATTTTCACCCAGGTTTACCACTAGCAATGACTGGAGAGAAACTGGGGAGAAAACTGAAAGGGTTTGGAAAAAGTAAGCAACAATCTCAAAGCAATAATATTTTTGACACGTTCTTATTAGTATGATAGCTCATTCTACTCTATGAGATGCTAGGTTGATAATCTAGTGCAAAGTTGCTGCCTACTGAAGAATAAATTTTCTTATCTAGTATATACAGATGTTTTCATCCCTATTGCCTATTTTAGGGTTTATAGTTTGTCCTCAAATCTGAGTGATGCCAACATAAATCAAGCCTCAAAGTGAATTCCTTACTGGAATTCAATTTCAGTACTTTACCCATCAGTGTTCCTGGTGTAGTGTGGTGGTGTTCTGCTCTGATGTTGGCGTCCAAAAGTTATGTGGTTGTTTGTAACTCAGACAGAGTGTCACTGTCACAGCAGAGAAATGGGCTCAAAGGATCTACCAAAGGTAGATTTACCACTGACTTCCATTTAATCAGGAAGATTAAGGTAAGTAAACACAAATCTGTGATAAAAACAACCTCTAAAATGTATTGTGTTTTTTGAGGGATGTACAAACAGCTTTCAAGCAAATCCAGAACTGTTTTCAGAGCAAGAAAAACAATGTCATTGCATGTCACCCTGAAAGTTGGTTTTACCTGGGTACACAGCAAAGTTCCTGCTCTAAGGAAGGAAGCTGTGTAAATTTACAAAAGACTGGCACTTTGTCCAACAGAACTATGCCATCACTTACAGGCTGTTATCATAAAGAACTGTGGATTTATTATTTGAGAGACAAAAATGCTATCAACTGGACTTGGTTTCCTTAAGTCTATAAACTAGATTCACAGATTTCAAAGCTCTGGGTTCAACACTGTTGCCTTTTTTACTAGATAAAACACGATGGCAGAGCTCTGACCTTCTACTGAGTCAGAGAAATTCCTGAGAAAGATTTGCATGAGGACAGACTGCTTGCACATGTCCCTCACAGATGGATTTCTTCTGCTTTCTTTACTGCTGTTACTCATAGCTACTGTACACATCACTTGTTTTAGTTTTGATGCAGACAGTTTTGGATTTGTTCATGTGCAACCTACAGTTTAATCACAACTCACAATTTTCAATACTCAAAGGAGGTTTATAAGAAAGATGAGTACAAACTTTTTAGCAGAGCCTGTTATGCTAGGACAAGAGATAATGTTTTTAACCTAAAGAGGGATGGCTTAGACTAGATATAAGGAAGAAATTTTTTACAATGAGGGTGGTAAAACACTGGACAGGTTGCCCAGAGAGGCTGTAGAAGCCCCATCCCTGAGAACATTCTGGGCCAGGCTGACTGGGCTCTGAGTAACTTGATCTAGTTGAAGATGTCCCTGCTTATTGCAGGAGGGTTGGAGATAGACAACCTCTGAAGGTCCCTTCTAGTTCAAACCATTCTATGATTCTGTGAATTTTTCTGAATCTTGCTTTTTACCCATTTATATCATTGCACCTCAAAACACTTAGCTAAGAATGTAATAGCTTTTGAGGCAACAGAAACATGTAAAAACCACTTAGGTTTATGTGTTTATATGTTTATATGACATGGTCACCACCACCCAACAGGAATTGGCAGAGTCTGGCTGCAGGCAGGCCTGTGTGCAGTTTTCCAAGAAATGCTGCATGCAGCACTTATCTGACTGCTATTTGGGGGTTTTCAGAAAAATCGTGAAAATAAGAACAAATACCAGAGGGTGGAGCATGATAGGAAGGTTGTGAGGCTGCCAGAGGTGCTCAGAATTGACCTGAATCATTCCTGTGGGACAGCAGCTAAAAGGGGCTGAGTGCTGGGTGATGAACTTTCTCCCAAATATATTTGCCATGTGAGCATATAACACAACCTTGCCCTCAGTGCATATATTGCAACTCTGTTTCTAGCTGTGATTTGCAGCCAGCCCATTTTTCACTCATGTAAGAACTGCAGAATGATTAATATTCCCAAGTTTGTCCCGTCAAGAAGAAACAAATGTGTATGTATATTTGTCTTTCTTTGTATTTATGGATAAAATTCCTAGGGACTCTCCTCTCTACCATACAGCTGCAGATACACACAGGTACATGGCACAGAAAAGATTTCCTAATTAATGTGTGCTGTAGCATGCTGTGGTAATGAGTGTGTCCCAACAGTATTCAATGACTGAGATGCTTGGGAAAATGAGGGACAGCAACCAACCAGCATTTAAGGACTTTGAGAAATGTCTGCACTGAGAAGATGTTGCTGATCAAGAGATACTCCCCAGGAATACACAAGTCCATAGACAGCAAGTTGTATTTCACATAAGAAATTATTTTCAGCCTTTCTCCATCCCTGTCAAAGCAAGAAGGAAATAGAGAGGATGGAATTACATGTGATCCCAATAATGTTTGATCTTGGCTGGGAGAAGCACGGTGAGCAGTAATCAGGGCTGATGTCAGAAGTTCCCCTGTAAGCTCCAGAGACAGGATTTTCAGGGGGCAGAGCTGCACTCACTGCATTGCAGAGGCTCCAGGCAGCTCCCACCAGCCCATCCTGCTCCCATCCTGCTCTCCAGCTCTGCTCAGATGATTTCCTTGTGCTGTTTAATTGCAAAATCTTTTTAGCTCCTTGCACACTCCCACACTGCAGGTTCATTATCTAAGCCCTCTCTTTACCCAAATCCTCTGCCCTGAGTGGTCCCACGCAGCACACACAGTAAACATCCACAATTGCACCAGAGCTCTTTTTATACTCAAGCCAACAACCACCCTGTAAAAAAAAAGCCACACAAAATTTAGTTATAAATGGGAAGTTGTAAAATAGGTATAGCATTAAGAAAAAGGAAAGGAACTAATTTTATAAGTGTATTAGCAGGGAAAAACAGCAAACAAGGAACCTCTACAGCAGTGAAATTTGGAGCCTAAATCAAGAAGATATCCACAAAGAGGCAACAGAGACCTTGCTGTTCCTGTGATTGCTGAGGCTGCTATTAGGCCTCCTGCCATTCAGCAAAGCAACTGCTGTTGTCTTTGGGAGCACCAATTCAGGATCTGCTTCAGTGGCTGTAATTTAATAGTAAAGGCATCAGAGGTTGAAAATGGGAACTTGGCAGGCATGCCTGGGAGAAGAGGCTTTTTTGTGTGCGAATCACTAAACCTCCAAATGCCTTCTGCAACTCTGCTTCCCTCAGTCATTTTCTTTTTCAGGAAATGTATAGTCTCAGCATGTCAGAAATGAGAAGCATGGATAACCAGCCAGTGTTAAAATCACAGAGGTTTATACTGAGGTGTAAAGTCAATTTGAGAAAAATTAGAGAGCCCAAAGAAGCAGAGCCCTTCTTTCTGCCCTCTTCATGGGTGCTCCAGAACCCATGTCCAGAACCAGGCTCTGGACTGCAGGCTGTGCAGCTTCATTACAGATTTAGGCAGCAAACTTCAGGCTCCAGGGCAGTTTGGTGAAACTCAGGGCCCTGTATCCAGGGCTCACAGAGATGCTGTGGCTCAGGTGAGTCACAGCTTGTTCACATTCCCTGAGCCCTGGGCAAGCATGAGCCAGCACAGCTCACTCCAGCAGCAGTGCTGGGCTGTGCAGAGCAGGAGCAAAGGCTGGAGCACCTGTGAGTGACTTAAGCAGACTGGGCACTGTCCATGCCAACAATAGCCAAAAGAACCACACTGGCTCCAAAGGAGCCAGCACTGCTCTGGATGCTTTGTAAGTCACTGCTAAACTTCACATGCACAGCAGCATCAGTCCCTTCTCCACCATCCCCTAATTCACATATGAAACTGGCATCATTCTACTGGGCATTTTGCCTTGGTGACCCAGTTTTGGGCATAATTTTCATTTGCCTGTGGACTCTGCACCATCCACAGACATGTGGCAGCTTGACTGGTCTCTAAGCCCACAGAGACCAGTGCAGAACACTTTTCCTGGTCCCAGGGAATGTCACCCTCTCATGCTCTTCCAGTTCTCATGTACATGAAAGCTCTGGCAAGTCAAGAAAGCACTAGTGCTGCTGAGCCTTCCCAGGCCTCTTCTGTCAGGCTGACAGTCATGACACAATTAATAAATTTTCAAAAAGACAGTGTATCCTGTTAGTGCTATCTGCTGTTTAACACGTTAGGATGATATGTTTTGCTAGGTTAAGAACTAAGATGAAGCCTCAGCACTTAAGTCTGATGCCCATGGCAGTTTTAAGCACGGAGCTGAGTGCAGGATGTGGCTGTAGCTGAGACAGGTTATGGTGGTGAGTTTCCCCACACGGAAGATAAAATTCTCCACTCCTGTGGACAACCACATGAATACATGAATACATAAATGGTTGCTGCTGAACTTTGCTGTGATAGAGTGAAATCCTTACAATAAAGATGGAGAAAGTGAGAGGCAAAAGTGCCCATGTCCATGTAAGCCTCAAGTCCAGCCCAGAGTACCTGCTGGTGGGGCAGAACTGGGGCCAGGCTGGTCTGCAGCTGTGCTGCCCAGGGCCTGGAGCAGAGAGCCCAGCTGAAGGACAGGGATGAGATCTCCAGCCAAAACTTTTTTGTTTCCCATAAACAACTTGCATTAAAAAAACCCTTTTTTAACGAACTCACATTTTCCAAAGAATCTAGTTTTCACTTTAAAGAAAATCCAAAATTGGGTCTGTGACTGATACTACTATATATATGAGAATAGACAAATACATTCCCCCTTTTTCCCAGTTCTCTTCCTCTGCAACCCAGGGACACAAGGCAGGGTTCTGCAGATGGAACCTGCTGTTCAGTTTATAGAACCTCTAAAATAAAAAAGGTACATTCTGGAAGAGCTCTTTAACACAAGGGTGCCTATGGCTGATGCTGAATCATGCTCTGCTGAGCTTGAGGGAAAAGAAAAGAAAAACAAGTGACTTTGAGCACCACTGCAACTGTAACTGATATTCTATTTGAATTAAACATTTAATTTACTCTGCCACAGTGCCTGTGACCTTTTCAACTGCAGTTTGGCTCTAAATGACTGATGTTCTTCATGTCACACACGAGGCTTAACAGACTTGTTCTGTCAAAGAATGAAAATAGCTCTGTGGGTATTTGTCTCCCTGTTTCACAGAGAGATAACAGTGAATGCAGTAAAAAGTAATGGTGTGGAAGAGATCATGCTGCTGCTCTCCAAGGGTCATGTATATATGGCTGATGAGGAACCTTGGCACTTCAACTGTGATGGGCAGCAGCCACTGTGCAAGCTGAAAACGTGCTGCACAGGTCCCGTGTCTTCAGAGCAAACGTGACTTCAGCAGGAAATTCAGGTTATACTCCCAGGCATGAACTTTCAGAATAAATGTTCTCTGAGGTGGGTGAACTCTTGAAACCCTTGGTTTTCTTCATTGCCTAGGGTCTACAGGTGGATTGAAATGATTTTATGGAGTGAATGGCCCACCTGTCCCCCTCCTCTCAGAGAGATGCAGCCCCTTATCTGAAGGGAGCAGTGCCAGAGCTTGAAGGGAGCTTCAAGTAGTTTGCCCACATTGTGTAGCTGCTGATTTTATTTGTCTCCTCTCAGAAAATGGAAGTACCTTCCTCCAGAAAAGAGAAATAGCAAAATATTTTAAAATCTGTCTGCATTAGTGAGCCCCAGAGATTATTTGGTTGGAGCAGCATCAAAACCCATTTTCATATTGTACTTTTCAGATTTAGTCTCTTTCAAAACACCTTAAGGAGAGAAGTAAGGTCCCTCTCTGGATGCCAAAAGTCCCCATGGCACAGGGAGAGGTGACATCAGGTGCCTCAGCAAGACACATATAGCCTGGAGCACCTGAAAAACAGACCTGGAAGCTGGAGGAAAGGGCATAAAAGCTGTAACTGGCTGGTTTCTTTGGGATGCCACAGAGTCACCAGTGGTGACCTGTGTCACTCTCTTCATCACAGACAGCAAAAGGCACAGCCAAATGCAGCTGGATGGCTTGGGGCTGGAACTGAGCACAGGGAAGGAGATAATCAGAATCACAGGTTCAACTAGGCTGGAAAAGACCTTTGAGATCATCAAGTCCAACTTATGACCCAACATCACCTTGTCAACCAGACCATGGCACTGAGTGCCACATCCAGTCTGTCCTCAAACACCTCCAGGGACAGTGACTCTACCACCTCCTGGGTGACCCATTCCCATGTCAAATCACCCTTCCTGTGAAGAAATTCCTTCTAAATTCAATC
The DNA here is from genome assembly GCA_030060385.1 of Muscicapa striata striata. Classification (NCBI taxonomy): domain Eukaryota; kingdom Metazoa; phylum Chordata; class Aves; order Passeriformes; family Muscicapidae; genus Muscicapa; species Muscicapa striata. Next base: position 7,256,050 of record JAREIS010000046.1, read on the forward strand.
TAAACCTTTCCAGGCACATCTTAAGACTGTGTCCTCTTGTTCCTACTGCTGGTTACCAGGGAGAAGAGACTGACCTCAGCTGGCTACAGCCTCCTTTCAGGAAGTTGTAGAGAACAGTAAAGTCTCCCCCAAGCCTTCTCCAGCTAAACAACCCCAGCTCCCTCAGCAATTCCTCATAGGATTTGTATTCCAGACCCTTCACCAGCCTTGCTGCCCTTCTTTGGACACTCTTCAGCACCTCAATATCCCTCCCAAATTAAAGGGCCCAGAAATGAATGCAGTCCTCAAGGTGTGGCCACAGCAGTGGTAAGGGGAAGAATCACTCCTTGAGTCCTGCTGGCCAAACTTTTCCTGATACAGGCCAGGAAAACGTGGAGGCAGAAATGGCTGAGTAGGGATGAGAAGAGACAAACAATCTCTTTTATCAGCTCTGCTGGCTTTCAGTGCTTGTTGAATTATGGCCTGATTTTAACTCACAGAGCTACCCCAGAGGTCAGCTGCTGCTCAGGCATGGATGGCCCTAGAGCATGCACAGGCCAGTGCCAGGTGTACATGGAATCAAGTAATCAGCAACACAAAAGTACTGTCAGTACTGTGCAACATGGTGAAAGCCCAGCTCCACACAGGAGAAAATATCACTTCTGGCAAGGGTTCACTCACTTTCCAGTCAAGGGCTGCTGTAATGTTTGCAAAATGAACCAATTGGAGAATACTAGAGGAAAAAGAAGAGTTAGGAAACAGAAATTATTGGATCTGATCTGCACAGCCAGTTCAGTCTTTGATGATGCAGATGCATCATCCCATGGATGTTCACTGAGAATCAAAAGGCTTGGCTGTAACAGTCATAACACTCTGTGCTTGTGTGGATAAGCTGGGAAGATGAGAAACTGGTGGGAGCAGTGCACTGAGACCCCTCAGAAGAACACCAATGGGACTCCAAAGCAGCCAGGAGGCTGGGAAGGTGAGAGGCAGCCCTTTCCTGCAGCACTGAGGGGGAGAGCCAGAGGTGTCTGGCCAGAGGTCAAAGTCCAGCCCATTAGAGACCCACCAGGCAGACCAGAGGAACCAGCAGAGGAGACAGACTCAGCTGCTTCATAGTACAGGCCATGATTTTACCTTCATACTCTAAAAATAAGGGGAAAGGAAACTGAGGAAACTCCCAGTTGGGTAGCAGATTGTCATTAATGAGAACAAACAGTATCCAATCAATTTTAATGGGCCTCAGCCAGTACTTTGACACATTAGTCTTTTTTAGTGGATTTCATGGACTAGTCCTTTGAAGCAAGCACACAAATTCCTCATCACATGTTGAGGAGGGGGGAAGGAGTTTCACAGGTTTCCAAAGGGAGATCCAATCTGCCTAATAGATGTACCTAAAATCATAACCCATTTGGCTAATTGCTCATAACTGACACACAATTCACAGGCACCATGGCTGTTGGCTCCAAACTAAGGCTGGTACCAACTCTGACAGTGATCTGGGGATGGAAACCAGCAACACATAATGCCACAAAGGTGATGTCTGGTGGCCAAGGCAAGCCCCATCAGTGGTCAGCTCTGCTTTCTCACATTTCCTTGTATTAGCAGAGTGCAGGGAGGATGCCCACACAGAGTTAATTCACCTCTATACTTCGACTGCAAAAACTATCTATGCTGCAGGTGAATAATGCTTTATATTACAGCACAGAGTGTGAGTTGAGAACCAGGCTTACCTCCCACACACATCTCTTGTAATATCAATATATGTGACTCACCCTTCATCTGCTCCTATAAGAAACCAAGAAATATTTCATAAAAACCTATCCAGAGACTTATTTGTCTTCAGAAAAAAAAATTATAAGCCATGTGTCCTTCCTCTATTTTTTTTTTTAATTCAAGCTTTATCTCAGAGTAATGTGTTCTGCCCAAAGCTTTCTGCACACTCCTAAATACCATAGGTGTGGGAATTCATTTAACAATTACTCATTGTGCTGCCCTGTCCAATTCCTTTCTTTATTTGCAGAAGCAGTTTTCTGTTAGGAAATACAAGTATAGTTAACTGCATTCATAACCCTTTTTCTCTGCTTTCCAAGACTTCCCATCCTTATTCTTGTCTCTTTACAACTTATTTCCCTGCACCAAGGAGCACAGAACATTCTGTACCCTATTTGAAACCCTTACTGATCTCCTGCTGTTTTCCACTATTGTGGGTATTGTTTTCTTTCCCAAAAAAAAAAAAAAAAAAAAAAAAAATTGTTTCTTTGGTTTTTTACTTTATCACCATTATTGTAAAAACTGACAGGAGGTCCTTTACAGACTGTAAAATCAACATGCTTGTAGATGTGCAGTCAGAACTTGCAATGGTTAGTTATAAGGTGATTATCCATAGCAACTGTCAGCTTGTTTCAGAGCCCAGTTATTAGGCAAGCAGACTGTTTATTCTGTGCATATTTGCAGCATCTTGTTAGGTTTTGCCAGTAGATAATTGCTGCTTCTTAGTACTCTCTTATCTTTTCTAAGGTAAAATCATGTGTGGGCCACTTGCCACAGATTCACTGATTGCCATAAAAAACCTCAGCATGGGTTTCAGTTACTTATGACTGATTTCCCATATTTAGAGGATAGGATATAGCTTTTGACAAATTAGGGCTTTCTTACAGCTAAAAGATAATTCAGTATTTCTCCAGTTCTATTTAAGTTATTTAGTCCTATTGCAAATGTCAATTATGCTCTCAAAATTGAGACTGTCATCAAAATTAGCATTTCACCTGGCACTTTGCAGAACTGCAGAGGAACAAGGTTCCTGCTCTAGAGAAGCTTACAGTCCAAGAGCTACAATGGGAGTAACCAGAAGGTGTGACACTGGTGAGCAGAGCAGAGAGATGTGTGTGAAAGGCTGTGTGATGCTCTCAATGGAGAGAGAGCAGGGTGAGTGTTTGCAGTGCCAGCACTGCTTCCCTGTCTGACTGGGCTGTGGGGCTGTACTGGTGCTGATAGCCCCAGTATCCCCAGTATCCCATGGGGAGATGTCCTGCCTGGCTGAGTGAGGGCACTGGGTGAGTGACACCTGGGAGTGGGGCTGGGCCAGCCTCTCCTGTTGTGGAAACACGAGCCAGCTGGCGTGCTTGGTGGCTGTGGGAAATGCACAGCCTCCCTTCTTAAACCAAAAGAAGCTCAATGGCATAAACCACTGGTGAAGGCTTTCAAGTCAATCCCAAGCACGAATACAGAATGGGCAAAGGACAGATTGAGAGCTGCCCTGAGGAGAAGGACTTGGGATGTTAGTTGATGAGAAGCTTGGCACAACCCAGCAATGTGTGCTTGCAATCCAGAAAGTAAAATGTGTCCTGGGCTGCATCAAAAGCAGCATGGTCAGAAGGTCAAGGGTGGGGATTCTGTCCTCTGCTCTGCTCTCATGACACCCCACCTGCAGTGCTGCATCCAGCTCTAAGAGGACATGGACCTGTTGGAGTGAGTACAGATGAGGGCCATGAGGATGAGCAGATGATGGGGCACCTCTCTCGTGAAGACAGCTTGAGAGAGTTGGGGTTGTTCAGCCTGGAGAAGAGAAGGCTCCAGGCTGAGCTTATAGCAGCCTTATAGTGCCTAAGGTGGCCTACAAACAAGCCAGAAAGGAACTTTTGACAAGGGTGTGCTGTGACAGGACAAGGAATGACATCTTCAAACTGATACACAGTAGGTTTAGATTAGATATATGGAAGAAATTCTTTTCTACAGGAATGGTAAGGTAGTTGAAGAGATTGTCTAGAGAAGCTGTTGATGCTGCATCCCTGGAAGTGTTCAAGGCCAGCTGGGATGGGACTTTGAGCAGCTTGGTCTGGTGGAAGGCGTTCCTGCCCATGGCACGGGGTGGAACGAGATGGTCCTTAAGGTCCCTTCCCAGCAAACCGTTCTGTGACACTATGAACTCAGGGAGCTTTGGCACCTAAGGCATTGCTCGGCTTGCTGAAAATGCTCAGAGAAGCAGAGCACCCCTCACAACACTGCCAGTGCCCTCTCTGCACGGCTCAGGTTTGGCTGAAGAAGAACCTTTTCCCTTCCATCCCCCTTTCGCTCCGCAGCTGTCCCGTAGCTGGGAAACGGAGCCCGGGAGTGCGAGAACCCCCTGCTCTGCCGGGCCGGGCTGTGCCGGTGTCCTGGTGTCCCGGTGTCTGTCTCGGTGTCTGTCCCGGTGTCTATCCTGGTGTCTATCCCGGTGTCTGTCCCGCTGTCCCGGTGTATATCCCGGTGTCTGTCCCGCTGTCCCCGTGTCTGTCCCGCTGTCCCCGTGTCTGTCCCCGTGTCTGTCCCAGTGTCTGTTCCGGTGTCTGTCCTGGTGTCTGTCCCGGTGTCCCGTTGTCCCGCTGTCCCCGTGTCTGTCCTGCTGTCCCGCTGTCCCGGTGTCTGTCCCGCTGTCCCGGTGTCTGTCCCGCTGTCCCCGTGTCTGTCCCCGTGTCTGTCCCCGTGTCCCGCTGTCTCGCTGTCCCGGTGTCTATCCCGGTGTCTGTCCCCGTGTCGCGCTGTCCCGGTGTCTGTCCCGCTGTCCCGGTGTCTGTCCCCGTGTCGCGCTGTCCCGGTGTCTGTCCCGCTGTCCCCGTGTCTGTCCCCATGTCCCGCTGTCCCCGTGTCTGTCCCCGTGTCGCGCTGTCCCGGTGTCTGTCCCGCTGTCCCCGTGTCTGTCCCCGTGTTCCGCTGTCCCGTTCCGCTCGGTGACACGAGGTGGCAGCAGCCGCTCGCGTTTGGCAGCGCCGCGCTCTCCGTGTCACGGCCGCCGCTCCCACTCGCTCTGTAAAGGTGTTCTCCACCTCATTTTCCAGCCATTTTGTGAGAGTCAATGTTCCGATAGAAGGGGGACAAACAGGCCTTTTTCACTCGGCCTGTGCTTAACCCGTCCGTGCGCTGGAACAGAACCGGCTCATATTCCGAGCTCGCTCAGAGCTCTGCTCAAGCCGGCCGTGTCATTTCAATGTGTGGTTAGAGAGCAGACTAAAATCCCGCTCGGGAAAGCTGTTCAGCCGCAGAGCCGAGCTCCCAGGAGCTGCTGCCTGTCGCTGTGCGAGGGGATGCGGCTGAAGCCAGGGATGCGCTCCAGCAGGAGCCGGGGCTCCAGCGCTGTCACCGCGCTGTGCCTCGGGGAGCACGGCTGCTTTACTCTGGATTGAAATTCTGCTTTTCTAATGCTTCCCATTTAATTGCTGTGTCAGGGAAGATCCACCTCCATTGACTGCAGTGGGATTCAGCCCGTGTTTTTATACCACTGTTCAATTGCAATGTCGCATTTCATTGAGGAACTCTTGTGTAATTGGAAGGGTTTGCGAAAATATATCGTATTATACAGCTGCTTCCAGCACAAACTGCTCAGCTTGTCTTGTAGAGCTTGAATAAATCTTTAGATCAAGTTCACCTCCTGAGTGACCCATAGATCAGTGCTGAGCTTTGCTGTGGTATTCAATTATTTATTCATTATGTTTTCCTCATTCTCATGGCAAAAAGAAAGATTTAAAGAGTCATTATGGTGTTTATGGAAGTGTTAACCAATTAAAAGCTCAAGGTTGCACGCTATTTCTTCTGAACAACAAAGTAAAAAAAAAAATCAGGAGAATGATTGATACAGTTAATATATTTATTGGCATTAGTACATTCTCTTTTATTGCTGGGATCAGAGTGACATCATTCATCATAAAGACAGCATAATTGTCTCTGAATGTTATAAAAGGTGAAATTCATTCTCCTGGAAATTAAAGAGAACACTGCAAAGCTTCAGTAAAAAAAAAAAGCTGAAAAAAAGGACTGAATGATACAGATGATAAAATGTACTGGCTTTAAATTTCTGTCCATAAACCTGGAATAAAGCTACTGAGAATTAGTCCAAAATGAAGATTGTAATGCAATAACCTGAAATTAGTTTAGGCGGTCCTCTAATCTCATTTTTCATGAGGTAGGACTATTCATCATAAAATCTGTTTTACTTCATTGGCAGTATTTCAGCTGTCTGTTCACTGAATGAAAACAGTAAAGGAGTGAAGACACCAAATGAAATATATGTTATTTGTTCTGGCAGAATTATCTCACTCTCAGCAAAGCAAAGTAGACACAGCAGCATCTTCTACCTGGTTTTGCTCCCCACACTCAGAACTACTCTGATCCCTTACTGCCCTTTTTCATATGCAGGTTTGGCTTTAGGAGGAGGCCTTCACCTGATTAAGTGCCTCTCCCACAGGATTTTAACTTTGCTTAGATTTTGCTTTTATCTCCCTGTGTAATTTCTTATCTACAAAGAGACTCTGAAGACCCCTGTGCTACTCCTTTGAAGATCAACTCTGCCACTCTTGCCCATATCAAATAATTCTCATCCTGTGAGTCTGTATTGGGTCCCCTTCCAGTTTGATGCTGCCTAAGAAATGAGATGCAAAAAGACAGAGATGCAGGGGGAAAGAAGAGGCTGAAGATTCTTACTCAGGACACTACTAAAGGCTCCACTAGAGCCACGTGCTCCTCCTTGCCTGAGCAAACCTGTGGCTCGTGCTCACACCGTGTTTGCTGAGGGAGTGTCATTCACACAAGTTACCCATGGGGAGGGAAGCTCCCATTGCAAGATGGCCAGCAGAGTTTTTCATGTTGTAAATCAAGGTGGATGTCCCTGGTGACTTAGAACTAGCCTTCTGAATTATGCAATAGCTGTACATGCCTGGTTTAATCCAAGTATGTTTAAAATTAGCCTTTAATCTTTTGCAAGCCCTGATGTTCCAAAAAATGAAATTGTCAGTGCCAACCAGACCAACTAAGCAGTATTAATTAACACCAGGAGAAAATCACAAAGGATTTCTTTGATCATTACTTGAAGACATTTTGTGCTTACCTTTAATTTCCTCTCCTGATTTGAAATAGCAAGTTCAGGTTATAGCTCTTTGTTAGAATAATAATTAAAACAATCTAGTCTCTGCATATACATTGTTTAGCTAAAGGACACCAATTATGTGCATAGGTTAACAGACTAATTGAGGTTAAACCTGCAAGGGAGCAGCCCTTACATTCTTCAGGATGCAAAATTTTCTATTAAACGTGGCAGTGTCAACCCAACTCCTAATTGTTTTCTCTTTCTTCAAAAGAATCCTCAAGACTGCTTCTGAGTTCTCCTCTCGAAAGGTACAGCTTTTTAAACATTACTGGAAGGGTTTCTCTGCCCTGTAGATGTTCAGGAAATCACATAAAGAGTTCAGACTAAAGGGCTTTCAGTTGATGCTCACTGCAGGGTGCCCTGATGGAACCAACCACACAGAGGAGACATGGCCCATGATGTGTCCAGCCCCGAAGGAGAAATGGTAATCAGGAATGAGATGCCACTGGCATTCCCCTCAGGGAATTCCCTTCCCTGGGAGTTGTACCTCCACTCTTGGGCCAGCAGCATTGCCCAGTGCCCCAGCCCTGAGCAGATCAGGTGTCTCAGCTGAGCCCTGAGCCTGCTCCTGGGTTTACCTTTACAGGAAAGTGAGAGGTGTAAGAGGAGTAGCACCGTGGATGTGTGGAGAAGGCCACAACATTTTACCCCTTTATATCAAAAGTAAACAGAGGAGACAGCCTTTGTGTACTTTGTTGCCAGGAAAGCAAAAGGCATTAATCTGGAGTGAGCAAAAGGGAGCTCTCGAAGTGTCTACCCTATACTATGGCCAAAGTTTTGAGATATGGAGGAAAAGCACAGTGCAGTCTCAAAAAAATCAGCTAATTTGGGGTCAAGGCTTTCCCCTTTTGAGAAATCTGGGGTAATTCCACTACCCAATGCAGCTATTCCAGGTTTTAGCACACACAGTCCCTGACTAAACATGGACTCTGCAGCTGTCCTTGGCAGGATAATGATTACAAGAGATAATCTTCATGTTTCAAGAAGCATTGCTGACAGAACTCAGAAAGAAATGCCTTCTCTCTCTCACAGTAGCAAGAGTATTTCATAGCTATCCAGATGCATTATGAGAACTTTATGTCTTTCTCTAAAACAAATGGTGGAAAGCATTGTCAGAGAAAGCACAGATGGATTGTGTTTCTCCCTGCCATGCATCACTATGGTTAGACGAAGATTAAATTTCTCTTTTGTATTTTAGGCAATCTTGCCTTTATTTTCTTACTAATAGCAGCTGGAGGAAAAATGCTATAAATCTGTTTATTATGCAGTCACCACATGACTACTCAGTACTTCTTATACACAGCTCTAGTTCTGCTGTTGTTTAAATCAAAAATTGAGCTCAGTGTTTGTTAACAATGTCAGGATCTGTTTGATGGTCCTTCCTCTGCTCCATTGGTGATCACATCACAGGAGTGCAGGAGGAAACAAGGTTACAAATACTGGCACTGTTTCATATTGACTATTTTACTGCCTCTGTGTCTGTGCTCAGATCTTTGCTAACTCCTAAAGATTTACATCCCAATCCATCCAAATCACTGTGCAGGGCTAGGTTAACCTTGACAAAGCTGTATTCTTCAGTGCTGAATTTAAAGCTAGAAAAATTGAGTTTCATCTTAGAGATGTTAGTGATTTCTTTTCCAAATCAGCCACATTCAAGAGCAACGTGCAGCAAAGTTTCCTCCTCTAGACATTACCAAGAAGAATATGGACAAATAAAATTAACTCAGCCATTAAAAGCACTGTGGCTTCTCTCAGAAAAGAAGGATGTTTAAAAGTCATACAGAACAGAGGAACTCAGGCACAGGTGCACTGCATCTGACACTGAAATGATCATGTTGTTTCTGCTGAAAGTCAAAAACAGTGTAGTTAGTAAGCTCACTATGTTTGCTGCTAGGCAGAAAATATATACCCTTAGTTGTTTTCATTATAAATAATTTATTATCCACCATTTCAAGCCACATACCAGCTGCTGTTTATTCAAGTTCTGTAATTGTTTCAGATCCTTGATATTAAGGAACCAGCCATTAATATCAAATAACAATAAGCACTTAATAACCATTTATTACCAAAGAGATAGATTAATGACAATTTCAGGAAACTTTCTCTTCAGGGAAGTCCTATGAAGTGCTATGCCATGGGGTGCAAGTGTTTAAAAATTTAGGTGCTTGTGACAATGGCTATTGAGTTCTATGTGTGTGTGTCTGCAGTGCTCAGCAGTGTAATGAGGTGACATCTCTGTCAAGATCCTCTAGGTGCTGCCACAGTACCAAAAAAGGGATGGAGTGCTGCATTTGTTTCATTGCTGGAAAGAGACAGTAATCAGGTAAACTGCTGTTCTAGCAGGCTTTTAAATAAATACTGAGAAGTAGTATTTTTCCTTTGCAGTTCTTTGGTCAACAGTTTAATTGCAAAAATTTCTCAAAAAAATATCCATGCATCAACATCCCTTCTGAAAGGAGAAACCTCTTAAATATATGTATGTAGAAATGTCAATGTATTTTTTAAAAATATGAAAAGATTTAAAAATAAGGTTAACATTCAAATTCAATTTGAAGCTGTTCTGCTTTATTTCCTTACCTACCAAATCTCACTGGCATACAGAGACATGGTCTTCTTTACTGCTTGTAGAAAAGTCTCCCTCTTTCCCCCACAATTTCAAACAATGATCAGCTACAAGGACTGAAAGCTAATGGAAATCATTTCAGTCTAGAAATGTTGTCAGGTTTAATGCAGCTGTTTGTTTAAAAACATTTTCCAGTGTTGTTTTTTATTTGCAGACCAAAGACTTAGAAAAAATCTTGCCCACCAGCAGCTCCCAAGGATTTTACTTCAGTGCCCCATCCCTCAGATGGGATGGAGCAGCACAACTTCAAAGGAATCCTGGTTTACACTGAGGACTGGGTCTGAAAGCACTGCTCAGGGACATGGTGCTGCTCAGCATTTGGATGCAGCTGTCCTCCAGACCCAGGGGCTCAGTACCTATCTCTGTGATCCATGGTAAGACTCTGTCCCCATCATCTCAGAGATTAGCACACAGAGAATCTGTAGAACCTGGGTTTGTATTAAAAAACCCAACCTCAATTACATACACATCAGTCACAGCTACAACTGCAGCACCAAATCTTCAGAGATGCTGAGTCTGGGTGACTTACATGATGCCAGCATCAGAGTTTCCAGCCTGAACACAGTGTCACCTCACCTGTGCTCTGAGGCAGCACTGCCACTTCCAGAGAGACACCCCAGAAGGAGCCAGAAGTTTCATGTGGGAAAGGGCAGTGCTCCTAACCAGAGCTGATTTTATTTATGGCTTGGCAAGGGGTAGAGAGGCAACTTGTTTTTTTATCTGAACTACCCTATTTCCTGGTAAAGCCCCTCTCTGTGAGATTTAAGAGTCTTTTGGAGCCTGCTGAGAGGATGGATGTAAATTTGACCTCAAATAGGAAGAAACTTCATTAGGTACTGGTGTGCCTGCCTGGATAGCAACTTAAATGTTACCTCTCTGCACCAGAGTGCTTGTGTCTGAAGAGATCAGGAGTTTGATCAGCTGCTAAGGCCAGGATTCATCAGGGAAAAGCTTGGATGGACAGAAAACTTATATAATGATATTTACTTCTGAGGAAGATACTAGGTTCTTTTATGTCTACTAATACAAGGAATATTAGTGTAAATTGAAATTATATTTATAAAAATACCCCAAACTTCTCCCCCCTTTTACATCCAGACTTAAGAAAACTTTTTGTAACTTCTCACCTATTTTAATCAGCCTAATCACATTGTGTCCATGCAGAAGATAAATGCTGTTATTATTTAAAATTCCTAGCACCAGCTTCCAAAACTGCTGACAAGTCACTAATCCCAAGAAAATGTATGGTAGTTAATTAAAAGTAAAATGTGCAGAAGTTATCCAGTAGATTGCAATCAACAAGATTCACGGAATGAACATTTTGTTCCTCACCACTGAGACAGGTTGTTTCCAACCCTTCCTCCTCCTCCCAGCGGACATTGGGATAACGATGAGCACAAAATGAAACAAATTAACAAACATGGCCTCAGCCCCAGAAGCAAATAAATCATCTTTCAGAGCCAAGTACTTGGAGATATGTATTCCCACCTTTTCCAGAGCTGTCCTGCTGGCCAGGGAGGGGGTTTGCTCATTTTACTTAACCTTGAGTTGGAAACCTGACAAGCTGAGAAGACTCCCAGTGAGCACAGGGAGTGCTGCTGCACCCTGGGGCAGGATGGGGTGCCCCACCCATGCAGTGTGAACTAAAACACCCATCAGCACTGCCAGGGACCCTCTGTGAGCCATGGAGAAGGAGAAGCCTCTCCAAGGGGTCTGCAGGAATGCCTGGGTGTAATCTCTGTTGTCAGAGATGGTGGTGAGATGGTCTCTGTGTGGTTGCTGAGGTGATGCCAGTGTACCTCTGCTGCTGGGGCAGGTGGCAAGCAGCTCCTGCAGACACAGGGAAACATTCCTCCACCTTACTAGCACTGCCTGGTGCCACAGGGAGCAGCTCATAGAGGGACTGGGGAAGCAGGAAAATGGTCAGAAATTGAGCTATCACCTTGGCTTCATATGCCCAGAAATGCTCCTAGAAAAGTGCAAAGCTTTAGTGGCAAAAGTTATCCTAGAGGACAGTCAGAATTCTCATCAACAAGTCAGACTTTCATGGACTCTGGTAAAAAAAACCCTTTCTTAAAAATGATGTCAGGAGTCAACAGGTAAATGTCTCCATGTGTCTGTATGTGCAGGGTTAGTAGGCACCCAGGGTTTGCCCCTGGTGAGAGAGGACATCACCAATATGATCTCAGAGATTCAAGATGCAGCAAAGTCAACGGCTCAAATATGGGACCTTGTGAATTAAACAAATGGACCAAGGTTTTTGTCATGATAACAGGGTGACCTTTACCTTTTTGAGCTATTTGCTGCCTCAAAAACAAAGCTTAGAGGGAACACACAACCACTGTTAGAATCATAAATTCATAAAATCCCAGGATGGTTTGAGGTGGAAGGGACCATAAAGATGGGTAGTGCCAACACCCCTGCCACTCCTGCCACAAGCAGGCATACCTTCCACTAGACCAAGTTTTTCATAGCCCCATCCAGGCCTGGTCTTGAAGACTTCCAGGGATGAGGCATCCACAATTTCTCCAGGCAAGCTATTTCAGTGCCTCACCACCCTCAGAGTAAAGAATTTCTTCCTTATACCTAACCTAAACTGACTCTCTTTCAGTTTAAGCCATTGCCTCTATTAAAATCAGAAGTCCTTCCCAAGCTTTTTTGCAGGCCCCTTTAGGCACTGTAAGGCTGCTATAGGGTCAGGTCAGAGCCTTCTCCTCTCCAGGCTGAACCCCAACTCTCAGCCAGTGCTCATAGGAGGGGTGCTCCAGCCCTTTGATCATCTTCATGACCCTCTGCTGGACTTGTTCCAAGGTCCATACCCATATTCTTTTAAGGTCCACAGAGCTGGATGCACCATTCCAGGTGGGGCTTCATGAGAGCAAAGCAGAGGACAGAGTCACCTTCCTTGACCTGCAGGTCATGTTCCTTTGGATGTAGCCCAGGACATGTTTGGCTTTCTGGGCCACAAGCACACATTGTTGGCTCATGTTGAGCTTCTTGTCAACCAATGGCTTCCCCAAGCCCTTCTCCCCAGGGATGCTTTCAATCCACCCTGTATTTATGCTTTGGATTGTCCCCACCCAGGTGCAGGACCTTGCTCTTGGCCCCACTGAACATCACGAGGACTGCATGGCCCCACCTTTCCACCTGACCAGGCCTCTCTAGATGGCATCCCTTCCCTTCAGAGTGTCAACAGCAACACAGCTTGCTGTCTATGGCAAACTTGCTGAGGGTGCACTGGATCCCACTGTCCATGTCACTGACAAAGATGTCAAACAGTGCCAGTCCCAGTGCCAAGCCCCCAGGAATGACATTTGTCTCTGGTCTCCAATTAGGACCAGGACTAGATGTAGCAAAGAAAAAATGAGCAGTGGATGGGCAAACAGTGCACCCATAACATCTTCATTCTTGAATTTCCCTTACAGGAGTCCTATCTCCTCTGACAGCCATAGCCAGACATGTTGTTTGATCTGGGGTTTTGAAAGGGGGGAAGTTTTAAAGACCCACTAACTAGGACCATAAGTGTGTGTCTCATCAAAGTGACAGCTTGTCATGGTTTTATGTCAGTTCCAACCAATGGAGGCAAGAGCACTACTAAATTGTTCAAATTAGCCCTGCACCTTGCCTGTCTCCTTTTAGCACTGAGATCTTTTTCATGCAACAGTAGGCCTAGCATGGAAAAAGTAAGTTTTCTGAGACCCATTGTATTCCTTTAAACAAGGTCATTAGAAACAGCAGATGCTATTCATCAGACCTGATGTGCTTTGGGGAAGTAAATTTCAGTGCACTGTTTGAAGAAAGTGAGGGTAGCATTTATTAACTCAGCTGAACCTCTTCACCCAGCACAAGCTGAATTACCCAAGATGCCATAAATTTCAGGGAATGGGGAGATAAAGCACTGAAGTTATTGTGTTCCCATTGAATACTGCAATTGAGACTGTGCTTCATTATCCTCTCAGCCATACTCAACAACTTCCCCAGCAAACAGAATTACAGACTATGCTGAGCTGGAAGGGGCCCACAAGGACTCCCACCAGGAGTCCAACTCCTGGCCCTGCCCAGGACCATCCCCAAGAGTCACACCCTGTGCCTGACAGCATTGTCCAAATGCTTCTTGAGCTCTGTCAGGCTGTGCTGTGACCTCTGCCCTGGGGAGCTGTTCCAGTGCCCAAACACCCTCTGAGTGAAGAACCTTTCTCTAATGTCCAACCTAAACCACCCCTGACACAACTTCAGGCCATTCCCTCAGGTCCTGTCACTGCTGACCACAGAGACCAGTGCCTGTCCCCCTCTTCCCCTCGAGAGGAAGTTGTTACTGCAGTGAGGTGTTTCCTCAGTCTCTTCTTTTCCAGACTGAACAAACCAAGTGATCTCAGGCTCCTCATATCGCTTCCCCTCAATGACCTTCACCATTCTTGTTGCTCTCCTTGGGATGCTCTCTAATAATTTTACATTGTGTCACCCAGAACTGCACACAATATTTAGTGAGGCTGTCCCAGAGCAGAGCAGACCAGGACAATCCTCTCCCTTGCCTGGCTGGTGATGCTGTCCCTGATGCCCCCCAGGACAGGGTTGGCTCTCCTGGCTGCCAGGGCACTGCTGGCTCATGGTCACCTTGCCATTGACCAGGACCCCCAGGTCCCTTTCCATGGCACTGCTCCCCAGCCTCTCATTCCCCAGTCTGTCAGTACATTCATGGACGCCCCATCCCAGGTGCAGAACCTGACACTTTCCCCTTACTGAACTTCATATTGTTTGGGATTACCCAGTCCTCTATCTGTCAAGATCTCCCTGCAGGACATCTCTGCCTCTGAGGGAGTCAACAGCTCCTCCCAGTTTTGTAGCATCCTGCAAACTTGCTCAATATCCCTTGCAGTCCTGTGTCCACATCATTTGAGAAGATGTTGAACAGCACAGAGCCCAAGATGAAGCCCTGCAGAACCCAGGAGAGACACATTGCTGACCTACGACTGCATTTCCTTTCAGGCATTTTTCAGTATCTCTCAGAATAATATTTTCCTTAACTTTGCCAGTGAGACTGACAGGCCTGTAGTTTCTGGGCTCCTCCTTCTTGCCCTTCTTGAAAATCAGGACAATGTTTGCCAGCTTCCAACAGCTGGGACCTCTCTAGATTCCAAAGACTGCTCAAAAATCAAGAGAGATTCATCAAGAGTGATGTCTTGTATTTCTAATTATAAGGGGAGGAAGGCAGAGTTTCCATCATATTTATGTTTGGCACCTTTCTTGCAGAAAAAAACTATTTCCAAATTCACAAGTTAGATTTAAACAATTTTCATTAGAAAATGTAACACATATTGCTATAAAACTATATAATTGTAAAATTTTACATTCCAAATTAGTTTATGGGTATTCTGTAAGGAAAAATATTCTGGTTTCACTATTTAACTTCAAATTTTCTGGTTTTATCTGAAAGAATAGTGTGCCAATACACTAGTGTGTATTGAAGGAACAGCATTCATTGGGTGGAAAAAAGGCTTTTTCAGGTACCCCAATTTCATCTCCCCATTTTTCTATTATTGATCTATTATTTAGGATTTATCTTCCATCCATAACTCTCTCTGGTCTGTGTCACAATAGCACTTTCTTCCTCAAGTGTCTTATGTCAAGAAGATAAAATGCACTTGTTTTGGGGAAGAAAGATTTGTTCTATTTTGATATATCTGAGCATAGGCATAAAAACATCTCCTCTGACATTTAAAATTTTCCTTTGGTTTTATGGAAGACTAACTGAGGCACAAATAACTTTGTGACTTGGAGTTCTAAGGTCTTTCTCCATCAAAATGGACAAAAAGGACTTGCAGCAGCTAGGGAACTGAAGAGCAAGACCTCCATATCTTTACTTATAAAGAATATCTGTAGAATAGGAGGTATCCACAGAGAAGAACTGTGCTGCACTGGTGAAAGAGAAAAAAGTTGAATATAACAGGGTGTTCAGAGAAAATTAATATTCATGGAGATGAGTTCAGACTGACAGCTGAGAAAGAGTTCTGGCAGACACATATTAGAAAAATTAGAGTAGGATGATGGCAAGTGTGTATGGGATTTTTTTTAACTTTCGCTCTTCACTTCCACTATTTTTCAGTTAAGCATAATTTTCCCTTACACAATATTTACAATCTCCACTCCAGCTGAACAAGGCTTACACAAATAGTTTTTGGAAGGCTGAAGGATGTAACCTCATATATGGGAATGTCAGAAATCATGTCCCTAGGCTGGGTGCTGGACTTTCATCTAACAGCTAATACACACTCATGGCAAAATGACAGAATTTACCTGGTCTCAGTGAGGAGGCAAGATCTTGCTCTTACCCTGCAGTCATATCTAGAATAAACTCCTAAAAATGTCTTCATTTCTAAGTAGGAGTTCTGAAATTTAGGAAGCAGAGATGTGTTCACCATGACAGGTGTTTGCTGCACTTGTCACCTTCCTCATCTCCCCAAACATCCACAGGTCTGCACAAACACTGCTGCTCAATCCCTGCGTGTACTTTTTCTTAACTCTGATGGCAAAGAAAACCTCCCTGTACAGATCTTGAGAAAGACAAGGCTACAATAGCTGGAAATAATTACAATTCTGATTTCTAGAGGTTAAAGTCAAAACCTCCCCTGAAATGTAATAACATATTTTACTTGGACTGAGAACAGAAACAGAAATAGAGCCATATGCCAATTTGTGTATCATTAGGCCCATTTAATTGAATTAATTTAGAGATAGATATATGGCAGGATGCTGCACATCCAGCTATGGAGGATGGAGTTTCTGGGTGCTGAGCTGCAGCAGCACAGCTCTCCCC
Source organism: Muscicapa striata striata (assembly GCA_030060385.1). Taxonomy (NCBI): domain Eukaryota; kingdom Metazoa; phylum Chordata; class Aves; order Passeriformes; family Muscicapidae; genus Muscicapa; species Muscicapa striata. Next base: position 7,272,364 of record JAREIS010000046.1, read on the forward strand.
CTGCCACCTGCCACTGCCCAGCTGCTGGCAGCTCCATACTCGCTGCTCTCACCATCCTTGTTCCTTGCCTGGGCTGAAATAGTCTCCCACTGAATTTACAGATATGTCCTGCTGCCCACACCAACATCCCCAGGATTGCAGCCTCCAGCTATCCTGCGCTGCCTTCTGCATCTCACAGGGGCTCTTGCCTCTCTTCCTGAGCCCTGGTTCCCAATGCTTCAGAGATACCTGAAATCAAGGTTCTGACTTTGTGTTCTCCTGCAGTCACTCATCTAAATTGCTGCATGTTCTTAGAGCCCAGCAAGGTAGGGCAGATGTTTGTATCCTTTGTGAGACTGCTCAGTGCTTGGCACTGGGAGGGACACACCAGGCCCTGTCCAGTTCCTTCCCAGGTACAGGCTATTCCAGCTTCCCCTGCTGAGCTGTTCCAACTCTGCTCACAATTTCTTTCACGTCCCTGGGCACAGCCAGCTCACAAATATGCAGCACTATGAAAATTAAATTGAATTTAATTGCTAACTAAATATCACCACGGGCATTTTCTGATTGCATTGCACTGGGACGGGGACAGCTGCTGCCATGTGCCATAATCTCCTGTGCTGGAATGCAGCAACAACTCTTTGAACAGACATCAATGACAGATCTAAAACTTGGCTTTACACAGCCTAGATGTCACAGACTTCCTTCTCTTTAGAAGAGTGTAAGAGTGGATAAAGTCCTCTATCTTCATCTTGCTGATCCTCTCTTTGGTTCCGGCAAAGGAGTGGGTGGATATTTTTTAAAAGTACTGCAAGCTTTTAGAAGTATTGAATGCCTGGGTGATTTCTGATTTTAGATGTCTGCAATATCTTCAATTTTTTTCCCTCCTGCTATGCAGAATTTTGGGGCTTTTTTTTTTTTACAAATGACTTATCCCTTTGGCTGTTATAATATCCATATAGTCTTTTGTTTTTTCACTGTCTCTAATGAACATAGATATAGCCTGCAAATAAACCAATATCTGCAAGAGGTCTCTACATTCTATACATTAGGCACAGGAGCCCTAGGAGGAAAAAAGAGAAAGCACTTTAAATAATGAGCAAGTTGTAAAAATTGATGCTTTTCATTTGATCATTTGAGTAGATCATCTGGAAAATTCCATTCTGCATCAGTAATGAGATGAGATGTGAAGATATGTCTTTTGTTAACAGATGGACTTGATGATCTGAAAAGTTTTTTCCAACCTAAATTATTCTTCAACTCCATGTAAACTCTCACATCTAATAGAGGATCATAAAATTAAAGAGCAACTGACCTGTTACAGATTGCTTGCACAAAGATGATAAAGTTTTGAATGTTCAAAGACAAAGATCCCAGTCCAATACATTTCCTATAATGCTGCACAGAAGAAATAAAAAATGAAGATGATAAAGAGCCTTGGACATTACATATTACAGCACTGGCTGATCTCTTATTTGTGAACACAGCATACACAGATTTCAGTGTTCTCCTAAAACTAAACACCAGCTGGAAATGTGGACCCTCCCCATAGAGAGCCTGACTGTTGCCTTATGCAGGAGGTAGGAGAGTTAGGGCATCTGTCTCTTGGTCTCATCACTGCTGTCTCAAAACAACCCATTGCTTCAACTCCATTACTCAAAGGTCTCCTTCCTGCACTTCTTCATGGTTAATCTCACTCTTCAGAAAAAGGCATTAAGTTAAGAATGTAAGCCACAAAGTTCAGAGTTTATTTGAACCTCTGCAAAAATAGAAATGGGTGAGGTCAAGAATCATAGAATCATTAAGGCTGGAAAAGACCTCCAGAGTCATTGAGTCCAACCTCTGACAAAACACCATGATGTCAATTAAACCATAGCACTAAATGTCACATCCAGTTGTTTCTTGAACATTTCCAGTGATGCTGACTACACCACCTCCTGGGCAGCTCATTCCAATGCTTGACAGCTTTTTCAGGGACGAAATTCTTCCTGGTGTAGAGGAAAAGAGCAAAAATGATGGCACTGAGTTATATGAGGAGCTACCAGGATGACTTTTGACTAGAAAATCTAAACAATTACTGGTTTGCCAGTAAATCAGCCTGAAAAATCCTCATGAACATCCTCACCAGTGCATCCTCACCTGTCTTGAACACTCCTGAGGATTTTCCCCGGGAAGTCCTTTTTCATGGTATCGCTAATTCAGGCTTCTTATGGGCATGTCAGCTCTTCTCAGACCCTGTCCAACTTCCCTTTACTTTGCTTAGATTAAACTGCATATGTTCTGTCATTTTTCCAGATTCTTGGCCTTTAAGAGAAAGTTTTTGCACATTGCTTCTTCATTCCTTCTTTTCTGCTAGGATTTTTCCATGGCCTTAATGTTATCTCACACAAGTAATCCTAGAAGCGCTGCTGTTTTCCTGGGCTGCATCTTTCCCACTGTTCTATAGTGTTTGCACTTGAAATACAGATTATCCAGGATAAGACTCTCCACTTTTCTGTCAATCTTTCCAACCTAAATCTGGAGACAATGACCTGTTAGAAAACTGATTCCATGTTCCCAAGCCTGCACATTTTAGATCACTGGATTTTTTCAGTCAAGGGCATTGAGAGGTCCCTAGCTAACGCTGGTGCACAAAAAAAAAAATCTTTTTGTAGACTAAATGTCATAGAAAAACTCTGCTCATGTTTTTATTCCAATTTTGGGGGCAACTGTACTAGTGGTCACACCACAAATGTTTTGTTGTATTAATAGTGTAATACAGATAATATACTCTGCCTTATGGAATTTATAGATACAAAACTTTCATAAACTCACCAGAACTCAATTTTAACAGACACAGATTTTTTGAAGTGTCACACTGGACATTCATGGCCTGTGTATGGTCTTGTGGTGTCTTTTTGCACAACTAGCTCAAATACTCTGTTTGCCAAGTAGTACCCTAATGTGAAAAGAGAAGCTTAATGGCTACACTGCAGTGGAACAGCACAAGTTCATGCATTTTAACTGCCTTTTATTTAGGAAATGGCACAACATAATGAAGTGTTTGGATTCTGGCCATGACTCCAGTCTCCTGTGTGGTTCTGTCCTCAAAACCCGGTATCGGATCTCAGAAACCCATTTTCATTTCTTTCTTTTACAAAGACTATTAAGGACAGTAGTGCTTTCAGGAGCAAATTTTCTGATGTTTGTGGGTGCACAGGGCACAGAGAATTGCACAAGCACCACCTACACATTTCATAAAATTGCTGATTATTTACCCATAATTGAAAAGATACACTTTACCTTTCTCCTTTCTCTTTCACACTTCTCACTCTATGATATATTTTACATATGTATGTCCTTTCAGTGTGGATATTTTGCATTATGCCTTGCTGAAGTTTCACAAAATGAAAGCATCTGTCCCCAGATGGCAGACAGGTTCCTGCTCTTACAGGGTGCTCAGCTACAGGGGCAGCTGTCAGGCAACACTCATCACTTTTCTGGCTTTCTGTAGAGGAGACCTCTTGTCTAAAAGTCAGTCTCTTCTCTTCCCTCTCCAAGCCTGCAGGGACTAGGGAGATTTCCTTTCTGATGCTGAAACCTCCCTTCCCAGACATTGTATGATGACAGTTGTGCGCTTGAGTCTACAGCACAAAAAATAATACATGCAGACCTGAGATAAATCTGAGTTATTAATTAAAGCTCAAGGCAGCCATGGGAGGAAAGAGGTTATTGGCTCAACTGAGGGATGGAGAAATTGAGGCAGCCTCCCAAGGTCACATTGTGGAAGAGATTATTCATCAATCTAGTAGCCCAGACCTGAGATCTCATTTCCAGACCACTTCTGCCCCTTAAGATATGTAATAGAGCAGCATGGGAATTTTGGTGTAGAATGCTAATAACAATCAGTAGTCAAAAATATGGCTCATCTAGCAATAACAGCTGGAGGAAAATTAAAATTTTCATTTTTAATGTATTTCCTTCTGTTCCACAGTGTTTGATATTAATTAAAAGAGACCTCTGAGCAGTACAGAAGAGCAAAAACCTCAATCAGTCATAGCTGAGAATATGCTAAAACTTGGTGTGTTAAAATTTCAGGCATGGCTTTTGGTTTAGGTTGAGAGTGTATTCTGCTTTTTCTTGGCTCAGTTTTAAAATTCACATTTTCTGGCAAATAAACTGAGTCACCTGAGGGCTCCCACTTCCAATCAAAGAATGAGTGATTTCTTCCAGATTTACTGTCTTGCTATTTTTTAAATTCTATATCAAATAATTTATATGGAGCTCTACCTGTGTTTTGTTCACTGATGCAATAATTTCAAAGGTTTTTGACAAAATAAAACTCCAGTGAAAAATATTCATATTTAATAGCTAACATAAGAAAGACAATACTATTGTTATGAATTGTGACTTAATTTTAGAGCTGTGCTGAAGTGAAAATAATAATATTTCAGGTTGCAGGCCCACAGGGCAGATTGTCTGCTGTGGGACTATACAAAGACAATTGGTCAGGAAAATGCAGCATCTCCTTTATCATGGTCAACGTTGGACTTGCAACTGATTCAGAGCTATATCCACCCTGAGGGCCTCTAAACAAGCAAACTTTCAGGTGGATCATCAGCTTGTAAGCAGGCTGACCTTGCTCTTGTAGTTTGTGATCCAAGCTGAACAAGCCCCTCTAAGGCACACTTGCCCTTCTCTCCATCCCACCCCTCTCAATGCTCAGCCATCAGGACCATCCCTGTTCCACATATTCTGTGTGCCCAGGAAAGTCTGCAGATGTGTGGTGCTTAGTGTGCTGCTTTGGGAGGTCTGTGGCCAGAGCTGTCCTGTGCCTCAGGAGGCAGCACCAACACAGTGTCTCATGGAGCTCTTGGAGATGGACACGTGTGCCCTCTCTTCCCAAAGGCTCTGGTACCCTCCAGCCTCCAGGCAGTGCTCACACACTTATGGTGCTGTGGTGCACAGAGCTATTGACTAAAGGCCCTCTGCATCAGAGGGCTGGACAGCAGATCACACCAGCAGCTCATCCCTGCTCCTCCAGGCTGATCCTTCACAATTAGGGAAGATATGGCAGCTCTCTTGGAGTGGTAATTTTCAGAGGCAGGAATGTAGGAGGAGAGTTCCAAACCTGTATCACTATGCCAGACATACAGAGATAAGGAGAAAACAGCTGAAGCGATGACTGGATTTCAAATTCCTCCTGATTTCAAGTGAGATCCAGGCATATATTTCACACAAATGTGGATATGTGACAGAATGAAGCAGCACTCCCAAAACTTAGGAGATTTATTTGTTCTGAATGCTAAGACTACACAAAGTAATTCTTTGTACTTATTAATTCATCTGTACTTGTTACTCTCAGAGACTTTAAGGAAGTATAGATGCTGATCCAACAACTAAATGTCCATGATGCTGTTGAAACAATACCTCTACAGGTGAAAATGCATTTTTGGACAAGTGTTCGTGAGACAGCTAGGGAAGCTCTCTGCCAGCATCCCAGACCCAAAGGAGGAGCACAGTGACAGGATGGCAGCAAACTCACAGGGTACCACAGTCAGTATCCCTTCCAGCCCTGTGTGTAGCTCCCCTAATCACATCTTATCAGGAGCAATCTTTCGCAAATTGCCCCTTTGGAAGTCTGCCTACAGAAGCAGTTCACTGCCATGAGATCTATATTTATCCTCTCTATATACACCTACACACATAACCAATTGCACATGAGACATAATTTTGTACACCTCAAATCAGTAATCTCATTCCATTGCATTATGTTCTCACTTCAAGTTATAATACTGCCAAAAGTCTAAAAATCACAGGTTTTCGCTTTCTCATATTTTTAGACATATAATGCCAGACAGATACTTCACACAGGCACACCTAAAAGAAGAAATACAAGACCACAAACATTTTAAATAGGCAACTAACACAGCAGAGCATTTACTCTGGACATCAATATAGATTTCAATAGGAAAGTGATGTCCTCCCCCAAAGAGACATGACAGAAGCTGAAAAACTGAAGTACCACAACACAGATGAGCTGTAAGTATTCAGAATTAATGGTATTTTGTATTTTTTCTGGGTGATACATGGTTTTCCTGGGAAAAGGCACTTCACTATGGACTGAACTCAATTTACAATTTCAGAATGCTTTCCTTACCTTAAAAATTCTAGGTTAATTAAAGAAGACTAGGATGACATATGATTCTATAATTAAGCAGGCATTACATTCACATCAGCAGAAGTGAGCAACTTTGCATTCCACTGATCAAAGAGGAAGATGGTGACCTGCATTTTCTCCTTCCTGGCAGCAGGAACTGGTGGAGCAATTTTTGGTAACAGACCCCAGCAGGATGGAATGGTGCTGAGCTGTGCTTGAGGAGACTCCAGACCAGCAAAAACAAGCTCTGCTGGTCTCCAGCACAGCATTGGGCAAGTCCATCCTCTGACAGAGACATACCTTGTGGCTCTTGAGGTGCAGAAATTACATTTTTAATAACATAATCTCAAGTAAGATTCTGATACAAATTCAGATGAAATTACATACTGCCACTGACTTCTGAAAATTCTGAACTTTTAAAAATCTTGCCATATTCTCCAAAATTAATTTTTTCAAATGTGCTTTCTTTAATAACAGTATCTACAACTTGTCAGAGGATCCAAAAATGTCTGTCCACAGTTTTGGTGACAGTTTACTCTTAAATTACAAGGCAAAAATCACTTATCTGTGGCTAAGGTGTTCTCCTAGCAATGTGACTGAGAAGCCCTTTTCAGCTGTCAGGCTCCCAGCAATCCCATTGACACTGTAGTGGGGATTTTGACTTCTGGAGAGTCAGAGGAAGAACCCTCATTATGAGCTATGAGTAACTCAATTACTGAAATTGAACTTTATTTATGCATAATTCTCTAGGCATTATTTAAATCTGATAGAAAAGGAGATGTCCCATTTCTCTCAGTTCCTCTAGTTATACAATTCCCCAAACATATTAGGCATCTTAGAAAGAGATTAGCTTAAAACAGAGATTAATAGTTTCTAGGGAAAGAAAGACTCTTTCCTTCAGATGATATCATCAGTAACTCTAGTAGTTAAATCTTTCCTTCTTTCCCAATCAGACCAGCTGCACCAATCCATTTCCAAGATCAGCATGACCTACAAACATGACAGATGAACTAAAAGAAAGGAAGTGTTTTTTCTAGCCATTTGAATTTTGCACACACTATTGTTCATGAAAGTTCAAGTGAACTCAAGTGATCACTTAAATCCCAAAGCACAGAAGGTGCAGACATAACTAATAATGAGAACATTGCAATACCAAACCCAACTGGTTTACAGATCTGAAGCAGCCTGCATTGTAACAGATCACCATTTCTTGAATGCAGCTTTATTTTCCTTAACATTCTGAGATTAACATTTCTGAGATGATAAACAAGGCCAGAAGAGTAGACAGAGGACCCATGGGAGTTGCACTTCACCCTGGAGTGGCAGCTGAAAACTAGATGAGACACCCAAACCAATCAAGATGCCTGTGTTTGGCCAACACACTGACATCCTTCTTGTTTCAGTGAATGATCAGGAGTTATTTTTCTGCACTCCTTCACAATCCATGTCCCACTGCTGAAGACAAAATGCCATTTCTTATTCTCTACGTAACTTATCACCATCTTCCATTAAAATAATTGAGAAAAGAAATCATAGGGGTGGTAATATGCATAGCCAGAATTACTCATCTTTGAAGTGTGCTATGAATTATTTTTTCTTGTAGCTCATTTGGGCCCCATGACTCTTTCAGCAGCCAAATGTGTCCAGCAGTAAAAAAATCAATAGACTCCTATTGAGGAGTGTCTTCCCATCTCCTTTGTTGATTTGTTCTGTAACCTCTGACAGGACCAAGGTTCCTCTTTGGCTCCCACTTTGATAGTGAAACTGTATGTGATAACAGCCCAAAGAGTGCAGTGGCAGCTCAGTGCTGGGGAGCAGAGTCTCCTCTCCCCTGAGAAACAGCAGCACTTGCTTAGAGACATTCGCCTCCTTTGGCCATCCTGCCCTTGCCCACCTTGGCCAATGCTTTTTCTGATTGTGAGACCCTCAGGCCAGCATCATGCAGGCAAGGGAGAGAGCTCTGGTGCATGTCTTGCAGTGACACCTCTTTCTCTTGCCAAGCCCTGGTGAAACTGTGAGCTGAATATGCATTTGCCAGCACAAAACTTGCTACTGAGCAAACCTATGCTTATATTATCACTGCAAGTTAGAGCCAAATCTGTAAGTACATGGGTAACTGCAAGCCTTGCTGGCTTTATCATCACAGTATTTCTGAGAACTGTGACAGTTATGTTACAAAATGGGATCATTTACATGGATCCCTATGCAGGATCGTAAACCAGATTTCTTCCAGACTTAATACTGCTTTATAATCTCTAGCAGTTATCACCCATACTGTTTGGGTTGCAAGTGAGCTAATTTGTCACCCTTATGGCTTCCACCAGCAGTAGGGTAAGAGTAGCAGTTTTAATTAAAAGTTTATATGCAAACATAGCTCACAATTTCTGTGTGACAAATGGTTCTCGTCACCCTGTGGTTTCCCTGCTGCTGGTCAGGACAGAATTCTTGCCTTTGCTAAATTGCACATTTTTATCAAAACAGGAAGACTGCAGTGATTCTCACACATTTGTCTTGGACTTCTGTGTGAGAGGTAAATTTCTTTCTGTCATCCCTACTATTTTATTTGTTTAGGGCTTCATTCCACATATAATACTGTCTGGAATTAAGGAATCTTTACACCACCAGTCTGTCATTGCTTTAAAACAAAGACTGTTATCTTCTGCATCAATACCTAGTACAACAGTATCCCAGCAATAATATACTGGAAAAATAAGAATAATTTTTTTAAGTACCTTATTTTTAGGTACTTTTACCGTATTACCTCATATTGGAAAATAAAATGCCCAAAGCTATACTTGTACAAGTTATGTTGATGGTCCAAAAAGATGAGAAATTATACAAATAAATACATATCTAATTTAAATGGTCTGGGTGTGTTGCCTGAGTGGCTATTTCTTTTTCTTCCCCTTCATATTAGCTTCCATTTCTGATTCTTCCCTTTCTATGGAGCCCACTAAGATGTACTATTCTCTTCTCATACTTTGTGGCTATCTAAACCAGGCAGTTGCTATGATTGCTGATGTAAATACTTTTCATGAACTGAAAGAAAGGTTTGGAGTGATTTTATTCAAAATCAGAGTATTGCAGTAGATCAGCCCAATACTTTGCTTTGTGCCATTCTGTTCAATGCAAACTCATTACCAGATAGTCTTGGATCAGTAGAGATAAGTCTACTTAGTACAGTCTTCTGCATTCAGGAGCAGTGCTTCACATACATGCAGACACCAGTGTAGTTATTTCAATGCACAATTATTTGACTGCAGGCAGCTGTGACATCCAAAATCTGCATGCACAACTCTCTGCAGTGCTGCATTTGCACTGACAAAAGATCCCACATAAACATACACAAGCTAGTGTTTGCATAGTGTTTGCATTTTGATCTCTGTATCTGCACCTCTATGTATACCAAGATATCCCAAAACCAGAGTTACAGATCTGTTGCATTTCTCACTTCAGTGATTGAAAGTTAAGCCTGTATTGGCAGTCCTTTTCTGTTCCTCTTAGAAAGAGAAAGAAATACAATATTTACCTTACATTAAAATCAGCAAAAAGGAACAAGATATGTTTTCAAGAAAATGTTCTTGACTATTCTTAACTCTCAGCACACTCAAAGTTCAGAACTTCTTGGTATGGCAAAGAACAATGCAAATCTCTCCTGATGGCTGTTAAGCCCCTTACTTTACTCTTCCAAACTATATCAAATTTTCTATTGTCTTATTTTCCAATTTGCCTGTTGTTCACCTCTAATAGTCTTGTTGCATAAGATGTTTTTGCCCAAGTAGCAAAGATGAACGAGGTTATAATTGTTAGGAGATGTTTCCTAAATGGTTTCTTTTATCATCTCTCCCAGTACTTTTTTCTAAGTTTTTCCATGGCCTTTGACTTAATTTGTACACATGATCGAATGACTTCAGTATTTAGCAAGCTCTTCACTCTCTTAATTGCTATTTGCTATGTTTGAAAATAGAAACATTCTGAACAACCTTCTTGCCTTCCACAAGTGTTATTCCATTTGCAGCGTATAAACACATGCACTGAATGAGTAACAGTTTCATTAATCCTGGCAATGAAACTTCTTCCCTCTGCACCCACATCCTTCTTTTCAAAAGTCTACTAAACAATTGTGTTGGCCCAATTGTCAGTGGTGACCTTAAAATTTGCTTAGACTGAAGAAAATAATGTTTTTCCTGAAGAAAATAATGTTTTTCCTGATCTGTTCATTGCTAATTTATCACCAAGATTTAAACCAAACATCTTTAAAAAACAGTACATTATTTTAATGCTTAAATGCACATTTAAAGTTCATTAAACATGTAGAATGCACTGATCACCTTAGGTAGCTGGATGGGCCTGGGAAAACAGCAATAACAGATGAACCAGTTATCAGATTAATAATATTCCTCTGTATATAAGGAATGTTGACACCATTTAACACAGAAGCAAAAGTGAAAAGACAGAGAATTAGACAATGCCCCTGACTGTCGAAAGCACACAGGTCATTAATTCTAAAATACTCATGTGGTATTTACATAACATTTAGCCAAAAGTCCAGCTATTGTGTTCCCTGCCTGCTTTTATTATTCTTGGAAGGATGCACCATTATGTCAGCAATAAGGAAAAAGACACATAGTTTTGGGATTTGTCCATGGAAAAAGAGGAAAGCAAAAGGATGTTACAAAAGGGCCACCACAGGCTGCAGCTGTTTGCACTGCCAGATTTAAAGACCCAGCTCCAAAAGCACCTGCCAGGAATAAAAGCCACGAGCAAGTGTAGTTTTGCCAGCAAGAAAGTCATCAGGCTTCAACTTACACTCACAGAATGCTCCCAGAAGATTCTTTCCCCTGTGGTTTGATGCAAGCATCTGCTTTATTCAATGATATAATGCAATAATGTTACAGTGTTCTCCTGTTTTGATGCAAGTGCTTTGTTTAGGAGTGGAACACGAGTAGAAGTTGACACACAGAGAACGAAGAGGCACAAATTTACTGTGTGAGGTGATGAAGGACCTCAGCCAGGAAGAGAACAGAGCCCTCCAGCTCCACAGCTGGTTGAAAGCCACACGGTGCAGAGCTAAGTCCTGGCAAAGGCTGGGTGTGCCCTTGAATAACCTGTCTTAGAAAGTCTAGACAAACAGCCAGATCATTACAAGACACTTGCTGAAATCTGTTCTAATAACTGAGAGCCTCGAGGTGTCATTGTCCCCCGTTTCTTATTTATTCTTGTTTGCAACTTCACTCTTGTTCTAATTTAGATGGGTGCTTAGCTTTGAAATTGTTGCTGAATTCTTAGTATTTCCTTTTTGCTGTGCTGAACTGTCCTTTATACCAACTGGTTGATAAAGAGATATTCTTCCCAAAACTAACAGAAGACAGCAGATTTGCAGCATTTTGGAGTTGCCATATCTCAGGATGCTGTCACATCCTTCCTTCTAGCAATAGACACTATTATACCAAGTCAGTCAGTTTTTCCATTTTTAAAGAGGAATACTACAAAACTGGTAGGGCTGAATGATGGCATCACATCATGTAGGTTTGTGTCAGGAATTACTTTTTCTCAAGTAAACAGCACAGAGGGAATAAAGCCATTATTCACTCTATGGATCAAATAGTAAGAAGTCACCTCTAGCAGACTGAGCTGGAATTCAGTTTGATGTTTGGAAGAAGCACAGAGGTCCAGTCCTGAAGGACCAAATCATGCAAATAAATCCTGCCAGAGGCAGCTTTGGTGCTGGTGGGCTCTCTCTTGCAGAGGCCCAGTGGAATTGCTTCACTGTTCAGTTCTTACCCTGTGATTTCATGTAACTCCACTCACTCACAGATTGTCAGCCTGAAAGAGATCAGTGCTATATAAGCACCAGGGACAACAGCTATCTGCTATTACAATGCACATATAATCAATTATTGTTATATGAAAACTTGACATATGTCCACTTCAATGGGGAAATTTAGATTTGCATGTCATTTGAAACTCTGTCATAACATAGATACTTCTTGCAGATAATTAGCACATCTTGTTGGAAGTAAAGCTGTTTCTTGAACATGCCTCTAGGCTTAATAAAGTTCTGTGTTGTTGTTAAGTGTGCATTGATGTCTGCTTAACTGTGAAAAACAGAAATGAAAAGTGGAGAAGATGTTGCGACTTTGCCAAAAGGTTTCACTCAAGTATTAAAAAATCAGCAAGCAATCAACACAGGTCCTCATGTTCCCAGTCAGAAAACAGAGTTTTATATGGTTTAAAATAACCATATAAGTGATTATTTAACATGGTGAATAAATCAATCCTCCCAATATATTTCATCTAATTAACAAGGTTCAAACCAACGCTAAACCTGTGAAAATACCTTATGTGAACTACCTGTTTCCTCACATCAGCTGTTTAAATAACTGAGCAAAACTAGCAGTGAAAACACTGCAAAATATCAGTGGGAAAAAGCCCAACTTCACTATGCATGAAAACCATGTTTTAGCATCTGTTCCTTAAATCAGAGCTGAGATAATGTGAGCCTGACTTCTGCCTTCCTTCCCCCTGGGCCTGGGTGGCTGTCATGAGTATCTTCCACCCATATAAGTGAGTTTGAACTGCTTGGTGCTTACTTCATGTTGAAGTGAAGCTGTGTAGTGTCAGGGTACTCCAGCAAACTGTATTGAGGCACATCATCTATCACACTACGCTCGTATTGAAACAAATTTGAGAAGTTGACCACCTTGTTTCTTAGGTGGCTCCCAAATCTGCAAATGCTGAAAGTGGCAGAGAATTTTTAAAGGGTGAGATTGACATCCTGATCCATGGAAAGATATCCTGTCCAAACAAATGAGGGACTATTAAGAGCAGTATCACTAGGAGGAGGCCCTGGGGAACCTCTGCAGCTACTGCTGTAAATCCCCTCTCCACAGAGGGACATGATCCCAGCCATATCACACTAGTACTGTTCCAGAAATGCTAACAGGTAGCATGAAAATAGAGTATCAACCACAATATCCATGGTCTTTCATAACTCTCTCTACTTCTTCTCTGCCACCAACCCAACATCCCTGCATATCTCTGCAATGCTCTGGTGCTCTTTCAGCCACTCTCTCTTAAAAATGTCTACACATCATAAACACACCATGTGGCGTTAGGAAAATGTCCTCTAGTGTATTATGTCTTAAGTCCTCAAGTACTTTATTACCTTTACACATGGACAAAGTTAAGCATCATCCTGGACAAATACATGTTTTATGGTAATATAACATCAGCTGAGGAGATGTCAGGGCAGGACTGCAGCACTGCTTCTGTGTAGAGGGCTCAGAGCTGATGGGTGCACTGCCAGCAATCCCAGTGCTACACACACACAAAGGAAAGCCCTGTGGACATAGGCAACCAAAGACTTTAACATTCTGGGAGAGGTCTGTGCACAGAATTTGATCTACCTTCTCAAAAGCATGGGATGGATGTTGGCAGCCAGTAGCATAGACAGGATGGTGACTTGGTGCTTATAGCAGCCACATCTCTCAAAGGCAGAGCTTTCAGGACTGCAAAAAGCCCAGATGGGCTGAAGGAACCCTCTGAGGAGAAAGAGAGGAATAGGAATAGCAAGAGGAGATTCCTTCACTGAGACAGGTATTGAACATGGTATTGATGATATGGAAGTATTAAATATATTTAAACACTACAGCATTTGGCAAAAGACATAGAGAGGAGTACTAAGGATGTATGATCAAAGTAGTACAGTTTTTCCTATACAAAAAGGGCGAAACACTTTCCAGTTTATTTCAAGGTGAAATCTGCAGAGACAAAAGCTACATTACACTGTTAAGCCTTCACAGAGATACTTCTAGGATTTAATTGCAACATAGAGAAGGAGATGCAGTATTACTGTCACTGAGCAATACTCATCTAGTTTTCTTTGAAGCCAGACTACTACTGCCATCAGTCAGAAACAAATTGGGCCTTGAATATGTACCCATTTAAGTAAATTGCTTGTTAGCTTCTCCTATCAAATCTGCAGTTGAGCCTACCATTGCCAGGCAGAGATAAAACCCTCATTCATTTAGAGAGACAACAGTTGTAGAATATGAATTGCTTTGTCTTCTCTGCTTCCTTCAGCCACTCCACAGAGGGAAAGGCAGGCAAGGCAAGGCAAGGCAAAGCCAGCCAGCACACAGCTCTGGCTGACACAGAATCATGGTCTCTGGCAGTCCAGTGCTGCCATTGCTGGACATGAACCAAGACTGCAGTGTCTCAGAGCAGAGACTTACTCTGCCTAAATTTCTCTTGCCCTGCCTGGAGCTTCGTTTTCACTTGGTTTTCATGTTTTCACTTACTTGTGGTTTTTTTCTGACACACAATCCAATTACTGGATCATAAGGTGCAGCATTTTTGGACCATTACAAAAGTCCAGAGACCTGCCAGAGAAATCTCTGAATTGTAAGATTATGTATGAATTCCAGATGCCAGACTGCCTTGTCCTTGTTGTCCTCTCTGAGAAATAACTGGGACGACAATAAACAGTTTCTAATAGATTTTGTTTCTTTAGAATACGATATGGTCTTTCCTCAGCATGTTTACCAACATGAATATAAAATTTGTCCATTCCAAAAACCTCTTAAAAAGCCCTGCAAGCAGTAAAAGGGTTAATAACTCAGCTTCTCCTGTGCCTGTAGACATTAGTTTTTATGACTAAATGTTAAATTTTACAGTTACATATATTTTATATGCGCTGATTTTTATTGCTTAGCCAGTTCTGCATTTATGAATCATCCTCAGATCCTTTAGCTACTTGAATCTAGGAATGAAAGTTAAAACACTGCTTGGTATTAACATTTGTTTGGGGTTTTTTAATCAACTCACGAGGCACAGTTAAAATATTCATTTTCAGAAAAGAAAGTTCAAACTAATCAACATCTGAAGTGACATGTATCTTGAAGAAATCAGTATAGGCATCTAAAGAACTAAAAATTATACAAAACAATAAATATAATATATTGAATAAATAAATATATGAAGAATAACTTAAGAATGAAACAAAGACCTTTTCCTATACATGCATACTTCTTACTTTTTTAAGAAAGCAAATTCTTCTCCCCAAAAGAAAAGTAAATCTGCAAACTCTAATATAAACATCATTCTCCCCTATACTCTTGCTGAAATAGTTCTGTAATTTCCAAACAATGCCATGTATTCTGCTACCAAACTGGATCAAGAAGCTTGTGGAGCTTATCCGCAATATTGTTCTCAGAACCATTTAATGGAACATATATTTCATCCACGGGGTCTACATCTTGAAACACAGTTTATTATTCTGGGCTCACAGCAACATTCAGCACTTTGGATTCAAAAGCTGCTGACAGCTCATTTCCATTGCTCAGTCTTTGCATTTCTGGGTTCAAATCCAGCCAAGTCCTGCCAAGCTGACAATTCAGTGAGAGCACCTTCAGCTAAAGACACTAGGAAAAGATTTTTATTAGCAGAAGATAACCATCAAACTAAATTAAACCATGACTCTTTTTGGACAGATAGATACATTTGGGTGCAAAAAGTAATTGCCATAAAACTCATTCGAAAAATAGACATTTCTCATACCATTTTCAAGTGATATAGCATTCCTGTTAGCTACAGGGCAGCCAAAATAATCCCTCACTGGAGAACCAACCCCTGGATGTATATTTATCAGATACCTAAATAATCTGAAAAGAAAAAAAATAATTAGAATAAAAAAGATAACAACCTGAAAGCAGAAATATAGAATCAAATGCAAGTGTGTGAATTAATACACTTAATGCTGTAAAGTGTTGGTCTCTGAACCAAGCCCAGCAAATTCCTTCAGCACATTTCTTAACTAAACATATCACATGAGACCCATTGGGGTGTGACTGGAGAGAGCTATTTTAGTGTGGCAATGAATAGAGACACAGCACCAGCATCTTGCAGGACTGTACCCTTTATCCCGTGTCCTGGAGTGTAAGATCTAACTGCACATACCTTCCAAATACACAATAACTACAGGAAGAGAGACACAAGCATGCAGATCCAGAAGTCTGCTCCTCTACTTATATAATAGCTATTGTAATTGAAATGTTTGTATAGCCCCAACTTACTGAATTTAGGTTTAAATTAGATATTTTTTGTTAAAAGCCCATCCAGCTCCCACATCAAATTGTAAATCAATGAAAATTAATTCTTCAGTCTCTACGTAAGTTTTTTCTCCCATAAAGAGGTACTTTCCCCATAATCCTCTATTTTCTTTATTTTTTTTCTTAGCAATAACTACCACACATTGCTTATCATGCAAAATCTTTAAAGTAAAATTAAATGCGACAAAAAATGCTGCACAGTTTCTAGTGTTTATTGCATGCCTTTAATTTCTCAGCAAACTTATGTTGACTTAGGTGTGGGCGAGAGTTCTGTTGCAAGGACAAAAGTTGCCAGCTAGTATGAGTGTCTCAGAAACTTCAAGGATGAGGTACGAGATTTAGGAGACCTAAAGTAGGAATAAGTTCCAGCATTACCAGATGTTTCCTATAAATGCAAAATGAAACCATAATGTGATTTCAATACAGTCAACACCAATTTCCACTTTAACTCTACTAAATCATCAGTGGATGATGACAGGTGATCCTGATAATTCTAGCTGTGTGATGTTTTGCCATTAAGTTCTTGCTTTCAGTGGCTTATATTTTGCCAAACACAACCAATTGGAGTATATTTTCTTTCTTTACTCTAGTTGGTTATGCTTTTGTTTTGGTTCTTAGATTTTGAGCAGCTGTTTCTGAGAAGAACTGGGGGAAAGAGTCAATAACTCTGCAAGAGCTTGACCTAACATTTTACAATTCTTTATGTTTAACCTCTGCTTTGGGCAAATGAAACATTTCTAAAATATACATATATACATATTTTTAATCTAGATACTGTATATTTTCTATTCACATTTTCTATAAATTCATTATATATATCAATACAATCTCTGTGTGTTTTTTTACATATACATATATCTATATCTCTCAGATGTAAAGGATGTTTGCTGAAAATATCACTGGGGATCCCATCTGCACTGAGCAAGCTTCATTCCCCTGAAAAAACTTATAAATACCAGTTATAGCAAGCATACCATTGGGAAAAGATTCATAACTCAGGAAAAACTGGGGGAAGAAGGAAAACCTTAGCTCTTGGACATATGCTTCCCTGAGTCTCTGCTGCTCCAGTGCACAGTGCACATCCTTGAGCATTCTCACCCAGATCCCATTCCTCTTGTCCTGACCTGCTGGATTTTACCAGGCCACAGCACTCCTGGCAGGTCCACAGAGGGCCACTGCACAACTGCAAAGGCTGATTTCATTGTTCCTCTGTAGGAAATAGGGGATTCAGCACCACATGATTCCAACAGAAATCAGTCCACGCTGCTAAACTCACTTAACACCCCAAGTGTAAGTACATGCATCTCTGTAAAAATCAGAGTAAGATTCATCTAAAGAACCACAAACTGAACCCACAGTTGATGATATGTGTTATTGCCTATGACTGACACACCAGTCTCAGCAATCCCCAGGGTGTCCTTCAAACCTTTGCTGGGCAGCTGGTCTGTATGAGTGTTACCAGCTGCTTTTTGAATTCATCTTCATTCGTCACAGTGGAAGCAAGATAGGAAATATTAA
Organism: Muscicapa striata striata; assembly: GCA_030060385.1. Classification (NCBI taxonomy): domain Eukaryota; kingdom Metazoa; phylum Chordata; class Aves; order Passeriformes; family Muscicapidae; genus Muscicapa; species Muscicapa striata. The sequence continues at coordinate 7,290,112 of JAREIS010000046.1, forward strand.
AATTAAGGTGGTTCCTTATAAACTGTGACTTGGGAAAAAATGTGCTGGACTGGTGAGCTCTGTGTTATCCCTGAAAAGAGGTTTGATGTGGAGGACTTGGGCAATAAGAATTACCACCTGAAAGCCTGTAACTGCATAAACACAACGACAGTTTTCTGAACCAACCACCACTCTTATGGAGAAAAATCACTGGAGATTAGCACATGGCTGCAAAGAGAATAGAGGAAACTCATTTAATTTAGGTCTGTGAAAACAGGAGAGTGAAACAGCTCCTGTCCATTTCAAGGAGTCATAGGATGGTTGAGGTTGGAAGTGACCAGAAGGCGGTCATCTGGCCCAAGCTCTCTGCCCAAGCAAGGCTGCCCAGAGATAGCTGCCTTGCAACTATGTCGAGATGTTCTTTAATGTCTCCAAGTTAGAGACTCCAGCCTCCACAGGTAACCTGTGTCAGTGCTTGGCTATCCCCACAGTGGAGAGTGTTTCTCTTTGCTCAAAGGGAACCTCTCACCTCTCAGTTTGTGCCCATTGCCTCCAGTCCTGTCACTGGGCACCACTGGAATGAACTTGCTCTCTGTGTACCCTCTGTTCAGGGACTTACACTCATTAGTAAGTTCCCCCTGATCTCTTCTCCAGGCCTTCTATCCTACAGGCTAAAGAGTCCCAGCTCTCCTAAGCTTTCCCCACATGAAAAATGCTCCAGACCATTCACCATGTCTGTGGCCATTCATTGGACTCCCTGTATGTCCATATCCATTCTTGTACTGGGGAGTCCAGCACACTCCATGTGTGCCCTCACCAGGCTGGACCAGAAGGGAAGGATCTCACCCTCAACCTTCTGCAAACACTACAGAGATTAATTTTGAGATTGTATCATATGTGTCATTACCAGGGTGTGCAAATGACATCTCTGACTTCCAGGACTGTATATTCCTGATTTTGCTTTTTCCTATAGTCTCTGTTCTTCTTTTTCCTATCATAACTTTGAAAGTATCTTTCTGAAAGTACATTGCATTTGTAGGAACAATTAATAAAATATATGTACTGGAAATACTATCGCAGTTTTGGATTTAACTCTTAAAAATTCAATAACCCAAAGTCATAAAGTACATGTAAATATTTCATTACACACATTTAATTGGACTAGGAATGTGCTTTTCTCTGATGTAGATTTATGAAATTGGCTGCAAAAAGGGATAGGGATGCTACTTGACTTTTCTTTCTATTTTATGATGGAGTATAAATCATTGTCAGTGTTTTAATATATTGAATATTATTAATGTTTAACTAGTGTCTATAAATTTTTTATTAGAACTTTTCTTTGAATAATTGCTTCAAATTAAATTGAAATTCCTTTTTTTTTAATACAACAATGCTACAGACATTTACATTTCTCAGAATGTTCTTGAAAGGGAAATTAAGAGCAGAGAGATACACTGGAGATCTGGAGATTTAGTATTCACTGACACAGTGGAAGCATTACTGAAGAAACTTGGGTTTCAAAGGGTCAGTGTTTGCACATTTCTATATTTTATATGGAACAGATTCCTAAAAAGAAAGGGGGAAAAAAGAAAACAAAGCAAACTACTCAGCAAATACAGAATAAATTACTTAAGCATACACCATATTGAGCATATTGCCTGATGGAGAATTCCAGTTATGAACACCATCAGTGTAGAGGCAACCTTCTTACACTACAAGTCTCCAAAGGCAAGCTGCCCGAGGCAGATGGAAAGGAAACAGTGCTGGAAGAGGAGCCCTGGCAACTGGCTTGTTCAGAGCTGCTCACAGGCCCTCCCCATACACTGTGCCAGACTTTGCTGCCTGAACAGCCCCTGCTGGGGTGTGTGCCCTGTGCCCAGCTCCTTGGCATTTCATCTTGAGATGTCTGTGCTGGGGAGAGCTGGGATTCCTGCTCCCTCTGACAGGCTGAAACATGGGGAGCAGGGCTAGCACAGGAGCTCCTTCATCAGCTGCTTCCACTTTAATCAAACTTTTCTTATGCACCTGGACAGTAGCTTTTCACCCTAGCTGGCCTCTGGTGAGCTCACAAGTACTAAGCTAAGCTTGTCAGGCATCTTAAATGGGTGAAGTGGTAACCAGAGTGCTTGGATTTAGCATTAGTAACTACTTGTAATCTCAACTGCAGATGCCAGTTAAGATTCAGATTTTCATAACAGCATAGCTTCCTTGAAGTCAAAACATCACATGATAATGATTTTTGCTAGTAGGAGACAGACAAAATTAAAGTTACAAGTTGAACTAACAGTACAGCAAGATGCCACAGTTCCAGCCACACTTCACCTGCTGCTGAGTGCAGCCCCTCCCTTACATGACTGAGGCACTGCACGGATCTGGAGTGGTTCCACAGTACGGGTCAGCACTGCCCACTGCAGGGACATGTCGGTACCCAAACTACTGCTAAATAAAATTATTGGTTGGAGAAACCACACTGCTGCCTTATGAGAGCGTTCCACATTAATTTTACTCAAGACTACTGACATAAAACACAGTGCTACTGCAACCAACTTGCTTCCAGGACTTGGCCTCTCTCATTTACAGCTCACCTTCTTTGGCTTTTTTGTCACACAAGAATATGGCCCTAGGGACCCACATTTACAGAGCACCATCTCTGCTCTCATATCCTATGTGTGAAGGATTTATTAATGGGCTGAACCCATTAATAGGACAGAGGTGTCCTGTTGCTGCTTGGTGACTGGGGAGGAACCCTACCCTGAAACCCAGGCTATCATGGGGATTAAACAGGCACCAAAAGCCTGTGCTTCTGAAATATTGTATGCTTGTTGGGTTGTTTATTTTTGTGGGTTTTTGTGTTTTAAATCACAGGAAGCTGTCAGGGTTGCAGTGTGCCCCATCCATCAGTGTACCACGCAGTGTCTATATTAAACATCCCACCGAGTCTCACAGGGCGTGTGAAATTTCCAGTGACACAAGATAAGAAAATATTCAGCAGGCTTTCTTAAACAGTTTATATGTTACAGGACTGAAAGGTCAGTGAGCAAAAATTGTATTTTCTTCTTCCCTGCATATATATTGCTTGATGATTAGGTCAAAAATGTTACAAATACAAATGCAAGTGAAAAATATGACTATGCATAGTCAGAGATGGGAAAACGAGAGAGTTATACTGCTCATTTCAGTCACTGAACAACAGATTCAGAAAATGATTGTGCATTGCTATTGAGAGCAGCTTTTCTGTCTCTTACAGGTATTTTCAATCTTTTGCCTTGCCACACCTGCAAAGCTTGTATAGAATTACTAGCAAAATACATATTTTATCAATTTTTGGCCACCTCCTGTGCAAAAATGCATGAAGAGCTAGCTCATACTTCAACTGGCAATATTAGACAAATGCAAATGAGTCACATTTCCATCCTATTGACTGCTAAGGGGTTTGATCTTGTCTTCAAATACTTGCAGGGATGGGAGGGGGGTCAGTGGACCTGGTAAGTTGGTTGGGTCATTAGTGCTGAAAAATCTGAAATTCATGTTTTCTGTTTAATGGGGTAGGTATATGATGGACTTTCTGGAAAACAAATTCATTAAAGGAAAGGGAAAAGACCAAAATAGGGACTGTGCCTTCTCTCAGCTGAATCAAGGCAGAGGTTTTTAGCAGTGAAGTTTCTTTTATGTTGAATTTAAGAATAGTTTTCATTTCAGTAAAAAAAAAAAAAAAAAAAAACCCCAAAAAACCCCAAAAAAACCCCCAAATTTTTAATGCACAGGACAAGCAATAGGGCAAAAGGCATTTCTGGGCTTTTTGTCCAGATCTGTCATTGACTTCTTTATTATATCTTGTGGGTCTGTTTTATGTTTTTAAGGTTAAAAAAATATTATATATATATATATATAAAATTCAGTAACGCAAACGTTAAGAAAAATGAGAGGTTTGATTCACTGCAGTGAAATCTGTAGGGTCATGTTGCAGGCTGGGTTAAGAGAGACCTTCAGTGTATTTCAGTCCTAATCTATATCCATGTTGCTATTTTTCTTTATTATTTACTGGCCCCAAATCTGTTTTTTCAGGGCAAATGCTCTATCTGGCTGTACGGGTACAGCAAAGTAGCCATGCAGGACAGAGACATCTGTACTAGCTTTAAAGTACATGTCTCATTACAATAGACATTCCTACAGGCAAAGTCACCAGGTTTCTCTGAGATGCATGAAGGACCATGCTGAACTGGTGGAGATGCTTTTAATGTTTTGAGTTAGCTCAGAGCCATGATGCAATATGAGGCATAGACGTGAGAATTTTCTACAGGGTGGTATAAACAGAGAACTCACTTCATTCTGCAGGGGAACACAGGAAGAACTGCTTACACTTTACTGATCCTTGTCACAACCTGCTTTTTTTTGGTGAATTTGGGGAATGGGCTCTGTAAATACACACACGTGTGCACACAGGTGATGTTACCAGAAAACAGCAAGAGGAAGGGTTTGGAGACAGAGTGTGGAAGTCTCACAAAAGGCCATGTTATAAATTACTCACCACAATCAGGTAGGTTAATCAATAAGGCAATTTACTAGTTTGTTGATAAGGAACAGGCAAGCAGTGCTGGGGACATGGGGAGTCTGTGTTCCACTAACACATCTGTCTCACCTTTGGTCACTGCCCCTTTTACAGGCAGTTTCTTGGTGGGTGTGACATGCTCACTGGGCTGGGGTACAGGTCCAAGCAAGCCCGAACATGTTGGCTAGCACTCAGGCAGCAGTGGCTACAAGCCCCCACCAGGTCTGGACAAGGCTTGAACATGTTCTCAGGTTACACTCTTAGCAAGCAGGCAACAGCAGGGACAAGCCTGCTCATGTCCAAACCAACTCACATTTTCCTTATACATAAAAGTGGATACAATTCAAGATTATAGTGACAAAATAATAAAAAATACCTAAAAACAAAAAAAAAAATCAACAATTTACAACAAATATAATGAAATTATATTTCCTGTGATTCATGTCTATGCTTTACTTTGGAGTCAGTATTCTTGTTTATATTGATTCCACAGTGTATTTTCATAAGGACACGAATCACTATGTAACATCTCACAGTGATAAGCACTGGAGACTTGTGTAGAGCACAGTCTACAGCATGGACACAGGGAAGGAAGGGACTTCTGAACACCTTCCTAAAAGCTACTGGTGCATTGCTATCAACCTCTGCTTCTCAGTGAATATCCAGAGTTGGCCTCGCTGTAGTAGACTTAGTTAAAACGTTACTGTTACTTTTTTGTTTTATCCCTTTTTGTTTGGGATTGTGTTATGAAGGTACCCCCAAGTTATTGGGGATTTTTTCATTTTAGGGAACCCTGTTTCATCCGCCCTTCTCCTTTCCCCACTTTTTGTTTCCCCCCCCTTCCGGGCCTTTTCACCACCTAATTTTGGCCCCCTGCTGCTGCCTCCTGTCCATCAAGGTTCCCGCCTACCATGGAAATAGCAAATCCTCCCAAGTGGACCTTTATGAGAGAGGGAAATCCTGGGGAAAGGAGGACATTAGAAAAAAAAACAAATGGAGCAACTATTAAAAAAACTGAAGCCCGCTACTAGGAACCCCTTTCCCGCTCGGAATAAGAACCTTATCCACTACAATTGGGCAGGAAAAAGGGCAAAAAAGAATGAAATTCCCCCAGACCAACCAGCTCCCTTTAGGATCTGTGCTTTCACACGGGGTTTGGGGCCCCCTTTCCCCTGGAAGGAAGCGGGAAAGGCCGGGTCATTTTTGGGTAGGGGCAGGAGGCCTTTTCCCCTTTGTCCCCCTCAAAAAAAAAAAG